>OX940881.1:57841817-59123227 GCA_954870665.1 Stratiomys singularior
AATGATAAATCATCAATCATGAATCATCAATCATCAATCATCAATCTTCAATCATAAGTCACCATTTATCAATAATCGATGATCAATCATCAGTCATCAATCATCAATCATCAATTATAAACCATCGATTATCAATCATCAATCATCAATCATAACTCATCAATCATCAATAGTCAATCATTAATTATCAATCATCCATAATCAATGATCATTAATAAATAATCAATCATCAATATTCAATCATCAATCATCAATCATCAATCTTCAATCATCAATCATTAGTCATCAATCATCAATTATCAATCATCAATCATCAGTCATCAATCATCACTCATCAATCATCAATCATCAACCACCAATCACCAATCATATATTATCAATCATCAATCATCAATCATCTAATATCAATCATCAATCATCAATTATCAATCATCAGTCATCAGCCATAAATCATCAATCTTCAATCATCCATCATCAATCATCAATCATCAATAATCGATCATCAATCATCAATCATCAATCATCAATCATCAATCATCAATCATCAATCATCAATCTTCAATCTTCAATCATCAATCATTGGTCATCAATCATCAATCATCAATCATCAATCATCAATCATCAATCATCAATCATCAATCATCAATCATCAATCATCGATCATCAATCATCAATCATCAATCACCAATTATCACTCATCAATCATCAATTATCAATCATCAATCATAAATCATCAATTGTTTATCATCAATGATAAATCATCAATCATGAATCATCAATCATCAATCTTCAATCATAAGTCACCATTTATCAATAATCGATGATCAATCATCAGTCATGAATCATCAATCAGCAATCATCAATCATCAATTATAAACCATCGATTATCAATCATCAATCATAACTCATCAATTATCAATAGTCAATCATCAATTATCAATCATCCATAATCAATGATCATTAATAAATAATCAATCATCAATATTCAATCATCAATCATCAATCATCAATAATTGATCATCAATCATCAATCATCAATCATCAATCATCACTCATCAATCATCATTTATCAATCATCAATCATGAATCATCAATCGTTAATCATCAATGATAAATATTCAATCATGAATCATCAATCATCAATCATCAATCTTCAATCAAAAATCACCATTTATCAATAATCGATGATCAATCATCAGTCATCAATCATCAATCATCAATTATTAACCATCGATTATCAATCATCAATCATCAATCTTCAATCAGCAATCATTAGTCATCAATCATCAATCATCAATCATCAATCATCAATAATCGATCATCAATCATCAATCATCAATCATCACTCATCAATCATCAATTATCAATCATCAATCATGAATCATCAATCGTTATTCATCAATGATAAATCATCAATCATGAATCATCAATCATCAATCATCAATCTTCAATCATAAATCACCATTTATCAATAATCGATGATAAATCATCAGTCATCAATCATCAATCATCAATTATTAACCATCGATTATCAATCATCAATCATCAATCATAACTCATCAATCATCAATAGTCAATCATCAATTATCAATCATCCATAATCAATGATCATTGATAAATCATCAATCATCAATATTCAATCATCAATCATCAATCGTCAATCATCAATGTACAATCATCAATCATCAATCATCAACCACCAATCACCAATCATCAATTATCAATCATCAATCATCAATCATCAATCATCTAAAATCAATCATCAATAATCAATCATCAATCATCAATCATCGATCATCGATCATCAATCATCAATCATCAATCATCAATCATCAATCTTCAATCATCAATCATTAGTCATCAATGATGAATCATCAATCATCAATCATCAATCATCGATCATCAATCATCAATCATCAATCATCACTCATCAATCATCAATTATCAATCATCAAATATTAATCATCAATCATCGATAATTAATCCTCAATCATCAGTCATCAATCATAGATCATTAATCATCAATTATCAATCATCAATCATCAATCATCAATCGTCAATCATCAATCATCAATCATCAATCATCAATCATCAATCATCAATCATCAATCATCAATCATCAATCATCAATCATCAATCATCAATCATCAATCATCAATCATCAATCATCAATCATCAAACATCAAACATCAATCTTCAATCATCAATCATTAGTCATCAATCTTCAATCATCAATCATCAATCATCGATCATCAATCATCAATCATCAATCATCAATCATCAATCATCACCCATCAATCATCAATTATCAATCATCAACCATAAATCATCAATCGTTAATCATCAATGATAAATCACCACTCATGAATCATCAATCATCAATCATCAATCTTCAATAATAAATCACCATTTATCAATAATCGATGATCAATCATCAGTCATCAATCATCAATCATCAATCTCCAATCATCAATCATCAATCATCAATCATCAATCATCACACATCAATCATCAATTATCGATAATTAATCTTCAATTATCAGTCATCAATCATCGATCATTAATCATCAATTATCAATCATCAATCATCAATCATCAATCATCAATCGTCAATCGTCAATCATCAATCATCAATCATCAATCATCAATCATCAATCATCAATCATCAATCTTCAATCATCAATCATTAGTCATCAATCTTCAATCATCAATCATCAATCATCAATCATCAATCATCAATCATCGATCATCGATCATCAATCATCAATCATAAATCATCAATCATCACCCATCAATCATCAATTATCAATCATCAATCATAAATCATCAATCGTTAATCATCAATGATAAATCACCAATCATCAATCATCAATCATCAATCTTCAATCATAACTCACCATTTATCAATAATCGATGATCAATCATCAGTAATCAATCATCAATCATCAATCATCAATCATCAATCATCAAATATAAACCATCGATTATCAATCATCAATCATCATTCATAACTCATCAATCATCAATAGTCAATCATCAATTATCAATCATCCATAATCAATGATCATTAATAAATAATCAATCATCAATATTCAATCATCAATCATCAATCATCAATCATCAATCATCAATCATCAATCATCAATCATCAATCATCAATTTTCAATCATCAATCATTGGTCATCAATCATCAATCATCAATCATCAATCATCAATCATCAATCATCAATCATCAATCATCGATCATCAATCATCAATCATCAATCATCAATCATCACTCATCAATCATCAATTATCAATCATCAATCATAAATCATCAATTATTTATCGTCAATGATAAATCATCAATCATGAATCATCAATCATCAGTCATCAATCATCAATCATCAATTATTAACCATCGCTTATCAATCATCAATCATCAATCATAACTCATCAATCATCAATAGTCAATCATCAATTATCAATCATCCATAATCAATGATCATTGATAAATCATCAATCATCAATATTCAATCATCAATCATTAATCATCAATCATCAATCATCAATCATCAATCGTTAACCACCAATCACCAATCATCAATTATCAATCATCAATCATCACTCATCGAATATAGATCATCAATCATCAATCATCAATCATCAATCATCAATCATCAATCATCAATCATCGATCATCGATCATCGATCATCAATCATCAATCATAAATCATCAATCATCAATCATCAATCTTCAATCATCAGTCATTAGTCATCAATGATGAATAATCAATCATCAATCATCAATCATCGATCATCAATCATCAATCATCAATCATCACTCATCAATCATCAATTATCAATCATCAAACATCAATCATCAATCATCAATCATCTATAATTAATCATCAATCATCAATCATCAATCATCAATCATCAACCATCAATCATCAACCATCAATCATCAATCTTCAATCATCAATCATAAGTCATCAATCTTCAATCATCAATCATCAATCATCAATCATCGATCATCAATCATTAATCATCAATCATCACCCATCAATCATCAATTATCAATCATCAATCATAAATCATCAATCGTTAATCATCAATGATAAATCACCAATCATGAATCATCAAACATCAATCATCAATCTTCAATAATAAATCACCATTTATCAATAATCGATGATCAATCATCAGTCATCAATCATCAATCATCAATCTTAAATCATCAACCATTAGTCTACAATCATCAATCATCAATCATCAATCATCACACATCGATCATCAATCATCGATAATTTACCTTCAATCATAAGTTATCCATCATCGATCATTAATCATCAATTATCAATCATCAATCATCAATCATCAATCGTCAATCATCAATCATCAATCATCAATCATCGATCATCAATCATCAATCATCAATCTTCAATCATCAATCATTAGTCATCAATCTTCAATCATCAATCATCAATCATCAATCATCGATCATCGATCATCAATCATCAATCATCACCCATCAATCATCAATTATCAATCATCAATAACCAATCATCAATAACCAGTAATCAATCATCAATCATCAATCATCAATCATCAATCATCAATCATCAATCATCAATCATCAATCATCAGCCATCAGTCATCAATCATCAATCATCAATCATCAACTATCAATCATCAATCATCAATCATCAATCATCAATCATCAATAGTTAATCATCAATCATCAATCATCAATCATCAATCATCAATCATCAATCATCAATCATCAATCACCATTCATCAATCATCAATCATCAATCATCAATCATCAATCATCAATAACCAATCATCAATAACCAATAATCAATCATCAATCATCAATCATCAATCATCAATCATCAATCATCAATCATCAATCATCAGCCATCAGTCATTAATCATCAATCATCAATCATCAATCATCAACTATCAATCATCAATCATCAATAATCAATCATCAATCATCGATCATCAATCATCAATCATCAATCATCAATCATCAATCATCAATCATCAATCATCAATCATCAATCATCAATCATCAATCATCAATCATCAATCATCAATCATCAATCATCAATCATCAATCATCAATCATCAATCATCAATCATCAATCATCAATCATCAATCATCAATCATCAATCATCAAGCATCAATCATCAATCATCAATCATCAATCATCAATCATCAATCATCAGTCATCAATCATCAATCATCAATCATCAATCATCAATAATTAATCATCAATCATCAATCATCAATCATCAATCATCAATCAGCAATCACCATTCATCAATCATCAATCATCAATCATCAATCATCAATCATCAATCATCAATAACCAATCATCAATAACCAATAATCAATCATCAATCATCAATCATCAATCATCAATCATCAATCATCAATCATCAATCATCAATCATCAATCATCAATCATCAATCATCAATCATCAATCATCAGCCATCAGTCATCAATCATCAATCATCAATCATCAACTATCAATCATCAATCATCAATAATCAATCATCAATCATCGATCATCAATCATCAATCATCAATCATCAATCATCAATCATCAATCATCAATCATCAATCATCAATCATCAATCATCAATCATCAATCATCAATCATCAATCATCAATCATCAATCATCAATCATCAATCATCAATCATCAATCATCAATCATCAATCATCAATCATCAATCATCAAGCATCAATCATCAATTATCAATCATCAATCTTCAAACATCAATCTTCAATGATCAATCATCAATCATCAATTAGCAATCTCAAATCTTCAATCATTAATCACCATTCATCAATAATCGATCATCAATCATCAATCATCAATCACCAATCATCAATCATCAATCATAAACCATTAATCATCAATCATAAATCATAACTCATCAATCATCAATAATCAATAATCAATCATCAATCATCAATCATCAGTCATCAGTCATCAATCATCAATCATCAATCATCAACTATCTATCATCACTCATCAATCATCAATCATCAATCATCAATCATCAGTCATCAATCATCAATCATCAATCATCAATCATCAATCATCAATCATCAATCTTCAATCATCAATCATTAGTCATCAATCATCAATCATCAATCATCAATCATCAATCATCAATCATCGACCATCAATCATCAATCATCAATCATCACTCATCAAACATCAATTATCAATCATCAATCATAAATCATCTAATGTTAATCAACAATGATAAATCATCAATCATGAATCATCAATCATCAATCATCAATCTTCAATCATAAATCACCATTTATCAATCATCAATCATCAATCATCAATTATAAACCATCGATTATCAATCATCAATCATAACTCATCAATCATCAATAGTCAATCATCAATTTCAATCATCTATAATCAATGATCAATAATAAATCATCAATCATCAATATTTAATCATCAATCATCAATCATCAATCATCAATCATCAATCATCAATCATCAATCATCAATCATCAATCATCAATCATCAATCATCAATCATCAATCATCAATCATAAATCATTAATCATCAATCATCAATCATCAATCATCAATCATCAATCATCAATCTTCAATCATCGATCATCGATAATCAATTATCAATCATAAATCATCATTCATCAATAATCGATCATCAATCATCAATCATCAATCATCAATCATCAATCATCACTCATCAATCATCAATCATCAATCATAAATCATCAATCGTTAATCATCAATGATAAATCATCAATCATGAATCATCAATCATCAATCATCAATCTTCAATCATAAATCACCATTTATCAATAATCGATGATCAATCATCAGTCATCAATCATCAATCATCAATCTTCAATCATCAATCATTAGTCATCAATATTAATCATCAATCATCAATCATCAATCATCAATAATCGATCATCAATCATCAATCATCAATCATCAATCATCAATCATCAACCATCAATCATCACTCATCAATCATCAATTATCAATCATCAATCATAAATCATCAATCGTTAATCATCAATGATAAATCATCAATCATGAATCATCAATCATCAATCATCGAACTTCAATCATAAATCACCATTTATCAATAATCGATGATCAATCATCAGTCATCAATCATCAATCATCAATTATTAACCATCGATTATCAATCATCAATCATCAATTATAACTCATCAATCATCAATAGTCAATCATCAATTATCAATCATCCATAATCAATGATCATTGATAAATCATCAATCATCAATATTCAATCATCAATCATCAATCATCAATCATCAATCGTCAGTCATCAATCATCAATCATCAATCATCAATCATCAATCATCAATCATCAATCATCAATCATCAATCATCAATCATCAATCATCAATCATCAATCATCAACCACCAATCACCAATCATCAATTATCAATCATCAATCATCTAATATCAATCATCAATCATCAATCATCAATCATCAATCATCAATCATCAATCATCAATCATCAATCATCAATCTTCGATCATCAATCATCAATCATCAATCATCAATCATCAATCATCAATCATCAATCATCAATCATCTATCATCAATCATCAATCATCAATCATCAATCATCAATCATCAATCTTCAATCATCAATCATTAGTCATCAATGATCAATCATCAATCATCAATCATCGATCATCAATCATCACTCATCAATCATCAATTATCAATCATCAAATCAATCATTAATCATCGATAATTAATCATCAATAATCAGTCATCAATCATCGATCATTAATCATCAATTATCAATCATCAATCATCAATCATCAATCATCAATCGTCAGTCATCAATCATCAATCATCAATCATCAATCATCAATCATCAATCATCAATCATCAATCATCAATCATCAATCAGCAATCACAAATCTTCAATCATTAATCACCATTCATCAATAATCGATCATCAATCATCAATCATCCATCACCAATCATCAATCATCAATCATTAACCATCAATCATCAACCATAAATCATCAATCATCAATCATCAATCATCAACCACCAATCGATAATCATCAATTTTCAATCATCAATCATCTAATATCAATCATCAATCATCAATCATCAATCATCAATCATCAATCATCAATCATCAATCATCAATCAACAATCATCAATCATCAATCATCAATAATTAATCATCAATCATCAATCATCAATCATCAATCATCAATCATCAATCACCAATCATCAATCATCAATCATCAATCATCAATCATCAATCATCAATAACCAATCATCAATAACCAATCATCAATCATCAATCATCAATCATCAATCATCAATCATCAATAATCAATCATCAGCCATCAGTAACCAATCATCAATCATCAACTATCAATCATCAATCAACAATCATCAATCATCAATCATCAATCATCGATCATCAATCATCAATCATCAATCATCAATCATCAATCATCAATCATCAATCATCAAGCATCAATCATCAATCATCAATAATCAATCTTCAATCATCACTCATCAATGATCAATCATCAATCATCAATCAGCAATCACAAATCTTCAATCATTAATCACCATTCATCAATAATCGATCATCAATCATCAATCATCCATCACCAATCATCAATCATCAATCATAAACCATCAATCATCAATCATCAACCATAAATCATCAATCATCAATCATCAATCATCAATCATCAATCATCAATCTTCAATCATCAATCATCGATCATCAATTATCAATCATCAATCATCAATTATCAATAATCGATCATCAATCATCAATCATCAATCATCAATCATCAATCATCAATCATCAATTATCAATCATCAATCATCAATCATCAATCATCAATCATCAATCATCACTCATCAATCATCAATTATCAATCATTAATCATAAATCATCAATTGTTAATCATCAATGATAAATCATCAATCATGAATCATCAATCATCAATCATTAATCTTCAATCATAAATCACCATTTTTCAATAATCGATGATCAATCATCAGTCATCAATCATCAATCATCAATCATCAATCATCAATCATCAATTATAAACCATCGATTATCAATCATCAATCATAACTCATCAATCATCAATAGTCAATCATCAATTATCAATCATCCATAATCAATGATCAATCATCAATCATCAATAATCAATCATCAATCATCAATCATCAATCATCAATCATCAATCATCAATCATCAATCATCAATCATCAATCATCAATCATCAATCATCAATCATCAATCATCAATCATCAATCATCAATCATCAATCATCAATCATCAATCATCAATCATCAATCATCAATCATCAATCATCAATCATCAATCATCAATCATCAATCATCAATCATCAATCATCAATCTTCAATCATCAATCATCGATCATCAATTATCAATCATCAATCATCAAATATCAATAATCGATCATCAATCATCAATCATCAATCATCAATCATCAATCATCAATCATCAATCATCACTCATCAATCATCAATTATCAATCATTCATCATAAATCATCAATCGTTAATCATCAATGATAAATCATCAATCATGAATCACCAATCATCAATCATCAATCTTCAATCATAAATCACCATTTATCAATAATCGATGATCAATCATCAGTCATCAATCATCAATCATCAATTATTTACCATCGATTATCAATCATCAATCATCAATCATAACTCATCAATCATCAATAGTCAATCATCAATTATCAATCATCCATAATCAATGATCATTGATAAATCATCAATCATCAATATTCAATCATAAATCATCAATCATCAATCATCAACCACCAATCACCAATCACCAATTATCAATCATCAATCATCTAATATCAATAATCAATCATCAATCATAAATCATCAATCATCAATCATCAATCATCAATCATCAATCATCAATCATCAATCATCAATCATCAATCATCAATCATCAATCATCAATCTTCAATCATCAATCATTAGTCATCAATGATCAATGACCAATCATCAATCATCAATCATCATTCTTCGATCATCAATCATCAATCATCAATCATCAATCATCAGTCATCACTCATCAATCATCATTTATCAACCATAAAAATCAATCATCAATCATCGATAATTAATCATCAATCATCAGTCATCAATCATCGATCATCAATTATCAATCATCAATTATCAATCATCAATCATCAATCGTCACTCATCAATAATCAATCATCAACCACCAATCACCAATCATTCATTATCAATCATCAATCATCTAATATCAATCATCAATCATCAATCATCAATAATCAATCATCAATCATTAATCATCAGTCATCAGTCAACAATCATCAATCATCAATCATCAATCATCAATCATCAACTATCAATCATCAATCATAAATCATCAATCATCAGTCATCAGTCATCAATCATCAATCATCAATTATCAATCATCAATCTTCAATCATCAATCATTAGTAACCAATCATCAATCATCAATCATCAATCATCAATCATCAATCATCAATCATCGATCATCAATCATCAATCATCAATCATCAATCATCACTCATCAATCATCAATAATCAATCATTAATCATAAATCATCAATTGTTAATCATCAATGATAAATCATCAATCATCAATCATTAATCTTCAATCATAAATCACCATTTTTCAATAATCGATGATCAATCATCAGTCATCAATCATCAATCATCAATCATCAATTATAAACCATCGATTATCAATCATCAATCATAACTCATCAATCATCAATAGTCAATCATCAATTATCAATCATCCATAATCTATGATCAATCATCAATAATCAATCATCAATCATCAATCATCAATCATCAATCATCAATCATCAATCATCAATCATCAATCATCAATCATCAATCATCAAACATCAATCATCAATCATCAATCATCAATCATCAATCATCAATCATCAATCATCAATCATCAATCATCAATCATCAATCATCAATCATCAATCTTCAATCATCAATCATCGATCATCAATTATCAATCAGCAATCATCAATTATCAATAATCGATCATCAATCATCAATCATCAATCATCAATCATCAATCATCAATCATCAATCATCAATCATCACTCATCAATCATCAATTATCAATCATCCATCATAAATCATCAATCGTTAATCATCAATGATAAATCATCAATCATGAATCACCAATCATCAATCATCAATCTTCAATCATAAATCACCATTTATCAATAATCGATGATCAATCATCAGTCATCAATCATCAATCATCAATCATCAATTATTTACCATCGATTATCAATCATCAATCATCAATCATAACTCATCAATCATCAATAGTCAATCATCAATTATCAATCATCCATAATCAATGATCAATGATAAATCATCAATCATCAATATTCAATCATAAATCATCAATCATCAATCATCAACCACCAATCACCAATCACCAATTATCAATCATCAATCATCTAATATCAATAATCAATCATCAATCATAAATCATCAATCATCAATCATCAATCATCAATCATCAATCATCAATCATCAATCATCAATCATCAATCATCAATCATCAATCATCAATCTTCAATCATCAATCATTAGTCATCAATGATCAATGACCAATCATCAATCATCAATCATCGTTCTTCGATCATCAATCATCAATCATCAATCATCAATCATCAGTCATCACTCATCAATCATCAATTATCAACCATAAAAATCAATCATCAATCATCGATAATTAATCATCAATCATCAGTCATCAATCATCGATCATCAATTATCAATCATCAATTATCAATCATCAATCATCAATCGTCACTCATCAATAATCAATCATCAACCACCAATCACCAATCATTCATTATCAATCATCAATCATCTAATATCAATCATCAATCATCAATCATCAATCATCAATCATCAATCATCAATTATCAATTATCAATTATCAATCATCAATCATCAATCATCAATCATCAATCATCAATCTTCAATCATCAATCATTAGTCATCAATCTTCAATCATCAATCATCAATCATCAATCATCGATCATCAATCATCAATCATCAATCATCAATCATCAATCATCACCCATCAATCATCAATTATCAATCATCAATCATAAATCATCAATCGTTAATCATCAATGATAAATCACCAATCATGAATCATCAATCATCAATCATCAATCTTCAATAATAAATCACCATTTATCAATAATCGATGATCAATCAGTCATCAATCATCAATTATCAATCATCAAATATAAACCATCGATTATCAATCATCAATCATCAATCATCAATCATATATCATTAATAGTCAATCATCAATTATCAATCATCCATAACCAATGATCATTGATAAATCATCAATCATCAATATTCAATCATCAATCATCAATCATCAATCATCAATCATCAATCATCAATCATCAATCATCAATCATCAATCATCAATCATCAATCATCAATCATCAATCATCAATAATCAATCATCAATCATCAATCATCAATCGTCAATCATCAATCATCAATCATCAATCATCAATCATCAATCACCAATCATCAATCATCAATCATCAATCATCAATCATCAATCATCAATCATCAATCATCAATAATCAATAACCAATCGTCAGTAACCAATCATCAATCATCAATCATCAATCATCAATCATCAATCATCAATCATCACTCATATATCATCAATCATCAATCATCAATCATCAATCATCAATCATCAATCATCAATCATCAATCATCAATCATCAATCATCAATCATCAATCATCACTCATCAATCATCAATTATCAATCATCAATCATAAATCATCAATCGTTAATCATCAATGATAAATCATCACTCATGCATCATCAATCATCAATCATCGATCTTCAATCATAAATCACCATATATTAATAATCGATGATCAATCATCAGTCATCAATCATCAATCATCAATTATTAACCATCGATTATCAATCATCAATCATCAATCATAACTCATCAATCATCAATAGTCAATCATCAATTATCAATCATCCATAATCAATGATCATTGATAAATCATCATTCATCAATCATCAATCAGCAATCATCAATCATCAACCACCAATAACCAATCATCATTTATCAATCATCGAATATCAATCATCAATCATCAATCATCAATCATCAATCATCAATCATCAATCATCAATCTTCAATCATCAATCATTAGTCATCAATGATCAATCATCAATCATCAATCATCAATCATCAATCATCGATCATCAATCATCAATCATCAATCATCAATCATCAATCATCACTAATCAATCATCAATTATCAATCATAAAACATCAATCATCAATCATCGATAATTAATCATCAATCATCAGTCAGCAATCATCGATCATCAATAATCAATTATCAATCATCAATCATCAATCATCAATCATCAATCGTCACTCATCAATCATCAATCATCAACCACCAATCACCAATCATCAATTATCAATCATCAGTCATCTAATATCAATCATCAATCATCAATCATCAATCATCAATCATCAATCATCAATCATCAATCATCAATCATCAATCATCAATCATCAATCATCAATCATCAATCATCAATCATCAATCATCAATCATCAATCATCAATCTTCAATCATCAATCATTAGTCATCAATCTTCAATCATCAATCATCAATCATCAACCATCAATCATCGATCATCAATCATCAATTATCAATCATCAATCTTCAGTCATAAATCACCATTTATCAATAATCGATTATCAATCATCAGTCATCAATCATCAATCATGTATTATTAACCATCGATTATCAATCATCAATCATCAATCATAACTCATCAATCATCAATAGTCGATCATCAATTATCAATCATCCATAATCAATGATCATTGATAAATCATCAATCATCAATATTCAATCATCGAATATCAATCATTAATCATCAATCATCAATCATCAATCATCAATCATCAATCATCAATCATCAATCTTCAATCATCAATCATTAGTCATCAATGATCAATCATCAATCATCAATCATCAATCATCGATCATCAATCATCAATCATCAATCATCAATCATCAATCATCAATCATCAATCATCACTCATCAATCATCAATTATCAATCATCAAACATCAATCATCGATAATTAATCATCAATCATCAGTCATCAATCATCGATCATCAATCATCAATTATCAATCATCAATTATCAATCATCAATCATCAATCGTCACTCATCAATAATCAATCATTAACCACCAATCACTAATCATTCATTATCAATCATCAATCATCTAATATCAATCATCAATCATCAATCATCAATCATCAATCATCAATCATCAATCATCAATCATCAATCATCAATCATCAATCATCAATCATCAATCATCAATCTTCAATCATCAATCATTAGTCATCAATCTTCAATCATCAATCATCAATCATCAATCATCAATCATCAATCATCAATCATCAATCATCAATCATCAATCATCGATCATCAATCATCAATCATCAATCATCAATCATCACCCATCAATCATCAATTATCAATCATCAATCATTAATCATCAATCGTTAATCATCAATGATAAATCACCAATCATGAATCATCAATCATCAATCTTCAATAATAAATCACCATTTATCAATAATCGATGATCAATCAGTCATCAATCATCAATCATCAAATATAAACCATCGATTATCAATCATCAATCATCAATCATCAATCATCAATCATCAATCATCAATCATCAATAGTCAATCATCAATTATCAAGCATCCATAATCAATGATCATTGATAAATCATCAATCATCAATATTCAATCATCAATCATCAATCATCAATCATCAATCATCAATCAGCAATCATCAATCATCAATCATCAATCATCAATAATCAATCATCAATCATCAATCATCAATTATCAATCATCAATCATCAATCACCAATCATCAATCATCAATCATCAATCATCAATAACCAATCATCAATAACCAATCATCAATCATCAATCATCAATCATCAATCATCAATCATCAATCATCAATCATCAATCATCAATCATCAATCATCAATCATCAATCATTTATCATCAATCATCAATCATCAATCATCAATCATCAATCATCAATCATCAATCATCAATCATCAATCATCAATCATCAATCATCAATCATCAATCATCAATCATCAATCATCAATCATCAATCATCAATCATCAATCATCAATCATCAATCATCAATCATCAATCATCAATCATCAATCATCAATCATCAATCATCAATCATCAATCATCAATCATCAGTCATCAGTCATCAGTCATCAATCATCAATCATCTACTAACAATCATCAATCATCAATCATCAATCATCAATCATCAATCATCAATCATCAATCATCAATCATCAATAATCGATCATCAATCATCAATCATCAATCATCAATCATCAATCATCACTCATCAATCATCAATTATCAATCATCAATCATAAATCATCAATCGTTAATCATCAATGATAAATCATCAATCATGAATCATCAATCATCAATCATCAATCTTCAATCATTAATCACCATTTATCAATAATCGATGATCAATCATCAGTCATCAATCATCAATCATCAATTATTAACCATCGATTATCAATCATCAATCATCAATAGTCAATCATCAATTAGCAATCATCCATAATCAATGATCATTGATAAATCATCAATCATCAATATTCAATCATCAATCATCAATCAATAATCATCAATCATCATTCATCAATCATCAATCATCAATCATCAATCATCAACCACCAATCACCAATCATCATTTATCAATCATCAATCATCGAATATCAATCATCAATCATCAATCATTAATCATCAATCATCAATCATCAATCATCAATCATCAATCATCAATCATCAATCTTAAATCATCAATCATTAGTCATCAATGATCAATCATCAATCATCAATCATCAATCATCAATCATCGGTCATCAATCATCAATCATCAATCATCAATCACCACTAATCAATCATCAATTATCAATCATCAAACATCAATCATCAATCATCGATAATTAATCATCAATCATCAGTCATCAATCATCGATCATCAATGATCAATTATCAATCATCAATCATCAATCATCAATCGTCACTCATCAATCATCAATCATCAACCACCAATCACCAATCATCAATTATCAATCATCAATCATCTAATATCAATCATCAATCATCAATCATCAATCATCAATTATCAACAATCAATCATCAATCATCAATCATCAATCATCTATCATCAATCTTCAATCATCAATCATTAGTCATCAATCTTCAATCATCAATCATCAATCATTAACCATCAATCATCGATCATCAATCATCAATCATCAATCATCAATCATCAATCATCAATCATCAATCAGCAATCATCACCCATCGATCATCAATTATCAATCATCAATCATAAATCATGAATCGTTAATCATCAATGATAAATCACCAATCATGAATCATCAATTCTCAATCATCAATCTTCAATAATAAATCACCATTTGTCAATAATCGATGATCAATCATCAGTCATCAATCATCAATCATCAATCATCAAATATTAACCATCGATTATCAATCATCAATCATCAATCATCAATAGTCAATCATCAATTATCAATCATCCATAATCAATGATCATTGATAAATCATCAATCATCAATATTCAATCATCAATCATCAATCATCAATCATCAATCATCAATCATCAATCATCAATCATTAATCATCAATAATCAATCATCAATCATCAATCATCAATCATCAATCATCAATCATCAATCATCAATCATCAATCATCAATAATCAATCATCAATCATCAATCATCAATCATCAATCATCAATCATCAATCATCAATCACCAATCATCAATCATCAATCATCAATCATCAATAATCAATCATCAATAACCAATCATCAATAACCAATCATCAATCATCAATCATCAATCATCATCCATCAATCATCAAGCATCAATCTTCAATCATCAATCATCAATCATCAATCATCAATCATCAATCATCAATCATCAATCATCAATCATCAATCATCAATCATCAATCATCAGTCATCAGTTATCAGTCATCAATCATCAATCATCAATCATCTACTATCAATCATCAATCATCAATCATCAATCATCAATAATCGATCATCAATCATCAATCATCAATCATTAATCATCACTCATCAATCATCAATTATCAATCATCAATCATAAATCATCAATCGTTAATCATCAATGATAAATCATCAATCATGAATCATCAATCATCAATCATCAATCATCAATCATCAATCATCAATCATCAATCATCAATCATCAATCATCAATCATCAATCATCTTTCTTCAATCATTAATCATCAATCATCAATCATCAGTCATCAATGATAAATCATAATTCATAAATCATCAATCATCACTCATCACTCATCGCTCATCAATCATCAATCATCAATCATAGATCGTCGATCATGTATCATCACTCATCAATCATCAATCATCAGTCATTAAACATCAATCATCAATCATCAATCATCAATCATCAATCATCAATCATCAATCATCAATCATCAAACATCAATCATCAATGATCAATCATCAATCATCAATCGTCAATAATCATTGATCAAACATCAATCATCAATCATGAATCATCATTCATCAATGATCAATCATCAAACATTGGTCAACAATGTTCTAGAATCAATAATTTTTCATCAGTTATCAATAACCAAACAACAATCTTGAATTATCAACCATCCATCATCAATGATCAATGATCAATCATCAATCATCAATCATCAATCATCAATCATAAATCATCGATCATCAATCATCAATCATTAATCATCAGTCATTAATCATCAATCATCAGTCATAAGTCATCACTAGTCAATCATCCAGCATCAATCATCAATCATCAATCATCAATCATCAATCATCAATCATCTATCTTAAATAATCAATCATTAATCATCAATCATCAATCATCAGTCATCAGTCACTAATCATCAATCATCAATCATCACTCATCAATCATCAATCATTAATCATCAATCATAAATCATCGATCATCAATCATCAATCATTAATCATCAATCATATATCATCAATCATCAATCATCAATTATCAAGAATCAAGAATCAATCATCAATCATCAATCATCAATCATCAATCTTCAATTATCAATCTCCAATAATCAATCATTAGTCATCAATCATCAATCATCAATCATCACTCCTCAATCATCAGTCATCAATCATCAATCAACACACATCAATCATCAATCATAAATCATGAATCATCAATCATATATCATCGATCATCAATCATCAATCATCAATCATCAATCATGAATCATCAATCATCAATCATCAATCATCAATCATCAATCATCAATCATCAATAATCAATTATCAGTCTTCAATAACAATCATTAATCATCAATCATCAATCATCAGTCAGCAGTCATCAATCATCAATCATCAATCATCACTCATCAATCATCAATCATTAATCATTAATCATCAATTATAAATCATCGATCATCAACCATCCATCATTAATCATCAATCATATATCATCAATCATCAATAAAGAATTATCAATCTTCAATAATCAATCATCAATCATAAATATTCAATCATCAATCATTAATCATCAATCATCAATCATCAGACATCACTAATTAATCATCCATCATCACTCATCAATCATCAATCATCAATAATCAATCATCAATTTTCAGTCATTCATCGTCAATGATCATTGATCAATCATCAATCATCAATATTCAATCATCCAACATCATTCATCAATCATCAATCATCAATCATAAATATTCAATCATCAGTCATTAATCATCAATCATCAGACATCACTCATTAATCATCCATCATCACTCATCAATCATCAATCATCAATTATCAATCATCAATCATCAATCATCAATTATCAATCTTCAATAATCAATCATCAATCATCAATCATCAGTCATCAATCATCAATCATCACTCACCAATCATCACTCATCAATCATGAATCATCAATCATAAATCATCGATCATCAATCATCAATCATTAATCATCATTCATAAATCATCAATCATCAATCATCAATTATCAATCATCAATCATCAATCATCATTCAACAATCATCAATCTTCAATAATCAATCATCAATCATCAACCATCAATCATCAATCATAAGTCATCAATCATCAATCATCAATTGTAAATCATCAATCATCAATCATCAATCATCAACCATCAATAATCAATCATCAATCATCAATCATCAATCATCAATCATCAATCATCAATCATCAATCATCAAACATCAATCATCAATAATCAATCATCAATTATCAGTCATTCATCGTCAATGATCATTGATCAATCATCAATCATCAATCATCAATATTCAATCATCCAACATCATTCATCAATCATCAATCATCAATCATAAATATTCAATCATCAGTCATAAATCATCAATTATCAATCATCAGACATCACTCATTAATTATCAATCATCACTCATCAATAATCAATCATCAAATATCAATCATCAGTCATCAATCATCAATTATCAATCGTCAATAATCAATCATCAATCATCAATCATCGGTCATCAATCATCAATCATCAATCATCACTCACCAATCATCACTCATATATCATTAATCATCAATCATAAATCATCGATCATCAATCATTAATCATCATTCGTTATTCATCAATCATCAATCATCAATCATAAATCATCAATCATCAATCATCAATCATCAATCATCAATCATCAATCATCAATCATCAATCATCAATCATCAATCATCAATCATTAATCAGCAATCATCAATCATTAATCATCGATCATCAATCATCAATCATCAATAATCAATTATCAATCATCAATCAATAATCATCAATCATCAATCATCAATCATCAACCATCAATCATCAATTATCATTCATCAATCATCAATTATAAATCATCACTCATTAATCCTCAATCATCAACCATCAATCATCAATCATCAATCATCAACCATCAATCATCAATCATCAATATTCAATCATCAATCATCATTCATCAATCATCAATCATAAATATTCAATCATCAGTCATTAAACATCACTCATCAATCATCAATTATCAGTCATCACTCATCAATCATCCGTTATCACTCATCAATCAGCAATCACCAATCATCAATCATCAAATATCAATCATCAATCATCAATTATCAATCTTCCATAATCAATCATTAATCATCAATCATCAATCATCAATCATCAATCCTCAATCATCACTCATCAATCATCACTCATCAATCATGAATCATCAATCATAAATCATCGATCATCAATCATTAATCATCATTTATAAATCATCAATCAACAATCATAAATCATCAATCTTCACTCATCAATTATTAATCATCAATCATAAATCATCGACCATCAATCATCAATCATTAATCATCATTCATAAATCATCAATCAACAATCATAAATCATCAATCATCAATCATTAATCATCAATCATCAATCATCAATCATCACTCATCAATCAACAATCATCAATCATCAATCATCAATCATCAACCATCAATCATCAATCATCAATCATCGCTCATCAATCATCAATCATGAATCATCAATCATCATTCATCAGTCATCAATGTTAATCATAAATCATAAATCATCAATCATCAATCATCACTCATCAATCATCAAAAATAGATCGTCGAACATCAATCATCACTCATCAATCATCAATCATCAGTCATTAATCATCAATCATCAATCATCAATCATGAATCATTAATCATCAATCATCAATCATCAGTCATCATTCATCAATCATCAATCATCACTCATCAATCTTCACTCATCAATTATTAATCATCAATCATAAATCATCGACCATCAATCATCAATCATTAATCATCATTCATAAATCATCAATCAACAATCATAAATCATCAATCATCAATCATTAATCATCAATCATCAATCATCAATCATCACTCATCAATCAACAATCATCAATCATCAATCATCAATCATCAACCATCAATCATCAATCATCAATCATCGCTCATCAATCATCAATCATGAATCATCAATCATCATTCATCAGTCATCAATGTTAATCATAAATCATAAATCATCAATCATCAATCATCACTCATCAATCATCAAAAATAGATCGTCGAACATCAATCATCACTCATCAATCATCAATCATCAGTCATTAATCATCAATCATCAATCATCAATCATCAATCATGAATCATTAATCATCAATCATCAATCATCAGTCGTCATTCATCAATCATCCATCATCACTCATCAATAATCAATCATCAATGATCAATGATCAATCATCAATCATCAATTATCAATCTTCACTAATCAATCATTAATCATCACTCATCAATCATCAATCATCAATCATTAATCATCATTCATAAATCATCAATCATAAATCATCAGTCATCATTCATCAATCATCAGTCATCACTCATCAATCTTCACTCATCAATCATTAATCATCAATCATAAATCATCGATCATCAATCATCAATCATTAATCATCATTTATATCATCAATCAACAATCATAAATCATCAATCATCAATCATTAATCATCAATCATCAATCATCAATCATCACTCACCAATCATCACTCATCAATCACCAATCATCAATCATCAATCATCTATCTTCAATCATTAATCATCAATCATCAATCATCAGTCATAAATGATAAATCATAAATCATCAATCATCAATCATCAATCATCACTCATCACTCATCGCTCATCAATCATCAATCATAGATCGTCGATCATGTATCATCACTCATAAATCATCAATCATCAGTCATTAATCATCAATCATCAATCATCAAACATCAATCATCAATCATCAATCATCAATCATCAATCATCAATCATCAATCATCAATCATCAATCATCAATCATCAATCATCAATCATCAATCATCAATCATCAATCATCAATCATCAATCATCAATCATCAATCATCAAACATCAATCATCAATGATCAATCATCAATCATCAAACGTCAATAATCATTCATCAAACATCAATCATCAATCATGAATCATCATTCATCAATGATCAATCATCAATCATTGGTCAACAATGTTCTAGCATCAATAATTTTTCATCAGTTATCAATCATCAAACAACAATCTTCAATTCTCAACCATCCATCATCAATGATCAATTATCAATTATCAATTATCAATTATCAATTATCAATCATCAATCATCAATCATCAATCATCAATTATCAATCATCAATCATCAATCACCAATCATCAATCATCAATCATCAATCATCAATAATCAATCATCAATCATCAATTATCAATCATCAATCATCAATCATCACTCATCAATCATCAATCATCAATCATCAAACATAAATCATCGATCATCAATCATTAATCATTAATCATCAATCATAAATCATCGATCATCATTCATCAATCATCAATCATATATCATCAATCATCAATCATCAATCATCAATTATCAAGAATCAAGAATCAATCATCAGTCATCAATCATCAATCATCAATCATCAATCATCAATCATCAATTATCAATCTCCAATAATCAATCATTAATCATCAATCATCAATCATCAATCATCAGTCATCGATCATCAATCATCACTCATCAATCATCAATCATCAATCATGAATCACAAATCAGAAATCATCGATCACCAATCATCAATCATCAATCATCAATCACCAATCATCAATCATCAATCATAAATCATCAATCATCAATCATCAATCATCAATCATCAATCATCAATCATCAATCATCAATTATCAATCTTCAATAATCAATCATTAATCATCAATCATCAATAATCAATCATCAGTCATCAGTCATCAATCATCAATCATCAATTATCACTCATCAATCATCAATCATTAATCATTAATCATTAATCATCAATCATAAATCATCGATCATCAATCATCAATCATTACTCATATATCATATATCATCAATCATCAATCAACAATTATCAATCTTCAATAATCAATCATCAATCATAAATATTCAATCATCAATCATTAATCATCAATCATCAATCATCAGACATCACTCATTAATCATCCATCATCACTCATCAATCATCAATCATCAATTATCAATCATCAATCATCAATCAACAATTATCAATCTTCAATAATCAATCATCAATCATCAACCATCAATCATCAATCTTCCATAATCAATCATTAATCATCAATCATCAATCATCAATCATCAATCATCAATCATCAATCCTCGATCATCACTCATCAATCTTCACTCATCAATCATGAATCACCAATCATAAATCATCGATCATCAAACATTAATCTCATTCATAAATCATCAATCATCACTCATCAATCTTCACTCATCAATCATTAATCATCTATCATAAATTATCGATCATCAATCAACAATCATTAATCATCATTCATAAATCATCAATCAACAATCATAAATCATCAATCATCAAACATTAATCATCAATCATCAATCATCAATCATCAATCATCACTCATCAATCACCAATCATCAATCATCAATCATCAATCATCAATCATCAATCATCAACCATCAATCATCAATCATCAATCATCGATCATCAATCATCAATCATTAATCATCAATCATCAGTCATCAGTCATCAATGCTGATCATAAATCATAAATCATCAATCATCAATCTTCACTCATCACTCATCAATCATCAAAAATAGATCGTCGATCATCAATCATCACTCATCAATCAGCGGTCATTAATCATCAATCATCAATCATTAATCATGAATCATTAATCATTAATCATCAATCACTAATCATCAATCATCAATCATCACTCATCAATCATCAATCATCAATCATGAATCTTCAATCATAAATCATCGATCATCAATCATCAATCGTTAATCATCATTCATAAATCATCAATCATCAATCATAAATCATCAATCATCACTCAGCAATCATCAACCATCAATCATCAATCATCAATCATCAATCATCAATCATCAATCATCAATCATCAATCATCAATCTTCAATCTTCAATCATCAATCATCAATCATCAATCATGTATCATCAATCATCAATCATCAATCATCAATCATCAATCATCAATATTCAATCATCAATGATCAATCATCAATCATCAATCATCAATCATCAATCATCAATCATCAATCATCAATCATCAATCATCAATCATCAATAATCAATCATCAATCATCAACCATCAATCATCAATCATCATTCATCAATCATCAATTGTAAATCATCAATCATCAATCATCAATCATCAAACATCAATCATCAATCATCAGTCATCAATAATCAATCATCAATTATCAGTCATTCATCGTCAATGATCATTGATCAATCATCAATCATCAATATTCAATCATCAGTCATCATGTATCAATCATCAATCATCAATCATCAATCATCAATCATCAGTCATCACTCATCAATCATCAATCATCAATCATCAATCATCAATCATCAATCATCAATAATCAATAATCAATCATCAATCATCAATCATCAATCATCAATCATCAATCATCAATCATCAATCATCAATCATCAATCATCGATCATCAATCATTAGTCATCAATCAACAATCATCGGTCATCAATCATCAATCATCAATCATCGATCATCAATCATCAACCATCAATCATCAATTATCATTCATCAATCATCAATTATAAATCATCAATCATCAATCCTCAATCATCAACCATCAATCATCAATCATCTATCATCAATCATCAACCATCAATCATCAATCATCAATCATCAATATTCAATCATCAATCATCATTCATCAATCATCAATCATAAATATTCAATCATCAGTCATTAAACATCAATCATCAATCATCAATCATCAGTCATCACTCATCAATCATCCGTAATCACTCATCTATCAGCAATCATCAATCATCAATCATCAAATATCAATCATCAATCATCAATTATCAATCTTCCATAATCAATCATTAATCATCAATCATCAATCCTCAATCATCACTCATCACTCATCAATCTTCACTCGTCAATCATTAATCATCAATCATAAATCATCGATCATCAATCATCAATCATTAATCATCATTAATAAATCATCAATCAACAATCATAAATCATCAATCATCAATCATCAATCATCAATCATCAATCATCAATCATCAATCATCACTCATCAATCACCAATCATCAATCATCAATCATCAATCTTCAATCATCAATCATCAATCATCAATCATCGATCATGAATCATCAATCATTAATCATCAATCATCAATCATCAATCATCAGTCATCAGTCATCAATGTTAATCATAAATCATAAATCATCAATCATCAATCATCACTCATCACTCATCAATCAAAAAAAAATAGATCGTCGATGATCAATCATCACACATCAATCATCAATCATCAGTCATTAATCATCAATCATCAATCATCTATCATGAATCATTAATCATCAATCATCAACCATCAATCATCAATCATCAATTATCAATCTTCAATAATCAATCATTAATCATCAATCATCAATAATCAATCATCAGTCATCAGTCATCAGTCATCAATCATCAATCATCAATTATCACTCATCAATCATCAATCATTAATCATTAATCATTAATCATTAATCATTAATCATCAATCATAAATCATCGATTATCAATCATCAATCATTACTCATCAATCATATATCATCAATCATCAATCAACAATTATCAATCTTCAATAATCAATCATCAATCATAAATATTCAATCATCAATCATTAATCATCAATCATCAATCATCAGACATCACTCATTAATCATCCATCATCACTCATCAATCATCAATCATCAATTATCAATCATCAATCATCAATCAAGAATTATCAATCTTCAATAATCAATCATCAATCATCAACCATCAATCATCAATCTTCCATAATCAATCATTAATCATCAATCATCAATCATCAATCATCAATCATCAATCCTCGATCATCACTCATCAATCTTCACTCATCAATCATGAATCACCAATCATAAATCATCGATCATCAAACATTAATCATCATTCATAAATCATCAATCATCAATCATAAATCATCAGTCATCATTCATCATTCATCAATCATCAATCATCACTCATCAATCTTCACTCATCAATCATTAATCATCAATCATAAATTATCGATCATCAATCAACAATCATTAATCATCATTCATAAATCATCAATCAACAATCATAAATCATCAATCATCAATCATTAATCATCAATCATCAATCATCAATCATCAATCATCAATCATCACTCATCAATCACGAATCATCAATCATCAATCATCAATCATCAATCATCAACCATCAATCATCAATCATCAATCATCGATCATCAATCATCAATCATTAATCATCAATCATCAATCATCAGTCATCAATGCTAATCATAAATCATAAATCATCAATCATCAATCTTCACTCATCACTCATCAATCATCAAAAATAGATCGTCGATCATCAATCATCACTCATCAATCATCATTCATCAGTCATTAATCATCACACATCAATCATTAATCATGAATCATTAATCATTAATCATCAATCACTAATCATCAATCATCAATCATCAATCATCAATCATGAATTTTCAATCATAAATCATCGATCATCAATCATCAATCGTTAATCATCATTCATAAATCATCAATCATCAATCATAAATCATCAATAATCACTCAGCAATCATCAACCATCAATCATCAATCATCAATCTTCAATCTTCAATCATCAATCATCAATCATCAATCATGTATCATCAATCATCAATCATCAATCATCAATCATCAATCATCAATCATCAATCATCAATCATCAATCATCAATCATCAATCATCAATCATCAATCATCAATCATCAATCATCAATCATCACTAATCAATCATCAATCATCAACCATCAATCATCAATCATCATTCATCAATCATCAATTGTAAATCATCAATCATCAATCATCAATCATCAATCATCAAACATCAATCATCAATCATCAGTCATCAATAATCAATCATTAATTATCAGTCATTCATCGTCAATGATCATTGATCAATCCTCAATCATCAATATTCAATCATCAATCATCATGTATCAATCATCAATCATCAATCATCAATCATCAATCATCACTCATCAATCATCAATCATCAATCATCAATCATCAATCATCAATCATCAATCATCAATCATCAATAATCAATAATCAATCATCAATCATCAATCATCAATCATCAATCATCAATCATCAATCATCAATCATCGATCATCAATCATTAGTCATCAATCAACAGTCATCGGTCATCAATCATCAATCATCAATCATCAATCATCAATCATCAACCATCAATCATCAATTATCATTCATCAATCATCAATTATAAATCATCAATCATCAATCCTCAATCATCAACCATCAATCATCAATCATCTATCATCAATCATCAACCATCAATCATCAATCATCAATCATCAATCATCAATCATCAATATTCAATCATCAATCATCATTCATCAATCATCAATCATAAATATTCAATCATCAGTCATTAAACATCAATCATCAATCATCAATCATCAGTCATCACTCATCAATCATCCGTTATCACTCATCTATCAGCAATCATCAATCATCAATCATCAAATATCAATCATCAATCATCAATTATCAATCTTCCATAATCAATCATTAATCATCAATCATCAATCCTCAATCATCACTCATCAATCATCACTCATCAATCATGAATCACCAATCATAAATCATCGATCATCAATCATTAATCATCATTCATAAATCATCAATCATAAATCATCAGTCATCATTCATCAATCATCAATCATCACTCATCAATCTTCACTCGTCAATCATTAATCATCAATCATAAATCATCGATCATCAATCATCAATCATTAATCATCATTAATAAATCATCAATCAACAATCATAAATCATCAATCATCAATCATTAATCATCAATCATCAATCATCAATCATCAATCATCACTCATCAATCACCAATCATCAATCATCAATCATCAATCATCAATCTTCAATCATCAATCATCAATCATCAATCATCGATCATGAATCATCAATCATTAATCATCAATCATCAGTCATCAATGTTAATCATAAATCATAAATCATCAATCATCAATCATCACTCATCACTCATCACTCATCAATCAAAAAAAATAGATCGTCGATGATCAATCATCACACATCAATCATCAATCATCAGTCATTAATCATCAATCATCAATCATCTATCATGAATCATTAATCATCAATCATTAATCATCAGTCGTCACTCATCAGTCATCCATCATCACTCATCAATCATCAATAATCAATCATCAATGATCAATGATCAATCATCAATCATCGATTGTCAATCTTCACTAATCAATCATTAATCATCAATCATCAATCATCAATCATCAATCATCAATCATCAATCATCACTCATCAATCATCAATCATCAATCATGAATCTTCAATCATAAATCATCAATCATCAATCATCAATCATTAATCATCATTCATAAATCATCAATCATAAATCATCAATCACTAATCAGCAATCATCAACCATCAATCATCAATGATCACTCATCAATCATCAATCATCAATCATCAGTCATCAATCATGAATCATTAATCATCAATCATCAATCATCAATCATCAATCATCAATCATCAATCATCAATCATCAATCATCAATCATCAATCATCAATCATCAATCATCAATCATCAATCATCAATCATCAATCATCAATCATCAATCATCAATCATCAATCATCAATCATCAACCATCAATCATCAATCATCACTCATCAATCATCAATTGTAAATCATCAATCATCAATCATCAATCATCAAACATCAACCATCAATCATCAGTAATCAATAATCAATCATCAATTATCAGTCATTCATCGTCAATGATCATTGATCAATCATCAATCATCAATATTCAATCATCAATCATCATGCATCAATCATCGATCATCAATCATCAATCATCAATCATCAATCATCAATCCAATCATCAATCTTCAATCATCAATCATCAATCATCAATCATCAATCATCAATCATCAATCATCAATCATCGATCATCAATCATTAGTCATCAATAGACAACCATCAATCATCAATCATCAATAATCAATCATCAAACATCAATCATCAATCATCAATCATCAATCATCAATCACCAATCATCAATCATCAATCATCAATCATCAATCATCAATCGTCAATCATCAATGATCAATCATCAATCATCAATCATCAATCATCAATCATCAATCATCAATCATCAATCATCAATCATCAATCAACAATCATCAATCATCAATCATCAATCATCACTCATCAATCCTCAATCATCAATTACCAATCATCAATCATCAATCATCAATCATCAATCATCAATCATCACTCATCAATCATCAACCATCAATTATGAATCTTCAATCATAAATCATCGATCATCAATCATCAATCATCAATCCTCAATCATCAATCATCAATCATCAATCATCAATCATCAATCATCAATCATCAATCATCAATCATCAATCATCAATCATCAATCATCAATCATCAATCATCAATCATCAATCATCAATCATCAATCATCAATCATCAACCATCAATCATCAATCATCAATCATCATTCATCAATCATCAATCATCATTCATCATTCATCAATCTTCAATCATCAATCATCAATCAGGTATCATCAATCATCAATCATCAATCATCAATCATCAATCATCAATCATCAACCATCAATCATCAATCATCATTCATCAATCATCAATTGTAATTCATCAATCATAAATCATCAATCATCAACCATCAATCATCAATCATCAGTCATCAATCATCAATTATCAGTCATTCATCGTCTATGATCATTGATCAATCATCAATCATCAACATTCAATCATCAATCATCATTCATCAATCATCAATCATCAATCATCAATCATCAATCATCAATCATCAGTCATCAATCATCAATCATCAATCGTCAATCATCAATGATCAATCATCGATCATAAATCATCAATCATCAATCATCAATCATCAATCATCAATAATCAATCATCAATCATCAATCATCAATCATCAATAATCAATAATCAATCATCAATCATCAATCATCAATCATCAATCATCAGTCATCAATCATCAATCATCAATCATAAATCATCAATCATCAATCATCAATCATCAATCATCAATCATCAATCATCAATAATCAATCATCAATCATCAATCATCAATCATCAATCATTAATCATCTATCATCAATCATCAATCATCAATCATCACTCATCAATTATCAATCATCAATCATCAATACTCAATCATCAATCATCAATCACAAATCATAAATCATAAATCATCAATCATCAATCATCACTGATCAATCATCAATCATCAAACATCAATCATCAATCATAAATCATCGATCATCAATCATTGATCATCATTCATAAATTATCAATCATCAATCATAAATCATCCGTCATCAATCATCAATCATCAATCATCACTCATCCATCATCACCCAGCAATCATGAATCATCGATCATATATCATCGATCATCAATCATCAATCATTAATCATCATTCATAAATCATCAATCATCGATCATAAATCATCAATCATCAATCATCAATCATCAATCATCAATCATAAATCATCAATCATCAATCATCAATCATCAATCATCAATCATCAATCATCAATCATCAATCATCAATCATCAATCATCAATCATCAATCATCAATCATCAATCATCAATCATTAATCATCAATCATCAATCATCAATCATCAACCATCAATCACCAATCATCATTAATCAATCATCAATTGTAAATCATCAATCATCAATCATCAATCATCAATCATCAACCATCAATCATCAGTCATCAATAATCAATCATCAATTATCAGTCATTCATCGTCAATGATCATTGATCAATCATCGATCATCAATATTCAATCATCAATCATCATGTATCAATCATCAATCATCAATCATCAATCATCGATCATCAATCATCAGTCATCAATCATCAATCATCAATCATCAATCATCAATCATCAATCATCAATCATCAATCATCAATCATCAATCATCAATCACCAATCATCATTAATCAATCATCAATTGTAAATCATCAATCATCAATCATCAATCATCAACCATCAATCATCAGTCATCAATAATCAATCATCAATTATCAGTCATTCATCGTCAATGATCATTGATCAATCATCGCTCATCAATATTCAGTCATCAATCATCATGTATCAATCATCAATCATCAATCATCAGTCATCAGTCAACAATAATCAATCATCAATCATCAATTATCAATCATCATTCATCAATCATCAATCATCAATCATCAATCATCAATCATCAATCATCAATCATTAATCATCAATCATCAATCATCAATCATCAGTCATCAATCATCAATCATCAACCATCAATCACCAATCATCATTAATCAATCATCAATTGTAAATCATCAATCATCAATCATCAACCATCAATCATCAGTCATCAATAATCAATCATCAATTATCAGTCATTCATCGTCAATGATCATTGATCAATCATCGATCATCAATATTCAATCATCAATCATCATGTATCAATCATCAATCATCAATCATCAGTCAACAGTCAACAATAATCAATCATCAATCATCAATCATCAATCATCAATCATCATTCATCAATCATCAATCATCAATCATCAATCATCAATCATCAAACATCAATCATCAATCATCAATCATCAATGATCAATCGTCAATCATTAATCATCAATCATCAATCATCAATCATCAATCATCAATCATCAATCATCAATCATCAATCATCACTCATCAATTATCAATCATCAATCATCAATATTCAATCATCAATCATCAATCATCAATCATCAATCATAAATCATAAATCATCAATCATCAATCATCACTGATCAATCATCAATCATCAGTCATCAATAATCAATAATCAATCATCAATCATCAATCATCAATCATCAATCATCAATCATCAATCATCAATCATCAATCATCAATCATCAATCATCAATCATCAATCATCAATCATCAAACATCAATCATCAATCATCCATCATCAATGATCAATCATCAATCATTAATCATCAATCATAAATCATCAATCATGAATCATCAATCATCAATCATCAATCATCAATCATCAATCATCAATCATCAATCATCAATCATCAATAATCAATCATCAATCATCAATCATCAATCATCAATCATCAATCATCAATCAGCAATCATCAATCATCAATCGTTAATTTCCATGCATCAATCTTCAACCATCACTCATCAATCATCAATCACATATCTTCAACCACAAATCATTAATCATCAATCAGAAATCATCAATAATCAATAATGAATAATCAATCATCAATCATCAATCATCAATCATCAATCATCAATCATCAATCATCAATCATCAATCATCAATCATCAATCATCTATCATCTATCATCAATCATCAATCATCAATCATCAATCTTCAATCATCAATCATCAATCATCAATCATCAATCATCATTCATGTATAATCAATCATCAATCATCAATCATCAATCATCAATCATCAATCATCAATCATCAATCATCAATCATCAATCATCAATCATCAATCATCAATCATCAATCCTCAATCATCAATCATCAATCATCAATTATCAATCATCAACCATCAATCTTCAATCATCAATCATCAATCATCAATCATCAATCATCTATCATCAATCATCAATCATTAATCATCAATCATCAATCATCAATCATCAATCTTCAACCATCAATCACCAATCATCATTAATCAATCATCAATTGTAAATTATCAATCATCAATCATCAATCATCAACCATCAATCATCAATCATCAATCATCAATCATCAATCATCAATCATCAATCATCAATCATCAATAATCAATCATCAATTATCAGTCATTCATCGTCAATGATCATTGATCAATCAACAGTCATCAATATTCAATCATCAATCATCATTCATCATTCATCAATCATCAATCATCAATCATCAATCATCAATCATCAATCATCAATCATCAATCATCAATCACCAATCATCATTAATCAATCATCAATTGTAAATCATCAATCATCAATCATCAATCATCAACCATCAATCATCAGTCATCAATAATCAATCATCAATTATCAGTCATTCATCGTCAATGATCATTGATCAACCATCGATCATCAATATTCAGTCATCAATCATCATGTATCAATCATCAATCATCAATCATCAGTCATCAGTCAACAATAATCAATCATCAATCATCAATCATCAATCATCATTCATCAATCATCAATCATCGATCATCAATCATCAATCATTAATCATCAATCATCAATCATCAATCATCAGTCATCAATCATCAATCATCAACCATCAATCACCAATCATCATTAATCAATCATCAATCATCAACCATCAATCACCAATCATCATTAATCAATCATCAATTGTAAATCATCAATCATCAATCATCAATCATCAACCATCAATCATCAGTCATCAATAATCAATCATCAATTATCAGTCATTCATCGTCAATGATCATTGATCAATCATCGATCATCAATATTCAATCATCAATCATCATGTATCAATCATCAATCATCAATCATCAGTCAACAGTCAACAATAATCAATCATCAATCATCAATCATCAATCATCATTCATCAATCATCAATCATCAATCATCAGTCATCAATCATCAATCATCAATCATCAATCATCAAACATCAATCATCAATCATCAATCATCAATGATCAATCATCAATCATTAATCATCAATCATAAATCATCAATCATCAATCATCAATCATCAATCATCAATCATCAATCATCAATCATCAATCATCAATCATCAATCATCAATCATCAATCATCAATCATCAATCATCAATCATCAATCATCAATCAGCAATCATCAATCATCAATCGTTAATTTCCATGCATCAATCTTCAACCATCACTCATCAATCATCAATCACATATCTTCAACCACAAATCATTAATCATCAATCAGAAATCATCAATAAGCAATAATGAATAATCAATCATCAATCATCAATCATCAATCATCAATCATCAATCATCAATCATCAATCATCAATCATCAATCATCAATCATCAATCATCAATCATCTATCATCAATCATCAATCATCAATCATCAATCATCAATCTTCAATCATCAATCATCAATCATCAATCATCAATCATGTATCATCAATCATCAATCATCAACCATCAATCATCAATCATCAATCATCAATCATCAATCATCAATCATCAAATATCAATCATCAATCATCAATCATCAATCGTCAATCATCAATCATCAATCCAATCATCAATCATCAATCATTAACCATCAATCATCAATTATCAGTCATTCATCGTCCATGATTATTGATCAATCATCAATCATCAATATTCAATCATCAATCATCATTCATCAATCATCAATCATTAAAAATCAATCATCAATCGTCAATCATCAAACATCAATCACCAATCATCAATCATCAATCATCAATCATCAATCATCAATCATCAATCATCAAACATCAATCATCAATCGTCAATCATCAATCATCAATCATCAATCATCAATCATTAATCATCAATCATCAATTATCAATCATCAATCATCAATCATCAATCATCAATCATCAATCATCAATCATCAATCATCAATCATCAATCATCAATCATCAATCACCAATCATCAATCATCAATCATCAATCATCAAACATCAATCATCAATCATCAATCATCAATCATCAATCATCAATCGTCAATCATCAATGATCAATCATCAATCATCAATCATTAATTATCAAGCATCAATTATCAATCATCAATCATCAATCATCAATCATCAATCATCAATCATCAATCATCAATCATCAATCATCAATCATCAATCATCAATCATCAATCATCAATCATCAATCATCAATCATCAATCATCAATCAGCAATCATCAATCATCAATCGTCAATTTCCATTCATCAATCTTCAATCATCACTCATTAATCATCAATCATCAATCATTAATCATCAATCATCAAATATCAATCATCAATCATCAATCATCAATCGTCAATCATCAATCATCAATCCAATCATCAATCATCAATCATTAACCATCAATCTGCAATCATCAATCATCAATCACATATATTCAACCACAAATCATTAATCATCAATCAGAAATCATCAACAATCAATAATGAATAATCAATCAGCAATCATCAATCATCAATCATCAATCATCAATCATCAATCATCAATAATCAATCATCAATCGTCAATCATCAATCATCAATCATCAATCATCAATCATCAATCATCAATCATCAATTATCAATCATCAATCATCAATCATCAATCATCAATCATCAATCATCAACCAGCAATCATCAATCATCAACCGTCAATTTCCATTCATCAATCTTCAATCATCACTCATCAATCTTCAATCATCAATCATCAATCATCAATCATCAATCATTAACCATCAATCATCAATCATCAGTCATCAATCATCAATATTCAATCATCAATCATAAATCATAAATCATAAATCAGCAATCATCAATCATCACTGATTAATCATCAATCATCAAACATCAATCATCAATTATCAATCATCAATCATCAATCATCAATCATCAAATATCAATCATCAATCATCAATCATCAATCATCAATCATCAATCATCAATCATCAATCATCAATCATCAATCATCAATCATCAATCATCAATCATCAATCATCAATCATCAATCATCAATCATCAATCATCAATCATAAATCTTCAATCATCAATCATCAATCATCAATCATCCACCATCAATCATCACTCATCAGTCATCAATCAACAATCATCAATCATCAATCATCAATCATCATTCATCATTCATCAATCATCAATCATCAATCATCAATCATCAATCATCAATCATCAATCATCAATCATCAATCATCAATCATCAATCATCAATCATCAATCATCAATCATCAATTATCATTCATCAATCATCAATCATCAATCTTCAATCATCAATGATCAATCATCAATAATCAATCATCAATTATCAGTCATTCATCGTCAATGATCATTGATCAATCAACAATCATCAATATTCAATCATGAATCATCATTCATCAATCATCAATCATCAATCATCAATCATTAATCATAAATCATCAATCATCAATCATCCACCATCAATCATCACTCATCAGTCATCAATCAACAATCATCAATCATCAATCATCAATCATCAATCATCAATCATCAATCATCAATCATCAATCATCAATCATCAATCATCAATCATCAATCATCAATCATCAATCAGCAATCATCAATCATCAATCGTCAATTTCCATTCATCAATCTTCAATCATCACTCATTAATCATCAATCATCAATCATTAATCATCAATCATCAAATATCAATCATCAATCATCAATCATCAATCGTCAATCATCAATCATCAATCCAATCATCAATCATCAATCATTAACCATCAATCTGCAATCATCAATCATCAATCACATATATTCAACCACAAATCATTAATCATCAATCAGAAATCATCAACAATCAATAATGAATAATCAATCAGCAATCATCAATCATCAATCATCAATCATCAATCATCAATCATCAATAATCAATCATCAATCGTCAATCATCAATCATCAATCATCAATCATCAATCCTCAATCATCAATCATCAATTATCATTCATCAATCATCAATCATCAATCTTCAATCATCAATGATCAATCATCAATAATCAATCATCAATTATCAGTCATTCATCGTCAATGATCATTGATCAATCATCAATCATCAATATTCAATCATGAATCATCATTCATCAATCATCAATCATCAATCATTAATCATAAATCATCAATCATCAATCATCCACCATCAATCATCACTCATCAGTCATCAATCAACAATCATCAATCATCAATCATCAATCATCATTCATCAATCATCAATCATCATTCATCAATCATCAATCATCAATCATCAATCATCAAACATCAATCATCAATTGTCAATCATCAATCATCAATCATCAATCATCAATCATTAATCATCAATCATCAATTATCAATCATCAATCATCAATCATCAATCATCAATCATCAATCATCAATCATCAATCATCAATCATCAATCATCAAACATCAATCATCAATCATCAAACATCAATCATCAATCATCAATCATCAATCATCAATTATCAATCATCAATCATCAATCATCAATCACCAACCATCAATCATCAATCATCAATCATCAATCATCAATCATCAATCATCAATCATCAAGTATCAATCATCAATCATCAATCATCAATCATCAATCATCACTCATCAATCATCAATCATCAATCATCAATCATCAATCAGCAATCATCAATCATCAATCGTCAATTTCCATTCATCAATCTTCAATCATCACACATCAATCTACAATCATCAATCATCAACCACATATTTTCAAACATAAATCATTAATCATCGAACAGCAATCATCAATAATCTATAATCAATCGTCAATCATCAATCATCAATCATCAATCATCAATCATCAATCATCAATCATCAAATATCAATCATCAATCATCAATCATCAATCATCAATCATCAATCATCAATCATCAATCATCAATCATCAATCATCAATCATCAATCATCAATCATCAATCATCAATCATCAATCATCAATCATCAATCATCAATCATCAATCATAAATCTTCAATCATCAATCATCAATCATCAATCATCCACCATCAATCATCACTCATCAGTCATCAATCAACAATCATCAATCATCAATCATCAATCATCATTCATCATTCATCAATCATCAATCATCAATCATCAATCATCAATCATCAATCATCAATCATCAATCATCAATCATCAATCATCAATCATCAATCATCAATCATCAAACATCAATCATCAATCGTCACTCATCAATGATCAATCATCAATCATCAATCATTAATCATCAATCATCAATTATCAATCATCAATCATCAATCATCAATCATCAATCATCAATCATCAATCATCAATCATCAATCATCAATCATCAATCATGAATCATCAATCGTCAATCATCAATCATCCACCATCAATCATCACTCATCAGTCATCAATCAACAATCATCAATCATCAATCATCAATCATCATTCATCAATAATCAATCATCAATCATCAATCATCAATCATCTATCATTAACATCAATCATCAATCGTCAATCATCAATGATCAATCATCAGTCATCAATCATTAATCATCAATCATCAATTATCAATCATCAATCATCAATCATCAATCATCAATCATCAATCATCAATCATCAATCATCAATCTTCAATCATCAATCATCAATCATCAATCATCAATCATCAATCATCAATCATCAATCATCAATCATCAATCATCAATCAGCAATCATCAATCATCAATCGACAATTTCCATTCATCAATCTTCAATCATCAATCATCAATCATCAATCATCAATCATTAATCATCAATCATCAATCATCCACCATCAATCATCACTCATCAGTCATCAATCAACAATCATCAATCAGCAATCATCAATCATCAATCATCATTCATCAATCATCATTCATCAATCATCAATCATCAATCATCAATCATCAAACATCAAACATCAATCGTCAATCATCAATCATCAATCATCAATCATCAATCAACAATCATCAATCATCAATCATCAATCATCAATCATCAATTATCAATCATCAATCATCAATCATCAATCATCAATCATCAATCATCAATCATCAACCAGCAATCATCAATCATCAATCATCAACCAGCAATCATCAATCATCAACCGTCAATTTCCATTCATCAATCTTCAATCATCACTCATCAATCTTCAATCATCAATCATCAATCATCAATCATCAATCATTAACCATCAATCATCAATCATCAGTCATCAATCATCAATATTCAATCATCAATCATAAATCATAAATCATAAATCAGCAATCATCAATCATCACTGATTAATCATCAATCATCAAACATCAATCATCAATTATCAATCATCGATCATCAATCATCAATCATCATTCTTCCATTATCAACCATCAATCATCAGTTATCAATCATCAATCATCAATCATCAATCATAAATCATCAATCATCAATCATCAATCATCAATCATCAATCATCAATCATCAATCATCAATCATCAATCATCGAACATCAATCATCAATCATCAATCATCAATCATCACTGATGAATCATCAATCATCAAACATCAATCATCAATTATCAATCATCGATCATCAATCATCAATCATCATTCTTCCATTATCAACCATCAATCATCAGTTATCAATCATCAATCATCAATCATAAATCATCAATCATCAATCATCAATTATCAATCATCAATCATCAATCATCAATCATCAATCATCAATCATCAAACATCAATCATCAATCATCAATCATCAATCATCAATCATCAATCATCAAACATCAATCATTAATCATCAATCATCAGTCATCAATCATCAATCATATATCATCAATCATTAGTCAACAATGTTCAATCAAACATCAAACAACAATCCTCAATATTCAACCATCCATCATCAATCATCAATCATCAATCATCAATCATCAATCATCAATCATCACTCATCAATCATCAATCATCAATCCTCAATCATCAATCATCAATCATCAATCATCAATCATCAATCATCAATCATCAATCATCAATCATCAATCATCAATCACCAATCATCAACCACCAATCAGCAATCATCAATCATCAATCATTAATCATCAATCATCAATCATCAATCATCAATCACCAATCAGCAATCATCAATCATAAATCATCAATCTTCAATCATTAATCATCAATCATTAAAAATCAATCATCAATCATCAATCATCAATATTCAATCATCAATCATCAATCATAAATCATCAATCATCAATCATCACTGATCAATCATCAATCATCGAACATCAATCATCAATTATCAATCATCGATCATCAATCATCAATCATCATTCTTCCATTATCAACCATCAATCATCACTTATCAATCATGAATCATCAATCATAAATCATCAATCATCAATCATCAATCATCAATCATCAATCATCAATCATCAATCATCAATCATCAATCATCAATCATCAATCATCAATCATCAATCATCAATCATCAATCATCAAACATCAATCATCAATCGTCACTCATCAATGATCAATCATCAATCATCAATCATTAATCATCAATCATCAATTATCAATCATCATTCATCAATCATCAATCATCAATCATCAATCATCAATCATCAATCATCAATCATCAATCATCAATCATCAATCATCAATCATCAATCAGTAATCATCAATCATCAATCATCAATCATCCACCATCAATCATCACTCATCAGTCATCAATCAACAATCATCAATCATCAAGCATCAATCATCATTCATCAATAATCAATCATCAATCATCAATCATCAATCATCAATCATCTATCATCAATCATCAATCATCATTCTTCCATTATCAACCATCAATCATCAGTTATCAATCATCAATCATCAATCATCAATCATAAATCATCAATCATCAATCATCAATCATCAATCATCAATCATCAATCATCAATCATCAATCATCAATCATCAATCATCAATCATCAATCATCAATCATCATTCATCAATAATCAATCATCAATCATCAATCATCAATCATCAATCATCAATCATCAATCATCAATCATCTATCATCAAACATCAATCATCAATCATCATTCTTCCATTATCAACCATCAATCATCAGTTATCAATCATCAATCATCAATCATCAATCATAAATCATCAATCATCAATCATCAAACATCAATCATCAATTATCAATCATCGATCATCAATCATCAATCATCATTCTTCCATTATCAACCATCAATCATCAGTTATCAATCATCAATAATCAATCATCAATCATAAATCATCAATCATCAATCATCAATCATCAAACATCAATCATCAATCATCAATCATCATTCTTCCATTATCAACCATCAATCATCAGTTATCAATCATCAATCATCAATCATCAATCATAAATCATCAATCATCAATCATCAATCATCAATCATCAATCATCAATCATCAATCATCAATCATCAATCATCAATCATCAATCATCAATCATCAAACATCAATCATCAATCATCAATCATCAATCATCAATCATCAATCATCAATCATCAACCATTAATCATCAATCATCAATCATCAATCATCACTCATATATTATCAACCATCAATCATCAACATTCAATCATCAATCATCAATCATCAATCAGAAATCATAAATCATCAATCATCAATCATCACTGATGAATCATCAATCATCAATCATCAATCATCAATCATCAATTATCAATCATCGATCATCAATCATCAATCATCATTCTTCCATTATCAACCATCAATCATCAGTTATCAATCATCAATCATCAATCATAAATCATCAATCATCAATCATCAATTATCAATCATCAATCATCAATCATCAATCATCAATCATCAGTCATCAAACATCAATCATCAATCATCAATCATCAATCATCAATTAGCAATCATCAATCATCAATCATCAATCATCAAACATCAATCATTAATCATCAATCATCAATCATCAATCATATATCATCAATCATTAGTCAACAATATTCAATCAAACATCAAACAACAATCCTCAATATTCAACCATCCATCATCAATCATCAATCATCAATCATCAATCATCACTCATCAATCATCAATCATCAATCCTCAATCATCAATCATCAATCATCAATCATCAATCATCAATCATCAATCATCAATCATCAATCATCAATCATCAATCAGCAATCATCAACGCCCAATCAGCAATCATCAATCATCAATCATTAATCATCAATCATTAATCATCAATCATCAATAACCAATCAGCAATTATCAATCATCAATCATCAATCATTAATCATCAATCATTAAAAATCAATCATCAATCATCAATCATCAATATTCAATCATCAATCATCAATCATAAATCATCAATCATCAATCATCACTGATCAATCATCAATCATCAAACATCAATCATCAATTATCAATCATCGATCATCAATCATCAATCATCATTCTTCCATTATCAACCATCAATCATCACTTATCAATCATCAATCATCAATCATAAATCATCAATCATCAATCATCAATCATCAATCATCAATCATCAATCATCAATCATCAATCATCAATCATCAATCATCAATCATCAATCATCAATCATCAATCATCAATCATCAATAATCAATCATCAATCATTAATCATTAATCATCAATCATCAATCATCAATCATCAATCATCATTCATCAAACATCAATAATCAAATATCAATCATCAATCATCAATCATCAATCATTAAACATCAATCATCAATCATCAATCATCAATCATCAATCTTCAATCATCAATTGTTAATCATCAATCAACAGTAATCAATTATCACTCATCAACCCTCAATCAGTACACATCAATCATCAGTCATCAATAATAAACGTTAATCATCAATATTCAATCATCAATCATCAACATTTAGTCAACAATGTTCACTCAATCATCAAACAACAATCTTCAATTATCAACCATCAATCATCAATTATCAATCATTAGTCAACAATGTTCCATCAATCATCAAACAGCAATCTTCAATTGTCAACCATCCATCATCAATCATCAATCATCAATCATCAATCATCAATCATCAATCATCAATCATCAATCATCAATCATCAAACATAAATCATCAATCATCAATCATCAATCATCAATCATCAATCATCAATCATCAATCATCAATCATCAATCATCAATCATCAATCATCAATCATCAATCATCAATCATCAATCATCAATCATCAATGATCAATGATCAATCATTAATCATCAATCATCAATCATCAATCATCAATCATCAATCATCAATCATCAATCAACAATCATCAATCATCAATCATCAATCATCAATCATCAATCATCAATCATCAATTATCAATCATCAATCATCAATCATCAATCATCAATCATCACTCATCAATCATCAATCATCAATCATCAATCATCAATCATCAATCATCAATCATCAATCATCAATCATCAATCATCAATCATCAATCATCAATCATCAATCATCAAACATCAATCATCAATCATCAATCATCAATCATCAATTATCAATCATCAACCATCAATAATCAATCATCAATGGGCAGTCCTCAATCATCAATATTCAATCATCAATAATCAATCATCAATCATCAATCATCAATCATCAATCATCAATCATCAATCATCAATCATCAATCATCAATCATAAATCAATCATCATCAATCATCAATCATCAGTTATCAATCATCAATCATTAATCATCAATCATCAATCATCAATCATCAATCATCAATAATCAATTATCAATCGTTAATCATCAATCATCAATCATCAATCATCAATCATCAATCATTTATCATCAATCATCAATCATCACTCATCAATTATCAATCATCAATCATCAATATTCAATCATCAATCATCAATCATCAATCATAAATCATAAATCCTCAATCATCACTGATGAATCATCAATCATCAAACATCAATCATCAATTATCAATCATCGATCATCAATCATCAATCATCATTCTTCCATTATCAACCATCAATCATCAGTTATCAATCATCAATCATCAATCATCAATCATAAATCATCAATCATCAATCATCAATCATCAATCATCAATCATCAATCATCAATCATCAATCATCAATCATCAATCATCAATCATCAATCATCAAACATCAATCATCAATCATCAATCATCAATCATCAATCATCAATCATCAATCATCAATCATCAATCATCAATCATCAATCATCAATCATCAATCATCAAACATCAATCATTAATCATCAATCATCAATCATCAATCATATATCATCAATCATTAGTCAACAATGTTCAATCAAACATCAAACAACAATCCTCAATATTCAACCATCCTACATCAATCATCAATCATCAATCATCAATCATCAATCATCAATCATCAATCATCACTCATCAATCATCAATCATCAATCCTCAATCATCAATCATCAATCAACAATCATCAATCATCAATCATCAATCATCAATCATCAATCATCAATCATCAATCATCAATCATCAATCATCAATCATCAATCATCAATCACCAATCATCAACCAACAATCAGCAATCATCAATCATCAATCATTAATCATCAATCATCAACCATCAATCATCAATCACCAATCAGCAATCATCAATCATTAATCATCAATCATCAATCATCAATCATTAATCATCAATCATTAACCATCAATCATCAATCATCAATCATCAATCATCAATATTCAATCATCAATCATCAATCATAAATCATCAATCATCAATCATCACTGATCAATCATCAATAATCAAACATCAATCATCAATTATCAATCATCGATCATCAATCATCAATCATCATTCTTCCATTATCAACCATCAATCATCACTTATCAATCTTCAATCATCAATCATAAATCATCAATCATCAATCATCAATCATCAATCATCAATCATCAATCATCAATCATCAATCATCAATCATCAATCATCAATCATCAATCATCAATCATCAATCATCAATCATTAATCATTAACCATCAATCATCAATCATCAATCATCAATCATCATTCATCAAACATCAATAATCAAATATCAATCATCAATCATCAATCATCAATCATCAATCATCAATCATCAATCATTAATCATCAATCATCAATCATCAATCATCAATCTTCAATCATCAATTGTTAATCATCAATCATAAATCATCAATCAACAGTAATCAATTATCACTCATCAACCCTCAATCAGTACACATCAATCATCCATCATCAGTCATCAATAATCAAACGTTAATCATCAATATTCAATCATCAATCATCAACATTTAGTCAACAATGTTCACTCAATCATCAAACAACAATCTTCAATTATCAACCATCAATCATCAATCATCAATCATTAGTCAACAATGTTCAATCAATCATCAAACAGCAATCTTCAATTGTCAACCATCCATCATCAATCATCAATCATCAATCATCAATCATCAATCATCAATCATCAATCATCAAACATAAATCATCAATCATCAATCATCAATCATCAATCATCAATCATCAATCATCAATCATCAATCATCAATCATCAATCATCAATCATCAATCATCAATGATCAATCATCAATCATTAATCATCAATCATCAATCATCAATCATCAATCATCAATCATCAATCATCAATCATCAATCATCAATCATCAATCAACAATCATCAATCATCAATCATCAATCATCAATCATCAATTATCAATCATCAATCATCAATCATCAATCATCAATCATCAATCATCAATCATCAATCATCACTCATCAATCATCAATCATCAATCATCAACCATCAATCATCAATCATCAATCATCAATCATCAAACATCAATCATCAATCATCAATCATCAATCATCAATTATCCATCATCAACCATCAATAATCAATCATCAATGGGCAGTCCTCAATCATCAATATTCAATCATCAATAATCAATCATCAATCATCAATCATCAATCATCAATCAATAATCATCACTCATCAATCACCAATCATCAATCACCAATCATCAATCATCAATCATCAATCATCAATAATCAATCATCAATCATCAATCATCAATCATGAATCATAAATCATCAAACATCAGTCATTAATCATCAATCATTAGTCAACAATGTTCAATCAATCCCCAAACAACAATCTTCGATTATCAACCATCCATCATCAATCACCAATCATCAATCATCAATCATCAATCATCAATCATCAATCATCAATCATCAATCATCAATCATCAATCATCAATCATCAATCATCAATCATCAATCATCAATCATCAATCATCAATCACCAATCATCAATTATCAATAATCAATCATCAATCAACAATAATCAATTATGAATTATCAATAATCAATCATCATTCATCACTAATCAATTTTCAATCATCAATCATTAATAATCAATCAGCAATCACCAATCTTCTTTCAACAATGATTAAATTTATCATCAGTCATCAATCGTCAATCATCAAACATCAATCATCAACCATCAATCATCAATTATCAATCATCAATCATCAATCATCAATCATCAATCATCAATCATCAATCGTCAATCTTCAATCATCAATCTCAATCATCAATCATCAATCATCAATCATCAGTCATCAATCATCAATCATCAATCATCAATCATCAATCATCAATCATCAATCATCATTCATCAATCATCAATCATCAATCTTCAATCATCAATCATTAGTCATCAATCATCAATCATCGATATTCAATCATCAATCATCAATCATATATCATCAATCATCAATTATCAATCATCAATCATCAATCATCGATCTTCGATCTTCGATCATCGATCATCGATCATCAATATTCAATCATCAATCATCAATCATCAATCATCAATTATCAATCATCAATCATCAATCATCAATCATCAATCATCAATCATCAATCATCAATCATCAAACATCAATCATCAATCATCAATCATCAATCATCAATCATCAATCTTCAATCATCAATCATTAGTCATCAATCATCAATCATCGATATTCAATCATCAATCATCAATCACATATCATCAATCCTCAATTATCAATCATCAATCATCAATCATCAATCATCAATCATCAATCACATATCATCAATCCTCAATTATAAATCATGAATCATCAATCATCAATCTTCAATTATCAATCATTAGTCATCAATCATCAATCATCGATATTCAATCATCAATCATCAATCATCAATTATCAATCATCAATCATATATCATCAATCATCAATTATCAATCATCAATCATCAATCATCAATCACCAATCATCAATCATCAATCATCAATCATCAATCATCAATCATCAATCATCAATCATCAATCATCAATCATCAATCATTAATCATCAATCTTCAATCATGAATCATCAGTCATCAATCATCAATCATCAATCATCGATATTCAATCATCAATCATCAATCATATATCATCAATCATCAATTATCAATCATGAATCATCAATCATCAATCATCAATCTTCAATTATCAATCATTAGTCATCAATCATCAATCATCAATCATCGATATTCAATCAAGAATCATCAATCATATATCATCAATCATCGATATTCAATCATCAATCATCACTCATATATCATCAATCATCAATTATCAATCATCAATCATCAATCATCAATCATCAATCATCATTCATCAATCATCAATCATCAATCATCAATCTTCAATCATCAATCATTAGTCATCAATCACCAATCATCAATCATCGATATTCAATCATTAATCATCAATCATATATCATCAATCATCAATTATCAATCATCAATCATCAATCTTCGATCATCAATCATCAATATTCAATCATCAATCATCAATCATCAATCATCAATTATCAATCATCAATCATCAATCATCAATCATCAAACATCAATCATCAATCATAAATCATCAATCATGAATCATCAATCTTCAATCATCAATAATTAGTCATCAATCATCAATCATCAATCATCGATATTCAATCATCAATCATCAATCATATATCATCAATCATCAATTATCAATCATAAATCATCAATCATCAATCATCAATCTTCAATTATCAATCATTAGTCATCAATCATCAATCATCAATCATCGATATTCAATCATCAATCATCAATCATATATCATCAATCATCAACTATCAATCATCAATCATCAATCATCAATCTTCGATCATCAATCATCAATATTCAATCATCAATCATAAATCATCAATCAAAATTCATCATTCATCAATCATCCATCATCAGTCATCAATCATCAATCGTCAATCATCAATCATCAATCATCAATCACCAATCATCAATCATCAATGATCAATCATCAATCAACAATAATCAATTATCAATCATCAATTATCAATAATCAATCATCAATCATCACTAATCAATTTTCAATCATCAATCATTAATCATCAATCAGCAATCACCAATCTTCAATCAACAATGATTAATTTTATCATCAGTCATCAATCATCAATCATCAAACATCAATCATCAATCATCAATCAAAACTCATCAATCATCAATCATCAATCATCAATCATCAATCATCAATCATCAATCATCAATCATCAATCATCAATCATCAATAATCAATCATCAATCATCACTCATCAATCTACAATCATCAATCTTATATTTTCAACCACCAATCATTAATCATCATTCACCAATCATCAATAATCAATAATCAGTCATCAATAATCTATCATCAATCATCAATTATCAATCATTAATCAACTATCATCAGTCAACAATAATCAATCGTTAATTATCAATGATCAATCATCATTCACCGATCATCAATCATCAAATATCAATCAGCAATCAGCACTCATCAATCATCAGTCATCAAAAATCAATCTTCAATAATCCACCATCAATCACAAATTATTAATCATCTGTCATAGATCATCAGTCATCAATCATCAATCATCAATAATCAATCATAATTCATCAATCATCAGTCATCAATCATCAATCATCAATCATCAATCAGCAATCATCAATCATAAATCATCAATCGTCAATTATCAATCATCAATCATCGCTCATCAATCTACAATCATCAATTATCAATTACATATTTTCAAACACATATCATAAATAATAAATCAGCAATCATCAATAATCAATCATATATCATGAATCATCCATGATCAATCATCAATCATCAATCATCACACATATATCAGCCATCATCCATCATCAGTCATATATAATCAATCGTTAATCATCACTGATCAATCATCATTCATCGATCATCAATCATCAATCATCAATTATCAATCAGCGATCATCAATCATCAATCATAAATCATCGATGATTAATAATCAGTCATCAATCATCAATCAAAAATCGTCAATCATCAATCATCAATCAACAATCATCAATCATCAATCATCAATCATCAATCATCAATCATCAATCATCAAACATCAATCATCAGTCATCAATCATCAATCATCAATCATAAATCATCCATCATCAATCATCAATCATCAATCATCAATCATCAATCATGAGTCATCAATCATCAATCATCAATCATCAATTATCAATCGTCAATCTTCAATCATCAATCATCAATCATCAATCATCAATAATCAATCATCAATTATCAATCATCAGACATTAAGCATCAATCATTAGTCAACAATGTTCAATCAATCACCAAACAACAATCTTCAATTATCAACCATCCATCATCAATCACCAATCATCAATCATCAATCTACAATTATCAATCATGAATCATGAATCATCAATCATCAATCATCAATCATCAATCATCAATCATCAATCATCAATCATCAATCAACAATTGTCAATCATCAATCATCAAACATCAATCATCAACCATCAATCTTCAATCATCAATCATTTGTCATCAATCATCAATCATCATTCATCAATCATCGATATTCAATCATCAATCATCAATCATGTATCTTCAATCTTCAATTATCAATCATCAATCATCAATCATCAATCATAAATCATCATTCATCAATCATGCATCATCAGTCATCAATCATCAATCATCAATCATCAATCACCAATCATCAATCATCGATGATCAATCATCATTCAACAATAATCAATTATCAATCATCAATTACCAATAATCAATCATCAATCATCACTAATCAATTTTCAATCATCAATCATTAATCATCAATCAGCAATCACCAATCTTCAATCAACAATGATTTATTTTGTCATCAGTCATCAATCATCAATCATCAAACATCAATCATCAATCATCAATCATCAATCATCAATCATGAATCATCAATCATCAATCATCAATCATCAATCATGAATCATCAATCATCAATCATCAATCATCAATAATCAATCATCAATCATCACTCATCAATCTACAATCATCAATCATCAATTTTATGTATTCAACCACCAATCATTAATCATCAGTCACCAATCATCAATAATCAATAATCAGTCATCAATAATCTATCATCAGTTATCAATTATCAATCATTAATCATCTATCATCAGTCATCAATAATCAATCGTTAATTATCAATGATCAATCATCATTCATCGATCATCAATCATCAAATATCACTCAGCAATCAGCAATCATCAATCATCAGTCATCAAAAATCAATCTTAAATCATCCACCATCAATCATAATATATTAATCATCAGTCATATATCATCAATCATCAATCATCAATAATCAATCTTCATTCATCAATCATCGATCATCAAACATCAATCATCAAACATCAATCACCAATCATCAACCATCAATTATCAATCATCAAACATCAATCATCAATCACCAATCATCAATCATCAATTATCAATCATCAAACATCAATCATCAATCATCAATCATCAATCATCAATCATCAATCTTCAATAATCAATCATTAATCATTAATCATCAAACATCAATCATCAATCATCAATCATCAATCTTCAATCATCATTCATTAGTCATCAATCATCAATCATCGATATTCAATCATCAATCATCAATCATATATCATCAATCATCAATTATCAATCATCAATCATCAATCATCAATCATCAATCATCAGTCATCAATCTTCAATCATCAATCATTTGTAATCAATCATCAATCAACAATCATCGATATTCAATCATCAACCATCAATCATACATCATTAATCATCAATTATCAATCATCAATCATCAATCATCAATCATCAATCATCAATCTTCGATCATCAATCATCAATCATCAATCATCAATCATCAAGCATCAATCATCAATCATCAATCATCAATCATCAATCATCAATCATCAATCATCAATCATCAATCATCAATCATCAATCATCAATCATCAATCATCAATCATCAATCATCAAACATCAATCATCAATCATCAATCATCAATCATCAAACATCAGACATTAAGCATCAATCATTAGTCAACAATGTTCAATCAATCACCAAACAACAATCTTCAATTATCAACCATCCATCATCAATCACCAATCATCAATCATCAATCTACAATTATCAATCATGAATCATGAATCATCAATCATCAATCGTCAATCATCAATCATCAATCATCAACCATCAATCTACAATTGTCAATCATCAATCATCAAACATCAATCATCAATCATCAATCTTCAATCATCAATCATTTGTCATCAATCATCAATCATCATTCATCAATCATCGATCATCAAATATCAATCATCAAACATCAATCACCAATCATCAACCATCAATTATCAATCATCAAACATCAATCACCAATCATCAATCATCAATTATGAATCATTAAACATCAATCATCAATCATCAATCATCAATCATCAATCATCAATCTTCAATAATCAATCATTAATCATCAAACATCAATCATCAATCATCAATCTTCAATCATCATTCATTAGTCATCAATCATCAATCATCGATATTCAATCATCAATCATCAATCATCAGTCATCAATCTTCAATCATCAATCATTTGTAATCAATCATCAATCAACAATCATCGATATTCAATCATCAACCATCAATCATACATCATCAATCATCAATTATCAATCATCAATCATCAGTCATCAATCTTCGATCATCAATCATCAATCATCAATCATCAATCATCAATCATCAAGCATCAATCATCGATCATCAAACATCAATCATCAAACATCAATCACCAATAATCAACCATCAATTATCAATCATCAAACATCAATCATCAATCACCAATCATCAATCATCAATCATCAATTATCAATCATCAAACATCAATCATCAATCATCAATCATCAATCATCAATCATCAATCTTCAATAATCAATCATTAATCATCAAACATCAATCATCAATCATCAATCTTCAATCATCATTCATTAGTCATCAATCATCAATCATCGATATTCAATCATCAATCATCAATCATATATCATCAATCATCAATTATCAATCATCAATCATCAATCATCAATCATCAATCATCAGTCATCAATCTTCAATCATCAATCATTTGTAATCAATCATCAATCAACAATCATCGATATTCAATCATCAGTCATCAATCATCAATCATCAATCATCAATCATCAATCATCAATCATCCATCATCAATCATCAATCATCAATCATCAATCATCAATCATGAGTCATCAATCATCAATCATCAATCATCAATTATCAATCGTCAATCTTCAATCATCAATCATCAATCATCAATCATCAATCATCAATCATCAATAATCAATCATCAATCATCAAACATCAGACATTAAGCATCAATCATTAGTCAACAATGTTCAATCAATCAATAAACAACAATCTTCAATTATCAACAATCCATCATCAATCACCAATCATCAATCATCAATCTACAATTATCAATCATGAATCATCAATCATCAATCATCAATCATCAATCATCAATCATCAATCATCAATCATCAATCATCAATCATCAATCAACAATTGTCAATCATCAATCATCAAACATCAATCATCAATCATCAATCTTCAATCATCAATCATTTGTCATCAATCATCAATCATCATTCATCAATCATCGATATTCAATCATCAATCATCAATCATGTATCATCAATCTTCAATTATCAATCATCAATCATCAATCATCAATCATCAATCATCAATCATCAATCATAAATCATCATTCATTAATCATGCATCATCAGTCATCAATCATCAATCATCAATCATCAATCACCAATCATCAATCATCGATGATCAATCATCATTCAACAATAATCAATTATCAATCATCAATTACCAATAATCAATCATCAATCATCACTAATCAATTTTCAATCATCAATCATTAATCATCAATCAGCAATCACCAATCTTCAATCAACAATCATCAATCATCAATCATCAATCATGAATCATCAATCATCAATCATCAATCATCAATCATGAATCATCAATCATCAATCATCAATAATCAATCATCAATCATCACTCATCAATCTACAATCATCAATCATCAATTTTATGTATTCAACCACCAATCATTAATCATCAGTCACCAATCATCAATAATCAATAATCAGTCATCAATAATCTATCATCAGTTATCAATTATCAATCATTAATCATCTATCATCAGTCATCAATAATCAATCGTTAATTATCGATGATCAATCATCATTCATCGATCATCAATCATCAAATATCACTCAGCAATCAGCAATGATCAATCATCAGTCATCAAAAATCAATCTTAAATCATCCACCATCAATCACAATATATTAATCATCAGTCATATATCATCAATCATCAATCATCAATAATCAATCATCATTCATCAATCATCGATCATCAAACATCAATCATCAAACATCAATCACCAATCATCAACCATCAATTATCAATCATCAAACATCAATCATCAATCACCAATCATCAATCATCAATTATCAATCATCAAACATCAATCATCAATCATCAATCATCAATCATCAATCATCAATCTTCAATAATCAATCATTAATCATCAAACATCAATCATCAATCATCAATCTTCAATCATCATTCATTAGTCATCAATCATCAATCATCGATATTCAATCATCAATCATCAATCATATATCATCAATCATCAACTATCAATCATCAATCATCAATCATCAATCATCAATCATCAATCATCAGTCATCAATCTTCAATCATCAATCATTTGTAATCAATCATCAATCAACAATCATCGATATTCAATCATCAACCATCAATCATACATCATCAATCATCAATTATCAATCATCAATCATCAATCATCAATCTTCGATCATCAATCATCAATCATCAATCATCAATCATCAAGCATCAATCATCAATCATCAATCATCAATCATCAATCATCAATCATCAATCATCAATCATCAATCATCAATCATCAATCATCAATCATCAATCATCAATCATCAATCATCAAACATCAATCATCAATCATCAATCATCAATTATCAATCATCAATCATCAATCATCAATCATCAATCATCAATTATCAATCATCAATAATCAATCATCAATCATCAATCATCAATCGTCAATCTTCAATCATCAATCATTAGTCTTCAATCATCAATCATCGATATTCAATCATCAATCATCAATCATATATCATCAATCATCAATTATCAATCATCAGTCATCAATCATCAATCATCAATAATCAATCATCAATCATCAATCATCAATCATCAATCATCAGTCATCAATCTTCAATCATCAATCATTAGTCATCAATCATCAATCATCGATATTCAATCATCAATCATCAATCATATATCATCAATCATCAATTATCAATCATCAATCATCAATCATCAATCTTCGATCATCAATCATCAATCATCAATCATCAATCACCAATCATCAATCATCAATCATCAATCATCAATCATCAATAATCAATCATCGATCATCAATCATCAATCATCAATCAACAATCATCAATCAACTATCATCAATCATCAATTATCAATCATCAATAATCAATAATCAATAATCAATCATCAATCATCAATCATCAATCATCAATCATCAATCGTCAATCTTCAATCATCAATTATTAGTCATCAATCATCAATCATCGATATTCAATCATCAATCATCAATCATATATCATCAATCATCAATTATATATCATCAATCATCAATCATCAATCATCAATCATCAATCATCAATCATCAATCATCAATCTTCAATCATCAATCATTAGTCATTAATCATCAATCATCAATCATCGATATTCAGTCATATATCATCAATCATATATCATATATCATCAATCATCAATCATCAATCTTCAATAATCATTCATTAATCATCAAACATCAATCATCAATCATCAATCTTCAATCATCAATCATTAGTCATCAATCATCAATCATCGATATTCAATCATCAATCATCTATCATATATCATCAATCATCAATTATCAATCATCAATCATCAATCATCAATCATCAATCATCAGTCATCAATCTTCAATCATCAATCATTAGTCATCAATCATCAATCATCAATCATCGATTTTCAATCATCAATCATATATCATTAATCATCAATCATAAATCATCAATCATCAATCATCAATCATCAATCATCAATCATCAATCATCAATCATCAATCATCAATCATCAATCATCAATCATCAATCATCAATCATCAATCATCAATCATCAATCATCAGTCATCAATCATCAATCATCAATCAGCAATCATCAATCATAAATCATAAATCATCAATCATCAATCATCAATCATTAATCATCACTCATCAAACACCAATCATTAATCATCAATCATCAATCATCAATCATCAATCATCAATCATCAATCATCAATCATCAATCAGCAATCATCAATCATAAATCATAAATCATCAATCATCAATCATCAATCATTAATCATCACTCATCAATCACCAATCATCAATCATCAATCATCAATCATCAATCATCAATCATCAATCATCAATAATCAATCATCAATTATCAATCATAAATCATCAAACATCAGTCATTAATCATCAATCATCAATCATCAATCATCAATCATCAATCATCAATCAACAATCATCAATCATAAATCATAAATCATCAATCATCAATCATCAATCATCAATCATTAATCATCACTCATCAAACACCAATCATCAATCATCAATCATCAATCATCAATCATCAATCATCAATCATCAATCATCAATCATCAACCATCAATCATCAATCATCAATCATCAATCATCAATCATCAATCATCAATCATCAATCATCAATCATCAATCATCAATCATCAATCATCAATCATCAATCATCAATCATCAATCATCAATCATCAATCATCAATCATCAATCAGCAATCATCAATCATAAATCATAAATCATCAATCATCAATCATCAATCATTAATCATCATTCATCAATCACCAATCATCAATCATCAATCATCAATCATCAATCACCAATCATCAATCATCAATAATCAATCATCAATCATCAATCATAAATCATCAAACATCAGTCATTAATCATCAATCATTAGTCACCAATGTTCAATCAATCACCAAACAACAATCTTCAATTATCAACCATCCATCATCAATCACCAATCATCAATCATCAATCATCAATAATCAATCTACAATTATCAATCATCAATCATCAATCATCAATCATCAATCATCAATCATCAATCATCAATCACCAATCATCAATCACCAATCATCGATATTCAATCATCAATCATCAATCATGTATAATCAATCTTCAATTATCAATCATCAATAATCAATCATCAATCTTCGATCATCAATCACCAACATTCAATCATCAATCATCATTCATCGATCATCAATCATAAATCATCATTCAACAATCATGCATCATCAGTCATCAATCATCAATCATCAATCATCAATCATCAATCATCAATCATCAATCATCAATCATCAATCACCAATCATCAATCATCAATGATCAATCATCAATCAACAATAATCAATTATCAATCATCAATTATCAATAATCAATCATCAATCATCACTAATCAATTTTCAATCATCAATCATTAATCATCAATCAGCAATCACCAGTCTTCAATCAACAATGATTAAATTTATCATCAGTCATCAATCATCAATTATCAATCATCAATCATCGCTCATCAATCTACAATAATCAATTATCAATCACATATTTTCAAACACCAATCATTAATAATCAATCAGAAATCATCAATAATCAATCATATATCATGAATCATCCATCATCAATCATCAATCATCACACATCAATCAGCCATCATCCATCATAAGTCAACAATAATCAATCGTTAATCATCACTGATCAATCATCATTCATCGATCATCAATCATCAATCATCAATCATCAATTATTAATCAGCGATCATCAATCATCAATGATCAATCATCAATCAACAATAATCAATTATCAATCATCAATTATCACTAATCAATCATCAATCATCACTAATCAATTTTCAATCATCAATCATTAATCATCAATCAGCAATCACCAGTCTTCAATCAACAATGATTAAATTTATCATCAGTCATCAATCATCAATCATCAAACATCAATCATCAATCATCAATCATTAATCATCAATCATAAATCATCAATCATCAATCATCAATCATCAATCATCAATCATCAATCATCAATCATCAATCATCAATCATCAATCATCAGTCATCAATCATCAATCATCAATCAGCAATCATCAATCATAAATCATAAATCATCAATCATCAATCATCAATCATTAATCATCACTCATCAAACACCAATCAGCAATCATCAATCATCAATCATCAATCGTCAATTATCAATCATCAATCATCGCTCATCAATCTACAATAATCAATTATCAATCACATATTTTCAAACACCAATCATTAATAATCAATCAGAAATCATCAATAATCAATCATATATCATGAATCATCCATCATCAATCATCAATCATCACACATCAATCAGCCATCATCCATCATAAGTCAACAATAATCAATCGTTAATCATCACTGATCAATCATCATTCATCGATCATCAATCATCAATCATCAATCATCAATTATTAATCAGCGATCATCAATCATCAATCATAAATCATCGATTATCAATAATCAGTCATCAATCATAAATCATCAAACACAAATCATCAATCATCAATCATCAATCATCAATGAAATATTTTCAACCACTATTCATTAATCATCAATCAGGAATCGTCAATAATCAATAATCAATCATCAATCATGAATCATCCATAATCAATCATCAATCATCAATAATAACTCATCAAACATCAATCATCACACATAAGTCATCCATCATCCATCATCAGTCATCAATAAACAATCGATAATCGTCAATGATCAATCATCATTCATCGATCATCAATAATCAATAATGAATAATCTATCATCAGCCTTCAATCATCAATACTTAATCATCAATCATCAATCATCAGTAATCAATTATCAATCATCAATCATCAGTCATCAATCATCAATCAGCAATCAGCAATCATCAATCATCAATCATCAATAATCAATCATCAATCATCATTCATCAATCACCAATCATCTATCATCAATCATCAATCATCAATCATCAATCATCAATCGTCAATCATCAATCATCAATTATCAATCATCAATCATCAATCATCAATCATCAATCATCACTTATCAATCATCAATCATCAATTATCAATCATCAATCGTCAATCATCAATCATCAATCTTCGATCATCAATCATCAATCATCAATATTCAATCATCAATCATCAATCATCAATCATCAACCATCAATCATCAATCATCAATCATCAATCATCAATCATAAATCATCGATATTCAATCATCAATCATCATTCATCAATCATCAATCATCAATCATCGATATTCAATCATCAATCATCAGTCATCAATCATCAATCATCAATCATCAATTAATCATCAATTATCAATCATCAATCATCAATCATCAATCTTCGATCATCAATCATCAATCATCAATATTCAATCATCAATCATCAATCATCAATCATCAATCATCAACAATCAATCATCAATCATCAATCATCAATCATCTATCATCAATCATCAATCATCAATCATCAATCATCAATCATTAGTCAACAATGTTCAATCAATCATCAAACAACAATCTTCAATTATCAACAATCCATCATCAATCATCAATCATAAATCATCGATCATCAATCATCAATCATCAATCATCAATCATCAATCATCAATCATCAATCATCAATCATCAATCATCAATCATCAATCATCAATCAGCGATCATCAATCATCAATCATAAATCATCGATGATCAATAATCAGTCATCAATCATCAATCATCAATCATGAATCATCAATCATCAATCATCAATCATCAATCATCAATCATCAATCATGAATATTCATTCATATATCATCAATCATCAATCATTTTTCAACAATGTTCAATCATCAATAATTTTTCATGAGTCATCAATCATCAAATAACAATCTTTAATTATCAACCATCCATCATCAATGATCACTGATCAATTATCAATAATCAATCATCAATTATCAATTATCAATCATCAATTATCAATTATCATTTATCAATTATCAATTATCAATTATCAATTATCAATTATCAATCATCAATCATCAATCATCAACAATCAATCATCAATCATCAATCATCAATCATCTATCATCAATCATCAATCATCAATCATCAATCATCAATCATTAGTCAACAATGTTCAATCAATCATCAAACAACAATCTTCAATTATCAACAATCCATCATCAATCATCAATCATAAATCATCGATCATCAATCATCAATCATCAATCATCAATCATCAATCATCAATCATCAATCATCAATCATCAATCATCAATCAGCGATCATCAATCATCAATCATAAATCATCGATGATCAATAATCAGTCATCAATCATCAATCATCAATCATCCATCATCAATCATCAATCATCACTCATCAATCCTCGATCATCACACATTAATCATCCATCATCAGTCATCAATAATCAAACGTTAATCATCAATGATCAATCATCATTCATCGATCATCAATAATCAATAATTCATCATTAATAATCAATCATCACTCATCAATCTTCATTCATCAATCATCAATCATCAATCATCAATCATCAATCATCAATCATCAATCATCAATCATCAATCATCAATCATCAATCATCAATCATCAATCATCAATCATCAATCATCAATAATCAATCATCAATCATCAATCCTCAATTATCAATCATCAAACATCAATCATTAATCATCAATCTTCAATCTTTAGTCAACAATGTTCAATCAATCATCAACCATCCATCATCAATTATCAATCATCAATTATCAATCATCAATCATCAATCATCAATCATCATTCATCAATCATAAATCATCAATCATCAATCATCAATCATGAATCATCAATCATGAATCATGAATCATGAATCATCAATCATCAATCATCAATCATCAATCATCAATCATCAATCATAAATCATCGATGATCAATCATCAATCATCAATCATCAATCATCAATCATCAATCATCAATCATCAATCGTCAATCACCAATCATCAATCATCAATCATCAATCATCAATTATCAATCATCAATCATCAATCATCAATAATCAATCATCAAACATGAATCATTAATCATCAATCATCAATCATTAGTCAAGAATGTTGATTCAATCATCAAACAACAATCTTCAATTATCAACCATCCATCATCAATCATCAATCATCAATCATCAATCATCAATCATAAATTATCAATCATCTATCATCAATCATCAATCATCAATCATCAATCATCAATCATCAATCATCAATCATCAATCATCAATCATCAATCATCAATCATCAATCATCAATCATCAATCATCAATCATCAATCATCAATCATCAATCATCAATAATCAATAATCAATCATCAATCATTAATAACGAATCATCAATTATCAATTATTAATAATCTGTTATAAATCATTAATAATCAATCATCATTCATCAATCATCAATCATCAATCATCAATCATCAATCATCAATCATCAATCATCATACATCAATCATCAATCATTAGTCAAAAATCTTCAATCATCAACAATAAATCATCAATCCTCAATCATCAATCATCAATCTTCAATTATCGACTATCCAACATCAATTATCAATGACCAATCATCAATCACCAATCATCAATTATCAATCATCAATCATCAATCATCCATCATCAATCATCAATCATCAATCATCAATCATCAATCATCAATCATCAATCATCAATCATCAATCATGAATCATCAATCATCAATCATCAATTATCAATCATCAATCATCAATCACCAATCATCAATCATCAATCATCAATCATCAATCATCAATCATCTATCATAAATCATCAATCATCAATCATCAATCATCAATCATCAATCATCAATCATCAAACATCAATCATCAATCATTAGTCAACAATGTTCAATCAATCATCAAACAACAATATTCAATTATCAACCATCCATCATCAATCATCAATCATCAATCATCAATCATAAATCATCGATCATCAATCATCAATCATCAATCATCAATCATCAATCACCAATCATCAATCATCAATTATCAATCATCAATCATCAATCATCAATCATCAATCATCAATCATCAATCATCAAACATCAATCATTAATCATCAATCATTAGTCAACAATGTTCAATCAAGCATCAAACAACAATCTTCAATTATCAACCATCCATCATCAATCATCATTCATCAATCATCAATCATCAATCATCAATCAGCACTCATCAATCACCAATCATCAATCATCAATCATCAATCACCAATCATCAATCATCAATCATCAATCATCAATCATCAATCATCAATCATCAATCATCAATCTTTAATCATTAATCATCAATCAACAATTATCAATCATCAATCATATATCATCAATCGCCAATGAACAATCATCAATCATCAATCATCACACATCAATCATCCATCATCCATCATCGCTCATCAATCATCTCTCATCGATCATCAATCATGCGTCATCAATCATCAATCACCATTCATCAAACATCAATTATCAATCATTAGTCAACAATCTTCTATCATCAAAAATTTTTCATCAGTCATCAGTCATCAAACAACAATCATCACTTATCAAAAATCCATCATCAATGATCAATTATCACTCATCAATCATCGATCATTAATCATCAATCATCAATCATCAATCATCAGTCATCAGTCATCAGTCATCAATCATCAGTCATCAATCATCAATCATCAATCATCAATCATCAATCATCAACCATCAAATATCAATCATCAATTAACAATCATCAATAATTAATCATCAATCATCAAATATCAATCATCAATTATCAATCATCCATCACCAATGATCATTGAACAATCATGAATCATCAATCATCAATCATCAATCATCAATCATCAATCATCAATCATCAATCATCAATCATCAATCATCAATCATCAATCATCAATCATCAATCATCAATCATCAATCATCAATCATCAATCATCAATCATCAATCATCAATCATCAATCATCAATCATCAATCATCAATCATCAATCATCAATCATCAATCATTAATCATCAATCATCAATCATCAACCATCCATCATCAATCATCAATCATCAATCATCAATCATCAATCATCAATTATCAATCATCAATCATCAATCATCAGATGTCAATAATCAATCTTCAATCATCAATCATCAATCGCCAATTATCAATCATCAATCATTAATAACGAATCATCAATTATCAATTATCAATCATCAATCATCAATCATCAACCATCAAATATCAATCATCAATCAACAATCATCAATAATTAATCATCAATCATCAAATATCAATCATCAATTATCAATCATCCATCATCAATGTTCATTGATCACTCATGAAACATCAATCATCAATCATCAATCATCAATCATCAATCATCAATCATCAATCATCAATCATCAATCATCAATCATCAATCATCAATCATTACTCATCAATCATCAACCATCTATCATCAATCATCAATCATCAATCATGAATCATCAATCATGAATCATGAATCATCAATCATCAATCATCAATCATCAATCATCAATCATCAATCATTAATCATCAATCATAAATTATCAATCATCTCTCATCAATCATCAATCATCAATCGTCAATCATCAATCATCAATCATCAATCATCAATCATCAATCATCAATCATCAATCATCAATCATCAATCATCAATCATCAATCATCAATCATCAATCATCAATAATCAATAATCAATCATCAATCATTAATAACGAATCATCAATTATCAATTATTAATAATCAGTTATAAATCATCAATAATCAATCATCATTCATCAATCATCAATCATCAATCATCAATCATCAATCATCAATCATCAATCATCATACATCAATCATCAATCATTAGTCAAAAATCTTCAATCATCAACAATAAATCATCAATCCTCAATCATCAATCATCAATCTTCAATTATCGACTATCCAACATCAATTATCAATGACCAATCATCAATCACCAATCATCAATTATCAATCATCAATCATCAATCATCAATCATCAATCATCAATCACGAATCATCAATCATCAATCATCAATTATCAATCATCAATCATCAATCACCAATCATCAATCATCAATCATCAATCATCAATCATCAATCATCTATCATAAATCATCAATCATCAATCATCAATCATCAATCATCAATCATCAATCATCAATCATCAATCATCAAACATCAATCATCAATCATTAGTCAACAATGTTCAATCAATCATCAAACAACAATCTTCAATTATCAACCATCCATCATCAATCATCAATCATCAATCATCAATCATAAATCATCGATCATCAATCATCAATCATCAATCATCAATCATCAATCATCAATCACCAATCATCAATCATCAATTATCAATCATCAATCATCAATCATCAATCATCAAACATCAATCATTAATCATCAATCATCAATCATCAATCATTAATCATCAATCATCAATCATCAATCATCAACCATCCATCATCAATCATCAATCATCAATCATCAATCATCAATTATCAATCATCAATCATCAATCATCAAATGTCAATAATCAATCTTCAATCATCAATCATCAATCGCCAATTATCAATCATCAATCATCAATCATCAAATGTCAATAATCAATCTTCAATCATCAATCATCAATCATCAATTATCAATCATCGATCATCAATCATCAATCAGTAATCATCAATCATCAATCATCAATCATCAAATATCAATCATCAATCATCAATCATCAATCATCAATCATCAATCATCAATCATCAATCATCAATCATCAATCATCAATCATCAATCATTACTCATCAATCATCAACTATCTATCAGCAATCATCAATCATCAATAATCAATCATCAATCATCAATCATCAATCATCAATCATCAATCATCAATTATCAATCATCAATCATCAATCATCAAATGTCAATAATCAATCTTCAATCATCAATCATCAATCATCAATTATCAATCATCGATCATCAATCATCAATCATTAATCATCAATCATCAATCATCAATCATCAAATATCAATCATCAATCATCAATCATCAAACATTAGTCAACAATCTTCAATCATCAACAATCAATCATCAATCCTCAATTATCAATCATCAATCTTCAATTATCGACCATCCAACAAGTATTATTAATGACCAATCATCAATCACCAATCATCACTTATCAATCATCAATCATCAATCATCAATCATCAATCATCAGTAATCAATTATTAATCATCAATCATCAGTCATCAATCATCAATCATCAATCATCAATCATCAATCATCAAACATCAATCATCAATCATCAATCATCAATCATCAATCATACATCATAAATCATCAATCATCAACCATCAATCATCAATCATCAATCATTAATCAACAATCATCAATTATCAATCATCAATCATCAATCATCAATCACCAATCATCAATCATCAATCATCAATCATCAATCATCAATCATCAATCATCAATCATTAATCATCAATCATCAATCATTAGTCAACAATGTTCAATCAATCATCAAACAACAATCTTCAATTATCAACCATCCATCATCAATTATCAATCATCAATCATCAATCATCAATCATCAATCATCAATCATCAATCATCAATCATCAATCATCAATCATCAATCATAAATCATCGATCATCAATCATCAATCATCAATCATCAATCATCAATCATCAAATATCAATCATCAATCATCAATCATCAATCATCAAACATCAATCATTAATCATCAATCATCAATCATTAGTCAACAATTTTCAATCAATCATCAAACAACAAACTTCAATTATCAACCATCCATCATCAATCATCAATCATCAATCATCAAACATCAATCATCAATCATCAATCATCAATCATCAATCATCAATCATCAATCATCAATCATCAATCATCAATCATCAATCATCAATCATCAATCATCAATCATCAATCATCAATCATCAATCATCAATCATCAATCATCAATCATCAATCATCAATCATCAATCATCTATCATCAATCATCAATCATCAATCATCAATCATCAAACATCAATTATCAATCATCAATCATCAATCATTAGTCAACAATGTTCAATCAATCATCAAACAACAATCTTCAATTATCAACCATCCATCATCAATCATAAATCATCAATCATCAATCATCAATCAGGAATCAGCAATCATTAATCATCAATAATCAATCATCAATCATCAAACATCAATCATCAATCATCAATCATCAATCATCAATCATCAATCATCAATCATCAATCATCAATCATCAATCATCATTCATCAATCATCAATCATCAATCATCAATCATCAATCATCAATCATCAATCATCAATCATCAATCATCAAACATCAATCATTAATCATCAATCATCAATCATTAGTCAACAATGTTCAATCAATCATCAACCATCCATCATCAATTATCAATCATCAATCATCAATCATCAATCATCAATCATCAATCATCAATCATCAATCATCAATCATCAATCATCAATCATCAATCATCAATCATCAATCATCAATCATCAATCATCAATCATCAATCATCAATCATCAACCATCAATCATCAATCATCAATCATGAATCATCAATCATAAATCATCGATCATCAATCATCAATCATCAATCATCAATCATCAATCATCAATCATCAATCATCAATCATCAATCATCAATCATCAATCATCAATCATCAATTATCAATCATCAATCATCAATCATCAAATATCAATCATCAATCGGCAATCATCAGACATCAATCATGTTTTTTTTTTTTTTTGGGTTGGGGGGTGAAGGCAATTTACGCCCGGAGTGTGGGACTCCTAGCAGCGCATGCTACCAGACTACCCACTAATCACCCCCCCTGTCAAGAGATCCTAGCCTGGAACCGTTTGACACATTACTTCGGGCTAGGCCTCTTTTTTACTACGCGCTAGGGCGCCGTCAGTCTACAGAAATCTCCCTCCAGCGGGAGGGGGCAGGATGGAGGAGGACTGCTGCAAAGGAGACCTCCCTAGACCCCGCGCCCAAGGTTATCTATCGTATATTTTTTGGCAATAAGTATTGCCCGAGAGTAATGTGCCACGCAGGTCCATTTGTCAAAACTTTTCAGCATTTCTCCGACCAGATTGTCTGGAGAAAGCTCTCCCATCACCTCCCACAAGTCCTGCCGCATCCTGTTCCACCTTCTACAGTTGAAGAAGGTGTGACATGCGTCATTCTTTTCCCCTGGGCAGAAAATGCAGTCTGGGGACCGTGATTTACCAATCTTGTGCAAGTAAGACGGAAAATACCCATGCCCGCTAAGAAGCTGGGTAAGGTAATAATCAGTCTCACCGTGCCTTCGATTTAGCCACGATCCCACGTCCCCTATAAGGCGGGCAGTCCAGCGGCCATTGGAGTCGCCTTCCCATGACTGTTGCCACTCGAGTATTGTGCGCTGCCTCTCTTCTCGGTTGACAGCATATCTTGAGCCCTCCACTTTACGGTCATAAATTCTCCGTCGTTCTCTAGCAAGGAGGGCGATGGGTATCACTCCTGCGATCACCAACACCGCCGACTCAGAGACAGTGCGGTATGCAGACGCAACCCGCAAAGCTCCTCGTCTCTGTACCTGGGCCAAGCGCTTTCGGTACAGCTCCTTACTGAGAGCTCCGGCCCAAACCTCAGAGCCGTACAGTAGCACTGACTGTACAGCACTCATGAGAAGTCGGCGTTTGCTCGGTGTGGGCCCACCGATGTTGCACATTAGTCGACTCAAAGCTGAGACGCCCATCGCGGCCTTTTTCGCCGTTGCCCTGATCTGTTCCGAAAAGCTCATTTTGGAATCGATCAATAGTCCCAAATATTTTATTGCGACTTTAGACTCAACAGTCGCATCTCCGATCTGCAAAGGAATTACAGTGGGAATTCTTTTCTTCGTGAGAATGACCACCTCGGTTTTCTCTAGTGCCAAACTGAACCCACGGGTGGTCATCCATTCCCTCACTTGACGCATTAGCACTCCCAGTCTGCGCTGCGCATGTTCGACTGTACGTCCGGCGACCAGTGCTGCTATATCATCTGCATAGCCGACTAAGCGCGACTCATCTGGCAGCTCAAGCCTCAATAGTCCGTCATATGTGGCGTTCCACAAGTCTGGTCCCAGTATGGAGCCTTGCGCTACACCAGACGTTATCTCCATACTGCGTCGCCCATCTTGTGTGTCATAGAGCAGTTTGCGGTCCTTTAAATAATCCCTCAAAATCCGCATCAGATACCCTGGCAATCGGAAAAAATTTTCCAATGTGCCAAGAATATCCGACCATCTGGCGGACTTGAAGGCATTTCTAAAGTCAAGCGTCACTAGCAAGACAACTCGTTTTTCACTTTTGTGCGCTTCGGCTCGACGGACTGCATTCACCACTTCCATGATGGCATCGGAAGTAGATCGCCCTGCTCTAAAGCCATACTGCCGAGGAGATAGGTCCCCTGCAGCACGAATTGCGTCTGTGAGTCTTCTTTTGATGGGCTTTTCGAACACTTTCCCGGCTGTGTCCAGCATACAAAGCGGCCGGTATGTAGATGGCAGCCCGGGGTCCCCTTTTCCCTTGCTGATCAATGTGAGCCTCGCCACCTTCCAGCGAGATGGGAACACACCTTCTCTCAGGCAAGCGTTGAACACATTGAGCAGCAAGTCAGGACAAACGTGGAAGACCATTTGTAGCACCTCGGATGGAATGCCATCTGGTCCTGGTGCCTTTCGAGCTTTCATAGAAAGCACCGTTTCCCCCAGCTCATTTTTAGTGAACGATGGACATTCGCCTGAGTCGACCTCGTGGGCAGCATCAACACGGACAGGGTGAGTTGGAAAAAGCGCCTGCACTATGCCGTCCATCTTATCTGCTTGAAGTAAATACGGCTTCCGTGAGGTACCGAGCTTGCGCCACACTAACTTGTAGCCGAGCCCCCATGGATCCCTGTTCACATCGTCCACAAGTTCTCGCCAGCAGCGTGCCTTGCTCTCGTTGATGAGTCTTCGGAGTTCTTTCCTTGCTGATCTGTATGCTGCTGTCCTATTGGATGCTTCCTCTACGTTTCTCGACCGCTGAGCTGCACGTCGAAGTCTGTGACACTCGCCTCGTTTGTCTGCGATATCTTTTGACCACCAATGTACAGCAGGCCTGTCGTGTCGAGGCCTCCGTCGAAGCATAGATGAGCTACAGGCAGAAGTGATAAGGTTCATCGTTGACTCCGCCATTCCCTCCACTCCAGCCCTTCCGTTCCCCGAAGGGCATCCCGATGTCGTTCCGCCTTTTAGAATCACATTGGCGAAAGTCTCCACGTCCATTTTTCCGATATTCCACCCGGGAGTGAAAGATCGTTGAGACGAGCGAGGAGTGGTATCGCCGATCTCAAACGCGATGTATTGGTGGTCACTCGCTGAGTAATCCTCGAGTACTCTCCAGTTCAACGTCGTCGTAGCGAGGGACTCCGAGGCGAATGTCACATCTGGGATTGTTCCTTCACAGCCCCAGCGCCGGAAGGTCGGTACAGTACTGGTATTTAAAACCACCAACCCAGTCCTCGCCGACATGTCCAGAATGCGTTGCCCTCTGGAATCGGTTTGAGACATGCCCCACTCAACGGCTCTGGCGTTGAAGTCTCCTGCTACGAGTACTTTGCCATCTGTGTTCAGAACAGCATCCTCTAGCGCGTCCAGTCTATTTTGAAAAGATGGCATTGACTCATTCGGCGTCAGGTATACGCTGAAAATCGTTATACCCGAGCACCGAATCCACACGAAACCGTCTCCTCGGCCGTGACCTTGGATCTGGAGTCGCATGCTGCCACGAACCCAAACGGCAGCAGTATGAGAGTCATCGGAGAACCAGGCTGGTGAGGCCTTATTTCGATGTTGTTCGCTCAGCAGCAGCAGATCAGCTCCCTTTTCTCTGGCGAACTGCTCTAACAGATCTTGTGCATTGACGCTACGGTGCAAGTTAATTTGAAGGGTCCTGATCATCACCTTAGAGCTGCTTTTACTTTTGCTAGTGCCTCTCTAAAGATTGGGCACGCGCCTGTTCCTGCAACGTGAAGGTGCTCTGTCGGTTGAGAGTTAAGATGATTACATAGCAAACAGCGCGGAGTCTCAACGCACTCTTTTTTCTTATGCCCAGGTGCTCCACACTTAAAGCAAAGCATACTACGGTCAGGGTCCTTGCAGTTCGAAGTGGTGTGCCCGTATCCAAGGCACCTGTAGCATCGTACTGGGATGGCACGGCGGCGAATTCTGCACACCACCCAGCCGATTTTTATTTTTCCTTTGGCCAGGAGTTGTGTAGCATCTTTCTCCGTTACTTCGAGTATGGCCAGCCTTTGCCCTCGGCGATTCTCTGGAGAAAGCTTTACTTTTAATACAGTTATTCCAGGGAACTCTTTTTGAATGGCTTCTTCGACCTGAGCCGGATCGGCGATGCAGTCCAGGTCCCTTACTTCCAATGAAGCTCTTGGCTCCAAGGTAGAGACGGTGGCTTTTGCCCCAAGGACGTCCTTTATTTTGTCGCGGAATATCGATTTATCGGAGGAGTCCGCTCCAAACTCGACGAGTAGCCTTCCGGACCTCGTCGATCGTAGAGTTTTAATAATCGTCCCTGTTTCCTCCGGCTTGACGTTCTTGCGGATATCGCGTAGAACGTCGGAATAGCTCCTTCCGTCGGTGGGCTTCACAAGAATGGCGTCCCCGAGGGCTCTTCGCTTTTTTCTTGCTGGTTTTTCCACGGTCTTTGTCGTTGTTTGAACAGGCATTGTTTTTTGGCTAAGCCTATGTTCGCGTTTTGCAGATTTTTTCGCCGCCTTAGATATCACAAGTTGGAAAGCGTCTTTTCTTTGTGGCGTTTCTGTTTCTGGATCAACGTTCTCTTTACGCCTTTTCTCCTGGTCGCTCTCAAGAGGGCTACCAGCAGTCCTCTTGATACTGGGAAGGAAAGGTTGGGTGACTTTAACGGGCACCGTTTGATCTGGATGTTCTTCTTCCAACTTTTTCCAGAGTCTCCTGTAGTGGCAAACCCGATCCAAGAGGTCTTCGAGCTCAAACACTCCATTTTTTACATCTTTACTGATTGTTTTTTGGTTTATGCACGCTCCTTGCATACGTTTGAGTATCGCATAACATTTTTTAGTCAACCGTTCTTCCTCGGAACGGTTCTCCGCGATAACCTCCTTAACAATCAGGTCTTTTTCGCCGACTTTCTCCTCCGGGGGCTTTCGTTCTATGGTCTGCGTGTCTCCTACTGAGGTCGATTCAGCAGTAGCAATCTTAAGAGTGAGGTGGTCGTAAACCTCCGGAGCCGCATTTACTACCGGCCCATCACTACTCCTTCCGCTTGGGGCTGAATGAGACCGTGGTGGTGAACGCAAGGTTTTTCCACTACGGGAAAACACGCCAAGATAATCGTTATGGTTGTCAGAATTATGTTCATCGGCTCGTTTGTTCGTCTCCTCTGCGTTATTCTGTTTATTGTTGTTGTTGTTGTTTTTCTTCATTTTGTTCTTAAGGGTCCCCCCTCAGAGCCGCTATCTCCGCTCGGATGTGTAGTCGCCTTAATGATCCCATGGTTATCTATGCAAGCAGGGAGGCCATGCGAGGGTTGGCACCAGCCCTTATGGAGTCAGGTGCTCAGAGCCAGATCAGCATTAATCGGGAGTACGACTCTACCGAACCTACACCACCAACTCAATGGTGCGAGCTTTGAACGTACTCTGAGGCCTGGCAAGGTTTTATCGGGACATAGACGGCGTGATATTAGCCTGGAGCCGTTCGCGCACGGGTTTCTCCCCGGCGGTACCGCGCAGAAAGCGACTAGGTCCAGAATATCATGGCCGCCAGCCCACATGCGTCAAATAAAGTCGAGAGTCAAATCATAGTCCGGGTTCAGTGCTGTGTTTCCATTAGTCGCCTCTTACGACAAGTTGGGTTACTGTGGATGTATTCTAGCCTCCCCCATCCACAGGGGAAAAACATCAATCATTAATAATCAATCATTAGTCAACAACGTTCAATCAATCATCAAAAAACAATCTTCAATTATCAGCCATCCATCATCAATCATCAATCATCAATCATCAATCATCAATCATCAATCATCAATCATCAATCATCAATTATCAATCATCAATCATCAATCATCAATCATCAATTATCAATCATCAATTATCAATCATCAATCATCAATCATCAATCATCAATCATCAATCATCAATCATCAATCATCAATCATCAATCATCAATCACCAATCATCAATAATCAATCATCAATCATCAATCATCAAATGTCAATAATCAATCTTCAATCATCAATCATATATCGCCAATTACCAATCATCAATCATTAATAACGAATCGTCAATTATCAATTATCAATCATCAGTCATCAGTCTTCAATCATCAATACTTAATCATCAATCATCAATCATCAGTAATCAATTATCAATCATCAATCATCAGTCATCAATCATCAATCATCAATCATCAATCATCAATCATCAATCATCAATCATCAATCATCAATCATCAATCATAAATCATCAATCATCAACTATCAATCATCATTCATCAATCATTAATCATCAATCATTAATCAACAATCATCAATTATCAATCATCAATCATCAATCAGCAATCACCAATCATCAATCATCAATCATCAATCATCAATCATCAATCATCAATCATCAATCATCAATCATCAATCATCAATCATCAATCATCAATCATCAATCATCAATCATCAATCATCAATCATCAATCATCAATCATCAATCATCAATCATCAATCATCAATCATCAATCATCAATCATCAATCATCAATCATCAAACATCAATCATTAATCATCAATAATCAATCATTAGTCAACGATGTTCAATCAATCATCAAACAACAATCTTCAATTATCAACCATCCATCATCAATTATCAATCATCAATCATCAATCATCAATCATCAATCATCAATCATAAATCATCAATCATCAATCATCAATCATCAATCATCAATCATCATTCATCAATCATCAATCATAAATAATCGATCATCAATCATCAATCATCAATCATCAATCATCAATAATCACTAATCAATCATCAATCATCAATCATCAATCATCAATCATCAATCATCAATCATCAATCAACAATTATCAATCATCAATCATCAATCATCAATCATCAAACATCAATCATTAATCATCAATCATCAATCATTAGTCAACAATGTTCAATCAATCATCAAACAACAATCTTCAATTATCAACCATCCATCATCAATCATCAATCATCAATCATCAATCATCAATCATCAATCAGCAATCATCAATCATCAATCATAAATATTCAATCATCAATCATTATTCATCAGTCATCAATCATCAATATTCAATCATCAATCATCAATCATCAATCGTCAATCATCGATCATCAATTATCAATCATCAATCATCAATTATCAATCATCAATCATCAGCCATCAATCTTCAATCATTAATCATCAATATTCAATCATTAATCATCAATCATCAATCATAAATAATCATTCATTAATCATCCATCATCATTCATCAATCATCAATCATCAATCATAAATCATCAAGTACCAATCATCAATCATCAATCATCATTCATCAATCATCAATCATCAATCATCAATCATCAATCATCAAGCACCAATCATCAATCATCAATCACCAATCTTCAATCAACAATCATTAATCACCAATCATCAGTCATCAATCATCAATCATCAATCAGCATTCATCAATCATGAATCATCAATCATCAATCATCACTCATCAATCATCAATCATCAATCATCAATCATCAATCATCAATCATCATTCATCAATCATTGATCATCAATCATCAATCATCTATCGTCAATCATCAATCATCAATCATAAATATTCAATCATCAATCATTATTCATCAATCATCAATCATCAATATTCAATCATCAATCCTCAATCATCAATCGTCAATCATCGATCATCAATTATCAATCATCAATCATCAATTATAAATCATCAATCATCAGCAAACAAATACTCAATCATCAATCATCAATATTCAATCATTAATCATCAATCATCAATCATAAATAATCATTCATTAATCATCCATCATCATTCATCAATCATCAATCATCAATCATAAATCATCAAGCACCAATCATCAATCATCAATCTTCATTCATCAATCATCAATCATCAATCATCAATCATCAATCATCAATCATCAATCATCAATCATCAATCATCAATCATCAATCATCAAACATCAAGCACCAATCATCAATCATCAATCACCAATCTTCAATCAACAATCATTAATCATCAATCATCAGTCATCAATCATCAATCATCAATCAGCACTCATCAATCATCAATCATCAATCATGAATCATCAATCTACAATCATCAATCATCAATCTTCAATCATCAATCATCAATCATCAATCATCAATCATCATTCATCAATCATCAATCATCAAGCATCAATCATTAATCAACAATCATCAATTATCAATCATCAATCATCAATCAGCAATCACCAATCATCAATCATCAATCATCAATCATCAATCATCAATCATCAATCATCAATCATCAATCATCAATCATCAATCATCAATCATCAATCATCAATCATCAGTCATCAATCATCAATCATCAATCATCAATCATCAATCATCAATCATCAATCATCAATCATCAATCATCAATCATCAATCATCAATCACCAATCATCAATCATCAATCATTAGTCAACAATGTTCAATCAATCATCAAACCACAATCTTCAATTATCAACCATCCATCATCAATTATCAATCATGAATCATCAATCATCAATCATAAATCATCAATCATCAATCATCAATCATCATTCATCAATCATCAATCATCAATATTCAATCATCAATCATCAATCATCAATCGTCAATCATCGATCATCAATTATCAATCATCAATCATCAATTATCAATCATCAATCATCAGCCATCAATCTTCAATCATCAATCATCAATATTCAATCATTAATCATCAATCATCAATCATAAATAATCATTCTTTAATCATCCATCATCATTCATCAATCATCAATCATAAATCATCAAGCACCAATCATCAATTATCAATCATCATTCATCAATCATCAATCATCAATCATCAAGCACCAATCATCAATCATCAATCACCAATCTTCAATCAACAATCATTAATCACCAATCATCAGTCATCAATCATCAATCATCAATTAGCATTCATCAATCATCAATCATCAATCATCAATCATCAATCATCGCTCATCAATCATCAATCATCAATCATCAATCATCAATCATCATTCATCAATCATCGATCATCAATCATCAATCATCAATCATCAATCGTCAATCATCAATTATCAATCATCAATCATCAATCAACAAACATCAATCATTAATCATCAATCATCAATCATTAGTCAACAATGTTCAATCAATCATCAAACAACAATCTTCATTTATCAACCATCCATCATCAATCATCAATCATCAATCATCAATCATCAATCATCAATCATCAATCATCAATCATCAATCATCAATCATCACTCATCAATTATCAATCATCAATCATCAATCATCAATTATCAATCATCAATCATCAATCAGCAATCTTCAATCATCAATCATTAATCATCTATCATCATCAATCATCAATCATCGATCACCAATCATCAATAATCAATAATCTGTCATCAGTAATCTATCATTAATCATCAATTAACAATCATCAATCATCAATCATCAATCATCCATCATCCATCATCAGTCATCAATAATCAATCGTTAATTATCAATGATCAATCATCATTCATCGATCATCAATCATCAAACATCAATTAGCAATCAACATTCATGTATCATCAGTCATCAAAAATCAAATTTCAATCATCCACCTTCAATCACAAATTATTAATCATCAGTCGTAAATCATCAATCATCAATTATCAATAATCAATCATCAATCATCAGCCATCAATCACACATTATTAATCATCAGTCATTAATCATCAATCATCAATCATCAAACATTAATCATCAATTATCAATCATCATCATCACTCATCGGTCATCTATCATCAACCATCAAAAATCAATCTACGATCATCAATCATCAATCATCAATCATAAATCATCACTCATCAATCAACAATCATCAATCATCAATCAGATATTTTCAACCACCAATAAATAATCATCAATCAGTAATCATCAATTAGCAATAATCAATCATCAATCATCAATCTTCAATCATATATCATCAATACTCAATCATCAATAATCAATCATCAATCATCAATCATCAATCATCAATCTTCAATTATCAACCATCAATCATCAATCTTCAATTATAAACCATCCAACATCAATGATCAATGATGAATCATCAATCACCAAGAATCATTCATCAATCATCAATCATCAATCATCAGTCATCAGTCATCAATCATCAATCATCAATTATCACTCATCAATCATCAATCATCAATCATCAACAATTAATAATCAATCATCAATTATCAATCATCAATAATCAATCATCAATCATCAAATGTCAATAATCAATCTTGAATCATCAATCCTCAATCGCAAATTACCAATCATCAATCATTAATAACGAATCATCAATTATCAAGTATCAATCATCAATCATCAATCATCAATAATCAATCATCATTCATCAATCATCAATCTTCAATGATTAATCATCATTCATCAATCATCAATCATCAAACATTAGTCAACAAGCTTCAATCATCAACAATCAATAATCATTCCTCAATCATCAATCATCCATCTTCAATTATCGACCATCCAACATCAATTATCAATGACCAATCATCAATCAGCAATCATCAATTATCAATCATCAATCATCAATCTCCAATTATCAATCATCAATCATCAATCATCACTCATCACTCAACAATCATCAATCATCAATCGTCAATCGTCAATCATCAATCATCAATCATCAATCATCAATCATCAATCATCAATCATCAATCATCAATCATCAATCATCAATCATCAATCATCAATCATCAATCATCAATCATCAATCATTAATCATCAATCATCAATCATCAATCATCAATCATCAATCATCAACCATCAATAAGCAATCATCAATCATCAATCATCAATCATCAATAATCAATCATCAGTCATTAATCATCAATCATCAATCATCAAACATTAATCATCAATTATCAATCATCATCATCACTCATCGGTCATCTATCATCAACCATCAAAAATCAATCTACGAACATCAATCATCAATCATCAATCATAAATCATCACTCATCAATCAACAATCATCAATCATCAATCAGATATTTTCAACCACCAATAAATAATCATCAATCAGTAATCATCAATTATCAATAATCAATCATCAATCATCAATCTTCAATCATATATCATCAATACTCAATAATCAATAATCAATCATCAACCATCAATCATCAATCTTCAATTAACAGCCATCAATCATCAATCTTCAATTATAAACCATCCAATATCAATGATCAATGATCAATCATCAATTAACAATAATCATTCATCAATCATCAATCATCAATCATCAGTCATCAGTCATCAATCATCAATCATCAATCATCAATCATCAATCATCAATCATCAATCATCAATCATCAATCATCAATCATCAATCATCAATCATCAATCATCAATCATCAATCATCAATCATCAATCATCAATCATCAATAATCAATCATCAATCATCAATCATCAACCATCAATAATCAATCATCAATTTTCACTCATCAATCATCAATCAAAAAATGTCAATAATCAATCTTCAGTCATCAATCGCCAATTACCAATCATCGATCGCCAATTACCAATCATCAATCATTATTAACGAATCATCAATTATCAATTATCAATCATCATTCATCAATCATCAATAATCAATCATCATTCATCAATCATCAATCATCAATCATCAATTTTCAATCATCAATCATCATTCATCAATCATCAATCATCAATCATTCGTTAACTAGCTTCAATCAACAACAATCAATCATCAATCCTCAATCATCAATCATCAATCTTCAATTATCAATGACCAATCATCAATCACCAATCATCAATTATCAATCATCAATCATCAATCATCAATCATCAATCATCAATCATCAATCATCAATCATCAATCATCAATCATCAATCATCAATCATCAATCATCAATCATCAATCATCAATCATCAATCATCAATCTACAATCATCAATCATCAATCATCAAAAATCAATCATCAATCATCAATCATCAATCATCAATCATCATTCATCAATCATCAATCATCAAACATCAATCATCAATTATCAATCATCAATCATCAATCATCAATCTGCAATCATTAATCATCAATCATCAATTATCACTCATCTCTCATCGATCATCAATCATCAATCATCAATCATCATTCACAAAACATCAACTATCACTTATTAGTCAACAACTTCTATCATCAAAAGTTTTTCATCAGTCATCAAACAACAATCATCAATTATCAAAAATCCATCATCAATGATCAATGATAACTCATCAATCATCGATCATTAATCATCAATTATCAATCATCAATAACCAATCATCAGTCATCAATCATTAATCATCAATCATCAATCATCAATCATCAATCATCAATCATCAATCATAAATCATCAATCAGCAATCATCAATCATCAATCATAATAATCAATCATCAACCATCAATCACAAATTATTAATCATCAGTCATTAATCATCAATCATCAATCAACAAACATTAATCATCCATTATCAATCATCATCATCACTAATCGGTCATCTATCATCAACCATCAACAATCAATCTACGATCATCAATCATCAATCATAAATCATCACTCATCAATCAACAACCATCAATCATCAATCAGATATTTTCAACCACCAATAAATAATCATCAATCAGTAATCATCAATTAGCAATAATCAATCATCAATCATCAATCTTCAATCATATATCATCAATACTCAATCATCAATAATCAATCATCAATCATCAATCATCAATCTTCAATTATCAACCATCAATCATCAATCTTCAATTATAAACCATCCAACATCAATGATCAATGATCAATCATCAATCACCAATAATCATTCATCAATCATCAATCATCAATCATCAATCTTCAATCATATATCATCAATACTCAATCATCAATAATCAATCATCAGTCACCAATAATCAATCATCTCTCATCAATCATCAATAATCAATCATTCATATTCAACTACCAATCATTAATCATCAATCAGTAATCATCAATCATCAATTATCAATCATCAATCATCAATGTTCAATCATCAATCATCAATATTTAATCATTATAATCAATCATCAATCATCAATCATCAATGTTCAATCATCAATCATCAATATTCAATCATCAATAATCAATCATCAATCATCAAGCAGCGATAATCAATCTTCAATCTCCAATTATCAATCATCAATCATCACTCATCACTCAACAATCATCAATCATCAATCGTCAATCGTCAATCGTCAATCGTCAATCATCAATCATCAATCATCAATCATCAATCATCAATCATCAATCATCAATCATCAGTCATCAGTAATCAGTCTTCATTCATCAATCATCAATCATCACTCATCAATCATCAATCATCAATCATCAATCATCAACAATTAATAATCAATCATCAATTATCAGTCATCAATAATCAATCATCAATCATCAATTGTCAATAATCAATCTTCAATCATCAATCCTCAATCGCAAATTACCAATCATCAATCATTAATAACGAATCATCAATTATCAAGTATCAATCATCAATCATCAATCATCAATAATCAATCATCATTCATCAATCATCAATCATCAATCTTCAATCAATAATCATCATTCATCAATCATCAAACATTAGTCAACAAGCTTCAATCATCAACAATCAATAATCATTCCTCAATCATCAATCATCCATGTTCAATTATCGACCATCCAACATCAATTATCAATGACCAATCATCAATCATCAATCATCAATTATCAATCATCAATCATCAATCTCCAATTATCAATCATCAATCATCAATCATCACTCATCACTCAACAATCATCAATCATCAATCGTCAATCGTCAATCGTCAATGATCAAACATCAATCATCAATCATCAATCATCAATCATCAATCATCAATCATCAATCATCAATCATCAATCATCAATCATCAATCATCAATCATTAATCATCAATCATCAATCATCAATCATCAATCATCAATCATCAATCATCAACCATCAATAATCAATCATCAATCATCAATCATCAATCATCAATCATCAATCATTAATCATCAATCATCAATCATCAATCCTCAATATTCAATCAACAATAATCAATCATCAATCAGCAATCATCAATCATCAATCTCCAATTATCAATCATTAATCAACAATCATCACTCACCGCCCAACAATCATCAATCATCAATCGTCAATTGTCAAACGTGAATCATCAATCATCAATTATCAATCATCAATCATCAATCATCAATCATTAATCATCAATCATCAATCAGCAATCATCAATCATCAATCATAATCATCAATCATCAACCATCAATGACAAATTATTAATCATCAGTGATTAATCATCAATCATCAATCATCAAACATTAACCATCAATTATCAATCATCATCATCACTCATCTTTCATCTATCATCAACCATCAACAATCAATCTACGATCATCAATCATCAATCATAAATCATCACTCATCAATCAACAATCATCAATCAGATATTTTCAACCACCAATAAATAATCATCAATCAGTAATCATCAATTATCAATAATCAATCATCAATCATCAATCTTCAATCATATATCATCAATACTCAATAATCAATAATCAATCATCAATCATCAATCATCAATCTTCAATTATCAGCCATCAATCATCAATCTTCAATTATAAACCATCCAACATCAATGATCAATGATCAATCATCAATTAACAATAATCATTCATCAATCATCAATCATCAATCATCAATCATCAACCATCAATAATCAATCATCAATTTTCACTCATCAATCATCAATGATCAATCATCAATCAAAAAATGTCAATAATAAATCTTCAGTCATCAATCGCCAATTACCAATCATCAATCGCCAATTACCAATCATCAATCATTATTAACGAATCATCAATTATCAATTATCAATCATCAATCATCAATCATCAATAATCAATCATCATTCATCAATCATCAATCATCAATCATCAATCATCAATCATCAATCATCAATTTTCAATCATCAATCATCATTCATCAATCATCAATCATTCGTTAAGTAGCTTCAATCAACAACAATCAATCATCAATCCTCAATCATCAATCTTCAATTATCAATGACCAATCATCAATCACCAATCATCAATTATCAATCATCAATCATCAATCATCAATCATCAATCATCAATCATCAATCATCAATCATCAATCATCAATCATCAATCTACAATCATCAATCATCAATCATCAAAAATCAATCATCAATCATCAATCATCAAGCATCAATCATCAATTATCAATCATCAATCATCAATCATCAATCTGCAATCATTAATCATCAATCATCAATTATCACTCATCTCTCATCGATCATCAATCATCAATCATCAATCATCATTCACAAAACATCAATTATCACTTATTAGTCAACAATCTTCTATCATCAAAAGTTTTTCATCAGTCATCAAACAGCAATCATCAATTATCAAAAATCCATCATCAATGATCAATGATAACTCATCAATAATCGATCATTAATCATCAATTATCAATCATCAAAAACCAATCATCAGTCATCAATCATTAATCATCAATCATCAATCATCAATCATCAATTATCAATCATCAATCATCAATCATCAATCATCAATCATCAATCATCAATCATCAATCATAATCATCAATCATCAACCATCAATCACAAATTATTAATCATCAGTCATTAATCATCAATCATCAATCAACAAACATTAATCATCAATTATCAATCATCATCATCACCAATCGGTCATCTATCATCAACCATCAACAATCAGTCTACGATCATCAATCATCAATCATAAATCATCACTCATCAATCAACAACCATCAATCATCAATAAGATATTTTCAACCACCAATAAATAATCATCAATCAGTAATCATCAATTAGCAATAATCAATCATCAATCATCAATCTTCAATCATATATCATCAATACTCAATCATCAATAATCAATCATCAATCATCAATCATCAATCTTCAATTATCAACCATCAATCATCAATCTTCAATTATAAACCATCCAACATCAATGATCAATGAGCAATCATCAATCACCAATAATCATTCATCAATCATCAATCATCAATCATCAATCTTCAATCATATATCATCAATACTCAATCATCAATAATCAATCATCAGTTATCAATAATCAATCATCTCTCATCAATCATCAATAATCAATCATTCATATTCAACTACCAATCATTAATCATCAATCAGTAATCATCAATCATCAATTATCAATTTTCAATCATCACTCATCAATATTCAATCATCAATAATCAATCATTAATCATCAAGCAGCAATAATCAATCATCAATCTCCAATTATCAATCATCAATCATCACTCATCACTCAACAATCATCAATCATCAATCGTCAATCGTCAATCGTCAATCGTCAATCATCAATCATCAATCATCAATCATCAATCATCAATCATCAATCATCAATCATCAATCATCAATCATCAATCATCAATTTTCAGTCATCAATCATCAATCATCAATCAGCAATCATCAATCATCAATCATCAATCATCAAACATCAATCATCAATCATCAACAATCAATCACAAATTATTAATCATTAGCCATTAATCATCAATCATCAATATCAAACACTAATCATCAATTATCAATCATCATCACTCATCGGTCATCTATTATCAACCATCAACAATCAATCTACGATCATCAATCATCAATCATAAGTCATCACTCATCAATCAAGAATCATCAGTCATCAATCACATATTTTCAACCACCAATAATTAATCATCAATCAGTAATCATCAATCATCAATAATCAATGATCAATGATCAATCATTAATCACCAATCATCATTCATCAATCATCAATCATCAATCATCAATAATCAATCATCAATCATCCATCATCAATCATCAATCATCGGTCATCAGTCATTTATCATCAATCATCAATCATCAATAATAATTGATCAATCATCAATCATCAATCATCAATAATCAATCATCAATCATCAAATGTCAATCATCAATCTTCAATTATCAATCATCAATCGCCTATAACCAATCATCAATCATTAATATCGAATCATCAATTATCAATTATAAATCATCAATCATCAATCCTCAATAATCAATCATCATTTATCAATCATCAATCATCAATCATCAACCATCAATCATCAATTATCAATCATCAATCATCAATAATTAATCATCAATCATTAGTTATCAATCATCAATCATCAATCATCAATCATCAATTTTCAATCATCAATCATCACTCATCAATTATCAATCGTCAATCATCAATCATCAATCATCAATCATCAATCATCAATCATCAATCATCAATCATCAATCATTAATCATCAATCATCAATCATCAATCATCAATCATCAATTATCAATCAACAATAATTAATCATCAATCATCAATCATCAATCATCAATCATCAATCATCAATCATCAATCATCAATCATCAATCATCAATCATCAATCATCAATCATCAATCATAAATCACCAATCCTCAATCATCAATCATCAATCATCACTCATCAATCATCAATCATCAATCATCAATCATCAATCATCATTCATCAATCATCAATCATTAGTCAACAAACTTCAATCATCAACCATCAGTCATCAATCCTCAATCATCAATCATCAATCTTCAATTATCGACCATCCAATATCAATTATCAATGATCAATCATCACTCACCAATCCTCAAATATCAATCATCTATCATCAATCATCACTCATCAATCATCAATCATCAATCATCAATCATCAATCATCAATCATCAATCATCAATCATCAATCATCAATCATCAATCATCAATCATCAATCATCAATCATCAATCATCAATCATCAATCATCAATCATCAATCATCAATCATCAATCATCAATCATCAATCATCAATCATCAATCATCAATCATCAATCATCAATCATCAATCATCAATCATCAATCATCAATCATCAATCATCAATCATCAATCATCAATCATCAATCATCAATCGTCAATCATCAATCATCAATCATCAATCATCAATCATCAATCATCAATCATCAATCATCAATCATCAATCATCAAGCATCAATCATCAATCATCAATCATCAATCATTCATTTTCAACTACCAATCATTAATCATCAATCAGTAATCATCAATCATCAATTATCAATCATCAATCATCAATGTTCAATCATCAATCATCAATATTTAATCAACAATTATCAATCATCAATCATCAATGCTCAATCATCAATTATCAATATTCAATCATCAATCATCAATCATCAATCATCAATCATCAATCATCAATCATCAATCATCAATCATCAATCATCAATCATCAATCATCAATCATCAGTCATCAATCATCAATCATCAATCATCAAACGTCAATCATCAATTACCTATCACCTATCACCATCAATAACCTAATTACCTAATTAGCCATTAAACATCAATCATCAATCATCAACCATCAATCATCAATCCTCAATCATCAATCATCAATTTTCAATTATCGACAATGTAACATCAATTATCAATGATCAATCATCAATCACCAATTATCAATGATCAATCATCAATCATCAATCATCAATCATCAATAATCAATCATAAATCATCAATTATTACTCATCAATCATCCGTCATCTATCATCAGTTATTAATAATCAATCGTTAATCATCAACGATCAATCATCATTCATCGATCATCAACCATCAATCATCAACCATCAATCATCAATTATCAATCATCAATCATCAATAATTAATTATCAATCATCAGTTATCAATCATCAATCATCAATTTTCAATCATCAATCATCACTCATCAATCATCAATCGTCAATCATCAATCATCAATCATCAATCATCAATCATCAATCATCAATCATCAATCATCAATCATCAATCATCAATCATCAATCATCAATAATCAATCATCAATCATCAATCATCAATCATCAATAATAATTGATCAATCATCAATCATCAATCATCAATAATCAATCATCAATCACCAAATGTCAATCATCAATCTTCAATTATCAATCATCAATCGCCTATAACCAATCATCAATCATTAATATCGAATCACCAATTATCAATTATAAATCATCAATCATCAATCCTCAATAATCAATCATCATTTATCAATCATCAATCATCAATCATCAACCATCAATCATCAATTATCAATCATCAATCATCAATAATTAATCATCAATCATTAGATATCAATCATCAATCATCAATCATCAATTTTCAATCATCAATCATCACTCATCAATCATCAATCGTCAATCATCAATCATCAATCATCAATCATCAATCATTAATCATCAATCATCAATCACCAATCGTCAATTATCAATCATCAGTCATCAATCATCAATCATCAATCATCAATCATCAATCATCAATCATCAATCATCAATCATCAATCATCAATCATCAATCATCAATCATCAATCATCAATCATCAATCATCAATCCTCAATCATCAATCATCAATCATCAATCATCAATCATCACTCATCAATCATCAATCATCAATCATCAATCATCATTCATCAATCATCAATCATTAGTCAACAAACTTCAATCATCAACCATCAGTCATCAATCCTCAATCATCAATCATCAATCTTCAATTATCGACCATCCAACATCAATTATCAATGATCAATCATCACTCACCAATCCTCAAATATAAATCATCTATCATCAATCATCACTCATCAATCATCAATCATCAATCATCAATCATCAATCATCAATCATCAATCATTAATCATCAATCATCAATCATCAATCATCAATCATCAATCATCAATCATCAATCATCAATCATCAATCATCAATCATCAATCATCAATCATCAATCATCAATCATCAACCATCAATTATCAATCCTCAATCATCAATCATCAATCTTCAATTATCGACCATCCAACATCAATTATCAATGATCAATCATCAATCACCAATCCTCAATTATCAATCATCTATCATCAATCATCACTCATCAATCATCAATCATCAATCATCAATCATCAATCATCAATCATCAATCATCAATCATCAATCATCAATCATCAATCATCAAGCATCAATCATCAATCATCAATCATCACTCATCAATCATCAATCATCAATCATCAATCATCAATCATCAATCATCAATCATTAGTCAACAATCTTCAATCATCAACCATCAATCATCAATCCTCAATCATCAATCATCAATCTTCAATTATCGACCATCCAACATCAATTATCAATGATCAATCATCAATCACCAATCCTCAATTATCAATCATCTATCATCAATCATCACTCATCAATCATCAATCGTCAATCATCAATCATCAATCATCAATCATCAATCATCAATCATCAATCATCAATCATCAATCATCAATCATCAATCATCAATCATCAATCATCAATCATCAATCATCAATCATCAATAATCAATCATCAATCATCAATCATCAATCATCAATCATCAATCATCAATCATCTATCATCACTCATCAATCATCAATCATCAATCATCAATCATCAATCATCATTCATCAGTCATCAATCATTATTCAACAATCTTCAATCATCAACCATCAATCATCAATCCTCAATCATCAATCACCAATCATCAATCATCAATCTTCAATTATCGACCATCCAACATCAATTATCAATGATCAATCATCAATCACCAATTATCAATTATCAATCATCAATCATCAATCATCAATCATCAATCATCAATCATCCTTCATCAATCATCAATCATCAATCATAAATCATCAATCATCAATCATCAATCATCAATCATCAATCATCTATCATCAATCATCACTCATCAATCATCAATCATCAATCATCAATCATCAATCATCAATCATCATTCATCAATCATCAATCTTCAATTATCAACCATCAATCATCAATCTTCAATTATAAACCATCCAACATCAATGATCAATGAGCAATCATCAATCACCAATAATCATTCATCAATCATCAATCATCAATCATCAATCTTCAATCATATATCATCAATACTCAATCATCAATAATCAATCATCAGTTATCAATAATCAATCATCTCTCATCAATCATCAATAATCAATCATTCATATTCAACTACCAATCATTAATCATCAATCAGTAATCATCAATCATCAATTATCAATTTTCAATCATCACTCATCAATATTCAATCATCAATAATCAATCATTAATCATCAAGCAGCAATAATCAATCATCAATCTCCAATTATCAATCATCAATCATCACTCATTACTCAACAATCATCAATCATCAATCGTCAATCGTCAATCGTCAATCGTCAATCATCAATCATCAATCATCAATCATCAATCATCAATCATCAATCATCAATCATCAATCATCAATCATCAATCATCAATCATCAATCATCAATTTTCAGTCATCAATCATCAATCATCAATCAGCAATCATCAATCATCAATCATCAATCATCAAACATCAATCATCAATCATCAACAATCAATCACAAATTATTAATCATTAGCCATTAATCATCAATCATCAATATCAAACACTAATCATCAATTATCAATCATCATCACTCATCGGTCATCTATTATCAACCATCAACAATCAATCTACGATCATCAATCATCAATCATAAGTCATCACTCATCAATCAAGAATCATCAGTCATCAATCACATATTTTCAACCACCAATAATTAATCATCAATCAGTAATCATCAATCATCAATAATCAATGATCAATGATCAATCATTAATCACCAATCATCATTCATCAATCATCAATCATCAATCATCAATAATCAATCATCAATCATCCATCATCAATCATCAATCATCGGTCATCAGTCATTTATCATCAATCATCAATCATCAATCATCAATAATAATTGATCAATCATCAATCATCAATAATCAATCATCAATCATCAAATGTCAATCATCAATCTTCAATTATCAATCATCAATCGCCTATAACCAATCATCAATCATTAATATCGAATCATCAATTATCAATTATAAATCATCAATCATCAATCCTCAATAATCAATCATCATTTATCAATCATCAATCATCAATCATCAACCATCAATCATCAATAATCAATCATCAATCATCAATAATTAATCATCAATCATTAGTTATCAATCATCAATCATCAATCATCAATTTTCAATCATCAATCATCACTCATCAATTATCAATCGTCAATCATCAATCATCAATCATCAATCATCAATAATCAATCATCAATCATCAAATGTCAATCATCAATCTTCAATTATCAATCATCAATCGCCTATAACCAATCATCAATCATTAATATCGAATCATCAATTATCAATTATAAATCATCAATCATCAATCCTCAATAATCAATCATCAATCATCAATCATCAATAATCAATCATCAATCATCAATCATCAATCATCAATCATCTATCATCACTCATCAATCATCAATCATCAATCATCAATCATCAATCATCAATCATCAATCATCAATCATCAATCATCATTCATCAGTCATCAATCATTATTCAACAATCTTCAATCATCAACCATCAATCATCAATCCTCAATCATCAATCACCAATCATCAATCATCAATCTTCAATTATCGACCATCCAACATCAATTATCAATGATCAATCATCAATCACCAATTATCAATTATCAATCATCAATCATCAGTCATCAATCATCAATCATCAATCATCAATCATCCTTCATCAATCATCAATCATCAATCATAAATCATCAATCATCAATCATCAATCATCAATCATCTATCATCAATCATCACTCATCAATCATCAATCATCAATCATCAATCATCAATCATCATTCATCAATCATCAATCTTTAGTCAACAATCTTCAATCATCAACCATCAATCATCAATCCTCAATCATCAATCATCAATCTTCGATTATCGACCATTCAACATCAATTATCAATGGTCAATAATCAATCACCAATCCTCAATCATCAATCATCTATCATCAATCACCACTCATTAATCATCAATCATCAATCATCAATCATCAATCATCAATCTACAATCATCAATCATTAATCATCAATCGTCAATCATCAATCATCAATCATCAATCATCAATCATCAACCATCAGTCACCAATCACCAATTATCAATCATCAATCATCAATCATCAATCATCGATCATCAATCATGAATCATCAATCATCAATTATCAATCAGCAATCATCAATCATAAATTTTCAATATTCAATCATCATTCATCAATAATCAATCATCAATCATCAATTATTACTCATCAATCGTCCGTCATCCATCATCAGTTATTAAAAATCAATCGTTAATCATCAACGATCAATCATCATTCATCGATCATCAACCATCAATCATCAACCATCAATCATCAATTATCAATCATCAATAATTAATCATCAATCATCAGTTATCAATCATCAATTATCAATTTTCAATCATCAATCATCACACATCAACCATCAATCGTCAATCATCAATTATCAATCATCAATCATCAATCATCAATAATCAATCATCAATTATCAATCATCAATCATCACTCATCAATCATCAATCATCAATCATCAATCATCAATCATCAATCATCAATCATCAATCATCAATCATCAATCATCAATCATCAATCATCAATCATCAATTATCAATCATCAATCATCAATCATCAATCATCAATCATCACTCATCAATCATCAATCATCAATCATCAATCATCAATCATCAATCATCAATCATCAATCATCAATCATCATTCATCAATCATCAATCATTAGGCAACAATCTTCAATCATCAACCATCAATCATCAATCCTCAATCATCAATCATCAATCTTCAATTATCGACCATCCAACATCAATTATCAATGATCAATCATCAATCAGCAATCCTCAATTATCAATCATCTATCATCAATCATCACACATCCATCATCAATCATCAATCATCAATCATCAATCATCAATCATCAATCATCAATCATCAATCATCAATCATCAATCATCAATCATCAATCATCAATCATCAATCATCAATAATCAATCATCAATCATCAATCATCAATCATCAATCATCAATCATCAATCATCAATCATCAATCATCAGTCGTCAATCATCAATCATCAAACATCAATCATCAATCATCAAACATCAATCATCAATCATCAATCATCAATCATCAATCATCAATCATCAATCATCAATCATCGATCATCAATCATCAATCATCAAGCATCAATCATCAATCATCAATCATCAATCATCAATCATCAATCATCAATCATCAATCATCAATCATCAATCATCAAACATCAATCATCAATCATCAATCATCAATCATCAATCATCGATCATCAATCATCAATCATCAAGCATCAATCATCAATCATCAATCATCATCAATCAATCATCAATGATCAATCATGAATCATCAATCATCAAACATCAATCATCAATCCCCAATAATCAATCTTCAATCATCAATCATCAATCATCAGTCATCAATTATCAATCATCAATCATCAATAATCCATCATCAATCATCAAACATCAATCATCAATTTTCAATTATCAATCATCAGTCATCAATTATCAATCATCAATCATCAATAATCAATCATCAACCATCAGTCACCAATCACCAATTATTAGTCATCAATCATCAATCATCAATCATCAATCATCAATCATCAATCATCAATCATCAAACTTCAATCATCAATCTTCAATCATCAATCATCAATCATCAGTCATCAATTATCAATCATCAATCATCAATAATCAATCATCAACCATCAGTCACCAATCATCAATTATCAATCATTAATCATCAATCACCAAGCATCAATCATCAATCATCAATCATCACCAATCAATCATCAATCATCAATGATCAATCATCAATCATCAATCTTCAATTATCGACCATCCAACATCAATTATCAATGATCAATCATCACTCACCAATCCTCAAATATAAATCATCTATCATCAATCATCACTCATCACTCATCAATCATCAATCATCAATCATCAATCATCAATCATCAATCATCAATCATCAATCATCAATCATCAATCATCAATCATCAATCATCAATCATCAATCATCAATCATCAATCATCAATCATCAATCACCAATCATCAACCATAAACCTTCAATCATCAATCATCAATCATCAGTCATCAATCACCAGTCATCAATTATCAATCATCAATCATCAATAATCAATCATCAACCATCAATCTTCAATCATCAATCATCAATCATCAATCATCAGTCATCAGTCATCAGTCATCAATTATCAATCATCAATCATCAATAATCAATCATCAACCATCAATAAGCAATCATCAATCATCAATCACCAATTACCAATCATCAATCATCAATCATCAATCATCAATCATCAAACATCAAGCATCAATCTTCAATCATCAATCATCAGTCATCAATTATCAATCATCAATCATCAATAATCAATCATCAACCATCAGTCACCAATCACCAATTATCAATCATCAATCATCAATCATCAATCATCAATCATCAAACTTCAATCATCAATCATCAAACATCAATCATCAATCATCGATCATCGATCATCAATCATCAATCATCAATCATCAATCATCAATCATCAATCATCAATCATCAATCATCAAGCATCAATCATCAATCATCATTCATCACCAATCAGTCATCAATCATCAATGATCAATCATCAATCATCAATCATCAATCATCAAACATCAATCATCAATCCTCAATCATCAATCATCGATCATCAATCATCAATCATCAATCATCAATCATCAATCATCAAACATCAATCATCAATCATCAATCATCTATAATAAATCATCAATCATCAATCATCAATCATCAATCATCAATCATCAATCATCAATCATCAATCATCAATCATCAATCATCAATCAACAATCATCAATCATCAATCATCAATCATCAATCATCAATCACCAATCATCAATCATCAATTATCAATCATCAATCATCAATCATCAATCATCAATCATCAATCATCAATCATCAATCATCAATCATCAATCATCAATCATCAATCATCAATCTTCAATCATCAATCATCAATCATCAATCATCTGTCATCAATTATCAATCATCAATCATCAACCCGAAGTCACCAATCATCAATTATCAATCATCAATCATCAATCATCACTCATCAATCATCAATCATCAATCGTCAATCATCAATCATCAATTATCAATCATCTATCATCAATCATCACTCATCAATCATCAATCATCAATCATCAATCATCAATCATCAATCAGCAATCATCAATCATCAATCATCAATCATCAATCATCAATCATCAATCATCAATCATTAATCATCAATCATCAATCATCAATCATCAATCATCAGTCATCAATTATCAATCATCAATCATCAATAATCAATCATCAACCATCAGTCACCAATCATCAATTATCAATCATCAATCATCAAGCATCAAGCATCAATCATCAATCATCAATCATCACCAATCAATCATCAATCATCAATGATCAATCATCAATCATCAATCATCAATCATCAAACATCAATCATCAATCCTCAATCATCAATCATCGATCATCAATCATCAATCATCAATCATCAATCATCAAACATCAATCATCAATCATCAATCATCAATCATCTATAATAAATCATCAATCATCAATCATCAATCATCAATCATCAATCATCAATCATCAATCATCAATCATCAATCATCAATCATCATTGAACAATCATCAATCATCAATCATCAATCATCAATCATCAATCATCAATCATCAATCATCAATCATCAATCACCAATCATCAATCATCAATCATCAATCATCAATCATCAATCATCAATCATCAATCATCAATCATCAATCATCAAACCTCAATCATCAATCTTCAATCATCAATCATCAATCATCAATCATCAGTCATCAATTATCAATCATCCATCATCAACCCTCAGTCACCAATCATCAATTATCAATCATCAATCATCAATCATCAATCATCAATCATCAATTATCAATCATCAATCATCAAACATCAAAGATCAATCATCAATCATCAATCATCAATCATCAAGCATCAATCATCAATCATCACTCATCAATCATCAATCATCAATCATCAATCATCAATCATCAATCATCAATCATCAATGATCAATGATCAATCATCAATCATCAATCATCAATCATCACTCATCAATCATCAATCATCAATCATCAATCATCAATCATCAATCTTCAATCATCAGTCATCAATCATCAGTCATCAATTATCAATCATCAATCATCAATCATCAATCATCAAACACCAATCATCAATCTTCAATCATCAGTCATCAATCATCAGTCATCAATTATCAATCATCAATCATCAATAATCAATCATCAACCATCAATCATCAATCATCAATCATCAGTCATCAATCATCAGTCATCAATTATCAATCATCAATCATCAATAATCAATCATCAACCATCAATCATCAATCATCAATCATCAATCATCAAACATCAATCATCAATCCTCAATCATCAATCATCAATCATCAAACATCAATCATCAATCATCAATCATAAATCATCAATCATCAATCATCAAACATCAATCATCAATCTTCAATCATCAGTCATCAATCACCAGTCATCAATTATCAATCATCAATCATCAATAATCAATCATCAACCATCAATCTTCAATCATCAATCATCAATCATCAATCATCAGTCATCAGTCATCAGTCATCAATTATCAATCATCAATCATCAATAATCAATCATCAACCATCAATAAGCAATCATCAATCATCAATCACCAATTACCAATCATCAATCATCAATCATCAATCATCAATCATCAAACATCAATCATCAATCTTCAATCATCAATCATCAGTCATCAATTATCAATCATCAATCATCAATCATCAATCATCAATCATCAATCATCAATCATCAATCATGAATCATGAATCATCAATCATCATTCATCAATCATCAAACATTAGTCAACAATCTTCAATCATCAACCATCAATCATCAATCCTCAATCATCAATCATCAGTCTTCAATTATCGACCATCCAACATCAATTATCAATGATCAATCATCAATCACCAATCCCCAATTATCAATCATCTATCATCAATCATCACTCATCAATCATCAATCATCAATCATCAATCATCAATCATCAATTATCAATCATCTATCATCAATCATCACTCATCAATCATCAATCATCAATCATCAATCATCAATCATCAATCATCAATCATCAATAAGCAATCATCAATCATCAATCATCAATCATCAATCATCAATCATCAATCATCAATCATCAATCATCAATCATCAATCATCAATCATCAATCATTAATCATCAATCATCAATCATCAATCATCAATCATCAATCATCAATCATCAAACATCAATCATCAATCATCAATCATCAATCATCAATCATCAATCATCAAGCATCAATCATCAATCATCAATCATCACTCATCAATCATCAATCATCAATCATCAATCATCAATCATCAATCATCAATCATTAGTCAACAATCTTCAATCATCAACCATCAATCATCAATCCTCAATCATCAATCATCAATCTTCAATTATCGATCATCCAACATCAATTATCAATGATCAATCATCAATCACCAATCCTCAATTATCAATCATCCATCATCAATCATCACTCATCACTCATCAATCATCAATCATCAATCATCAATCATCAATCATCAACGATCAATCATCAATCATCAATCATCAATCATCAATCATCACTCATCAATCATCAATCATCAATCATCAATCATCAATCATCAATCATCAATCATCAATCATCAATCATCAATCATCAATCATGAATCATGAATCATCAATCATCATTCATCAATCATCAAACATTAGTCAACAATCTTCAATCATCAACCATCAATCATCAATCCTCAATCATCAATCATCAGTCTTCAATTATCGACCATCCAACATCAATTATCAATGATCAATCATCAATCACCAATCCCCAATTATCAATCATCGATCATCAATCATCACTCATCAATCATCAATCATCAATCATCAATCATCAATCATCAATTATCAATCATCTATCATCAATCTTCACTCATCAATCATCAATCATCAATCATCACTCATCCATCAATCATCAATCATCAATCATCAATCAGCAATCATCAATCATCAATCATCAATCATCAATCATCAATCACCAATCATCAATCATCAATCATCAATCATCAATCATCAATCATCAATCATCAATCATTAATCATCAATCATCAATCATCAATCATCAATCATCAATCATCAATCATCAAACATCAATCATCAAATATGAATCATCAATCATCAATCATCAATCATCAATCATCAATCATCAAGCATCAATCATCAATCATCAATCATCACTCATCAATCATCAATCATCAATCATCAATCATCAATCATCAATCATTAGTCAACAATCTTCAATCATCAACCATCAATCATCAATCCTCAATCATCAATCATCAATCTTCAATTATCGATCATCCAACATCAATTATCAATGATCAATCATCAATCACCAATCCTCAATTATCAATCATCCATCATCAATCATCACTCATCACTCATCAATCATCAATCATCAATCATCAATCATCAATCATCAATCATCAATCATCAATCATCAATCATCAATCATCAATCATCAATCATCAATCATCAATCATCAATCATCAATCATCAATCATCAATCATCAATCTTCAATCATCAATCATCAATCATCAATCATCAATCATCAATCATCAATCATTAACATCAACCATAAATCTTCAATCATCAATCATCAATCATCAGTCATCAATTATCAATCATCAATCATCAATAATCAATCATAAATCATCAATTATTAGTCATCAATTATCCGTCATCTATCATCAGTTATTAATAATCAATCGTTAATCATCAACGATCAATCATCATTCATCGATCAACCACCATCAATCATCAACTATCAATCATCAATTATCAATCATCAATCATCAATAATTAATCATCAATCATCAGTTATCAATCATCAATCATCAATTTTCAATCATCAATCATCACTCATCAATCATCAATCGTCAATCATCAATCATCAATCATCAATCATCAATCATCAATCATCAATCATCGAAAATCAATCATCAATCATCAATCATCAATCATTACTCATCGATCATCAATCATCAATCATCAATCATCATTCATCAATCATCAATCATTAGTCAACAATCTTCAATCATCAACCATCAATCATCAATCCTCAATCATCGATCATCAATCATCAATCTGCAATTTTCGACCATCCAACATCAATTATCTATGATCAATCATCAATCACCAATTATCAATTATCAATCATCAATCATCAATCATCAATCATCAATCATCAATCATCAATCATCAATCATCAATCATCAATCATCCTTCATCAATCATCAATCATCAATCATCAATCATCAATCATCAATCATCTATCATCAATCATCACTCATCAATCATCAATCATCAATCATCAATCAACAATCATCATTCATCAATCATCAATCATTAGTCAACAATCTTCAATCATCAACCATCAATCATCAATCCTCAATCATCAATCATCAATCTTCAATTATCGACCATCCAACATCAATTATCTATGGCCAATCATCAATCACCAATCCTCAATCATCAATCATCTATCATCAATCACCACTCATCAATCATCAATCATCAATCATCAATCATCAATCTACAATTCTCAATCTTTAATCATCAATCATCAATCATCAATCATCAATCATCAATCATCAATCATCAATCATCAATCATCAAGCATCAATCATCAATCATGAACATCAACCCTAAATCTTCAATCATCAATCATCAATCATCAGTCATCAATTATCAATCATCGATCATCAGTAATTAATCATAAAACATCAATCAGCAATCATCAATCATCAATCGCCAATTACCAATCATCAATCATCAGTCATCAATTATCAATCATCAATCATCAATAATCAATCATCAACCATCAGTCACCAATCATCAATTAACAATCATCAATCATCAATCATCAATCATCAATCCTCAATCATCAATCATCAAACATCAATCATCAATCATCAATCATCAATTATCAATCATCAATCATCAATTATCAATCATCAATCATCGATCATCAATCATCAATCATCAACCATCAATCATCAATCATCAAGCATCAATCATCAATCATCAATCATCACCAATCAATCATCAATCATCAATCATCAATGATCAATCATCAATCATCAATCATCAATCATCAATCATCAAACATCAATCATCAATCCTCAATCATCAATCATCAATCATCAATCATCAATCATCAATCATCAAACATCAATCATCAATCTTCAATTATCAGTCATCAATCATCAGTCATCAATAATCAATCATCAATCATCAATAATCAATCATCAACCATCAATCATCAATCATCAATCATCAATCATCAATCATCATTCATCAAACATCAATTATGAATCAATAGTCAACAATATTCTATCATCAAAAATTTTTCATCAGTCAACAGTCATCAAACAACAATCATCAGTTATCAAAAATTCCTCATCAATGATCAATGATCACTCATCAATCATCGATCAATAATCATCAATAATCAATCATCAAACATCAATAATCAATCATCAACTATCAGTCACCAATCACCAATTATCAATCATCAATCATCAATCATCAATCATGAATCATCAATCATCAATTATCAATCAGCAATCATCAATCATAAATTTTCAATATTCAATCATCATTCATCAATAATCAATCATCAATCATCAATTATTACTCGTCAATCATCCGTCATCTATCATCAGTTATTAATAATCATTCGCTAATCATCAACGATCAATCATCATTCATCGATCATCAACCATCACTCATTTATCATCAATCGTCAATAATCAATCATCAATAATCAATCATCAATCATCAATCATCAATCATCAATCATCAATCATCAATCATCAATCATCAATCATCAATCATCAATCATCAATCATCAATCATCACTCACCAATCATCAATCATCAATCATCAATCATCAATCATCAATCATCAATCATCATTCATTAATCATCAATCATTAGTCAACAATCTTCAATCATCAACCATCAATCATCAATCCTCAATCATCAATCATCAATCTTCAATTATCGACCATCCAACATCAATTCTCAATGATCAATCATCAATCACCAATTATCATTGATCAATCATCAATCATCAATCATCAATCAACAATCATCAGTCATCAATCATCAATCATCAATCATCAATCATCAATCATCAATCATCTATCATCAATCATCACTCATCAATCATCAATCATCAATCATCAATCATCAATCATCATTCATCAATCATCAATCATTAGTCAACAATCTCCAATCATCAACCATCAATCATCAATCCTCAATCATCAATCATCAATCTTCAATTATCGACCATCCAACATCAATTATCAATGATCAATCATCAATCACCAATCCTCAATTATCAATCATCTATCATCAATCATCACTCATCCATCATCAATCATCAATCATCAATCATCAATCATCAATCATCAGTCATCAATCATCAATCATCAATTATCAATCATCAATCATCGATCATCAATCATCAATCATCAATCATTAACATCAACCATAAATCTTCAATCATCAATCATCAATCATCAGTCATCATTTATCAATCATCATTCATCAATAATCAATCATCAACCATCAATCAGCAATCATCAATCGCTAATTACCAATCATCAATCATCAATCATCAATCATCAAACATCAATCACCAATCTTCAATCATCAATCATCATTCATCAGTCATCAATTATCAATCATCAATCATCAATAATCAATCATCAACCATCAGTCACCAATCATCAATTAACAATCATCAATCATCAATCATCAATCATCAATCCTCCATCATCAATCATCAAACATCAATCATCAATCATCAATCATCAATTATCAATCATCAATCATCAATTATCAATCATCAATCATCGATCATCAATCATCAATCATCAACCATCAATCATCAATCATCAAGCATCAATCATCAATCATCAATCATCACCAATCAATCATCAATCATCAATCATCAATCATCAATCATCAATCATCAAACATCAATCATCAATCCTCAATCATCAATCATCAATCATCAATCATCAATCATCAATCATCAAACATCAATCATCAATCTTCAATTATCAGTCATCAATCATCAGTCATCAATAATCAATCATCAATCATCAATCATCAATCATGAATCATGAATCATCAATCATCATTCATCAATCATCAAACATTAGTCAACAATCTTCAATCATCAACCATCAATCATCAATCCTCAATCATCAATCATCAGTCTTCAATTATCGACCATCCAACATCAATTATCAATGATCAATCATCAATCACCAATCCCCAATTATCAATCATCGATCATCAATCATCACTCATCAATCATCAATCATCAATCATCAATCATCAATCATCAATTATCAATCATCTATCATCAATCTTCACTCATCAATCATCAATCATCAATCATCACTCATCCATCAATCATCAATCATCAATCATCAATCAGCAATCATCAATCATCAATCATCAATCATCAATCATCAATCACCAATCATCAATCATCAATCATCAATCATCAATCATCAATCATCAATCATCAATCATTAATCATCAATCATCAATCATCAATCATCAATCATCAATCATCAATCATCAAACATCAATCATCAAATATGAATCATCAATCATCAATCATCAATCATCAATCATCAATCATCAAGCATCAATCATCAATCATCAATCATCACTCATCAATCATCAATCATCAATCATCAATCATCAATCATCAATCATTAGTCAACAATCTTCAATCATCAACCATCAATCATCAATCCTCAATCATCAATCATCAATCTTCAATTATCGATCATCCAACATCAATTATCAATGATCAATCATCAATCACCAATCCTCAATTATCAATCATCCATCATCAATCATCACTCATCACTCATCAATCATCAATCATCAATCATCAATCATCAATCATCAATCATCAATCATCAATCATCAATCATCAATCATCAATCATCAATCATCAATCATCAATCATCAATCATCAATCATCAATCATCAATCATCAATCATCAATCATCAATCTTCAATCATCAATCATCAATCATCAATCATCAATCATCAATCATCAATCATTAACATCAACCATAAATCTTCAATCATCAATCATCAATCATCAGTCATCAATTATCAATCATCAATCATCAATAATCAATCATAAATCATCAATTATTAGTCATCAATTATCCGTCATCTATCATCAGTTATTAATAATCAATCGTTAATCATCAACGATCAATCATCATTCATCGATCAACCACCATCAATCATCAACTATCAATCATCAATTATCAATCATCAATCATCAATAATTAATCATCAATCATCAGTTATCAATCATCAATCATCAATTTTCAATCATCAATCATCACTCATCAATCATCAATCGTCAATCATCAATCATCAATCATCAATCATCAATCATCAATCATCAATCATCGAAAATCAATCATCAATCATCAATCATCAATCATTACTCATCGATCATCAATCATCAATCATCAATCATCATTCATCAATCATCAATCATTAGTCAACAATCTTCAATCATCAACCATCAATCATCAATCCTCAATCATCGATCATCAATCATCAATCTGCAATTTTCGACCATCCAACATCAATTATCTATGATCAATCATCAATCACCAATTATCAATTATCAATCATCAATCATCAATCATCAATCATCAATCATCAATCATCAATCATCAATCATCAATCATCAATCATCCTTCATCAATCATCAATCATCAATCATCAATCATCAATCATCAATCATCTATCATCAATCATCACTCATCAATCATCAATCATCAATCATCAATCAACAATCATCATTCATCAATCATCAATCATTAGTCAACAATCTTCAATCATCAACCATCAATCATCAATCCTCAATCATCAATCATCAATCTTCAATTATCGACCATCCAACATCAATTATCTATGGCCAATCATCAATCACCAATCCTCAATCATCAATCATCTATCATCAATCACCACTCATCAATCATCAATCATCAATCATCAATCATCAATCTACAATTCTCAATCTTTAATCATCAATCATCAATCATCAATCATCAATCATCAATCATCAATCATCAATCATCAATCATCAAGCATCAATCATCAATCATGAACATCAACCCTAAATCTTCAATCATCAATCATCAATCATCAGTCATCAATTATCAATCATCGATCATCAGTAATTAATCATAAAACATCAATCAGCAATCATCAATCATCAATCGCCAATTACCAATCATCAATCATCAGTCATCAATTATCAATCATCAATCATCAATAATCAATCATCAACCATCAGTCACCAATCATCAATTAACAATCATCAATCATCAATCATCAATCATCAATCCTCAATCATCAATCATCAAACATCAATCATCAATCATCAATCATCAATTATCAATCATCAATCATCAATTATCAATCATCAATCATCGATCATCAATCATCAATCATCAACCATCAATCATCAATCATCAAGCATCAATCATCAATCATCAATCATCACCAATCAATCATCAATCATCAATCATCAATGATCAATCATCAATCATCAATCATCAATCATCAATCATCAAACATCAATCATCAATCCTCAATCATCAATCATCAATCATCAATCATCAATCATCAATCATCAAACATCAATCATCAATCTTCAATTATCAGTCATCAATCATCAGTCATCAATAATCAATCATCAATCATCAATAATCAATCATCAACCATCAATCATCAATCATCAATCATCAATCATCAATCATCATTCATCAAACATCAATTATGAATCAATAGTCAACAATATTCTATCATCAAAAATTTTTCATCAGTCAACAGTCATCAAACAACAATCATCAGTTATCAAAAATTCCTCATCAATGATCAATGATCACTCATCAATCATCGATCAATAATCATCAATAATCAATCATCAAACATCAATAATCAATCATCAACTATCAGTCACCAATCACCAATTATCAATCATCAATCATCAATCATCAATCATGAATCATCAATCATCAATTATCAATCAGCAATCATCAATCATAAATTTTCAATATTCAATCATCATTCATCAATAATCAATCATCAATCATCAATTATTACTCGTCAATCATCCGTCATCTATCATCAGTTATTAATAATCATTCGCTAATCATCAACGATCAATCATCATTCATCGATCATCAACCATCACTCATTTATCATCAATCGTCAATAATCAATCATCAATAATCAATCATCAATCATCAATCATCAATCATCAATCATCAATCATCAATCATCAATCATCAATCATCAATCATCAATCATCAATCATCAATCATCAATCATCACTCACCAATCATCAATCATCAATCATCAATCATCAATCATCAATCATCAATCATCATTCATTAATCATCAATCATTAGTCAACAATCTTCAATCATCAACCATCAATCATCAATCCTCAATCATCAATCATCAATCTTCAATTATCGACCATCCAACATCAATTCTCAATGATCAATCATCAATCACCAATTATCATTGATCAATCATCAATCATCAATCATCAATCAACAATCATCAGTCATCAATCATCAATCATCAATCATCAATCATCAATCATCAATCATCTATCATCAATCATCACTCATCAATCATCAATCATCAATCATCAATCATCAATCATCATTCATCAATCATCAATCATTAGTCAACAATCTCCAATCATCAACCATCAATCATCAATCCTCAATCATCAATCATCAATCTTCAATTATCGACCATCCAACATCAATTATCAATGATCAATCATCAATCACCAATCCTCAATTATCAATCATCTATCATCAATCATCACTCATCCATCATCAATCATCAATCATCAATCATCAATCATCAATCATCAGTCATCAATCATCAATCATCAATTATCAATCATCAATCATCGATCATCAATCATCAATCATCAATCATTAACATCAACCATAAATCTTCAATCATCAATCATCAATCATCAGTCATCATTTATCAATCATCATTCATCAATAATCAATCATCAACCATCAATCAGCAATCATCAATCGCTAATTACCAATCATCAATCATCAATCATCAATCATCAAACATCAATCACCAATCTTCAATCATCAATCATCATTCATCAGTCATCAATTATCAATCATCAATCATCAATAATCAATCATCAACCATCAGTCACCAATCATCAATTAACAATCATCAATCATCAATCATCAATCATCAATCCTCCATCATCAATCATCAAACATCAATCATCAATCATCAATCATCAATTATCAATCATCAATCATCAATTATCAATCATCAATCATCGATCATCAATCATCAATCATCAACCATCAATCATCAATCATCAAGCATCAATCATCAATCATCAATCATCACCAATCAATCATCAATCATCAATCATCAATGATCAATCATCAATCATCAATCATCAATCATCAATCATCAAACATCAATCATCAATCCTCAATCATCAATCATCAATCATCAATCATCAATCATCAATCATCAAACATCAATCATCAATCTTCAATTATCAGTCATCAATCATCAGTCATCAATAATCAATCATCAATCATCAATAATCAATCATCAACCATCAATCATCAATCATCAATCATCAATCATCAATCATCATTCATCAAACATCAATTATGAATCAATAGTCAACAATATTCTATCATCAAAAATTTTTCATCAGTCAACAGTCATCAAACAACAATCATCAGTTATCAAAAATTCCTCATCAATGATCAATGATCACTCATCAATCATCGATCAATAATCATCAATAATCAATCATCCGTCACCAATTATCAATCATCAATCATCAATCATTAATCATTAATCATCAATTATCAATCATCAATCATCAATCATCAATCATCAATCATCCTTCAACAATCATCAATCATGAATCATGAATCATCAATCATCAATCTTCAATCATAAATTTTCAATATTAAATCATCATTCATCAATTATCAATCATCAATCATCAATTATTACTCATCAATCATCCGTCATCTATCATCAGTTATTAATAATCATTCGTTAATCATCAACGATCAATCATCATTCATCAATCATCAACCATCACTCATCAATCATCAATCGTCAATAATCAATCATCAATCATTCATTTTCAAATACCAATCATCAATCTTCAATCAGTAATCATCAATCATCAATAATCAATCATCAATCATCAATATTCAATCATCAATCATCAATATTCAATCCGCAATAATCAATCATCAATAATCAATCATCAATCATAAATGTTCAATCATCAATCATCAATATTCAATCATCAATCATCAATCATCAATCATCAATCAGCAATCATCATTCATCAGTCATCAATCATCAATCATCAATCATCAATCATTAATCATAAATCAATCATCATCAATCATTTATCATCAATCATCAATCATCAATCATCAATTAGCAATCACCAATCATCAATCATCAATCATCACTCATCAATTATCAATCATCAATCATCGAACATCAATCATCAATCATCAATTATCAATCATCAACGATTAATAATCAATCTTCATTCATCAATCATCAATCTTCAAGCATCAATAATTAATCATCAATCAACAATCATCAGTTATCAATTATCAATCATCAATCATCAATCATCAATCATAAATCATCAATCATCAATCATCAATCATCAACCATCAATCATCAATCATCAATCATCAATCATCAATCATCAATCATCAAACATCAATCATCAATCATCAATCACCAATCGTCAATCATCAATCATCAGTCATCAATCATCAATCATCAATCATCAATCATTAATCATAAATCAATCATCATCAATACTTTATCATCAGTCATAAATCATCAATCATCAATCATCAATCATCAATCACCAATCATCAATCATCAATCATCAATCATCAATTATCAATCATCAATCATCAAACATCAATCTTCAATCATCAATTATCAATCATCAACGATTAATAATCAATCTTCATTCATCAATCATCAATCTTCAAGCATCAATAATTAATCATCAATCATCAATCATCAGTTATCAATTATCAATCATCAATCATCAATCATCAATCATCACTCATCAATCATCAATCATCAATCATCAATCATCAATCATCAATCATAAATCATCAATCATCAATCATCAATCATCAATCATCAATCATCAACCATCAATCATCATTCATCAATCATCAATCATCAATCATCAATCATAAATCATCAATCATCAAACATCAATCATCAATCATCAATCATCAATTATCAATCATCAATCATCAATCATCAATCATCAAACATCAATCATCAATCATTATTCAACAATGTTCGATCAATCATCAAATAACAATCTTCAATTATCAACCATCCATCATCAATGATCAATTATCAATCATCAAGCATTTATCATCAATCGTCAATCATCAATCATCAATCATCAATCATAAATCATCAGTCATCAGTCATCAATCATCAATCATCAATCATCAATCATCAATCATCAATCATCAATCATCAATCATAAATCATCGATCATCAATCATCAATTAAATATTTTTAACCACTATTTATGAATCATATATCAGGAATCATCAATAATCAATAATCAATCATCAAACATGAATCATCCATAATCAATCATCAATAATCAATAATAACTCATCAAACATCAATCATCACACATAAATCATCCATCATCCATCATAAGTCATCAATAAACAATCGATAATCGTCAATGATCAATCATCATTCACCGATCATCAATAATCAATAATTCAAAATCAATAATCAATAATCAATCACCAATCATCAGTCCTCAATCATCAATACTTAATCATCAGTCATCAATCATCAATCATCAATCATCAATCATCAAACATCAATCATCACTTACCATTAATCAATCATTAGTCAACAATGCTCAATCAATCATCAAACAACAATCTTCAATTATCAACCATCCATCACCAATCATCAATCATCAATCATTCATCAATCATCAATCATCAATCATTAATCATCAATCATCAATTATCAATCATTATCATCAATCATGAATCTTCAATCATAGATCATCGCTCATCAATCATCAATCATCAATCATCAATCATCAATTATCAATCATCAATTATCAATCATCAATCATCAATCACCAATCATCAATCATCAATCATCAATCATCAATCATCAATCATCAATCATCGATCATCAATCGTCAATCGTCAATCATCAATCATCAATCATCAATCATCAATCACCAATCATCAATCATCAATGATCAATCATCGATCATCAATCATCAATCATCAAACATCAGTAATTAATCATCAATCATTAGTCAATAATGTTCAATCAATCATCAAACAACAATTTTCAATTATCAACCATCCATTATCAATCACCAATCATCAATCTTCGATCATCAATCATCAATCATCAAAATTCAAACATCAATCATCAATCATCAATCATCAATCATAAATCATCATTCATCAATCATCCATCATGAATCATCAATCATCAATCATCAATCATCAATCATCAATCACCAATCATCAATCATCAATCATCACTCATCAATCAACAATCATCAATTATTAATCATCAATAATCAATCATCAATCATCACTAATCAATTTTCAATCATCAATCATTAATCATCAATAAGCAATCACCAATCTTCAATAGACAATGATTAATCATCAATCATCAGTCATCAATCATCAATCATCAATCATCAATCATCAATCATCAATCATCAATCATTACTCATCAATCATCAATCATCAATCATCAATAATCAATCATCAATCATCACTCATCAATTTTCAATCATCAATCATTAATCATCAATAAGCAATCACCAATCTTCAATAGACAATGATTAATCATCAATCATCAGTCATCAATCATCAATCATCAATCATCAATCATCAATCATCAATCATTAATCATCAATCATCAATCATCAATCATCAATCATCAATCTTATATTTTCAACCAACAATCATTAATCATCAATCACCAATCATCAATAATCAATAATCAGTCATCAATAATCTATCATCGATCATCAATTATCAATCATTAATCATCAATCATCAATCATCAAGCATCACTCATCAATCTACAATCATCAATCATCAATCTTATATTTTCAACCACCAATCAGTTATCATCAATCACCAATAATCAATAATCAAGAACCAGTCATCAATAATCTATCATCAATCATCAATTATCAATCATCAATCATCAATCACCAATCATCAATCATCCATCATCCATCATCCATCATCCATCATCCATCATCCATCATCCATCATCAGTCATCAATCATCAATCATCAATCTTCAATCATCAATTATTAATCATCAATCATCAATCATTAATCATCAATCATCGGTCATCAATCATCAATCATCAATCAGCAATCATCAATCATCAATCGTCAATTATCAAACAACAATCATCGCTCATCAATCTACAATCATCAATCATCAATCACATATTTTCAACCACCAATCATTAATAATCAATCAGCAATCATCAATAATCAATCATATATCATGAATCAACCATCATTAATCATCAATCATCAATCATCACACATCGATCAGCCATCATCCATCATCAGTCATCAATAATCAATCGTTAATCATCACTGATCAATCATCATTCATCGATCGTCAATCATCAATCATCAATCAGCGATCATCAATCATCAATCATAAATCATCGGTGATCAATAATCAGTCATCAATCATCAATCATCCATCATCAATCATCAATCATGAATAATGAGTCATCAATCATCAATCATCAATCATCAATCATCAATCATGAATCATCAATCATGAATCATCATTCACATATCATCAATCATCAATCATTAGTCAACGATGTTGAATCATCAATAATTTTTCATGAGTCATGAATCATCAAATAACAATCTTCAATTTTCAACCATCCATCATCAACGATCACTGATCAATCATCAATCATCAATCATTAATCATCAATCATCAATTATCAGTTATCAATTATCAATTATCAATTATCAATTATCAATCATCAACCATCAATCATCGATAATTAATCATCAATCATCAGTCATCAATCTTCGATCATCAATCATAAATCATCAATCATCAATTATTATTCATCAATCAGCAATCATCAATAATCAATCATCAATCATCAATTATTATTCATCAATCATCCGTCACCTATCATCTGTTATTAATAATCAATCGTTAATCATCAACGATCAATCATCATTCATCGATCATCAACCATCAAACATCAATCATCAATTGATGATCAATCATCATCATCAATCATCAATTGATGACAATCAATAATCAATCATCAATCATTATTCACCACTCATCAATCATCAACCATCACACATTAATCATCAATTATCAATCATCAATAATCATTCCTCGGTCATCTATCATCAACCATCAACAATCAATCTTCAATCATCAATCGTCAGCCATAAATCTTAAATCATCAATCATTAATCTTCAGTAATCAATCATCAATCATCAATCATCAATCATCAATCATCAATCATCAATCATCAATCATCAACCTCCAATCATCAATCATCAATCATCAATCATCAATCATCAATCATCAATCATCAATCATCAATCATCAATCATCAATCATCAATTATCAATCATCAATCATCAATCATCAATCATCAATCATCAATCATCAATCGTCAATCATCAATCATCAATCATCAATCATCACTAATCAATCATCAATCATCAATCATCAATCATCAATCATCAATCATCAATCATCAATCATCAATCATCAATCGTCAATCATCAATCATCAATCATCAATTATCAATCATCAATCTCCAATCATCAATCATCAATCATCAATCATCAATCATCACTCATCAATCATCAATCATCAATCATCAATCATCAATCATATATCATCAATCATCAAACATCAACCATCAATCATCAATCATCAATCATCAATCATCAATCATTAGTCATCAGTCATCAATCATCAATCATAAATCATCGATCATCAATCATCAATCATCAATCATTAATCATCAATCATCATTCATCAATCAACAATCATAAATCATCATTCATCAATCATCAATCATCAATCATCAATCATCAATTATCAATCATAAATCATCAATCATCAATCATCAATCTTCATTATTCAATCATCAATCATCAATCATAAATCATCGATCATCAATCATCAATCATCAATCATCAATCATCAATCATCAATCATCAATCATCAATCATCAAACTTCAATCATCAATCATTAGTCATCAATATTCAATCATCAATCATCAATCATCAATCATCAATCATCAATCATCAATCATCAATCATCAATCATCAATCATCAATCATCAATCATCAATCATCAATCATCAATCATCAATCATCAATCATCAATCATCAATCATCAATCATCAATCATCAATCATCAATCATCAATCATCAATCATCAATCATCAATCATCAATCATCAATCATCACTCATCAATCATCAATCATCAATCATCAATCATCAATCATCAATCATCAATCACAAATCATCAATCATCAATCATCAATTACCAATCATCAATCATCAATCATCAATCATCAATCATCAATCATCAATCATCAATCATCAATCCTCAATCATCAATTATCAATCATCAATCTTCAATCATCAATCATCAATCATCAATCATCAATCATCAATCATCAATCATCAATCGTCAATCATCAATCATCAATCATCAATCATCAATCATCAATCATCACTCATCAATCATCAATCATCAATCATCAATCATCAATCATCAATCTCCAATCATCAATCATCAATCATCAATCATCAATCATCAATCATCAATCATCAATCATCAATCATATATCATCAATCATCAAACCTCAACCATCAATCATCAATCATCAATCATCAATCATTAGTCATCAGTAGTCAATCATCAATCGTCAATCATAAATCATCGATCATCAATCATCAATCATCAATCATTAATCATCAATCATCATTCATCAATCAACAATCATAAATCATCATTCATCAATCATCAATCATCAATCATCAATTATCAATTATCAATCATAAATCATCAATCATCAATCATCAATCTTCATTATTCAATCATCAATCATCAATCATAAATCATCGATCATCAATCATTAATCATCAATCATCAATCATCAATCATCAATCATCAATCATCAATCATCAATCATCAATCATCAAACTTCAATCATCAATCATTAGTCATCAATCATCAATATTCAATATTCAATCATCAATCATCAATCATCAATCATCAATCATCAATCATCAATCATGAATCATCAATCATCAATCATCAATCATCAATCATCAATCATCAATCATCAATCATCAATCATCAATCACCAATCATCAATTATCAATCATCAATCATCAATCATCAATCATCAATCATCAATCATCAATCATCAATCATCAATCATCAATCATCACTCATCAATCATCAATCATCAATCATCAATCATCAATCATCAATCATCAATCATCAATCATCAATCATCAATCATCAATCATCAATCATCAATTATCAATCATCAATCATCAATCATCAATCATCAATCATCAATCATCAATCATCAAACACCAATCATCAATCATCAATCATTAGTCAACAATGTTCAATCAATCATCAAATAACAATCTCCAATTATCAACAATCAATCATCAATCATGAATCATCAATTATATATCATCAATCATCAAACATTAACCATCAATCATCAATCATCAATCATTAGTCATCAGTCATCAATCATCAATCATCAATCATAAATCATCGATCATCAATCATCAATCATCAATCATTAATTATCAATCATCAATCATCAATCATCAATTAACAATCATCAATCTTCATTCATCATTCATCAATCATCAATCATCAATCATCAATCATCAATCTTAAATCATCAATCATCAATCATCAATCATCAATCTTCATTATTCAATCATCAATCATCAATCATAAATCATCGATCATCAATCATCAATCATCAATCATCAATCATCAATCATCAATCATCAAACTTCAATCATCAATCATTAGTCATCAATCATCAATATTCAATCATCAATCATCAATCATCAATCATCAATCATCAATCATCAATCATCAATCATCAATCATCAATCATCAATCATCAATCATCAATCATCAATCATCAATCATCAATCATCAATCATCAATCATCAATCATCATACATCAATCATCAATCATCAATCATCAATCATCAATCATCAATCATCAATCATCAATCATCACTCATCAATCATCAATCATCAATTATCAATCATAAATCATCAATCATCAATCATCAATCATCAATCATCAATCATCAAACATCAATCATCAATCATCAATCATAAGTCAACAATGTTCAATCAATCATCAAATAACAATATCCAATTATCAACAATCAATCATCAATCATCATTCATATATCATCAATCATCAAACAGCAATCATCAATCATCAATCATCAATCATCAATCATCAATCATTAGTCATCACTCATCAATCATCAATCATCAATCATCAATCATAAATCATTGATCATCAGTCATCAATCATCAATTAAATATTTTCAAACACTATTCATTAATCATTAATTATCAATCATAAATAATACATAATCAATCATCAATCATGAATCATCCATAATCAATCATCAATCATCAATCATCAATCATCAAACATCAATCATCACACATCAATCAGCCATCATCCATCATCGGTCATCAATAAACAATCGATAATCCTCAATGATCAATCATCATACACCGATCATCAATATTCAATAATTCATCATCAATAATCAATCATCATTCATCAGTCTTCAATCATCAACACTTAATCATCAATCATCAATCATCAGTAATCAATTATCAAACATCAATCATCAGTCATTAATCATCAATCATCAATCATCAATCATCAATCTTCAATCATCAATCATCAATCATCAATCATCAACCATCAAACATCAATCATCACTTACCAATCATCAATCATTAGTCGACACTGTTCAATCAATCATCAAACAACAATCCTTAATTATCAACCATCCATCATCAATCATCAATTATCAATCATCAATCATGAATCATCAATTATCAATCAGCAATCATCAATCATCAATCATCAATCATCAATCATCAATCATTAATCATCAATCATCAATCATTAATCATCAATCATCAATCATCAATCATAAATCATCATTCATCAATCATAAATCATAAATTATCAATCATAAATCATCAATCATCAATCATCAATCATCAATCTTCAAAATTCAATCATCACTCATCAATCATAAATCATCGATCACCAATTATCAATCATTAATCATCAATCATCAACCATCAATCATCAATCATCAATCATCAATAATCAATCATCAATCATCAATTATCAATCATCAATCATCAATCATCAACCATCAATCATCAATCATCAATCATTAATCATCAATCATCAATCATCAATTATCAAACATCAATCATTAATCATCAATCATCAATCATTAGTCAACGATGTTCAATCAATCATCAAACAACAAACTTCAATTATCAACCACCCATCATCAATCATCAATCATCAAACATCAATCATCAATCATCAATCATCAATCATCAATCATCAATCATCAATCATCAATCATCAATCATCAATCATCAAACATCAATTATCAATCATCAATCATCAATCATCAAACTTCAATCATCAATCATCAATCATCAATCGTCAATCATCAATCATCAATTATACATCATCTATCATCAATTATCAATCATCAATCATCAATCATCAATCATCAATCATCAATCATCAATCATCAATAATCAATCATCAATCATCAATCATCAATCATCAATCATTCATTTTCAACTACCAATCAGGAATCATCAATCAGTAATCATCACTCAACAATAATCCATCATCAATCATCAATCATCAGTAATCAATAATCAATAATCGATCATCAATCAGCAATCATCAATCTCCAATTATCAATCATCAATCATCACTCATCACTCAACAATCATCGATCGTCAATCGTCAATCGTCAATCGTCAATCATCAATCATCAGCCATTAAACATCAATCATCAATTACCAATCATCAATCATTAGTATACAATGTTCAAACAATCATCAAACAACAATCTTCTATTATCAACCATCCATCATCAATCATCAATCATCAATCGTCAATCATCAATCATCAATCATAAATCATCATACATCAATCATCAATCATCAATCATTAATCATCAATTGTCAATCATAAATCATAAATCATCAATCATCAATCATCAATCTTCAATATTAAATCATCAATCATAAATCACCGATCATCAATCATCAATCATCAATCATCAACCATCAATCAACAATCATCAGTCGCCAATTACCAATCATCAATCATCAACCATCACACATCAATCATCTTTCGTCAATAATCAATCATCAATCATCAATGATCAATCATCAATCATCAATCATCATTCATCCATCATCAATCATCAATCTACAATCATCAATCATCAATAATCTCTCATCGATCATCAATCATCAATCATCCTTCACAAAACATCAATTATCACTTATTAGTCAACAATCTTTTATCATCAAAAAACTCTCATCAGTCATCAGTCATCACACAACAATCATCAATTCTCAAAAATCCATCATCAATGATCAATGATAAGTCACCAATCATCGATCATTAATCATCAATTATCAATCATCAATAACCAATCATCAGTTGTCAATCATTAATCATCAATCATCAATCATCAATCATCAATCAACAATCATCAATAATTGATCATCAATCATCCGCTATCAATTATCAATAAGATGTCATCAATTTTCAATCATCAATAATCAATCATCAATCGTCTATCATAAATCATCAATCATCAATCATCAATCATCAATCATCACTCATCACTCAACCATCATCAATCATCAATCATCAATCATTATTCATCAATCATCAATCATCATCCATCAATCATCAATTATCAATCATTAGTCAACAATGATCAATCGTCAATCATCAATCATCAATCATTAATCATCAATCATCAATCATCAACCATCAATCATCTATCATCAATCATCAATCATCAATAATCAATCTTCAATCATTAATAATCAATCATGAATCATCAATTATCAATCTTCAATCTTCAATTATAAACCATCCAAAATCAATCATCAATCATCACTCATCAATCATCAATCAATAATCATCAATCATCAATCATCAATCATTACTCATCAATCATCAATTATCAATCATCAATCATCAATCATCAATCATCAATCATCAATCATCAATCATCTCTTATCAATCATCAATCATCAATCATTAATCATCAATCATCAATCATCAATCATCAATAATCAATCATCAATTGTCAATCATCAATCATCAATCATCAATCATCAATCATCAATCATCAATGATCAATCATAAATCATAAATCATCATTCATCAATCATCAATCATCAATTATCAATAATAAATCATCAATCATCAATCATAAACCTTCAATATTCAATCATCAGTCATCAATCATAAATCATCGATCATCAATCATCAATCATCAATCATCACTCATCAATCATCAATCATCAATCATCAATCATCAATCATCAATCATCAATCATCAATCATCAATCATCAATCATCAATCATCAATCATCAATCATCAATCATCAATCATTAATCATTAATCATCAATCATCAATCATCAATGATCAATCATAAATCATAAATCATCATTCATCAATCATCAATCATCAATTATCAATAATAAATCATCAATCATCAATCATCAACCTTCAATATTCAATCATCACTCATCAATCATAAATCATCGATCATCAATCATCAATCATCAATCATCACTCATCAATCATCAATCATCAATCATCAATCATCAATCATCAATCATCAATCATCACTCATCAATCATCAATCATCAATCATCAATCATCAATCATCTATCATCAATCATCAATCAATAATCATCAATCATCAATCATCAATCATTAATCATCAATCATCAATCATCATACATCAATCATCAATCATCAATCATCAATCATCAATCATCAATCATCAATCTTCAATCATTAATCATCAATCATCAATCATCAATCAACAATCTTCAATCTTTAATTATTAAACATCGAACATCAATGATCAATGATCTATCATCAATCACCAATCATCATTTCTCAATCATCAATCATCAATCATCAAACAACAATCTTCAATTATCAACCATCCATCATCAATTATCAATCATCAATCATCAATCATCAATCATCAATCATCAATCATCAATCATCAATCATCATTCATCAATCATCAATCATCAATCATCAATCATCAATCACCAATCATCAATCATCAATCATCAATCATCAATCATCAATCATCAATCATCAATCATCAATCATCAATCATCAATCATCAATCATCAATCATCAATCATCAATCATCAATCATCAATCATCAATCATCAATCATCAATCATCAATCATCAATCATCAATCATCAATCATCAATCATCAATCATCAATCATCAATCATCAATCATCAATCATCAATCATCAATCATCAATCATCAATCATCTATCATCTATCATCAATCATCAATCATCAATCATCAATCATCAATCATCAATCATCAATCATCAATCATCAATCATCAATCATTAATCATCAATCATCAATCATCAATGATCAATCATAAATCATCATTCATCAATCATCAATCATCAATTATCAATAATAAATCATCAATCATCAATCATCAACCTTCAGTATTCAATCATCAATCATCAATCATAAATCATCGATCATCAATCATCAATCATCAATCATCAATCATCACTCATCAATCATCAATCATCAATAATCAATCATCAATCATCACTCATCAATCATCAATCATCAATCATCAATCATCAATCATTAATCATCAATCATAATTCAACAATCATCAATCATGAATCATGAATCATCAATCATCAATCATCAATCATAAATTTTCAATATTCAATTATCATTCATCAATAATAAATCATCAATCATCAATTATTACTCATCAATCATCCGTCATCTATCATCAGTTATTAATAATCAATCGTTAATCATCAACGATAAATCATCATTCATCGATCATCAACCATCACTCATCAATCATCAATCACCAATCATCAATCATCAATCATCAATCATCAATCATTAATCATCAATCATCAATCATCAATCATCAATCATCAATCATCAATGATCAATCATCAATCATCAATCATCAATCGTCAATCATCAATCATCCATCATCAATCATCAATCATCACTCATCAATCATCAATCATCAATCATCAATCATCAATCATCAATCATCAATCATCAATCTCCAATCATCACTCATCAATCATCAATCATCAATCATATATCATCAATCATCAAACCTCAACCATCAATCATCAATCATCAATCATTAGTCATCAGTCATCAATCATCAATCATCAATCATAAATCATCGATCATCAATCATCAATCATCAATCATTAATCATCAATCATCAATCATCAATCAACAATCAGCAATCATCATTCATCAATCATCAATCATCAATCATCAATCATCAATCATCAATTATCAATCATAAATCATCAATCATCAATCATCAATCTTCATTATTCAATCATCAATCATCAATCATAAATCATCGATCATCAATCATCAATCATCAATCATCATTCATCAATCATCAAACTTCAATCATGAATCATTAGTCATCAATCATCAATATTCAATCATCAATCATCAATCATCAATCATCAATCATCAATCATCAATCATCAATCATCAATCATCAATCATCAATCATCAATCATCAATCATCAATCATCAATCATCAATCATCAATCATCAATCATCAATCATCAATCATCAATCATCAATCCTCAATCATCAATTATCAATCATCAATCATCAATCATCAATCATCAATCATCAATCATCAATCATCAATCATCAATCATCAAACATCAATCATCAATCATCAATCATTAGTCAACAATGTTCAATCAATCATCAAATAACAATCTCCAATTATCAACAATCAATCATCAATCATGAATCATCAATCATATATCATCAATCATCAAACATCAACCATCAATCATCAATCATCAATCATTAGTAATCAGTCATCAATCATCAATCATCAATCATAAATCATCGATCATCAATCATCAATCATTAATCATCAATCATCAATCATCAATCATCAATCATCAATCATCAATCAACAATCATCAATCTTCATTCATCATTCATCAATCATCAATCATCAATCATCAATCATCAATTATCAATCATAAATCATCAATCATCAATCATCAATCATCAATCATCAATCATCAATCTTCAATCATCAATCATCAATCATCAATCATCAGTCATCAGTCATCAATCATTATTCATCAATCATCAATCATCAATCATCAATCATCAATCATCAATCATCAATCGTCAATAATCAATTTTCAATCATCAATCATCACTCATCAATCATCAATCAACAATAATGAATCATGAATCATCAATCATTAGTCAACAATCTTCAATCATCAACCATCAATCAGCAATCCTCAATCATCAATCATCAGTCTTCAATTATCGACCATCCAACATCAATTATCAATGATCATTCATTAATTACCTATCACCAATCATCAATCATCAATCATCAATCATCAATCATCAATCATCAATCATCAATCATCAATCATCAATCATCAATCATCAATCATCAATCATCAATCATCAATCATCAATCATCAATCATCAATCATCAATTATCAATCATCAATCATCAATCATCAATCATCAATCATCAAGCATCAATCATCAATCATCAAACATTAATCATCAATCATCAATCATCAATCATCAATCATCAATCTTCAATCATCAATCATCAATCATCAATCATCAGTCATCAATTATCAATGTTGAATTATCAATAATCAATCATCAACCATCAATCAGCAATCCTCAATCATCAATCGCCAATTACCAATCAGCAATCATAAATCATCAATTATCAATCATCAATCATCAAACATCAACCATCAATCTTCACTCACCAATCATCAATCATCAATCATCAGTCATCAATTATCAATCATCAATCATCAATAATCAATCATCAATTACCAATCACCAATCATCAATTATCAATCATCAATCATCAATCATCAATCACCAATCATCAATCTTCTATCTTCAATTATAACCCATCCAACATCAATGATCAATAATCAATCATCAATCAGCAATCATCATTTATCAATCATCAATCATCAATCATCAATCTTCAGTCATCAATCATCAATAATCAATCATCAATCATCAATCATCAATCTTCAATCATGAATCATCAATCATCAATCATCAATCATCAATCATCAATCATCAATCTTCAATCATCAATCGTCAATCTTCAATCATCAATCATCAATTATCAATTATCAATTATCAATTATCAATCATCAATCATCAATCTTCAATCGCCAATTACCAATCATCAATCATCAATCATCACACATCAAAAATCCATCATCCGTCATCATTCTTCAATAATCAATCATCTCTCATCGATCATCAGTCATCAATCATCAATCATCAATCATCAATCATCAATCATCAATCATCAATCATCAATCATCAATCATCAATCATCAATCATCATTCATCAATCATCAATCATCAATCATCAATCATCAATCATCAATCATCAATCATCAATCATCAATCATCAATCAGCAATCATCAATCATCAATCATCAATCATCAATCATCAATCATCAATCATCAATCATCAATCATCAATCAGCAATCATCAATCATCAATCATCAATCATCAATCATCAATCATCAATCATCAATCATCAATTATCAATCATCAATCATCAATCATCAATCATCAATCATCAATCATCAATCATCAATCATCAATCATTAATCATCAATCATCAATCATTAATCATCAATCATCAATCATCAATCATCAATCATCATACATCAATCATCTATCATCAATCATCAATCTTCAATCATTAATCATCAATCATCAATCATCAATCATCAATCATCAATCGTCAATCATCAATCTTCAATCTTCATTTATAAACCATCCAATATCAATGATCAATGATCAATCATCAATCACCAATCATCATTTATCAATCATCAATCATCAATCATCAGTCATCAATCATCAATCATCAATCATCACTCATTACTCATCAATCACCAATCATCAATCGTCAATCATCAATCTTCAATCTTCAATTATAAACCATCCAATATCAATGATCAATGATCAATCATCAATCACCAATCATCATTTATCAATCATCAATCATCAATCATCAGTCATCAATCATCACTCATCAATCATCATTCATCAATCATCAATCATCAATCATCAATCATCAATCATCAATAATCAATCATCAATCATCAATCATCAATATTCAATCATCAATCATCAATCATCAATCATCAATCATCAATATTCAATCATCAATCATTAATCATCAAACATCAATCATCAATCATCAATCATCAATCATCAATCGTCAATCATCAATCTTCAATCTTCAATTATAAACCATCCAATATCAATGATCAATGATCAATAATCAATCACCAATCATTATTTATCAATCATCAATCATCAATCATCAGTCATCAATCATCAATCATCAATCATCACTCATCAATCATCAATCATCAATCATCAATCATCAATCATCAATCATCAATCATCAATATTCAATCATCAATCATCAATCATCAATCATCAATCATCCATCATCAATCATCAATCATCAATCATCAATCATCAATCATCACTCATCAATCATCAATCATCAATCATCAATCATCAATAATCAATCATCAAGCATCAATCATCAATAATCAATAATCAAATGTCAATCATAAATCTTCAATCATCAATCGTCAATCATCAATCGCCAATTACGTATCATGAATCATCAATCATCACACATCAATCATCCATCATCCATCATCAATCATCAATTATCAATCACCAAACGTCAATCATCAATCATCAATCATCAAGCATCAATCATCAATCATAAATAATCAATAAGCAATTATCAATTATCAATCATCCATCATCAATGATCATTGATCAATCATCAGTCATCAATCATCAATCGTCAATCATCAATCATCAATCATCAATCATTAATCATTAATTATTAATCATCAATCATAAATCATCAATCATCAATCATCAATCATCAATCATCAATCATCAATCTTCAATCATCAATCATCAGTCATCAACATCAATCATCAATAATCAATCATCAATCTTCAATCATGAATCATAAATCATCAATCATCAATCATCATTCTTCAATCATCAATCATCAATCTTCAATCATCAATCATCAATTATCAATTATCAATTATCAATTATCAATCATCAATCATCAATCTTCAATCGTCAATTACCAATCATCAATCATCACACATCAAAAATCCATCATCCGTCATCATTCATCAATCATCAATCATCACACATCAAAAATCCATAATCCGTCATCATTCATCAATAACAATCATCTCTCATCGATCATCAGTCATCAATCATCAATCATCATTCATCAAACATCAATTATGAATCAATAGTCAAAAATCTTCTATCACCAAAATTTTTCATCGGTCAACAATGATCAAAGAATAATCATCAATTATCAAAAATCCATCATCAATGATCAATGATCACTCATCAATCATCGATCATCAATCATCAATCATCAATCATCAATCATCAATCATCAATCATCAATTATCAATCATCAATGATCAATCATCAATCATCAATTATCAATTATCAATTATTAATCATCAACCATCAATCATCGATAATTAATCATCGATCATAAATCATAAATCCTCAATCATCAATCATCAATCATCAATCATCAATCATCAATCATCAATCATCAATCATCAATCATCAATCATCAATCATCAATCATCAATCATCAATCATCACTCATCAATCATCAATCATCAATCATCAATCATCAATCATCAATCATCAATCATCAATCATCAATCATCACTCATCAATCATCAATCATCAATCATCAATCATCAATCATTAATCATTAATCATAATTCAACAATCATGAATCATCAATCATCAATCATCAATCATAAATTTTCAATATTCAATCATCATTCATCAATAATCAATCATCAATCATCAATTATTACTCATCAATCATCCGTCATCTATCATCAGTTATTAATAATCAATCGTTAATCATCAACGATAAATCATCATTCATCGATCATCAACCATCACTCATCAATCATCAATCGTCAATAATCAATCATAAATCATTCATTTTCAACTACCAATCATTAATCATAAATCAGTAATCATCAATAATCAATAATCAATCATCAATGTTCAATCATCAATCATCAATATTTAATCATCAATAATCAATCATCAATCATCAATAATCAATCATCAATCATCAATGTTCAATCATCAATATTCAATCATCAATAATCAATCATCAATCATCAATCAGCAATCATCAATCTCCAATTATCAATCATCAATAATGACTCATCACTCATCAATCATCAATCATCAATCATCAATCATCAAACATCAATCATTATTCATCAATCATCAATCATCAATCATCAATCATCAACCATCAATCACAAATTATTAATCATCAGTCATTAATCTTCAATCATCAAACATCAAACATTAATCATCAATTATCAATCATCATCATCACTCATCGGTCATCTATCATCAACCATCATCAATCAATCTACGATCATCAATCATCAATCATAAATCATCACTCATCAATCAACAATCATCAATCATCAATCCCATATTTTCAACCACCTATTAATAATCATCAATCATCAATAATCAATCATCACTCATCAATCTTCAATCATATATAATCACTATTCAATCATCAATAATCAATCATCAGTCTTCAATTATCAACCATCAATGATCAATCTTCAATTATAAACCATCCAACATGAATGATCAATGATCAATCATCAATCACCAATCATCATTCATCAATCATCAATCATCAATCATCAGTAATCAGTCATCAATCATTATTCATCAATCATCAATCATCAATCATCAATCGTCAATCATCAATTTTCAATCATCAATCATCACTCATCAATCATCAATCGTCAATCATCAATCATCAATCATCAATAATCAATCATCACTCATCAATTAACAATCACTTATCATCAATCACCACTCATCAATCATCAATCAACAATCATGTATAATGATTCATCAATCATTAGTCAACAATCTTGAATCATCAACTATCAATCAGCAATCCTCAATCATCAATCATCAGTCTTCAATTATCAACCATCCAACATCAATTATCAATGATCATTCATTAATTACCTATCACCAATCATCAATCATCAATCATCAATCATCAATCATCAATCATCAGTCATCAATTATCAATGTTCAATTATCAATACTCAATCATCAACCATCAATCAGCAATCCTCAATCATCAATCGCCAATTACCAATCATCAATCATAAATCATCAATTATCAATCATCAATCATCAAACATCAACCATCAATCTTCACTCACCAATCATCAATCATCAATCATCAGTCATCAATTATCAATCATCAATCATCAATAATCAATCATCAAATATCAATCACCAATCATCAATTATCAATCATCAATCACCAATCATCAATCATCAATCACCAATCATCAATCTTCTATCTTCAAATATAAACCATCCAACATCAATGATCAATAATCAATTATCAATCAGCAATCATCATTTATCAATCATCAATCATCAATCTTCAGTCATCAATCATCAATAATCAATCATCAATCATCAATCATGAAAAATCAATCATGAATCATCAATCATCAATCATCAATTATCAATCATCAATCATCAATCATCAAATGTCAATCATCAATCTTCAACCGTCAATCATCACTCATCAATCATCAATCGCCAATTACCTATCATCAATCATCAATCATCACACATCAATCATTTATCATCCATCATCAATCATCAATCATCAAACGTAAATCATCAATCATCAATCATCAAGCATCAATCATCAATCATCAATTATCAATCATCAATCATCAATTATTAATTACCCATCATCCATCATCAATGATCATTGATCAATCATCAATCATCAATCTTCAATCGTCAATCATCAATCATCAATCATTTATCATCAATCATCAAAAAACAATCATAAATCATCAATTATCAATCATCAATTATCAAATGTCAATCATCAATCTTCAATCATCCATCATCAGCCATCAATCGCCAAATACCCACCATCAATCATCAATCATGACACATCAATCATCCATCATCCAACATCAATCATCAATCATCAATCATAGATCATCAAACGTCAATCATCAATCATCAATCATCAATCATCAATCATCAATAATCAATAATCAATTACCAACTATGAATCATCCATCATCAATGATCATTGATCAATCATCAGTCATCAATCACCAATCGTCAATCATCAATCATCAATCATCAATTTTCAATCATCAATCATCAGTCATCACTCATCAATCATCAATAATCAATCATCAATCATCAATCATCAATCATCAATCATCAATCATCAATCATCAATTATCAATCATCAATCATCAATCATCAATTATTGCACATCAGTCATCCGTCATCTATCATCAGTTATTAATAATCAATCGTTAATCATCAACGATCAATCATCATTCATCGATCATCAACCATCACTCATCAATCATCAATCGTCAATAATCAATCATCAATCATTCATTTTAAACTACCAATCATTAATCATCAATCAGAAATCATCAATCATCAATAATCAATCATCAATCATCAATCACAAATTATTAATCATCAGTCATTAATCTTCAATCATCAAACATCAAACATTAATCATCAATTATCGATCATCATCATCACTCATCGGTCATCTATCATCAACCATCATCAATCAATCTACGATCATCAATCATCAATCATAAATCATCACTCATCAATCAACAATCATCAATCATCAATCCCATATTTTCAACCACCTATTATTAATCATCAATCATCAATAATCAATCATCAATCATCAATCTTCAATCATATATAATCACTATTCAATCATCAATAATCAATCATCAGTCTTCAATTATCAACCATCAATGATAAATCTTCAATTATAAACAATCCAACATGAATGATCAATGAACAATCATCAATCACCAATCATCATTCATCAATCATCAATCATCAATCATCAATCATCAATCATCAATCATCAATCATCAATCATCAATCATCAATCATCAATCATCAGTCATCAGTCATCAATCATTATTCATCAATCATCAATCATCAATCCTCAATCGTCAATCATCAATTTTCATTCATCAATCATCTAATATCAATCATCAATCATCAATCATCAATCATCAATCATCAATCATCAATCATTAATCTTCAATCATCAATCATTAGTCATCAATGATCAATCATCAATCATCAATCATCGATCATCAATCATCAATCATCGATCACCAATCATCAATCATCAATCATCAATCTTCAATCATCAATCATTAGTCATCAATCTTCAATCATCAATCATCAATCATCAATCATCAATCATCAATCATCAATCATCAATCATCACCCATCAATCATCAATTATCAATCATCAATCATAAATCATCAATCGTTAATCATCAATGATAAATCACCAATCATGAATCATGAATCATCAATCATCAATCTTCAATAACAAATCACCATTTATCAATAATCGATGATCAATCATCAGTCATCAATCATCAATCATCAATCATCAATTATAAACCATCGATTATCAATCATCAATCATCAATCATCAATAGTCAATCATCAATTATCAATCATCCATAACCAATGATCATTGATAAATCATCAATCATCAATACTCAATCTTCAATCATCAATCATCAATCATCAATCATCAATCATCAATACTCAATCATCAATCATCAATCATCAATCATCAATCATAAATCATCAATCATCAATCATCAATCATCAATCATCAATCATCAATCATCAATCATCAATCAACAATCACCAATCATCAATCATCAATCATCAATCATCAATCATCAATAACCAATCATCAATAACCAATCATCAATAATCAATCATCAATCATCAATAATCAATCATCAATCATTAATCATCAATCATCAATCATCAATCATCAATCATCAATCATCAATCATCAATCATCAATCATCAATCATCAATCATCAATCATCAATCATCAATCATCAATCATCAATCATCGGTCATCAGTCATCAATCATCAATCATCAATCATCAACTATCAATCATCAATCATCAGTCATCAATTATCAATGTTCAATTATCAATAATCAATCATCAACCATCAATCAGCAATCCTCAATCATCAATCGCCAATTACCAATCATCAATCATAAATCATCAATTATCAATCATCAATCATCAATCATCAAACATCAACTATCAATCTTCACTCACCAATCATCAATCATCAATCATCAGTCATCAATTATCAATCATCAATCATCAATAATCAATCATCAAATATCAATCACCAATCATCAATTATCAATCATCAATCATTAATCATCAATCATCAATCATCAATAATCAATAATCAATTACCAATTATGTATCATCCATCATCAATGATCATTGATCAATCATCAGTCATCAATCACCAATCGTCAATCATCAATCATCAATCATCAATCATAAATCATCAATCATCAATCATCAATCATCAATCATCAATCATCAATCATCAATCATCAATCATCAATCAACAATCACCAATCATCAATCATCAATCATCAATCATCAATCATCAATAACCAATCATCAATAACCAATCATCAATAATCAATCATCAATCATCAATAATCAATCATCAATCATTAATCATCAATCATCAATCATCAATCATCAATCATCAATCATCAATCATCAATCATCAATCATCAATCATCAATCATCAATCATCAATCATCAATCATCAATCATCGGTCATCAGTCATCAATCATCAATCATCAATCATCAACTATCAATCATCAATCATCAGTCATCAATTATCAATGTTCAATTATCAATAATCAATCATCAACCATCAATCAGCAATCCTCAATCATCAATCGCCAATTACCAATCATCAATCATAAATCATCAATTATCAATCATCAATCATCAATCATCAAACATCAACCATCAATCTTCACTCACCAATCATCAATCATCAATCATCAGTCATCAATGATCAATTATCAATCATCAATCATCACACATCAATCATCCATCATCCATCATCAATCATCAATCATCAAACGTCAATCATCAATCATCAATCATCAAGCATCAATTATCAATTATCAATCATCCATCATCAATGATCATTGATCAATCATCAGTCATCAATCGTCAATCGTCAATCATCAATCATCAATCCTTAATCGTCAATCATCAATCATCAATCATCAATCATCAATCATCAATCATCAATCATCAATCATCAATCATCAATCATCAATCATCAATCATCAATCATCAATCATCAATCATCAATCATCAATCTTCAATCATCAATCATCAGTCATCAATCATCAATCATCAATCATCAATCATCAATCATCAATTATCAATCATCATCATCACTCATCGGTCATCTATCATCACCATTCAACAATCAATATACGATCATCAATCATCAATCATCAATCATAAATCATCACTCATCAATCAACAATCATCAATCATCATTCTCATATTTTCAACCACCAATAATTAATCATCATTCAGTAATCATCAATCATCAATAATCAATCATCAATCATCAATCTTCAATCATATATCATCAATATTCAATCATCAATAATAAATCATCAATCATCAGTCTACAATTATCAACCATCAATCATCAATCTTCATTTATAAACCATCAAACATCGATGATCAATGATCAATCATCAATCACCAATCATCATTCATCAATCATCAATCATCAATCATCAATCATCAATCATCAATCATCAATCATCAATCATCAATCATCAATCATCAATCATCAATCATCAATCATCAATCATCAATCACCAATCATCAATAATCAATCATCAATCATCGATCATCAAGCATCAATCATCGATCACCAATCATCAATCATCAATCATCAATCATCAATCATCAATCTTCAATCATCAATCATTAGTCATCAATCTTCAATCATCAATCATCAATCATCAATCATCAATCATCAATCATCAACCATCACCCATCAGTCATCAATTATCAATCATCAATCATAAATCATCAATCGTTAATCATCAATGATAAATCACCAATCATGAATCATGAATCATCAATAGTCAATCTTCAATAACAAATCACCATTTATCAATAATCGATGATCAATCATCAGTCATCAATCATCAATCATCAATTATAAACCATCGATTATCAATCATCAATCATCAATCATCAATCATCAATAGTCAATCATCAATTATCAATCATCCATAATCAATGATCATTGATAAATCATCAATCATCAATCATCAATCTTCAATCATCAATCATCAATCATCAATCATCAATCATCAATACTCAATCATCAATCATCAATCATCAATCATCAATCATAAATCATCAATCATCAATCATCAATCATCAATCATCAATCATCAATCATCAATCATCAATCATCAATCATCAATCATCAATCATCAATCAACAATCACCAATCATCAATCATCAATCATCAATCATCAATCATCAATAACCAATCATCAATAACCAATCATCAATCATCAATCATCAATCATCAATCATCAATCATCACTCATCAATCATCAATCATCAATCATCAATCATCAATCATCAATAATCAATCATCAATCATCAATCATCAATCATCAATCATCAATCATCAATCATCAATCATCAATCATCAATCATCGGTCATCAGTCATCAATCATCATTCATCAATCATCAACTATCAATCATCAATCATCAGTCATCAATTATCAATGTTCAATTATCAATAATCAATCATCAACCATCAATCAGCAATCCTCAATCATCAATCGCCAATTACCAATCATCAATCATAAATCATCAATTATCAATCATCAATCATCAATCATCAAACATCAACCATCAATCTTCACTCACCAATCATCAATCATCAATCATCAGTCATCAATTATCAATCATCAATCATCAATAATCAATCATCAAATATCAATCACCAATCATCAATTATCAATCATCAATCACCAATCATCAATCATCAATCATCAATCATCAATCATCAATCTTCTATCTTCAATTATAAACCATCCAACATCAATGATCAATAATCAATCATCAATCAGCAATCATCATTTATCAATCATCAATCATCAATCATCAATCTTCAGTCATCAATCATCAATAATCAATCATCAATCATCAATCACCAATCATCAAAAATCAATCATGAATCATCAATCATCAATCATCAATCATCAATTATCAATCATCAATCATCAATCATCAAATGTCAATCATCAATCTTCAACCGTCAATCATCAATCATCAATCGCCAATTACCTATCATCAATCATCAATCATCACACATCAATCATCCATCATCAATCATCAATCATCAAACGTCAATCATCAATCATCAATCATCAAGCATCAATCATCAATCATCAATCATCAATTATCAATCATCAATCATCAATCATCAATTATCAATTATCAATCATCCATCATCAATGATCATTGATCAATCATCAGTCATCAATCGTCAATCGTCAATCATCAATCATCAATCATTAATCGTGAAGCATCAATCATCAATCATCAATCATCAATCATCAATCATCAATCATCAATCATCAATCATCAATCATCAATCACCAATCATCAATCATCAATCATCAATCTTCAATCATCAATCATCAGTCATCAATCATCAATCATCAATCATCAATCGTTAATCATCAATTATCAATCATCATCATCACTCATCGGTCATCTATCATCACCATTCAACAATCAATGTACGATCATCAATTATCAATCATCAATCATAAATCATCACTCATCAATCAACAATCATCAATCATCATTCTCATATTTTCAACCACCAATAATTAATCATCATTCAGTAATCATCAATAATCAATCATCAATCTTCAATCTTCAATCATATATCATCAATATTCAATCATCAATAATAAATCATCAATAATCAGTCTTGAATTATCAACCATCGATCATCAATCTTCAATTATAAACCATCCAACATCGATGATCAATGATCAATCATCAATCACCAATCATCATTCATCAATCATCAATCATCAATCATCAATCATCAATCATCAATCATCAATCATCAATCATCAATCATCAATCATCAATCATCAATCACCAATCATCAATCATCAATCATCAATCATCAATCATCAATCATCATTCATCAATCATCAATCATCAATCATCAATCATCAATCATTAATCATCAATCATCAATCATCAATCATCAATCATCAATCATCAATGATCAATCACCAATCATCAATCATCAATCATCAATCATCAATCATCATTCATCAATCATCAATCATCAATCAGCAATCATCAATCATCAATCATGAACCATCAATCACAAACTATAAATCATCAGTCATTAATCATCAATCATCAATCATCAATCATCAAACATTAATCATCAATTATCAATCATCATCATCACTCATCGGTCATCTATCATCACCATTCAACAATCAATATACGATCATCAATCATCAATCATCAATCATAAAACATCACTCATCAATCAACAATCATCAATCATCATTCCCATATTTTCAACCACCAATAATTAATCATCAATCATCAATCTTCAATCATATATCATCAATATTCAATCATCAATAATAAATCATCAATCACCAGTCTTCAATTATCAACCATCAATCATCAATCTTCATTTATAAACCATCCAACATCAATGATCAATGATCAATCATCAATCACCAATCATCATTCATCAATCATCTATCATCAATCATCAATCATCAATCATCAATCATCAACCATCAGTCATCAGTCATCAATCATCAATCATCAATCTCCAATTATCAATCATCAATCTTGACTCATCACTCAACAATCATCAATCATCAATCGTCAATCGTCAATCGTCATTCATCAGTCATCAATCATCAATCATCAATCATCAATCATCAATCATCAATCATCAATCATCATTCATCAATCATCAATCATCAATCATCAATCATCAATCATCAATCATCAATCATCAATCATCAATCATCAATCACCAATCATCAATCATCAATCATCAATCATCAATCATCATTCATCAATCATCAATCATCAATCAGCAATCATCAATCATCAATCATCAACCATCAATCAAAAATTATAAATCATCAGTCATTAATCATCAATCATCAATCATCAATCATCAAACATTAATCATTAATCATCAATCATCATCATCACTCATCGGTCATCTATCATCACCATTCAACAATCAATATACGATCATCAATCATCAATCATCAAACATCAATCATAAATCATCACTCATCAATCAACAATCATCAATCATCATTCCCATATTTTCAACCACCAATAATTAATCATCATTCAGTAATCATCAATCATCAATGATAAATGATCAATCATCAATCACCAATCATCATTCATCAATCATCAATCATCAATCATCAATCATCAATCATCAATCATCAATCATCAACCATCAGTCATCAGTCATCAATTATCAATCATCAATCATCAATCATCAATCATCAATCATCAGTCATCAGTCATCAATCATCAATCATCAATCATCAATTTTCAACCATCAATCATCACTCATCAATCGTGAATATTCAATCATCAATCATCAATCATCAATAATCAATTATCCATCATCAATCATCAATCATCAATCATCAATCATCGATCATCAATCATCAATCATCAATCATCAATCATCAATCATCAATCATCAATCATCAATCATCAATCATCAATCATCAATCATCAATCATCAAACATCAATCATCAATCTCAAATCATCAATCATCAATCATCAGTCATCAATTATCAATCATCAATCATCAATAATCAATCATCAACCATCAATCAGCAATCATCAATCATCAATCATCAATCGTTAATCGTCAATGATCAATCATCAATCATCAATCATCAATCATCAAACATCAATCATCAATCTTCAATCATCAATCATCAATCATCAATAATCAATCATCAACCATCAATCACCAATCATCAATCATCAATAATCTATCATGAATCATCAATCATCAATCATCAATCATCAATCATCAATCATCAAACATCAATCATCAATCTCCAATCATCAATCATCAATCATCAGTCATCAATCATCAATCATCAATCATCAATCATCAATCATCAAACATCAATCATCAATCTCCAATCATCAATCATCAATCATCAGTCATCAATTATCAACCATCAATCATCAATAATCAATCATCAACCATCAATCAGCAATCATCAATCATCAATCATCAATCATCAAACAGCAATCATCAATATTCAATTATCAGTCATCTATCATCAATCATCAATCATCAATCGTTAATCGTCAATGATCAATCATCAATCATCAATCATCAATCATCAAACATCAATCATCAATCTTCAATCATCAATCATCAATCATCAATAATCAATCATCAAGCATCAATCACCAATCACCAATCATCAATTATCAATCATCAATCATCAATCTTCAATCATCAATCATCAATCATCAATCATCAATCATCAATCATCAATCATAAATCATCAATCATAAATCATCAATCATCGCTCAACAATCATCAATCATCAATCATCAAGCATCAATCATCAATCATCAATCATCACTCATCAATCATCAATCATCAATCATCAATCATCAGTCATCAATCATCAAACATCAATCATCAATCTTCAAATATCAGTCATCAATCATCAATCATCATTCATCAATCATCAATCATCAATCATCAATCATCAATCAGCAATCATCAATCATCAATCATCAACCATCAATCACAAATTATAAATCATCAGTCATTAATCATCAATCATCAATCATCAAACATTAATCATCAATTATCAATCATCATCATCAATCATCATTCATCAATCATCAATCATCAATCATCAATCAGCAATCATCAATCATCAATCATCAATCATCAATCATCAACCATCAATCACAAATTATAAATAATCAATCATCAACCATCAATCAGCAATCATCAATCATCAATCGTTAATCGTCAATGATCAATCATCAATCATCAATCATCAATCATCAAACATCAATCATCAATCATCAATCATCAATCATCAATCAGCAATCATCAATCATCAAGCATCAATCATCAATCATCAATCATCAATCATCAATCATCAATCATCTATCATCAATCATCAATCATCAATCATCAATCATCAAACATCAATCATCAATCTCCAATCATCAATCATCAATCATCAGTCATCAATTATCAATCATCAATCATCAATAATCAATCATCAACCATCAATCAGCAATCATCAATCATCAATCATCAATCATCAAACATCAATCATCAATCTTCAATTATCAGTCATCAATCATCAATCATCAATCGTCAATCATCAATCGTTAATCGTCAATGATCAATCATCAATCATCAATCATCAATCATCAATCATCAATCATCAATCATCGAGCATCAATCATCAATCATCAATCATCAATCATCAATCATCTATCATCAATCATCAATCATCAATCATCAATCATCAATCATCAATCATCAAATATCAATCATCAATTAACATCAATCATCAATCATCAATCATCAGTCATCAATTATCAATCATCAATCATCAATAATCAATCATCAACCATCAATCAGCAATCATCAATCATCAATCATCAATCATCAATCATCAAACATCAATCATCAATCTTCAATTATCAGTCATCAATAATCAATCATCAATCATCAATCATCAATCGTTAATCGTCAATGATCAATCATCAATCATCAATCATCAAACATTAATCATCAATTATCAATCATCATCATCAATCATCATTCATCAATCATGAATCATCAATCATCAATCAGCAATCATCAATCATCAATCATCAACCATCAATCACAAATTATAAATCATCAGTCATTAATCATCAATCATCAATCATCAAACATTAATCATCATCATCACTCATCGGTCATCTATCATCACCATTCAACAATCAATATACGATCATCAATCATCAATCATCAATCATAAATCATAACTCATCAATCAACAATCATCAATCATCATTCTCATATTTTCAACCACCAATAATTAATCATCATTCAGTAATCATCAATCATCAATAATCAATCATCAATCATCAATCTTCAATCATATATCATCAATATTCAATCATCAATAATAAATCATCAATCATCAGTCTTCAATTATCAACCATCAATCATCAATCTTCAATTATAAACCATCCCGCATCAATGATCAATGATCAATCATCAATCACCAATCATCATTCATCAATCATCAATCATCAATCATCAATCATCAATCATCAATCATCAATCATCAATCATCAACCATCAGTCATCAGTCATCAATCATCAATCATCAATCATCAATCATCAATCATAAATAATCAATCATCAGTCATCCGTCATCAATCATCAATCATCAATCATCAATCATCAATTTTCAATCATCAATCATTACTCATCAATCGTGAATTTTCAATCATCAATCATCAATCATCAATAATCAATTATCCATCATCAATCATCAATCATCAATCATCAATCATCAATCATCAATCATCAATCATCAATCATCAATCATCAATCATCAATCATCAATCATCAATCATCAATCATCAATCATCAATCATCAATCATGAATCATCAATCATCAATCATCAATCATCAATCATCAAGCATCAATCATCAATCATCAATCATCAATAATCAATCATCTATCATCAATAATCAATCATCAAAATTCAATCATCAATCATCAAACATCGATCACTAATCTTCAATCATCAATCATCAATCATTAGTCATCAATTATCAATCATCAATCATCAATCATCAATAATCAATCATCAACCATCAATCAGCAATCATCAATCATCAATCATCAAACATCAATCATCAATCTTCAATTATCAGTCATCAATCATCAATCATCAATCATCAATCGTTAATCGTCAATGATCAATCATCAATCATCAATCATCAATCATCAAACATCAATCATCAATCTTCAATCATCAATCATCAATCATCAATCATCAAACATCAATCATCAATCATCAAACATCAACCATCAATCTTCACTCACCAATCATCAATCATCAATCATCAGTCATCAATTATCAATCATCAATCATCAATAATCAATCATCAACCATCAATCACCAATCATCAATTATCAATCATCAATCATCAATCTTCAATCATCAATCATCCATCATCAATCATCAATCATCAATCATCAATCATCAATCATAAATCATCAATCATCGCTCATCAATCATCAATCATCAATCATCAAGCATCAATAATCAATCATCAATCATCACTCATCAATTATCAATCATCAATCATCAATCATCAATCATCAATCATCAAACATCAATCATCAATCTTCAATTATCAGTCATCAATCATCAATCATCAATCGTTAATCGTTAATCGTCAATGATCAATCATCAATCATCAATCATCAATCATCAATCATCAATTTTCAATCATCAATCATCACTCATCAATCGTGAATTTTCAATCATCAATCATCAATCATCAATCATCAATAATCAATTATCCATCATCAATCATCAATCATCAATCATCAATCATCAATCATCAATCATCAATCATCAATCATCAATCATCAATCATCAATCATCAATCATCAATCATCAATCATCAATCATCAAGCATCAATCATCAATCATCAATCATCAATAATCAATCATCTATCATCAATAATCAATCATCAAAATTCAATCATCAATCATCAAACATCAATCACCAATCTTCAATCATCAATCATCAATCATCAGTCATCAATTATCAATCATCAATCATCAATAATCAATCATCAACCATCAATCAGCAATCATCAATCATCAATCATCAAACATTAATCATCAATAATCAATCATCAACCATCAATCACCAATCATCAATCATCAATCATCAATCTTCAATCATCAATCATCCATCATCAATCATCAATCATCAATCATCAATCATCAATCATAAATCATCAATCATCGCTCATCAATCATCAATCATCAATCATCAAGCATCAATAATCAATCATCAATCATCACTCATCAATCATCAATCATCAATCATCAATCATCAATCATCAATCATCAATCATCAATCATCAAACATCAATCATCAATCTTCAATTATCAGTCATCAATCATCAATCATCAATCGTTAATCGTTAATCGTCAATGATCAATCATCAATCATCAATCATCAATCAACAAACATCAATCATCAATATTCAATCATCAATCATCAATCATCAATCATCAATCATCAATCATCAATCATCAATCATCAGTCATCAATTATCAATCATCAATCATCAATAATCAATCATCAACCATCAATCATCAATCATCAATCATCATTCATCAAACATCAATTATGAATCAATAGTCAACAATCTTCTATCATCAAAAATTTTTCATCAGTCAACAGTCATCAAACAACAACATCAATTATCAAAAATCCGTCATCAATGATCAATGATCACTCATCAATCATCGATCATCAATCATCAATTTTCAATCATCTATCATCAATCATCAATCACCAATAATCAGTCATCAATCATCAATCATCAATTTTCAATGATCACTCATCTATCATCAACCATCAATCATCGATAATTAATTATCAACCATCAGTCATCAATCATCGATCATCAATAATAAATCTTCAATCATCAATCATCAATCATCAATCATCAATCATCAATCATCAATCATCAATCATCAATTATCAATCATCAATCATCAATCATCAATCATTAATCATCAACCATCCTTCAACAATCATCAATCATGAATCATGAATCATCAATCATCAATCATAAATTTTCAATATTCAATCATCATTCATCAATAATTAATCATCAATCATCAATTATTACTCATCAATCATCCATCATCTATCATCAGTTATAAATAATCAATCGTTAATCATCAACTATCAATCATCATTCATCGATCATCAACCATCACTCATCAATCATCAATCATCAATCGTGAATCATCAATCATCAATCATTCATTATCAACTACCAATCATTAATCATCAATCAGTCATCATCAACCATCAATAATCAATCATCAATCATCAATGTTCAATCATCAATCATCAATAATCAATCATGAATCATCAATGTTCAATCATCAATCATCAATATTCAATCATCAATAATCAATCATCAATCATCAATCAGCGATCATCAATCATCAATCTCCAATTATCAATCATCAATCATCACTCATCACTCATCACTCAACAATCATCAATCGTCAATCGTCAATCATCGATCATCAATCATCAATCATCAATCATTAATCATCAATCACCAATCATCAATCATCAATCATCAATCATCAATCATCAATCATCAATCATCTATCATCAATCATCAATCATCAATCATCAATCATCAATCATCAATCATCAATCATCAGTCATCAATCATCAATCATCAATCATCAATCATCAATCATCAACCATCAATCACAAATTATTAATCATCAGTCATTAATCATCAATCATCAATCATCAAAAATTTATCATCACTCATCAATCATCATCATCACTCATCGGTCATCTATCATCAACCATCAACAATCAATTTACAATCATCAATCGTCAGTCATCAATCATAAATTCACTCATCAATCAACAATCATCAATCACATATTTTCAACCACCAATAATTAATCATCAAACAGTAATCATCAATCATCAATCATCAATCCACAATCATATATCATCAATATTCAATCATCATTAATCAATCATCAATCATCAATCATCAATCTTCAATTATCAACCATCAATCATCAATCTTCAATTATAAACCATCCAACATCAATGATCAATGATCAATCATCAATCATCAACCATCATTCATCAATTATCATGCATCAATCATCAATCATCAGGCATCAATCATCAATCATCAATCATCAATAATCAATCATAAATAATCAATCATCAATCATCAATCATCAATCATCAATCTTCAAACATCAATCATCAATCTTCAATCGTCAATCATAAATCATCAGTCATCAATTATCAATCATCAATCATCAATAATATATCATCAACCATCAATCAGCAATCATCAATCATCAATCGCCAATTACCAATCATCAATCATCACACATCAATCATCAATCGTCAATCATCAATCATCAATCATGAATCATCAATCTTCAATCTTCAATTATAAACCATCCGACATCAATGATCAATGATCAATGACAATAACCAATCATCATTTATCAATCATCAATCATCAATCATCAGTCATCAATCATCTATCATCAATCATCAATCATCAATCATCAAATGTCAATCATCAATCTTCAATCATCAATCGCCAACTACCTATCATCAATCATCAATCAATATACATCAATCATCCATCATCCATCATCAATCATCAGACGTCAATCATCAATCATCAATCATCGATCATCAAGCATCAAATATCAATTACCAATTATCAACCATCCATCATCAATGATCATTGATCAATCATCAGTCATCAATCATCAATCATCAATCATCAATCATCAATCATCAATCATCAATCATCAATCATCAATCATCAATCATCAATCATCAATCATCAATCATCAATCATCAATCATCAATCATCAATCATCAATCATCAATCATCAATCATCAATCATTAATCATCAAACATCAATCATCAATCGTCAATCATCAATCATAAATCATCAATCATCAATAATCAATCTTCAATCTTAAATTATAAACCATCCGACATCAATGATCAATGATCAATGACAATAACCAATCATCATTTATCAATCATCAATCATCAATCATCAGTCATCAATCATCTATTATCAATCATCAATCATCAATCATCAATCATCAATCATCAATCATCAATCATCAATCATCAATCATCAATCTTCAATCATCACTCGCCAACTACCTATCATCAATCATCAATCATTATACATCAATCATCCATCATCCATCATCAATCATCAATCATCAATCATCAATCATCAATCATCAATCATCAATCATCAATCATCAATCATCAATCATCAATCATTAATCATTAATCATCAATCATCAATCATCAATAATCAATCACCAATCATCAATCATCAATCATCAATCTACAATCATCAATCATCAATCATCAATCACCAATCATCAATCATCAATCATCAATTATCAATCTTCAATCATCAATCATCAATCATCACTCTTCAATCATCAATCATCAATCATCAATTATCAAACATCAACCATCAATCTTCACTCACCAATCATCAATCATCAGTCATCAATGTTCAATCGTCAATCATCAATAATCAATCATCAATGTTCAATCATCAATCATCAATATTCAATCATCAATAATCAATCATCAATCATCAATCAGCGATCATCAATCATCAATCTCCAATTATCAATCATCAATCATCACTCATATCTCAACAATCATCAATCGTCAATCGTCAATCGTCAAACATCGATCATCAATCATCACTCATCAATCATTAATCATCAATCACCAATCATCAATCATCAATCATCAATCATCAATCATCAATCATCAATCATCAATCATCAATCATCTATCATCAATCATCAATCATCAATCATCAATCATCAGTCATCAATCATCAATCATCAATCATCAATCATCAACCATCAATCACAAATTATTAATCATCAGTCATTAATCATCAATCATAAATAATCAATCATCAATCATCAATCATCAATCATCAATCTTCAAACATCAATCATCAATCTTCAATCGTCAATCATAAATCATCAGTCATCAATTATCAATCATCAATCATCAATAATCCATCATCAATCATCAATCTTCAATCATCAATCATCAATCATCAATCATCAAACATCAATCATCAATCATCAATCATCAATCATCAATCATCAATCATCAATCATCAGTCATCAATCGTCAATCATCGATCATCAATCATCACTCATCAATCATTAATCATCAATCACCAATCATCAATCATCAATCATCAATCTTCAATTATAAACCATCCAACATCAATGATCAATGATCAATCATCAATCATCAACAATCATTCATCAATTATCATTCATCAATCATCAATCATCAGTCATCAATCATCAATCATCAATCATCAATCATCAATCATCAATCATAAATAATCAATCATCAATCATCAATCATCAATCATCAATCTTCAAACATCAATCATCAATCTTCAATCGTCAATCATAAATCATCAGTCATCAATTATCAATCATCAATCATCAATAATCCATCATCAATCATCAATCTTCAATCATCAATCATCAATCATCAATCATCAAACATCAATCATCAATCATCAAACATCAACCATCAATCTTCACTCACCAATCATCAATCATAAATCATCAGTCATCAATTATCAATTATCAATCATCAATCATCAATAATCAATCATCAACCATCAATCACCAATCATCAATTATCAATCATCAATCATCAATCTTCAATCATCAATCATCCATCATCAATCATCAATCATCAATCATCAATCATCAATCATCAATCATCAATCATCGCTCATCAATCATCAATCATCAATCATCAATCATCAATCATCAAGCATCAATAATTAATCATCAATCATCACTCATCAATCATCAATCATCAATCATCAATCATCAATCATCAATCATCAAACATCAATCATCAATCTTCAATTATCAGTCATCAATCATCAATCATCAATCATCAATCGTTAATCGTTAATCGTCAATGATCAATCATCAATCATCAATCATCAATCATCAAACATCAATCATCAATATTCAATCATCAATCATCAATCATCAATCATCAATCATCAATCATCAATCATCAATCATCAATCATCAGTCATCAATTATCAATCATCAATCATCAATAATCAATCATCAACCATCAATCATCAATCATCAATCATCATTCATCAAACATCAATTATGAATCAATAGTCAACAATCTTCTATCATCAAAAATTTTTCATCAGTCAACAGTCATCAAACAACAATCATCAATTATCAAAAATCCGTCATCAATGATCAATGATCACTCATCAATCATCGATCATCAATCATCAATTTTCAATCATCTATCATCAATCATCAATCACCAATAATCAGTCCTCAATCATCAATCATCAATTTTCAATGATCACTCATCTATCATCAACCATCAATCATCGATAATTAATTATCAACCATCAGTCATCAATCATCGATCATCAATAATAAATCTTCAATCATCAATCACCAATCATCAATTATCAATCATCAATCATCAATCATCAATCATCAATCATCAATCATCAATCATCAATCATCAATTATCAATCATCAATCATCAATCATCAATCATTAATCATCAACCATCCTTCAACAATCATCAATCATTAATCATGAATCATCAATCATCAATCATAAATTTTCAATATTCAATCATCATTCATCAATAATTAATCATCAATCATTAATTATTACTCATCAATCATCCATCATCTATCATCAGTTATAAATAATCAATCGTTAATCATCAACTATCAATCATCATTCATCGATCATCAACCATCACTCATCAATCATCAATCATCAATCGTGAATCATCAATCATCAATCATTCATTATCAACTACCAATCATTAATCATCAATCAGTCATCATCAACCATCAATAATCAATCATCAATCATCAATGTTCAATCATCAATCATCAATAATCAATCATCAATCATCAATGTTCAATCATCAATCATCAATATTCAATCATCAATAATCAATCATCAATCACCAATCAGCGATCATCAATCATCAATCTCCAATTATCAATCATCAATCATGACTCATCACTCAACAATCATCAATCGTCAATCGTCAATCATCGATCATCAATCATCAATCATCAATCATTAATCATCAATCACCAATCATCAATCATCAATCATCAATCATCAATCATCAATCATCTATCATCAATCATCAATCATCAATCATCAATCATCAATCATCAATCATCAATCATCAGTCATCAATCATCAATCATCAATCATCAATCATCAACCATCAATCACAAATTATTAATCATCAGTCATTAATCATCAATCATCAAAAATTTATCATCACTCATCAATCATCATCATCACTCATCGGTCATCTATCATCAACCATCAACAATCAATTTACGATCATCAATCGTCAATCATCAATCATAAATTCACTCATCAATCAACAATCATCAATCACATGTTTTCAACCACCAATAATTAATCATCAAACAGTAATCATCAATCATCAATCATCAATCCACAATCATATATCATCAATATTCAATCATCAATAATCAATCATCAATCATCAATCATCAATCTTCAATTATCAACCATCAATCATCAATCTTCAATTATAAACCATCCAACATCAATGATCAATGATCAATCATCAATCATCAACCATCATTCATCAATTATCATTCATCAATCATCAATCATCAGTCATCAATCATCAATAATCAATCATCAATGTTCAATCATCAATCATCAATATTCAATCATCAATAATCAATCATCAATCATCAATCATCAATCATCAATCATCTATCATCAATCATCAATTATCAATCATCAATCATCAATCATCTATCATCAACCATCCTTCAACAATCATCAATCATGAATCATGAATCATCAATCATCAATCATAAATTTTCAATATTCAATCATCATTCATCAATAATTAATCATCAATCATCAATTATTACTCATCAATCATCCATCATCTATCATCAGTTATAAATAATCAATCGTTAATCATCAACTATCAATCATCATTCATCGATCATCAACCATCACTCATCAATCATCAATCATCAATCGTGAATCATCAATCATCAATCATTCATTATCAACTACCAATCATAAATCATCAATCAGTCATCATCAACCATCAATAATCAATCATCAATCATCAATGTTCAATCATCAGTCATCAATAATCAATCATCAATCATCAATGTTCAATCATCAATCATCAATATTCAATCATCAATAATCAATCATCAATCATCAATCAGCGATCATCAATCATCAATCTCCAATGATCAATCATCAATCATGACTCATCACTCAACAATCATCAATCGTCAATCATCAATCATCGATCATCAATCATCAATCATCAATCATTAATCATCAATCACCAATCATCAATCATCAATCATCAATCATCAATCATCAATCATCTATCATCAATCATCAATCATCAATCATCAATCATCAATCATCAATCATCAATAATCAGTCATCAATCATCAATCATCAATCATCAATCATCAACCATCAATCACAAATTATTAATCATCAGTCATTAATCATCAATCATCAATCATCAAAAATTTATCATCACTCATCAATCATCATCATCACTCATCGGTCATCTATCATCAACCATCAACAATCAATTTACGATCATCAATCGTCAATCATCAATCATAAATTCACTCATCAATCAACAATCATCAATCACATATTTTCAACCACCAATAATTAATCATCCAACAGTAATCATCAATCATCAATCATCAATCCACAATCATATATCATCAATATTCAATCATCAATAATCAATCATCAATCATCAATCATCAATCATCAATCTTCAATTATCAACCATCAATCATCAATCTTCAATTATAAACCATCCAACATCAATGATCAATGATCAATCATCAATCATCAACCATCATTCATCAATTATCATTCATCAATCATCAATCATCAGTCATCAATCATCTATCATCAATCATCAATCATCAAATGTCAATCATCAATCTTCAATCATCAATCGCCAACTACCTATCATCAATCATCAATCAATATACATCAATCATCCATCATCCATCATCAATCATCAAACGTCAATCATCAATCATCAATCATCGATCATCAAGCATCAAATATCAATTACCAATTATCAATCATCCATCATCAATGATCATTGATCAATCATCAGTCATCAATCATCAATAATCAATCATCAATCATCAATCATCAATCATCAATCATCAATCATCAATCATCAATCATCAATCATCAATCATCAATCATCAATCATCAATCATCAATCATTAATCATCAAACATCAATCATCAATCGTCAATCATCAATCATCAATCGTCAATCATCAATCATCAATCATCAATCATCAATCTTCAATCTTAAATTATAAACCATCCGACATCAATGATCAATGATCAATGACAATAACCAATCATCATTTATCAATCATCAATCATCAATCATCAGTCATCAATCATCTATCATCAATCATCAATCATCAATCATCAATCATCAATCATCAATCATCAATCATCAATCATCAATCATCAATCATCAATCATCAATCATGAATCATCAATCATCAATCATCAATCATCAATCATCAATCATCAATCATCAATCTTCAATCATAAATCGCCAACTACCTATCATCAATCATCAATCATTATACATCAATCATCCATCATCCATCATCAATCATCAATCATCAATCATCAATCATCAATCATCAATCATCAATCATCAATCATCAATCATCAATCATCAATCATCAATCATCAATCATCAATCTTCAATTATCAACCATCAATCATCAATCTTCAATAATAAACCATCCAACATCAATGATCAATGATCAATCATCAATCATCAACCATCATTCATCAATTATCATTCATCAATCATCAATCATCAGTCATCAATCATCAATCATCAATCATCAATCATCAATCATCAATCATCAATCATCAATCATCAATCATCAATCATCAATCATCAATCATCAATCATCAATCATCAATCATCAATCATCAATCATCAATCATTAATCATCAAACATCAATCATCAATCGTCAATCATCAATCATCAATCGTCAATCATCAATCATCAATCATCAATCATCAATCTTCAATCTTAAATTATAAACCATCCGACATCAATGATCAATGATCAATGACAATAACCAATCATCATTTATCAATCATCAATCATCAATCATCAGTCATCAATCATCTATCATCAATCATCAATCATCAATCATCAATCATCAATCATCAATCATCAATCATCAATCATCAATCATCAATCATCAATCATCAATCATCAATCATCAATCATGAATCATCAATCATCAATCATCAATCATCAATCATCAATCATCAATCTTCAATCATAAATCGCCAACTACCTATCATCAATCATCAATCATTATACATCAATCATCCATCATCCATCATCAATCATCAATCATCAATCATCAATCATCAATCATCAATCATCAATCTTCAATTATCAACCATCAATCATCAATCTTCAATTATAAACCATCCAACATCAATGATCAATGATCAATCATCAATCATCAACCATCATTCATCAATTATCATTCATCAATCATCAATCATCAGTCATCAATCATCAATCATCAATCATAAATAATCAACCATCAATCATCAACCATCAATCAGCAATCATCATTCATCAATCGCCAATTACCAATCATCAATCATCACACATCAATCATCAATCGTCAATCATCAATCATCAATCATCAACCATCAATCTTCAATCTTCAATTATAAACCATCCGACATCAATGATCAATGATCAATGACAATATCCAATCAACATTTATCAATCATCAATCATCAATCATCAGTCATCAATCATCTATCATCAATCATCAATCATCAAATGTCAATCATCAATCTTCAATCATCAATCGCCAACTACCTATCATCAATCATCAATCAATATACATCAATCATCCATCATCCATCATCAATCATCAAACGTCAATCATCAATCATCAATCATCGATCATCAAGCATCAAATATCAATTACCAATTATCAATCATCCATCATCAATGATCATTGATCAATCATCAGTCATCAATCATCAATCATCAATCATCAATCATCAATCATCAATCATCAATCATCAATCATCAATCATCTATCATCAATCATCAATCATCAATCATCAATCATCAATCATCAATCATCAATCATCAATCATCAATCATCAATCGTCAATCATCAATCATTAATCATCAAACATCAATCATCAATCGTCAATCATCAATCATCAATCGTTAATCATCAATCATCAATCATCAATCTTCAATCTTAAATTATAAACCATCCGACATCAATGATCAATGATCAATGACAATAACCAATCATCATTTATCAATCATCAATCATCAATCATCAGTCATCAATCATCTATCATCAATCATCAATCATCAATCATCAATCATCAATCATCAATCATCAATCATCAATCATCAATCATCAATCATCAATCATCAATCATCAATCATCAATCATGAATCATCAATCATCAATCATCAATCATCAATCATCAATCATCAATCATCAATCATCAATCATCAATCTTCAATCATCAATAATCAATCACCAATCATCAATCATCAATCCACAATCATCAATCATCAATCACCAATCATCAATCATCAATTATCAATCTTCAATCATCAATCATCAATAATCACTCTTCAATCATCAATCATCAATCATCAATTATCAAACATCAACCATCAATCTTCACTCACCAATCATCAATCATCAGTCATCAATGTTCAATCGTCAATCATCAATAATCAATCATCAATCATCAATGTTCAATCATCAATCATCAATATTCAATCATCAATAATCAATCATCAATCATCAATCAGCGATCATCCATCATCAATCTCCAATTATCAATCAACAATCATCACTCATCACTCAATAATCATCAATCGTCAATCGTCAATCGTCAATCATCGATCATCAATCATCACTCATCAATCATTAATCATCAATCACCAATCATCAATCATCAATCATCAATCATCAATCATCAATCATCAATCTTCAAACATCAATCATCAATCTTCAATCGTCAATCATAAATCATCAGTCATCAATTATCAATCATCAATCATCAATAATCCATCATCAACCATCAATCAGCAATCATCAATCATCAATCGCCAATTACCAATCATCAATCATCACACATCAATCATCAATCGTCAATCATCAATCATCAATCATGAATCATCAATCTTCAATCTTCAATTATAAACCATCCGACATCAATGATCAATGATCAATGACAATAACCAATCATCATTTATCAATCATCAATCATCAATCATCAGTCATCAATCATCTATCATCAATCATCAATCATCAATCATCAAATGTCAATCATCAATCTTCAATCATCAATCGCCAACTACCTATCATCAATCATCAATCATTATACATCAATCATCCATCATCCATCATCAATCATCAAACGTCAATCATCAATCATCAATCATCGATCATCAAGCATCAAATATCAATTACCAATTATCAATCATCCATCATCAATGATCATTGATCAATCATCAGTCATCAATCATCAATCATCAATCAACAATCATCAATCATCAATCATCAATCATCAATCATCAATCATCAATCATCAATCATCAGTCATCGATCATCAATCATCAATCATCAAACATCAATCATCAATCGTCAATCATCAATCATCAATCGTCAATCATCAATCATCAATCATCAATCTTCAATTTTCAATTATAAACCATCCGACATCAATGATCAATGATCAATGACAATAACCAATCATCATTTATCAATCATCAATCATCAGTCATCAATCATCTATCATCAATCATCAATCATCAATCATCAATCATCAATCATCAATCATCAATCATCAATCATCAATCATCAATCAACAATCATCAATCATCAATCATCAATCATCAATCATCAATCATCAAATGTCAATCATCAATCTTCAATCATCAATCGCCAACTACCTATCATCAATCATCAATCATTATACATCAATCATCCATCATCAATCATCAAACGTCAATCATCAATCATCAATCATCGATCATCAAGCAACAAATATCAATTACCAATTATCAATCATCCATCATCAATGATCATCGATCAATCATCAGTCAGCAATCATCAATCATCAATCACCAATCATCAATCATCAATCATCAATCATCAATCACCAATCATCAATCATCAATCATCAATCATCAATCATCAAGCATCAATCATCAATCATCAATCATCAATCATCAATCATCAATCATCAATCATCAATCATTAATCATTAATCATCAATCTCAATCATCAATAATCAATCACCAATCATCAATCATCTATCTACAATCATCAATCATCAATAATAAATCACCAATCATCAATCATCAATCATCAATTTTCAATCTTCAATCATCAATCATCAATCATCACACTTCAATCATCAATCATCAATTATCAAACATCAACCATCAATCTTCACTCACCAATCATCAATCATCAGTCATCAATTATCAATAATCAATCATCAATAATCAACCATCAACCATCAATCACCAATCATCAATTATCAATCATCAATCAACAATATTCAATCATCAATCATCAATCATCAAACAATAATCATCAATCATCAATCATCAATCATCAATCATCAATCATCATTCATAAATCATCAATCATCAATCATCAGTCATCAATCATCAATCTTCAATCTTCAATTATAAACCATCCGACATCAATGATCAATGATCAATCATCAATAACCAATCATCATTTATCACTCATCAATCATCAATCATCAGTCATTAATCATCTATCATCAATCATCAATCATCAATCATCAATCATCAATCATCAATCAACAATCATCAATCATCAATTGTCAAATGTATATCATCAATCATCAATCTTCAATCATCAATCATCAATCGCCCACTACCTATCATCAATCGTCAATCATTACACATCAATCAACCATCATCCATCATCAATCATCAATCATCAAACGTCAATCATCAATCATCAATCATCGATCATCAAGCATCAAATATCAATTACCAATTATCAATCATCCATCATCAATGATCATTGATCAATGATCAATCATCAATTATCAATCATCAATCATCAATAATCAACCATCAACCACCAATCATCAATTATCAATCATCAATAATCAATCATCAATCATCAATCATCAATCATCAATCATCAATCATCAATCATCAAGCATCAATCATCAATCATCAATCATCAATCATCAATCATCAATCATCAATCATCAATCATCAATCATCTATCATCAATCATCAATCATCAATCATCAATCATCAATCATCAATCATCAATCATCAAACATTAATCATCAATCTTCAATCATCAATCATCAGTCATCAATCATCAATCATCAATCATCAATCATCAATCATCAACCATCAATCAGCAATCATCAATCATCAATCGCCAATTACCAATCATCAATCATCAATCATGAATCATCAATCATCAATCATCAATCATCAATCATCAAACATCAACCATCAATCTTCACTCACCAATCATCAATCATCAATCATCAGCCATCAATTACCAATCATCAATCATCAATAATCAATCATCAACCATCAATCACCAATCATCAATTATCAATAATAAATCATCAATCTTCAATTATCAATCATCAATCATCAAACATCAATCATCAATCATCAATCATCAATCATCAATCATCAATCATCAATCATCAATCATAAATCATCAATCATCAATCATCAATCATCAATCATAAAGCATCAATCATCAATCATCACTCATCAATCATTAATCATCAATCATCAATCATCAATCATCAATCATCAATCATCAATCGTTAATCGTCAATGATCAATCATCAATCATCGAACATCAATCATCAATCTACAATCATCAATCATCAATCATCAATCATCAATCATCAATTATCAATCATCAATCATCAATCATCAATCATCAGGCATCAATTATCAATCACCAATCATCAATAATCAATCATCGACCTTCAATCATCAATCATCAATCATCATTCATCAATCATCAATCATCAATCATCAATCATCAATCATCAATCATCAATCATCAATCATCAATCATAAATCATCAATCATCGCTCATCAATCATCAATCATCAATCATCAAGCATCAATAATCAATCATCAATCATCACTCATCAATCATCAATCATCAATCATCAATCATCAATCATCAATCATCAATCATCAATCATCAATCATAAATCATCAAGCATCGCTCATCAATCATCAATCATCAATCATCAAACATCAATAATCAAGCATCAATCATCACTCATCAATCATCAATCATCAATCATCAATCATCAATCATCAATCATCAATCATCAAACATCAATCATCAATCTTCAATTATCAGTCATCAATCATCAATCATCAATCATCAATCGTTAATCGTTAATCGTCAATGATCAATCATCAATCATCAATCATCAAACATCAATCATCAATATTCAATCATCAATCCTCAATCATCAATCATCAATCATCAACCATCAATGTTCAATCATCAATCATCAATCATCAATCATCAATCATCAATCATCAATCATCAAGCATCAATCATCAATCATCACTCATCAATCATTAATCATCAATCATCAATCATCAATCATCAATCATCAATCATCAAACATCAATCATCAATCTTCAAACATTAATCATCAATCGTCAATCGTCAATCATCAATCATCAATCGTCAATCATCAATCATCAATCATCAATCATCAATCTTCAATCTTCAATTATAAACCATCCGACATCAATGATCAATGATCAATGACAATAACCAATCATCATTTATCAATCATCAATCATCAATCATCAGTCATCAATCATCTATCATCAATCATCAATCATCAATCATCAATCATCAATCATCAATCATCAAATGTCAATCATCAATCTTCAATCATCAATCGCCAACTACCTATCATCAATATCAATCATTATACATCAATCATCCATCATCCATCATCAATCATCAAACGTCAATCATCAATCATCAATCATCGATCATCAAGCAACAAATATCAATTACCAATTATCAATCATCCATCATCAATGATCATCGATCAATCATCAGTCATCAATCATCAATCATCAATCACCAATCATCAATCATCAATCATCAATCATCAATCATCAATCATCAATCATCAATCATCAATCATCAATCATCAATCATCAATCATCAATCATCAATCATCAATCATCAATCAGCAATCATCAATCATCAATCATCAATCATCAATCATCAATCATCAATCATCAATCATTAATCATTAATCATCAATCATCAATCAACGATAATCAATCACCAATCATCAATCATCAATCTACAATAATCAATCATCAAACATCAATCACCAATCATCAATCATCAATCATCAATTATCAATCTTCAATCATCAATCATCAATCATCACTCTTCAATCATCAATCATCAATCATCAATTATCAAACATCAACCATCAATCTTCACTCACCAATCATCAATCATCAGTCATTAATTATCAATAATCAATCATCAATAATCAATCATCAATCATCAATCAGCGATCATCAATCATCAATCTCCAATTATCAATCATCAATCATCACTCATCACTCAATAATCATCAATCGTCAATCGTCAATCGTCAATCATCGATCATCAATCATCACTCATCAATCATTAATCATCAATCACCAATCATCAATCATCAATCATCAATCATCAATCATCAATCATCAATCATCATTCATAAATCATCAATCATCAATCATCAATCATTAATCATCAATCTTCAATCTTCAATTATAAACCATCCGACATCAATGATCAATGATCAATCATCAATAACCAATCATCATTTATCAATCATCAATCATCAATCATCAGTCATTAATCATCTATCATCAATCATCAATCATCAATCATCAATCATCAATCATCAATTGTCAAATGTCAATCATCAATCATCAATCTTCAATCATCAATCATCAATCGCCCACTACCTATCATCAATCGTCAATCATTATACATCAATCAACCATCACCCATCATCAATCATCAATCATCAAACGTCAATCATCAATCATCAATCATCGATCATCAAGCATCAAATATCAATTACCAATTATCAATCATCCATCATCAATGATCCTTGATCAATGATCAATCATCAATTATCAATCATCAATCATCAATAATCAACCATCAACCACCAATCATCAATTATCAATCATCAATAATCAATTATCCATCATCAATCATCAATCATCAATCATCAATCATCAATCATCAATCATCAATCATCAATCATCAATCATCAATCATCAATCATCAATCATCAATCATCAATCATCAATCATCAATCATCAATCATCAATCATCAATCATCAATCATCAAGCATCAATCATCAATCATCAATCATCAATCATCAATCATCAATCATCTATCATCAATCATCAATCATCTATCATCAATCATCAATCATCAAACATCAATCATCAAACATCAACCATCAATCTTCACTCACCAATCATCAATCATCAATCATCAGTCATCAATTACCGATCATCAATCATCAATCATCAATAATCAATCATCAACCATCAATCACCAATCATCAATTATCAATAATCAATCATCAATCTTCAATCATTAATCATCAATCATCAAACATCAATCATCAATCATCAATCATCAATCATAAATCATCAATCATCAATCATCAATCATCAATCATCAATCATCAAGCATCAATCATCAATCATCAATCATCACTCATCAATCATTAATCATCAATCATCAATCATCAATCATCAATCATCAATCATCAATCATCAATCATCAATCATCAATCATCAATCATCAAACATCAATCATCAATCTTCAATTATCAGTCATCAATCATCAATCATCAATCATCAATCGTTAATCGTCAATGATCAATCATCAATCATCAATCATCAAACATCAATCATCAATCTGCAATCATCAATCATCAATCATCAATCATCAATTATCAATCATCAATCATCAATCATCAGGCATCAATTATCAATCATCAATCATCAATAATCAATCATCGACCTTCAATCATCAATCATCAATCATCATTCATCAAACATCAATTATGAATCAATATTCAACAATCTTCTATAATCAAAAATTTTTCATCAGTCAACAGTCATCAAACAACAATCATCAATTATCAAAAATCCATCATCAATGATCAATGATCATCACTCATCAATCATCGATCATCAATCATCAATTTTCAATCATCTATCATCAATCATCAATCATCAATCACCAATAATCAGTCATCAATCATCAATCATCAATTTTCAATTATCACTCATCTATCATCAACCGTCAATCATCGATAATTAATCATCAATCATCAGTCATTAATCATCGAACATCAATAATAAATCTTGACTCATCAATCACCAATCATCAATTATCAATTATCAATCATCAATCATCAATCATCAATCATCAATTATCAATCATCAATCATCAATCATTAATCATCAACCATCCTTCAACAATCATGAATCATGAATCATCAATCATCAATCATAAATTTTCAATATTCAATCATCATTCATCAATAATCAATCATCAATCATCAATTATTACTCATCAATCATCCATCATCTATCATCAGTTATTAATAATCAATCGTTAATCATCAACTATCAATCATCATTCATTGATCATCAACCGTCACTCATCAATCATCAATCATCAATCGTCAATAATCAATCATCGATCATTCGTTATCAACTACCAATCAGTAATCATCAATCAGTCATCATCAATCATCAATAATCAATCATCAATCAACAATGTTCAATCATCAATCATCAATAATCAATCATCAATGTTCAATCATCAATCATCAATATTCAATCATCAATAATCAATCACCAATCATCAATCAGCGATTATCAATCATCAATCTCCAATTATCAATCATCAATCATCACTCATCACTCAACAATCATCAATCGTCAATCGTCAATCGTCAATCATCGATCATCAATCATCAATCATCAATCATCAATCATCAATCATCAGTCATCAATCATCAATCATCAAACATCAATCATCAACCATCAATCACAAATTATTAATCATCAGTCATTAATCATCAATCATCAATCATCAAACATTAATCATCAATTATCAATTAACATCATCACTCATCGGTCATCTCTGATCAACCATCGACAATCAATTTACGATCATCAATCGTCAATCATCAATCATAAATTCACTCATCAATCATCAATCACATATTTTCAACCACCAATAATTAATCATCAAACAGTAATCATCAATCATTAATCATCAATCATCAATCTTCAATCATATATCATCAATATTCAATCATCAATAATCAATCATCAATCATCAATCATCAATCTTCGATTATCAACCATCAATCATCAATCTTCAATTATAAACCATCCAACATCAATGATCAATGATCAATCATCAATCACCAATCATCATTCATCAATTATCATTCATCAATCATCAATCATCAGTCATCAATCATCAATCATCAAACATCAATCATCAATCATAAATAATCAATCATCAATCATCAATCATCAAAAATCAATCATCAATCATCAATCATCAATCATCAAACATCAATCATCAATTTTCAATCGTCAAACATCAATCATCAGTCATCAATTATCAATCATCAATCATCAATAATCCATCATCAACCATCAATCAGCAATCATCAATCATCAATCGCCAATTACCAATCATCAATCATCACACATCAATCATCATTCATCAGTAATCAATCGTTAATCATCAATCTTCAATCATCAATCATCAATCTACAATCATCAATCATCAATCATCAATCATCAACCACCTCTCATCGATCATCAATCATCAATCATCATTCATAAAACATCAATTATCATTTATTAGTCAACAATCTTCTATCATCAAAAGTTTTTCATCAGTCATCAGTCATCAGTCATCAAACAACAATCATCAATTATCAAAAATCCATCATCAATGATCAAATATAACTCATCAATCATCGATCATTAATCATCAATTATCAATCATTAATAACCATTCATCAGTCATCAATCATCAATCATCAGTCAACAATCACCAATAATTAATCACCAATCATCAGTTATCAATTATCAATAATCAATCATCAATTTTCAATCATCAATCATCAATAATCAATCGCCTATCATAAATCATCAATCATCAATCATCAATCATCAACCATCAATCATCATTATCAATAATCAATAATCAATCATCAATCATCAATCATCAATCATCGATCATCACTCATCAATCATCAATCATCAATCATCAAGCATCAATCATCAAATATCAATCATCAAACATCAATTATCATTCATCAATAATTAATCATCAATCATTAGTCAACAATCTTCAGTCATCAATCATCAATCACCAATCATTTATAATCAATCATCAATCATCAATCATCAATCATCAATCATCAATCATCAATCATCATTCATCAATCATCAATCATCAATCATCAATCATCAATCATCAATCATCAATCATCAATCATCAATCGTCAATCATCAATCATCAATCATCAATCATCAATCATCAATCATCAATCATCAATCATCAATCTTCAATCTTCAATTATAAACCATCCGACATCAATGATCAATGATCAATAACCAATCATCATTTATCAATCATCAATCATCAATCATCAGTCATCAATCATCCATCATCCATCATCATTAATCAATCATCAAACGTCAATCATCAATCATCAATCATCGATGATCAAGCATCAAATATCAATTACCAATTATCAATCTTCCATCATCAATGATAATTGATCAATCATCAGTCATCAATCATCAATCATCAATCATCAATCATTAATCATTAATCATTATTCATCAATCATCAATCATCACTCATCAATCATCAATCATCAATCTACAATCATCAATCATCAATCATCAATCACCAATCATCAATCATCAATCATCAATCATCAATCTTCAATCATCCGTCATCAATCATCACTCTTCAATCATCAATCATCAATTATCAGTTATCAATCATCAATCATCAATCATCAATCGCCAATTACCAATCATCAATCATCAAACATCACACATCAATCAACCATCATCCATCATCATTCATCAATAATCAATCATCTCTCATCGATCATCGATCATCAATCATCAATCATCAATCATCATTCATCAAACATCAATTATGAATCAATAGTCAACAATTTTCTATCATCAAAAATTTTTCATCAGTCAACAGTCATCAAACAAAAATCATCAATTATCAAAAATCCATTATCAATGATCAATGATCACTGATCAATCATCGATCATTTATCATCAATTATCAATCATCAATCATCAGTCATCAGTCATCAATCATCAATAATCAATCATCAATTATCAATCATCAATCATCAATTATCAACCATCAATCATCAATCATCAATCATCAATCAACAATCATCAATAATCAATCATCAATCATAAAACATCAGCCATCAATTTTCAATCATCAATTTTCAATCATCAATTTTCAATCATCAATCATCAATCGTCAATAATCAATCATCACTCATCAATCATCAATCATCAATCATCAATCATCAATCATCAATCATCAAACATCAATCATCAATCATCAATCAGCAATAATCAATCATCAGTCAACAACTACCAATTATTAATCATCAATCATCAATCAAAAAATCTCCAATTATCAATCATCAATCATCACTCATCACTCAACAATCATCAATCGTCAATCGTCAATCGTCAATCATCGATCATCAATCATCAATCATCAATCATTAATCATCAATCACCAATCATCAATCGTCAATCATCAATCATCAATCATCAATCATCAATCATCAATCATAAATCATCAGTCATCAATCATCAATCATCAATCATCAATCAACAATCATCAATCATCAAACATTAATCATCAATTATCAATCATCATCATCACTCATCGGTCATCTATGAGCAACCATCAACAATCAATTTACGATCATCAATCGTCAATCATCTATCATAAATTCACTCATCAATCAACAATCATCAATCACATATTTTCAACCACCAATAATTAATCATCAAACAGTAATCATCAATCATCAATCATCAATTATCAATCTTCAATCATATATCATCAATATTCAATCATCAATAGTCAATCATCAATCATCAATCATCAATCTTCCATTATCAACCATCAAACATCATTCTTCAATTATAAACCATCCAACATCAATGATCAATGATCAATCATCAATCACCAATCATCATTCATCAATTATCATTCATCAATCATCAATCATCAGTCATCAATCATCAATCATAAATAATCAATCATCAATTATCAATCATCAATCATCAATAATCCATCATCAACATTCAATCAGCAATCATCAATCACCAATTACCAATCGTCAATCATCAATCATCACATATCAATCATCAATAATCAATCTACTATCATCAATCATCACTCATAAATCATCAATCATAAATCATCAATCATCAATCATCAATTAAATGTCATCAATCATCAATCATCAGGCATCAATAATCAATGGTCAATCATCAATAATCATTCATCGATCATCAATCATCAATCATTAATTATCAACCATCAATCATCAATCATCAAACATCTATCATCAATCATCACTCAACAATCATCAATCATTAATCACCAATAATCAATCATCAATCATCTATCATCAATCTTCAATCATCAATCATCAATCATCAATCACCAATAATCAATCATCAATCTTCAATCATCAACCAGCAATCAGCAATCATCAATCATCAATCATGAGTCATCACTCATCAATCAACAAACATCAATCATCAATCATCGATCACATATTTTCAACCACCAACCATTAATCATCAATATGCAATAATCAATCATCAATCATCAATAATCAGTCATGTATCATTTATCACCAATCATCTTTCATCAATCATCATACATCAATCCTCCATCATCAGTCATCAGTCATCAATAATCAATCATCAATCATCAATCATCAACCATCAATCATCAATCATATATCATCAATCATCAATCATCAATCATCAATCATCAATCATCAATCATCAATCATCAATCATCAATCATCAATCATCAATCATCAATCATCAATCATCAATCATCAATCATCAATCATCAATCATCAATCATCAATCATCAATCATCAATAATCAATCATCAATCATCAATCATCAATCATAAATCATCAATCATCAATCTTCAATCACCATTCATCAATCATCAATCATCAATCATTAATCATCAATCATCAATCATCAATGATCAGTCATCAATCATCAATTTTCAATCATCAATCGTTAATCATCAATCATTAACCATCACTCATCAATCATCAATCATCAATCATCAATCATCAATCATCAATCATCAATCATCAATCATCAATCATCAATCATCAATCATCAATCATCAATCATCAAACATCAAACATCAATCAGCAATCAGCAATCATCAATCATTAACTACCAATCATCATTCATCACTCATCAATCAACAGTCATCAATCATCAATCACATATTTTCATCCATAAATTATTAATCATCAATCAGCGATCATCAATCATCAATAATCAAGCATCAATCATGAATAATCTATCATCAATCATTAATTATCAATCATCACACATCAATCATCCATCATGTATTATCAGTCATCAATAATCAATCGTTAATCATCAATAATCAATCATCATTCATCGATCATCAATCATCTATCATCAATAATCAATCGCCAATCAGCAATCATCAATAATCACTCATCAATCATCAGTCATCAATCATAGATCACTATTCATCACTAATCAATCAAAAATCATCAATCATCCATCATCACTAATCAATCACATAATTTCATCCATAAATATATAATCATCAATCAGCAATCATCAATCATCTATAATCAATCATCAATCATGAATCATCCATCATCAATCATCAATTTTCAATCATCACACATCAATCATCCATCATCTATCATCAGTCAACAATAATCAATCGTGAATCATCAATGATCAATCATCATTCACCGATCACCAATCATCAATCATCAATCATCAAACATTAATCATCAATCATCAATCATCAATCATCAATCGTCAATCAACAATCATCAATCATCAATCATCAATCATCAATCATCTAGCATCAATCATCACTAATCACTCATCAATCATGAATCACCAATCATCAGTCATCGATCTCCAATCATCAATCATCAATCATCAATCATCAATCATCAATCATCAATCATCAATCATCAATCATCAATTATCAATCATCAATCATCAATCATCAATCATCAAACATGAATCGTCAATCGTCAATCCTCAATCATCAATCATCAATCATCTATCATCAATCATCAATCATCAATCATAACTCATCAACCATGAAACATCAATCATCAATCATCATTCATTAAACAACAATCATCAATCATTAGTCAACAATCTTTAATCATCAATAATTTTTCATCAGTCATCAATCATCAAACAACAATCATCAATTATCAAAAATCCATCATCAATGAACAATAATCACCCATCAATCATCAAACATTCATCATCAATCATCAATCATCAATCTTCAATCATCAATCATCAATCATCATTCATCAATCATCAATCATCAATCATCAATCATCAATCATAAATCATCAATCACCAATCATCAATCATCAATCATCAATGACCAATCATCAATCATCAATCATCAATCATTAACCATCAGTCATCAATCATCAATCATCAATCATCAATCATCAATCATCAATCATCAATCATCAATCATCAATCATCAAACATCAAACATCAATCAGCAATCAGCAATCATCAATCATTAATTACCAATCATCAATCATCACTCATCAATCAACAGTCATCAATCATCAATCACATATTTTCATCCATAAATTATTAATCATCAATCAGCGATCATCAATCATCAATAATCAAGCATCAATCATGAATCATCCATCATCAATCATTAATTATCAATCATCACACATCAATCATCCATCATCTATTATCAGTCATCAATAATCAATCGTTAATCGTCAATGATCAATCATCATTCATCGATCATCAATCATCTATCATCAATAATCAATCGCCAATCAGCAATCATCAAAAATCACTCATCAATCACATATTTACATCCATAAATATATAATCATCAATCAGCAATCATCAATCATCTATATTCAGTCATCAATCATGAATCATCCATAATCAATCATCAATTATCAATCATCAAACGTCAATCATCCATCATCTATCATCAGTCATCAATAATCAATCATCAATCATCAATCATCAATCATCTATCATCAATCATCAATCATCACTCATCAATCAGGAATCATCAATCATCAGTCATCAATTATCAATCATCAATAATCAATCATCAACCATCAATCAGCAATCATCAATTATCAATCGCCAATAACCAATCATCAATCATCAATCATCACACATCAATCATCATTCATCAATAATCAATCGTTAATCATCAATCATCAATAACCAATCATCAGTCATCAATCATAAATCATCAATCATCAATCATCAATCATCAATCATCAATCATCAATCATCAATCATCAATCTTCAATCATCATTCATCATTCATCAATCATCAATCATCAATCATTAATCATCAACCATCAATCATCAATGATCAATCATTAATCATCAATTTTCAATCATCAATCATCAATCATTAATCATCAATCATTAACCATCAGTCATCAATTATCAATCATCAATTAACAATCATCAATCATCAATCATCAATCATGAATCATCAATCATCAATCATCAACCATCAATCATCAATCAGCAATCTTCAATCATCAGTTATCAATCATCACTAATCAATCATCAATCATCAATCATCGATTACCAATATTCAATCATGTATCATCACTCATCAATCAACACTCAGCAATCATCAATCAGATAATTTCAACCATCAATCATTAATTATCAATCAACAATCATGAATAATCAAAAATCTGTCATCAGTCAATCAGTCAATAATCAGTCATCAATCATGAGTCATCCATCATCAAACATCAACCATAAATCGTCACATATCAATCATCACAAATCAATCATACATCATCCATCATCAGTCATCAACAATCAGTCGTTAATCATCAATGATCAATCATCATTCATCGATCACCAATCATCAATCATCAATCATCAATCATCAATCATCAATCATCAATCATCAATCATCAATCATAAATCATCAATCATCAAACATCAATCGTCAATCATCAATCATCAATCATCTATCATCAATCATCAATCATCAATCATAACTCATCAACCTTGAATCATCAATCATCAATCATCATTCATCAAACAACAATCATCAATCATTAGTCAACAATCTTTAATCATCAATAATTTTTCATCAGTCATCAATCATCAAACAACAATCATCAATTATCAAAAATCCATCATCAATGAACAATGATAACCCATCAATCATCAAACATTCATCATCAATCATCAATCATCAATCTTCAATCATCATTCATCAATCATCAATCATCAATCATAAATCATCAATCATCAATCATCAATTATCAATCATCAATGATCAATCATCAATCATCAATCATCAATCATCAATCATCAATCATCAATCATTAATCATCAATCATCAATCATCAATCATAACTCATCAACCTTGAATCATCAATCATCAATCATCATTCATCAAACAACAATCATCAATCATTAGTCAACAATCTTTAATCATCAATAATTTTTCATCAGTCATCAATCATCAAACAACAATCATCAATTATCAAAAATCCATCATCAATGAACAATGATCACCCATCAATCATCAATCATTAATCATCAATCATCAATCATCAATCATAAATAATAAATCGTCAATCTGCAATTATCACTAATCAGTCACCAATTACCAATCATCAATCATCAATCATCAATAATAAATCATCAATCATAAATTACTATTCATCTATAATCAATCATCAATCATAAATCATCACTCATCAATCATCAATCATCAATCATCAATCATCAATCATCAATTATCAATCATCAAGTATCAATCATCAATCATAAAACATCAATCATCAATCATCAATAACCAATCCTTAATAATCAACCATCAATCAGCAATCATCAATCATCAATCATCAATAGCCAATTACCAATCGTCAATCATCAATCATCAATCTTCAATCATCAATCATCAATTATCAATCATCAATCATATATCATCAATCGCCAATCATCAATCATCAATCATCAATCATCTATCATCAATCATCAATCATCAATCATCAATCATCAATCATCAATCATCAATCATCAATCATCATTTATCAATCGTCAATCATCAACCATCAACCATCAATCATTAATCATCAATCATCATTCATCAATCATCAATCATCAACCATCAATCATCAATCGTCAATCGTCAATCATCACTCATCCATCATGATTCATCAATAATCAATCATCTCTCATCGATCATCAATCATCAATCATCATTCATCAACCATCAATTATGAATCAATAGTCAACAATCTTCTATCATCATAAATTTTTCATCAGTCAACAGTCATCAAACAACAATTATCAATTATCAAAAATTCATCATCAATGATCAATGATCACTCATCAATCACCGATCATTTATCATCAATTATCAATCATCAATCATCAGCCATCAGTCATCAATCATCAATAATCAATCATCAATCAACAATCATCAATAATTAATCATCAATCATCAATCATCAACCATCAATCATGAATCATCAATCGGCAATCATCAATCATCAATCATCAATCATCAATCATCAATCATCAATCATCAATCATCAATCATCAATCATCAATCATCAATCATCAATCATCAATCATCAATCATCAATCATCAATCATCAATCATCAATCATCAATCATCAATCATCAATCATCAATCTTCAATCATCAATCATCAATTATTAATCATCAATCATATATCATCAATCGCCAATGAAGAATCATCAATCATCAATAATCACACGTCAATCATCCATCATCCATCATCATTCATCAATCATCAATCATCTCTCATCGATCATCAATCATCAATCATCAATCATCATTCGTCAATCATCAATCATCAACCATCAATCATCAATCATCAATCGTCAATCATCAATCAACAATCATCAATCATCAACCATCAATCATCAATCATCAATCATCAATCGTCAATCATCAATCATCAATCATCAATCAACAATCATCAATCATCAATCATCAATCAACAGTTATCAATCATCAATCATCAATCATCATTCATCAATCATCAATCATCAACCATCAATCATCAATCATCAATCATCAATCATCAATCATCAATCATTAATCATCAACCATCAATCATCAATCATCAATCGTCAATCATAAATCATCAATCATTAATCATCAATCATCAATCATTAAACATCAATCATCAATCATCAATCTCCTATCATCAATCATCAATCATCAATCATCAATCATCAATCATCAATCATCAATCATCAATCCTCAATAATTAATCATCAATCATCAATCATCAATAATCAATCATCAATCATCAAATATCAAACATCAATCACCAATCATCAATCATCAATCATCAGTCGCCAATAATCAATCGTCAATCATCAATTATCATTCATCCATCACCAATCACCAAACATCAACTATCAATCATTAATCATCAATCAGTAATCATCAATCATCAATCATCAATAATCAATCATCATACATCAATCATCCATCATCCATCATCAGTCATCAATAATCAATCTTCAATTATCAATCATTATTCATCGATCATCAATCATCAATCATCCATCATCCATCATCAGTCATCAATTATCAGTCGTCAATCATCAATAATCAATCATCAATCATCAATCATCAAACATCCATCACCAATCATCAATCATCAATCATCAGTCGCCAATAATCAATCGTCAATCATTAAATATCATTCATCGATCACCAATCACCAAACATCAACTATCAATCATTAATCATCAATCAGTAATCATCAGTCATCTACCATCAGTAATCACTCATCATACATCAATCATCCATCATCCATCATCAGTCATCAATAATTAATCTTCATTTATCAATCATTATTGATGGATCATCAATCATCAATCATCCATCATCCATCATCAGTCATCAAACATCAGTCGTCAATCATCAATTATCATTCATCGATCACCTACCACCAATCATCAATAATCAATCATTAATCATCAATCATCAATTATCAAGCACCTATTTTCAACTATAAATCATTAATCATCAATCAGTAATCATCAATCATCAATCACCAATCATCAATAATCAATCATCAACCATCAATCATCAATCTTCAATCATCAATCATCATTTATTGATCATCAATCATCAATCATTAGTCAACAATCTTCAATAATCAATCATCAATCATCAATCACCAATCATATATCATCGATCATCAATCTTCAATTATCACTCATCAATTATAAAAAATCAATCATCATTCATCGATCATCAGTCATCAATCATCAATCATCAGTCCACAATCAACAATCATCAATAATTAATCATCAATTATCAATCATCCATCATCAATGATCATTTATGAATCATCAATCATCAATCTTCAATCATCAATCATCAATCATCAATCATCAATCATCAATCATCAATCATCAATCATCAATCATCAATCATCAATCATCAATCATCAATCATCAATCATCAATCATCAATCATCAATCATTAATCACAAGGCACCATTCATCAATAATCAATCATCAATCATCCATCATCAATCGTCAACAATCAATTTTCGATCACGAATCATCAATCGTTCATTACCAATCATAAATCATCAATCATCAACCATCAATCATCAATCATCAATCATCAATCATCAATCATCAATCATCAATCATCAAGCATCAATCATCAATCATCAATAATCAATAATCAATAATCTATAATCAATAATCAATAATCAATAATCAATCATCAATCATCAATCATCAATCATCAATCAAAAATCATCAATGATCAATCATCAATCATCAATCATCAATCATCAATAATCAATAATCAATATTCAATCATCAATCATCACTTATCAATCATCACTCATCAATCATCAATCATCGATCACCAACAATCAATCATCACTCATCAATCATCCATCATCAATCATCAATCACTAATCGTCAATCATCAATTATCAAACATTAATCACCTATCTTCAATCATCAATCATCAATTATAAATCACCAATCATCAATCTTCAATCATTAATCGTCAATAATCAATAATTAATCATCAATTCTCAATAATCAATAATCATTCATTAATCATCAATCATCAATGATCAATCAACAATCATCATTCATCAATCATCATTCATTAGTCGACAATGTCCAATCATCAATCATCAATCATCGATCAGCAATCTTCAATTATCAACCATCCATCATCTATGATCAATGATCAATCATCAAATATCAATCATCAATCATCAACCATCAATCATCAGTCATCAATAGTCATTCATCAATCTGCAATCATCAATCATCAATCATCAATAATCAATCATCAATCATCAATCATCAATCATCAATCATCAATCATCAATCATCAATCATCAATCATCAATCATCAATCATCAATCATCAATCATCAATCATCAATCATCAATCATCAATCATCAATTATCAATCATCAATCATCAATCATCAATCATCAATCATCAATCATCAATCATCAATCATCAATCATCAATCATCAATCATCATTCATCAATCATCAAACATCAATCATCAATCATCAATCATCAATCATCAATCATCAATCATCAATCATCAATAATCAATCATCAATCATCAATCATCAATAATCAATAATCAATCATCAATCATCAATCATCGATCACCAACCATCAATCATCACTCATCAATCATCCATCATCAATCATCAATCATTTATCATCAATCATCAATCATCAATCATCAATCATCAGTAATCAATAATCAATAATCTATAATCATAAATCAATAATCAATAATCAATCATCAATCATCAATCAAAAATCATCAATGATCAATCATCAATTATCAATCATCAATCATCAATAATCAATCATGAATCATCAATCATCAATCATCAATCATCAATTATCAATCATCAATCATCATTCATCAATCATCAATCATCGATCACCAACCATCAATCATCACTCATCAATCATCAATCATCAATCATCAATCATCAATCATCATTTTTCAATCATCAATCATCAATCATCAATTATCAATCAACGATCATCAATCATCAATCATCAACAATTAATCAGCAATCATCAATCATCAATCATCATTCATCAATCATCAATCATCAATCATCAATCATCGATCATCAATCATCAATCATCAATCATCAATCATCAATCATCAATCATCAATCTTCATTCATCAATCATCACTCATCATTCATCACTAATCAATCATCAATCATCACCCATCAATCATCACTCATCAATCATCATTCATCAAACATCAATCATAAATTATTAGTCAACAATCCTCAATCATCAATCATCACTCAGCAATCTTAAATTATCAGCCATCCATCATCAATGATCGATGATCAATCATCAATTATCAATCATCAATCATCAACCATCAATCATCATTCATCAATCATCTATCATCAATCATGAATCATGAATTATCAATCATCAATCATCAATCATCAATCATCAATCATCAATCATCAATAATCAATCATCAATCATCATTCATCAATCATCAATCATCGATCACCAACCATCAATCATCACTCATCAATCATCAATCATCAATCATCAATCATCAGTGATCATTTTTCAATCATCAATCATTTATCATCACTTATCAATCAATGATCATCAATCATCAATCATCAACAATTAATCAGCAATCATCAATCATCAATCATCATTCATCAATCATCAATCACCAATCATCAATCATCGATCATCAATCATCAATCATCAATCATCAATAATCAATCATCAATCATCAATCTTCAGTCATCAATCATCACTCATCATTCATCACTTATCAAACATCAATCATCACCCATCAATCATCACTCATCAATCATCATTCATCAAACATCAAATATCAATTATTAGTCAACAATCCTCAATCATCAATCATCACTCAGCAATCTTAAATTATCAACCATCCATCATCAATGATCGATGATCAATCATCAATTATCAATCATCAATCATCAACCATCAATCATCATTCATCAATCATCTATCATCAATCAACAATCATCAAACATTAATCATCAATCATCAATCATCAATCATCAATCATCAATCATCACTTATCAATCATCACTCATCAATCATCAATCACCAATCATCACCTATCATTCATCAATCATCAATCATCAATCATCACTCATCAATCATCATTCATCAAACATCGGTCATCAATCATCAATCATCAATCATCAAACACCAATCACCAATCTTCAATCATCAATCATCAATCATCAATCATCAATCATCAGTTATCAGTCATCAATCATCAATCATCAATCATCAATAATCAATAATCAATTATCAATAACCAACCATCAATTATCAATCATCCATCATAAATGATCATTGATCAATAATCAATTATTAATCAACAATCATCAATTATCAGTCCTCAATCATCAATAATTAAACATCAATAATCAATCATCTATCATCATTCATCAATCATCAATTATCAATCAACGATCATCAATCATCAATCATCAAACATCAATCAGCAATCATCAATCAATCATCAATCATCAATCATCAGTCATCAATCATCAATCATCAATCATCGATCACCAACCATGAATCATCATTCATCAATCATCAATCATCAATCATCAAACACCGATCATCAAACATCAATCATCAATCATCAATCATCAATCATCAAATACCAATCTCCAGTTTTCAATCATCAATCATCATACATCAATCACCAATCTTCAATCATCAATCATCAATCATCAATCATCAATCATCAATCATCAATCTTCAATCATCAATCTTCAATCAATCATCAATCATCAATCATCAATCATCAAACATCAATCACCAAGCTTCAATCATCAACAATCAATTATCAATCATCACTCATCACTCATCAATCTACAATCATCAATCAGCACTCATCATTCATCAATAATCAATCATCACTCATCAATCATCATTCATCAAACATCGGTCATCAATCATCAATCATAAGTCATCAATCATCAATCATCAATCATCAATCATCTATAATCAATAATCAATTATCAATAACCATTCATCAATTATCAATCATCCATCATCAATGATCATTGATCAATAATCAATTATTAATCAACAATCATCAATTATCAGTCATCAATCATCAATCATCAAACATCAATCACCAATCAGCAATCATCAATCATCAATCATCAATCATCAATCATTAGTCATCAATCATCAATTATCAATCATCAATCATCAATCATCAATCATCGATCACCAACCATGAATCATCATTCATCAATCATCAATCATCAATCATCAAACACCGATCACCAAACATCAATCATCAATCATCAATCATCAAATATCAATCACCAATTTTCAATCATCAATCATCAATCATCAAACATCAATCACCAATCTTCAATCATCAATCATAAATCATCAATCTTCTCTCATCAATCATCAATCATCAATCATCAATCATCAATCATCAATCATCAATCATCAATCATCAATCATCAATCATCAATTATCAATCATCAATCATCAAACATCAAACATCAATCACCAAGCTTCAATCACCAATCATCAATTATCAATCATCACTCATCACTCATCAATCTACAATCATCAATCCGCACTCATCATTCATCAATAATCAATCATCAATCATCACTCATCAATCATCATTTATCAAACATCAATCATCAATTAATAGTCAACAATCTTCTATTATCAATAATTTTTCATCAGGCATCAATCATCAAAGAATAATAATCCATTAACAAAAATCCATCATCAATGATCAATGATCAATGCTCAATCATCAATCATCAATCATCAATCATCAATCATATATCATCAATCATCAATCATCAAACATCAATCGTCAATCATCAATCATCAATCATCAATCATCAATCATCAATCATCTATCATCAATCATCAATCATCAATCATAACTCATCAACCTTGAATCATCAATCATCAATCATCATTCATCAAACAACAATCATCAATCATTAGTCAACAATCTTTAATCATCAATCATCAATCATCAATTAGCAATCATCAATGATCAATCATCAATCATCAATCTTCAATCATCAATCATCAATTATCAATCATCAATCATATGTCATCAATCGCCAATCATCAATCATCAATCATCAATCATCAATCATCTATCATCAATCATCAATCATCAGTCCACAATCAACAATCATCAATAATTAATCATCAATTATCAATCATCCATCATCAATGATCATTTATGAATCATCAATCTTCAATCATCAATCATCAATCATCAATCATCAATCATCAATCATGAATCATCAATCATTAATCACAAGGCACCATTCATCAATAATCAATCATCAATCATCCATCATCAAACGTCAACAATCAATTTTCGATCACGAATCATCAATCGTTCATTACCAATCATAAATCATCAATCATCAACCATCAATCATCAATCATCAATCATCAATCATCAGTCATCAATCATCAATCATCAAGCATCAATCATCAATCATCAATAATCAATAATCAATAATCTATAATCAATAATCAATAATCAATAATCAATAATCAATCATCAATCATCAATCATCAATCATCAATCATCAATCAAAAATCATCAATCATCAATCATCAATCATCAATCATCAATCATCAATCATCAATCATCAATAATCAATAATCAATCATCAACCATCAGTCGTCAATCATCAATCATCAATCATCAATCATCAATTATCAAACATTAATCACCTATCTTCAATCATCAATCATCAATTATCTATCACGAATCATCAATCTTCAATCATTAATCGTCAATAATCAATAATTAATCATCAATTCTCAATCATCAATAATCACTCATTAATCATCAATCATCAATGATCAATCAACAATCATCATTCATCAATCATCATTCATTAGTCATCAATGTCCAATCATCAATCATCAATCATCAATTAGCAATCTTCAATTATCAACCATCCATCATCTATGATCAATGATCAATCATCAAATATCAATCATCAATCATCAACCATCAATCATCAGTCATCAATAGTCAATCATCAATCTGCAATCATCAATCATCAATCATCAATAATCAATCATCAATCATCAATCATCAATCATCAATCATCAATCATCAATCATCAATCATCAATCATCAATCATCAATCATCAATCATCAATCATCAATTATCAATCATCAATCATCAATCATCAATCATCAATCATCAATCATCAATCATCAATCATCAATCATCAATCATCAATCATCAATCATCAATCATCATTCATCAATCATCAAACATCAATCATCAATCATCAATCATCAATCATCAATCATCAATAATCAATCATCAATCATCAATCATCAATAATCAATAATCAATCATCAATCATCGATCACCAACCATCAATCATCACTCATCAATCATCCATCATCAATCATCAATCATTTATCATCAATCATCAATCATCAATCATCAGTAATCAATAATCAATAATCAATAATCTATAATCATAAATCAATAATCAATAATCAATCATCAATCATCAATCAAAAATCATCAATGATCAATCATCAATCATCAATCATCAATCATCAATAATCAATCATCAATCATCAATCATCAATCATCAATCATCAATCATCAATCATCATTCATCAATCATCAATCATCGATCACCAACCATCAATCATCACTCATCAATCATCAATCATCAATCATCAATCATCATTTTTCAATCATCAATCATCAATTATCAATCAACGATCATCAATCATCAACAATTAATCAGCAATCATCAATCATCAATCATCATTCATCAATCATCAATCATCAATCATCAATCATCGATCATCAATCATCAATCATCAATCATCAATAATCAATCATCAATCATCAATCATCAATCTTCATTCATCAATCATCACTCATCATTCATCACTAATCAATCATCAATCATCACCCATCAATCATCACTCATCAATCATCATTCATCAAACATCAATCATCAATTATTAGTCAACAATCCTCAATCATCAATCATCACTCAGCAATCTTAAATTATCAACCATCCATCATCAATGATCGATGATCAATCATCAATTATCAATCATCAATCATCAACCATCAATCATCATTCATCAATCATCTATCATCAATCATGAATCATCAATCATCAATCATCAATCATCAATCATCAATCATCAATCATCAAACATCATTCATCAATCATCAATCATTGATCACCAACCATCAATCATCACTCATCAATCATCAATCATCAATCATCAATCATCAATCATCATTTTTCAATCATCAATCATCAATCATCACTTATCAATCAACGATCATCAATCATCAACAATTAATCAGCAATCATCAATCATCAATCATCATTCATCAATCATCAATCATCAATCATCAATCATCGATCATCAATCATCAATCATCAATAATCAATAATCAATAATCAATCATCAATCATCAATCTTCAGTCATCAATCATCAATCATCACCCATCAATCATCACTCATCAATCATCATTCATCAAACATCAATCATCAATTATTAGTCAACAATCCTCAATAATCAATAATCACTCAGCAATCTTAAATTATCAACCATCCATCATCAATGATCGATGATCAATCATCAATTATCAATCATCAACCATCAACCATCAATCATCATTCATCAATCATCCATCATCAATCATGAATCATGAATCATCAATCATCAATCACCAATCATCAATCATCAATAATCAATCATCAATCATCAATCATCAATCATCAATCATCAATCATCAATCATCAATCATCAATTATCAAACATTATTCATCAATCATCAATCATCAATCATCAATCATCAATCATCAATTATCAATCATCACTCATCAATCACCAATCATCACCTATCATTCATCAATCATCAATCATCAATCATCACTCATCAATCATCATTCATCAAACATCGGTCATCAATCATCAATCATCAATCATCAATCATCAAACACCAATCACCAATCTTCAATCATCAATCATCAATCATCAATCATCAATCATCAGTTATCAGTCATCAATCATCAATCATCAATAATCAATAATCAATTATCAATAACCAACCATCAATTATCAATCATCCATCATAAATGATCATTGATCAATAATCAATTATTAATCAACAATCATCAATTATCAGTCCTCAATCATCAATAATTAAACATCAATCATCAATCATCTATCATCATTCATCAATCATCAATTATCAATCAACGATCATCAATCATCAATCATCAAACATCAATCAGCAATCATCAATCAATCATCAATCATCAATCATCAATCATCAATCATCAATCATCAATCATCAATCATCAATCATCAATCATCAGTCATCAATCATCAATCATCAATAATCGATCACCAACCATGAATCATTATTCATCAATCATCAATAATCAATCATCAAACACCGATCATCAAACATCAATCATCAATCATCAATCATCAAATACCAATCTCCAGTTTTCAATCATCAATCATCAATCATCATACATCAATCACCAATCTTCAATCATCAATCATCAATCATCAATCATCAATCATCAATCATCAATCTTCAATCATCAATCATCAATCAATCATCAATCATCAATCATCAATCATCAATCATCAATCATCAATCATCAATCATCAAACATCAATCACCAAGCTTCAATCATCAACAATCAATTATCAATCATCACTCATCACTCATCAATCTACAATCATCAATCAGCACTCATCATTCCTCAATAATCAATCATCACTCATCAATCATCATTCATCAAACATCGGTCATCAATCATCAATCATAAATCATCAATCATCAATCATCAATCATCAATCATCTATAATCAATAATCAATTATCAATAACCATTCATCAATTATCAATCATCCATCATCAATGATCATTGATCAATAATCAATTATTAATCAACAATCATCAATTATCAGTCATCAATCATCAAACATCAATCACCAATCAGCAATCATCAATCATCAATCATCAATCATCAATCATCAATCATTAGTCATCAATCATGAATTATCAATCATCAATCATCAATCATCGATCACCAACCATGAATCATCATTCATCAATCATCAATCATCAAACACCGATCACCAAACATCAATCATCAATCATCAATCATCAAATATTAATCACCAATATTCAATCATCAATCATCAATCATCAAACATCAATCACCAATCTTCAATCATCAATCCTAAATCATCAATCATCTCTCATCAATTATCAATCATCAATCATCAATCATCAATCATCAATCATCAATTATCAATCATCAATCATCAATCATCAATCATCGATCACCAACCATGAATCATCATTCATCAATCATCAATCATCAATCATCAAACACCGATCACCAAACATCAATCATCAATCATCAATCATCAAATATCAATCACCAATTTTCAATCATCAATCATCAATCATCAAACATCAATCACCAATCTTCAATCATCAATCATAAATCATCAATCATCTCTCATCAATCATCAATCATCAATCATCAATCATCAATTATCAATCATCACTCATCACTCATCAATCTACAATCATCAATCAGCACTCATCATTCATCAATAATCAATCATCAATCCTCACTCATCAATCATCATTTATCAAACATCAATCATCAATTAATAGTCAACAATCTTCTATCATCAATAATTTTTCATCAGGCATCAATCATCAAAGAATGATAATCCATTATCAAAAATCCATCATCAATGATCAATGATCAATGCTTAATCATCAATCATCAATCATCAATCATCAATCATATATCATCAATCATCAATCATCAAACATCAATCGTCAATCATCAATCATCAATCATCAATCATCTATCATCAATCATCAATCATAACTCATCAACCTTGAATCATCAATCATCAATCATCATTCATCAAACAACAATCATCAATCATTAGTCAACAATCTTTAATCATCAATAATTTTTCATCAGTCATCAATCATCAAACAACAATCATCAATTATCAAAAATCCATCATCAATGAACAATGATCACCCATCAATCATCAAACATTCATCATCAATCATCAATCTTCAATCATCAATCATCAATCATCAATCATCAATCATCAATTATCAATCATCAAGTATCAATCATCAATCATCAATCATAAAACATCAATCATCAATCATCAATAACCAATCCTTAATAATCAACCATCAATCAGCAATCATCAATCATCAATCATCAATCGCCAATTACCAATCGTCAATCATCAATCATCAATCTTCAATCATCAATCATCAATTATCAATCATCAATCATATATCATCAATCGCCAATCATCAATCATCAATCATCAATCATCAATCATCAATCATCTATCATCAATCATCAATCATCAATCATCAATCATCAATCATCAATCATCAATCATCAATCATCAATCATCAATCATCAATCATCAATCATCAATCATCAATCATCATTCATCAATCGTCAATCATCAACCATCAACCATCAATCATTAATCATCAATCATCATTCATCAATCATCAATCATCAACCATCAATCATCAATCGTCAATCGTCAATCATCACTCATCCATCATCATTCATCAATAATCAATCATCTCTCATCGATCATCAATCATCACTCATCAACCATCAATTATGAATCAATAGTAAAAATTCTTCTATCATCATAAATTTTTCATCAGTCAACAGTCATCAAACAACAATTATCAATTATCAAAAATCCATCATCAATGATCAATGATCACTCATCAATCACCGATCATTTATCATCAATTATCAATCATCAATCATCAGCCATCAGTCATCAATCATCAATAATCAATCATCAATCAACAATCATCAATAATTACTCATCAATCATCAATCATCAACCATCAATCATGAATCATCAATCGTCAATCATCAATCATCAATCATCAATCATCAATCATCAATCATCAATCATCATTCATCAATCGTCAATCATCAACCATCAACCATCAATCATTAATCATCAATCATCATTCATCAATCATCAATCATCAACCATCAATCATCAATCGTCAATCGTCAATCATCACTCATCCATCATCATTCATCAATAATCAATCATCTCTCATCGATCATCAATCATCAATCATCATTCATCAACCATCAATTATGAATCAATAGTAAAAATTCTTCTATCATCATAAATTTTTCATCAGTCAACAGTCATCAAACAACAATTATCAATTATCAAAAATCCATCATCAATGATCAATGATCACTCATCAATCACCGATCACTTATCATCAATTATCAATCATCAATCATCAGCCATCAGTCATCAATCATCAATAATCAATCATCAATCAACAATCATCAATAATTAATCATCAATCATCAATCATCAACCATCAATCATGAATCATCAATCTTCAATCATCAATCATCAATCATCAATTATTAATCATCAATCATATATCATCAATCGCCAATGAAGAATCATCAATCATCAATCATCACACGTCAATCATCCGTCATCCATCATCATTCATCAATCATCACTCATCTCTCATCGATCATCAATCATCAATCATCAATCATCAATCATCATTCATCAATCATCAATCATCAACCATCAATCATCAATCATCAATCGTCAATCATCAATCAACAATAATCAATCATCAACCATCAATCATCAATCATCAATCGTCAATCATCAATCATCAATCATCAATCAACAATCATCAATCATCAATCATCAATCATCAATCATCAATCATCAATCATCAATCATCAATCATCAATCATCAATCAACAGTCATCAATCATCAATCATCAATCATCATTCATCAATCATCAATCATCAACCATCAATCATCAATCATCAATCATCATTCATCAATCATCAATCATCAATCATCAATCATTAATCATCAACCATCAATCATCAATCATCAATCATCAATCGTCAATCATCAATCATCAATCATTAATTATCAATCATCAATCATTAATCATCAATCATCAATCATCAATCTCCTATCATCAATCATCAATCATCAATCATCAATCATTACTCATCAATCATCAATAATCAATCATCAATCATCAATCTCCTATCATCAATCATCAATCATCAAACATCAATCGTCAATCATCAATCATCAATCATCAATCATCTATCATCAATCATCAATCATCAATCATCAATCATAACTCATCAACCTTGAATCATCAATCATCAATCATCATTCATCAAACAACAATCATCAATCGTTAGTCAACAACCTTTAATCATCAATAATTTTTCATCAGTCATCAATCATCAAACAACAATCATCAATTATCAAAAATCCATCATCAATGAACAATGATCACCCATCAATCATCAAACATTCATCATCAATCATCAATCTTCAATCATCAATCTTCAATCATCAAACATCAATTATCAATCATCAAGTATCAATCATCAATCATCAATCATAAAACATCAATCATCAATCATCAATCATCAATCATCAATTATCAATCATCAAGTATCAATCATCAATCATAAAACATCAATCATCAATCATCAATAACCAATCCTTAATAATCAACCATCAATCAGCAATCATCAATCATCAATCATCAATCGCCAATTACCAATCGTCAATCATCAATCATCAATCTTCAATCATCAATCATCAATTATCAATCATCAATCATATATCATCAATCGCCAATCATCAATCATCAATCATCAATCATCAATCTTCAATCATCAATCATCAATCATCAATTATCAATCATCAATCATATATCATCAACTGCCAATCATCAATCATCAATCATCAATCATCAATCATCTATCATCAATCATCAATCATCAATCATCAATCATCAATCATCAATCATCAATCATCAATCATCAATCATCAATCATCATTCATCAATCGTCACTCATCAACCATCAACCACCAATCATTAATCAACAATCATCATTCATCAATCATCAATCATCAACCATCAATCATCAATCGTCAATCGTCAATCATCACTCATCCATCATCATTCATCAATAATCAATCATCTCTCATCGATCATCAATTATCAATCATCATTCATCAACCATCAATAATGAATCAATAGTAAAAATTCTTCTATCATCATAAATTTTTCATCAGTGAACAGTCATCAAACAACAATTATCAATTATCAAAAATCCATCATCAATGATCAATGATCACTCATCAATCACCGATCATTTATCATCAATTATCAATCATCAATCATCAGCCATCAGTCATCCATCATCACTAATCAATCATCAATCAACAATCATCAATAATTAATCATCAATCATCAACCATCAATCATGAATCATCAATCGTCAATCATCAATCATCAATCATCAATCATCAATCATCAATCATCAATCATCATTCATCAATCGTCAATCATCAACCATCAACCATCAATCATTAATCATCAATCATCATTCATCAATCATCAATCATCAACCATCAATCATCAATCGTCAATCGTCAATCATCACTCATCCATCATCATTCATCAATAATCAATCATCTCTCATCGATCATCAATCATCAATCATCAATCATCATTCATCAACCATCAATTATGAATCAATAGTAAAAATTCTTCTATCATCATAAATTTTTCATCATTCAACAGTAATCAAACAACAATTATCAATTATCAAAAATCCATCATCTATGATCAATGATCACTCATCAATCACCGATCATTTATCATCAATTATCAATCATCAATCATCAGCCATCAGTCATCAATCATCAATAATCAATCATCAATCAACAATCATCAATAATTAATCATCAATCATCAATCATCAACCATCAATCATGAATCATCAATCTTCAATCATCAATTATCAATTGTTAATCATCAATCATATATCATCAATCGCCAATGAAGAATCATCAATCATCAATCATCACACGTCAATAATCCGTCATCCATCATCATTCATCAATCATCACTCATCTCTCATCGATCATCAATCATCAATCATCAATCATCAATCATCATTCGTCAATCATCAATCATCAACCATCAATCATCAATCATCAATCGTCAATCATCAATCAACAATCAACAATCATCAATCATCAACCATCAATCATCAATCATCAATCGTCAATCATCAATCATCAATCATCAATCAACAATCATCAATCATGAATCATCAATCATCAATCATCAATCATCAATCAACAGTCATCAATCATCAATCATCAATCATCATTCATCAATCATCAATCATCAACCATCAATCATCAATCATCAATCATCATTCATCAATCATCAATCATCAATCATCAATCATCAATCATTAATCATCAACCATCAATCATCAATCATCAATCATCAATCGTCAATCATCAATCATCAATCATTAATCATCAATCATCAATCATCAATCATCAATCTCCTATCATCAATCATCAATCATCAATCATCAATCATCAATCATTAATCATCAATCATCAATCATCAATAATCAATCATCAATCATCAAATATCAAACATCAATCACCAATAATCAATCATCAATCATCAGTCGCCAATAATCAATCGTCAATCATCAATTATCATTCATCCATCACCAATCACCAAACATCAACTATCAATCATTAATCATCAATCAGTAATCATCAATCATCAATCATCAATAATCAATCATCATACATCAATCATCCATCATCCATCATCAGTCATCAATAATCAATCTTCAATTATCAATCATTATTCATCGATCATCAATCATCAATCATCCATCATCCATCATCAGTCATCAATTATCAGTCGTCAATCATCAATAATCAATCATCAATCATCAATCATCAAACATCCATCACCAATCATCAATCATCAGTCGCCAATAATCAATCGTCAATCATTAATTATCATTCATCGATCACCAATCACCAAACATCAACTATCAATCATTAATCATCAATCAGTAATCATCAATCATCTACCATCAGTAATCAATCATCAAACATCAATCATCCATCATCAGTCATCAATAATTAATCTTCATTTATCAATCATTATTCATCGATCATCAATCATCAATCATCCATCATCCATCATCAGTCATCAATTATCAGTCGTCAGTCGTCAATCATCAATTATCATTCATCGATCACCTACCACCAATCATCAATAATCAATCATTAATCATCAATAATCAATTATCAAGCACCTATTTTCAACTATAAATCATTAATCATCAATCAGTAATCATCAATCATCAATCATCAATCATCAATCATCAATAATCAATCATCAACCATCAATCATCAATCTTCAATCATCAATCATCATTTATTGATCATCAATCATCAATCATTAGTCAACAATCTTCAATAATCAATCATCAATCATCAATCACCAATCATATATCATCGATCATCAATCTTCAATTATCACTCATCAATTATCAATTATAAAAAATCAATCATCATTCATCAATCATCAGTCATCAATCATCAATCATCAGTCCACAATCAACAATCATCAATAATTAATCATCAATTATCAATCATCCATCATCAATGATCATTTATGAATCATCAATCATCAATCTTCAATCATCAATCATCAATCATCAATCATCAATCATCAATCATGAATCATCAATCATTAATCACAAGGCACCATTCATCAATAATCAATCATCAATCATCCATCATCAATCGTCAACAATCAATTTTCGATCACGAATCATCAATCGTTCATTACCAATCATAAATCATCAATCATCAACCATCAATCATCAATCATCAATCATCAGTCCTCAATCATCAATGATCAATCATCAATCATCAATAATCAATAATCAATAATCAATAATCTATAATCAATAATCAATAATCAATAATCAATAATCAATAATCAATCATCAATCATCAATCATCAATCATCAATCATCAATCAAAAATCATCAATGATCAATCATCAATCATCAATCATCAATAATCAATAATCAATCATCAATCATCAGTCGTCAATCATCAATCATCAATCATCGATCACCAACAATCAATCATCACTCATCAATCATCCATCATCAATCATCAATCATTAATCGTCAATCATCAATTATCAAACATTAATCACCTATCTTCAATCATCAATCATCAATTATCAATCACCAATCATCAATCTTCAATCATTAATCGTCAATAATCAATAATTAATCATCAATTCTCAATCATCAATAATCACTCATTAATCATCAATCATCAATGATCAATCAACAATCATCATTCATCAATCATCAGTCATTAGTCAACAATGTCCAATCATCAATCATCAATCATCAAACAGCAATCTTCAATTATCAACTATCCATCATCTATGATCAATGATCAGTCATCAAATATCAATCATCAATCATCAACCATCAATCATCAGTCATCAATAGTCAATCATCAATCTGCAATCATCAATCATCAATCATCAATAATCAATCATCAATCATCAATCATCAATCATCAATCATCAATCATCAATCATCAATCATCAATCATCAATCATCAATCATCAATCATCAATCATCAATCATCAATCATCAATCATCAACCATCAATCATCAATCATCAATCATCAATCATCAATCATCAATCATCAATCATCAATTATCAATCATCAATCATCAATCATCAATCATCAATCATCAATCATCAATCATCTATCATCAATCATCAATCATCAATCATCAATCATCAATCATCAATCATCAATCATCATTCATCAATCATCAATCATCAAACATCAATCATCAATCATCAATCATCAATCATCAATCATCAATCATCAATAATCAATCATCAATCATCAATCATCAATAATCAATAATCAATCATCAATCATCGATCACCAACCATCAATCATCACTCATCAATCATCCATCATCAATCATCAATCATTTATCATCAATCATCAATCATCAATCATCAATCATCAATCATCAATAATCTATAATCATAAATCAATAATCAATAATCAATCATCAATCATCAATCATCAATCATCAATCATCAATCATCAATCATCAATCATCAATCATCATTCATCGATCATCAATCATCGATCACCAACCATCAATCACCACTCATCAATCATCAATCATCAATCATCAATCATCATTTTTCAATCACCAATCATCAATCATCAATTATCAATCAACGATCATCAATCATCAATCATCAACAATTAATCAGCAATCATCAATCATCAATCATCATTCATCAATCATCAATCATCAATCATCAATCATCGATTATCAATCATCAATCATCAATAATCAATCATCAATCATTAATCATCAATTTTCAGTCAGCAATCATCACTCATCATTCATCACTAATCAATCATCAATCATCACCCATCAATCATCACTCATCAATCATCATTCATCAAACATCAATCATCAATTATTAGTCAACAATCCTCAATCATCAATCATCACTCAGCAATCTTAAATTATCAACCATCCATCATCAATGATCGATGATCAATCATCAATTATCAATCATCAATCATCAACCATCAATCATCATTCATCAATCATCTATCATCAATCATGAATCATGAATCATGAATCATCAATCACCAATCATCAATCATCAATCATCAATCATCAATCATCAATAAACAATCATCAATCATCGATCACCAACCATCAATCATCACTCATCTATCATCAATCATCAATCATCAATCATCAATCATCAATTATCAATCATCAATCATCAATCATCAATCATCAATCATCAAACATTAATCATCAATCATCAATCATCAATCATCAATTATCAATCATCACTCATCAATCATCAATCACCAATCATCACCTATCATTCATCAATCATCAATCATCAATCATCACTCATCAATCATCATTCATCAAACATCGGTCATCAATCATCAATCTTCAATCATCAAACACCAATCACCAATCTTCAATCATCAATCATCAATCATCAATCATCAGTCATCAGTCATCAATCATCAATCATCAATCATCAATCATCAATCATCAATCATCAATCATCAATAATCAATAATCAATTATCAATAACCAACCATCAATTATCAATCATCCATCATAAATGATCATTGATCAATAATCAATTAATAATCAACAATCATCAATTATCAGTCCTCAATCATCAATAATTAAACATCAATCATCAATCATCTATCATCATTCATCAATCATCAATTATCAATCAACGATCATCAATCATCAATCATCAAACATCAATCAGTAATCATCAATCAATCATCAATCATCAATCATCAATCATCAATCATCAATCATCAATCATCAATCATCAATCATCAATCATCAATCATCAATCATCAATCATCAATCATCAATAACAGTCATCAATCATCAATCATCAATCATCGATCACCAACCATGAATCATCATTCATCAATCATCAATCATCAATCATCAAACACCGATCATCAAACATCAATCATCAATCATCAATCATCAAATACCAATCTCCAGTTTTCAATCATCAATCATCAATCATCATACATCAATCACCAATCTTCAATCATCAATCATCAATCATCAATCATCAATCTTCAATCATCAATCATCAATCAATCATCAATCATCAATCATCAAACATCAATCACCAAGCTTCAATCATCAATCATCAATTATCAATCATCACTCATCACTCATCAATCTACAATCATCAATCAGCACTCATCATTCATCAATAATCAATCATCACTCATCAATCATCATTCATCAAACATCGGTCATCAATCATCAATCATAAATCATCAATCATCAATCATCAATCATCAATCATCTATAATTAATAATCAATTATAAATAACCATTCATCAATTATCAATCATCCATCATCAATGATCATTGATCAATAATCAATATTTAATCAACAATCATCAATTATCAGTCATCAATCATCAATCATCAAACATCAATCACCAATCAGCAATCATCAATCATCAATCATCAATCATCAATCATCAATCATTAGTCATCAATCATCAATTATCAATCATCAATCATCAATCATCAATCATCAATCATCGATCACCAACCATGAATCATCATTCATCAATCATCAATCATCAAACACCGATAACCAAACTTCAATCATCAATCATCAATCATCAAATATCAATCACCAATTTTCAATCATCAATCATCAATCATCAAACATCAATCACCAATCTTCAATCATCAATAATCAATCATCAATCTTCAATCATCAATCATCAATCATCAGTCATCACTAGTCAATCATTAATCATCAATCATCAATCACCAATCATCAATCATCAGTTATCAATCATCACTCATCAATCATCAGTAATCAATAATCAATAATCAATCATTAATCATCAGTCATCAGTCATCAGTCATCAGTCATCAATCGTTAATCATCAATCATCAAACATCAATCATCAATCATCTAACATCAATTATCAATCACAAGCCATCAATCATCACTCATCAATCATCAATCATCTATCATCAATTATCAATCATCAATGATCAATCGATAAATCGTCAATCATCAATCATCAATCATCAATCATCAATCATCAATCATCGATCATCAATCATCAATCCTCAATCATCAATCATCAATCATCTATCATCAATCATCAATCACCAAACATTAATCATCAATCATTAATAATTAGTCATCAATTACCAATCATCAATCATAAATCATCAATCATCAATCATCAACCATCAATAATCAATCATCAATCATCAATCATCAATCATCAATTTTCAATCATCAATCATCAATTATCAATCATCAATCATCAATCATCAATCATCAATCATCAATCATCAATCATCAATAATCAATAATCAATCATCAATCATCAACCATCAATCATCAATAATCAATCATCAATCTTCAATCATCAATCATCAATCATCAATCATCAATCATCAATCATCAATCATCAGTCATCACTCGTCAATCATTAATCATCAATCATCAATCACCAATCATCAATCATCAGTTATCAATCATCACTCATCAATCATCAGTAATCAATAATCAATAATCAATCATTAATCATCAGTCATCAGTCATCAGTCATCAGTCATCAATCGTTAATCATCAATCATCAATCATCTAACATCAATCATCAATCACAAGCCATCAATCATCACTCATAAATCATCAATCATCTATCATCAATTATCAATCATCAATGATCAATCGATAAATCATCAATCATCACTCATCAATCATCAATCATCAATCATCAATCATCAATCATCAGTCATCAAACATCAATCATCAATCATATATCATCAATCATCAATAATCAGTCACAAATCATGTATCATAATTCAGCAATCACCAATCATTAATCATCAGTCATCAATCATCAATCATCAGTCATCAATCATCAATTTACAATCATCGATTAGCAATTATTAATAATACATCAACAATCGACAATCTTTTGTCCTGTATAGTCAATAATCAATCATCATTCATTAGTCATCAATCATCACTAACCAATCATCCATCATCAGTCAGCAAAAAGCACACATCAATCATCATACATCGATAATCAATCACCTATCATCAATCATCATTCCCCACCCATCTATCATCAATCAACAATTATCAATCATCAATCATCAATCACATATCATCAATCATCAATAATCAGTCACCAATCATGAATCATTCTCCCGCAATCACCAATCATTAATCATCAGTCATCAATCATCAATGCACAATCATCAATTATCTATCACCGCTAACCAATCATGAACCATCGCATAGCAATTATTCATAAAACATCAACAATCGACAGTCATATCTCTCGTATCATCAATAATCAATCATCATTCATCAATCATCAATCATCAATCATCAATCATCAATCATCAAACGTCAATAGTCAATCATCGATCATCAATCATCAGTCGTCAATCATCAGTTATCAATCATCAGTCGTCAATCATCAATGGACAATCATCAATTATCTATCACCGGTAAACAATCATCCATCAATAATTAGAAATTATTAATAATCAATCAACAATCATCAATCATATGTTCTAACTCATAAATAATAAATCATCATTCATCGATCACCAACCATCAATCATAGGTCATCAATCATCACTCATCAATCTACCATCATCAGTTATCAATAATCAATCGTTAATCATCAATCATCATTCATCGATAATCCATCACGAATCATCAATGATAATCCATCTATCATCAATCAACAATCATCAATCATCAATGATCAATCAACAATAATCCATCACGAATCATCAATGATAATCCATCTATCATCAATCAACAATCATCAATCATCAATCATCAATCATCAATCATCAATAATCAATCATCTATCATCAATCATCAATCATCAACCATCAATCATCAATCATCAATCATCAACAATCAATCATCAATCTTCAATATTCAATCTTCAATCATCAATCATCACTCATCAATCATCAATCATCTATCATCAATAATCAATAATCAATCAATAATCATCAGTCATCATTCATCATTCATCAGTCATCAATCGTCAATCATCAATCATCAAACAACAATCATCAATCATCTATCATCAATCATCAATCACAAGCCATCAATCATCACACAATCTTCAATCATCAATCATACATCATCAATTATCAATCATCAATGATCAATCAGCAATCATCAATCATCAATTATCAGTCACCAATCATGTTTCAGCATTCAGCAATCACCAATCAGTAATCATCAGTCATCAATCATCAATGGACAATCATCATTTATCTATCACCGCTAGCCAATCATCAACCATCGATTTGCAATTATTAATAACACATCAACAATCGACAATCATATGTCCTGTATCACCAATAATGAATCATCATTCATCAATCATCAATCATCACTAACCAATCATCCATCATCAGTCAGCAAACATCACTCATCAATCTTCATTGATCGATAATCAATCGCCTATCATCAATCATCATTACCCACCCATCTATCATCTATCATCAATCAACAATCATCAATAATCAATCATCTATCATCAAACATCAAGTATCAATCATCAATGATCAATGATCAATCATCAATCATCAATCATCAGTCATCAATAGTCAATCATTAATCATCAATAATCAATCATCAATCATCAATCTCCAATCATCAATCATCAATCATCAACCATCAATCACCAATCGTCAATCATCAATCATCAAATCTAAATAACAAATCAACAATCATAAATCATCAATCATCAATCATATATCCAAAATCATCAATCATCAATCATCGATCATCAGTCATCAATCATCACTCATAAATCACCAATCATCAGTCAACAATCATCAATCATCAATCATCAATCAACAATCATCAATCATCAATCAGCAATCATCAATAATCAATCATCAATCATCAATCATCAATCATCAATCATCAATCATCAATCATCAATCATCGATCATCAATCATCGATCATCAGTCATCAAACATCAATCAACAAACATAAATCATCAGTCATCAATCATCAATCAGCAACCATCAAACATTAATCATCAATCATCAATTATCAATCATCAATCATCAATCATCACTCATCAATTATCAATCATCAATAATTAAACATCAATAATCAATCATCATTCATCGGTGATAAATCATCTATCAGTAATATTCAATCATCAATCTTCCATCAGCAATCATTAATCATCACTCATCAATCGTCAATTAGCAGTCATCAATAATCACTCATCATTAATCAATCATATATCATCAACCATCAATCATCAATCATCAATAACCAATCATCAATCATCCAACATCAATCAATAATCAACAATCATCAATCATCAATCATCAATCATCAATCATCAATCATCAATCATCAATCATCAATCATCAGTCATCAATCGTCAATCATCAATCATCAAGCAATAATCATCAATCATCAATCATCAATCATCGACCATCAGTCATCAATAATCTCTCATAAATCATTAAATATCAGTCATCAATAATTACTCATCAATCATCAATCATCAACCACCAATCATCAATCATCACACTATCATCAATCATCAATCATCAATAATCACTCATCAATAATCAGTCATCAATAGTCAATCATTATTCAACAAAAATCATTCATCGGCCATAAATCAACTCTCATCAATTTTCAGTCATCAATCATCAATCATCAATAGTCAATCATCAATCATCACGTATCAATAATCAATCATCAATCATCAATCATAAATCATCAATCATCAATCACTAATCATCCATCATTAATCAGCAATCAACAATCATCAATCATCAATCATCAATCATCCATCATCAATCATCAATTATCAATCATCAATCATCACTCATCAATCATCAATCATCAATCATCTATCATCAAACATCAATCATCAATCATCAATCATCAATCATCAATGATCAATGAATCAATCATCAATCATCAATCATCAATCATCAATCATCAATCATCAATCATCAATCATCACTCATCAATCATCAATCATTAATCAACAAACATCAATAATCAATCATCAATCATCAATCATCAATCATTTATCATCAATCATCAATCATCATCATCAATCATCAATCATCAATCATCAATCATCAATCATCAATCATCAATCATCTTTCATTAATCATCAATCATCAATCATCAATCATCGATCATCAATCATCACTCATCAATCATCAATCATCAGTCATCAATAATCAATCATTAATCATCAATCATCATTCATCGTTCATAAACCATCTATTAGTAATACTCAATCATCAATTTTCAATCAGCATTCATCAATCATCAATCAACAAAAATTGATCATCACTCATCATTCAGCAATCATCAATCATCACTCATCATTAATCAATCGTCTATCATCAACCATCAATCATCAATCATCAATACCCAATAATCAATCATCCATTTTCAATCATCAATCAACAATCATCAGTCATCAATCATTAAACAACAATCATCAATCATCAGTTTTCAATAATCAATCATCAATCATCAATTATCAATCATCAACCATCAATCATCAATCATCAATCAGCGCTCATCAATCATCAGTCATCAATAATCAACCATAAATCATCAATCATCATTAATCGGTCGTATATCATCTATCAGCCATTCTCAATTATCAATCTGCAATCAGCAATCATCAATCATTAATCATTAATAATTAATCATTAATCATTTATCATTAATCATTAATCATCAGACATCAATCATCAATCATCAATCATCAATCATCAATCGTTAATCATTTATCATCAATCATCAACCATCAACCATCAGTCTTCAATCACCAATCTTCAATCAACAATCATCAAAAACCCATCATCGATCATCAATCACCAATCATCAATCATCAATCATCAATCATCAATAACCAATCATCGATCATCAATAATCAATCATCAATCATCATTCAATAATCTTCATTCATCAATCATGAATGATCAATCATCATTCAATAATCTTCAATGATCAATCATCAGTAAGCAATTATCAATCTTCGATCATCAATCATCAATCATCAATGACCAGTCATCAATACTCAGCCATCAGTCAGCAGTCATGAATCATCGATCATCAATCATCAATCATCAATCGACAATCATCAATCATCAATCATCAATAATCAACCATCAACCATCAATCATAAATCATCAATCATTAATCATCAATAATCACTAATCAATCTTCATTCTTCAATCATCAATCATCAATCAACAATCATCAAGCATCAATCTTAAATCATCAATCATCATTCATCAATCATCAGTCACCACTCATCAATCATCAGTCATCAATAATCAGTCATTAATCATTTATCATCGTTCATCGGTCATAAATCATCGATCAGTAATATTCAATCATCAATCAACAATAATCAATCAGCCCTCATCAATCATCACTCAGCAATCATCAATCATCACTCATCATTCATCAATCATCTATCATCAATAATCAATCATCAATCATCAAGAACCAATCATCAATCATCCATCATCAATCATAAATCAACAATCATCAATCATCGATCATCAATCATCAATCATTACTCATCAATCATCAATTATCAGTCATCACTAGTTAATCATCAATCATCAATCATCAACCATCAATCATCAATCATCACTCATCAATCATCAAACATCATTAATCGATAACCAATCATTAATCATCAATCATCATTCATCGGTCATTTATCATCTATCAGCCATTTTCAATCATCAACCTTCAATCGGGAATCATCAGTCAACAATCATCAATTTTGAATCATCAATCATCAATCATCAATGATCAATCATCATTCAATAATCTTCAATCATCAATCATGAGTCATCAATTGTCAATCTTCGATCATATATCATCATCCGTCGATCATAAATAATCGATCAGCAAATTTCAATCATCAATTTTCAATTAGCAATCATCAATCATCAGTTATCGATTATTGATAATTAATCACCCATCATCACTCATCAATCATCAATTATCAAATAACAATAATCAATCATCTATCATCAATCATCACTATTCATTCATCAATCATCAATCATCAATCATCAATCATCAATCATCAATCATCAATCATCAATCATCACTCATCAATCATCAATCACCAATAATCAATCACCAATAACCAATCATCAATTGGCAGTCATCAGTCATCAGTCATCAATCTACAATCATCAATCATCAATTATCAATCAATCACTAATCATCCATCATTAATCATCAATCAACAATCATCAATCATTAATCATCAATCATCAATTATTATTCATCAATCATCTATCATCAATCATCAATCATCAATCACCAATAATCAATCATCAATCATCAATCATCAATCATCAATCACCAATCATCAATCACCAATCATCAATCACCAATCATCAATCATCAATCATCAATCATCAGTCTTCAATCATCATTCATAATTCATCAATCATCACTCATCAATCATTAATCATTAACCATCAATCATCAATTATCAATCATTAATCATCAATTATCAATCATCAATCATTAATTATAAATCATCAATCATCAATCATCAATCATCAATCATAAGACATCAATCATCAATCATCAATCATCAATCATCAGTCAACAATTTTCATTTAACAATAATAATTCGTCAATTATCAATCATCTCTCATCAATCATTATTTATCAATCACCGAACATCAATCACCAATCATCACTCATCAATCATCAATCATCAGTCATTAATAATCAATCATTAATCATTAATCATTAATCATCAATCATAATTTATCCATCATCAATCATCAATCATCAGTCTTGAATCACCAATTGTGAATCATCAATCATCAGTAATCAATCATCGATCATCAATTATAAAGCATCGCTCATCAATCTTCAATTATCAATCATCAGTAATCAATTTCGATCAGCAATTATACATCGCCAAAAATCAATCATCGATAACCAATCAACAATAATCAGTCATTAGACATCAGTCATCAATCATCAACAATCAATCATCAATCATCAATCATCAAGCATCAATCATCAATCATCAATAATCAATCATCAATCATCAATCATCAATCATTAATCATCAATCATCAATCATCAGGCATCAATCATCTATCATCACATAACAATCATCGATCATCAATCATCCAGCATTAATCATCTATCAACAATCATCACTCCTCAATCATCAATCATCTATCATCAATCATCAATCATCAATCATCAATCATCAATCATCAAATATCAATCATCAATCATCAATCATCAATCATCAATCATCAATCATCAATCATCAATCATCAATCATCAATCATCACTCATCAACCATCAATCATCAATCATCAATCATCAATCATCAATCATTAATCATCAATCATCAAACATCAATCATCAATCATCAATCATCAATCATCAATCATTGATCAACAAACATCAATCTTCAATCAACACACATCATTCATCAATCTTCAATTACCAATCATCATTAATCAATTATTAATCTTCGATAATCATTTATCAATCATCCGTAATTGATCATCAATTACCAATAATCACGCAACAGTCATCAATCATAAATCATAAATCATCAATCATCAATCATCAATCATCGATCATCAATCATGAGTCATCAATCATCAATCATCAATCATCAATCAGCAATCATCAATCGTCAATCATCAATCATAAATCATCAATCATCACCCATCAATCCTCAATCATCACTCATTGAAAATCAATAATTAATCATCAATCACCATTCAACGATCATCAATCATCAGTCTTCAATCATAAGTCCTCAAATATCAATAATCAGTCATCAATCATCAATCATCACTCACCAATCATCCATCATCAGTTATCAATAATCAATCGTTAATCATCAATCATAAGTCATCATACATCGATAATCAATCATTAATCATCTGTCTTCAATCATCAGTTTTCAATCATCAATCATCAAACATTACTCACCAACCATCAACCACATTTCATCAATCATCAATCATCTATCATCAATCAATATTCATCCATCATCAATCATCCATCATCAATAATCTATCATCAATCACCAATCATCAATCATCAATCATCAATCAATAATCAATAATCATCAATTATCAATCATCAATCATCAATCATCAATCATAAATCATCAACCATCAATCATAAATCATCAATCATCAATCATCACACATCAATCATCAATCATCAGTCATCAACAATCAATCATCAATCATCAGTTATCTATCATCACACAATATTCATTAATCATCAATCATCAATCATCATTAATCGATCATCAATCATCAATCATCAGTTTTCAATATTAAGTCCTCAATCATCAGTCACCAATCATCAATTTTGAATCACCAATCATCAATGACAAATTATCAATCATCAATTATCAATCATCGCTCATCAATCTTCAATAATCAATCATCAGTAATCAATTTCGATCATCAATTATCAATCGCACATAATCAATCATCGATCACCAATCAACAATTATCAGTCATCAGCCATCAATCATCAATCATCAACAATCAATTATCAATCTCATTCATCAATCATCAATTCATTCAATCAAATCATCATTCATGATACATCATTCATCAATCATCAATCACCAATCATCAATCATCTATCATTAATCATCAATCATGAATCTTCAATCATCAATCATCAATCACCAACAATCAATCATCAATCATAAATCATCAATCATCACACATCAATCATCAGTCATCAACAATCAATCATCAATCATCAATAATCTATTATCACACAATATTCATTAATCATCAATCATCAATCATCATTAATCGATCATCAATCATCAATCAAAAGTCTTCAATCATAACTCCTCAATCATCAGTCTTCAATCATCTATCTTGAATCATCAATCATCAACAACCAATCATCAATTATCAATCATCGCTCATCAATCTTCAATCATCAATAATCAGTTATCAATTTTAGATCAGCAATTATAAATAGCACATTATCAATCATCGAGACCCAATCAACAATTGTCAGTAATCAGTCATCAATCATCAATCACCAATAATCAATCATCTATCATTAATCATCAATCATCAATCATCAATCATAAATCATCAATCATCAGTCATCAATCATCAATCAACTATCATCAGTTATCAATTATCAATCTTCGATCATCGATTATCAATCACCAATCATCAATCATCGGTCATCAATCATCAATCATCAATATTCAATCATCAATCATAAATCATCAATCATCACTCATCAATCATCGATAATCAATCATTTATCATCAATCATTAATCATCATTCATCGATCATCAATCTACACTCATCAGTCATCAATCATAAATCCTCAATCATCAATAATCAGTCATCAATCATGAGTCATCAATCATCAATCATCAATCATCAATCAGCAATCATCAATCGTCAATCATCAATCATAAATCATCAATCATCACCCATCAATCCTCAATCATCACTCATTGAAAATCAATAATTAATCATCAATCACCATTCAACGATCATCAATCATCAGTCTTCAATCATAAGTCCTCAAATATCAATAATCAGTCATCAATCATCAATCATCACTCACCAATCATCCATCATCAGTTATCAATAATCAATCGTTAATCATCAATCATAAGTCATCATACATCGATAATCAATCATTAATCATCTGTCTTCAATCATCAGTTTTCAATCATCAATCATCAAACATTACTCACCAACCATCAACCACATTTCATCAATCATCAATCATCTATCATCAATCAATATTCATCCATCATCAATCATCCATCATCAATAATCTATTATCAATCACCAATCATCAATCATCACTCATCAATCAATAATCAATAATCATCAATTATCAATCATCAATCATCAATCATCAATCATAAATCATCAACCATCAATCATAAATCATCAATCATCAATCATCACACATCAATCATCAATCATCAGTCATCAACAATCAATCATCAATCATCAGTTATCTATCATCACACAATATTCATTAATCATCAATCATCAATCATCATTAATCGATCATCAATCATCAATCATCAGTTTTCAATATTAAGTCCTCAATCATCAGTCACCAATCATCAATTTTGAATCACCAATCATCAATGACAAATTATCAATCATCAATTATCAATCATCGCTCATCAATCTTCAATAATCAATCATCAGTAATCAATTTCGATCATCAATTATCAATCGCACATAATCAATCATCGATCACCAATCAACAATTATCAGTCATCAGCCATCAATCATCAATCATCAACAATCAATTATCAATCTCATTCATCAATCATCAATTCATTCAATCAAATCATCATTCATGATACATCATTCATCAATCATCAATCACCAATCATCAATCATCTATCATTAATCATCAATCATGAATCTTCAATCATCAATCATCAATCACCAACAATCAATCATCAATCATAAATCATCAATCATCACACATCAATCATCAGTCATCAACAATCAATCATCAATAATCTATTATCACACAATATTCATTAATCATCAATCATCAATCATCATTAATCGATCATCAATCATCAATCAAAAGTCTTCAATCATAACTCCTCAATCATCAGTCTTCAATCATCTATCTTGAATCATCAATCATCAACAACCAATCATCAATTATCAATCATCGCTCATCAATCTTCAATCATCAATAATCAGTTATCAATTTTAGATCAGCAATTATAAATAGCACATTATCAATCATCGAGACCCAATCAACAATTGTCAGTAATCAGTCATCAATCATCAATCACCAATAATCAATCATCTATCATTAATCATCAATCATCAATCATCAATCATAAATCATCAATCATCAGTCATCAATCATCAATCAACTATCATCAGTTATCAATTATCAATCTTCGATCATCGATTATCAATCACCAATCATCAATCATCGGTCATCAATCATCAATCATCAATATTCAATCATCAATCATAAATCATCAATCATCACTCATCAATCATCGATAATCAATCATTTATCATCAATCATTAATCATCATTCATCGATCATCAATCTACACTCATCAGTCATCAATCATAAATCCTCAATCATCAATAATCAGTCATCAATCATCAATCATCACTCACCAATAATCCATCATCAGTTATCAATAATCAATCGTTGATCATCAATCATATTTTATCATACATCGATAATCAATCATCAATCATCAGTCTTCAATCATCAATTTTCAATCATCAATCATCAATTATGGCTCACCAACCCTCAATCACCATTCATCAATCATCAACCATCTATCATCAATCGATAATCATCAATCATCAATCATCCATCATTAATCATCTATCATCACAAAACAATCATGAATCATCATTCATCCATCAGCCATCATCAATCATCTATCATCAATCATCAATCATTAATCATTAATTATCAATCATCAATCATCAACCATCAATCATCAATCATTAATCATCAATCACCAATCATTCATATATCATCACACAACAATCATCAATCATCAAGCATTAATCATCTATCATCAATCATCAATCATCAATCATAAAACTTCAATCATCATTCATCACAAATCAATCATCAATCATCAGTCATCAAAAATAAATCATTATTCATCAATCATCCTTCATCCACCACCAATCATAAATCATCGGTCATCAATTGTCAACCTTCTAACATCAATCATCAATAACGAATCATCAATCCTGAATCTTCAATTATCAATCATCTTTCATCAATCTTAAATTATCAATCATCAGTAATCAATTATCAAACTTCGATTATCAATTATCAATCACCCATAATTAATCATCAATTACCAATCATCAATAAGTAGTCAACAGTCATCAGTCATCAATCATCAATCAGAAATCATCAATCATCGATCATCAATCATGAAGAATCAATAATCAATCTTCAATCATCAATTTTCAATCATCAATCATCAATCATCAATTATGGCTCACCAACCCTCAATCACCATTCATCAATCATCAATCATCTATCATCAATCGATAATCATCAATCATCAATAATCCATCATTAATCATCTATCATCACATAACAATCATGAATCATCAATCATCAATCAGCCATCATCAATCATCAATCATCAATCAGAAATCATCAATCATCGATCATCAATCACCAAACAGCAATAATCAATCATCAATCATCAATCGTCACTCATCAATCATTAATCATCAATCATCAATCATCATTCATCGCTCATCAATCATCAGTCATCGGTCTTCAATCATAATTCCTCAATCACCAATATTCAATCATCAATCATCACCCACCAATCATCCAGCATCAGTCATCAACAATCGTTCGTTAATCATCAATAATAAATCATCATACATCGATAATAAATCATCAATTATCAGTCTTCATTCATCAATTTTCAATCATCAATCATGACTCACCAACTATCAACCACCAATCATCAATCATCTACCATTAATCAATAATCATCAATCAGCATTCATCAATCATAAACATTCAATCATAAATAACCAACAATCACTCATCAACCGTCAATCATCAATAATCAATCATCAAACATCACACATCAATAATAAATCATTATTCATCAATCATCGTTCATCCACCATCAATCATAAATAATCGGTCATCAATTGTCAATATTTAATCATCAATCTTCAATAACGAATCCTCAATCCTCAATCTTCAATTATCAATCATCATTCATCATTCTTCAATTACCAATAATCAATCATCAATTATTAATCTTCGATAATCAATTAGCAATCACCCATAATAATTCATCATTTAACAATCATCAATAATCAGTCAACAGTCATCAGTCATCAATCATCAATCATCAATCATCAATCATCAATCATCAATCATCAATCATCATTCATCAATCATCAATCATCAATCATAAATCATCAATCATCAATCATCAATCATCAATATTCAATCATCAATCATCAATCGTCAATCATCAATCATAAATCATCAATCATCACTCATCAATCATCGAAAATCAATCATTAATAATTAATCATCATTAGTCGATCATCACTCATCACTCATCCGTCATCAGTCTTCAATCATAAGTCCTCAATCATCGATAATCAGTCATCAATCATCAATCATCACTCACCAATCATCCATCATCAGTTATCAATAATCAATCGTTGATCATCAATCATAAATCATCATACATCGATAATCAATCATCAATCATCAGTCTTCAATCATCAATTTTCAATCATCAAACATCAATCATGACTCATCAACCAGCAATCACCATTCATCAATCAAAATAATCATCAGTCATCAATCATCCATCATCAATCATCAATCATCAATCATTAATCATCAATCATCAATCATCAATCATCAATAATCAATCATCAATCATCAATCATCAATCATTAATCATCAATTATCGATCATCAATCATCAACCATCAATCATCAATCATCAATTATCAACCACCAATCATCGATCGTTCATCTATCATCACACAACAATCATCACTCATCAAGCATTAATCATCTATCATCAATCACCAATCATTAATCATAAAACATCAATCATCAATCATCACACATCAATCATCAATCATCAGTCATCAATAATAAATCATTGTTCATCAATCATCAGTCATCCACCATCAATCATCAACCATCGGTCATCAATCATCAATCATCAATCCTCAATCTTCAATTATCAATCATCATTTATCAATATTAAATGATTAATCATCACTAATCAATTATCAATCTTCGATCATCAATTATCAATCACCCATAATTAATCACCAAATACCAATCATCAATAAGTAGTTAACAGTTATCAGTCAGCAATCATCAATCAGAAATCAATAATCATCGATCATCAATCATGAACCATCAATAATCAATCATCAATCATCAATCGTCACTCATCAATCATAAATCATCAATCATCAATCCTCAATCATCACTCATCGATAATCAATCATTAATCATCAATCATTAATCATCATTCATCACTCATCAATCATCAATAATCAATTATTAATCATCAACAATCAATCATCATTCATCCATCATCAATCATCAATCATCAATATTCAATCTTCACTTTTGAATCATTAATCATCAATATTCAATCATCAATCATCAATTATCAGTCATCTTTCATCAATCTTCAATTCTGAATCATCAGTTATCAATTTCGATCTTCACATATCAATCACCAATAATCAAACATCAACAACCAATCATCAATAATCAGTCATCAGTCATCAATCATCAATCATCAATCATCAATCATCAATCATTAATCATCAATCATCAATCAACAATCATCAATCACCGATAATCAATCATTAATCATCAATCATCAATCATCAATCATCAATCATCAATCATCAATCATCAATCATCAATCATCAACCATCAACCATCAATCATCAATCATCAATCATCAATCATCAACCATCAATCATCAATCATCAATCATCAATCATAAATAATCAATCATCAATCATCAATTATCAATAATCAATCATAATTCATCAATCATCAGTCATCGATTATCAATCATCAACCACAAACCATCAATCATCAATCATCAATCATTGATCATCATCCATCAATCTTCACTCAACACACATCATTCATCAATCTTCAATTACCAATCATCAGTAATCAATTATTAATCTTCGATAATCAATTATCAATCACCCATAATTAATCAAGAATTACCAATCAACAATAATCAGTCAACAGTCTTCAGTCATCAAGTATCAATCATCAATCATCAATCCTCATTCAACAATCATCAATCATCAATCATCAATCATCAATTCTCAATCATCAACCATCAATCATCAATCATCAATCATCAATCATGAATCATCGGTCATCGATCATCAATCATCAATCACCAATATTCAATCATCAATCATCAATCATCAATCGTCAATCATCAATCATAAATCATCAGTCATCACTCTTCAATCATTGATTATCAATCATTAATCATCAATCATTAATCACCATTCAATGATCATCAATCATCGCTCATCAGTCTTCAATCAAAAATCCTCAACCATCAGTAATCAGTCATCAATCATCAATCATCACTCACCAATCATCCATCATCAGTTATCAATAATCAATCGTTGATCATCAATCATAAATCATCATACATCGATAATCAATCATCAATCATCAATCATCAGTCTTCAATCATCAATTTTCAATCATCAAACATCGATAATGACCCATCAACCAGCAATCACCATTCATCATTCAAAATAATCATCAGTAATCAATCATCCATCATCAATCATCAATCATCAATCATCAATCATCAATAATCAATCATCAATCATCAACCACCAATCATCAATCATTAATCATCAATTGTCAATCATCAATCATCAGTCATCAACCATCAATCATCAATCATCAATTATCAACCACCAATCATCAATCATTCATCTATCATCACACAACAATCATCAATCATCAATCATCATGCATTAATCATCTATCATCAATCACCAATCATTAAACATAAAACATCAATCATCAATCATCACACATCAATCATCAATCATCAGTCATCAATAAAAAATCATTATTCATCAATCATCAGTCATTCACCATCAATCATAAACCATCGGTCAGCAATTGTCAATCATCTATCATCAATAACGAATCATCAATCCTCAATCTTCAATTATCAATCATCATTCATCAATATTAAATTATCAATCATCACTAATCAATTATCAATCTTCGATCATCAATTATCAATCACCCGTAATTAATCACCAAATACCAATCATCAATAAGTAGTTAACAGTTATCAGTCAGCAATCATCAATCAGAAATCAATAATCATCGATCATCAATCATGAACCATAAATAATCAATCATCAATCATCAATCGTCACTCATCAATCATAAATCATCAATCATCAATCCTCAATCATCACTCATCGATAATCAATCATTAATCATCAATCATCAATCATCATTCATCACTCATCAATCATCAATAATCAATTATTAATCATCAACAATCAATCATCATTCATCCATCATCAATCATCAATCATCAGTATTCAATCATCACTTTTGAATCATTAATCATCAATATTCAATCATCAATCATCAATTATCAGTCATCTTTCATCAATCTTCAATTCTCAATCATCAGTTATCAATTTCGATCATCACATATCAATCACCAATAATCAAACATCAACAACCAATCTTCAATAATCAGTCATCAGTCATCAATCATCAATCATCAATCATCAATCATCAATCATTAATCATCAATCATCAATCATCAATCATCAATCACCGATAATCAATCATTAATCATCAATCATCAATCATCAATCATCAATCATCAATCATCAACCATCAATCATCAAGCATCAATCATCAATCATCAACCATCAATCATCAATCATCAATCATCAATCATAAATAATCAATCATCAATCATCAATTATCAATAATCAATCATAATTCATCAATCATCAGTCATCGATTATCAATCATCAACCACAAACCATCAATCATCAATCAGCAATCATTGATCATCATCCATCAATCCTCACTCAACACACATCATTCATCAATCTACAATTACCAATCATCAGTAATCAATTATTAACCTTCGATAATCAATTATCAATCACCCATAATTAATCATGAATTACCAATCAACAATAATCAGTCAACAGTCTTCAGTCATCAAGTATCAATCATCAATCATCAATCCTCAATCAACAATCATCAATCATCAATCATCAATCCTCAATCATCAATCATCAACCATCAATCATCAATCATCAATCATCAATCATCAATCATCAATCATCGGTCATCGATCATCAATCATCAATCACCAATATTCAATCATCAATCATCAATCATCAATCGTCAATCATCAATCATAAATCATCAGTCATCACTCTTCAATCATCGATAATCAATCATTAATCATCAATCATTAATCCCCATTCAATGATCATCAATCATCACTCATCAGTCTTCAATCATAAATCCTCAACCATCAGTAATCAGTCATCAATCATCAATCATCACTGACCAATCATCCATCAACAGTTATCAATAATCAATCGTCGATCATCAATCATAAATCATCATATATCGATAATCAATCATCAATCATCAGTCTTCAATCATCAATCATGGCTCACCAACCATCAATCACCATTCATCTATCATCAATCATCTATCATCAATCAATAATCATCAATCATCAATCATCCATCATCAATAATCTATCATCACAAAACAATCATGAATCATCAATCATCAATAATCCATCATCAATCATCAATCACCAATCATTCATCTATCATCAATCATCAATCATCAATCCTCAATCATCACTCATCGATAATCAATCAGGAATCATCAATCATCAATCATCACTCATCATTCATCAATCATCAGTCTTCAATCATAAGTCCTCAATCGCCAATATTCAATCATCAATCATCACTCTCCTCATCAATAATCAATAATTAATCATCAACCATCAATCATCACTCATCCATCATCAATCATCAGTCATCAGTATTCAATCATCACTTTTGAATCATCAATCATCAATATCCAATCATCAATCATCAATTATCAATCATCTTTCATCAATCTTCAATTATCAATCATCAGTTATCAATTTCGATCATCACATATCAATCACCAATAATCGAACATCAACAACCAATCATCAATAATCAGTCATCAGTCATCAATCATCAATCATCAATCATTTATCATCAATCATCAATCATCAATCATCAATCTTCAATTATCAATCATCATTCATCAATCTTCAATTATCAATCATCAGTTATCAATTATCAATCTTTGATCATCGATTATCAATCACCAATAATTAATAATCAATAACCAATCATCAATGAACAGTCATCAGTCATCATTCACTAATCATCAATCATCAATCATCAATCACGAATCATCAATCATCAATCATCAATCATCAATCAACAATAATCAATCATCAATCATCAATCATCAATTATCAATCATCAATCATCACTCATCGATAATCAATCATTAATCATCAATCATCAATCATCATTCATCACTCATCAATCATCAATCATCAATCACCAGTCTTCAATCATAAGTCCTCAATCACCAATATTCAATCATCAATCATCACTCTCCTCATCAATAATCAATAATTAATCATCAACTATCAATCATCATTCATCCATCATCAATCATCAATCATCAGTATTCAATCATCACTTTTGAATCATCAATCATCAATATCCAATCATCAATCATCAATTATCAATCATCTTTCATCAATCTTCAATTATCAATCATCAGTTATCAATTTCGATCATCACATATCAATCACCAATAATCGAACATCAACAACCAATCATCAATAATCAGTCATCAGCCATCAATCATCAAACATCAATCATCAATCATTTATCATCAATCATCAATCATCAATCATCAATCTTCAATTATCAATCATCATTCATCAATCTTCAATTATCAATCATCAGTTATCAATTATCAATCTTTCATCATCGATTATCAATCACCAATAATTAATAATCAATAACCAATCATCAATGAACAGTCATCAGTCATCATTCACTAATCATCAATCATCAATCATCAATCACGAATCATCAATCATCAATCATCAATCATCAATCATCAATAATCAATCATCAATCATCAATCATCAATTATCAATCATCAATCATCACTCATCGATAATCAATCATTAATCATCAATCATCAATCATCATTCATCACTCATCAATCATCAATCATCAATCACCAGTCTTCAATCATAAGTCCTCAATCATCAATATTCAATCATCAATCATCACTCTCCTCATCAATAATTAATAATTATTCATCAACTATCAATCATCATTCATCCATCATCAATCATCACTCATCAATCATCAACCATCAATCATCAATCATCAATTATCAATCACCAATCATCAATCATTCATCTATCATCACACAACAATCATCAATCATCAAGCATGAATCATCTATCATCAATCACCAATCATCAATCATAAAACATCAATCATCAATCATTATTCATCAATCATCATTCATCCACCATCAATCATAAACCATCGGTCATCAATTGTCAATCATCAATCATCAATAACGAATCATCAATCCTCAATCTTCAATTATCAATCATCATTCATCAATCTTAAATTATCAATCATCACTAATCAATTATCAATCTTCGATCATCAATTATCAATCACCCATAATTAATCACCAAATACCAATCATCAATAAGTAGTCAACAGTTATCAGTCAGCAATCATCAATCAGAAATCATTAATCATCGATCATCAATCATGAACCATCAATAATCAATCATCAATCATCAATCGTCACTCATCAATCATAAATCATCAATCATCAATCCTCAATCATCACTCATCGATAATCAATCATTAATCACCAATATTCAATCATCAATCATAACTCTCCTCATCAATAATTAATCATCAACCATCAATCATCATTCATCCATCATCAATCATCAATTATCAATCATCAGTATTCAATCATCACTTTTGAATCATTAATCATCAATATTCAATCATCAATCATCAATTATCAGTCATCTTTCATCAATCTTCAATTCTCAATCATCAGTTATCAATTTCGATCATCACATATCAATCACCAATAATCAAACATCAACAACCAATCATCAATAATCAGTCATCAGTCATCAATCATCAATCATCAATCATTAATCATCAATCATCAATCATCAATCACCGATAATCAATCATTAATCATCAATCATCAATCATCAATCATCAATCATCAATCATCAATCATCAACCATCAATCATCAATCATCAATCATCAATCATCAATCATAAATGATCAATCATCAATCATCAATTATCAATAATCAATCATAATTCATCAATCATCAGTCATCGATTATCAATCATCAACCACAAACCATCAATCATCAATCATCAATCATTGATCATCATCCATCAATCTTCACTCAACACACATCATTCATCAATCTTCAATTACCAAACATCAGTAATCAATTATTTATCTTCGATAATCAATTATCAATCACCCATAATTAATCATCAATTAGCAATCAACAATAATCAGTGAACAGTCTTCAGTCATCAAGCATCAATCATCAATCATCAATCATCAATCAACAATCATTAATCATCAATCATCAATCCTCAATCATCAATCATCAACAATCAATCATCAATCATCAATCATCAATCATCGGTCATCGAGCATCAATCATCAATCACCAATATTCAATCATCAATCATCAATCATCAATCGTCAATCATCAATCATAAATCATCAATCATCAATCATCACTCTTCAATCATCGATAATCAATCATTAATCATCAATAATTAATCATCATTCAATCATCATCAATCATCACTCATCAGTCTTCAATCATAAATCCTCAACCATCAGTAATCAGTCATCAATCATCACTGACCAATCATCCATCATCAGTTATCAATAATCAATCGTTGATCATCAATCATAAATCATCATACATCGATAATCAATCATCAATCATCAGTATTCAATCATCAATCATGGTTCACCAACCATCAATCACCATTCATCAATCATCAATAATCTATCATCAATCAATAATCATCAATCATCAATCATCCATCATCAATCATCCATCATCAATCATCTATCATCACAAAACAATCATGAATCATCAATCATTAATAATCCATCATCAATCATCAATCACCAATCATTCATCTATCATCAATCATCAATCCTCAATCATCACTCATCGATAATCAATCAGGAATCATCAATCATCATTCATCACTCATCATTTATCAATCATCAGTCTTCAATCATAAGTCCTCAATCGCCAATATTCAATCATCAATCATCACTCTCCTCATCAATAATCAATAATTAATCATCAGCCATCAATCATCATTCATCCATCATCAATCATCAATCATCAGTATTCAATCATCACTTTTGAATCATCAATCATCAATATCCAATCATCAATCATCAATTATCAATCATCTTTCATCAATCTTCAATTATCAATCATCAGTTATCAATTTCGATCATCACATATCAATCACCAATAATCGAACATCAACAACCAATCATCAATAATCAGTCATCAGCCATCAATCATCAATCATCAATCATTTATCATCAATCATCAATAATCAATCATCAATCATCGATCATCAATCTTCAATTATCAATCATCATTCATCAATCTTCAATTATCAATCATCAGTTATCAATTATCAATCTTTGATCATCGATTATCAATCACCAATAATTAATAATCAATAACCAATCATCAATGAACAGTCATCAGTCATCATTCACTTATCATCAATCATCAATCATCAATCACGAATCATCAATCATCAATCATCAATCATCAATCATCAATAATCAATCATCAATCATCAATCATCAATTCTCAATCATCAATCATCAATCATAAATACTCAATCATCAATTGTCAATCATCAATTATCAATAATCAATCATAATTCATCAATCATCAGTCATCGATCATCAATCATCAACCACAAACCATCAATCAGCAATCATCAATCATTGATCATCATCCATCAATCTTCAATCTACACATATCATACATCAATCTTCAATTACCAATCATCAGTAATCAATTATTAATCTTCGATAATCAATTATCAATCACCCATAATTAATCATCAATTACCAATCATCAATAATCAGTCAACAGTCATCAGTCATCAATCATCAATCATCAATCATCAATCATCAATCATCAATCATCAATCATCAATCATCAATCATCAATCATCAATCATCCATCAACAATCATCAATCATCAATCATCAATCATCAATTATCAATCATCAATCATCAATCGTCAATCATCAATCATCAATCATCAATATTCAATCATCAATCATCAATCACCAATCATCAATCATCAATCATCAATCATCAATCATCGATCATCGATCATCGATCATCGATCATCAATCATCAATCATCAATCATCAATCATCAATCATCAATCATCAAACATCAATCATCAATCATCAATCATCAATCATCAATCATCAATCATCAATCATCAATCATCAATCATCAATCATCAATCATCGATCATCGATCATCAATCATCAATCAGCAATCATCAATATTCAATCATCAATCATCAATCATCATTCATCAATCATCAATCATCAATCATTAATCATCAATTTTCAATCATCAATCATCAATCATCAATCATCAACCATCAATCATCGATCATCAATCATCAATCACCAATCATCAATCATTCATCTATTATCACACAACAATCATCAATCATCAAGCATTAATCATCTATCATCAATCACCAATCATCAATCATAAAATATCAAACATCAATCATCATACATCAATCATCAATCATCAGTCATCAATAATAAATCATTATTCATCAATCGTCATTCATCCACCATCAATCATAAATCATCGGTCATCAATTGTCAATCTTCAATCATCAATAACGAATCATCAATCCTCAATCTTCAATTATCAATCATCATTCATCAATCTTAAATTATCAATCCTCAGTAATCAATTATCAATCTTCGATCATCAATTATCAATCACCCATAATTAATCATCAATTACCAATCATCAATAAGTAGTCAACAGTCATCAGTCATCAATCATCAATCACAAATCATCAATCATCGATCATCAATCATGAACCATCAATAATCAATCATCAATCATTAATCATCAATCGTCACACATCAATCATAAATCATCAATCATCAATCATCAATCCTCAAATATCACTCATCGATAATCAATCATTAATCATCAATCATCAAGCATCATTCATCACTCATCAATCATCAGTCTTCGATCATATGTCCTCAATCACCAATATTCAATCATCAATCATCACTCTCCTCATCAATAATCAAGAATTAATCATCAACCATCAATCATCATTCATCCATCATCAATCATCAATCATCAGTATTCAATCATCACTTTTGAATCATCAATCATCAATATCCAATCATCAATCATCAATTATCAATCATCTTTCATCAATCTTCAATTATCAATCATCAGTTATCAATTTCGATCATCACATATCAATCACCAATAATCGAACATCAACAACCAATCATCAATAATCAGTCATCAGTCATCAATCATCAAACATCAATCATCAATCATTTATCATCAATCATCAATCATCAATCATCAATCTTCAATTATCAATCATCATTCATCAATCTTCAATTATCAATCATCAGTTATCAATTATCAATCTTTGATCATCGATTATCAATCACCAATAATTGATAATCAATAACCAATCATCAATGAACAGTCATCAGTCATCATTCACTAATCATCAATCATCAATCATCAATCACGAATCATCAATCATCAATCATCAATCATCAATCATCAATAATCAATCATCAATCATCAATCATCAATTATCAATCATCAATCATCACTCATCGATAATCAATCATTAATCATCAATCATCAATCATCATTCATCACTCATCAATCATCAATCATCAATCACCAGTCTTCAATCATAAGTCCTCAATCATCAATATTCAATCATCAATCATCACTCTCCTCATCAATAATTAATAATTATTCATCAACTATCAATCATCATTCATCCATCATCAATCATCACTCATCAATCATCAACCATCAATCATCAATCATCAATTATCAATCACCAATCATCAATCATTCATCTATCATCACACAACAATCATCAATCATCAAGCATGAATCATCTATCATCAATCACCAATCATCAATCATAAAACATCAATCATCAATCATTATTCATCAATCATCATTCATCCACCATCAATCATAAACCATCGGTCATCAATTGTCAATCATCAATCATCAATAACGAATCATCAATCCTCAATCTTCAATTATCAATCATCATTCATCAATCTTAAATTATCAATCATCACTAATCAATTATCAATCTTCGATCATCAATTATCAATCACCCATAATTAATCACCAAATACCAATCATCAATAAGTAGTCAACAGTTATCAGTCAGCAATCATCAATCAGAAATCATTAATCATCGATCATCAATCATGAACCATCAATAATCAATCATCAATTATCAATCGTCACTCATCAATCATAAATCATCAATCATCAATCCTCAATCATCACTCATCGATAATCAATCATTAATCACCAATATTCAATCATCAATCATCACTCTCCTCATCAATAATTAATCATCAACCATCAATCATCATTCATCCATCATCAATCATCAATTATCAATCATCAGTATTCAATCATCACTTTTGAATCATTAATCATCAATATTCAATCATCAATCATCAATTATCAGTCATCTTTCATCAATCTTCAATTCTCAATCATCAGTTATCAATTTCGATCATCACATATCAATCACCAATAATCAAACATCAACAACCAATCATCAATAATCAGTCATCAGTCATCAATCATCAATCATCAATCATTAATCATCAATCATCAATCATCAATCATCAATCATCAATCACCGATAATCAATCATTAATCATCAATCATCAATCATCAATCATCAATCATCAATCATCAATCATCAATCATCAACCATCAATCATCAATCATCAATCATCAATCATAAATGATCAATCATCAATCATCAATTATCAATAATCAATCATAATTCATCAATCATCAGTCATCGATTATCAATCATCAACCACAAACCATCAATCATCAATCATCAATCATTGATCATCATCCATCAATCTTCACTCAACACACATCATTCATCAATCTTCAATTACCAAACATCAGTAATCAATTATTTATCTTCGATAATCAATTATCAATCACCCATAATTAATCATCAATTACCAATCAACAATAATCAGTCAACAGTCTTCAGTCATCAAGCATCAATCATCAATCATCAATCATCAATCAACAATCATTAATCATCAATCATCAATCCTCAATCATCAATCATCAACAATCAATCATCAATCATCAATCATCAATCATCGGTCATCGAGCATCAATCATCAATCACCAATATTCAATCATCAATCATCAATCGTCAATCATCAATCATAAATCATCAATCATCAATCATCACTCTTCAATCATCGATAATCAATCATTAATCATCAATAATTAATCATCATTCAATCATCATCAATCATCACTCATCAGTCTTCAATCATAAATCCTCAACCATCAGTAATCAGTCATCAATCATCACTGACCAATCATCCATCATCAGTTATCAATAATCAATCGTTGATCATCAATCATAAATCATCATACATCGATAATCAATCATCAATCATCAGTATTCAATCATCAATCATGGTTCACCAACCATCAATCACCATTCATCAATCATCAATAATCTATCATCAATCAATAATCATCAATCATCAATCATCCATCATCAATCATCCATCATCAATCATCTATCATCACAAAACAATCATGAATCATCAATCATTAATAATCCATCATCAATCATCAATCACCAATCATTCATCTATCATCAATCATCAATCCTCAATCATCACTCATCGATAATCAATCAGGAATCATCAATCATCATTCATCACTCATCATTCATCAATCATCAGTCTTCAATCATAAGTCCTCAATCGCCAATATTCAATCATCAATCATCACTCTCCTCATCAATAATCAATAATTAATCATCAGCCATCAATCATCATTCATCCATCATCAATCATCAATCATCAGTATTCAATCATCACTTTTGAATCATCAATCATCAATATCCAATCATCAATCATCAATTATCAATCATCTTTCATCAATCTTCAATTATCAATCATCAGTTATCAATTTCGATCATCACATATCAATCACCAATAATCGAACATCAACAACCAATCATCAATAATCAGTCATCAGCCATCAATCATCAATCATCAATCATCAATCATTTATCATCAATCATCAATAATCAATCATCAATCATCAATCATCAATCTTCAATTATCAATCATCATTCATCAATCTTCAATTATCAATCATCAGTTATCAATTATCAATCTTTGATCATCGATTATCAATCACCAATAATTAATAATCAATAACCAATCATCAATGAACAGTCATCAGTCATCATTCACTTATCATCAATCATCAATCATCAATCACGAATCATCAATCATCAATCATCAATCATCAATCATCAATAATCAATCATCAATCATCAATCATCAATTCTCAATCATCAATCATCAATCATAAATACTCAATCATCAATTGTCAATCATCAATTATCAATAATCAATCATAATTCATCAATCATCAGTCATCGATCATCAATCATCAACCACAAACCATCAATCAGCAATCATCAATCATTGATCATCATCCATCAATCTTCAATCTACACATATCATACATCAATCTTCAATTACCAATCATCAGTAATCAATTATTAATCTTCGATAATCAATTATCAATCACCCATAATTAATCATCAATTACCAATCATCAATAATCAGTCAACAGTCATCAGTCATCAATCATCAATCATCAATCATCAATCATCAATCATCAATCATCAATCATCCATCAACAATCATCAATCATCAATCATCAATCATCAATTATCAATCATCAATCATCAATCGTCAATCATCAATCATCAATCGTCAATCATCAATCATCAATCATCAATCACCAATCATCAATCATCAATCATCAATCATCAATCGTCGATCATCGATCATCGATCATCGATCATCAATCATCAATCATCAATCATCAATCATCAATCATCAATCATCAAACATCAATCATCAATCATCAATCATCAATCATCAATCATCAATCATCAATCATCAATCATCAATCATCGATCATCGATCATCAATCATCAATCAGCAATCATCAATATTCAATCATCAATCATCAATCATCATTCATCAATCATCAATCATCAATCATTAATCATCAATTTTCAATCATCAATCATCAATCATCAATCATCAACCATCAATCATCGATCATCAATCATCAATCACCAATCATCAATCATTCATCTATTATCACACAACAATCATCAATCATCAAGCATTAATCATCTATCATCAATCACCAATCATCAATCATAAAACATCAAACATCAATCATCATACATCAATCATCAATCATCAGTCATCAATAATAAATCATTATTCATCAATCGTCATTCATCCACCATCAATCATAAATCATCGGTCATCAATTGTCAATCTTCAATCATCAATAACGAATCATCAATCCTCAATCTTCAATTATCAATCATCATTCATCAATCTTAAATTATCAATCCTCAGTAATCAATTATCAATCTTCGATCATCAATTATCAATCACCCATAATTAATCATCAATTACCAATCATCAATAAGTAGTCAACAGTCATCAGTCATCAATCATCAATCACAAATCATCAATCATCGATCATCAATCATGAACCATCAATAATCAATCATCAATCATTAATCATCAATCGTCACACATCAATCATAAATCATCAATCATCAATCATCAATCCTCAAATATCACTCATCGATAATCAATCATTAATCATCAATCATCAAGCATCATTCATCACTCATCAATCATCAGTCTTCGATCATATGTCCTCAATCACCAATATTCAATCATCAATCATCACTCTCCTCATCAATAATCAAGAATTAATCATCAACCATCAATCATCATTCATCCATCATCAATCATCAATCATCAGTATTCAATCATCACTTTGGAATCATCAATCATCAATATCTAATCATCAATCATGAATTATCAATCATCTTCCATCAATCTTCAATTATCAATCATCAGTTATCAATTTCGATCATCACATATCAATCACCAATAATCGAACATCAACAACCAATCATCAATAATCAGTCATCAGTCATCAATCATCAATCATCAACCATTAATAATGAATCATCAATCATCAATCATCAATCATCAATCATCAATCATGAGTCATCAATCATCAATCATCAATCATCTATCATCAATCATCAAGTATCGATCATCAATCATCAGTCATCAATCATCAATCATCGATCATCAATCATCAAGCATCAATCATCAGTCATCACTCATCAATCATCAATCACGAATAATCAATCATTTATCATAAATCATCAATCATGATTCATCAATCATAAATCATGAATTATCAATCATCAATAATCAATCATCAAGCATCCATTATCAGTCATCAATCATGAATAATCAATCATCAATCATTTATCATCACATCGATCTCAGTACAAGGAACTAACAGCATAGAACCTAAGCTCTCGGAGGAAAGAAGGTCGGGAAAAAAGACTTGGTTTTTAAGGAGGTTATCGCGGAGAACCGTTCCGAGGAAGAACGGTTGACTCAAAAATGTTATGCGATCCTCAAACGTATACAAAGAGCGTGCAGAAATCAAATCCTTACTGATGACTTACTGTTAGAGTGTTTGAGCTCGTGGACTACAGGAGACTCTGGAAAATGCTCGGAGAACAACATCTAGACCAAACGGTGTACGTTAAAGTCATCAAAATTATCCTCCCCAGTATCAAGAGGACTGCTGCTAGCCCTCTTGCATGCGAACAGGAGAAAAGGCGTAAAGAGAACGCTTAGCCAGAAAAAGAGACGCCACCAAGAAAAGACACCTTCCAACTCGTGATATCTACGGCGGACAAAAAATCTGCAAAACGCGAACATAGGCTTAGCCAACAAACAGTGCCTGTTCAAACAACGACAAAGACCGTGGATAAACCAGCAAGAAAAAAGCGAAGAGTCCTCGGGGACGCCATTCTTGTGAAGCCCACCGACGGAAGGAGCTATTCTGACGTTCTACGCGATATCCGCAAGAACGTCAAGCCGGAGGAAACAGGGACGATTATGAAAACTCTACGACCGATGAGGTCCAGAGGGCTACTCGTCGAGTTTGGAGCGGACTCCTCCGATAAATCGATATTCCGCGACAAAACAAAGGACGTCCTTGGGGCAAAAGCCACCGTCTCTATCTTGGAGCCAAGAGCTTCATTGGAAGTAAGGGACCTGGACTGCATCGCCGATCCGGCTGAGGTCGAAGAAGTCATTCAAAAAGAGTTCCCTGGAATAACTCTAGTAAAAGTAAAGCTTTCTCCAGAGAATCACCGAGGGCAAAGGCTGCCCATACTCGAAGTAACGGAGAAAGATGCTACACAACTCCTGGCCAAAGGAAAAATTAAACTCGGCTGGGTGGTCTGCAGAATTCACCACCGCGCCATCCCAGTACGATGCTACAGGTGCCTTGGATACGGGCACACCACTTCGAACTGCAAGAGCCCTGACCGTAGTATGCTTTGCTTTAAGTGTGGAGCGTCTGGGCATAAGACAAAAGAGTGCGCTGAAACTCCGCGCTATTTGTTATGTAATCATCTTAACTCTGAACCGACAGAGCACCCTCACGTTGCAGGAACAGACGCGTGCCCAATCTTTAGAAGGGCACTAGCAAAAGCAAAAGCAGCTCTGAGATGATGATCAGGGCCCTTCGAATTAACTTGCCCCGTAGTATCAATGCACAAGATTTGTTAGAGCAGTTCGCCAGAGAAAAGAGGGCTGATCTGCTGCTGCTGAGTGAAAAACATCGAAACACGACATCACCAGCCTGGTTCACCGATGACTCCCATACTGCTGCCGTTTGGGTTCGGGGCAGCATGCGACTCCAGATCCAGGGTAATGGCCGATGATATGGTTTTGTCGGGATTCGGTGCCCGGGTGTAACGTTTTTCAGCGTATACCTGACGCCGAATGACTCAATGCCATCTTTTCAAACAAGACTGGGCGCGCTGGAAGATGTTGTTCTGAATGCAGATGGCAAAGTACTCGTAGCAGGAGACTTCAACGCCAGAGCCATTGAGTGGGGCATGTCTCAAACCGATTCCAGAGGGCAAGGCATTCTGGACATATCGGCGAGGACCGGGTTGGTGGTATTGAATATCGCTAATGTACCGACCTTCCGGCGCTGGGGCTGCGAAGGAACAATCGCAGATGTGACATTCCCCTCGGAGTCATTCGCTTCGACGACGCTTAACTGGAGAGTACTCGACGATTATTCAGCGAGTGACCACCAATACATCGCGTTTGAGATCGGCGATACCACTCCTCGCTCGTCTCAACGATCTTTCACTCCCGGGTGGAATATCGGAAAAATGGACGTGGAGAATTTCGCCAATGTTATTCTGAAAGGCGGAACGACATCGGGATGCCCTTCGGGGAACGGAAGGGCTGGAGTCGAGGGAATGGCGGAGTCAACGATGAACCTCATCACTTTTGCCTGTAGCTCATCTATGCCTCAACAGAGGCCTCGACACTGCAGCCCTGCTGTACATTGGTGGTCAAAAGATTGGTGTCACAGACTTCGACGTGCAGTTCAGCGCTCGAGAAACGTAGAGGAAGCATCCAATAGGACAGCAGCATACAGATCAGCGAGGAAAGAACTCCGAAGACTCATCAATGAGAGTAAGGCATGCTGCTGGCGAGAACTTGTGGACGATGTGAACAGGGATCCACGGGGGCTCGGCTACAAGGTAGTGTGGCGCAAGCTCGGCTCCTCACGGAAGCCGTGTTTACTTCAAGCAGACAAGATGGACGGCATAGTGCAGGCGCTTTTTCCAACTCACCCTGTCCGTGTTGATGCTGCCCACGAGGTCGACTCAGGCGAATGTCCATCGTTCACTAAAAGTGAGCTGGGGGATGCGGTGCTTTCTATGAAACCTCGAAAGTCACCAGGACCAGATGGCATTCCGACCGAGGTACTACAAATCGTTTTCCACGTTTGTCCTGATTTGCTACTGAATGTGTTTAATGCTTGCCTTAGAGAAGGTGTATTCCCATCTCGCTGGAAGGTGGCGAGGCTCACATTGATCCGCAAGGGAAAAGGGAACCCCGGGCTGCCATCTACAAACCACCCGCTTTGTATGCTGGACACAGCCGGGAAAGTGTTCGAAAAGCTCATCAAGAGAAGACTCACTGACGCAATTCGTGCTGCAGGGACCTATCTCCTCGGCAGTATGGCTTTAGAGCAGGGCGATCCACTTCCGTTGCCATCATGGAAGTGGTGAATGCAGTCCATCGAGCCGAAGTGCACAAAACTGAAAAACGAGTTGTCTTGCTAGTGACGCTTGACGTCAGAAATGCCTTCAACTCCGCCAGATGGTCGGATATTCTTGGCACATTGGAAAAATTTTTCCGATTGCCAGGGTATCTGATGCGGATTTTGAGGGATTATTAAAAGGACCGCAGACTGCTCTATGACACACAAGATGGGCGAAGCAGTATGGAGATAACGTCTGGTGTAGCGCAAGGCTCCTTACTGGGACCAGACTTGTGGAACGCCACATATGACGGACTATTGAGGCTTGAGCTACCAGATGAGTCGCGCTTGGTCGGCTATGCAGATGATATAGCAGCACTGGTCGCCGGACGCACAGTCGAACATGCGCTGCGCAGACTGAGAGTGCTAATGCGTTGAGTGAGAGAATGGATGACCACCCGTGGGTTCAGTTTGGCACTAGAGAAAACCGAGGTGGTCATTCTCACGAAGAAAAGAATTCCCACTGTAATTCCTTTGCGGATCGGAGATGCGACTGTTGAGTCTAAACTTGCAATAAAATATTTGGGACTATTGATCGATTCCAAAATGAGCTTTTTGGAACAGATCAGAGCAACGACGAAAAAGGCCGCGACAGGCGTCTCAGCTTTGAGTTGACTAATGTGCAACATCGGTGGGCCCACACCGAGCAAACGTCGACTTCTCATGAGTGCTGTACAGTCAGTGCTACTGTACGGCTCTGAGGTTTCGGCCGGAGCCTGGGAAAGCGCCTGGCCCAGGTAGAGACAAGGAGCTTTGCGGGTTGCGTCTGCATACCACACTGTCTCGTCGGCGGTGTTGGTGATCGCAGGAGTGATTGGAAATTTGGAGGAACAACACAAGAACCACCTTCGCCTTGTCTTTGACCGTCTCGCCAAGCATGGCATAGTAATAAACATAACAAAATGTACCTTTGAAGTAAGAGAAGTTGAGTATTTGGGCCATTCTATTAATGCGCATGGCATCTCACCACCATCATTGCGAGTTCAGGCGATCCGACAATACAAGAAACCTTCGATAGTAAAAGAACTTCGTCGGTTCCTGGGAATCATCAACTTCTACCGACGTTTCATCCGAGATGCAGCCAATCTCCAAGCACCATTAAACAGTTACTGCGGCGCCTCAAAAAAGAATGACAAAACGCCAATTATCTGGACTCCTGAAGCCGAAAAAGCCTTCCAACTATGCAAAAAAAGTTTGGTTGACGCTACGATGCTCGTGCATTTCCAGGCAAATAAACCACTCAGATTATCTACAGACGCATCGGATGTAGCGGTGGGGGCAGTGCTCGAACAAAAACAGTTAGGCCAGTGGCTACCGCTCGCATTCTATCAAAAAAGCTATCCACGACAGAAACTAAATACAGTGTGTATGATCGTGAGTTGCTGGCCATCTACGATAGTATTCGCCATTTCCGACACTATGCAGAGGGGGCAGAGTTTCACATCGTCACCGACCACAAACCGCTCATCCACGCTTTTGCTCAACCATCCAGCAAAGCTTCGCCACGGCAGCTCCGTCACCTGAACTTCATATCGCAATTTAGTACGGACATTCGACACATTCTAGGACCGAAAAACGAAGTCGCAGACGCCCTGTCCCGAATCGAAACAATTTCAAAGCCAGCTTTAATTGACACCAACGAATTGGCCCGGGAGCAGCAGAAGGACGTCGAATTAGAAGAACTGCTTCACAACAATACTACGTCACTTAAGCTGGAACGGGTTGCCGTGAATGCCAATGCTGAAATAATAGGCAAAAGATCACTCTCTTATATCCGCCCGTTCATCCCTGCGAGCTTGCGCAAGAAAATATTTAATACTTTTCATCAACCATCACACCCAAGTGGCCGTGCAACGTTCACATCGATCGCAAATAAGTTCGTGTGGACGGGCATGAAAAGGGACATTCGAATCTGGGCCCGACATTGTGTGTCCTGCCAACGTTCGAAAATTGTTCGCCACCAAAAAAATCCGACACAAAATTTCCCCATGCCCACTTGGACATTATCAGTCCATTAATACCGTCTCAGGGCTACAAATATTGCCTAACAATTATCGATCGCTTTTTCAGATGGCCCGAAGCCATTCCGTTAGCCAATCAAACAGCGGGATCGGCGGCTCAAGCTTTTTACAATTGGGTTACACGTTTCGGAGCACCACTAACCATTACAACCGTCCAGGGCGTCTCCGCCCGTAGCCATCTGCGGCGATAGTGCTGGATCCTATAACGAGGTCCTCCAATTCGTCAATCCCATTTTTGATGCCCTTGTTGACATTTTTTTGGACATTCGTTGAATTTCTCATCACTTTTATTACAGCACTTATGTTCCTTGTTAGACGCTCTTCCTCACTTCTGTCAGCAGCTAACTTCGTTTTTAGGTCCTCCTCAGGCGAAGTTCTCGATATACTGTCAGCAGGAGGGTCTTTTTGTTGTTGAGCATCATTGATTTCGCCTTCTACGTTGTTCAGTATATGACTTTTGATGGCCCCTGGAGAATTGCACTTCGGATCGATGACTCCACTGCCCGAAGCCTCCACTACGCTTCTGGTATCGTTCGCTCCATCGCCTTGTGTAGGAGGAATGTTGTGGACAAGCACCTTTTTCGCTGTTGCAAAGCGTTCGATGGAGGTTTGCTTGCACGATGTTTTCTCGTTGCCTTGATTAGGCTTGGCTACCCTTTGAGGCGGAGTTCGCAGTAGTTTTGGCCTTCGGGTGAACATACTTGCGTCGTTTATTATTTCACTTGTAATTTTTGATTCTTCAGTGACCAAGTGTTCCACCACTGAAAAATACCCTGGCGACTTATCCCCATCATGAATGCTGGAGAGAAGCCCGCATGAGGTCGAGGCCCCCTCACACGTCGGAGTGTATATCCCCACCCCCAATTTACTATTTTTGTTGTCACTCATCATATATATTTTTTTTGGTGGGTGCTTTTAGTGACTTGATCACGCGTCTGGATGACGGGCAACCTCGTCAAGCCCCCCCACCACGACAAGGCAGCACCCATGGGGGGGAAGCGCTCGAGAAACGTAGAGGAAGCATCCAATGCAGCAGCATACAGATCAACGAGGAAAGAACTCCGAAGACTCATCAATGAGAGTAAAGCAAGCTGCTGGCGAGAAATTGTGGATGATGTGAACAGGGATCCATGGGGGCTCGGCTACAAAGTAGTGTGGCGGAAGCTCGGCTCCTCACGGAAGCCGTGTTTACTTCAAACAGACAAGATGGACGTCATAGTGCAGGCGCTTTTTCCAACTCATCCTGTCCGTATTGATGCTGCCCACGAGGTCGACTCAGGCGAATGTCCATCGTTCACTAAAAGTGAGCTGGGGGATGCGGTGCTTTCTATGAAACCTCGAAAGTCACCAGGACCAGACGGCATTCCAACCGAGGTACTACAAATCGTTTTCCACGTTTGTCCTGATTTGCTACTGAATGTGCTTAGCGCTTGCCTTAGAGAAGGTGTATTCCCATCTCGCTGGAAGGTGGCGAGGCTCACATTGATCAGCAAGGGAAAAGGGGACCCGGGGCTGCCATCTATATACCGCCCGCTTTGTATGCTGGACACAGCCGGCAAAGTGTTCGAAAAGCTCATCAAGAGAAGACTCACTGACGCAATTCGTGCTGCAGGGACCTATCTCCTCGGCAGTATGGCTTTAGAGCAGGGCGATCCACTTCCGTTGCCATCATGGAAGTGGTGAATGCACTCCGTCGAGCCGAAGCGCAAAAAAATGATTCCAAACGAGTGGTTCTGCTAGTGACGCTTGCCATCAGGAATGCCCTCAACTCCCACAGATGGTTGGATATTCTTGGCACATTGGAAAATTTTTTCCGATTGCCAGGGTATCTGATGCGGATTTTGAGGGATTACTTGAAGGACCGCAGTCTGCTCTATGACACACAAGATGGGCGGCGCAGTATGGAGATAACGTCTAGTGTAGCGCAAGGCTCCATACTGGGACCAGACTTGTGGAACGCCTCATACGACGGACTATTGAGGCTTGAGCTACCAGATGAGTCACGCTTAGTCGGCTTTGTAGATGATGCAGCAGCACTGGTCACCAGACGCACAGTCGAACATGCACAGCGCAGACTGGGAATGCTAATGCGTCAAGTGAGGGAATGGATGACCACCCGCGGGTTCAGGTTGGCACTAGAGAAAACCGAGGTGGTCATTCTCACGAAAAAAAGAATTCCCACGGTAATTTCCTTGCAGATCGGAGATGCGACTGTTGAGTCTAAACTTGCAATAAAATATTTGGGACTATTGATCGATTCCAAAATGAGCTTTTCGGAACAGATCAGAGTAACGGCGAAAAAGGCCGCGATAGGCGTTTCGGCTTTAACTCGACTAATGTGCAACATCGGTGGGCCCACACCGAGCAAACGTCGACTTCTCATGAGTGCTGTACAGTCAGTGCTACTGTACGGCTCTGAGGTTTGCGCCGGAGCTCTCAGTAATGAGCTGTATCGAAAGCGCCTGGCCCAGGTAGAGACAAGGAGCTTTGCGGATTGCGTCTGCATACCACACTGTCTCTGAGTCGGCGGTGTTGGTGATCGCAGGAGTGATACTCATCGCCCTCCTTGCTGGGGAGAGACGGAGAATTTATGGCTGAAAAGTGGAGGGCTCAAGATATGCTGTCAACCGAGAGGAGAGGCAGCGCACAATACTTGAGTGGCAACAGTCCTGGGAAGGCGACTCTAATGACCGCTGGACTGCCCGCCTTATAGGGGACGTGGGATCGTGGCTAAATCGAAGGCACGGTGAGACTGATTATAACCTTACCCAGCTTCTTAGCGTGCATGGGTATTTTCCGTCTTACTTGCACAAGATTGGTAAATCACGGTCCCCAGACTGCATTTTCTGGCCCGGGGAAAGAGACGACGCATGTCACACCTTCTTCACCTGTAGAAGGTGAAATAGGATGGGGCAGGACTTGTGGGAGGTGATGGGAGAGCTTTCTCCAGACAATCTGGTCGGAGAAATACTGAAAAGTTTCGACAAATGGACCTGTGTGGCACATTACTCTCGGGCAATACTTACTGCCAAAAAATGGACAATGGATAACCTTGGGCGCGGGGCCTTGGGGGTCTCCTTTCCAGCAGTCCTCCTCCATCCTGCCCCACCCGCTGGGGGGAGATTTCTCTAGGCTGACGGTGCTCTAGGGCGAAGTAAAAAGAGGCCTAGCCCGAAGTAATGTGTCAAACAGTTCCAGGATAGGGTCTCTTAACAGGGAGGCGTTTAGAGGGTAGTGTGGTAGCATGCGCTGCTCGGTGTCTCACACTCCGGGCGTAAATTGCCTTCACCCCCCAACCCCAAAAAAAATTATTGCTACAACTACTACTACTACTACTACTACTACTACTACTACTACAACTGCAACTGCAACTACTACTACTACTACTGCAATTACAACAACAAATACAACTATTACCACTACTATCACTAATGCCACTAATATTACTACTACAACAACAATAACAGCAAAAACTACTACTACGAATACTACTACGACAACTACTACTATCACCGCTATTATTACAAGTAGTCCTGCTAACACTACTAAAACGACTACTACCAATACTACTACCACTACTGCTACTACGACTACTACTGCTACTACTACTACTACAACCACAGCAACTACTGCTAGTTTTGCTACTACTGCTACTACTACTACTACTACCACTGCTACTACTACAACAACAACTCCCACTTCAACTATTGCTTCTACTACCACTATTTCTAACACAACGACTACTACTGCTTCTACTACTACTACTATCACTACTACAATTACTATAACAACTACTATTACAACTACTACAATTACAACTATTACGGCTACTAAAACTATTAATACCGCTACCACAACTACTGCTCAAGCTATTCATACTACTCCTACAACTGCCACTACATCTACTACTACTCCTACTGCTACCACTACTACTGCTACTACTACTACTACTACTTTTACTACTACCAATACTACAACTACTTGCACCACTACTACTTCCACTATCACTTCTACTACTGCAACTGCAATTGCAACTAATACCACTACTACAACTACAAAAACAGCAATAACAACTGCTACTACTACCACTACCACTACTACTACTACTACCACTACTACCACCGCTACTATTACCACTACTACTACTGCTACTGCTACTACAACTACAACTGCAACTAGTATTATTACTACTACTACTACAACCACTACTGCTACTACTACTACTACTACTACTTAAACATCAACAACAACTACTACAACTGCTTCTACAACTACAACTGCAACTGCAATCACTACTACAACTACTACGACAACTACTACGACAAATACAACAACAATAACAACTACCACTACTACTACCACCACAATTACCACCACTACTCCTACTACTGCTATTACAACTACTACAACTGTAACTGTAACTACTACTACTGCCACCAATACATCACCAACAACAACAACAAACACTACTACTACTATTACTACCACGACAATTACTAATGCAACTACTACAACTACTAAAACTACTACCAGCCCAACTACAATTACAAATACAAAAACAAAAACTACCACTGCCACTACTACTACTACAACTAGTTCTACTACTAATACTACTTCATCTACCACTACTTCTACTACTACTACTACTACTACTACTGCTACTTTAACTGCTGCTACTAGTACTTCTTCTACTACTTCCACCACTACTACTACCACTACCACTACTACTGATAAAAGTACTACTACAACAACTTTTACAACAACATCTGCTACTACTACTACAACTACTACCACAACTAGTACTGCTACTACAGCAACTACTACAACTACAAAAACTACTACTACTTCTACTACTCAAATTACTACAACTACTTTTACTACTACTACAGGAACTCCTACTACTTATACTACTACTACAGCTTAAACTACTACAGCTTCTACTAGTACTATTCCTACTACTGCTACTACTAATACTTCTACTAATACAATCACTACTACTACCACTACTACTGCTACTACCACTACACTAACTACTACAACTACTACAGCTACTTCAACTTCTTCAACAGCAACTACTACCACTAATACTACCACAACTACTGCTATTAATACCACTGCAACTACGACTACCTCCACTATTACTTCTACTGCCACTACTACCGCTGCAACTACTACTACTTCTACTACGACTTCAACTAAAACTACAACTACTACTGCTACTACTACTACTACTACCATTACTACTTGTACTATTGCTACTAGTGCGACTACTACTACTGCAACTGCAACTGCAGCTACTGCTACTACAACAAGTACTACTACTAATTCTACTACCACTACTAGTGCTAATATTTCATCCTCTACCACTACTACTACTACTGCTACTACTTATACTACTACCAATACTACTACTAGTATTACTACTTTAATAACTACTACAACTAGTTCTACTACTACTACCAATAGTTCTAGCACTACTACTGCTACCGCTACTGCTTCTACGACTTCTACTACTACTATTACTACTACTACCATTACTACTACTACTAGTGCTACTACTACTACTTATACTCTACTACCACGACTACTACAACTACTGCTACCACTACTACCACCACTACAGCTACTACTACTACTTCTACTACCACCACTACTACCACCACCACCACTACTACTACAACTACTACTTCCATTATTGCTACAACTGCCACTACTAGTTCAACTGCAACTGCAACTTCTACTATTACAACTACAATAATAACAACAACTGCAACTATTTCTACTACTAACATTACTACTACAGCAACAATAACAACAAAAACTACTACAACTGCCACTACTAAGACCACAACTGCAACTTCAACTACTACCACCACAACTACAAGAATTACAACAACTTCCACTACTATTACTTCTTCTACCACTACTACCACTAAAACAACTGCAACAGCAACTACTACTACTACTACTGCTTCTAGTACTAATGCTACTAATACAACTGTAACTGCAACTCCTACTACTACTAACACTACAACTACAATTACTACTATAAAAACAACAACTACTACAGCTACTACTATTAATACTACTACCACTGCTGCTGCTACTACGACTACTGCTACTCCTACTATTACTGCTATTACCACCACTACTGCTGCTACGACTACCACTGCTACTACGACTACTACAACCACTACGACTACTACTGCTCTACAAGTACTACCACTGCTGCTACTACTACTACCGCAGCTACTACTACTACTGCTACTACAACTACAACTGCAACTAGTATTAAAACTACTACTACAACCGCTACTACTACTACTATTACTACCACTACTACTACTACTACTACTACTACTACTACTACCTACTATTTCAACAACAACTACTACAACTCCAACTACTAAAACTACCACAACTACTACAACTACTACCTCAACTATGACTACAAAAACAACTACGACTACTAAAACTACTAATACTACCATTTCAACTACTACTACTTCTACTACTACTGCTGCCACTACTACTACTACTACCACTACTTCCACTACTACAAATATTACTACTTGTACTACCACTACTACTTCTACTTTTACTACTGCTACTACTACTACTACTACTACTACAACCACTACTACTACTGCTACTACTACTACCACGACTACTACGTCCACTATTACTAATAATGCTACTACTACAACCGCAACTACTACTAAAACCAAACCAACAACAACTATTACTACCACTACACCTACTACTACTGCTACTGCTAATACTACGACTACTGCAACTACTACTACTACTACAACCACTACAACTACCGCTACTTTTACTAAAATTTCTACAACTACTACTACCACTACAACAACAACAACAACTACTTCTACCACTACTACTAATACTACTACTACATCTACTACTACCACTACAACAACAACAACAACTACTATTACTACTACTACTACTTCTAATGCAACTACACCTACAATTACAACAACTACTACTACTACTAATACTACTTCTACTACTACTACTACTACTACTACCACTACTACTACTACAACTACTACTACGTCTACTACTACTACTACTACTACTACTACTACTACTACTACTACTACTACTTCTACTAACATAACCACTTCTACTATTGCTACTACTGCTACTAATACTACTACTGCAACTGCAACTGCAACTACTACTACTACAACTAGTACAACTACAACAGCAACAATTACTACTACCACCACTACTACCACCACTACTACTACTACTACTACTACTACTACTACCACTACTACATCTGCAATTGCAATCACCTCTACTTCTACTACTACCACTACTGCTACTACTACTACTACAACCACTAATACTACTACTACTAATACTGCTGCTACTACTACTGCACCTTCTACTACTATTATTACTACCGCCACTACTAGTACTAATACTACTACTTCTGCTGCTACTGCTACTACTACCACAACTACTACTACTATTATTACTACTACTCCTGCTACTACTACGACTTCTGCTACTACCACTACTACCACTAGTACAACACAACAACAACTACTACTACTACTACTACTACTAGTGCTACTACTACTACTACTGCAACTACCACTACTACCACTACTACTACTACCACTATTACTACTACTACTACTACTACTACTACCACAACTACTACTACTACCACTACTGCTAGTACTACTACTACTGCTACCACTACTACTACTACCACCACTACTACTACAACTACTGCTGCTACTACTAGCGAATACCAACTACTAATACCAACCGAAACAAATTCAAAAACATCGAGCAAACAACCAAACCCAGACGACAAACGGACGAACGAACACAAAAAGGCAGAGAGAGCCTCTACCAACCTGAAATACTGGCGGCATTCGGACGCAGCAAAAAAGCAATGCGCACGCCGGAACGTCCAGTAAGACTAGGGGAAAAGCATGAACAACTAATACCTGGGAAACACACGAAGGGAGAAACCACCGATGACATTCAGATCATGATTCGACGCGATGCTGTCACAGACACAGCTTCTGATGCCATCAGATCTCTAGATCCTAACGCAAAGAAAGAAAGCCCGCCTCAAAACCAGGCGCAGGACAATCTCATTGTATTGGATCAGCACGAAGAAGAGCGTCTCATGCATAAGGCAGGAAACATAGTTAAAAAGATCAAAGCTTCCTGCAATACCCAGTTAAACATAAGCAAGGACATTAGGGACGGTATTTTAGAGCTTGAAGAGCTCTTACCAAGTCAACCAAGGCCACCAACAAAGAGTCCAGAAAGCTCCTCCTTGAAAAAATCACCAATGATAAGCTCCTTCTTGGAGACAAAGGAAAAGATACCCCAAAAAAAACAAGAACCACAAAGCAAGCCGCGCCGCAAAACCCTAAGGCATGCACTGCTGGTCAAACCGACGGATGGGAGAACTTACGCAGACGTTTTCCGGGAAATCAAGGGAACTGTAAGACCCGATGACCCTCAAACTGCCATCAGAACCGTCCGACCAACCAAATCTGGTGGCCTCCTTGTAGAATTTGGACCTGTGACAACAAATAATGACTCATTCCGGGATGCAGTCAAAAAGGCTCTAGGGTAAAAGGCAACAGTAGCTTCACTTGAACCGATGGCCACCCTCGAAATCAGGGACATTGACTGCGTTACAGACAAGACGGAGGTGGAAGAGTGCCTCAAAAGGGTTTCACCCGAATTAACTGGGATCAAATTACGACTAACCCCTGAAAATAATAGAGGGCAGCGCATGGCCATAGTCGACTTAACCGAGAAACATGCCGAAAAACTCCTCTGCATGGGCAAAATAAAAATAGGTTGGGTGGTCTGCAGAATACGGCGAAGAGCAGTTCCTCTCCACTGTTTCAAATGCCTAAGCTACGGTCATACAGCACAAGGCTGCAAAGAGCCTAAGAGGAGCTCCTTGTGCTATAAATGCGGCAACGCAATACATAAAAGAACAGAATGCACGGGAGAGGCGCTCTGTATCCTCTACGAGAACGCTGATCCTAGACCTGATGACCTGAGACATATTCCAGGGACAGTGCCGGGTATTCAAAGAAGCGCTAACCAAAGCCAAAGCAGCTCTGCAATGACCCGTGTGCTACAGATAAACTTACATCGGAGCTCAAACGCCCAAGACCTGCTAGACCAATTCGCGAGGGATATGAAAGCCGATCTATTGCTGCTTAGCGAACAACACCGAGATAAAAATTCATCAGCATGGTACCCTGATGAATCTGGTACGTGTGCCATATGGGTTGCTTCTCCGCGCTTAGCTCATCGCCGGGGAGCAGAGAACTGACTGCCGAAGACATGATGAACTCCACAATGAGTACCATCATCACGGAAAGCCTCCAGTGTACTGGTGGTCCACTGAAATAGCTGAGCAACGAAGGGAGTGTCACAAACTCCGGCGAGAAGCTCAACAAGCGCGAAGCCAGGACGAGGCGTGAACCAGAATGACAGTATATCGGTCGGCCAGAAACTGCCTTCGCAAACTGATAACCAGGAGTAAGGCGCGTTGCTGGCAGAAGCTCGTCGAAGACGTGAACAGGAACCCGTGGGGCTTTGGCTTTAAACTAGTTATGCGGAAGCTCGGTGCTCCACGGACCCCCTGCGTACTTGAAGCGGACAGGATGGACGAGATAGTACGGGCACTTTCTCCCCAACATCCCGTCCGCGTTGAAGCCGCCAACAGGGAAACAACATCAGACAATCCACTCTTCACGAGAAACGAACTGGAACTAGCAGTTCTCTCCATGAAGGCGAAGGAGGCTGCGGGCCCAGACGGTATTCCAGCCGAGGTACTGCAACTGGCCTATCACTCTTGTCCTGACTTCCTGCTCAGTACCTTTAATGCCTGCTTTCGGGAAGGCGTTTGCCCTGAGCGTTGGAAGACGGCATGACTCGTGCTGATCAGCAAGGGCAAGAGAAATTCCGAGTCGCCGTCAGCATACTAACCGTTATGCATGCTAGACACGGCTAGAAAAGTGCTCGAGAAGCTGATAAAGAGAAGACTCGTTGACGTTATCCACGCTACTGGGGATCTTTCTCCAAGGCAGTATGGTTTCAGAACGGGACGTTCCACTATAGATGCAGTCGCGGAAGTTGTAAGTGCGGTCCAACAGGCGGAGGCACGCAGTCGATCCAACCGTCGGGTAGTCTTTCTAGTGACGCTGGACATAAAGACTGCTTTCAACTCCGCTAGATGGCCGGATATTCTGGAAGCCCTGGAAAACTCTTTCCAAGTTCCGGAACATCTGATGCGGATAGTCCGAAACTAAGATCGCAGCCCGATCTAGAACACGGAGCAAGGTGCTAGTCACATCAGGTATGGCTCAAGGCTCCATCCTCGGTCCGGACTTGTGGAACGTCTCCTACGACGGATTGCTCAGACTTCAACTGCTGGAAGAGTCGCGACTGATCGGCTATGCAGATGACGTTGCGGCACTAGTGGCTGGGTGCACGGTCGATCAAGAGCAATTAAAGCTGAATGTACTAATGCGCCGGGTGGGGAGCTAGATGACCCCTCACGGGTTTAACCTAGCATCAGAGAAAACCGAAGTGATCATGCTGACCAAGAAGTGGATCCCCAGAGTAAGAATGGTCCGAGTCGGGGACGCATTAGCAGAGTCGAAACTATCAGTCAAGTATCTGCGCTTGCTGATAGACTCTAAACTGAGTTTCTCGGTGCAAATTAAGGCAACGACAAACAAGGCCGCAGCAGGGGTCTCGGCAATTAGTCGACTAATGGCCAATCATGGGGGACCAAGTCCAACAAAAAGGCGTCTGCTAATGAGTGTAGTGCAATCTACGCTTCTTTATGGAGCAGAGATATGGAGTGAAGCTCTCAACAAGGAACTGCACCGAAAACGGCTGGCACAGGTGCAGAGACGTGGAGCACTGCGGATTGCATCAGCATACCGTACAGTCTCTGAGTCAGCGGTGTTGGTAATTGCAGGGGTGATACCAATCGCTCTCCTTGCTAGAGAGCGCAATAGAGTCTACCTCCGAAGGCACGAGGGTAATAAAGAAAAAGTTGCTCGCGATGAAAGACGATGCACTCTCGACGAATGGCAGCAATAATGGGAACGTGAGCTAAAAGCAAGATGGACCGCGCGGCTCATCAAAGACTTGATATCGTGGCTCAGCCGAACGCATGGTGAGACTGATTTCTACCTGATCCAGCCATTGAATGGACATGGTTGTTTTCAGTCTTACCTGCACAAGATAGTTAAGTCACGGTCTCCAGATTGGATATTCTGCATTGGTGTGGAGGATGACGCCTGTCATAATTTCATGTCAAAAAAACTACTACCACTACTACTATATACCACTACTACTACTACTACTGCTTCTACTACAACTACCACCACTATTACCAGTACTACTACCACCACTACTTTGACTACTACTACTACTACTACGACCACTTTCACTACAACCACTACTAAACCTACTACAACTACTACCCCTATAACCACTACAAATACTACAACAACCACTACTACTACCACTACAACCACTTCTACCACTTATACTACTACTACCACTGCTACTACCACTACTTCCACCACTACTACTACTAGTTCTACTAATACTACTGCTACTACTGCTACCACCACTACTCCTGCTAAACCTACTACTACTACCATCACTACTACTACTAGTTCGACTCCTACCACTACTGCTACTACTACTACTACTGCTACTACCACTACTACTACCACAACTACTTCTACTATTGGAATCACTACTACTACTACCACTATTACCACTACTACTACTACTACCACTACTACTACAACAGCATGTGCATCTACTATAACTTCAAAAACAAAAAACAACAAACCCAACTACTACTACTACTACTACCACCACTACCACTACACCTACTACTACTACTACTAGTTCTACTACTACAACAACTACGACTACTACTACTAAAACAATTACTACTACTACAACTACTACCACTACTACTAATACTACTCCCACTACTTTGTCTACTATTGCTACTACTGCTATTACTACTACTACAACTGCAACTGTAACTACTATTACTACCACTACTACTACAACAACAATAACTACCACTACTACAACTGCTACTATAAATACTACTAAAACTACTCCAACTACTGCTACTACAACTGCCATAACTACTGCCTCCACTACAATTACTACAACTACTGCTACTACTACTATAACTACTACCACTACTACAACTACAACAACTACTACTGCTAATACCACTACTTCTGCTACTACAACAACAAATATTACTGCTACTACTAATAATACTACTACTACTACTGCTACCACTACTACTACTTCTTCTACTACTACTTCTACCACAACAACAACTACAATTACAACAACAACTACTACTACTACTACTATTACTACTTCTACCACTACTACTACTTCTGCTTCTACTTCTACTTATATTAGTACTACTGCTACTACTGCAACTAATACTACTACTTCTACTACTGCAACTACTACTACCACCACTACTACTACCACTAGCACTACTACTACTACCGCAACTACTACTACTATTACTACTACTAAATCAACAACAACTACTACTACTAATAATAATACCACTACTACTGCTCCTACAACCACTTCTACAACTACTACTGCTACTACTTCTAGAACCACTACTACTAACACTACTTCTACTGCTACTACTATTACTACTACTTCTTCTACCACTACTACGACAGGTACTACTACAACTACTACTACCACAACTACAACACCTACTGCAACAACTACCACTACAACTACTAATACTACTCCAACTACCACTACTTCTACCACTACTACTACTACTACCACTACTACTACTACAACAACTACTACTACACCATCAACTGCAAATACTTTTACTTCAAAAACAAAAACAACAACTACCACTACTATTACTACCACCACAACTACTACTACTACTGCTGCTACTAATACTACTGCCACAACTACTACTACTACTACAAACATGACAACGACTACTACAACTACTACTACCACAACTACTACAATTACTAATACTTCAACTAAAAAAACAACAACTTCTACTACTACTACTGTTAATAACACTACCACTACTACTACTACAACAATAAATATTACAGCTTATAGTAACACTAATACCATTACTATTACTACCACTACTGCTTCTACTACAACTACAACTAAAATTACAACAACTACTACTATTCATACTACCTCTACCAATACCACTACTTCTGCTACTACTTCTACTTATCATAGTACTACCACTTCTACTGCAACTACTACAACTTCTACTACTGCTACTACTACAACTACCACTTCAACTACTTCTCCTACCATTGCTAATATTACTAGCACTACAGCTAACACTACTAACACGACTACTACTAATACTTCTACCACTACTGCTACTACTACTACTTCTACTACTGCCACAACTACTACAACCACCACAACTACTACTACAACCACTACAGCTACCACAGCAACTACTACTACCACTACCACTACTACCACTACAGCTACTACTATTAGTACCACCACTACTACTACTACTACCACAACCACTACTATTACTACTACCACTACTACTACCACTACTACTACTACTACCACTGCTACTACTACTACCACTACTACTACCACTACTACTACCACTACTGTAAGTACTACGACTACTACTACTCCTATTACTTCTACTACCTCTGATACTACTACAACTATTACTACTGCTACTACTACTACTAATTTTAGTACTACTATTACTACTCCTGCAACTACTACTACTGCAACTACCACTACTATTACTACTAATACTACAATTACTACTAACACTAACACAACTGCTACTACAACTACTACTACCTCTACTACTACAACTACTACCACTACTACTACCACTACTACTACCACTATTACTGCTGCTACTACTAATGCTACTACTACCACTACTACCACTACCACTACTACTACTACTACCACCCATACTACTACTGCAACAACTAATACTGCAACTACTACTACTACTACTAAAACTGCTGCTACTACTGCTACTGTTAGTACTACTTCTACTACAACTACAACTTCAACAACAACATCAACAACAACATCAACAACAACATCAACAACAACATCAACAACAACAATAACTACTACTACTACTACTACTACTAACACTACTACCACCACTACTACTGCTACTGCTACTACTACCACTACTACTACTATTTCTGCTACTACTACTGCTACTACTTCTTCTACTGCTACTACTATTACTACTACCACTACTTCTAATACTACTACTACTACTACTACTTTTACTCGTAGTACTACTAATGCAGCTGCTACTGCTACTACTACTTCTACCACTACTACTACTATTACTACTACGATTACTACTACCACTACTACTATTACTACTACTGTTACCCTAAAAAGCTTTGACAGTTACCCAATAATACCGTTAGGCCAGGGCTTCGCGCGCCCCAAGGCCAAAACTCCTCCGGTTGAGGCTCACGGTCCCAGTAGCTCGCCGAAGACGGGCGTGGGCGCCACTCGCTTCCCCAAGAGACCTCACGAGAGCCGCCCAACGAGAATGCGGCTCGCCCGGATTACACTTCTGAAAAGCCTGAAAAACAGACGGAGCAAAGCAAAAGAGGAAAATTGTCACTCCACCAAATTGACGACAGAGGAGTACGGAAAACACCAAACCACCCATGACGTTTACTCCACGGAACCACCAACCAATGCTACGCGCGCTCTCCGCGTCTCGAACGCACCACTCCTCGTCGCCACGTAACACCTGGAAGAGGAAGAAAACAATCGAACAACTAACAAAACAGATGCAGTCACCAATAAATCTTTTAATAATTCAACGTTCCTTTTTATCATTGTTTTTTTTTTTGTTGCGAGAACCTACCATGTTATGCACTTACAATGATTACTTAGCCTAACTTACGCTACGGGCCCCTTTCTTTCTTTGTCTCTCGTTCCTTTTTTTTCGCAGCCAATCAATCTTCGCTGTTCTTCTTTTTTTTGTCTTTAACACTTTTAATCCTGCTACTTCACTGTCTTTCTTTTTTTTGTAATTTGTCTGTAACACTTTGAATCTTGCTACTTCACTGTCTTTCCTATTTTTTTTTTAATTTGTCCACCACTTTTATCCTTTATTCACACTCTTCCCAAAGAAAAAAAAACTCGCCAAACACTCTTCGTCAAACTCCCACTCACTTCCCTCTTCTAACTCCCTTTTTTTTCACGCTTTTTCCTTATATATCAATCACCCCTAACGGCCAAGTATATTCCGCTCCAGTACAATAACCTTTTCCGCAGCTTTTTCGTCACCGCTGTTGTTGCAGATTCGCCGTAGATCGCCACAATTTCTTCGTCGCGAACTGCGTTACCCGCCATTCGCCGCGACGGTGACAGTTTCACATTGTTGATCAATATAGAAAAATCACCCTCTGGCAAATACAAAGTGAATCATTTGCGGCTTTTTAGCCATTGCATTGCATTTTATTCGGTTTCAACGGCCCAGCGCGTGGTCAGTGTATAGGTGTTACTGCCGTCAAGCAAATGTGTGTGCGCTCGGCAAAGTGTACATAAAAAATTTCATAATGTCACCATCTCCTGTCGATGCAGCTGCTTCAACCTAACTGTCATCGTATGCTCCAGCACCTGGAATAGGGGAGTCCACAACGCGTCCAGGTATTTTATGTGCAGCCCCATTCGTAGATGTTCCCGCTCCAATATTCCCGTTTTCAATCAACAATGACCATTCCAATCGTATCGTGGTTCATTTCGTTGATCGAACCGCTGTCTTCATTTACTCCTGTTAGCCAGAATTTATTGATTTTATTGACCGGATCAGGGGTGTATGGACCCCAATTACTCCTTGGGTCTGGAAAAACATTCTGCCAATAATTTGGCTGAGAACTTTTCCTTTTCCAATTTTTCCAAACTTCAATTGATTCCGCAGTTTGAAGACTTTCACATTGGACATGATGGTGTACATTGGGCCATGTTGCTGTCTGGTTAGGTTGCGAGCATCTTCTAGGGGTTCAGCATTTTCATCGTTCTCATCATCAGGAACTTGATCGATCTTCAAAAAGAAATCAGTTTCTTGGAAGAACTGTTTGCGGCATTTTACTCGGTCCCAATTGTGTAATGAAAGATTACTTGCTGATGCTACGATTACTATCTTAAGACTACCTTAACTAATGATAATCTAGTCTTATAAGCATGCTTCTACCTACAATTCTGCTTCCCCTACTCCTTCCAGCGTCGTGGCTTGAATCGTGGTAGTGGTTCTTCTCTTATTCCAACTTAGGGGTACCAGCTTCGTCCGTTTCGCGTGGTGATGGTGCCGCGGAGATCTCGGGAGGGGGGTACAACAAAAACAACCCGTAACACTACTACTAATACTATGTACTACTACTACTTCTACCTCTACAACTACTACTGCTACTAATTCTAGAACTACTACAACTTCTACTGCTACTACTACAAGTACTACTACTTCTGCCGCTACTACTACTACTACTACTACTACATTTACTACTACTACTACTACTACTACAACTACAACTACTACTATTACTAATAATAATACTTCTACTACTACTACTACTACTTCTACTACTACTACTACTACTACTACTACTACTACTACTACTACTACTACTACTACTACTACTACTACTACAGTTACTATGTAATGGATTTCTTAACTCTGTCGTCACGACGACGACTAAGGATTTAAGTCGGCCTCGCACCGACACTTGGACGTGCAGTCCTCGAGACGTGGCAACGAAATGTATCCCAGCGGGTCAACCTTTCGGCCACTCGAAGGTCCACTAATTTGGTGGCTGCTGGCGGACTAGCTCTGTTCGGCGAGGTGTGCGGACGTGGGTCGGACCCTAGTGGACCTCCGCCCCGGTTCCAGTATTAACCAGCCACGGGAAAACCCGATTTTCCTGTGCGACGTTTCGAAATATTCTACTTTACTTAACGTTATTTTTTTTTCTACCATTTAAAATTCAAATCTACCCGACGACAAACGAACTGGAACTAGCAGTTCTCTCCACGAAGGCGAAGGAGGCTGCGGGCCCAGACGGTATTCCAGCCGAGGTATTGCAACTGGCCTATCACTCTTGTCCTGACTTCCTGCTCAGTACCTTTAATGCCTACTTGCGGGAAGGCGTTTGCCCTGAGCGTTGGAAGACGGCATGACTCGTGCTGATCAGCAAGGGCAAGAGAAATTCCGAGTCGCCGTCAGCATACTAACCGTTATGCATGCTAGACACGGCTAGAAAAGTGCTCGAGAAGCTGATAAAGAGAAGACTCGTTGACGTTATCCACGCTACTGGGGATCTTTCTCCAAGGCAGTATGGTTTCAGAACGGGACGTTCCATTATAGATGCAGTCGCGGAAGTTGTAAGTGCGGTCCAACAGGCGGAGGCACGCAGTCGATCCAACCGTCGGGTAGTCTTTCTAGTGACGCTGGACATAAAGACTGCTTTCAACTCCGCTAGATGGCCGGATATTCTGGAAGCTCTGGAAAACTCTTTCCAAGTTCCGGAACATCTGATGCGGATTGTCCGAAACTAGGATCGCAGCCCGATCTAGAACACGGAGCAAGGTGCTAGTCACATCAGGTATGGCTCAAGGCTCAATCCTCGGTCCGGACTTGTGGAACGTCTCCTACGACGGATTGCTCAGACTTCAACTGCTGGAAGAGTCGCGACTGATCGGCTATGCAGATGACGTTGCGGCACTAGTGGCTGGGTGCACGGTCGATCAAGAGCAATTAAAGCTGAATGTACTAATGCGCCGGGTGGGGAGCTAGATGACCCCTCACGGGTTTAACCTAGCATCAGAGAAAACCGAAGTGATCATGCTGACCAAGAAGTGGATCCCCAGAGTAAGAATGGTCCGAGTCGGGGACGCATTAGCAGAGTCGAAACTATCAGTCAAGTATCTGCGCTTGCTGATAGACTCTAAACTGAGTTTCTCGGTGCAAATTAAGGCAACGACAAACAAGGCCGCAGCAGGGGTCTCGGCAATTAGTCGACTAATGGCCAATCATGGGGGACCAAGTCCAACAAAAAGGCGTCTGCTAATGAGTGTAGTGCAATCTACGCTTCTTTATGGAGCAGAGATATGGAGTGAAGCTCTCAACAAGGAACTGCACCGAAAACGGCTGGCACAGGTGCAGAGACGTAGAGCACTGCGGATTGCATCAGCATACCGTACAGTCTCTGAGTCAGCGGTGTTGGTAATTGCAGGGGTGATACCAATCGCTCTCCTTGCTAGAGAGCGCAATAGAGTCTACCTCCGAAGGCACGAGGGTAATAAAGAAAAAGTTGCTCGCGATGAAAGACGATGCACTCTCGACGAATGGCAGCAATAATGGGAACGTGAGCTAAAAGCAAGATGGACCGCGCGGCTCATCAAAGACTTGATATCGTGGCTCAGCCGAACGCATGGTGAGACTGATTTCTACCTGATCCAGCCACTGAATGGACATGGTTGTTTTCAGTCTTACCTGCACAAGATAGTTAAGTCACGATCTCCAGATTGGATATTCTGCATTGGTGTGGAGGATGACGCCTGTCATAATTTCATGTCAAAAAAACTACTACCACTACTACTATATACCACTACTACTACTACTACTGCTTCTACTACAACTACCACCACTATTACCAGTACTACTACCACCACTACTTTGACTACTACTAGGACCACTTTCACTACAACCACTACTAAACCTACTACAACTACTACCCCTATAACCACTACAAATACTACAACAACCACTACTACTACTACTACTACTACTACTACCACTACAACCACCTCTACGACTTATACTACTACTACTACTGCTACTACCACTACTTCCACCACTACTACTACTAGTTCTACTAATACTACTGCTACCACCACCACTCCTGCTAAACCTACTACTGCTACTACTACTACCATCACTACTACTACTAGTTCGACTCCTACCACTACTACTACTACTACTACTGCTACTACCACTACTACTACCACTACTACTTCTACTATTCGAATCACTACTACTACTACCACTATTACCAGTACTACTACTACTACCACTACTACTACAACAGCATGTGCATCTACTATAACTTCAAAAACAAAAAACAACAAACCCAACTACTACCACTACTACTACCACCACTACCACTACACCTACTACTACTACTACTACTAGTTCTACTACTACAACAACTACGACTACTACTACTAAAACAATTACTACTACTACAACTACTACCACTACTACTACTACTACTCCCACTACTTCGTCTACTATTGCTACTACTGCTATTACTACTACTACAACTGCAACTGTAACTACTATTACTACCACTACTACTACAACAACAATAACTACCACTACTACAACTGCTACTATAAATACTACTAAAACTACTCCAACTACTGCTACTACTACTGCCATAACTACTGCCTCCACTACAATTACTACAACTACTGCTACTACTACTATAACTACTACCACTACTACAACTACAACAACTACTACTGCTAATACCACTACTTCTGCTACTACAACAACAAATATTACTGCTACTACTAATAATACTACTACTACTACTGCTACCACTACTACTACTTCTTCTACTACTACTTCTACCACAACAACAACTACAATTACAACAACAACTACTACTACTACTAATACTACTTCTACCACTACTTCTGCTTCTACTTCTACTTATATTAGTACTACTGCTACTACTGCAACTAATACTACTACTTCTACTACTGCAACTACTACTACTACCACTACTACTACCACTAGCACTACTACTACTACCGCAACTACTACTACTATTACTACTACTAAATCAACAACAACTACTACTACTAATAATAATACCACTACTACTGCTCCTACAACCAATTCTACAACTACTACTGCTACTACTTCTAGAACCACTACTACTAACACTACTTCTACTGCTACTACTATTACTACTACTTCTTCTACCACTACTATGACAGGTACTACTACAACTACTACAACTACCACTACCACAACTACAACACCTACTGCAACAACTACCACTACAACTACTAATACTACTCCAACTACCACTACTTCTACCACTACTACTACTACTACCACTACTACTACTACAACAACTACTACTACACCATCAACTGCAACTACTTTTACTTCAAAAACAAAAACAACAACTACCACTACTATTACTACTACCACAACTACTACTACTACTGCTGCTACTAATACTACTGCCACAACAACTACTACTACTACAACAAACATGACAACGACTACTACAACTACTACTACCACAACTACTACAATTACTAATACTTCAACTAAAAAAACAACAACTTCTACTACTACTACTGTTAATACCACTACCACTACTACTACTACAACAATAAATATTACAGCTTATAGTAACACTAATACTATTACTATTACTACCACTACTGCTTCTACTACAACTACAACTACAATTACAACAACTACTACTATTCATACTACCTCTACCAATACCACTACTTCTGCTACTACTTCTACTTATGATAGTACTACCACTTCTACTGCAACTACTACAACTTCTACTACTGCTACTACTACAACTACCACTACAACTACCACTACAACTACTTCTACTACCATTGCTAATATTACTAGCACTACAGCTAACACTACTAACACGACTACTACTAATACTTCTACCACTACTGCTACTACTACCACTTCTACTACTGCCACAACTACTACAACCACCACAACTACTACTACAACCACTACAGCTACCACAGCCACTACTACTACCACTACCACTACTACCACTACAGCTACTACTATTAGTACCACCACTACTACTACTACTACCACAACCACTACTATTACTACTACCACTACTGCTCATACTACCACTACTACCACTACTACCACTGCTACTACTACTACCACTACTACTACCACTACTACTACCACTACTGTAAGTACTACGACTACTACTACTCCTATTACTTCTACTACCTCTGATACTACTACAACTATTACTACTGCTACTACTACTACTAATTTTAGTACTACTATTACTACTCCTGCAACTACTACTACTGCAACTACTACTACTATTACTACTAATACTACAATTACTACTAACACTAACACAACTGCTACTACAACTACTACTACCTCTACTACTACAACTACTACCACTACTACTACCACTACTACTACCACTATTACTGCTGCTACTACTAATGCTACTACTACCACTACCACCACTACCACTACTACTACTACTACTACTACTACTACTACTACTACTACTACCCATACTACTACTGCAACAACTAATACTGCAACTACTACTACTACTACTAAAACTGCTGCTACTACTGCTACTGTTAGTACTACTTCTACTACAACTACAACTTCAACAACAACATCAACAACAACATCAACAACAACATCAACAACAACATCAACAACAACAATAACTACTACTACTACTACTACTAACACTACTACCACCACTACTACTGCTACTGCTACTACTACCACTACTACTACTATTTCTGCTACTACTACTGCTACTACTTCTTCTACTGCTACTACTATTACTACTACCACTACTTCTAATACTACTACTACTACTACTACTACTACTACTTTTACTCGTAGTACTACTAATGCAGCTGCTACTGCTACTACTACTTCTACCACTACTACTACTATTACTACTACCACTACTACTATTACTACTACTGTTACCCTAAAAAGCTTTGACAGTTACCCAATAATACCGTTAGGCCAGGGCTTCGCGCGCCCTAAGGCCAAAACTCCTCCGGTTGAGGCTCACGGTCCCAGTAGCTCGCCGAAGACGGGCGTGGGCGCCACTCGCTTCCCCAAGAGACCTCACGAGAGCCGCCCAACGAGAATGCGGCTCGCCCGGATTACACTTCTGAAAAGCCTGAAAAACAGACGGAGCAAAGCAAAAGAGGAAAATTGTCACTCCACCAAATTGACGACAGAGGAGTACGGAAAACACCAAACCACCCACGACGTTTACTCCACGGAACCACCAACCAATGCTACGCGCGCTCTCCGCGTCTCGAACGCACCACTCCTCGTCGCCACGTAACACCTGGAAGTGGAAGAAAAAGAAAACAATCGAACAACTAACAAAACAGATGCAGTCACCAATAAATCTTTTAATAATTCAACGTTCCTTTTTATCATTGTTTTTTTTTTCTTGCGAGAACCTACCATGTTATGCACTTACAATGATTACTTAGCTTAACTTACGCTACGGGCCTCTTTCTTTCTTTGTCTCTCGTTCCTTTTTTTTTCGCAGCCAATCAATCTTCGCTGTTCTTCTTTTTTTGTCTTTAACACTTTTAATCCTGCTACTTCCCTGTCTTTCTTTCTTTTCTAATTTGTTTGTAACGCTTTGAATCTTGCTACTTCACTGTCTTTCCTATTTTTTTTTTTAATTTGTCCACCACTTTTATCCTTTATACACACTCTTCCCAAAGAAAAAAAAACTCGCCAAAGACTCTTCGTCAAACTCCCACTCACTTCCCTCTTCTAACTCCCTTTTTTTTCACGCTTTTTCCTTATATATCAATCACCCCTAACGGCCAAGTATATTCCGCTCCAGTACAATAACCTTTTCCGCAGCTTTTTCGTCACCGCTGTTGTTGCAGATTCGCCGTAGATCGCCACAATTTCTTCGTCGCGAACTGCGTTACCCGCCATTCGCCGCGACGGTGACAGTTTCACATTGTTGATCAATATAGAAAAATCACCCTCTGGCAAATACAAAGTGAATCATTTGCGGCTTTTTAGCCATTGCATTGCATTTTATTCGGTTTCAACGGCCCAGCGCGTGGTCAGTGTATAGGTGTTACTGCCGTCAAGCAAATGTGTGTGCGCTCGGCAAAGTGTACATAAAAAATTTCATAATGTCACCATCTCCTGTCGATGCAGCTGCTTCAACCTAACTGTCATCGTATGCTCCAGCACCTGGAATAGGGGAGTCCACAACGCGTCCAGGTATTTTATGTGCAGCCCCATTCGTAGATGTTCCCGCTCCAATATTCCCGTTTTCAATCAACAATGACCATTCCAATCGTATCGTGGTTCATTTCGTTGATCGAACCGCTGTCTTCATTTACTCCTGTTAGCCAGAATTTATTGATTTTATTGACCGGATCAGGGGTGTATGGACCACAATTACTCCTTGGGTCTGGAAAAACATTCTGCCAATAATTTGGCTGAGAACTTTTCCTTTTCCAATTTTTCCAAACTTCAATTGATTCCGCAGTTTGAAGACTTTCACATTGGACATGATGGTGTACATTGGGCCATGTTGCTGTCTGGTTAGGTTGCGAGCATCTTCTAGGGGTTCAGCATTTTCATCGTTCTCATCATCAGGAACTTGATCGATCTTCAAAAAGAAATCAGTTTCTTGGAAGAACTGTTTGCGGCATTTTACTCGGTCCCAATTGTGTAATGAAAGATTACTTGCTGATGCTACGATTACTATCTTAAGACTACCTTAACTAATGATAATCTAGTCTTATAAGCATGCTTCTACCTACAATTCTGCTTCCCCTACTCCTTCCAGCGTCGTGGCTTGAATCGTGGTAGTGGTTCTTCTCTTATTCCAACTTAGGGGTACCAGCTTCGTCCGTTTCGCGTGGTGATGGTGCCGCGGAGATCTCGGGAGGGGGGTACAACAAAAACAACCCGTAACACTACTACTAATACTATGTACTACTACTACTACTACCTCTACAACTACTACTGCTACTAATTCTAGAACTACTACAACTTCTACTGCTACTACTACAAGTACTACTACTTCTGCCGCTACTACTACTACTACTACTACATTTACTACTACTACTACTACTACTACTACTACTACTACTACTACTACTACTTCTACTACTACTACTACTACTACTACTACTACTACTACTACTACTACTACTACTACTACTACTACTACTACTACTACTACAGTTACTATGTAATGGATTTCTTAACTCTGTCGTCACGACGACGACTAAGGATTTAAGTCGGCCTCGCACCGACACTTGGACGTGCAGTCCTCGAGACGTGGCAACGAAATGTACCCCAGCGGGTCAACCTTTCGGCCACTCGAAGGTCCACTAATTTGGTGGCTGCTGGCAGACTAGCTCTGTTCGGCGAGGTGTGCGGACGTGGGTCGGACCCTAGTGGACCTCCGCCCCGGTTCCAGTATTAACCAGCCACCGGAAAACCCGATTTTCCTGTGCGACGTTTCGAAATATTCTACTTTACTTTACGTTATTTTTTTCTCTACTATTTAAAATTCAAATCTACCCGACGACAAACGCGCATTCGCGAACCGATATACCGCGGTGCCCAAGAACAAACTACTTAATTTTTTTTTGTTTTGCGACCGTCAAAGAAATGAAAACCGAACAAGTAGTCCGCGCCACGACTACCACTTATTCCCGATTCAAACCTACAGCACCGCGGAACTCGAGCGACTTTGTCCCTACATTATCATGCACCTACCTTCGCGCCATTTCCTCCTGAAAGAAAAGGTTGTTGGAAGGAAAGAACGTGATTTATTTTTAGCAATTCATTTTTTTTTATAAATATTTTTTTTTGTCAAATTAAAAATTTCTTTATTACCTATAATCAATATAATTCATCTTATTTTCTTACTCCTACGATTCACCTCGGCTCCTCTTAATCTTCGAATATATGATTGTGATGTTTTTTTTCAATTTTATTTATTTATTATTTAAATTCCTTAACTATTCTCATGAAATCTTTGTATTTTAATTATAATTCTCTCTGTCTCGCCTTCCAAATAAAATACCAAACATTCAACATTTATAATGGTAATTTGCTTTATGTATGGTTTAATTTTTTTATTTGTTTCATCATTGTTTTCAAGAGTACACTACTATGACATTAATAATTCTTTACAAAGCATTCATTGCACATACCTACGACTAAGCAAAAATTAAAATGAATTATATTCAATTATTAATTCAGACAAAAAAAAATTAATGATTGAAGAAAAATTAAAAAACTCTTGCTTGATTGCTAATCCAATGACAGGGAATTACTGTTATAATTGAACAAAAGTAAGGAGGCTACGTATTTAACTAAACCTATCGACTTAATAATAGTATGTTGTCATCTTTCACCAACCCAACAATCGTTTCTTTCTTGAGAGTGGATTCACACTAAAACAAACGAGCGAAATCAACTGAACGGTTATAGTGGATTTTCTACCACATGGACAACCCTTACAATTTTCACTAAATGTGGTGTGCTCATTTCCGAGCAATATATTTTTGTACTTGCCAAATTGTTCTGCATGCCGAACAGACAGTTGGACGAATTCAGGCCAGGTCAGATATCGAAACTATACAGCACTACATACAGCTAGTCCTAGTAGTCATGCAGTGGATAGACCAAATAAACTCCTTTAGAAGCGAGAACACTAGAAATGACAGGGCGCGATTTAGTCCAAGATGCAATGAGTCCTGGCTGCTGTTTTCGCGATCAAGCACTGCGTTTTCGAGCCTCCTTCGCACGCACTTGGGCTAAAATCGCGGATACCACTTGGGTTGGGAATTCGGACCAACTCGTTTTGTTAATTGCCACGTGATTTTTTTTTGCGTGTGACTCTACAACACGACTGCCCTTTAACCCGTCGCCGATATTTTGAGCACATTCTCCTTCTGAATAAAAAAAAAGAGACTTCTTTTCTAGTTTTGCCACACACGTTTCGGGGAATGATATTAGAACCGTAGTTGTGCACTTTTGACCACTTTTGACTTTGTTCAGCGCGTGCTTGTCCTACCACGGCCCTCGACGAACTCCCCTTCCGGAAATGTTCCCTCTGTCTGTGTGACCTTCCGTTTGTGTTGCCATATTTGCGATACGAATGGGGTAATTCGCATCTCAAGTATAGCAATCCGATTAGGATGGCCAAACCGACAGAGTGAATTACAACAACTACTACTACAACTTCTACCCCTACTCCTACTACTACTCCTACAACTACTGCAACTACTACCACTACTACTACTACGACTACTACTACTAGTATTACTACTACTACCACTACTACTACTACTACCACAGCAACTACTAGTACTACTACTACTACTACTACTACTACTACTACTACTATCACTACTACTACTACGACAACTACTACAACGGCAACTACTACTACTACGACAACTAGTACTACTACTACAACTATCACTACTACTACTACTACCAATACTACTACTGCTACTACTATTACTACTACTACTACTACTACCACTACTACCACTACTACTACTACTACTACTACTACTACTACTACTACTACTAATGCTACTACTACTGCTACTACTGCTACTACTACTGCGATATCTTTGGGGATGGATGTTCTGATTTATCTTTGCTGGTATATATCTACGCTGAAGTTTGGTTGGGTTTGGGTTTTTTATAAATTCTGTGTCCAAGTCAACGCTTTTTCTTGTATTACTGTGATATTCATTTTTTCGTTGCTGGTTTCTTGTAATTCGTTCTAGAATGGTTGAGAGGGGGATTTTTGTTTTCTGAAAGAATACAGCAGCTGGTTTTTCGTTATGAGCAGAATGAATTTTACTATTATAATATTTTACACATTCTTGAACTGTATTAAGTTCCCTTAGATTTGTGTCTTCCAGTTGTTGACGTAGAATATAAGTTCTAAGGTTCTCATTCAAACTTCCATGGGCCACCATTATACCAGAGTCACCTGTTTTATGCTGGGGGGACACAATGTGATACGATATGTTTTTTTCAGTTAACCAATCTTTAGTATTTTGTGTGTTTCCGCCTCCATTGTCAGTGACGATTTTATTCGGTTTTCCTATTTTAATGAACGCGCTTTTAAGAGCCTGGTTGATCGTATCCCATTGTCGGTTTATTGGTTCAAATGATAAGAATTTTGAAAGTTTGTCGATAATTAAAATATAGGGTGAATTTTTGTCTCTATACCAAATATCTATATGGTACGTATCTCTGATATTGTCAGGATACGGCGGACTCTTAAATGGAAGCTTTGCCGGGTTTCTTTCGTATTTTGATTGCATAAGTGTTAATATAATTTGTAATAATATTTATTAAATTTGGAAAGTAGTATTTCTCTTTTAGGTCTAAATATACTTTTTCAATTCCTTGGTGGTTCGAATTCACGTGGTGGTGGTTCTATTTCAAATTGATTAGTTTGTTTGTTCTTTTTTTTATTTTAAATATATATATATAATATTATAAAATCGCTCGTAGGCGATTGAGTACTTACTGATTAGTTACTACAGAAATTGTTGTTACTACAGAAGCCTCCAACTATGCCATTGGAGCAGTCTTGTCTCAAGAGGGACATCCAGTATGCTATGCTAGCAGAACCTTGAATAGTCATGAAATCAACTATTCTACTGTAGAGAAAGAATTGCTATCAATTGTATGGGCTTCAAAATATTTTAGACCATTAATTTACGGTCGTAAGTTTACATTTAAAACTGACCACAAACCGCTCACCTGGATAGCGAATTTGAGGGAACCGAGTCCAAAGCTTTAGCAATGGAAGATCCAATAAGAGGAATATAATTATGAAATCGAATTTATAAAAGGAAAAGAAAACTTAGTGGCAGACTACTTTTCGAGACCTGTTATTTACCATAATGAAGAATCAGTCGATAATGCCTCTATGCAAGCTACTTGTCATAGTGCGGAAGAAGACAATACAAATTACATACAAATAAGTGAAAAACCACTAAACGTATTTAAAACCCAACTAATAATTAAACAAGGAAAGACAAATTCAGTAAAAATCGAAAAACATTTCGGCACAACCAGAAAAATATTTGTTTCCCAAAAATCCGATGATAAGTTCTTTAACTATATATTGAGTAATCATCTACCCACCCGAGGTCTTGTAGGAATTTACATATCTGATTAATCGTTGTTTAAAAGGTTTCAAGACATTTATATTAAATGGACAAGCTCTCATAATCCCACTAGATTGGTTAAGAGTCCTTATCTTCTACTTGATTGTGATGAACAGGCTGACATACATGAGGAAATAAATAAAGAACACTTAAAGAACAACCACAGAGGAATAGAAGAAGTCTACAAAAATATTAAAACAAAATTCTATGACCCAAATCTTAAAATATAAATAACAAAATTAATTAATAACTGTCAAGTTTGTAATACTGCTAAGTACGACAGAAATCCTCCCAAGCCCCCTTTTTACAAAAGCAAAATTTCTGAAAACCCAAATGAAAAAGTCCATATGGATATTTGGTTTCAAAATAAAATTCAATGCTTCTTACCTTCATAGATAAATTCACAAAGTTTGCCTACGTCACCCCAATTAAATTTAGAACCTGGCCAGAATTAAGAAGAGCCTTGAATGAATTTCCCTCTGTCAACGATAAGCCCAAAACTTTAATTATAAAAAAGATAACGAAACTGCTTATCAAAATAATTTGAAATACTTTCTACAAAATGAAGGAGTAGAACTTCATTTTTGCACATCGAATATAAAGGCAGGTAACAGCGATATTGAAAGATTTCACAATATACTAAATGAGCATCTCGGTGAATCGAAAATATCCAAAACAAAAGATTAAAATATCATAACAAAAACAGAAAAGAATGCGAATATAATCTCCAGTTTGTAGTTAATGCACAAGCAAAAACAAAACTCGAACCAAAATTCAAATTAAATTAACAAAAACAGCAAATTAACAAAAAACTTTAAAAAAGTACAAACATTTTCAACCATATAAAGTATCATTCCAAGAGCAATCCTCATTCTTGCCCTATGTTTCATTGCAACATCAGGACAAAGCCTTGAAATGAAAGAAAATCTACAGCTAGTATTAAATCCAATTTTAGGTATCCAAGAATAGTTCTATCTTCTAGACTGAAGGCACTAAACAAAGACACATTAACTGATAAAGAAATATTCAAGTATAACATAAATGTACCGAAACTTTAAAATATAAAGTGAAATCATATTAATTGTTTTCCAAGAAACTGTATTTTAAGATGCGAACCACACCTCTTCCAAATAAAAATAACAATAATTATCAACAAGATATACCATAATTTGTCCGGATAAGATATATATAGACACCAAGGAAAACATTATCAAATTTAATAATTGTAACAATAAAATTAACAAAATAACCTCAAAATAAAGATCTTTCTAACATTACGTACACTCTGAGAGTATTGAAAATTTTAAACATATAAACTACTGAAATTTAAACATCAAAATTATTCCTGGTGGACCATATCCACAGCATAATAATCATTGCAACATTTTTTTTTTTGTAGTTATACATGTAAAATACAAATTATATATGTAAACGTACTACGTAAAATTCAAATAATAAAACTTATAATAATAATCTAATAACAAAACTACTAGACTAAGTAAATGTGATGATCGACCATCACATAATACCTCGAGCGCAGTAACCCTTTGTCTCGACCGACCATCCTCATTTGGACGAGCGATCCCTTTTTTATTGCTTTACGACAATTGAGGATGTTGTCGGCCTCTATAGATCTTAAAAGGATATGCTCTCGATTGTGAAGGAAAACCATTGAAAACTAATGTTTATGGCCTAATTTGTCGGAGGTTGTAAACTATTTTAGATTATTGTTACTTAGATAAATAAGGAAAGTACAGATTAGATGTAAATAAAATTTAGGATAGCATAAATAGAAAAAACATTGCATGTAAATAAGTAGTAAGAGTTTTGATTTAACCGAAATAGGCAGTAAGAATTTAAACTTGACGAATTAAACACGTGAAAGAAAAATAAAACATTTATCTCGGGATATTATAGTCTTTCTTTTTGTTACTAAAGCATAAACCTAATAACTCTGCTCTTTTTCCATCTTAGCGAAAATCACGAAACATGTCTTACTTGAATGGCGGCCAAATCCAAACTAACCTTCCAATCAGTCTGATATTGTTGTTTTATCGTCATTTGATAGATAGCAGCAAACGGTGATATCAACTTCCTTCAAGAACAATCCAGCCTTGGGGTTAGAACTTCGGCTCTACCTCATGACGGTCCCAAGCCCGTGTAAATGGGGAGGGGAGGTGTCAGTGGCGTTTGTCTTTTGTTGAGTGAAAGCGTTGTAAAAAACAAGTGATGACAGACGTACGAAAGAACGATCTATGTTTGTGAAAAGTCCGCAGATAAAAAGTTGAAACCGTTGTATGAGAGGAAGGAGTGGCAGTCGGAAGGACGTGACTATAATTAGTACCGAAGACGTCGCTTACGGGATTTCGCCCATGCCCGTAGTGTATCGAGGGAAAAGTATAGCAACCTAGTCGCTGTTGTTGAACGTCAGAATTGTTGAACCGAGGTAACGCTGTAAAAATGTAACAGACGAAAAGCGAGGATTCGAGGTCTATACTGTTGAGGAGAGGTTGATCTAATAAGTACCAGTGACGTCACCAAATAGGGATTCCAAATGCTGGGAATCATGGGTGTACTATGAGAAAGTTAAGTGAAGCTGAGCCGAGGGGTGTTAGTTGCCGAGATGAATTGATGCCCATGATGATTGACGAATAGACTATGACCTTAGATGAAAGCAAGGCGTGTACGGAAATTAACGGACTGCATGTTGACTGTAGTACAAGTGTCTGATGTTCTGAAGGAAATCGTTGGATTTACCGGTAGATGGTGATGTAATTGAGGAAGTGATGTGGTGGAAGAAGGTGAAGATTTAATGGATGAATTAATGAAGTAGTTGAGTGTCGGAAGAGTTGTAGATGGAATTGATGGAATATATGGAGATGGAAGAGAGTACATGGAATTGACGGAAGAGTGATGAAGTGTTGTAGTGGAAGAAGGTGCAGATTTAATGAATGCATTAATGTAGTTGTTGAGTGTCGAAACTGTTTGTAGATGGAATTGACGGAAGAGATGGAGATTGAATTGACGAAAGAGATGGAGAAACTGATGAACAGTGTAATTGTTGGTAATGATGTAATTGTTGATAGTTATATGTGTTGCTGGACTGACTGACGACTTTGAGAAACTGAATGAAACTGACTGGGTGTCATGTAGACGAAGTGAGTTAAATGTTGTTAGGAGGTCGAAAAGCTCGTATTTCAACATCAACTATGTTGATGATGTGGATGCGAGACTAGTACACCTGCTAAAAGTGAAATAGAAAATGTTGAGTAAACGGTGCAGTAAATGTTGTTCTTATATTGTGATGGTGTTAAGCCGGACTAATACTAGTGCTATAGGAATCCGGGTGAACGCAGGGGGACTGATGGTCTAGGCTTCGGCTTGTTCCATTCAGTCTTTGGGGAGTACCGACCCCACGTACCCGAGGTTTTGAGAAAGAGCCATCAGTTCCGTGCGCCTGGAGCAAAAACTGAGAGTTTTTCTAGGACAGCGGAGAAGCGAAACCTGATCAGAGGTTATCTGAACAACGGGTTAGGGGGACACCCATCACAGGTTACTGTCAGCCCCCTACACGGTGAGGAGCCTATCCTGGCTGAAACGTGGTGGTTGTGGTTTCGAAGTCTAGAGAGTGGCGGAGAGCACTCACCATTTGTGTTCGGGAATCCAGCTAGCTTAAATAAATTGGGACCTAGTACTGAGACTTTTTTCAGATTCTAGGGGTGGTGGTTGACTCATTGTTTCAACCCCGTCCATGGAGACCGTGGGATTAAGCCGTCAAGGCAGGTGTTCACGTTGATCCACGAGACTTCATTCCCTCAAGAACGCCCTCTGTCATCAAACACGGGAAACACGGGTATTTATTGAACCACGCTCGAAAGTCTAGTATATTAAGCAAAAGCATTCTGAATAACGACGAAATGCTAAAATACAAAATAGACATGAATAAATTACAAAACATTAGAGTTTCAGTTGCACAAGAAAATTAGGTAACATATATTATTCGTCGGATTCCCAACTTTACATCAGAACGATTTTTTAAAACATCCATTGTACTGATTCCGTACAAAGATAAAAATCTAAAATTGTATACAGCTTACACAGAAATTATTGCTTATCACAAAACTGTCAATGAATATTCCTACGAATGTAATAAAAAGTAATTCAAAATGTATCAGATGAATGTATGCAGCATTTTGTTTTCAGACCCTATCAAAATTTGTACTGTAATGGTCAGAACACAGTATAAGAAGGAATACCATAATTGAATTCGAAAATTGTAAAATATCAATCCATGACCTGTACCAATTATATAGAAACTTATAATGAATGTGTTATCATACCTAATGTTATGTGTTATCTTATCAAACCTCTAAAAATATAAATTATACCGTTATCGACCGATTTGTACCGATTATATAGAAACTTATAATGAATGTGTTATCATACCTAATGTTATGTGTTATCTTGTCTAATCTCTAAAATACAAGTTATACCGTTATCGATTGATTTGTACTTGAAAAAGCTTATTCAAAAACCTTGGAAATTCGTCGCATTCCAACACTTTACAATATCCAACTAATGTTTACATCAAAATCTAATGATAGATGGGATTGTATCCTCACGTTCTTTTAAAATCTTCAGGATAGTCAAATAATGTTTACATTCAAATCTATGATGAATGCAATTACAATAACTGCTATCTTTTCTGTGAAGTGCGTTTCCGAGGTTCCGGTAAAAGTAGTTTAAGGTTATAAGAGTCAGTTCTTAAGCGGAGATTCAGAAGAAAGAACGTGAAGAATAAAGTTGTATATATAAAACGTTTCGTTTTAAAAAAAATATATAATAGTTTCGTGAGAAGCACATAACTTTTCACACTTTTATACGTTCGAATAATGTCACGCGCCACTGTAGTGGCGATCAGGAATAAGAACGATCAAAGAAAAGAACGATAAGCATTAGCCTGATAGGCTAATGCTTAACTAATGATTAGTATAAGTCTTAGCTAAGCCTTATTCTAATGATTATACTAGTTTTCAACTGTACATTCAAAATATTATGTCTTTCTTGGCAAGTCAGATTCAAGTTGTGAAGTTGCGAAGATCGGACGTGCGCGAACAGCTTGCAAGCCAGTTTTCAAGAGTTTTGTAGTGAAAATGAGTGACAATTATCTCGATTGACTGGTAATTTCTGGGTAAGTGCAATCACTACTTCAAGATTGGCAAAGTGAAAGATAATAATTAAGGATAAAGAATGCAATTTTATACAGCTTAAGTGTGATGGCTACAAATGCATGCCGATATTCGAAACGCCACTATCAACGGTTTGTCCAGCCGGTAAACCAAACACTTTTTGACAATAATGGTTATTTTGAGCGTCATACGGACAATAATGCTGAATTGCCTGCCTTTAATTTAAATACATACAATTTCATTGCTGAAGACATTCAAGATAGGGATAACATTGAGAATTTAAATGATTTTAATAGTGAATCGGAAAGTTCGTTCAATGAAAAATTGGCGAATTGGATGGTGACCGAAAATATTTCACACTGTCCTGGAAATAAATGATAAGCAGTATTAAAAAGTGATGGGCTGGATGTACCTAGTTCAGTGTCGACTTTATTAGAACTAAATAAAATAGAAAAAAGTGTGATAATGGATGTAAAGCTTGGTAGTTATATTCATTTTGGTATAGCCAAAATTATAAAAAAATATAGTAATTTAAATATTGTAAATAATGATATAGTTCGTATAGAAGTAAAGCTGTAAACCTGATTGCCCATGACATGGCCCATGCTAAAACCAATTTTATGTTTCATCATACTCAGTTTTGTCTGTGTTCGATTTCCTGTCGATCAAAGAATTCGATTAGAAGATATATTTTATGCAACGGTAGGTTCATGGCTTTGCGCAAAATATCAGCTTCTATACTATTCGACCAATTTTACAAAACTTCCTGTGATTAAAAAACCAGGATTCTACCAGCATTCGCCAATAGATATCGTAATTCTATTAGAGCATGCCAAGAAAATTAAGTATCAAATTTATTCCGCACGCTCACCTGGATCCTTAAGCGTGTACAGGAAATATGTGTAATTTTAGAACTTTGCAAAGTGCTTATTTTGCTCTCCGAAAATTTACCGAAATCCAGTGATTGTGAAATTTATTATGAAAGGCAACGGCTTACAGGTTTAAATAACAAATGTTGTTTACGTTGATTCATAAATGAGCTTTAAAAGTTTGGCTGCACTATTGTACTACTAAATATTAATTGATTTAAAACTAAAAACCTATAAAAATTTACATAGGCCCTGAACTCTATGAAAAGTATACAATCTCGTTAAGTCAAATCCCGTGCATCCACTGATATGCCAAAACTGTTCCCAGTGGGAAAAGGGAAAAGAATCCCTCGAGAAGGTAAGTTTCCTTCTATTCATTATTTATTTTTTTGCAATAAACAAAAATAATGAACAACTGATACATATTATAAAACATTTAATATTTAATATTTATAAAGAAAGGTGGAAAGAGCTCAAGCTGGTTAAATTCACCATCGAGGTACTCGAAACATTTGATCAGAACTTCCGCACCCATGAGTCTTGACTGAGTTAGCTTAGCAAGAGTATAAATCACTTATAAGTTCTAAGTGAAAATGGAAAAATTGATCTAACAAAACTTCTGAAATATATTATTTGTTACTATTGCACTAGTAACGAAAGATCTGTCGCTGTATTTTCACAGTCTTTGTAAGTATTTTGTTAGCGCTGGTAAATTTTTGTAATTCTTAGGGGCTTAGCGAAGATTACAATACAGTAGAACCCGTTTAAGACGATCACGCTTAATACGATTTCTCGCATAATACGCCACTTTACGCCAGTCTCTTCAACTTGAGACATATTTTCATACATTTCTTAACGCTTAATACGATTCGTCATCCTGTTTAATACGCCCGAGCCGAGAGGTCTAACCGAGCGCTCTAACGCTAGCCCCAGAAAGGCCTGCACGTTTGCCGTTCGTCATTTATTGACTTGACATTTTGTGTCGCGCGAATTATGGAATCTTCCTAATGTATACTCAAAAACTAAGTCTTAATCTATTTATTGAAAAGAGTAACTTTCCAAAATCTATTTTACAACTGACTTCCTTTCTTTAAATCACAGATCTTATATCTAGGGAAATTGTCTACAAAGTTGGCACGTGCATGAACAGGTGCAAAAAATATATAACAGGTGCAAACAAATATATAGCAGGTGCATAAAAATGTATAGCAGGTGCATATTAGCATACTGCAGCTGTAGAAATTGATGCACGTGTGGTCCATTCCAGGTGGCTTGAATATAACTCCTCCCCCCTTAGAAGGTTGCGATGGCCAAAGAAACTGAATCTTCGTGGGTTAGTTGGCCTGAGCTATGACTCGTGAATTTTGGAGAAATTGTAGGTCGTGTGTTTTCCGGTGGTAAACTAATGCGCAGATAGAAGCGATGATGATGATGATGATGATACAGGACATTATGTTGAGTGTTATGTAAAAATAGTCCTGGCTGATGTAATTGTCGAGGGAAAGGGGATTCCATTTGATGAACAGGTATCTCCTTAGTTCGTCTAGTTGGATGGTGAGTTGTTATATCGCAGAAGGCAGATTCCTTTGATCTTCAATTCGTCTTGGCCACAGGTGGTTGTGATAGTGGGTTACAAATAGTAGGTTTAGGTTCAAATTTTCAGTCAGTTCAGGTTCAAATATTTCCATATTTAAGTCACGGTCATGCAGCTCGCAGTCTGCCGGTATATTGTTTATGATGTTTGCAGAGCAGAGCAGTTTGATTGGTGACCTTCTTTTGAAGCTAGTGTTTTTAGCAATATGTTTTTAGGCAATCGAGACTTAATCAGATTGAGGAGCAGGTAAGGTTTAGTTAGGATGGTTTTAGTTTTATCAATAGGAAGGGGGATTATATGATAAAGGGAGTAATTTCCTTTTAATGTGATAGGGATCCGAATGTTAAAGATTTTGTAAGAGTCATTGGAGTAGGCTTATAGGTTCAATAATTCATAGATTTGATGCTTAATTGTTGACTTTCGAGGATGGAATTTATCTCGGATAGCTCTAGTGGACTAAGTATTGTCCTTGAAATTATGTTTAGCTTTGCAAGGATGATTGCTTCCGAAATGCAGGTAATGTGATCGTTTAATAAGTAGATGTTACTTGATTCAGATATTTTATGTATTTTAAATTATTATGTTCTTTGATAATTTGATTCCGGGAGTTTTCGTTCATAAAATTTAGATAATGTCTAACAAATTTTTTTTTTTTTTTGGGCGATATGATTTGTTATATTATCGATTTCGATTGTTTTCTAGGCGTAAGGTAAAGTAGCTAGTTGTTAAGCTCTGCCAGCTTAGATTTTGTTATATCTAAGGACAGCTTGAGTTCCGAGATATTTCCGAAGGTTACAAGTGTGTCCCGTATGTGTTTTATGTTTGTTTGGTAGTTGTCTAGTCGCACGATGTGTATCAAGTTATTGTAGGAAGAAATTATCCGTGCTGGTCCAAGTTTTATAGGTAGAATTCCATTGTTATTCGTCAGGTCCCGTACGTCCAGTTCTTGTCCATGTGTTATCGATATGATGCTGAAATTTACGTTTTCTCTTTAATTTAGATTTGTGTATTTTTTTGTTTTTGTCAGAAATTATGGTAATGTGATTATTTTCTTCAACTTTATGTTTTGAGAACCGTTTATTTAGTTTATTTCTTCGAAATTCTTTTCTGTATACGACAGACCCTTCGTTGTATGTTTCGGGATTTTTTCTAGTAGAATTTAATTTTGCATTTCTTTTTGTAACTTTTTCTAATAGTTGTTTGATTTCGGGGTATAGTTTGGACTGAAATGTTTTAAGTTTTTCAAGATGGGTGTTACAAGATGTTAAGCTGTTATTAAATTTATGTGTTCTACCGTAAAATAGTTCAAAGGGAGTGAGTTTCGTAGCGGAGTGAATAGAATTGTTATAGGTGATTATAACTTCATTTAATATGTCTTCCGGATCATTCTCACGGTTTTTCTCGTAGACTATTCTGTAGATTTCCGTTAGGGTTGAATGTAATCTTTCTACAGGTGCATTACTACTAGTTTGTTGATATCGCGTCGTGGAATAGTTTATGCCAAATTTTTTGCAGAAATCCTTGAAGAGGGTGGAGGTCAATTCTGAGCCTTGATCCGTAATAACAGTTATTAAATTTTGTCGGGCACCGTGTAGGCTGATACAGTGTTTTAGTGCTTTAATAATTGATAAACTTTTTCTAGCTGGTAGTTGGTATGCTGCTGCAAAATTTGAGAATTTATCGATGATGGTTAAAATATACCGTTTGTTTATCGTATAGATATCTGAGTGAAGGATTTCTAGAGGCTTGCTAGGTGTTTGAGGCGTTTGAAATTCTGGTTTAGGAGGATTCCTTTCATATTTAAGGAGGTTGCACTTCTTGCAATTATTTATAATTTGTGTTATTTTTTTCTTTAGGTAAGGGAAGAAATAATCTCTTTTGAGATGAGCTAAGGTCTCGTTTATTCCACGGTGATTACTTTTCAGGTGGTAGTTGTTGATCGGAGCGTCTTGGTCATCGCTTTCAATGATCTCTTTAAGGCGCTCAGTGCATCTGACTAATTTGTAGCATCCGGATTGTGAGAAATGTTTTGTATATACGTTTTGAATTACTTTAAAGATGTCATCTGGGGAGAAGATGGTCGTTATCTTGTTAGGGGGAATAAATTTCTTAAAGATCTCAATAAGTGTGGTTTCTGAAAAGTCCTGCATTTTAATCGTTCGCCTTTGTTTATTTCTAAACGGTGTTTCGAGGGAAGTTGATGGTTGTCTATCTGTTCTTTCTAGGACTAGTTGAAGTGAGAATTCATTTAGAGGTCCTTCTGAAATTGGGATACCTGTATTCAGGTCTTCTTCAGCCGAATGTATCGTGGTACCTCTTGTGTTTTGGGCTGAAATATTTGAAGGTGGATGTGTGGTTTGATTGTTATGTATTTCTACTGACGCTGCCTTGATTTTTGTTGGTATTTTCTCCTTGAAGGTCTTTTAGCACATTATCCATGACACGTTGAAAGGTGGCGGGAGCATTCTTTAGGCCGAAAGGCATACGGACATATTCGTAATGGCCGCCTTCAACTGTGAATGCTGTTTTTGAAATGTCTCTAGCATCCATTTCAATTTGGTGGAAACCGGAAGCCAGGTCTAGTGTTGAGAAGTACAAAGATTTTCCCAACTTGTCTAGTATCTCGTTGATATTAGGGAGTGGATATCTATCGTTTATTGTTTTCTCATTGAGCTTCCGAAAGTCGATGAATAATCTCCATTTTTGCTTCCCACTGGCGTCGAGCTTCTTAGGGACTATCCAGACGGGTGAGCTCCAAGGGGAATAGCTCGGGCGGATTATGCTTTGTTTCAGCATATCCTCAATTTGTCTTTGCACTTCCTGTTTGTGCACGTATGGATATCTGTACGATTTCGTATAAATGGGTAGATTGTCTATTGTGTTAATTCGATGTTTCACTTGATTTGTGAACGTGAGATCCTGGTCATTTTTTAAAAAAATGTCATTATATTGATGGTAAATTTTATACAACAGTTTCTTCTCTTCAAAGCTCAGATGGGAGGTCCGTAAAAGATCGACGAGGTCGTTGGAATTTGTAAACGGAGAATTATGTTCAAACTTTACCTCTAAATTATTGATTTCTTCGTAGTTCCTTGAAATTTGTTCGACCATTAAGGGCTGTTCGATAAGAAGAGTTTTTTCATTGTCAGATAGATTGGTTACTTCAACAGGGGCGTACCAATCGGTGGCTGTGTAAATTCTTTCTGAAATAAATAAATCTGAGGAGATCTGGATCGATTTTATAAGGATGTCCCCATTTTGTACATCCACAGGTAATTTGGCTATGAGCTTTGAATGAGGTGGCACCATATATTACTCAGACATAAAATTGGGCTTGAAATTGAGTGGAATTTTGGCGTTGTGAGTTACAAAGACGTTTTTGCCTAAGTCAACCTTTGCACCTAATTGGGATAGTGCGTCAATACCTAGAAGGCCATCAAAGTACCCATGGAATTTGAAGATTAGGAACCTTAACGTTCCTGGTTTGTTGAATTCGATGAAATTTGGAAGAGTGACTTCTTCTTTTACTTCATGTTTTGCTAAAATCGTCGTAATCGAGATGGGTTTTGTGGGCTTCACATCTTGGGAGTCTACGTATTCGGGGTTTATAAAGGACGAAGATGCCCCGGTGTCTATCAGGAATTTCAGCGGTCGTCCAAAAGGGGATAATATCTGAATGTAAGGTAGTGTCGTTCCGTGTTTGTTCACGTCTAGGTATCCAATGGGTTTGTGAAGGCAGGCAACTGAAAATTTTCATCGTCTATCTCATTATTAGGTGGACATGAATCCTGATCAGAGTGGTAGTCTGGGGAATCTGTTGCAAAGGGCTCGTGAAAGTGTCCATAGTGTGGGGTTGTAACCCCTGGGTAGTCCATAGGGTAAAAGTCTGAAAGTGCAAGGGATTGTTGGGGCTCGAACTGAATTTTGTTGTCTGTGTATGGGTAGTAGGTTGAGGGCATTTGTTCCGAAATATTATATAATTCTTTCACAGTGTACCTTGGTGTTGATTAAGGGTTGGAGAAGTTATTAATTTGTGGAGTAGGTTGTTGTTGCAATGGTCTTCTAAATGTTCCGGATGTTTCCATTGGTTCAGGCTTTGGCAGTATTTTATTGTTCGGTCGGCCAGAGAGTTGATGTTTGTTTTGATATGTAAACGTGTTTTGGAATGGTATTGATCTAAAATTGTTATTGAGTATCGTAAATTGGTTGTGGTTGAAGGTTTGTTGTGGGGCACTATACCGCGTAAGTAACGACTGCGCCAATTATGGAATCTTCCTAATGTATACTCAAAAACTAAGTTTTCATTTATTTATTGAACAGAGTAACTTCCCAAAATTTATTTTACAACTGACTTCCTTTCTTTAAATCACAGATCTTATACATATCTAGGGAAATTGTCTACAAAGTTGGCACGTCCGTGATCAGGTGCAAAAAATATATAACAGGTGCATAAAAATATATAGCAGGTGCATATCAGCATACTGCAGCTGTAGAAATTGATGCACGTGTGGTCCGTTCCACGTGGCTTAAATATAACTCGCGCGCGCTCCGATTCTTTTGTAATAGTGCATCATTTGTTTGTTACAATATGAATACAATTAAGCGAAAGGCATTGTCATAAATTGAGAAGTTTTCGATAAAAAATCACAAACAACAAATCAAACTCAGTTAGCTTCACTTACCAGTTTCTACGTTACGTACCATTTTAAAGAATAGAGAAGAAATTAAAGAAAAATACAGATTGGGAGGTGTGCAGAGAAAAAAGCAAAAGGTAGGAAAGTTTGATAAATTGGAAAAAGTTTTAGTGGAATGGCTTCATCAAGCACGAGCTTTAAAACTGCCCATAAATAAAAAATTATATTTATCAATACGGTAAAAGTGGCGACAGGTCGAAAATACTTTTTTTCAGCAAAAACCATTCCAAAGCTATAATCCCTAATATTACTTACTCAATCCCTAATATTACTATCAATAAGCACTTAATTTATAGATAATTTTTGAGAAACGAATTTTTGGATACAATTCAACCACAGAAGAATCGTATCCTTGGGATTAGTGCTACAAGTTCCCAAATGTACACTACTCGCGGTGTTGGAGCTCAAAATATCATCAGCGCAACTGTTGTACAATTCTAAAACTAAGAAACTAAAACGAGTGAGCCTATAAATGCTCTTTTATAATATTAACTACATCCAGCTTGACGATACTTTCTCACATGCACTTCAAAAATCTTTAAATCTACAATTCGAATCAGAAGATGGTACATCTTATACATCTCTTCTTTTTTCAATCAAATCAAACAGCTGCGACCAGACGACTGGAAACATGAAACTGGATACAAAATACCAATATTGTTTCTCCCAATTTCATATTAAAGCTCCCTAACTAATATGCTGCAAAATGAAAACAACCTCATTCATGAGACTCATAAATAACATCAATATTTACATTTTCAGTTATAACATTTGACAGTGAGTTGATATTACAATTAGTAAGAGAATTTTTTTGCATGATGGCCACACTTTTAATTTGAATCTTGAAATTATCATGGATTTGGTCGCTGAATCTAATTTAATATATGAAAAAAGTTTCATTGGGCGTTGCCCATTCTGATTGAGTATGAAGACATTCTCAGAGACTAAAAATGGAATAATTGATTTGCACATATCTAACTACCTAAGTGTAGACTTTATATCAACAAAGGACTGGATTTATCCCATGAGTTATAAAACAGATAACCTTCTACCCAGAAACCTTAAGTTTGCAGACTTGATCTCTTCAAATGCTCAGTCGATTCAACGTCCTCGTTTCTTTTTTTTATTTCCTCGGGTATGTTGAAATGCAATCGATATCTTATTCTTCCTTTAGGTGTTTCGTCGTACGGTTCTTTAGTATATTTCCTACATGGAGTTATAAAACGATGATGAGTTTTATTTCCTGTCCCTCGTACGAATAAATTTTCATCAAGATTTTTTAATTTATATCTTGTTGGTCTTCTCTTATTTCTATGCGCCCTACCTGGCTGATGTAGTACGTATTGTTTGTCCGCAATGTTTGATTTGCCTCTTCTTTTTTGTTTATTTGCAGTTTTATTACAGGATGTCTTATATTCATGCAATATATCTCTTATGAGGTCACCATCTACGTTCCCTTAAAAAAGTCCTTTGGTTTTTCCACGTGATTTCACCGTTATAAGTGTCATTAGCTTTTGCTATGAGCTCTATTACATTTAATGAATATTTTTCGAATCGCAAAACGTAAATGGTTTCGCTGATTGTTCTGTGCGCCGTATTTAGATCTAATATTCCATTATGACTATTCGGTATTGTGAAGTGCATCCTCATATTATTTTCATCGAAATATTTGCTTATAAGCTTACTGTATAAATCCGTTTCCATACCCATTGTTTTCGGTTTTTTTCAATGATGCAAACAACCATTTTATGTGGGCTAGCAATGTGCTTATAATGATAAATAAAATAAACATAACTATAAAATATAAAATAAATAAAATAATAATGTGCTTATAATAATGGCTTAGGCTAATAAATTTGGAAAATTTATTTCCAAAAATTATTCATTTCGCATTTGCAAATAATATTTGCGTTTAAACCGTCCATAATTTTCCCAAACTTCTGCATACATTCTTATCACAGTTAAAATAAGTTCTTGCATTTGCGATCGATTTTTTGAACTTTCCTATGTCATTTACATTAAATACTTTCCTAACTGCTTCTTGCAATTAATTATACATATGCATTTAAGTATTTTTTTTATATGGTATTTACAAATTAATCTATTTTAATTTTTAGTTTAAGAATTACAATCTAATTTTAATTTGAACTTTAAGTATTACAATCAACGAGCTCTAAATCCATACTAACTTTTATAAATCATTTTTAATTCACGTTAAAAACTATTTTTTAAATAGGTTACTCGTTTAAAGTTTTTTAATAACGATAAGTTACTTTCAATATTAATGCTCCTTTCAAAATCCGACCTAAAAGTGTTTCCGAAATTAATTCTCTGTACCAAATCGCGCATTTCAAAACGGACACCACACACTCCCTCACCAGCAAGTCATTAGACTGCGTAAAAAGACTTGGTCTCTACAGCTCGAATCTCACGCGTCGATTTTTGGTTGAATTATTATTATTAACTGCAGAAAATTTAATTAGTTCTGATGTAAAATTGATAACAAAAGCAGGTTTGATTCTGTCTACAGATACCTTAATTAATTTATTCCTTACGTTTATTGTAAAAATTTTGTCAGTGCGGTAAACTACTTGGTAAGGACCGCTATATGGTTGAGAGAGAGAATTTTGAATTGGTGGTTTTCTAAGAAAAACATGAGAACATGTCTTGAGATCTTTGAATATAAACACTTTATGTTTTGAGTTGTTGGAGGGTTCTACAGGTTTCATATGGTTAATGAAATGTTGCAGTTTCCTAACTAACTCATGCTCTGACGTTATGGTAGATTTTGATTCGTTGAGGAATTCTCCCGGCACGCGAATGTTTTCGCCATATAACATCATTGCTGATGCGGATTAATTTTGGTCAAAGAGCGTAGTTCGGAGTCCTAGAAGAACGAAAGGTAATGCTTCATACCAGGAATGTGATTCCTGACAGAGTAGAGCTTTTTTAAGTGTTCTGAGCAGACCGTTTGTTTGGGGATGATAAGGAGAAGATCTTTTACGTTTAAACCCCAGTCGGGTTGCTAATTCCTTGAAGAGTTTTGATTCGAACTGAGCTCCTTGGTCTGGGATAATTGTCTTTGGGATGCCGAATCGGGCTACCCAATTATTTATGAAGGCATGTGCCACTGACTGTGTAGTAGAATCTATCATAGGAATGGCTTCCGTCCATTTTGACATATAATATATAATAATATAATAATGGTCAGACAATATTTATAACTATCACATGGAGTAAATGGACCAATAATATCCAAATGAACGGTTTCGAAATGTTCGGAAGGAAGCTCAAAATTGGAAAAAGGTGAAGAAACGTGTCTTGTGATTTTTGATCTCTGACAATTTAAACACGCTTTTACCCTATTTTTAATGTCGGCTTTCATTTTACTCCATATAAATTTGCTGGTGAGTAACCTAGTAGAGGCTTTAATGCCTGGATGATGAAGATTGTGAATTTTTTCAAAGACCTGTTGCCTGAATTGATGAGGTATAAAAGATCTATTTGAATTTTGTTTAGTGTCACAAAATATTTCAACATTCGTATCGGCAATTTTAATTTTCTTAAAGCAAAACGACGGGTTATTTATCTAAGAAATTAATTCTGGGTCGTCTTGTTGTGCTCGCGCAATTTCTTCAAAATCAATAGAAGGAGGTAAATTGATCACTTCTATCCGCGATAGGGTATCTGCGACCAAATTGTTAGATCCTGAAATATGACGTATATTAGTAGAGAATAGCGCGATGTAATTAAGATGCCTTGTTTGTATGGGAGAAGCTTTCTCTGGATTTTGTTGAAAAGCATAAACTAGAGGTTTGTGGTCGGTAAAAATAACAAATGGACGACCCTCTAGTAGGTGCTTGAAATGCTTAATAGAGTAGTAGATTGCCAAAAGTTCTCTATCATAGGTGCTGTAGCGCGCTTGTGACGGTGAAAATTTGGTTGAGAAAAAACCAAGAGGTTGCCATGACCCTTCGAACTGCTGTTGAAGAACACCTCCAATGGCAAAGTTGGATGCATCTACTGAAAGTGATAATTAAGCATTTGCAGAAGGAAAATGAAGCAGTGTTGATTGGGATAACTGTTGTTTAGATTGTTCAAACGCATCTTCGGCAACACTATCCCAGCTTATTTTTTTGTTACCATCTTTTTTGCTTCCAACAAGAAATTTATTTAAATGACGAAGTATTTCAGCAGCGTTTGGAATGAAGCGTCGATAGAAATTAATCATTCCTAAATATCGTCTTAATTGTTTAATGGTTTCGGGTTTTTTAAAATGTTGAATTAAGTTTACTCGATCCGGACATGGCTTGATTCCTTCCTTACTAATCCAGTGTCCTAAAAACTTTATTTCCTCTTTCAGGAATGAACACTTCTGCAAGTTGATTATGAGACCATATTCACTCAATTTATTGAAAAGTAACTCTAAATGACTTAGATGTTCGTGATCATCATTTGATGCTACTTATATATCGTCTAAGTAGATGAAACAAAAAGGAAGATCTCTAAGAATTGAGTGAATAAACCTTTGGAAGGTCTGCGCAGCATTGCACAATCCAAACGTCATTCTTGTGAACTCAAAAAGGCCAAATGGAGTACATATTGCAGTTTTTTTCAATGTCAGATGGATCAACTGGAATTTGATGATAAGCTTTAACCAAATCTAAAGTTGAAAATACACGACAACCAAATAAATTGTTTGCGAAATTCTGAATGTGTGGTAGCGGATAGTTATCTGGGACTGTTATACAGTTTAAACGTCTGTAATCACCACATGGTCTCCATTCACAATTTTTTTCTTAACCAGATGAAGAGGAGAGGATCATGGACTTTTTGATGGACGACATATGTCAAGAGCAAGCATTTTATCAAAGTCTTTTTTGGCATCAGATAACCTATCACCACTTAGACGTCTGACCTTTGATGAAATAGGATGACCTGTAGTTATAATTTGATGAGTGACCGAGTGTTTAATTGGTTTCAAAGAACCATCATCAACGGTAATGTTTTTATAAGTTTTCAATAAAAGTTCCAATTTAGAATTTTCGATTGAGTTAATTAAAATTGCCAAAGATTCGGAATTGGAGTTTGAAATTCTTGCTTTACAAGAAATTTTAGATAGTGGATCTATTAAAAGTTTTCGTTTAATATCTATGATTAAACCATAATGTTTGAGGAAATCTGCACCAATAATTGGATTGACTACGTCGGCAACAATAAAATTCCATTGAAAATTGCGTCTTAAATTGAAACCAAGTACTAATGCCTTAAACCCGTAAGTTTTAATTTTGGTGGCATTAGCTGCTGTAAGATAAAAATTACAGTCTTGAGTGGCTAATTTATTTTTGGTAGGAATAACCAAGACTTCTGAGCCTGTGTCAATTAAAAACGTTAATTTAGACAGGGGATCGAAAATGTCTAGACGACTAATTTGGCTTCCTTTACCCACGGTCGTCTGCATGGGTATGCCCATTAGTTTAAAGATGGTTCGTCCGCAAATTTGCATGGTTTAATACACTTATAAGCTTTAGTGCCGTATCTTTTATGATAAAAACAAATTTCTATTTCTCTATTTTTTGAGGAATTCCTGTTGTTGAAATGCTTATTATATCTATTATTTTTGCTAGAGCTTCTGGATCTTTTAATGTTTCGAATTTCAGTTTTAAGTGACTGAACTTCGATAGACAATTTGGTCACTAGTTGAGACAGTTCGTTAACTAAGTCCGTATTTGAATGGTTGCTAGCGTACATTGAAGCGGGATTATTCATGTTTGAAGATGACGTATGAGCTGAAGACATAGAATAGACCGAACTTGCGCTTGGAATTTCGTTAATTCGATCAGCGCAAGTTGCCATTTCGTCTAATGAACCAGTATAACATGCTAAAATTGCTTGAATATGATGAGGCAGTCTTTGCAGCCATAGAGTTCTGATAATCGAATCGTTCAACCTTCCTTCATTCTTAGTACGCATATCGCGTAACAACTGTGAAGGTTGATTATCACCTAATGAGGTCCGTTAAAACTTGCTTCATTTTTTCGCTCTCAGATATATAGAGTCTATCAATTAGTGCTCTTTTGAAACTACTATATGGATTAGAAAGGGGAGGGGATGTAATAAGATCGCTAAGTAGTCTGAAAATGTCTTGATCTAATGCAGTTAATAAATGGCTGAACTTAGTTTGTTCAGTAGTTATCCCGGCACGTTGACAATTGCGCTTCGAACTGAAGAAACCATGCCTCCGGAAATTGTTTCCAGAAAGGACAAGGTTTAATAGAAACCGCGTTAATATTATGTAGCGCATTCTCATCCGCTGATGGGTTTGGCGTACCGTCACCATTTCCCATGCCCGCGGTGGCCAGAGCGTCGCGGTAAACGTCGTCGTTCGACATACTAACTTGTGATGAACTTGTGAAATTTTCAATCCAAAAATTAAGAAAGGAACATCAATAGGAAAATTTGGTGATTTGTTAAAATTTGTAAAATTTATAAAATTGTTTTAAATGAATAACCTTTACAGATTTAAAATTATTTTGAAACTTATTAATAATATTTATTTTAATTCTTAAAAAAAATAACGGTCCACCAATTAATGGGGCTCCGTAAAAATACCTAATTTGTTTTGATAGATGATAAATTGAATGACGATGATGATGATTGAATGACGACGACTCACCAGGTATAAAAAGGTCGTTCACATCGTCTTTATTGATTGCAGATTGTGTTGACTGAGTTTCCAAACTTTCGTTTGTGTAATCACTAGTTTCAACTTCTACTTCAGCTTTCTTAGTTGCGTTCGAATAATTCGTTTGACTTGATGAGCTTCGTTCAAAAGGATCGTTCGTTGCTTGTATGCCAATAATCGGCGACGGTGATTATCGAAAATCAAAACAGCTGTAGGATGGAGCCGTTCTTCCTGAACGTATGTCGTTCTTTGGTTGTGTTGCTGTAGTTGTTCAGGTTTGTTTAGAAGAAGCAAAATCCAGTTTAGAAGTGGTTCTATCGAAACCCCATCAGAAGCAGGTTCGATCGTTGCTCAGTCGGGGTCACCAGTTTAAGTATTTTTTTATTTGGTATTTACAAATTAATCTATTTTAATTTTTAGTTTTAGTATTACAATCTAATTTTAATTTGAATTTTAAGTATTACAATCATCGAGCTCTAAATTCGTACTAACTTTTATAAATCATTTTTAATTCACATTAAAAACTATTTTTTAAATAGGTTACTCATTTAAAGTTTTTTAATAACGACAAGTTACTTTCAATATTAATGCTCCTTTCGAAATCCGACCTAAAAGTGTTTTCGAAATTAATGCTCTGTACCAAATCGCGCATTTCAAAACGGACACCACATGCATATTGTTTGATGCGCTGAATATGCCAACTTTGTGAATTGATAGTCTATGATCCTTTATAAATTCAATCACATCAGATTCATTGTTGAGAAGAATTTCAATATCAGACACAATTTTCTTACCGTTTAGTTCATTTGAAGTTCGTTGCGGTTCGTTTTTAGTAATAATTATTAATGTCTTGAAAATGTTTCAAATGTTGGAAAAAAGAGAGGTGCGAAATTTTCTTCCATTCACATTTTATAAAGCAATTAAAAACGGGAGTTTTTTGTATAACTTTCATTATGAGCAGAGCATAACAGCCTTTTCACATAAAAAAAAATTGTTTCTCATTTCTATAATACCAAAAAATAAGAAATTCTGTATAAAATGGTGAATGTCACCTCTCAAAAAGATCCGCACAAGAGCTTTGTTGTAAAAATAAAAAAAAAATACAGAAAGCTAGTATTTTGTAACGTGTCCGTTTTGTTCAATGACACATTTCAATCGATTTGGCATACTGAAGAATATTTTTCGCAAGTATTTCCCATCCAATTTCACCCATTCTACGGTCCAATTGATCCCAGAGATTTCCAATGGGATTACAATCCAGTAACTGAACAGGAGGATGAACCATTTTTGGACAATTAAACAGCTGCTATTCTTGAACAATGCGGGCCTTATGATGGGAATTATTGTCATCGTAATATTTAAAAGAATCCAAAATGCTCATTTCGGCAGCACTTTCTCACAAATTTTGATTCAAAATGTCTAAATCCATGATACCATCAATAAATCTCAATTCGAAACACAATAAAACAAACACAACACAAACATCAAACTGCCGCCTCCGTGTTTCATTCTAGGCCTGAGGTTAATTAGACTCCATTCATCATTGGGTTTGTGCCACACCATAACACGTCCATCCGAGCCAAACCCATTACATTTGCTTCCATCGGAAAAAACTACATCCTCCCAATAGTTGAGTTCCTCCTAATTTTTTCTGTAGCGAAATTTGAACGCTTCTTCCTATTCACTTCACTGATGAATGGTTTCTTCTGTGCAACACGGCCATTGTATTAAATATCAGTCTTTCCACTGCTATCAGTCAGTGCGGACGTACGAGCGAATTTTCCGAGTGTCACAAGCATTTAATTCTATTGTTTTATCTATCTTTCTATTTTAATAAATTAAGTATATCGGAATACCCGAAGTGAGTGTTGATTGTTGTGAAAACTCCAACCCTGCCCAGCGCAGGAAAAGAAGTCGGGAATCTTCCCCGATCGGAACGCTCCTCAGGGACCAATTCAAGATGGCGCGAAGCGCTTCTAAATCATCCGTGTCAAACAGATTCCTGCCATTAGCTGACCTTGAGGGTAGCAGCGACATCGGTCAACAACCGAGCATGGAACAGCAAGCCAAGGTGAGAGTTCCCCCAATCACTTTCACTGATCTTCCCCGCGATACAATTGATGCCATCCTCAAAGAGCTTAAAATTGAAAATTTTTCAATTAAATTAATCTCCATTGGAAAACGCCTTTTTCTTCATACGTATGAAGATTACTCTACTATTGAAAAATATCTAAAAGCCAAAAAAGTGAACTTTTTCACTTTCCAACGGCCAGATTTACGGCCATTAAAAGTAGTCCTAACAGGGTTCCATGACATTCCTACGGAAAATTTCAGAAAAATTCTGAAAAACGATCATGACGTCAATTCATTCGACATAAAAAAGTTCACTTCTAAGATAGGAGGAAGTGAACAGATATTACTTGCTCTATCTACAAAGAGGGACAAAAATGGCTGATCTGAGGAAAATTAAAACAATTCTTCACACAATTGTACGTTGGAGCTACTACTCTAACAAACGTAAAGGCCCGACGCAATGCCGAAATTGCCAAATGTATGGGCATGGCTCCTCCCATTGTCATTTACCCACTAAATGTGCCATATGTAGCGGCCCTCATGAACACTCTAAGTGCACACTACGAAAAAAGGAGAGTAATAGAATAGTATGCTGCAATTGTAATGGTCCTCACTTTTCCAATGCTCCTGAATGCAAGAGCAGAACAGATTATATCGCGCTTAAAGAAAAGCTACAAAAAAGGAGAAGCAACCCAAAATCTCATAGAAGCTTTGATACGTTTGCACTTTCGGAGGAAAATTTCCCAAGTCTGTCTACACTTAAATCTAAAACACAAACCTGTGTTGAAAATATTCCGAAATTGCCGGCAAACTTAGTGAGTACAACGAACGCAATTGGAAATAGACCTCAACCTCAACTCTCCTACAGTGCGGCGACCAAAAATACCCCAACCCTGTCTGGTAAAACTTGTAATGAAGAACTTTTCTCGCCAGAAGATTTATTAAAGCTTTCTCAAGAACTGATCATAAACTTATCAAATTGTAAAAATAGACAAGATCAATTCAATGCAATTGTTAGCATTTCAATAAAGTTTCTATATGGCTGAAGAATTGAAAATTCTAATATGGAATGCGCAAAGCATTAAAAATAAGGTAATCGAATTCTTTGATTTTATAACTAAAATTAAGGTTGATATTTGTATTCTAACGGAAACTTGGTTGAGGCCGCATGATAAGCTAAGTCATGCTAACTTCCACATATATCGATGTGATCGTAAAAATAAAATAGGTGGTGGAGTTGCAATCGCAATTACAAAATCAATTAGGCATTCTCCATTGCCCCCTTTTGAAGCGTCTGCCATTGAAAACATAGGGCTATTGTTAGAAGAATCTGAAATCAAATTATACGCAGTTTACTTTCCTGGTACAAAACTCACGAAGGATAAATTAACTATATTCAAAAACGATTTAAAAAGGTTCACACGTCAAAACCAAAAGTACTTGCTTTGTGGCGATCTTAACGCGCGTCATAGGCTTTGGAACTGTGTCCGAGCTAATAAAATAGGTCAATGTCTATATGAAATGTTGAGTGAAGGGAATATATTTATTCACTTCCCGACCGAACCCACATTCTATTCGCCTCGAGGTGCCGGATCTACCTTAGACATTATATTAGGCGATGATAGTATTGGCCCCTCCGATATTAGAGTATTACAAGCGCTATCATCGCCTCATTTACCAGTGCTTTTCACTCTAGATTCAAAGGGAGTTTATCGCAACAAACCATATCAAGCCTTCCTCTTCAAAAAAGCTGACTGGAGAAAATTTCGAAGACATGTGAACGATAATATATCGATTTCGCAAAATACGCTTAATTCTCTGAACACAGCTCAAGCGGTCGATGAAAAAATCTCCGAATTTAAGCACACTATTTGGAGGGGTATAGAATGCAGTGTACCCAAATCTAATGCCAAATATACAAGCTTCGAATTAGATCAGGAAGCGCTGCAACTTATCCGGACCCGAAATAACCTAAGAAGACAGTGGCAAAGATCTAGGGATCCGGCCTTGAAGGTAGGTGTGAACACACTCACTATAGCAATCCGGAAAAAAATTTCAAACCTACGGAATCAGTACTGGAATCAAATGCTCCAGAGCTTAGATTTCAACTCAAGGGGACTATGGCGATTAAATAAAATCTTCAAAAGCAAATCTCACAACCTCCCCTACCCACTTAAAGACGCAAGTGGCCAGCAGACTTACTCCTGTGAACTTAAAGCAGAAATTTTGGCTTATAAATTTCATTATTACCATAAAATATCAAACTATAGGCGCAATGTCATCATAGAAACGATGATAGATAACTCCGCGCAAAGCACAACCAACACATCTAACTTGCCCCCCGGCGCCTACATCAAGACCAGCGAAATAGTTAGGCAGCTTAAAAAACTTAAAAATCGAACAGCTCCTGGGATCGATGGAATTCCTAACTATGTGATGAAAAATCTGCCAAAGAAAGGGATTGTGCTCACTTGCCTCTTATTCAATGCTTGCCTCAAACTATCTTATTTTCCACTCGCCTGGAAACAAGCTGTTGTAGTACCTCTGCTAAAGCCTGGGAAGGGTCCACATGAGCCAGAAAGCTACAGGCCAATAAGCCTTTTGCCAGCCTTTGGTAAGCTATTCGAAAAGCTAATTCTTAAACGACTCACAGACTTCGTGGAACATGCCAACATACTTCCTGACTTTCAGTTCGGTTTCAGGCACGGCTATTCAACGGAGCACCAGCTGTATCGCGTCTCAAAGGACATCAAGACAGCCCTCATAGGGAAGCAATCAGTTGGAATGGTCACCATCGACATTGAGAAAGCTTTCAATAGAGTCTGGCACAAAGGTTTGCTTTATAAACTCCAAGAGTACAAAACGCCAGAATACTTACGTAAATTGATAGCTTCATACCTCAAAGACAGAACATTTAAGGTAAAGGTCCGAGATAGCACCTCTACTGTAAGATGCATCCCTGCTGGTGTGCCCCAAGGCTCATGTCTGAGCCCCATACTTTTCAATATCTACACCTCCGATCTCCCTACAAGCGAGCACTGTCAAATAGCTGCCTTTGCGGACGATACTTGTTTTTACACTTCAGGAATTTACCCAAGTACAATAACTGCTAACTTGGAAAAAATGCTTGAAAAAGTTTATCAGTTCTTTAACAGGTGGAAAATAAGCATCAATATTGATAAAACCAAGGCAATACTTTTCACCAAAAAACGTAAATGTTCCTTGCTGCCTAACCGACCGATCAACTTTTTAGGACAAGCCATACCATGGTCAGAAAATCTGCAGTATCTTGGGCTTACGTTGGACAAGAAACTCATGTTCAAAGACCACATTGAACGAATAAGCATTAAAGCTTTTAATTCTGTAATTCAACTGTATCTACTACTCAATAGAAGGTCCCAACTGAACGTTAAGAATAAGATGATAATTTTAAAAATGGTAATTCAGCCTATCATATTATACGGAGCGCCCACTTGGAGTCAATGCGCAAAATATTTGATATCAAAGCTTCAAGTCACTCAAAACAGGTACTTAAAAATGGCGCTAAATAAGCCTTTCTATTTCTCTTCACGCAAATTACATGAGCTTGCTAATATTAGCCCTATCAATAAACTCGCGCTCTCACGTAGAGATAATCTATTAGCTAAGGTAGAACACGCTTCAAATCCATACATTCAAGCACTCAGGATGTGACTTAATAGATTAACCTTAGAGATCATGCATCCTCAACCAAGTATACATAGTTATTACTAAGATTTAAATAGTATGTAAATAGGTTTTAACATAGGTAGTAGTAGTTTAAGTTAGAGTTAAGTTTAAAAGAGGTTTTTGTTGTATTTTCCTCTACTATTATAAATATGTCATATGAATAAGTAACATTTGTGGTACAAACAGAAATAATTATGTAGATGCAATGAATATCAAATTCAGAACTCTCACTGTAAGTATTAGCTTAGTCCTGTAAAATTTTTAGAAACAATAAAGAACTTATTAAATAATAAATAAATGTATTAAGTATTTCTCAAAACCCGTCGCACTGTTTCACATTCTTCGTTTTTCTTAAAGTTGCAAACACTTTACCCACAATTTTTGGAGCACTAAGCTTTGGAGTTTTTTTTTTTTTTAATTTTCTTCACGATAGCGCTTTCTTCAAGCGTCGTTAGAACCTTTGGGCGACCAAGACTATGCTTCAAGTCTATCGCTTTCCTCTTTATGCCTCCGGAGAATATCCTAAACAGTTCTACGTTTCATCTTGAGGCTCGAACATATTTCTCCCACAGTTTTACCTTCCCCATTATTAAAAACTACCAACTGGATCTTCTCTGAGGACGTGTATTCGCCCATTTTAATTTAAATAGCACAAAGGTTTTTTAAGCTACGAACAACACGCGGTTTGTAATCAATATTAGATATGATCTGCTCGGCTCTACTGTGACTTGATCACTGAAGGCAATATGCTATAAAGAAGGCCTCAAATGTGTTCTTTTCACATAAAAGTACACATTTTCGCCCAATTTTCCTTGTTGCTCCCCGCTCTTAATAATTCAACTTTACTGTTGATCTCTTATGACATCTCAGTCGTCACTTTTAGTTACCGTGGGACCTGAAATGAATTATGGACGATGAAAGAGGTGAAGAGTTAGTTCTCAATGAAAACGAACCCTTACGCGAAGAAAATGAACAGCTAGCTTCAAAATCAGTTGATCGATTCTTTTTTCATAAAAAAGATATCGATAAACATTGCTGGTCGACTTTGAAGGTCGCACGACTTTTGTCAACCATCGAGCGTTGGGAAAAAAACAAATTAAACACTTTAAATCATTAAAAGGCACTTTATTGATTTCTATTTTATGAGACAACAACTATTCACTCGCAACCTTTTCCTAACAATAACTGTGGTCAGCAACTGTGTTTAGATTTTTTATAATATTTTATTATCTTTAATTAATGCTGACATGATTATATTTTCTTATGCTAAATTGTTTAGTATGCATATTGCTTTATTATCTAAATGTTTAGTTTGCATATCATATTACCAAAAATGTTTAGTTTGTAATTTCTTTGTGATTCGTTGTTATTGAAATAATATCAAAAAAGGTTTAGTTTGCAATTTCATTATTATCGAATTTTATTTGTGACAAAGAGTCTGTAGTAATTGGGATTTTCGGCTTGGTCATCATATTTAGTTTGGGACTGGCTGATGACGTCACTCCTCCTCCCTTAGTTTCAAGATCCTCCTCGATCTTTGGAATAATGTTTGTAATTTAAAGTTTGAAAATTTTACTTTTAAATCGGAAAAAGAAAAATAGGATAATCTACGCAATGATCATTATTATCGTTACAGTTATACCTGTATATGTGTGTACCATCTTTGCAAAATGTAATTCTTTGATACGTTTGATGTTTTCAAAATGATTTTGTTCAATTGCATCAAGGGATAATTTATTAATAGACTTTCAGGGGAGTCCAGGTAAAACATAATTACTTTTGTAATGTTTAATGTCTTGAACACAATATTATTAATTTTTATAGAACAGTTATTGAAATTGATTAAGTATTTGCCAGATATTTTCAAAATTCTTTCATCACAATTACTAATTAATTTACTATGATTTTCATTAATTAGAAATAATCCAGTACTTATTTCTTCTATGAATTCTTCACCTGTTGAAGTTATAAAATGTTTATTGGTGTACATACATAGTTTACAAGATTTCAATTGTTTCATATATTTTCATTTATTGTTTCATATATTTTTCATGATTGATTTTTATGATAATGCTAGGCTCGAACATAATTTGCTTATTTTGTTTGTTACGTAATGGTTCCAAATAGTACAAAGGAACAGAAATGATTTCAGTTGGTACCTTATCTACAAAACGTAATTCTTTTGAGCCTAATTCATTTATCACTAAGTTAGATTCTAAAAGTTCAAGTTTCAAGAGGACAATTTGATTTTCCAACATTTCTTTGGAGTTAAGCAAGTTTCTTGAAATATATTTCATTTTGGAGGATAACACATTATCTTGAAGGATTTCTATTTGATTGTGGATAGAACGAACGTTAGTTAGCAATTGGATAAACATAAGGTTTCTTCGGGTCTCATTAATCTACGCAAGTCTACGCCACAGTCTGTAATTTATCTCTACTCAAGTTTTTAATTTTGTACTATTAGTACTAAATATTAGTATTTAGTACTTTGTACTATTCTTCAAGATATGGCTGATTAATGTCCACGTCCCGACAGAAGATAAGGATGAGGAAGTGAAGGACGCCTTCTACAATCACCTAGAACGCCTCTTTGACTCATTGCCCACAAACGACATCAAAATAATTCTAGGTGATCTCAATGAAAAAATTGGCAATGAACATATTCATCGGGGAACTACAGGAGGCCACAGCTTTCACGATAGCAGTAACGACAATGGCCAGTGCCTGATTGACTTTGCTTGTAGCAGAAATATGATTATTAGTTCAACGTACTTCCCACACCGACGCATTCATAAAATAACTTGGGCATCTCCAGATGGCAACACCTTCAACCAAATCGACCATGTGCTCGTTCAACAGAGGTGGGCATCTAGCATAATGGACGTCCGAACATTCCGTGGAGCAAACTGCGACTCGGACCACTACCTGGTCAAATCAACGTTTCGATGTCGCCTGTCAAAGGCATTTAACACGAAAACCAGCCCACTACAAAAGTTTGACATCGAAAAGCTCCAAACGGAGTCAATTGCTAAAGATTTTCATGACTCCCTCGAAAACAAACTAGCGCCTTTACTCCAAGATATGTCTGAAAAGACAAGTAACGAGCTATGGATGGAGGTGAAAGGAGAAATTAAAAGCACAGCAGAACGGTCGATTGGGTATATAGCCCGGCACAGAAGAAATGACTGGTTTGATGATGAATGCCAGAATGCGTTAGAAAAGAAAAATCAGGCGTATAAAGAATATGTTAACAGAAATACCAGGACGAAGAGGGAAACTTACGAGAATCTCCGACGAGTAGCCAATAAGATTATTAGAAATAAGAAAAGAAAATATTTTGATGACCAATTAAGGTCAATAGATGCAAATTTAGCGAGCAATAGATCGAGAAACGCTTACAAAGTAGTGAAAAGCTTAAGACGAGGATATCAGCCCAAGACATCACTCTGTAAAGATGAAAGCGGTAACATCATTGCTGACGACGATAGGATCAAGGAAAGATGGGCTGCCTATTTCATGGAGCTCCTTAATCCTACACACGGCTCAACAACAGCAGAGTCGTCAAGCATCTCCGAACCGTCCCCTTTGGCCCCTCCAACTCTGGAAGAAGTCAAGTATGCCATCAAAAGCCAGAAAAACAGTAAAGCGCCGGGCATTGATGAAATCCCAACAGAACTGATAAAGAACGGTGGTGTTGCGGCACAGAAAGTCATCCACAAGCTGATCCAACACGTCTGGGATCAAGAGCAGATGCTGCAAGAGTGGTGCCAATCCATCATCATCCCTATCCACAAAAAAGGAGACAAACTACAGTGCGAAAATTACAGAGGTATATCACTACTCTGTACATCTTACAAAATCCTCACAAAAATACTTGAAGGTAGATTAACACCATATGCTGAAAAAATAATTGGGGAGTATCAAGGTGGTTTTAGAACCGGACGATCAACTACTGACCAACTGTTTACAGTTAGGCAGATCCTTGAAAAGTGCTGGGAATTTAACATCGACGTCCACCAAATCTTCGTGGACTTTAAGCAAGCATACGACAGTATTGATCGAGAAGTACTGTACCAAATAATGCTTCAGCTTGGAATCCCAGCGAAGCTAGTCCGCCTGACAAGAATGACAATGGCATCAACAACAGCACAAGTCAGAATCAATAACCAGCTTACTAATGCCTAATGCCCTTAATGGCTGGCTCCACTGCTATTCAACCTAGCTCTAGAATACGTCATACGGAAACTACCTGTGGATACGAAAGGAACACTACTCTACAAATCGAGCCAACTGGTAGCCTATGCGGATGACATCAATATCCTGTCAAGATCCTTTTCATCTGCCAAGAAACTCCTGCTCAAACTAGACCAAGAAGCGAAGCAGGGGGGGATGTAAATCAACGAGTCCAAAACAAAAGTTATGATACAAACCAGGAGAAACACCCCCAACCGGTAAAACATAACACTCAACGAATTCAACCTGGAAAATGTGGACGAATTTACATATCTTGGCTCCAAGCTAGTGAAGGATGGTAATGAAACGGCGGAAATAAAGCGTAGAATTCAGCTCGCCTATAAAGCGTCCTACTCAGTTTTGGGTATTCTGAAGGCCAGCTTCATACATAGGAAAACAAAGCTGCAAGTATACAAATCTGTGGTAAGACCTGTGTTGTGTTACGGATGTGAGACATGGACCCTCACTCAAGCTTCCGCAAACATACTAAACGCTTTCGAAAGGAGGGTCCTAAGACGAATCGTGGGAGCAACGCAGGAAGGAGGACAATGGCGAATTAGGTACAACCATGAGTTGTACGAACTCTTCGACGAGCCAGAAGTCTCCACTGTGATAAAACTGCGGAAGCTACAATGGGCTGGCCATGTGCAGCGAATGAATGAAGGTCGGATACCTAGAAAGGTATTTGTCGGAAAAACTGAGGGACGCAGGCCAGTGGGAAAGCCAAGAAAGCGCTGGTCCGACTCTGTAGACGAAGATAGCAGCATGCTACTCGGATCCCGAAATTGGAGGACGCGGTCGATGGACCGAGACAACTGGAGGCGACAACTACGGGAAGCCAAGGCCCGAAATGGGCTGTAGCGCTACAACGACGACGAAGTTTTTAATTATACTGTCTATCGAAGTCTGAAAGTCTTTATTAATCTGTATCTGTTTATTCATATTGGTAATTAAGGCGGGATTGTTAATATCAATAGTTTTTAAATGATTCTCGATATTTTCTCTATCTTCGTTATCCATGGTTCCGAATAATACTTTACAAATATTTCCAATGAGGTAAAATAAGCCTCTTTTATTACGAACTTTAGTTTTGGGGATTAGAGTCAAATATTGAAAATGAATTTCTAATTATTGTTCTTGAATTAATTTCTTTTGCTCCATGTCAAAAGGATAAGGCAAACCTTTTGGGTGATTTTTTGTAGGGCAATTGATATTAGGGATAAGTTTACATGATGTATTATTATGTTATAATTAGTCACTATTAATTGGGTTGATTTTAATTTCTATATATTCGGATTCACTTTCAATTTGATCAATTATTAGTTGTGGTTGCATTTGATACTGTACAGTCTTTATCAGAAAAAAACAGGCCCAGGAGGGTATGGATTTCCATTGTCTGAAATTAGAATATTCTTTTTAAGTCTTTTCAGTAGTAAGACTGCATGTTTATTAATGTTATATGAGGTTTTAAAATTTACTTATCTGCTTTTCTTTACTTTCTAGCAAGCGATTGTGAATTACTTGCTTATCTACTACGCCTCTTACAATATCGATAGGCCGTTCTCTTGTTATCGAATGGATTTGGCGATTATAAAACCCCAATGTTTCAAACAGTACTTCTTCTATGTATGGGGTTTTTGAATCTTTACCTATAGTTCTCTTTTTTCTCAAATAGCTCCATGTATTATTTAAACATCCATGTATTATTTCAACATTCAAAATGTGCTTCTATGTTATTAGTTACGAAGAATTCTTTAGGATTTTACAATACTTAATTCATTATCAGCTATGAGTTTAATTGTTCTTCCCAATGTAGACAGGATCAATTGTAGACTTTTTATAATTTCAATATTTTCATTGGACGGCAATATGGTTGCTATTGCAGATTTAGAGAATCTATCAACGGCTATTAAAATTTTCAATTGTTTGATAATTAGGATATCAATATGGTATATTTCTCTGAGGTCTTTAGGGGTTTCGGTTAACTGAAATTTAGGCTTAATGGGATTAATGTGTTTTTCCAAATTACGATTATAAATTCGTCGTGTCAATCCCGCATAATTCTCATTTATTCCAGCGTGTCCAGTTTCTTCTTCGTGGTAGGTTTCAATTATTTTCATTAGGCTATCTTCAGATTCGGGTTCAGACAAAAGCTGAATAACTTTCATGCAGGGGATTTGATTTAGATCATAATTTTCGATTAATATTTGCTGTAATTGATTGTATTCGGAATCGCTGAGTTCAATGAAAATTACGGTTTTCAAAGGTCTAAGTTTTAATCGAAGGTATGAGGTTGCTTGTTTCAAATGCTCAGATCCTTTAATAATTCTATGATGGAATTTGGTTAATAACTGTTTTCTTTTATTATTTGTTAGGATAAACGGTTGTGGATGTTTGTTTACGTAGTCATCTTGTAGAGGTATAAGTTAAATTAAATGAAGGAAGCGGTTCCTTAAAAAAAACACAATCTTTATTGTAAGAGAGCTAATTACAGACTGAACTTAAAAATGTAATCGCTTCATTTTCCTAAATTCTAAATTTGCTTACTTTCACATGCATTCCCGTGTGACCAGGTAAATTCGTGTTAACTTGCACTACGTTGCAAATGTATGAAATTCTGCTGATTCGACTGTCTAGTGACTCATATTGTATTTTCCCGTGTGAACAGGTAAATTCGTGGTAATTCTTCCCCCTTAAGATAAGGTTGCCCCAACCAGTGCTAAAAATAAGGTTTGTCGTTAAAGTTGACTTTCTTGGGCGACACGCTTGCTTCGGTTGATCGGTTTTCTTCCAAGGGTTTTGGACTAGAGGTTACGGTATTAAGATTAAGATTAAGTATTAAGATTAAGAAACCGTTTACATAATTAAATTGCTTTACAGGTTTTATTAACAATTTTCGAAATGATTCGCTTCTTGTAAGTGGAACATTTACAATATATAAGATAGAGGAACCATTGGTAATGATTTTAATCTCCGAAAAATCTAAAGCTTCTTCAATTGTTTGGAATGGGAAAAGTTCTTTATCCAAAATTTCTGTTGCTAGTTCAATTTCTGTTTTGAAAAGGATGATTGAATTTAACTTTGGCCCAATGAAGTGCGTAATTGATGTCAACCAATTCTTTTTTTATCAGTTTTAGGCGGAATTGAAGATCAAAAATGTAATTGATATTTAATTCGGTATTGTTTTTGAGCATATCTTGAATTTGATTTGCAGTTTTGGTTATCTTATTGATTCTATCGTTATAAAGCTGATTTATTATTACTTGCTTGCTGTTGTTGTCTAATACGTTATTCATTTTCGCTTTGATGGTGACGAAATCCTCATGTTCTGGATTTCCCGCTAACCACTTCCAAGCTGTCCCCATGAAGTTAAAGGACCTCTTGGTCCTACGGGGTTTCAGGTTTTCGATGAGGCTCTTGATTTGATCCATCTCGAGTCTCAGATAACGGGAGTTGAGGTTGGATCCGAAACGGGAAAGATTAAAAATCGGTTGTATGTTTTCCAAAAACCGCCTGTATGTATATGTCGATAACGTGGATTAACTTAAAATTCCCGTCTTGAATTTTGGCATATCCTGAGTGCAGTGGTACAATTTGTGAATTGGAAAAATCAAGGATTTGCACACTTGCGGAGGCGACACCGATTGGTTTTAACTAGGTTTTAATTGTGTCCTTGTGGATAGTTTTGCCTGACTCTGTAATAATTGTAGTGTTTTTGTTCTCCCTAACGATCTCTTGCTTGTAGCGAGACGAGAGCTTAGAATGTTTTCGTTTATTTTGTTTCACGTAAACAATATCTCCTGGCTATAGCTTTTGGGTGGTTTCCTAGACTTGTTGTGTTGCCTCATGTCCTGTTCCTGCTTGGATTGAAGTTTCTCAATATTCGCCAGTCTTAACGCATCTAGATCAACGGGATCATTATTTGTAGTTCTTCCCAAGAAGAGCTCGGAAGGCTTTCTTCCAATTGTAGAGTGGATGGTATTGTTATACTCTAAAACAGCCTTCTCTAGGAGTTCCTGAAAGGACCAGTTTGGCTGCTCTTTCTTGACGCATCTCATGTCCTCTGCAAGAATCGAGTGGAAGCGCTCCACTTGACCGTTGACCTCGCTTTTATAGGCGGGAGTTTTATATGTCTTGATTTGAAGCTCGTCCTCCATCATTGAGGTGAGGGAGATGGATCTTAATGCTCCTTCATTGTCCAACACGATACTTTCGGGGATGCAGAACAGAAAGAGTATGTCCCGCAGAGGTATTTCGTATTTCGAAAATTTATCAACTGTAGTCAACACGTGCTTTTTCTTTGTTAGGAAAAGGTCAATATGGAGAATATGGCCAGAATACTGCGGTATAGGCGTCGGACTTAGGAGAACCTTTGGTGGATGCCGATCGTATTTACTTTCTTTGCATGTAGTACACCGGCTCACAATGTTTTTGATTTTTGCTGACATCTTAGGGAAATAAAAGTTTTCCAGGATCTGAAGTCGGTTTTCTTCACTGTTGCAATGGGCTCTTTTATGCGTTTTGAGTATCCTTTCCTCTTGCTCTAATTCGCTGGTTATGTCTTCGACTATTTTCTGTGTATACTTGATTCTATAGTAACTGAAGTGAGTCGCATAGACCTCTTGAACCTTTCCCATTATCTATTCGCTTGTTGAAACTCCATTGATAATGTTAGGGTTCAGATATCTTGTGAATATATTGATGATCGATTCTGCACTACATTGTGGTTTGATGAATATGTGTCTTGTGTAATTATCGAAAGACTTTATAATTTGGTAGCTGTCTTCTTCCCCGGTGTTTAAAATTATTTAGTTTCGGAAGATATTAACAGGTATTTCAACGGTGGGAATTAAATTTTGAAAAGAGCTTTCGTCACTGTGCTGTGTAACAGTCATTGAATTAAGTGTTGATATTATGGGACGTCTAGAAAGGGAATCAGCGACAATATTAGCCTTACCCGGTTTATACTTGAGAACATAATTATACTCTTCCAATATAGCTTTCCAGCGCTTCATTTTACTGTTATTATTCTTGTTACTGAGCGCATATGTTAAGGGTTGATGGTCAGTAAATATTTTTACTTTCCTTGAGCCATAGAGGTAGTTCCTCAAGGAGTTCAAAGACCATATAATTGCCAACATCTCCTTCTCGTTGGTCGCATAATGCTCTTCAGTTTTTGAAAGTGTCCTGGAAAGAAATGTTATTGGTTTGTCATTTCGAGACAATACTGCTCCAATCGCGTAATTTGATGCATCAGTTGTTAGCATGAGATCTTTGTCGAAATCCGGATGGACTAGAACAACTTCCTGGGATATTAGAGATTTCTTTAGCTTATCGAAAGCCTCTAGAGCATCATTGTTCAGGTGGATGATTTTGTTTTTAGAATTTGTTTTTGACGTATGTCCGTCCTCCCCTCTTAAAAGGGATGTCAGGGGTTTCGCTAGCTTTGCATAGTCACGAATAAAGCGGCGATAATAGCCTGACATACCAAGGAAGGATCGGAGGTCCTTGAGAGTTCTCGGAGTGGGAAAGTCTACGATAGCCTGGACTTTTTTTGGTTTTAATACCTTCAGTGCCCACTACATATCCCAAGAACTCAATTTTCTGCTTCATAAACTCGCATTTGTCGAGCTAAATTTTCATGTGGGCAGAGTCTAAGATATTCAAAACTTTCTCTACATTTTGGAGATGCTCGTTTTCGTCTTTACCGAATATAATTATGTCATCTTTATAAACATAACAGCTCTTCCCAATTTCCTCTCCGAGAATGTCATCTAATGCGCTTTGAAATATTGCCGGAGCATTTATGAGGCCAAAAGCAAATGGGTAAACTCAAATTTGCCATTGTTAACGGAAAAAGCAGTTTTCTCTATGTCTGATTCTCGTAGTAGTATTTGATGAAAACCACTTTTGAGGTCAATTATCGAGAACCATTTATTCCTCCCAAAATTGGCAAGCACTTCACTTATTTCCGGGATAGGATACCTATCCGGAATAGTTATTGAGTTAAGTTTCCGGTAGTCAATCACTAACCGAAACTTCTTTTCGCCGGAAGCATCTTCCTTTTTGGGTACTACCCAAACGGGAGAGCTATATGGGGAGCGGGACGGCCTGATTATTCCGTCTTTAAGTAATTTGTTAATCTGCTTTTCGACTTCAGCTCTGCGTGCCATAGGGTAAGGAAAGGATCGCGAATATACGGGATCTTGAGTTGTTGTACGAATTTCACTCTTCACCGTGGTAGTAAAGGTCAATTTTTCGTTGGGCTCAGAGAGAAGGTTTCGATGTTTTTTTATCACCTCATGTAATTTACTAGCCTGATTTCAATTTAAATGAGATGTCCTGATATTGATGTTGCTGACATTCTCAGATTCGTGTTGTTTCAGGGGTATAATTATATTACGATTAATTACCCTGTAGTTTTCCTTGGTGTGGATTACAGCGTTGAGATTTTTCAGCGTATCATTTCCAATTATTCCCTCAAAAGCAATGAGTGTTGGGAGGGTAAAGAATTTGAGTTTTTGTGTGTGAGGACCGAAAAGGTTAACAAAGGCATGGTGCGTTATTTTGATGCTTCCGCCTACAGAATTTGCAAAAAAATTATTCTGGTTCGGCAGTGCGTTTTTTATGTGCCTGGGTTGAACATAGTTCCTGTTTGAATCGATCAGAATTTTCAATACCTCCCACTCCTTAGGGTGTATTCAAAATATGGAAGCGAAGAGGACTTCATCCTAAAAAATAGATATCATCTAGCTCTTCGGACTGGTTGAGACAAGGGTTATCCATGCATTCAATGTATTCTGTTAGTGTTTCGTCGTGATTTATTTCCTCAGTAACTATGTTCTCTTCATATTCGGTTGGCGGTTCTTGGCCCTCTTGTGTTTGAGAAATATTTTGAGTTTCCGTGTTAAAAAGTCTTTGAGCTTTATCGGGTTGATGGAACTGAGCGGATTGATTTCGTTTAATAAGGAAACTTTGATTTCGGGGTCTGTTTGCATAATTAATAGCCTTTGATCTGATGGTTTCATCCACGTCCATAGGTTCTGGTGGTGGTTGAGGCTTGGGAGGAACGGGAGGTGAATAGCGATACTGTGGCTGTTGAGCTGCAGGAAAAACGGGTTGCTGGTATTCGCGATTAAACGCCTGATACGGATACGAATTTCGGGGATTGTAGAGTAGTTCTGGGTAAAAATTGTTCCTGGGAGCTGGTATAGGCCGCGGTATCAAGGACGTTAGTATATTTTTCGTAGGTGGAATTGGAGGTGGAGCTGATCGATATAGTTTTGGAGTTGCTCCTTGCATGTTGTTGGCATGCTGTGCGTGGTAATCCATATTCTGCAGCTTCAAGCACAAATGTAGAGCTTGAGGTAAGTCTGCAGGCTCGCGTATGCTCAATAACCTGGGTAAGTCCCCTTTAAGACCCCTGATGAACGTGTCTAGCGCCTTCACACGATATGATTGAGTTATGATGCTGAGCGACTCCTGCCCTAGTTCCATAGATGGCAACTTATTCAATATAAGGGAAAGATGAAAATATACTTCCTGGTAGAATTGAGGGATGCTATTGGGTCCTTACCAGAGTCGTCATCTGGTACTAGAGTGTGCTTAGATCTCTTTTGTCCGCGTAGTGCAGCGTCAGACACTTTGATATCTTTTCGCAATTTAAAGGTGTGTTGTAAGACTCAAGTGCTACATCTGCCTGTCCAACAACCTTATTCCTTATAACAGAGAGGATACCATAATATTTCGGGGTTCCCTTCAGATGCTCATATAATTTGAGGATTCTTTCCACGCTTTTTCACCATGAAATAAATTCACAGGGCTCGCCAGAGAAGCACCTAAGGCTTTTGACGACATCCGGTATTTTGTCCATTTCGGCGAGATTTATATCAGCACCGCGATTTATGGGGATATCCACTTCATTATTGGCATCCGAGACGGGGTTCATCATGGAGTAAAAGAACTCCCTCCCTTGAATAATGAGGGTTTCGGTTAGTAATCTAGAGATAAGTTGGGTTAGGTCTTGCTGATTTGGGATGTTCTGAGCTGCGGGCGGTTCCGCGGATAGTGCCGCAGGTGGCGAAAAATTTTCACCAGGCATTTCGAGCCTGGAAGGACGAATAAGATTATGCGGGTTCGACATAATGGTGAGGAGCGGATCCAAAAAAAATCGAAAAAACAACAGTACCAGAAAACACAAACAACAAAACACAACAATGCTGTGCACTAAGTCATAATATTTTCAGTTTAAAATAAACTTACCTGAAAATAAGAACAGCAAAAATGCCACTAGTAACAAAAATTTGTTACCTGATTCAAGAATATTTTCATTTAATTCAAATGATATAAATTTATTTCCTGAAAAAGATTAAAAAAATAAATAAAAATAAATACCCAAGACAGATAATATTCCGCGTGATTTTTAAATAATTTGTTTCTAAGTTTTCTTCCTCTTCGAAAATTTCCACTTATTTTAAATATTCCACTTTCACATAAATTTGATTTCAGAATTTCAACAAAAATTTTCACCTATTTCACAAATAGCACTTGCATTTAATAATATATTTAATTAAGAAAAATACTTTTGGTTACAATTCATTCTTTTCATTAAATTTCTTTTAATTCTTAAAACTAATCTTACATTAATATCTGGAACGCTGCTTCCATCGTTGGGTTTGGCACACCACAAAAATACCGTTGAGCGTATCATTTTTGCTTGTCACTACTGGGGGGCCTTCTTCGGTATGTCCACCACGTTTTCTTCCTCGTTTGGTTGACGGGAACACACACGCGAACCCGAAAGGATCTTAAGATAAGTCCTTGGTTATCGAACTATTGACTTCCGATCGAACTTTCGCGTTAACTTTTAACCGACCGATTGGTTATCGCGTGGTACTGCGTGTGTTTTACGACTTGGTTATCGTCGAAATCTAATTAAAATCCAAAAGATAATAATATTTTTCCTTTCAGGATAATCTTAATAACGCGACGGTTGTGGTGCCCCTCGTTCGGCGCCAGTTAAATTAAATGAAGGAAGCGATTCCTTAAAAAAACAATCTTTATTGTAAGAGAGCTAATTACAGACTGAACTTAAAAATGTAATCCTTTCATTTTCCTAAATTCTAAATTTGCTTACTTTCACATGCATTCCCGTGTGACCAGGTGAATTCGTGTTAACTTGCATCACGTTGCAAATGTATGAAATTCTGCTGATGTGGCTGTCTGGTGACTCATATTGTATTTTCCCGTGTGAGCAGGTAAATTCGTGTTAACTTATATGTTGTGAAGAATCTACTTCAGCTGGATTTTGAGTGGGTATCATGGTGTCTGGAAGTATGTATTGAAGATTATTAAATTTACTAATGTTTATTTCTTCACTTAGGCCTGTGGATTCTATCCTCTAAAATATTCAAGAGGTTGCATTCATCGTTAATGATGCGAGACAAATAATCAGCGCGGATGTTGTCTTTTCCTTTTAAGTATTTTACCTGCATCTGGTATTCTCCTAACTTGAGAATCCAACGTCGAATACGCTGATTCAAATCTTTAACTTTGTATTATTTAATACAACCGTTCGATTTGACGATGGTCAGTATAAAGGTTAAATTTTCTTCAATAAAGGTAGGGTACGGTAATTTATTGACCATACTATAGCCAACATTTCTTTTTCGATTGTGGAATAATTCTTTCCATGATCATTCAGTGTTTGTGAAATATAAACAATAGGATGTCCCTTCTGGGATAGTATGGCTCCTAGATCGAAATTACCTGCATCTGTGGTCAAGTCAAAATTTGCGTTGAAAAAGACGGGTTCAAGTGTAAAATTTCTTTTAATTTCTTATGGGGTTCAATGTAATCCAGATCATCTAATTTAATTTTTGAATCCTTTTTTAAATATTTAGTCAATGGAACAGTGAGTTTACTATAGTCTTTAATGAATTTCCTAAAATAACCAGTGAGACCTAGAAGAGACTTTATTTCTTTTTTTTTTTTGATTTAGGAAGAGGAATATTCAGAATTTTCGAAATTTTTTCGGGGTTTGGTTTTATTCCGTTTAGAGTTACCAAATGTCCACGAAAAGAGGTTTTTTAGCTAAAAAGTTAAATTTATCTATTTAGATTTTGAGGTGGGCTTGTCTAAAGAGTTCAAAGACTTTCTTTATATTTTGCAAGTGTTCTTCGAGGGATGCCCCAAAAATCAATATGTCATCAAGGTAAACCATGCAAATTTTGTTAATGAATTCTGAAAGGACCTCGTTTAACATCCTTTGGAACGTTGCTGGTGCATTTTTTAATCCAAAAGGCATTCTTAAAAATTCATAATGCCCGTGGGATGTAGAAAAAGCTGTCTAAGGGATATCGTGGGCGTGTACTTTAATCGGGTGAAAACCCTTAGCAAGGGACATGGTGGTAAAGTATTGACTTCTACCTAATTTTTCTAGAACAGAGTCTATGTTTGGTAATCGATATTTATCTTTATAGTTACAGCATTTAATCGTATGTAATTGATTGTAAGTCTCGATTTTGGGATACCAGAATTATCCATTTTCCTTGGTGCTATAGCTATCGGAGAGTTACTGGGTCTGATTATGTTTTGTTCTAACATTTCATGTATTTGTCTTCTTATTTTCTGATCGTGTATTTGAGGATTTCTATACATTCTAGAGTAGAAAGGGTTTTCTGTGGTTGTTTTGATTTTATGTACTACATTGGAGGTGACACTTAATTGATCACCTTCTTTATAAAATAATTCTTTATATTGTTTTATTAATCTGCGTGATTTTACTTCTTCTTCTTCAATATTAAATCTTTCGGTACTTAATTTTAAATTCTTTATGGGTCCCATAGTATTAATTTCTTCGTATTTATATGGATTTCCTAATATTGGGTTTCTAATACCTTTAATTATTACTTCTGTTGTATTTAGGTTAACTTCGGCTTGGAGGGGATCCTCGGATGTCCAATCCTAATATAGCCTCAAACTGCCTGTTGTCAAAGTTAGCGACTTACCATATATTACTGGAATGTCCGCCCAATTCGGGTGGAGTTTTTGTAATTGATTCCCTTTTATTATAGTTCTTCTACGATTTAAGTATTTTTATCTAATAAAGTTAAAAAGGAACTTGTATCTACCAGGGCAATCAAGGGTTTATTTTTAAGGGTAATAGATATTGTGACATGTTCAAATACTGTCACGCGCCACTGTAGTCGTTGGAGGAGAAAAGTCGTACACAACCCAGCAAACATTTTGTCGGAATTTCGCTTAGGCGAACTAAATTTAGATCGCCTATTCTTCGCCAGAACGAACAAAAGTCGGAAAATAGCATATGCGGCACATATTGGCCAGAGCGAACAAGAAAACATTTCTTTTTCCTGTTTTCTGGATCCAATTTTATTTTTATGGGTTTTTGATCAGTTTCTCTTGTCGGTCTCAGTTTAGAGTTCTAAGTGACATTTTTGGTTACCCGTTCTCGGACTCATACTCTCGTCTTAAATTAGTAATTTGCATCGCGGAATTTGCGATTATTTTCTCGATCACGCATTACCTTGTGCAGCATTTTCACAATAGATTAGTTATTGTGAAATCGATCTTTTTTATTAGTTTTATACGCAACCAAGGTGTGTCCCTTTCGGCTTCTTGATTTATTTTCCGACTGCGCGAGTTATTTGTTAATTGTGTGATGTGTTTAAAAAAACACAATTTAGTTACAGGTTTCGAAAGAGTGTTAGTTTACCACTCTTTGGATTCCGAACCGTTATAATCATTTCGCTATTCACGGATTCTCGACCAACTGTCAGAACGCCATAGTCCCGTCAAATTAGTCCTTAAAATAGAGGTAAGGTTACAATAATTCCCATAGAGCTAAAAATTGGTATGAATGTTCAGAATACCATTATAAATGAATTGTGAAAAATCCCCATCAATCCCCCTTGTGCAAAAAATTTTATCGATGGTGAAAGTTTGCACAAATAGGTTTTTCGCGTTTTTCAGCTAAACGGTGAGTTTACAGCAAAAATAGTTCAGACAAAAATTGTAGATCATCCGATTCTCTACAAAAAATGTATCTAAACTTTTTTTCATAAGTATTGCCATTTCCGTGATATAGCGGTTGAAAGAATTGAAAAAAATATTTTATTCGTAATATGCACGTTAATGTACTTTTATATACATTTTTGAACCGTTATATGAGTAAATACATGAGTCCCTATGTCTTATACATACAAATTATAAAATTCTTAGAATATAAATGAATGAAATAGGTGGTGTGGAAACTTGTGCATATTACGAATAAAATATTTTTTTCAATTCTTTCAACCGCTATATCACGGAAATGGCAATACTTATGAAAAAAAGTTTAGATACATTTTTTGTAGAGAATCGGATGATCTACAATTTTTGTCTGAACTATTTTTGCTGTAAAACTCACCGTTTAGCTGAAAAACGCGAAAAACCTATTTGTGCAAACTTTCACCATCGATAAAATTTTTTGCACTAGGGGGATTGATGGGGACTTTTCACAATTCATTTATAATGGTATTCTGAACATTCATACCAATTTTTAGCTCTATGGGAATTATTGTAACCTTCAAAGTCTTATTTGACTGGACTACCAGGTAAACAACAAACAATATACTTCTTAAATGCCGAAGCTTTGTCCCCCGTTTTTACAATATTTTACAGCAAATTGGTTAGTTAAGTGATTTTTAGATAGTGTGATCCTAGGTGAATTTCATTCAAATAAATAAATATTTTTTTTATATAATCCGATATCAACGATTTTTGCATGTTGAAAGTATGAACTTTCCACATGTGAAAGCCGCTGATATCAATTGTAAATCAATCACATGGATTCTCAGTGCTTTACTGTAGGTGCATGTAGTGAAGTGTACATTGGACAACAAAAGGAACAGCTGTTATGCTGATTAGGATACTGAATAAATTAATAATAAGCATTACAGCTGGTTTTGTTGTGTGACATATATATCATTGAGATCTCATAAACTCACTAATATTGGCAGCACCACAAGAAAATGGCGACCGTTTAAAGTGACGTCACGTTGGCGCTTTCCATTGGTGGACTACATATCAACAAAGTCCCTCTGACAAAAACGTTGGGCTGTGTACTCCACTGATTTATATCCTACTTAGGAGAAGTCATCTCTTTTGACTCGTTTACAATATTTCAAAATTGGAGCATCCGCAGTTACTGAGAAAACATGAGAAACGAGTAGACAGACAGGAAGCCGTACTGATGGATAGGCAGGTCGCCAAACTAGTAGAATATTATAAATCATTTTTATGAACTCCTAAATATGCTGTGCTTGAATTTTCTGTAAATTTCAGCGAGTTTTGCATTTCTGCATGTTGCAATTATCCTATCTTTACCGTCTGCCAATTTTATTGATAAACTGCAGATTATTAGGGCTCGTCAGTTTTCGTTTTCCTGTTTTTATTCAGACGTGCAAGACATGAATTCTTTTACATAAGCTTGTTTGTATTCTCCATGTTTCGATGGTTTACAGATTTCTTGTGACTATATAAACAGAATTAATTCTACTATTCAATTTCTTTCATGAAGAAAAGACTTAGTTTACAGCCTGTTTGTATTCCTATTTTGCTAACGTGGAGTCTGTAAGAATCTTATAGACTCCTTTTTAAAAAACAATAATCTAATCTAGTACTTATGAAAGCTCGAGACGATAATAATTATATGTAATCAAATATTTTTCTCTAAAATGTTTTCAAATCAAAAATGTTTCTTATTTAGTTCAGGTAAAATTCCACCACGGAAGCCAGTTCGTATTGATGACAATGTCGCGAAAAACAGTTCAAAAAGAAGCTTGAAATATTATGAATTATTTGACGATTGTCTTCAGGTCCACTCCTTAAACTCCTTCTGATTTGACATTCTTCAATAGTTATGCCGTCATTACGTACGATAACGTTTCATATATATATAAGTTGTATAAAATATAAGTGAGGGACTGAATAATATGTATTTCAGCCCCTTCAACTTATATTTTTACCGTTCAAAGTAATGTCGATAGTAGAATTAAAAATAATATTGTTTCCGAATTGGCAGCGTGAGCTGCAAAATATTTAGTAAATGATTCGACACTGAATGAAGTGTTAAAATTTCTAGGGCACTGCATTTAAGACGTTCCAAGGGACTCACGTAGTTTAAATAGCACTCCCATTTATCACATCACATTATATTACGTTTAAATTCAACAACATAAAATTCCTATCAGACTCAAATCCTACAACCGACTTGAAATGCGACTTTACTTTAAAAACAAAACCGCCTTTCAATGCCCTAAATATGATAAAACTAATTTTAAAGAATCAATGACAAATTTTTTTTCCTAAATTTATTTACGATTGATTTTTGTTGTTGCAAACGAAGTTACAAAACGGAGAAAATGCTTTGAAACTGACTTCGCATAATTTATTTCATAGGTTTTGGTTCATTTTCAAGTCTTTTTTTATATTTTCTGAATACTTTTTTATTTAATGGGTTCTCAGGCAATGAAATCGAGAACTTTACCGTGTATACCTGCCATACGGGCTTAATTCCACGGTCTCCATAGACGGGGTTGAAATAATGCGCCAACCAACGCCCCCTATCAAGATGAGGTACCAGTTCCTACCCCAATACAGGATACCCGAGACGCAACTGGGGTTTTTCAGGCAATATTAACTTTCAGGAAATAACGTGGAAAACTTTCATTTCAGAACATAGAGCAAACAAAACTATTGCCGACGATGTGAATTTGTATCATTTTCCGACATGGCGATACGAATTCGTATCGACGGCGATTCGTTTTGTCTGCTGGGAAGTTTCAATTACCAATACATCGATAATTCTCGAAGAGCATAACATAAAGCATAACATAAACACATTGCGTGCATTGAGTACAACAAATACGTGTGTAAGTGACTCAGCGCGTAAAATCGAGAACAATCCTCATGGAAGATTCTGGGTTCATTGGTAGATGTATAAAAGCGACTACAGCGAGCGGCGAAGAGAGTCTTGTGAACGAAGTAAAGATGCGAGCGACAGTGCGCGTTAAAAGTAGTGCGGTAAAAGTGTTGTGAAGTAAAATCGTATGCGAATATCAAGTAGCAAATAAAGGTGCTTACTTTTATTAAGTGATTTTAAAAGTGATTAATTAATTAATGTAAAAGTGATTGAGTAAAAATAATTGTAAAGTTTAAGTGATTTTGAAGAATAAAACTTCGAACATCTAGTTTAAATTATTCGGGTGTCTTTCATTTACTATTGCGAACATTTACGACAAGCAAACAAGTCGCGGACCTGCCAAAGCGCAACAATATCAAGGGGAGTTTATTGGATGTGAGGCTCCTAGATAAAACTTTGGTTCAGCTAGTGTTTCAGGATTATAATTATTAGATCTAGAAGTTCTTTCGATATTTTCAACGTCCATTGGGGAGGCAAAGTTTTGTCTTTGGGTATTAAATAATCGATGATTGTTTCTGGAAATATTGTTGAAAAAACCATTTCTGAATTGTTGACTTTGAGGTCGATAAGTTTGAGGGGGTCGATTTGGGTTTGGTCTTAAGGGATATTGAGCGTTGCGAAGTAAATTCTGTAAAAGTTATCCCTAAATTGTTGTTAATTAGACCTGTAATTTTGTTTTTGTGGTAAATTGTGTTTTTTGCTGTGTCTCTGGCGTCTCCCACTGTACCTTGCAGTTTGGATATCAGGACTCCATAGATTATATCCCGACCTTCTACTGCTGTGAAGCTGATTATTCGTTCCACATTTGTGATGAAATCAGGTAACTTGTAGGTGCCTTTTCCATCAAAGATTCGGGATCGCTCAGCGTGCTGGTACGCTGTTTCGAAACATCTTTTCTATTCTATTTATCTATTTACTAATTACCTATTTGATCTTGATTGAACCGGGATCAGATGTTTAATGATGTCTAGTAAACTGGCTTCAGTATGGAGCACTGATTCTTAGTTACTCCTGTGCACTGATTCGTGGTAACACTTTTGTCTGTAGCACTTTCTGATTTCCACTTTTTATGCTGCGAATTCTCGACTTAGTCCTATACCGGTCTCTGTCTATGAATTCTTTAAAAGCACTAGCTCACTTTTTGATTCCACACTTTTTGATTCACTTTTTGATCATAAAAATGTTTAGTTTGTAATTTCTTTTTGATTCGTTATTATTACAATAATATTAAAAATGTTTCGTTTGCAATTACATTATTATCGAATTTTGTTTGTGACCAAAAGTCTGTAGTGATTGGGATTTTAAGCTTGGTCATCATATTTGGTTTGGGACTGGCTGATGACGTCACTCACGCGTGTTACGTTTTTGGTTTAACGTTCTGTTAAAAAATACTAAATTTCACTTTTTATAACTTTTTATTCGAATTCAACACTCGGTTTGGCTATAACTAAACAACTATTCGACTATAACTCCACTGGGGTGGACTGAACTGAACTGGGCGTTTTTATATTGTCAAAAATGCAAAGTTGCACAAAGTTGTGCAAAGTTGGTTTACGATCGAAAGGACGGATGTTTACATAAAGCAAAGATGAGTGTTTATTTATATTAATGACTCGTCAATTAAAACTTGAGAGGAATTTCATGATACAATTCAATTTGGTGTATTTGTTGACTGAGCATAATTTCAGTTAGGAAGTGAACTTCGTTGACTTCGTTCACAGTCATCATTCCATTTTGATGAGTCAGCTATTGTAAGTCCTCCTTAAGATTTTTGTTGTCCTCAACAAAATTTACTTCGGAAAGTTTAACATCTTTGTTCTCCTTATACCCAGTTATATTTTTAATATGATTCAAAATAAGTAATTGTTACAATTCTTTCGAGTTCGTCTTTAATTAGATCCAGATTATAGTTTTATTGCATGTTTACTAAAATTTTGCTTATTTGTTGCGTAGTATTGTTAAAATCTTTTGTTAATTTTTTGTGTATTAGAGTTGTTTTATGCATTATTTTATTGATATTATTTTGGAATACCTTATTAATTTTTATTTGGTTATTTGAGGCTTCTATCAATTCTCGGTTATTGCCATCAATTATTTTTAAGTGATCCATTATTTCCTCATAGTCATTATTATCCATCAATCTGAAAAGCCATTTATACACAGTTCATACAGGGCTAATCAATCCTCTTTTGATTCTGCTGTTTTGAATAAAATGTAAAAGTTTAAGTTCTCCTTTAATTGTATGAATTGTATCAATTATGTGGGGGTTAATTTCGATTTCTGTAGTAACTTTGTCTAAGGCTGTTTCGTATTGTTTTAGGTCAATTTTATGGTAGATGCGTTTATAATCTTGCACTAGTCTTATTGATTCCTTCTTTATTAGTACGACGCCAGATTCTGATTCGACTTTTTCGATAGAGATTTTGATCCTTGTTTTTTTGATCTATCAATGATCAAAGATCATTGACCAAAACGCCAGGTAGTTTGCCGTGTATGATTTCAAGTATCATCTTTTGTCTAAAGTATGTCATGTTTTCTTGTGAGAAATCTGCTCTTGCGTTTCGGCTAACGTATTCTGCGAATGTACAGGCGAATATGCCACAGTTGTATTCACACAATATTATATTACACAGTGAATATTACACAGTGTATTCTCTTGCCGGGGAATTTCTGTTTTGTTTTCTTTGGAAAGTTGGTCTTTAAATTTTGGTTAAATTTATCTTAAGGTTCATTTCGTAAGTATTCTTCGATAGTATTTGAAATTTTTTCGTTAAGCTGGCCAAGAGAATCGTAATATTTGATAGTGCTATTTCTGAAATCTACAATTGCTAAACACCAATGGGATTGATTCACATTTATGGGTATTAGAATAATGTCGAAGGCGAATATGTTCACTTTTCGGGTCCACCATTTGACTGATTCATATCCTAAATTCAAAAAGGTCGGAATCAAGAATGTATTCATCGCATGAACTTTTAGGAGGTTCGTTGAGTTTTGGAAGGTAATTCTTTCCGCGATAAGGTTTATTATCACAGACCAAGGAGCTCAGTTCGAATCAAAACTCTTCAAGGAATTAGCAACCCGACTGGGGTTTAAAAGTAAAAGATCTTCTCCTTATCATCCCCAAACAAACGGTCTGCTCAGAACACTTAAAAAAGCTCTACTCTGTCAGGAATCACATTCCTGGTATGAAGCATTAACTTTCGTTCTTCTAGGACTCCGAACTACGCTCTCTGACCAAAATGAATTCTCACCAGCAATGATGTTATACGGCGAAAACATTCGCATGCCGGGAGAATTCCTCAACGAATCAAAATCTACCATAACGTCAGAGCATGAGTTAGTTAGGAAACTGCAACATTTCATTAACCATATGAAACCTGTAGAACCCTCCAACAACTCAAAACATAAAGTGTTTATATTCAAAGATCTCAAGACATGTTCTCATGTTTTTCTTAAAAAACCACCAATTCAAAAATCTCTCTCTCAACCATATAACGGTCCTTACCAAGTAGTTTACCGCACTGACAAAATTTTTACAATAAACGTAAGGAATAAATTAATTAAGGTATCTGTAGACAGAATCAAACCTGCTTTTGTTATCAATTTTACATCAGAACTAAATAAATTTTCTGCAGTTAATAATAATTCAACCAAAAATCGACGCGTGAGATTCGAGCTTTAGAGACCAAGTCTTTTTACGCAGTCTAATGACTTGCTGGTGGGGGAGTGTGTGGTGTTCTTTTTGAAATGCGCGATTTTGTACAGAGCATTAATTTCGAAAGCACTTTAAGGTCAGATTTTGAAAGGAGCATTAATATCGAAAATCACTTATCGTTATTAAAAACTTTAAAGGAGTAACCTATTAAAAAAATTAGTTTTTAATGTGAACTGAAAATGTTTAAACGTTTAATTAACATTGAAATTAAAATTTATTGATTAAAATATTTATTGTAATATCTAAACTTGAAATTAAAATTGATTGATTAAAATATTGATTCTAATACCTAAATGTATGTGCCCAGAAAGTCAACTAAGTATGGCATTAAAATCATGATGATATGTGACAGTGGTACGAAGTATATGGTAAATGCAATGCCTTATTTGGGAAGACGAACTCAATTAAACAGCATACCTCTCGGTGAATTCTATGTGACGGAGTTGTCAAAGCCTGTACATGGCAATTGTCGCAATATAACGTGCGACAATTGGTTTACTTCAATATCCCTGGCAACAAAGCTAATTTTAGAGCCATATAAATTAACTGTGATGTTTTGGTTTGATGGTACCCTTACACTAGTGTCCCATAAACATAAGCCCGCTAAAATGGTTTACTTATTATCATCTTGTGATGAAGAATATCCTGTTAACTTCTGGAAAGCCAGAAATGATTGTATATTATAATCAAACGAAAGGTGGTGTTGATACGCTTGATGAAATGTGTGCAATAATGTCTTGCAGCAGAAAGAAAAATAGATAGCCTGTGGCCATATTTTATGCAATGATAAATATTGCATGCATTAATGCTTATATAATTTACAGCCATAATACAATCAACAAAGGTTAGTAGCCCTTAAATCTACAGAAATTCATGAAAAACTTGAGGATGCAGCTATCATTGCCATTTATGACTCAAAGCCAAGAAGTTCCTACTTTGAATAGGTACTTACATTCAAATGTATCAAATTTACTAGAAAACGATGTTCCTAGTTCATCAAAGAAAGCATGAATGAAGCAGAACCACAAAAACATATTTATTGTCCATATTACCTGAATCAAATATGGCGAATAGCAAGCAGTTCGTGCAACAAATGCAAGAAAATGATTTGTCGCGAGCACAATATTGATATGTGTCAAAACTGCATCTAAATGATTTTTAGTTTGCTGTAGTTTTAAAATAATATGCTACATTCTCTCAATATATGTCAGCCATCATTCCAGGAACTTGGACGTACCAGCCAATTAAAACTAATGCGTCAATTTTACGCATGATTATCTTTTACGTACATAAAACTTAACTTTACGTTTAGTTCACATTTTGTGGTAGATTTTCTAGATTTCGCGTGAACTGATCAAGCTGATGTTTTGTTCATTTAATAATATTTACTTTTCCTTATTGTCTCATGAATTAAAGCATAAATTAAGAAAGAAGGAAAATGTCTGACTTGTGCAGATCTTTTTGAGAATCACTGTATATATACGGTAAGGTTTCTTTAGATGCAAAAACATCCAATACCTTTGCTCCCTCATTTCGAAGAAGACACATTCATCGAATTAGTCTAGAGTGACTATTCTTATGATGATCAGCCCAACAAGTGGTTTATGATCAGTGGCTATTGATATTTGTCTTCCGTAAATGTAATGTTGGAACTGTTTGCATCCCCAAACAATAGCTAGTAATTCCTTTTCTACTGTAGGATAATTTACCTCCGCTTTATTAAGAGCTCCGCTTACGTATCCAATAGGTTTCCGTTTTTGACATGATACTGACATAATCTGACATACACTTCGAGATAATAATCGCGAAGTTTGATGCGTCCGTAGTTATTTCGAACGACTTTTTAATCAGAACCGTGACACTTCCGTGAAAATAGCTTTAACCTTTAGCTGGTATTGATATTTTAAATTAAATTCTTGGTATCCGGAGTCCTAGTGGACCCCAATAGAAAAATTTAAATAAAAGGTGCTCTATAAATTAATCAAGGTGAGAGTTTCTTTATATTCAAAGAACAAACTTTTTCAATTATAAAAATCAACGTTTATGAATTCTTTGATAAATCTTATCCCTTATAAAGATACAGCCTTTGACTTAAGGTAACTATTTTCAGTCTGTACTTAAAACATTAAAAAAAAAGAAATTATATAAAATAACGTAAACAAATTCTTTTTTATGCTTTATCATACTCTAACCTTAACAAAAACAGGAACTTCTTCTGAGATCAATAATACATGAAAAAAATAACAGGCATTATATAACTTAAAAATATTAGTGAAAAAAAAAACCATTTGCTTTGAAAAGCTCACCGACTACTTATGTTTGGTATTTGGTACACATTACAGGCAATACTGAATGACTTTTACATATATATCCGCTACATTTAATACACTTTAGGGATTGTTTTTGGTCCTTTGTTCGGTCACACAAATAGCATCGTCCCCTTTTGCGCCAAGATATTTCAGCGTTCGCTACAGTTTGATGATCACTTTTTGATTGGCCTTCTGTAGATGTTGCTGCATTATCAATGTGCTCTAGAAAATTATCTATTTTTTTTTCAAGTCAATAGAAAATTTAGAATATTCATCCTTCCTCTTTATTCATACTGAAAAACTAAAAAAAATGTTTCTAAACCCAAAACAAAGAACACATACTTGGTATCGAGGGTCCATTTGCACCCCAAACTAATTCATACCTTCACTCCTAATTAAGATAAAGCAATAAACGTCCGGCACCCTCTACAACACGTTACATAATGAGATTATATCGATGTGCGTGTTCGTAAGTGAAAACTAGCGATACTGCAACGGTAGATACTTGCAGTGGGGTCCATTTGGTCCCTGGGAACTTCTTAAATGCAGTGCCCTAGAAATTTTAACACTTCATTCAGTGTCGAATTATTTACAAAATATTTTGCAGCTCACTCTGCCAATTCGGAAACAATATTATTTTTAATTCTGCTATCGACATTACTTTGAACGGTAAAAATATAAGTTGAAGGGACTGAAATATATATTATTCAGTCCTTACAAATTATATTTTTTACAACTTATCTATATAAATGAAACGTTATCGTACGTAATGACGGCATAACTATTACGGAATGTCGAATCAGAAGAAGTTTAAGGAGTGGACCTGAAGTCAATCGTCAAATAATTCATAATATTTCATGCTTCTTTTTGAACTGTTTTTCGCGACATTGTCATCAATACGAACTGGCTTCCGTGGTGGAATTTTACCTGAACTAAATAAGAAACATTTTTGATTTGAAAACATTTTAGAGAAAAATAATTGATTACATATAATTATTATCGTCTCGAGCTTTCATAAGTACTAGATTAGATTATTATTTTTTAAAAAGGAATCTATAAGATTCTTACAGACTCCACGTTAACAAAATAAGAATACAAACAGGCTGTAAACTAAGTCTTTTCTTCATGAAAGAAATTGAATAGTAGAATTAATTCTGTTTATATAAAGTCACAAGGAATCTGTAAACCATCGAAACATGGAGAATACCAGCAAGCTTATGGAAAAAAATCATGTCTTGCATGTCTTAATAAAAATAGGAAAAGAAAAACTGACCAGCCCTAAAAATCTGCAGTTTATGAATCAAGTTGGGAGACAGTCAAGTTTCGATAATTGTTCGGATAATTCAATTAGTTTGGCGAGCTGCCTATCCGTCAGTACAGCTTCCTGTCTGTCCACTTGTTTCTCATGTTTTTTCAGTAACTGCGAATGCTCCAATCTTGAAATACTGTAAACAAGTCAAAAGAGATGACTTCTTCTAAATAGGATATAAATCAGTGGAGTACACAGCCCAACGTTTTTGTCAGAGGGACTTTGATTCTATGTAGTCCACCAATGGAAAGCGTCAAGATGACGTCACTTTAAACGGTTGCCATTTTCTTGCGATGCTGCCAATATTAGTGTATGTATGAGATCTTAATGATATATATGTCACACAACAAAACCAGCTGTAATGCTAATAAATGTAAATTTTTATTTATTTGAATGAAATGCACCTAGGATCACACTATCTAAAATCTTAATGCAACAAGATAAAAAAACAATTAACTAACCAATTTGCTGTAAAATATTGTAAAAAATGGGGACAAAGCTTCGGCATTTAAGAAGTATATTGTTTGTAGTTTACCTGGCGTTCCGAAGGTTGGTCGAGAATCCGTGAATAGCGAAATGCTCATAACGTTTCGGAATTCAAAGAGTGGTAAAGTACCATTCTTTCGAAACCTTATACTAAATTGTTTTTTTTAAACACATTACACAATTAACAAATAACTCGCGCAGTCGGAAAATAAATCAAGAAGCCGAAAGGGACACACCTTGGTTGCGTATAAAACTAATAAAAAAGATCGATTTCACAATAACTAATCTATTGTGAAAATGCTGCACAAGGTAATGCGTGATCGAGAAAATAATCGCAAATTCCGCGATGCAAATTACTAATTTAAGACGAGAGTATGAGTCCGAAAACGGATAACCAAAAATGTCAGAGGTCAGAACTGACGAACAAATGATGAACAAAAATATCGCTTAAAAGACTGACAAGAGCAAACTGATCAACAACCCATAAAAATAAAATTGGATCCAGAAAAAAGGAAAAAGAAATGTTTCCTTCTTCGCTCTGTATAGCTTTACGTGCCGCATAAGCTATTTTTCGACTTTTATTCGTTCTGGCGAAGAATAGGCGATCCGAATTTAGTTCGCCTAAGCGAAATTCCGACAAAATTTTTGCTTATAAAAATTAACTTAAACTAAAGGAAAAGCAAGATGCCCATCATAGACGTAGAAGACAAAGAGAGACACTGTGCTCACAGCCGCGTCCGGATTTCTCCATAATTTACGCATATTGACACAATTTTACTAAAATTTTGAAAAAAATGCACATAGGCAGTGTAAACTACGGAGCAAAAATTTCGTATCCCGAACTACTCTCTGATCCCTAAAATAATTATATTTAGCTACTATATTTGAATGAACTGAAATTGACTGAAAGAAATTAACTAGTGTGAAATATACAAATACACGGTTGATTAGCAAAATTTAATAATTAACTGTAAGTAATAAGCGTGTAAAAAAATTGCATAGCATAAAATTTGTCAAAGTCAAACCAAGTTTTTTTTTTTTTTTATTATTATGCCTCACTCTTCCCTTTTCCGGGCATGGGACCAACTGAGGTGGAATGAAATTTGTGTGTACGCTTAGTTGGGAATATGTTAATTCAATCATTATTCTTCTACATGCCCTTGAAATGGATGATTTTGTTAAATTGCTATCTATAAGAAATTTTGTGCGAAGCACTTTTAGCAATGAAATAATATCTGGTGTTAAGATAAATTTTTTATTTTTTTAAAAAAGAAAGAAAAAATAATGTCATTAGTCATTATTTTTTCTTTCTTTTTTAAAAAAATAAAAAAATTTTTGTTCTAGAATGTATCAAGAAGTAAACACACACTACATCGATTTTCTGGTGTTAAGATATTTTTCACTTATCAGTTTAGCTATGGAGCAGTAGTGCATGGTTTCTTGCATGTGGCTTGAAGTTCTTGAGAAGAGGTTTCGACGAATGCAATACGATTGAATGATATTCAGAACTGAAGCAAATGTGTCCTTATGTAGAATCCCATTTTCTCATAGCTCATCCGCTGGGCCCGTTTAATTTCTTGTTCTGTTATCTCACAAGTGGTTATAGTACTTTCTGATGTAGACTTATGAATTATCTTATTCCTCTATGATGCCCATTTAGCGTAGTAAAATTCAAGCAGCGTGATGAATATAGACTTTAAATTTAATAGGGACAAAAATTAAATTTTTATTCAGTGTGAACGAAACAACGAATTGAGACTTTAGTGTAAGTTGCACATGTATGCATTATTTTATCTAGTGTATATGTATGAATAAATTTTTATGCATAGAAGATACAATTCATACACATTAAATGCCACTGCGAAAATACAATTACATCGTTGATGTGCAACAGGAGGCAACTACGAGTGCTATGTCAAAAAGTTATTAGCACCTTCTCCCACAGAAAATACCGAAAATATTTTCTAAGCTTCTTACGTTTCCGAGGACCACTCTGTGGAGCTAAGTGCTGGAAATATGTATAAATATTATTAAGTAGGATATTGATCAGATATCACAATCAATTAATAATATTACAACTTGCAAGATCCCAATGATATTTCTGTACACACTTAGGTTATTTCGTAGCCGTCAATTTGAACAGAATATTGTTCATACCATGACAAATAACCATCGCCGTTTAATGCAGTGATATTTCATCGCAAATTAATTTGCCTATAAAAGAGCATTTGGTGTTGAGATATTTTTCTGCAATGTATTTAATTAATAACGTCTAGTGATTACAGAATTTCAGATGCTCGGTTTGTTCCTCAAGCCGTTTTTCATCGATGAAATGCTCTTGCACTTGAATGTGAATTCAAGTATATGCCGACAGACAAGAAGAACAGTGGTGGTGGTTCTATGTGGTCTTGATTTAATTTGTACATGGGAACAAACTCAGCTTATTTGACAGCTTATTATGCGACCATACTCCCAATAAAATCTGTTTTCTTTACACCTTCTCACACCAATGTCCTGAAAATGTTTTCAAGTTTGAAAAATTTGCGATGCAACAATTAGCACATTCAATAATATCCTAGGTATTAGAATCACTCAGTGCTCACATTTTAGGCTCTAGCGCGGAAATTTCCGTATTATTTAGAATATCAAATGCACCATCAAAAACTCACAGGAACTCTGTTAAAGGATTATTTCCTTCAAATTCTGACAACTTTAATACCACAACGCAGAAACCTTTTGCATCAGCGACGGACTTTGAAATTTGAGTCAAACGCTTGACATTCATCTTTCTTCCAAAAACATATGTTGGTTAAACGCAATTTGTTTCCCAAACGCGACTGTTCTTTTTCTCGAAGGTCTACTTATCGTTAAAGGTAAATCCATTTGATTATTTCATTGCTTTCATTAACCATAATTTTTAAACCCCAAGTGAACTCCTTATCAGTTTTATCGTATAACATCGACCAGGGTGTACAATATATTCTCTTCAATTTTTGGGCTTAATGTATATGGAGCTGGACTTATATTTTCAACCTAAAGATTTCATAGCACTGCTATTATTACACTTACAATCAAATGTAACGCCAAAAACATCCGCACCACATTTACTGTTTTGTTCTTAAGCGAAATCAATTATGTTTGCTTTTCCATCTCCTGCCACTTGATATTAAAGGGAAAAAAACCTAGAAGTACTTTCCAGTATCTGTTCCAAGTCGAAGTCAAAAGCGCTTTATTTAATATTCATCGTTATAAATTTTTCAAGAATATAAAGCTGATTCTAAACAATAAAAATACGAAAAAACTTAATGGCCCAGATGGCTCTCTAAATTTAAACATTATCATTTACTAATGAATGGAACAAAATAACAATATCAAATGCAATGTAATTAAAATTATTACTTACTTTAATATTCAATTGAAAAAAGGAGAAAAACCAGCCAACAATATTCAAATCAATTATAATGTTTACACAACAGTGAACTTTTATCCTACGACTAATATGTTGTTGCGCTTTAGCCAGGTGCGCGAACTGTTTGCTCTTCACAAATATTAGCAATAATGAATGAAACACACCCGAATAATTTCAAATTAGATGCTTGAAATTTTATTCTTAAAAATCACTTAAACTTTACAATTATTTCACTAGATCACTATCTCAATTATTCACTTTTATGAGTTCACCCTTACATTAATTAATCACTTTAAAAAAAAAGTGATTACACTTTTACTTGCTACTTAATTTCGAATACGATTTTATTTCACAACACTTTTACCGCACTACTTTTAACGCGCACTGTCGCTCGCTTCTTTACTTCATTCACAAGACTCTTCGCCGCTCGCCGTAGTTGCTTTTATACATGTACCAATCAACCAAGAATCTTCCATGTGGATTGTTCTCGTGTTTACGCGCTGAGTCACTTGCACGCGTATTTGTTGTACTCAATGCACGCAACATGTTTATGTTATGCCTTCGAGAATTATCGATGTATTGGTAATTGAAACTTGTTTACGACTTTTCTCTTAAGACGACTACAGTGGCGCGTGACATTTTTCCAACATGTCACAATATTATAACCTAATTCTAATCAAAATAATTTATTTTATACTATTATACTCAATATTCCTTGCCTAAATGTATGTATAATATATAATGTAAACACCATTTATAAAGCCTAATATTACACGATATACCTGTACTAAATATTGAAATCTGTGCCTAGTTTTTAACACAACAACAACACTAAATGCAGCTACCATGAGCTGAAACTCAAAAACCAAAAACTGCATAAACAGAAAATAAAAACACGAATAATTTAGGCTTTGTCATTCAACCACCAATACCTAGCCTGCTCCGTCTCAGCTCGACCAGTCTCAACGAATTTAGCAAATGAGTATCTCCATTGGAATCGCTGGTCTCGTGTACTCAAATTCGGAGGATATTTTATGTTTTTATCGGTGGCCCGTCTATGTATGTGATATATAATTGGGACGCCGTCGGAATCAAAGATATATCGATTCATGTCTAAATACATGAATGCTTCTGGAGAAACAAAGCCAGCAGCGAGGCAAGTCGCTATATACTCATCTGCAGGATGAAATGGCTGTGAAATCCAGGGATTTTCACTCACAGTTACGGATCTTGCGATGTGATTGCGAAGAAGTCTCAATATGAAGATATCGACTCTCGTCACTTTAGCAGTTTAATAAATCTTCCTATTGGATATATGGTGTTTCCAATCCGTCTCAGGCTTCCTGTATAAACCAGTTCATGCACGTACATGCAGTACATGCACGAAGGCATTTATTTTCGAAAACTCTTAATCTTTCCATCGTATTAGCACTCTGATTGTACCAGATCTGACACACATATGTCAAAATTGGTCTAATCAGGGTCTTGTAACAAATAACTTTGACCTTTTGAAGAATGTATTTAGAATGAAAGAGTCGACGAAGGGCCATTACTACTTTTTGTGCTTTACTCAGCATTATTTTGATATGATCTGTATAGTACAGGTATTGATCGAGATGAACACCGAGGTATCGAACACAGGATTTATGTGGAATCCTCTTTGAACTACGCTCGCCTGCCATAATATGGAAATCCTGGAATCCAGCAAGCTATTCAAACACTCAGCCATTGAAAACAATATCTGTTACGCTGAGAGTCTGCTTCTACCCCCATCTCGAACATCTATGCAGCCATTCGAACTCTTATCATCCCAAAAAGATATTGGCGGATGTTTATTTAATCAAAGACAAAATTTCTATCATCGCAAGTCCGTTTCATCGCACGCCATCTTTATGGCATCAAGTGCTTCGTTAGTAAAGCCGCGAGCAATCTAGATCCATATGTCAACCAGATAAGGTTCTAGGATGTGAAAGAAAATTCCATCATATTCTTTCCGAACTAGACCCTTTTTGCTTTATTTAAACATCGGCTTAATAAGTCTTTCCTTGGGCTAATTATGTCGTTTAAAACGCTTTCGATATTGTTATGCATTAAATTTTAAAATATCAAGCTACCGATACATATTTTATTTCATCAAAATATAATTTCAAAACTTAGCGAAGAACAAAAACTTACTGCTTTCAATTTGGCACTATTCTAGGCGGGCAATCCCAGTGAATTCCAAATATTAACGCTATTGTTCTGAAATTTGGTGGCCTGTTTTTGAACGGCTTTTGAAATTCATATCAATAATAGAATCGTTACATTAGGCTGACTTTCACAAAAAGTGTCCAAATTCATTAATGCATCCAAGTATTTCAACGCAGCCTGTCCCTGGAATTACACCATCTTAGTATATGTTAAGTCTAGACTTAAATAATTACAAGTCAGTTACATACAGTGAGCAAACTAGGTGTTAAATCTAAACTTAATATAATCATAAGCAATAAATATGAAAAAGAAAATAATGAACAAAATGAACGGAAGAGTTTTATTACGGTGAAAGGGAAAATATCTAAAAATTAACATATTAGAAATTTTACGACAGTCCTTTCATTGATTTCCATGATGATAGCGCACCAAGAAATAAGTTATTTATTTATTGCTCTAAGGATTAGTTCGTTTTCTTAAGGGTAGGTTTTCTTGTTTTATTAGGGATATCTATAGTTTTCATTAAAGATACGAATTTGTAAATAAAAGGAAGAATTTCTTGAAATAACAAGAGTTGAGTTTTATGCATCACCCAAACAAGTCATTTTCTTAATGGAAGTACCGACGAACTAGAAGATTTACATAGTATGTCATCCAGTGCAAGGAGAAAAGGAGTTAAACTAGCATTTGGAAAGACGAAATTTCGGGAGGAAACATGCAACCCCACTGGAGGAACGAGAAAATCATCGTTCATCAACTGATTACTCGCAAAGAGGTTAAAGTTTGCACTGGCTTAGAAATAATTCCTAAGCCACCCTGCACTCTGGACCAATTTCGAGAAATCATCGTGTTCAGAATCCTCTAGCCTGCTTCACAGGCAGTATTCCCGCGCGAACAGTATATTTTCTTAAAATAAATAAGGAAGTTAAAGCTTTAGGTAGAGAAAATATATAATCAATGCATCTTGAGTCCATTGTCGTCAGTTTGTTCATCTATGAGAAAAGTAATTAACTGAAGGATAAATGTTATAACTTGTAAAACACAAACTGAAGTTTTAATTGGTTGCAACCGTTCCGCAGTCTTTTTTCCTGAAATAAGTAAGAATGTTACTCATGTCATTTATATAAACGTTTTAGGTACTTACATTTTTGAGGAATGGAACGGATTATGGCAACAAATGGCTACGGGTTTCAATTTGTAGAACTTCTGCCTGTACGATGAGAAGTTGACGCAAATTAATTAATATTTGCTTGGACGAAAACTGCCTCTTCCTGTTGCACGGATGCACTTTATACGCTACTATTCGTTTTGCAGAAATCTTAAACATACATCAAGGAAAATTATTTCTTTGGTAAAAATTGTACATATTGTACACATATGAAATTTACATATTATACATATGTGAAATCTATATATCACTTCCGATACTGACTGGAAGCCACCCTACTCGTAACAACCGAATCTACCTTTGACAGAAAGTAGAATATCGTTTAACAAATATTACTCCTACTGATTTCATTTTTTTTAAATTAAATAGACCAATGACTAAATGAATAATAAAATAGGTAGTGGAAAACTTAAATAATCGGCATACCTAATACAATATGTAGCTAAATATGATTTCCCATGAAGAAGAGACGAGATGCTTCGCATATTGGTGACACAACTATGCTTTCTACAAACTCAATCGTTTGTATTACACGTTTAACAATAATGACTATCAAATTTTACACATTTGATCACATCTCCATATTATCACATCTTCAATTCATTCCACATAATCACTTCGCTAACTAATTAATCAAACACTAAAATTTCCGCGACAACACTTTGCGATACATGTACGTGAACATAATGTTTAAAAATTGTAAACAGTTGACAATAGAAGTCACACTCTTTGTTCTCATTTCCTCCGCCTTTTTCTAACATGCAATTCGTTCCACTTTTAGTAAAGGTTGAATTTTCAACCGGAAACCGTTGAAGGTAGGGGGGGCGGGTGCCCTCACAACAACCCCCAAGTTTAAGTATTAGTCATCCCCCTCGAAAAAAATTACACCCACCACAAGTTACAAAAATTGCCGAATTTAAGTTACGAAAATTGCCGAATTTAATAAAATTCAATTTATTGGTGCAGGAAATTTTCGAGGGTATTTTCGGTGATTAGAAAAATGGCGCCAAATAAAAAAAAATAAGAATGGTATTTAACCCTCCGTCCATGTCGTGGGTCTTTTTCGTCCGGGCGAAAATTTCTACCTGAAATTTCTCGTAAAACGACGAGGAGGAGTGCAGTAGTGTCGGTTCTTGTGAAGAGTATAGCAGTGTCGACGGTAGTGACAATAATGATTCCGATGAAGCGGAGCCCGAGCAAGAAGATTCCATCAATGAACAGAGAAGTGGACGGAAATATCTTTACGGCAAAGACAAGACAAAGTGGTCAAAGAAGCCACCGGAAACCCGAGATCGACGATCTGAACCTTTGGTAATGCACTTCGCTACTCCAAAAGCTGGAGCAATGAATGTAACCACTCCTTTGGAGTCATGGAATCTTTTTTTACGGACTCCATTATGGATATAATCGTTAAATATTCCAATGAAGAGCGAGAGAGGAAATTGCCAACAATGTCCGAGGATTCGCGCGCTAGATATGCATTTCGTCCTGTAGATGTGATTGAGATACGAGCGTTCATCGGCCTTCTGTTTTACGCCGGTGTTTTGGCACAGAGGAAATCTTTACTCGCTGAAATTTGGTCGACGGAGTATGGTATGAATTTGTTCGTGTCAACAATGAGCGCGCAACGATTCGAATTTATTTCAACAATTCTACGTTTCGACGATCGCAGCACTCGCGTCGAGAGACGTGAAGCAGATGCTCTAGCGCCAATTCGGGAAATATGGGACTTGTTTATCGAGCAATGCAAAATTAATTATAGTCCTTCAAATACTGTAACCATCGATGAGCAATTATTGGGCTTTCGAGGAAAGTTTTCGGCGAGAGTGTACATAAAATCGAAACCAGCGCGTTACGGTTTGAAAATAGTGTGTATGAACGACGCGAAAACATTCTATATGATAAATGCCCTCCCTTATACGGGTAAAGTAACGTGTAATCGCGGCGAAAAAGTTTGCGAATATTATCTTCGAGCTTTATCGGAGCCTATCTGGCATACCGGTCGTACCATCACTTTTGATAATTGGTTTACCACCATTACAGCCTGTAATTTGATGAAAAATGAGCGAGGCTTAGACGTCGTCGGAACCATAAGAAAAAATAAACGCGAGATTCCAGTTTCATTTGTGAGGCCAGTAGCGATCGGTACTTCCCGTTACGCGTACGACCTTGGTAAAAAACTAACTCTAGTTTCTTTTACTCCAAAAAGAAACAAAGTCGTTCTTTTGGTCTCGAGTCTTCATAGAAGAGGCGTTGCAGGTACATCGGGAAAACCAGAAATTATTGAATTTTATAATAGCACAAAGAGTGGTGTCGATACATTCGATAAAATGATATCGAGCTATACCGTAGCGCGAATAACGAACCGATGGCCCATGAGACTATTTTTCGGCATGGTCGATCAATCGGGTATCAACGCGTTAGTCATTTATAATTTAATTCAGCGAAACGAGAAGCTAACACGAATGAATTTCCTCAAAAAATTATCTTTACAATTAGTTCGACCGCATATGGAACGTCGATGCAAAATTCCAAATATTCTCTAAGACAGAGCATTCATCATATTTTACGTAATGACGAATCCAGCGTCGAATATCCGAATAAAATAGAAAAACGACGACGATGTTCCTTGTGTACGAGTAAAGATGAATAAAAAAACAAACCAATGTTGTGGTCGATGCGGCGTCCCGGTATGCGAAAACCACCGAATCAACCTATGTTCACATTGCATGTAAATGAAGCAACATTTTGTCGCTTCATTTTTCAATGTTATTTTCAACTTCGTAATATAAATAAATAAAAAAAAAAATCCCTCAACATTGAGCGTTTTTCTCTTCGATACCTCGTTCTAGCCTCCCAAAAATACGTCTATGTTCCCGTTGATGAATAGGGTATCTGGTTCAATGCTACAATTTCCCAATATTTTTTTTCTCAAAGAGCAACCTTTTTACTTTTAATAACCGCTAGTGAAACCTTTTTTCGATGATTTCTACTCACGCTGGATTTAAATGAAAAAAAAAAATCTTCACATTTTTTTTTGATATTTGATAAAAAAAAAAATATAAAATATGGAAAAAGTGGAAAGTTTCCTTTGCAGGCTTCAAAAGTAGAGTCTAAAGATTAACCAGGAATTTTTTCAGATTTTTCCATAAATAATTGAGAGTGTAGTAGCGCGACGGGCAAAAACGACCCACGACATGGACCGAAGGTGCCAAAAAACACGACATGGACGGAGGGTTAACCCCAGCCCTCCTTTTCTATCCTAATTTTTGTACACCGCTGAACCATGTACCAACAAATGTCGAAAATCGATACGTGCATCTGATTTGCCGCTTCTTTTTCTTATTTACCACTTTAATAGTGTTCGCCGGGCATTATAGGCACAAAGATTTTCGATTAAGATGCACGTAAGTCCCACACTCCCGACACACAATATTGTTACGCATCACACCATGATCTCTTAAAAAATCAATTATTTTTTAACGATCATTCGCCAAACATACGTAATGGGAAAGAAACACACACAATCAAAAAACAACTCTGGATTAGTCAGACTTTCAAAGCAAACTTAAATTATTACATTGTCTAAAATTATTAGAAATGTCTGAAGAAAACAAAAACGTACAATAATGTAAACATATTTTGTTAATTTCCAGTAATAAATCGAAAGTAATGTGAAGCAAAAATTTCAATGTAAACAAAACCTGTTTACGTGTATACTTTTGTTCTCCTAAGACACTTCTAAACGTTGTAAACAATGGAATAGTTTCAGTTCGCTATCAAAGCAAATTTGACACAATAAATGATTATGTGTATTTCGTAAATGGATCTGAAAAACTAATCGATTTAAATTGATAATTAATTAAATTAATAATCTGTTATTCATTAGGAATTACTTTTATTCCGTACAAGATTTCCGAGAATCGGCCCCGATGCAATTATTTAAAAGCCTAGATTACTAAATTGTTTTTAAATTTTATTCAAATAACGTTTATTTTCAAACCTTTGAGGGAGTGTGACTTTTTTGAGGGGGTAACCGCCGCCCAGTTACACCTGGAGGTTGTTTCTTAACTTTTGCAATATTCACTTGACATTTTAAACTTCACTTTGCGTAAGTGTTCTACGCGCAGTCAAGACTTTTTCCGAAAAACGTACGATAACCCTACCACATCTGAAATTTTCTCGCGCGGCGATAAAAACTGCAAACTCCTTTACAAATTTTCGTGACGAGTTGGCATTCTTAGGGCCGTACTTGGATGGGCACAGTGGGGGCTTGTGCCCGACGTGGATTGTTACGTACGGCCCCAGCCTAGGCTGTTGCATTATCAATTATTTAGCGATTTAGATTTATTAATTATAAATCCTTTAAAAAAATTTCGATCTTCATGTCATGTCGAAATTGAGACAAAATGGTACTTTTCTATACTACATTAAGTAGCAATTAAAAAATGATTCACATGTATTCTCAAAAATATGGCGCACTTAAGTCATCAAAAGTGTTGAATTTTAGCCAGACGCGGTGTTATACTTTTCCACGAAACATAAGTGCTTAGTACAGTAAAGACCAAAACCTTATGGAATATCCGAATCAGTTATTGATAATTAAAAACTGTATGATTGTATTTACTCTGAACCCACACAATAAATGTACATAGATGAAACAATAAATTTGAAAACGAGCGACTGGAAAGATATTTAAAAACCTTCTCAGTTCAACAACGCCCCAAGAAACACTAAAATAATTGGGTATACTGTTCTACCACCGTCTTAAATTTAATCCTCACGCCCGTAGAGCCATCGAAAAAGCCACTTGAGCTCTTGCAGACATAGTCCCTCTGCTTTTTTACAAGTCAGTCCAAGTAAGCGCGAAAGGCCTTATGTACAAAATCCTTATCAGACCCATTATCTGCTACTGCTTCCCTGTCAGGTTCACTAACCGTCCCACCCTAACGAACGCATTGCAAATATTCGAAAGGAAAGTATTAAGGAAGTGTCTGTCCAAATAAAGGAGAAAAAAATCACACTATCGTAGCACCATCTTATATAGAAAAACAAAAGTTAAGCCCATCCAATATTCGAAACGCTTTAACAAATTGGCAAATCATCCCGAATTTATAATTAAGGAATTGGTCTTCGGGAATATCGCTAAGAACATCGCTTTTCCATACCTTTCGCCCATGAAATTGTTTACCTGCAACTATACTGCCATACCAAACCTCACCACGTTAGTGCATCACACGCCACCCTTATACACATAAACAAATCACAGTGACCGCGGCTAGACCGATTGCGCAAACGACAGGCGAACTTCAACATCGATCACGCAGACCAATGTGGCCACCAAGGTAAGCTCCAGATTCCTCAAGCCTCTCTTCATACAGGGCTCCGACTCCCTATCTCCATCCGCCTACCGCCTCCACATCAAACACCTCTAAATTATAAATAGAAGTAAGTACGTAGAATTAAGTTAGAAGAAGTTATGTTAAAGGTATACCTCGTTCCTAGAAAAAAGACCTTATGGTGAAAAATTTGTTTTGTTGAATCGATTCTAAACTAAGTGTCGGTTACGATCAGATCATTGAAAATAATCTGTTTGACAAACCTGTCACTGTCAAACATATCAATATCAAAATAGATGACGAAAAACAACAAATGCTCGTATAAAAGTCTTAATAATCATTTATCTATCTATCTTTATCTTGTTCTGATTATAATTCACATATTGGAAAAAGCGCTCGTTTCAAATTTCTATAGGCAGCTTGGCAACACCGAAATGAATTCATCTGACTTAAAACTGACTGGAAATAAATTCATGGAATTTGGAATGGAAACGGGAATGCTATGGAAATCTGCAGTTGTGCAGACTTAGTTTTGATACTTACAGCTTGCGGTTTTTTTGAGGTGATTGTTGATCTGCAAACATATTTCATATTCTGGTTGTCATTACTGAGTTCCGTAAATTGATGACTTGTGTGTTTACTCACATGAAGTTTATTCCTATCGCGCATTTTATTTTTCGAAAAACTTCGGTGGGTTGTATTCGGTGAAAAATTAAAACTCGCAGAAACGCGAAAATGCAGTAAGCACTACCTCATCTCGAATTAGCTGAAACTACACACTACGGAGCGCGTTTCATATGGAAACTGGTGAGGAGAGAAACCTGTGGAATCATCCTCAAGGACAAAACTGACTCAATCGCATCGCTGGTGACGTTGCTCATGAAAATTTCCAGGACAGATTTGTTCAGAATGCAATAGCAGTGGTTGTGCGAAAATAATCCGCGATTTGCCTTTCTTCGATCTAATACGTGTTTTGTGATTTGCATTCTCCTTTATTATCATTCGAGTGTTGGAAATCTCGTTTGAGTAATACGTTGAATTTTAGTCCGGAAATTCACGGTCGAACAATTTCTCAGTGAACTATATTGCGTTATTTCATATTTTAGCACTTACACATTTTCCAATCTTAGACATTAACACTTGCTGCAATCGGTTTGCTAATTCATCTTATGAAAATTTAGTAGAAATTCATGAATTTTGTCGAAGAGAACTCACATTTCAATTTTAAGCGATTAGTGTCCAGTGTAAGCCTTATATTCACATCAATTCGCGTCCGTGACCCCTAACTGGTTTTGGATGAAGATCTATATGTCAACATCGGAGAGAAATCAATAAAAACATTTCCAATACCGAACTGCCGCTGAATTGAACCTTTTGCGATAGGAAAATAATAACGGGTTTTCATGCCATTTCGAATAGGTGAGTGAGTTCTATCTAAAGATTTAAGCAGATAAGCAAAGAAAAGTGGTTTGCTTACTGCAGATCATTATTTGCTTCTATTTCTAATGTGTTTCTTTTTGATGATAGAAGTTTGTTTTTATATCTACGATTCATTCCAATGCTACTGGTAACATAATCTTGTTAAGTCTTGAGCTCCATGTTTAAATAGACGGTAGTCGAAACGTAATCATTTCGCAAGTTGGATATAGGTCAGGAGTCGCGGTATGTAGGCTCGTTCGAATTCCCAATGCCAAATTTTCGCAATGTAAACTGCTCTGTGGCACGCTTACATGATTTCATCTAAACAGAAACAATCATCAAGAGAAACAAAATTGAATACGATTTCCTTGCGCATTAGATGGTCCTTCTTATAGTGCTGCTGTTGTGGTAGCGAGGTGTTCCAAGAACTTCTTCAGCTATCTGTCATCAGCGGATGTATATTAACATGTCTTGATAAGTTTTTTGAGGAAGATAATCTGGCTGCAGGTGTGTCATCTACCGGCACGAATACAGTCAGGGATATTGTTTTTCCGTCTCCAAAAAGAACTTCTGCAGTAGCATTTTGTTGGCAAATGATGTTGACCGAACCATCCTCAACCTTATAGTTGTCAACATCGAAACCTATCCCGATAAGTTTTGCTCGGTTTCCGAGTCTGATTACCCTCTTTTTTTCATTGCCTGTAAACAATAAATATCAATCTATTTATGTATTATATATATATTTATTATTGAAAAATAATTCTCTCACAGTAAGGTGGTCACAATTGATAACCACAATAATTAAGGTTTTGTTGTAAAGAGTCTATGACTCTTATCTATTATATTTATATTAATGATACTTATTATGAAAGTTATATTTCAAAAAATCAAGGGCAGTCGACTTTTCAAAATAATAATTTGGAAATGAAGAACAGTACTTCTTTCTCGACGAACTCAAATTTCTTCAACTTCCATTGGAAATTTTCAATCTCTTGCCAGGCGTGTAAGCACAGTCAATTGGTATTGGTCAACTTTTTTCATTTTCATACCACGTTAATACAAAACGGTACCAACATATCATGATAAATTGTATGGCAAGCGAATAAACCGGCGGTTACTAACCACTATGAAGGAAAAAAGGAGTACTCAATTCCAATTCAAAATTCATACTTTTTTATTAGCACTTTGCTAAATTCAGTTCCAGAGTATTGAAAATATGTAGTTATTTCTGATTTCGTGCCATTTGTTTTGAAAACGAATTTCCTTTTTTGTTCGTTCATGTTCGTTAGTGGTAACAAAGGCTTGTACTGGGGAATCGTTTTGCTGATTTGCTACACGTTCAAATCCTTCTTTGAGTTGTAACGCCATGCGGATCAAATTGAATAATCTCTGTAAAATTTCTGTTACTTGAACTCCTTCACTAGTCAGTCTTTTGGAATGAAGCGTTGCGCGGTGAAGGGATATAAAAGCGTGTTTTTTAAAGGTGTAGAATTTTAAAATTGGCAATACTTTTTAATTCTACGTACGGTGTGACAGCTGCCATGCGTTTCATTGCTAACCAAAGTTGGTTTTGCGATTTTATCATGGAAAGGTTGACGCCTGACTAATGGATAGGTTGGCGCCTAACCTAACACATAAAGGAACATAAACAGAATTTATAAGTTGTACCCGTAAAATATGCACTTCGCCAGAAGGTGACCAAAACCGGCTGCATATATCTCAAAACTGTTCTTCGAAACAAAAATGCAATACCCGGCAGACGAAAACATCAATAAACAAATTTTATTCTTTAATAACGAACAACCGAACTTCAATTCTGAAATTAAAAAGTAAACTTTTTTTGTTCAAACCGGGAGAAAATTTTGATATTGAATACTTAAGTACTATGTAGTTGACGTGGCTTGAATGAAGCCAACTGTATTTTCATTGATTGGTCATCTCTAAAAGAAAGAAAGCTGTTCGAGCCGGAATACCGCCTGTGAAGCAGGCCGGTGGTTTCTGGACCCGAAGATTCATCGCAATTGGTTCAGAGTGCAGGGTGGCTTGGGAATGACCTCTAAGCCAGTACAAACTTTGTCCCCTTTGCGAGTAATCGGTTTTTGGAAACGATGATTCCTCGTTCCCCTGGAATTCTATTGATAATTTGCGTCGGAAATCGCGTCTAAAGCGTAAAGCTAGGTAACTCTTCTAGCTCTTGAACAAACGGTAAACTAGATAATTACTTCTAGATTAACGCTGCTTGCTTTCGATTTAAAACGACTCGTTTCGTTCGTGGATAAAACTCAACTCCTCTATTTTGTAAAATTCTCCCCTTTTTATACAAATTCTTATCTCTTAAACTATTTTCCATACAAAGCAAAACCTACCCTAAATAAAACTAACTAATCCTTAAAGCCATAAATACTTATCCCTAATAACTTATTTCCTGAGACAAATTCCCAACGCTGACATCAAAGGGATCAATAAAATTTTCCATATATTAAATTTCAGATCCTTTGACCACAATAAACCTTTTCGTTTGTGCGGTGCCGACAGCGGAAAAGTGAGTTTTGGCACTTACATGCAAATGCATCTATTTTGCTTATTTCAATTTTGTGTTTATCGTTTATGCAATAATCCTTTTTGTCTAGACTTAACACCTAGTTTCTTTATTTTTCTTTTCCTATTTATTGCTTATAAAATAATTATTTTTTTAAGTCTAGACTTAACATCCTCCCCCACGTTGCGGCTAGCAGCCTGAAGTCTTGACTTCTTCGAAACTCCTTGTCCCTGTGTTATTGGGTTATTGGTGGCTCTCTTAGTGTTTTCTGTTGTTTGAGTTTTTTGTTTCGCTGCTGCCCTTTGGTGTGTGGTCTTGTCCCGATCGTCTGGTTCGGATCCTTCAGCTAGCAATGGTGCTAATCGATGTATTCCTCTCTTGTATGTTCCTGTTGCTGTTTTTACTATGGCTACTCGTACTAACCCATCCTTGCCCTTGATTACCTGTTGTATTCTCCCCAATGGCCATTTAAGCGGGGGAGTGTTTTCTTCCTTTAGAATAACCATCATGCCTGGTTGGGCGTTAGCCGTTTCATCCTTCCACTTATACCTATGCTGCAACTCGCTAAGGTATTCCTTGGTCCATCTTTTCCAGAGTTCTTGTCTGAGAGCTGACACTAATTTCCACCTGGTCAAACCTGCCATGGTACTTTGAGACGTGCTTGGCTCAGGTATCGAAGTTAATGGTCCTCCTATTAAAAAGTGACCTGGTGTGAGTGCGGCCAAGTCGTTGGGGTCTGCGGACATTGGAGTCAGTAGTCTTGAGTTTAGAACTGCTTCTGCTTCCGCACCCACCGTACTCAGCTCTTCGAATGTCAAGGAAGCCGAGGTTACTGCATGCTTGAGTAGTCTCTTTGTTGATTTGACGGCAGCCTCCCAAAGCCCGCCGAAATGCGGGGCTCGTGGTGGGGCGAAATGAAATTATACACCCTTTTCGACACAGCTTCTAGTTATCTTCTCCTTCTTCAGACCCGCCTTTAATAAAGCTGCGAATTCATCGAGTTATTTCGATGGTCTATAGCAAAGACTGGGTGCTGGGTGGCATCTCTTGCTTCTTCGCCAATTATAAGCACGCTTGTTTTTCGCTCTTCTTCTTGCACCCTGGTGTGTTCTATCTCTCTGCTTGGCCATTGTTTCTCTTTCTGGGTCAGGAATTTTGGGCCACAAAACCACAACTCTGATGTCCTTAATTGGCTTGGCAGCGTGCCTCTGGATACCAGGTCTGCTGGGTTTGATTTTGTATTTATATAATTCCATTGTGATGCCTGACTTCGTTCCTGTATTGCTGCTATCCTATGCGCTACATACGTGTTGAACGTGGACGGCTCGCCCTTTATCCATGATAGGACAATTTGTGAGTCGGACCAGAAGTATGTTTCGTTGATTGTTGTCTCTAACGCCTTCTTGACTTTGGACGTTAATTCTACTGCTAGTTGAGCCGCACACAGTTCCAATCTTGGTAATGTTATTGTTTTTAACCGGGACAACGCGGGATTTAGAGCATAAGATCCTGGTGCGTATATTTTCTTCCAGATCTATTACTCTTATGTAGATGACGGCACCGTAGGCTGCTTCACTTGCATCGGCGAAGGCGTGCATTTCTATTCTTTTTGATATGCTTGTACCCATAACCTTTCTTCCAATTTTAAGCTGGTGAAGCGCACTTAGCTCTTAACGAAACTTAAGCCATTCCTGTTGCAGGCCTTCCTATAGTTCCTGATCCCAGTCTAATTTTTGTATCCAAAGTTTTTGAATGAATATTTTGGCCGTAACTATAACCGGGTTCACCAATCCCAAAGGGTCAAATAATCGAGCTACTTCAGACACTATCTTACGCTTCGTTATTTTCTCTGGTATCTCAAGCCAGGTTGTGATGAACGTGAATTGGTCTTGAGCTCTTTGCCAGGACAGCCCCAGGGTTTTGATGTATCCAGAGTCTTCATCGTCGAATAGTTTTTCCCTTTCTCGATTCTCGTGTGGTATTCCTTCTAATAATCTTTCGTCGCTAGCTGCCCATTTGTGCAATTCGAGTCTTCCTGCTGTCAACATGCCAATTACCTGATTTCGCTTCTGCATCGCCTCGTGTAATGTATTAGCGCCCGTTATGTCGTCCATGTAGAAGTCTTTTATTGCGTTTGATCCCATCGGGTACCTGATTTCTTCTTCTTCTGTAAGCTGCTGGAGACATTTTGTAGCTAGAAATGGAGCTGCCTTGGTGCCGTAGGTTACCGTGTGCTGTTTATAGTAGTGCATTATATATTCAGGTGATGGTCGCCACATTATTAGTTGTAAAGACTGATCCTCTGGAGCTATCTCTATTTGCCGGAACATTTGCTTGATGTCTGCCATTATTGCGTATTTATACGTTCTGAATCGGATCAATATGTTCATCAGACCATCTTGGACCTTTGCTCCTTTCATCATGATGTCGTTCAACGAGATGTTCGACGTTGTTTTGCATGACGCATCAAACACTACTCTTAGTCTTGTTGTGCTCTTTAATGGTCTCAATACTCCGTGATGGGGCATAAAATAGTGTGTTGCCGGGATTTCACTTTCATTTATTTCCATCATGTGTCCCATTTCTTGGTATTCCTTCAGGAATAATTTAGATTCCTTGCAGAGCTCTGTGTCCTTTTGCAACTTCCATTCCAGGTTCAGGTATTTTCGCCAGGCTATTCTTCTTGAATCTCCCAAGGTGTCCGAGGATCCTAGTATTGGGAGGTTTACCCTAAATCTTCCGTTTTGAGCTCTGTTTGTCGTGTTTTTGAAGAATTCTTCGCACCTCCTTTTGTGGGCACTTAGCGGCTTCTCTGTGGTGACTTCTTCCATTTCCCAAAAATTTAGCAATTGGTCCTCTAATTGCACATTCGACAGTCCTGCAAAGGCCTTTGGCTGAAGCGGCAGTGATACCTTGCCCAAGATCATCCACGCAAATACGCTGTTGTGGAGAGTTGGCAATGTTGGCTTCATTTTTAATTTGTCCGAAGCGCATTATTTCCGCATACATTTCTGCACCTAGTAGCATGTTTACCTTCTGCGGTGTATTAAAGTTGGGGTCCGCCAGTAATATATTTTCAGGCTATTTCCATTGCGGTGTGTCTATGTGCCTTTGTGGCTGCATAGTGGTAATGCTTCTTATGACGTGCGCTTCGATCGATGTTTGGTAACTGCTGGTTCTGGATTGAATTTCCACCGTTACTCTGTTCTTGGACTGTGAGGATGTGTTACCGATGCCGTATATTGTCAGTTGGCTATCCTTCTTGTCAAGCTACAATCCTCGTTGAAGTCTCTCTGATACAAAGTTGATCTGAGAGCCTGAATCCAATAAAACTCTGCATTCAATCGGCTGTCGGTCCTTGGTCCATGCTGTTACCATTGCTGTTGCCAAAAAAACATATTCCATCCCTCTTTCCTGGTTTGGTGCCATGTTGGGTGACGCTTGTGTTACCTCCTCTGCTCTCTGGTCTCGATGCATTAACGTGTGATGCTTTCGGTTGCATTGCGTACATCCTTTCGTGTAGCACTTGCTGTAGCTATGTCCTCTCAGGCAATTAAAGCAGCGGTTGTGTTTTTTATAAGCGCTTCTCGCTGTGGTAACGATGCGTTTAAGAACTCCTCGCACTGCGCTACTTGATGGATTCTGCCGCATATTATGCATTTGAGAAGATTGTTGCTGACTATGAATGTTGTTGCCCTTTGACCTTTTGGATACGGTTTTGCTTGAATCTGCGTTTTTTGTCCTAATGTCTCCAAGGACTGAAATGGCGCTTCTATGAATTTAAAGAAGCCATCCAAGGTTTGTAGCTCTCTTGGTGCGTCTAATGATTGCTCATAACTGGCATGTGACGTGCGGTCCAGTTTTTGAATTGTGATGTGCAATAGTAAATGGCCCCATAAGCCATTCACCTTTACTCCATTGTGTTCTAACATGAGCACACATTCTCTCGTATTATCATACAGCCCCTTTAAGCTTTTTGCACAATCTAGCGCTGCAATTTGTTGATTGAGCAGCCTTTCCAAAATCGAGGATACTATGAGCCTTTTATTGCTGTATCTCTCGCTTAGCGCCTTCCATGCTACAGTGAGCGTCAAAAGAAAGTAAACACCAACTTTTCATTCATTTCAACCATCTTTAAATTTTTGCATTACAAAGCTATTATTGACTTGCGATAAAAAGTAATGTTAATGAGTTTACTACTAAACCATATAGAGATTGATTACTATTAAACATGAAATCAAAACAAGTGGCAACATTGCACAAATCTCACCAAAGTGGAAATGCATCAGATTTACGCATAAAAAAAAGGAAACAGTGGTAACACTTACTTCGCTTCTTTTATATTTCTTTTATATATTTTATATTTCAAATTTGTGCTGTTCGCGTGCTTTACTTCACCAAAAGTCGTTTTAAGTGCATTTATTCTAATTAATATTAAAAATAAAGACGTAAAAGAAAATAGTTTCACTATGGGAAAGCAAACATCGCCTGATACTCGGAAAATTATAATAGACTTAAAAGAAAAAGGTAAATCCTTGCGTGAAATTGGCGAAATCGTGGGCAGAAACCACGACACAGTAAAAAAAATTATTGATAAGTATGCCAAACATCATCTCGTTGAAGATTTCCCGAGACCTGGACGCCCAAAGCGGCTTAGTGGTACTGAAGTTAGTGCTGTAGTAAGAGAAGTAAGGGCATATCCAGCCTCAAATGCAGTTAAATTGTCAGAAGACATAACGCAGGCATCAGGCAAACCAGTAAGTGCGAGTACAGTGAGCGCTTCATAAAAATGGTCTACATGGAAGAATACCACGGAAAAAGCCATACATATCCAAGGCGAATCAGATCAAGCGTATGGACTTCGCTAAAAAATAGAAAAATGAGGCTCCATCTTTTTGGGAAAACGTATTATATACAGATGAGAGCAAATTCGAAATTTTCGGCGCGAAAAGGCCCCTAAAAATATGGCGTGCTAAGAATGAAGCCTTCAAAGAAAAGTGTGTTACCAACACTGTTAAGCACGGTAGCGGTTCAGTTATGGTATGGGGGTGTATGGCGGCAACTGGTGTTGGTAACCTTGTTTTTATTGACTCTACAATGGACAAAATGGATTGTTTAGCCATTTTGAGGGACAATGTTGCCCCTAGCGTTGAAAAATTAGGCTTGTCTGGAAATTGGATCTTTCAACAGGACAACGATCCAAAGCATACTGTAATACATATTGCATACTAGAATTGTAACTGAGTATACCAATGTGGATATACTTAAAATCCATGTCGCATGCAATAAATCATGCAGTTACTTTTGTATACAATTTTATTACATAACATACACTCATCAAATTACTCATATGACATGAGCATACTGACCTACAATACAATTCAATCAGTCTACACTAAACATGTAAACTGATATCCAAAACAAATTTGAACTTGTCGCATGATCATAAATCATATGAAGACCACACACGTGATTCATAATGAGTTGTGGTCAAAGACTATTTGTATTGGACAAGTGTCGAATTGCATTTTTTATTTTATTGAGTGTGAATTGAGTGAGGTCAGGTTAATGCATTAAAGAAGAATGCATATGACTAATTTTATGAAGTGTGAACTAAATTGGGTCAAAATATGTATGTGACCCATGATAAGTTTTAGGTCGTAAGAATAGTATTTAAGCTGTACATTTTGCCAAATAAAATCAATTCTGAATCAGACACTAGACTGAGTATTATTCTCCTTGATAAGTTTGATCAGGATTCTGTCGCGAGGTTATTCTTGCGACAATAGTAAAAACGGCGTAGTGGATAGAAATCATTTTTGATTATGTCCTCGCCATCTTATCTGCGGCTAGGCCGCTTGCGTAGGTAAATATATTATATCAAAAGAAAAGAATAACATTTACAAGCAATATAACACACTGTAGTCAATTGCCACACGAAGACCAACGAAAAGAGATAACATTACATGGCGATCCTGCAACACACGACCCTGCGAATTTAGCTGTTGCGAAGTTAGCTGATGGAAACGCTGCAACACACGACACTACGAAACACGATTTTGCAGATTCAACTGGTGCGAGACAGGAAGCGTGGGAAGAAGAACTAGAAAGACTTTTAAATCGATACGGAGAAGGCTTCGAAGAATACGTCCCGAAGATTACTGGAAAAACAGATTTTAACGCACCTGCGTACATAGCAACACCAATTGGGACACCAGATTTTAGAGGGCCCAAACCAAGGCACATAAAAGAACTCTACAAAAGACCACAGGAAAACCTAATAGTAACAAAAAGGAAACGTCGCCCAAGGGGAGGTCTCAAAACCAAACTAAAGAAGGCTAGAGCAGAACTACATCAAGTCATCAAACTAACGCATGGTGAATCACGGAAACTTCTGCAACAAAAACTACTCGCTCTCAAACCAACACAATCAAAATGGGAAATAACTGCGCAACAATAAACAAAACCGTTATAGAGGAATACGAACAGACGATTGCAACAGCAGCTGTGTTTCTTATAGCGATAATTTTAATATATTTTTACAACAAATACAACAAAAATTATGTTAGCAAAAAAATTAATAGGAATATTGTAGTATAAAAACAAAAAAAAAAAAAAAAATATACATTTATATATAGAATATGAATTTAATCAAATTGAATAATTTTATATATGGACAAAATTAAAAAAATAGTAGGGGATAATGAAAAAGCCTTGCGCAATTTAAAGAAAAGCTCAAAAAATTTATATACGTTCGAGACCTTATTAAAAAAAAATAGAGAATTTAAGAACACAAAAAGAAGAATTTAACTCTTTGCTTAAGAACATATCTGAAAGCAATTCTGAACTTTTAGATCTAAAATTAAAATTTAGAGCTGAAGCAGCCATCCTTGAGGGAGAACTCTGGCTACAGTTAGGAAGACAAGGATATTCCGAACAGGATATAGAGGAAATTAAAATTGAGGAGACTTACATTCAAGAAGACTTTGAGCAAAGCCTATCCATCCTAGAAGAAAATTTCACAATGGCTGACTTTTCAATAGAAACAGCAATAAAAATAATCCCTGTTTTTGAAGGGAAACATAAAGAATTGGATTCCTTTTTAAAAATTGTTGAGATAATAAATTCTGGCCTCAACGCGAATGGTAAAATACTTCTTTTGGACTTCGTAATTAATGTCAAGCTAAGCGCTTCAGTAAGACTCTCACTTAATGATACCACTATTACCTCTTTTGAAATTTTACGCAATGCTCTTTCAAGCAAATTCAAAAATAATAAAACTATCCCACAAATCCACACCTTACTTGGCAATACAACACAAAGAAAAACAAGTGTTACAGCCTATAAAGATAAGGTTGCATCCCTAATATGCGATTTGAACCAGTTACAGATTCAAAATTTGGGAACCCAAGCAACGGAGAATGAAAAAAAAGTGGTTGCGAACATCAATGATGGATACGCACTTACAATCTTCAAGAATGGTCTGAACGACCAATTAAAAAATACAGTTTTCTCCGCGAGACCCAAAACTTTTAGTGAAGCTGTATCTTTGGCTCTGGAGTTGGAAAATTCTGAGCAACAAATTATGAATAATATAATGCATATAGACTCTAAAAAGAAATACCATAAATATAACCAAAATAGCAATGGTTATAATAGTCGCAATTATAATAGTAGGAATAATTATCGTGACAGCAGAAACGTTAGTGACAATAATAGGAGAACGTATAGTAATAATGATAATAGGAATTACAGAGATAATAGAAGAAACAATGAAAATAACACAAGATACAAAAATAAAAATAACCCGAGATATTATAACGGCAATAGAAGAAATATTAATGTTATATCGGATCAGGGAAACTACCAAGGAACCGGCGAGGATGTGGGGAACAACCTCCCGGTATAGAACATAAAATATTCAAAATAACCAATACCTGCACAAATTTTATAGTGCTTTTTTGTCATAATGCAGGTAGAAATTTGACATTTTTAGTAGACACGGGTGCCGACGTGTCAATTTGCAAAAATAATGTTCACAAACATATAGATTATGATATTAGAACTAATGACAAAATTAAATTAACTGGTATAACCAAAGAAGTTACTACTTCTTTAGGCACTTTAGATTTAGAATTAATAATTGGGGAACATAAATTAATTAACTCATTTCACATTGTAAACGATAATTTTCCCATAAACACAGATGGTATCATAGGAAGAGATATACTCGTTAAATATATGTGCAAAATCGACTATGAGACATATACCATCTTATTTAACGTTAAAGATGAAGAAATTGTGTTACCAATGAGTACTAGAAAACCCAACAATTATCGAATAAATGTATCCGCTAGAACAGAAGCGATAGTACCAATAGATATAACTCTTGATGAAGATAGCATACTGCTGAATACTGAGATACAAAAAGGTGTTTTTGTTGGAAACACGATTATACCCGCAAAAGGTATCCAGCATGTAAAGATTTTAAATACGACAGATAGTGATATTACCATAAACAAATTCAATGCAGAGATTGAACCTTTAGGAAATTATGACATACTTGTAAGTAAAAAGCAAGTATACAACAAAGAACGCTTTGAGAGATTGCTAAATACGATCAGCAAAGATAATCTAGATAAACCATCAATGGAAAGTTTGTTGAAAATAATTGAAGAATTCCAAGATGTATTTTACTTGGAAGGGGAAAAATTGACAATGAATAACTTTTACAAACAACGTTTGCAAACAACAGATAGAAGCCCTGTTTACATAAACAACTATAGATTACCTCAAGCCCAAAATGAAGAAATTCTACGACAAGTTAAGGATTTAGAAACAAATGATATCATTGAACCATCTGTTAGTCCTTACAATTCACCACTTTTGGTAGTACCAAAAAAGGCGAATGATGGCGGACAAAAATGGCGATTAGTAGTAGATTTTCGCAGACTCAATGATAAAATTGTTAATGATAAATTTCCTTTAACAAGACTAGAAGACGTTTTGGACAAATTAGGTAGGGCAAAGTATTTTTCCACCTTAGACATGACCAGCTCTTTTCATCAAATTGAACTTGAGAAAGAGTCTAGGCCATTAACCGCGTTTTCAACAAACGATGGGCATTATCAATTTAAAAGGTTACCGTTTGGCTTAAAAATATCATCTAACAGTTTCCAGAGAATGCTAACCATAGCACTCAGTGGTTTAAAGCATGAAGCTTTCCTCTATGTAGATGATATAATGGTATTTGGATGTAGTATTAAACATCACAACGACAATCTTTGTAAAGTATTGCAAAGATTACGTAAGCATAATTTGAAATTGAATCCAGGAAAATGCCAATTTTTGAGATCGGAAGTTGTATATCTGGGACATTTAATCACCAACGAAGGTGTTAAAACTGACCCATCAAAATATCAAACAATTAAAAACTACCCGGTACCAAAAAACGCAGATGAAGTGCGCAGATTTGTGGCATTCTGTAATTACTACAGGCGATTCATTCCAAATTTTGCCGAAACAGCTAAATGCCTCAATGCTCTTCTAAAGAAGAACATTACTTTCTTTTGGTCTGAAGATTGTCAAAAAGCCTACGAGACATTAAAATCGAAACTTATTAAACCACCGATTTTACAATACCCAGATTTCGAAAAACCTTTCATAGTGACAACAGACGCATCCAATTATGCTCTAGGTGCTGTGTTGTCTCAAGGTGAAATTGGTTCTGACCTACCGATATCTTATGCAAGTAAGTCATTAGCAAAACATGACATCAATAAACCAATAATTGAGAAGGAACTCTTAGCAATCCATTGGGCTATAAATTTTTTTAGACCATACCTCTATGGTAGAAAATTTGTGGTAGTCACTGACCACAGACCACTAATATCTCTGTTTAGTCATAAAAATCCTTCATCAAAATTAACGCGAATACGTGTAGACTTATCAGACTATGATTTCACCATAGTTTACAAAAAGGGCAGCATGAATACTAATGCAGATGCCTTGTCCAGAATCGAACTAGATTCAGACCTTCTAAAAGCAATGATACCTCCGAACACTGATGAAAGTGTTAAACGAAAATTGTTAATAGTAACCAGGGGCATGGCGAATAATATGAAATATAAAAATAAGGTCAACAACGAATGCACCAACACTCAAATAGAATCTGATCAACTCTATTGTTGGGATTGCACTAGTTTGTCTGACATTACGGGTATACCAAAATTGAAATTTACTATGTTGCACAATAAAAATGATAGAAATAAAATAGTACGTACTAATAAAGATATTGAGGTGTATTATAGCAATAAATCTGATGAGAAATCCGTTTCCTTCAATGAGAAGCTATCAAACACGAATGGCGCCATACAATCAAATGAGAGCAATAGCGATAAGCCTGATTTGAAATACGTTTCAACATTAGAAAAGCTATTGAAATTCGCAAAGAAAGAAAACATAGGCGAACTCTCCCTATCTGATAAAGATGATATATTTAAATCCATGGATAAAGAAGAATTTAAAAGGATATTTAATACGTTGCAACAAAAGAGAAAGCATGCTAAACTAAAGATATTAATTTACAAGCCGCCCAAAAGAATAACTGACTTAAATGAACAAACGAGGTTGATTGAAGAATATCACAACACACCCCACGGAGGACATTTTGGAGTACGTAAAACATTGCTCAAGTTAAAACAAAGATTTTGTTGGAAAAACATGAACGAAATGGTAAAGTTACATGTCAATAATTGCAAAACTTGTCGTATAAGTAAACAAGTCAGGCACACAACCGAAAAGATGATAAAAACCGATACACCTTCCACAAGTTTTCAAACAATAGAAGTAGACACTATAGGTCCACTTAGAATTTCTAACGGTTATAGATACATATTAACATTACAATGTGAATTGACGAAATTTGTAGTAGCATTCCCTATAGAAAATAAGGAAGCACACACAGTAGCAATAGGTATAGTCAAAGAATTTATTTTGAAATTTGGACACTTTAGTATATTAAAAACAGATTTAGGAACTGAATTTACAAATAAGTTAATGGGTGAAATATGTAAGATATTAAAAGTTAGGCAGATATTTTCAACTCCATACCACCATCAGACCTTAGGTGCAATTGAGCGTAACCATCGAGTGTTAAATGAATATATGTATTCTTTCGCTGATGATTACGAATGGGATAAATGGATACCATATTATACTTTTGCCTACAACACTACTCCCCACGTAGATACTAACTATTCTCCTTATGAATTAATATTCGGTAAACTTCCAAGTCTTCCAAACGAGATAATTGAAGATAATAACAAAATTTACGATTTGGATAATTATGCAAATGAGCTAAAAATTAGACTGAAAACATCTCTATTAAAAGCACGAGAAATGATTGAGAATGTTAAAACAAAACGTGTCGAGAAACAAAAGTATATAAATCCTTTGAATGTGAAAATTGGAGACATGGTTCTTTTAAAAACAGAAAACCGCAAGAAACATCAACCACCCTATAAAGGTCCTTATAAAGTATTAGATGTTAAAGATAGCAACATATTCAAAAATTTGTACATAAGAATAACGTAAAATTATATAAATAAAATAATGAATGTCTAAGACTTATGTTAATTAGTTGTAATATAAAATGTCTATAATTAGAGTAAATTTTATGATTCGTCTTGATATATGAATTATAAATTAATATATAAGACTCATCAAAATAGGGTGGAGGTGTAATACATATTGCATACTAGAATTGTAACTGAGTATACCAATGTGGATATACTTAAAATCCATGTCGCATGCAATAAATCATGCAGTTACTTTTGTATACAATTTTATTACATAACATACACTCATCAAATTACTCATATGACATGAGCATACTGACCTACAATACAATTCAATCAGTCTACACTAAACATGTAAACTGATATCCAAAACAAATTTGAACTTGTCGCATGATCATAAATCATATGAAGACCACACACGTGATTCATAATGAGTTGTGGTCAAAGACTATTTGTATTGGACAAGTGTCGAATTGCATTTTTTATTTTATTGAGTGTGAATTGAGTGAGGTCAGGTTAATGCATTAAAGAAGAATGCATATGACTAATTTTATGAAGTGTGAACTAAATTGGGTCAAAATATGTATGTGACCCATGATAAGTTTTAGGTCGTAAGAATAGTATTTAAGCTGTACATTTTGCCAAATAAAATCAATTCTGAATCAGACACTAGACTGAGTATTATTCTCCTTGATAAGTTTGATCAGGATTCTGTCGCGAGGTTATTCTTGCGACAATAGTAAAAACGGCGTAGTGGATAGAAATCATTTTTGATTATGTCCTCGCCATCTTATCTGCGGCTAGGCCGCTTGCGTAGGTAAATATATTATATCAAAAGAAAAGAATAACATTTACAAGCAATATAACACACTGTAGTCAATTGCCACACGAAGACCAACGAAAAGAGATAACATTACAATACGTCCAAAATTGTGAAAGAGTGGCTACTGTACCGGACTCCTAAGACACTTGATCATCCGCCGCAGTCCCCAGATCTTAACCCGATCGAGCATCTGTGGGAACATCTTGACAGAAAAGTGAGACAAAGGGTCATTTCAAGCAAAGCCGACTTAAAGAAAGTTATAAAGGAAGAATGGAGCCAAATCTCTCCCGATGTTACAAAAAAACTTGTCGCGTCGATGCCTAGAAGACCAAATGAGGTGCTTAAGTCCAAAAGAAAACAAACGAAATATTGAAAAATTTAAAAAAAATCGACTTTTTCTATTGAAGTTCTGTTATGTTTTGTTTGCTGTTTACTGTTTTTTTGACGCGTGAAATTTGGTCTTTTTTTGATTAAAGTGAATTTTCTCTATTTTGTATTACTTCTGTTTAATGTTTATGTTGTGTTCAGTTTTTATTAAATAATTCTTTAATTCCTTATACTTACTTTTGATTTTGTGTTAATTACTTTGTTTTAATAAAATTCTTATTACAAGTATCTAAGGTGTTTACTTTCTTTTGACGCTCACAGTATATCGTAATTTTGCGCTGATATGTTCAGGTGTTGTATCAGTCTTTCTGCTTCTCCAGTTACATTCATCTTTAAGTACCACATTTTCTCAACCTTTTCTATGGGCTGTTTTCCGATCATTTGCAGGAACATGTCGCGAAATTGAGTCCACTTTAGTAATCTCCGTCGAATTGAGAAATGGTTATTGTGGGCAATTTAACTGTTGCCCTTGCTGCTTGGCTGGCCTCTATCTTGTGTAGCACTTCACCTTGAATTAATGAATCCAGCCTTTGTTTTAAGCTGATGATCACAACTTGCACCTTTATGTCTAGGTCGTCCGTTTCGTCGTAACTGAATCCATACTGTAAAGGATCGTCAACTTCTGAGCATATTCGTAATTTTTCTTCGTGAATGCTAGCCCAATCCGCCTTTAATCTTTCAATCTTTGCTTCATGGGAAGCTTGGCTCTGCATGTTTAGTTGCTCAATAATATTTTCCATTGAGGCTTGTCTCATATGGCACCTTCTTACTAATTGCAGTATCTCTGGCCTTAGACTGTGCTCCACCGCGTGTTCGCTGGTTGCGCCTAATGCTCGTAATTTCGACTCCAGCACGTTCTTATAGCCTTCGTTTACTTGCATCATCTGCCCGTGCATATCCTCCGTAAAATAAGAATGGTCGCGACGGTCTTGATGCTCCTTGCGGATTTGATCATCCATTTCTTCAAATGTGGCCCATGCTTCCTCAAGGGCCTGTAGTTTTTCTTCAACTACTTTCGACGTCCTTCGTTCTTCCACCAAGCGCTGATATGCGAGGTAATTGGCGTTGACCTTCTTTCGTCCATTTTGTGCGTCACTTCGCCCGTTTGCTTATCCCTGCCTTGACTTGAAGAGCTATGCTGCTTGAATACGCCTCCGTGCCTTCACTCTGCTCAGATCGATCCGCCTCTGGTTGCTTTACTTCGATGTGTTGATCACGTCGGGATCACCAAAATGTTCGAGCCGGAATACCGCCTGTGAAGCAGGCCGGTGGTTTCTGGACCCGAAGATTCCTCGCAATTGGTTCAGAGTGCAGGGTGGCTTAGGAATGATCTCTAAGCCAGTACAAACTTTGTCCCCTTTGCGAGTAATCGGTTTTTGGAAACGATGATTCCTCGTTCCCCTGGAGTTCTATTGATAATTTGCGTCCGAAATCGCGTCTAAAGCGTAAAGCTAGGTAACTCTTCTAGCTCTTGAACAAACGGTAAACTAGATAATTACTTCTAGATTAACGCTGCTTGCTTTCGATTTAAAACGACTCGTTTCGTTCGTGGATAAAACTCAACTCCTCTATTTTGTAAAATTCTCCCCTTTTTATACAAATTCTTATCTCTAAAACTATTTTCTATACAATGCAAAACCTACCCTAAACCTTTCGTTTATGCAATAATCCTTTATGTCTAGACTTAACACCTAGTTTCTTTATTTTTCTTTTCCTATTTATTGCTTATAAAATAATGATTTTTTTAAGTCTAGACTTAACACAAGCCTTGCAAGATAGAGAACTTCAAAATGAAACAACGTAGGTGAGTGAAACGATCGCGATGGCTAGGTTTATTAGCTTTAAGAAGTAGTAAGAAAAGAAGGTTCATGCGTACCTTTCGGTACCTTTGTCTAAGAATCCTATCTCTAACAATTTTTGCTTAAAAAATATAAATTAATCTGAAATTCTGGTCGAAAAGCGTTTGATAGGGTATATATTCGAAGCAAATAATTATACGGTATGGAGAGGCGCTACCCGTGTAAATGAGCGTAGGTGAGTGTCCAAAGACTTAAACTTATTTTTTTCCCTTCATCAGCTGTTCTAATGTTCAACTACATTCATGCTCCATTCGTGTAAAATTCAACATGATATAAAATAAATTTTCAAATAAATAAATTAAATTTTATTATAAATAAAACCGCGAATAAATATTCATGTTTTCCGAGCGTTAAGAAACATATCTTAATTTACGTAATTAGAGATTATATGCTTTAATATATAATAATCTGCATAACAAAAGTATTTTCAGTAAAGAATTATCGATATTTACATTTTCCGCAATCTTTGGCAATCTTTGGTTTTAAATTTAACTGTTATAAAAGCAATTTCTGGACATTTCACACATAAACATAAAAATGGTAAAAACCCAATGTTATATTTACCATTGCCAATTTTCATTTCATTTTTTCCATTTTCATTTACCATTGCCAATTTTCTTCATACCAGCTGAAGATTGCGTTCTCCCTGTGTTCATTCTGCTTCAGTAAATTAAAGTCGAAGTTAAGCGTCCGCCAAAATCGTGTGGAAATGGGGGGGGGGGGGACTCTTAATTCTTCGGAAAATGGTTTTCGTGTGGAGTTAAAATTCCCGTCAAGTCTATTCTGCTGTATGCATGCATGGGCTGTACAGATTTGTTGATGATAGGGCAATTATTATAATGATAAACTTTCGTATTTTTATTATTCTGAGGACGAAAGAATGTTTACGAGTATTTGAATACTCCATGCGGATCAACACTATCATAGCAACAATCATGGATTCGAATCATAGCAACCAAATATTGTAAGGTATTTTTAACATAAATCAGATTACGAAATTTTCACCAATTCATTTGTACTACCTTTGAAGATTTTTATGTAAGTACTGGTAAATTTGTGTCCATAGGCGTAAATGTTGGTAGTTGCGGATGCAATTTCAGGCTTTGGTCCTCTTGTTAGTTCAAGCGCTTGTTAGTGGTTACGCTATGAAATAACAATGGACTGTATTAAATATTTGACGAGCCGAATGTCTTAAAGCTTGTGTAGAGCTAGGGTAAATCCAGACTGAACGTGACTAACCATTTTCGAGAGTTACTGAACGGTATATGTCAAGTGACATGCGAGCAATATTCATTCTTCAGGTTTGTCTTAACGAGGATGATTTCGCACGAGTTTTAATCAACGCAGAATAGTTGCTCCCCGAAAGTAAATTAATTAAATTAATCAATGACAGAAGAAAAATTTCAGGGCGGAGTCAACGACTGTTTTATGGTTCGAGGACGCTGTCCGTAATCAATAATGTGACGATAAAGCTGCTGCCTTTCGCGTTTGCGTGGGTTGAGGTACAGTTTCGATCAAGTAAGATCTTGAATGACGGATTCCGTTTCAATAAAGGGTTAGCTGAATTAGGCCCGGCATTTATTGCTCAAGTAGCTTAAGTCAAGGCTGTTGGTCATCTTCACTGCATCCGCTTTTACATTGGCTGGAACTGGCAGAACAACGACCATTACTATTACTTCGAAGGATGCAATCATTGGCAGGGGCTAGCGTGACTTATGTTTTTGATAATCACAGTTCACAAAAAATTAATTTTACAGAGCTTCCGCGCTCTTTCAAGACAGTTACAAGGTTTTTACTTGGTTTTATATGTTTTATAACCGATTAGACTCTAACTAACTTAATTACTATCTTTCGGATTCTTTCATAATGTAATTATGCTGGCTTAATGCTTTTTTGTAATTGATACAAAACTGATTTTGTTGATACAATGGATTTGAAAATATTACTTGGCATATTTTGAAATTTAATATTCTTCAAAACTTTGTTTAACATAAACACACTTATGAATAATTTCATTCAAAACGAAATCCAATTTATTTCTTATCGTTCTTGACATTTGGCTCAGCAGTTTGGGGTGTAAGCCTTGACATAACACCTCTCCCCTTAAATTCAAATTCGTCCTCGAATTTATTTTTTTTATTGAATTTAATGTTAATGTTATTTCTTTTGCAATATAGGTATATAAACAAAAAGATGAAGATAATTACAATAAAAAATGTTGTTATTATATTAGATACAATGACGTAAGGAACACCTTCAATTCCGCTAGGTGGATAGATATTCTCAGTGCTCTGGAATCTTTCAGAGTGCCGAGGTATCTAATGCGAGTATTGAGGGATTACCTCAAAGACCGCAAGCCCGTCAATGACACATTGGGGGGTCGGCGAAGAATGGACACAACATCCGGGGGTGGCGCAAGGTTCCATTCTCGGCCCAGAGCTATGGAATGTCCCGTACGACGATCTATTAAGGCTACCCTTACGGGAGAAGCCCCGTTTAATAAGCTATGCTGACGACGTAGCGGCATTAGTCGCCGGACGCACTGTCGAGCAAGCGCAACTCAGACTAGGTATGATAATGCGTCGAGTGAGCGAGTGGATGACAGACCGTGGGTTCGGCTTAGCGCTGGAAAAAACCGAGGTCGTCATTCTGACCAAAAAGCAGATCCCCAGAGTTATACCCATCCGGATTGGTGAAGAGACCATCGAGTCCCAGAAGACGATCAAATACCTTGGCATTATGATTGACTCGAAGATGAGCTTCTTCGATCAAATCAGAGCCCCAGCGAACAAAGCCGCAGATGGAGTATCGGCGCTCAGCCGTCTAATGGCCAACATTGGTAGACCCGTCGCGATCAGGAGACGCCTACTGATGAGCGCAGTGTAGTCGGGACTGCTATACGGCTCCGAGGTTTGGGCTGAAGCTCTCAGTGAGGAGTCGTACCGGAAGCGACTGATGCAGGTGCTCTGCGTGTTGCGTCTGCATACCGCACTGTCTCTGAGCCGACAGTGCTGGTCATCGCGGGTACGACACCTATTGTGCTCCTTGCTAAGGAAGGGTGGGTAAATGAAACACGGGGCAGGTGGACCGCGCGCCTAATCAGGGACTTGGAGCCATGGCTCAATCGAAAGCATTGCGAGACTGATTACTACCTGACACAACTTCTCAGCGAAGACGGGTGTTTTCAGTCCTACCTGCACAAAATGTGAAAGTCACGGTCCCCTGACTGCCTGTTTTGCCCGGGGATTGCGTATGATGCTTGCCACACCTTGTTCACATGCGAACGGTGGGTGAGACAACGTGTACATCTCAGGGAGAGAATAGGGGAGATCTCTCCACATACCCTGGTGGAAAAGATGCTGGTGTCTAAAGACAAATGGAACTGTGTGTCGCACTCCGCTCGGGCGGTTCTCACTATGAAGAAGAATCGTCGATCGCCTGTCGGCGTAGAGGGAAGAGGGCTCATCCTCTCAGTAACGCCTCTCCTTTCTGTCCATCCCTGCTGAGGGAGGGATCTCTCCAATCCGAAGGTGCCGGTAGGTGAGACTTGAGCGGCCTAGTCCGATGTAATGTGACAAACAGTTCCAGGCTAAGTTCTCGGTGTGACAGGGGATGTGTTAAGTCGGTAGTTCAGTTGCTGTGTGTCATTGGGAGTCCGACACTCAGGGCGTAAATAGCCTTCACCTCCCAACCAAAAAAAAATTATATTCGATGCAATATGTTTTTGTTTTGAATATTTTATTTCATTAATTTGATTTAAGTTATTAATGTAGAAATCGTTTAATTCTTGCTATGTAATTTACTTGTCAAAATCGGTCAAATTCATAGGAATAGAATTTGGAATAATTACTCTTTTACGGTATTCTGGAAGTTTTATTAAGAGTTATATTGTTTATAGTTACTGAGTAATCATTAAAAACGAATAGGCATGTAATTTTCTTTCATGTTATGTTTTCTTTCATCGCAAGCATTACTCCATTTTATTTTAGGTTTAATATTTAATATGGTTATGTTTTCCAATTTCTTCTTTCTTAAAAGTAATTTGGTAATGATTGCTGTCTGGAATTGGCATTACAATGTATTTAAAAGGCGTTATAATTTCATGGGGAATTTTATAACAAATAGTAATTCTTTTGTGTTTTTATTATTTATTGCTACTGGTAACTCGAGGAACCTCAACGTTTCTATACCGATTTCATAATCAATTATTTCCTGTTTCGTTAACATATTTCTACTCATTATTCTTATTCTAGCTGATACGAAAATGTCCTGTAGAATTTCTAATTTATCCTTAGTTATGCGATATTTATGATGGATCCCAAGTATGAAAATTCTGTTTTCCACCTATTTCTGCTGTCATTTATTGATTTTTCGAGGTTTCGATTTTACTCTATCTACTCTTATGGTTTCTATAACTGTTTTAATTTCTTTCCCTAACCTATCATTAATAATTTTCTGCTTGTTTATTCTTTCTAAAGTTTCGTAATTATTATTAAATATAGTTTTCAGGTGATCTTCAATATTTTGTCTTTCATTTGCTTCCATAACTCAAAATAACCATTTATATACACTACCGATGGGATCTAGTTTCTTTCTTTTCTTAGCTTTTTCTTCACAAATCTCCCTAAATTGATTTGGAGATTGATTGATTTTATTGCCAAAACGTAACTACAAAATTCCTCAAATTTATCTGTTGTTGATGGATTTCTTATTGTAGTTTTTTCTCTAATAATTTATTTAACCTATTTTTTTAGTTCGGTCAAAGTAAATTACTCATTGTTCATAAAATTTTCGGTTTGTTGATGTTGGTGTTCATGTGGTAATAGAGTATACAATTGACATTCCAGATTTCAATTTCTTTCGTCCATTAGCGGTGGTCATGTATACCTAAAGAATTTGTCATATGATTTCAGTTATAGAAGAATCTAGGTATGACAGGTCCATTTTTTGTATTACGAATTTCTTTGTGTTAACAAGTTGTATTGGATCCATTTTTATCGCCGTATATCCTATATTTGTATAAACTTTCTCAATAGTCAAGGTCGCCGATATTAGCATAGGTCGAAATATGAGATAAATTCTCGTCGTGATGATCATGATTAAGTGTTATTTGCGAGGATTCTTTTTCAGCAATTATGTTAAACTTGAACTAGCTTTTTGTCTTTAAGCAGTAATAATAACATTCTTTTTAGATCTCTATTGACCTTGTCTATATTGTTATTAAATAGTTGTTTCTTAAATTTGGATTCCAGCTCATGTCTATTGGCTTTGGGATTTTTTTTACAAAAATATCTATTCTTTCTTCTGTATATGGTTCTCTTTTACTATTTTCTTTTTCCAGCATTTTCTCTTTAGCTTGCATTATGCGTTCAAAGATAGTTTCCATTTTTTGTTTTACCAGCTTCGACATCTATTGGCCTTTACATAGTTGTTGAGTAAATTTGCCTATTATAAAACTCTTTTGCCTCAAAAAATTTTTCTTTTTTAGTTTGGTTAATTATTTGTTTACAGCCGACTCTCATTTTTCTTGAATTGTCTCGTGAAATTTTCCTATATTTCCGTTTCCTGTATGTAATGGTGTTTCGCTATATGAATTTTTATGTTCTTAGCAGCATAAGTTCCTTTTAATAAAGCTGTTTAAAAATCTCTATATCCTGTGATTAGTTTTGGCCTTCCTATTAATGCAAGTGTTTGCGATCGTTAGGAAACTTCCTAGCTTCGCTGTATTTAATTGTCCGGATATTTTTATTTCATTAATTTTACTTTATTCATATCACTGCTCAACAATACAAATGTTCATTAGACACTAATTTTGATTGAGAAAATTAAGTTACAACCATACGTAAAGGCTTCTCTAACCCGACTAATCTCGTGTGTCGTCTGAACGCGTATGCGTACACACGTCGCAGCGTCCCAAGTACCTAGGTGCAATAAAACCAAAGGTCTAAATGAGTCGGTAAACTGCACGTGGTGTTGTAAAAGATTTGCTTATTTATGATGGGAAAGTTTGGGTTAGGAAATTTCCCGGCGACTGTCTGTCGAAATAATTATTGCTGAGCCTTTACAGATGGTTGTATGGGTAATAAAATTGCAACTAGGAGTTTCTTAAACATCTACCCCCCGTTGAAAGAATTTCCTTTCAAACCAGCAAAGTTTTATAATATTAAGATTTAGTGGACTGTATGTATGTATTGACAAATTTTTGTAATTGATTTTCTATTTTGTTTTGTATGCAATTTCTTCATGTGATGATTATGATGATTCATATTTTATCTCTTCTTCAACTTCGATTGGCAGTTGTATTAGTTTTGTAATGGGTCGTTTGGTGATTCCATCTGCAGTCTTGAGGCTGACCACACGTACTATATTGTCAGGGCCTGTATGAGTTTCAATTACACGACCAAGTCTCCAACGTGTCGATGGCAAGTTATCCTCTTTTATGATGACCATCGTGCCCTTCACTATTGTTACTGGCACATTCTTAGACCACTTGGACCTCTGTTGCAACCCATGCAAGTATTCTGATTGCCAGCGTTGCCAGAAATGCTGCACCATGTACTGCAAATGCTGATACCTTCCAAGACGATTCACGGGTATCTCTCGAACGTCATCCTCAGGTATTGCCATTATAGGTTCTCCAATAAGAAAGTGAGCAGGAGTCAAAGGTGTGAGGTCATTAGGATCGTCAGAGATAGGATGCAAGGGACGGGAATTCAAACAAGCCTCAATTTGCACTAAAATAGTGTACATTTCTTCATAAGTTAATTTTGTTTCATCTATCACGCGTTTTAGATGAAATTTGGTTGACCTTACCGCGCTTTCCCATAATCCGCCGAAATGGGGTGCGTATGGAGGATTCAAATGCCATTCTATTTGTTCATTGAGTGTATATTTGGAAATTGCGGACTGAAAATCTTTATCCTTCAAAAGATAACCTAATTCATTGAATTTGTTACGCGCACCGATGAAATTAAGCCCATTATCCGAATAAATTTTTCTACATCGACCACGTCGCGATACAAATCGTTTGAGACAATTCAGAAATGCTTCTGTACTTAAGTCGTGAGCAAGTTCAATATGTATAGCCTTTGTGGAAAAACAGACGAAGATGCATATATAAGCCTTTATAGTGACGCGAGTTCGAGATTTTTCCTTTAATACTATGGGGCCGGCATAGTCAACACCGCAAACATAGAACGGTCGAGTAGGAGTAACTCGGGTGGTGGGTAAGTTACTCATAATGTACCTCGTTGTCATTCCTTGCAGGCGAACACATGTTACACATTTTTTCACCACCTTTCTGACCATTGATCTTGCTGCTAGTGGCCAGTATTTAGTGCGTAACGATGAAATTACTGCTTGGCAGCCGGCATCCAATAATATCTTGTGCTCCTGTTCGATTATTAAAAATGACAATCGATGATGTCCTGGCAATATAATTGGGTGCTTGTGTGTAAATTCTATAGATGCATTTTTAAGTCTTCCTCCAACTCTGATTACTCCCTGACTATCAAGAAATGGATTCAATGCTATTAATTTACTAGAGTTTGCTACTTTAGACTCCTTTTGTAGATCATTCAATTCTTGAGAAAAACATTGCTGTTGAGCTAGTCGGATCAAGGATGTTTGAGCTCGTTTTAAATCGTCAGTTGTCAATTCTGGTTGTATATTATTTTTGGAGTTGCCACGGGTTCTTGAAATAAATTTAAAACAGTATGCAATGACTCGAGTAAGATAGGACCACGATGAGTACTTAGCAAATATTTGGAAATCATCGTTCTGTGACATGAGCGATACAATTTGTATACTTCTTTCTTCTGGTAGTTTTATCTCCTCATTGACCTCGAGTACTGGCCATACCGATCGATCTTGACTCAACCATGTTGGACCTGTCCACCATTGCTTTGATTTCAATAGCTGTGCAGGATCTACTCTCCGAGAGACTAAATCTGCGGGATTATCATCAGTCGCTACATGAGCCCAATTTTTGTTCGTTAGTCGTTGAATTTCCGCAGTTCGGTTTGCCACGAAAGTTTTCCATTTTGTTGATTGTCCTCTTATCCAACCTAATGTGATCATCGAGTCACTCCAGAAAAATCGTTCATCGATGTTAATTCTTAGAGCTCTTGTAACCTTATCTGTTAACTGCGCCAATAATACCGCAGCACATAATTCTAGCCTTGGTAGCGATATTTGTTTTAGTGGTGCCACTCTTGATCTCGCACATAATAAATGAACGATAATTTTATCTTCATTGTCAATCGAACGAAGATAAATGCATGCTCCGAACGCAGCTTCAGAGGCATCACTGAAACCGTGTATTTCAATTCTCTTATGATTTTTACCCAAGACTAATCGAGGAATTTGTAGTTTATTCAAATCCGTTAGACGCTCCTGAAGGTTATTCCATTGTGAATGGATGTCTTGCGCAATAGATTCATCCCAGTCTAACTGCAATTGCCACAATTTTTGCAGAATAATTTTTGCGCGAATAGTGATAGGCGCAACAAGACCCAGGGGATCAAATATTTGGGCCGTTTGCGAAAGTATTGTCCGTTTCGTGATTTTTGAGTTGGATTGATTATTAACGGTAATGCTGAGTGTGTCTGGAATTGTGAGCCATTTCAAACCTAAAGTTTTTGGATCCTTATCTACCTGAATATTTAATTCATTTGTTGAACTATCTTCAAGAATTTGTGGTTCATTGGAAGCCCATTTTCGAAGTTCAAAACCTCTAGTTGTTAGGATACCTGTTAATTCTCGTTTTAATTGTTTTGCTTTTGTAATGTCATTTGTACCGGTTAGAAAGTCGTCGACATAAAAATCATTGATTATGATTTCGCTGCTCTCTGGAAAATTTGCTTTGTTGTCTTCGCCGACTTGTCGGAGACATCTTTTTGCCAAGAATGCCCCAGATCTCGTTCCGTACGTAACTGTGTTTAGTTCATAAACTCGAATAGGCTGGTCAGGTTCTTCTCGCCAAAGAATTCGTTGGTATTGTCTGTCCTCCTTTCTGACTAGAATTTGACGGTACATTTTCGCCGCATCAGCAGTCAGTATGTATCTATGTTTTCGGAATCTTAGAAGTATAGAAAATAGTTCATCTTGGACTTCATATCCAGTATGCTGAATGTCATTTAGCGAAAATCCCGATGTGGTTTTAGCTGACCCGTCAAATACAACTCTAATTTTTGTGGTAGTACTTTGCTCTTTAAATACAGCATGGTGAGGCAAATAATACGAGGGTTCATTGTCATTTATTGATTGCGATACTTCCGACATGTGTCCTAATTCTTCATATTCCTTGATGAAGGCGATATAGCTTGATTTAAGTTCTGGAAGCCATTTGAGTTTTCTTTCAGTGCCTAGAAAACGTTTGTAGGCCATGTTATAAGAGTCACCCAGCTTGTCCTTGTTATTGTTGAAGGGCAACGACACGACAAATCTGTTACTATCACTTATCCTTGTTGTGGCAAGAAAATGTTGTTCAGCCGGATCCAACAAATCCAATGGAGGAACACCGCTACCTTGACTATAATCTTCCAATTTCCAAAACTTCTCTATTTGCTCGTGCAGTTGATTATTCGTTATTAGATGACATGCAATGTTATTTTGAATATCCGCTTCATATTCGAGACTGCCAACAACAATCCAGCCTAGCTTAGTTTTTTGAAAGAAGGGTTGATTAATCCCCATTCTTATTTGTCCAACACATAATAATTGCCAAAATAATCCTCCACCTATGAGGATATCTATAGGTCGACAATGATCAAATTTCGGATCTGCTAATTCCAGCCCCTTTGGACTTGTAATGTATTGTCTATTTATTTTACTATTTGGCATATTTTCAGTAATATTATTAGTGATTAAACAGGCAATATTACATTTGAATCCGGTAGTTTTTTACTTTATCTTTAGTAGAGATTTATGATTTAGTTCCTTCTTTGACTGATGGATTCCCGATACCGTGGTTTTCGACAATATTCTAATTGCGTTTAATCGTTTACACAATTCGGAAGTGATAAAGTGAGCCTGGGAGCCTGGATCCAACAGAGCTCGAGCCCCATGCCAATTACCTGTAGAATCTTGGATTTCAATAATTGCTGTATCTAAGAGTACATGTGAAATTGTGGTATCTGAGGTTTGAGTGGCTAATACGGTTGGATTTTCTATAGTAGTTAATTCTTGATCTGAATTTGCTTTGTTCAAATGGAGCAAAGTATTGTGTCGACGGCCGCACCTTTTACATGGGCCTAAAGTGCAGGCCCTTCCTTGATGACCTGAGCCGAGACAATTGTAACACAGTTTCAGGTTTCTGATCTTATCAACACGTTCTGGTACCGATAATGCCTTGAATGCTGAGCACGAATAAATTGGATGTTTTTCCCTACATTGAGGGCAATCGCCGGTTGTGACGGCATACGACGAAATATGATCCCTTGATTTTTTTATAATTTTATGATTATCTGGATTTTTGACGAGTTTTTCAGTAACCAATTTTTGTAAATATTTACAATGATTTTCCAATACTTGTATAAAATTGCTGTACGTCCGCCTATTTGTCGATGAAAGATCGCGTTTGTTACATTGTTTTTTAGTCTCGTCATCGAGTTTTTTGCGGATTAAATATATCAACAAGGAATCGCATTGATTTGTTGCTTCACCCAAAGTTTCTAATGCTGCAAGATTATTCGTTGCGTCATCAATAATGCGACGAAGGTCTGTGTATGATCCCTTAGCCATGGGCGCGATTTCACAAAAGGCGCGAGTGTGAAATTCGACAAGTTCTTCAGAATCTTCATATCGCTCATGCAGTTTTTTCCAGGCGTATTCATAATTGGCTTCTGAAATGCCCAACGACTGGATCGCGCGCGCGGCTTCACCCTCTAACGCGTCATTTAAATAATTAAATTTATCGATACTTGAAAAAACTGTCTGATTATGAACTAGTGAGTTGAATGAATCACGAAATTTAATCCACTTTGCTAAATTTCCATCAAATTTTGGTATCGATTGTCTAGGTAATTGTTTAATTAATGTTCCTACCGTTTGCTGCGTGAAATTATTTGTTATTTGTCTATCCGTACTTGTAGCCGCCATTGAAGGTGGACCGTTCGCAAGCTCCCTTCCCAACGAAATGAGTTCATAGTATTCGAATTCGAAACATTCGCGTTCATCGGTTTCAATATCAATTACTTGAGAATCAGCTGCTGCTGCTGCTACTTTTATTTTTTTCTGAATAGCCTCAAATTCCTCATACAAGGGTTCGATTTTTTTTAATCGCTCGTTTATCTCAATAGTTTTTGATCTATTGTCAGGATTGCTTAGGAATTGCCGAAATCGAGTTAATTTAGCCTTGATGGCACCGCGTTGGTATTTTAAATTATCGTTTGGCATTATGAAATTGAAGCTTGCAAATTTTTAGGAAAAAGGTGAATGTTTAAGAAAGGAAATAGATTTACTCACAAATTGTAGAACCACTAGGACTTCTTTCAGGCGTTGTTGTTAAAAACTGCTTGCTCAGGAACCTAGATGCGATGATGCACTACGTTGACTGGCAAGATAATAGCTGGAACCTCTGGTACTGGCTGGGGTCTGCAGCGTTGATGGTAAGATTTTGGCTGGAACCTCTGGTCACTGGATGTGTTCTGCAGCGTTGATGGCAAGATGTTGGCTGGAACCTCTGGTCACTTGATGGGCTCTGCAGCGTTGATATGAATTTGGCTGGAACCTCTGATCGCTGGATGGGTTCTGCAGCGTTGATGATTTTGGCACTATTTTAATGCACTGATACGCGAACAAGTCCTTGTCACACGCGAATTGCACTTTACAATATATTGAATCCGGCTCGAAGGACCAATGTTTGCGATCGTTAGGAAACTTCCTAGCTTCGCTGTATTTAATTGTCCGGATATTTTTATTTCATTAATTTTACTTTATTCATATCACTGCTCAACAATACAAATGTTCATTAGACACTAATTTTGATTGAGAAAATTAAGTTACAACCATACGTAAAGGCTTCTCTAACCCGACTAATCTCGTGTGTTGTCTGAACGCGTATGCGTACACACGTCGCAGCGTCCCAAGTACCTAGGTGCAATAAAACCAAAGGTCTAAATGAGTCGGTAAACTGCACGTGGTGTTGTAAAAGATTTGCTTATTTATGATGGGAAAGTTTGGGTTAGGAAATTTCCCGGCGACTGTCTGTCGAAATAATTATTGCTGAGCCTTTACAGATGGTTGTATGGGTAATAAAATTGCAACTAGGAGTTTCTTAAACAGCAAGTATATTCAATAGTCCTTCTCTCACGTCTGTAATGATTTTCGAATTTAGAATAGCTCCTGTTGAAAATTTTGAAAATTTATCATTGCTGTAAGGATGGAGATGCCATTAACAAAGACCAAATCGATGTGTATGATCTCTGTTATATCTTTTGGAGTTTGAGAGAGTTATGTTTATGTATTGTTTCAGATTTGGGTAATATATTTTAATTGTGGGTTCTTCAAAGTTTTCATTGATCCCCCAATGTCCTATTTTTTTCATGGTAATTTTGTATTATCTCAAATAGCTCTGCTTCAATTCCGATTTCTTTAACCATTTTATCAACTTTAATAAACCTTATTTTACTTTTGTCAAACAATTCAATCAACAATTGCTTCGATTTGACGTTTAATTTCATCGTCATGTATTTGTGGGGTCCTGTAGATCTTTGAGTAGATAAGGTCGTCAGTATTTGTTTTATTTCATGGACTACTAAAGTAGTAGCTAATAAGCAGTCACCCTCCATTTTTAATAAGATGTTGTTTGATAAGTTTTTCTAGATTTCTGTTTTCTTCAGTATTTAAATCAGTCATATCGATATTTATATTATTAATTGGCTCCATCATATGAATTTCATTATAATTCTAGCTAGAGGTAATTCTACCTTTTGTTATAAATTGGGTAGTATTGTTTCCGAATTGAACCACTTGATTCTTGAAATCTATTTTAGCATCAGTATTCATTGAAATATTTGTTCCAATTATTGCGTCAAATTTGTTGTTGTTTAAGTTTGCTAATTTTTAATAAACTACCTTATTCCTATTTCTGGTGGTATTTCATACTGGATAGCTTGAGTTCCCATTATTGTTCTGTACTGTTGATTACTCACTTTTGTCAAAAGATGGTTACCATAGTTCTTTAGATTCAAAACTGATATTGTTGATCCTGAATCTATGAAAGCCTTAATTTTAATTTTATTAATATAAATATAGATTATTGGAAGATTGTATCCGAGGCTGGTTCCTGAAAGTTTGATTTATAGAAATTTGATTCTGCACTTAAAGCATTAGTTTCCATACGTTCTGGCTCATTTCTGTTTTGATAATAATTATTCCTATTATTTCTGAATTGATTTGGTTGATATTGGTTATAGTTATTATGGCTATAATATTGATTTCGATTGTCTTCACGACGTTGAACCTAGAAGAATTATTATTTTGTTTATATTTATAGCAAGGAAGCAAAGAAATAGGGATTCTTAGCTGTTGGTTATTTCTTTGATATGAGATTTCTTTTCTATTTTCTGCCCTATTTTGATTATTCCTTTGATTCCTATTTCTATTTTGTTTCATTGTATTGTTTGAAGAATAATTCTCATCGTATCCTGTGTGAATGAGGGCATTGTATGCTTCTTCTAAAGTTTAAACTCATTTCGTTCATTTGATCTGCGTATTTTGTATAAAAATTTCTCTTAAATACCTTTTTCATTATTTTCTGGTTTGTATTCATCCGAGTTTCTTCATCTAATATGTATTTCAAATTTAACTTATCTTAAATGTTAAGTAATTATGGAGTTTTGTATAATTTCTTTCATAATAACGATTCACCAGCTCCTTCAGTCATTGGTATGGTTCCTGCACTCCAAATGCTGATATAAATGCTGCTTTAACGTTTCCCCAAGTTCTGTTTACTACTCTCCTAGCTGTAATAGCTCCACGACTTCGTAGCTTCGAAAAGAGAATTTCGTTGATATAATCCATTCCTTCGTCTTCAGGGACCAATCGTAAACGTGATTCGACTTCCATTATATAATTTCGTTATTGAAATGTGCTGTAACCCACGAATAGAGGTATAGCCGTCGCTTCCCTCAGTAACTCATGAACGGGATCATCTTTTGCCCGCTTTTTCAGTGCTGCTGGTTACTAACAGTTACCTGATTAACAGTTTTGGGTCTCCAGCCTCTCGCGGCCGTTTTTGAAGGTAGCCACCTATCTCAGCCGACCCCTGAACTGTTATGACTGCTCCCCGCCTTCTGTGATCAGTTGTACCGGGGCAATTCATCCTGTCAACTGGTATTAACCTTGTCTGTTTATTACAGCAAGGGGGCGAATTCTTTTATAATTCAGACTGCGGGGCAATGCAAACCCTTGATTTATTATGTCTTTTTATTCATTGTCACTGTGTTCTTATCACTTTTGATTATTGTTCGATTTTCGTTCGAACGTCAACCGATTCGCGGTTAAATTCTTTTATTTAATAATTATAAGTCACTCGAAGATCTACGCATACCTTCTCCCTCCTTGAGACACCGACTGCGGCACTTATGTTTTTGATCCGAGCTTCCGCGCTTTATCAAGACAAACACAGAGTTTTTAATTGGTTTTATATGTTTTATTCACCAGCACTAACGCTTATAATTTTGCTGAAAGCTCGCTCCCGATTAGATGCTAACTAACTTAATTTATATCTTCCAGATTCTTTTATAATGTAATTTGCTGATTTACTACTTTTCTGTAAATGACACAAAACAGATTTTGTTGAAACAATGGATTTGAAAATATTACTTGGCATATTTTGAAATGTAATATTCTTCAAAACTTTGTTTAACATAAACACACTTATGAATAATTTCATTCAAAACGAAATTCAATCTGTTTCTTATCGTTCTTTACATTTGAGTCAGCAGTTTAGGGTTTAAGTCTTGAATCGATCAATATGCCATTGCGGTTGTAGAACCTTAGATAGTAGTACAGATTTGTAGATGATGGGGCAATTATTAGAATCATAAAATTTCGTATTTTTATTATTCTGAGGACGAAAGAATGTTTACGAGTATTTGAATACTCCATGCGTATTACATGAAGTACATTTTTCACCAATTTTTTCACAATTTTCACCAATTCATTTGTACTACCTTTGAAGATTTTTATGTAAGTACTGGTAAATTTGTGTCCATAGGCGTAAATGTTGATAGTTGCGGATGCAATTTTGGGCTTTGGGCCTCTTGTTAGTTCAAGCGCTTGTTAGTGGTTACGCTATGAAATAAAAATGGGCTGTATAACAATGGGCTGAACCATTGTGAAATAATATATGAAATAACAATGGACTGTATTAAATATTTGACGAGCCGAATGTCTTAAAGCTTGTGTAGAGCTAGGGTAAATCCAGACTGAACGTGACTAACCATTTTCGAGAGTTACTGAACGGTATATGTCAAGTGACATGCGAGCAATATTCATTCTTCAGGTTTGTTTTAACGAGGATGATTTCGCACGAGTTTTAATCAACGCAGAATAGTTGCTCCCCGAAAGTAAATTAATTAAATTAATCAATGACAGAAGAAAAATTTCAGGGCGCAGTCAACGACTGTTTTATGGTTCGAGGACGCTGTCCGTAATCAATAATGTGACGATAAAGCTGCTGCCTTTCGCGTTTGCGTGGGTTGAGGTACAGTTTCGATCAAGTAAGATCTTGAATGACGGATTCCGTTTCAATAAAGGGTTAGCTGAATTAGGCCCGGCATTTATTGCTCAAGTAGCTTAAGTCAAGGCTGTTGGTCATCTTCACTGCATCCGCTTTTACATTGGCTGGAACTGGCAGAACAACGACCATTACTATTACTTCGAAGGATGCAATCATTGGCAGGGGCTAGCGTGACTTATGTTTTTGATAATCACAGTTCACAAAAAATTAATTTTACAGAGCTTCCGCGCTCTTTCAAGACAGTTACAAGGTTTTTACTTGGTTTTATATGTTTTATAACCGATTAGACTCTAACTAACTTAATTACTATCTTTCGGATTCTTTCATAATGTAATTATGCTGGCTTAATGCTTTTTTGTAATTGATACAAAACTGATTTTGTTGATACAATGGATTTGAAAATATTACTTGGCATATTTTGAAATTCAATATTCTTCAAAACTTTGTTTAACATAAACACACTTATGAATAATTTCATTCAAAATGAAATTCAATCTGTTTCTTATCATGGCTGAACAACGACCATTACAATTACTCCGAAGGATGCAATCATTGACAGGGGCGAACGTGACTTATGTTTTTGATTATCACAGTTCACAAAAAATTAATTTTACAGAGCTTCCGCGCTCTTTCAAGACAGTTACAAGGTTTTTACTTGGTTTTATATGTTTTATAACCGATTAGACTCTAACTAACTTAATTACTATCTTTCGGATTCTTTCATAATGTAATTATGCTGGCTTAATGCTTTTTTGTAATTGATACAAAACTGATTTGAAATTTGAAATGGATTTGAAAATATTACTTGGCATATTTTGAAATTCAATATTCTTCAAAACTTTGTTTAACATAAACACACTTATGAATAATTTCATTCAAAATGAAATTCAATCTGTTTCTTATCGTTCTTTGCATTTGACTCAGCCCAGCTAACAAAACGAATCGCCGTCGATACGAATTAGTATCGCCGTGTCGGAAAATGAGAGAACGCCGGCGAATCCGCCAGCGATCCGAATACGAATCGTCTGCGAACAATATGGCATTTCGCAGACGAATCGCCGCGGCGTATCGCAAACGGTTCGCCATTGCGTATCGCAAATGAATCGCCAACGGTTCGACATGGCGATTTATTAGTGAACTGTCCCGGCGATGTGTTTATAATCCGACGTGGCGATTTGTTTTCGATATGCCGCAGTACTTCAGATCGCTGTTGAAATTATTCGAAATGGCGATACAAATTCACATCGTCGGCAATCGTTTTCTTTGCTGTATGTTCTGAAATAGAAGTTTTCCGGGTTATTTCCTGAAAGTTAATATTGCCTGAAAAACCCATTAAATAAAAAATATTCAGAAAAATTCAAAAAAAATGACTTGAAAATCACCCAAAACATATGAAATAAAATTTGTGAATTCAGTTTCAAATCAGTATCTCCAATTTTAACTTTGCTTGTAATAACTTAAAAATCAATCGTAAGTAAATTTGGGAAAACAAATTTGGCATTGATTCTTTAAAATTAGTTTTATCATATTTAGGGCATTTAAAGGCGGTTTTGTTTTTAAACTAAAGTCGCATTTAAAGTCGGTTGTAGGATTTGAGTCTAGTAGTATTTGAGTATAATGTGATGAGATAAATGGGAGTGCTATTTAAACTACGTGAGTCCCTTGGAACGTCTTAAATGCAGTGCCCTAGAAATTTTAACACTTCATTAAGTATCGAACTATTTACTAAATAATTTGCAGCTCACTCTGCCAATTCGGAAACAATATTATTTTTAATTCTTTTATCGACATTACTTTGAACGTTAAAAATATAAGTTGAAGGGACTGAAATATATATTATTCAGTCCCTACAACTTATATTTTTTACAACTTATGTATATAAATGAAACGTTATCGTACGTAATGACGGCATAACTATTACGGAATGTCGAATCAGAAGAAGTTTAAGGAGTGGACCTGAAGTCAATCGTCAAATAATTCATAATATTTCAAGCTTCTTTTTGAACTGTTTTTCGCGACTTTGTCATCAGTACGTACTGGCTTCTGTGGTGGAATTGTACCTGATCTAAATAAGAACCATTTCTGATTTGAACACATTTAAAAGAAAAATAATTGATTACACATAATTATTATCGTCTCGAGCTTTCATAAGTACTAGATTAGATTATTGTTTTTAAAAGAGGAATCTATAAGATTCTTACAGACTCCACGTTAACCAAATAGGAATACACAGGCTGTAAGGTAAGTATTTTCTTCATGAAAGAAATTGAATAATATAATTAATTCTATTTATATAAAGTCGTAGAGAATCTGTAAACCATCGAAACATGGAGAATACAATCAAGCTTATGTAAAAATATTCATGTCTTGAACGTCTGAATAAAAACAGGAAAAGTAAAACTGACAAGCCCTAATAATCTGCAGTTTATCAATAAAATTGGCAGACAGTAAAGATCGGATAATTGCAATATGCAGAAACGCAAAACTCGCTGAAATTTACAGAAAATTCAAGCACAGCATATTTAGGAGTTCATAAAAATGATTTACAATATTCTACTAGTTTGGCGACCTGCCTATCCATCAGTACGGCAGTCTGTCCACTCGTTTCTTATGTTTTCTCAGTAACTGCGGATGCTCTAATCTTGAAACACTGTAAACTAGTCAAAAGAGTTGACTTCTCCTAAGTAGGATATAAATCAGTGGAGTACACAGCCCAACGTTTCTGTCAGAGGGACTTTGATGATATGTAGTCCACCAATGGAAAGCGCCAACGTGACGTCACTTTAAACGGTCGCCATTTTCTTGCGGTGTTGCCAATATTAGTGAATGTATGAGATCTCAATGATACATATGTCACACAACAAAACCAGCTGTAATGCTTATTATTAATTTATTCAGTATCCTAATCAGCATAACACCTGTTCCTTTTGTTGTCCAATGTACACTTCATTACATGCACCTACATCAGAGCACCGAGAATCCATGTACCCATATTGTGATTGATTTTACAATTGATATCAGCGGCTTTCACATGTGGAAAGTTCATACATTAAACATGCAAAAATCGTTGATATCGGATTATATAAAAAATATTTATTTGAATGATAATTTTTTTTCTGACTTGTTATTTTCCGAATATGTTATTTTTCGACTTTTGTTCGCTGTGGCGAAGAAAAGACGATTTTTACATAGGTTTACGTGCCGCATATGCTATTTTACGACTTTTTTATGTGTTATATTTTTTATGTGTAATTTCTTAATTTCCTTTTCACTTCTAAATTTTTCCTTTTTTGTCCTTTTCACTCTCCTGATTATAAATTCCACAAATTGTGACTTATACAAATTTTTAATCAATAAGATAAATTTCTTATCTCTAAAATGGGTTTAGAAATATAGTTCGTCTTTTTTTCATTTGAGATTGATTTTTTTAAAGATTTGTGTATGTCGCAAAATTGTATTCGTGTATATATATAAGCATATTATGACATGTTCGAATAATGTCACGCGCCACTGTAGGCGCCAAAAATACGAGAATCAAAAACATTCAAAGTGATTTTGTTAAAGTGATATGTGACTAAAGTGATTAATTAGTAGTGAAATTTTGTGAAGTGATAATTTAATCAAGTAAAGTGCTTGTGAACTTTACTGGAGTCACTCAATAAAAATAAAATTAATTTGTGTTTAATTCAATTGCAAGAAAATTAAAGTTTGCGAAGCAAAATGGCCGCGCACCTGGAAAAAGTGCAACAATATATTATAATAATGAATATATGCATAGTAATAGTATATATGCAATACGTGAAGTAGATCTCTACATGATCTGTGTCTTTTATATGAAATTAAGAAATTTGTAGTTTTTTCGACAAATTGTGACTTATAAATTTATAATTGATAGTTTAAATTTCTTTTCTCTAAAATGAGTTCAGAAACATAGTTCGTCTTTTTTTCATATGAGATTAATTTTTTTTCATGAGTTGTTTTATCGTCAGATTTTAGTGTAAAGGATTTATTTGTTGGTGTAGCGAATCATTCACTGGTATAAGAAAGTATATTTATTGTTTTCTTCATGTTTAAGATTATGATATAGATTCTGTTTGCCCTTGTGACTTTGTCGTTCGTCTACTTCATTATTAAGCCTTGATGAATATACTGCTATTTCGTGTTCTGGTATCTCGTATTTATTTCTTCTTTGAAAATCGTGTTCAAGTACCAGAAGACCTACTAAAGTTCCAGAAATTTAGTAGACCGGGGGTAACGTCGTCCCATATTCCGCGTAGACCTGTTGAACATCTCCGATGCCGGAATACTGAGGCTTGGATCGTCGAATAAGTTACGTTTGATTGACTATGCGTATGGTATTACGTCGTTCATGCGCACCTCCGACAAATTGTGCTAATGTAATGGAAAGCCAAGAATTATGCTTATCAAAGTTCGTCGAAACCGGAAAGTCGAATCGAATATATACGAATACCTGGTCGCATTGATAGACTTCAAGATGTGTTGTTTCAGGTAAATTAGCGGATCAAATCGTTGCCGAGGCCACAGTACGTGTAACGGCACTCTCGATTAAAGACGGAAAAAACAAGGCGTACCAGCTCCAGTTGCGACTTAGGTTAGAGTTTCGAATGCCTGATGTGTAGTCTGTTTGACTCTTTGATGGGACTGTGTGCTGAGCAAAGAATTTTACCTAAAGCAAACGGCACATGTGCAGATTTTAGGAGCGTTGGCAATGGTACGTGCATATCAAACTGTTTCCGTGATGGCGGTATTGGTGATCTGAGGGATGCCACCCACCACCATTCCATCTAGAGAGCGCAAAGACTACTTCAGGCGAAAAATGAAGAGATGAAGTAACCAGGGAAGAGCGATAACTCCATGGCAATCATCGATGGTTCAAAAGGAAGGCAAACTGAGTGTGAACTGAGTGTTTTGTTTTGGCGAGTTTGGAAAGCACGTGTGCTACAACAGATAAAATAAACAGAACGGTGTCCAGTGAAATTGGAGATTTTTTCGTAGAAACTATTTTTTTTTTGTGGTAGGAAGGTGAAAACTGTATGTGGCACTCCCAGATGCGTAATGCTTTTGCATTACCCACTTAAAACCTTCCCTATCAACCTGAAAACCTAGCCTGGAACCGGTTGACACGTTACTTCGGCCTCGTGTTCCGACGCCTAAAGGCGCCTTCGGGGTATGGGAATCTCTTCTCCAACGGGAAGGAATAGAGAAGAAGAAAGTGCTAGAAAAGATATCCCCCATCGTCGATGCCACCCAGCACTCCAAAAAGCTCTCTTCAGTATCAGCACTGCCCGAGCATATTGTGTCACGCGATTCCAATTTTTCAATCAATAGTTTTCAGCATTTTTCCGGACAGAGCTCTCCAATTTCGCTGAAGAGGCCCGCGCGCTGCTGGTTCCACAAAACACAGTTAGTTGACCGTGCTCTGTAAATCTTGTGCAGATAGGACCGAAAACAACCGTACCCGTCTCAGAGCTGGGATAAGTAGAAATCCGTCTCACTATGCACTTCACTGAGCCACAGCATTAGGTCAGGGATCACCGTGCTGTCCACCTTCCCCTTGTGTCTTATTCCCAGGACTATTGCCTGTCGCTGAGAGAGCGACTTCTCTCTTTTCTGGTGATGTCTTCTTTTCAATCATCGCCTCTGCGTAGGTAAATACTATTGCGCTCTCTCGTAAGGTGCGCGTTGGGTCACCCCTACGATTACCAGCACTGCCGCCTGGACACTGGAGACGGTTCGCTATACGCATAAGATCCGCAATGCTTCTTGTCCTCACCTGTGCCAACCGCTTCCGGCGTCACTCCTTACTGGGAGCGTCGCCCCACAGTTCTCACCCATAGAGTAGAACCGTCTGCACAACGCTCATTAGAAGTCGGCTCCTTGATGTAGTGGGCCGTCCTATGTTGGCCATTAATCGGGTGAGTGCCGTTACACGCGCTGTAGCCTTGTCAGCTGTTGCCCTGGTTTGTTGGGAAAATCTCAACTTCGAGTCTATCACAACACCCAGGTAGTTAACTGCTGATACCGATTCAACCAGCTCGTCCCAAACACTGATAGGCCATACTCTGGGGATTCTCTTCTTTTTCAGGATAACCACTTCAGTTTTTTCCAGTGCCAGCTTGAAGCTGTGAGCGCTCATCCAGTCCATTACCCTCCACATTAACATATTGAGTCTGAGTTGTGCATGGTCTACTGTTCGTCCAGCGACCAGCGCCGCGACATCTTCCGCATAGCCGATGAAGCGTGAATCATCCGGCAGTTCAAGCCGCATAAGTGAGGCGACCTTTGGACACCGAGCTTCAGGATCACTACTTTGTAGCCCGGGCTCCATGGATCCATATTCACGTCGTGCACCAGGTTTTGCCCACGGCTGGCCTTGCTGCTGTTGGTAAATCTGCGGAGTCATTTTCTTGATGAATTGTAAGCTGCTGATCGGAAATATGCCTCTTCCCAGGTCCGAGCTCGTAGTGCCTTTCGTCGTAGTTTGTGACACTCCCCTCGTTTTTCGGCAATTTCAGGTGACAACCAATATACTGGGGGCTTGCCGTGCCGGGAACATTGAAGAGCTGCAAGCGGATGTAATGATTCTCATAGTGGAGTTCACCACATCTCTTGTCGCAGGTCGTCCGATCCCCAGCGTTGCTTCCGACAGCACTGATCGTGCAACAAGCACAACCGGAGCAATGAAGAACAAGCGCATGGTCTTCGGGAAGCACCGTGATGGAGTTCCAGAACTATGTACTGGTGATCCATCATGGTGGCCGAGTAATCCTCTAGCACTCTCCAATTTTTGACTGATTGTACTAGGTACTCCAAAGCGAATGATTACATCAGGTATGGTTCCGACGCAACCCCATCGACGGAAAGTAGGGGTGTGGCCTGTGTTCAGTATGACGAGCCCAGTTCTTGCTGCCATGTCCAGATCCGTTTGCCCCGAGCACCTGATTGAGGCATGCCCCAATCGGTTGCTCTTGCGTTGAAGTCAGCTCCGACGAGCACATGGTTCTCAATACTCGAAACAGCGTCCTCAAAAGCATTGAGCATAAGTTGAAAGGACGACAACGATTCGTTCGGAGTTAAGTATATACTAAAGAGTGTAGTTCCCGAACTCCGAATCCAAACGAAACCATATCCTCGCCCCGACCCTGCACTTATAGGTGAGCGCTGTTCCGAACCCAGATGGTGGCTGTACCGGATTCATCAGGATACCATGTTGGTGAGCTTCTGGTGTGATGTTGCTCACTCAGCAGCAGTAAGTCAACTTGCCTGTCTCTGGCAGACTGTTCGAGTAGGTCTTGGGCGGTGAAGCTTCGATGCAGATTTATTTGAAGGATGCAAATCATTGCAGTAGCGCTTTAGCCTTGGTAAGGGCTTCTTGAAAGACCCGACACTTCAGTGTGCCTGGAATGTGTTTCAAATCATCTGGTCTCAGGTTATTCTCCAGGCAAAGAACACAGTCTGACTCGTCTGTACGCTTCTGCTTTTTATGCCCTGTCTTGCCGCAATTGTAGCACAAGGAGCTTCGGTCAGTTCCATTACATGCTTGTGCGGCCGTATACAAGGCACTTGCAACACCGGAGAGGAATCCCTCTCCACCTTATCTGACAAATAGCCCGCCCTGTTCTAATTTTGCCCTGCTCCAAAAGCTGTTCTGCTTCCCTCTCTGTGAGATCGACTATGGCCATGCGTTGACTCCTGTTGTTTGGTTTGGCCAGTCTGACTGTCGTCTCGCCTAGTACAGGGAAATCGCTTTTAAAGGCGTCTTCTATTTCGGGCACATCCGTAACGCAGTCAATGTCTCTAATTTCGACTGTGGCCTTAGGCTCAAGTGAGGCTACACTTCCCTTTCCTTGAGGGCTCTTTTGACTGCGTCACGGAACGTTTTTTTATTATTTGCGTCTCGGCCGAAATCAACAAGTAGATTCCCTGACCGAGTTGGTCGTAAAGCTTTTATTGCAGTTTGGATGTCTTCCGGGTTTACCGCTCCCTTGATTTCTCGCAGGACATCCGCAAAAGATCTACCGTCGGTGGGTTTAACCAGCAGTACCTGCCCAATGGATTTTCGATGCTGCTTAATCTTTGTTTCTTGGGTTATCTGCGATGATTCATTGTATTTCAGTTCCTGTGGACGTTAATCGATTTTCAACGTTAGGGCCGTTTTTTAAGCTGCTTTCTTGGCAACTTTGGATAGTGCTATCTGAAAACTCTCTTCCATCGCGATTCGATCGTTCGGCGTCCTGCCCTCGTTTTTCCTCCGTTTGTCCCGATCCCCTTTGATTGGGTTGCAGGCCAACCTTTTGCTGGCAATAGAAATCGGGACGACTACTATGCTGTTGACGGAACTAACCTGCTGCTCTTTTTCTCCCTTTAGCCACCTGCGTCTATAGTGACTCAATCAGTTTAGGAGGTCTTTCAACTCCTGGTCTCCGTTTTTAACCTCCCTGCTAAGGTTCGTTTGTGCATTGCATGTGGCAGTGATGTGCATCATAACCCTTTCTGCTTTACGGTAGACTCGATCTTCCTCTGCATGATCCAAGATAATCGAAGTGCTCTGTGTCTGCCGTGCAGGGATTTCTTTATTTGTGTCCCGTGTTCAGTCACTTCGGTGGTGGTGGCAGCAATCATAGGTTTCTCAACCGTTTCGCCTTTCTCTACCGTGTGGTCGTGTCTCCCAGGTTGCGAGACTCTCTATTCTTCTTTCTTTGGGCGCTCCGTTGTGCGCATGGTTTTCCTGCTGCGGACGAATGCAGTTAGAATCTCTGTACCAGATCTTCTACTTTTCGTCCGTCCATTATCGAATGTTTCTGTTTCTGTTCCGACATATTTTCTTTTGTTTATAATTTTTTTGCGATCATTTCTTATGGTTCCCCCCTCAGAGCCGCAATCTCCGCTCGTGTGTGTAGTCGCCTTATTTGTCCCATGGTTATCTTTGCTACGCAAGGATGCCATGCGAGGGTTGGCACCAGCCCTTATGGAGACAGGTGTTCAGGGCCAGACCAGCACTAATCGAGAGTTCGTCTCAACCGAACCTACAACACCAAATCAATGGCGCGAGCTTCGAACGTACTCCGAGGCTTGCCAAGGTTTTACCGGGACGGAGACGGTATGATCGATAGATTGAAGTGCGACGCAACTAGGTCCAAAACATCATATCCGCCAGCCCAAGGCGTCAATTCCGGTTAATCAGTCGAATCGTAGTCCATAATTGGTTAAATGTCATCTTCCGTGAAGTCCTTCGTTTCCTCGGGTACGTGGGGGCGACACTCCCCAAAGAATATAGCTTTCAGAAGCTATGGTGGGAAAAATGCTTAGAACGGTCGACGATTCGCAATGTCGACAAATAAAAAGGCATACTGAAGCTTCAGAAGACTTTGAGAATAGATGAATTCCTTCCTTAGTACAGATATGGTTCCCGTAATCTGAAGACACTTGCAGGTATAAGAACAAGAGTCATATACCGAAGTTATGTGTCAAACGGGGTCAGCCTAGCTCCTTCAGTTAACATAGGTATTATATGCGTAATCTAGAAGCATGGTTCATCTAAAAACTCTACATTCAGGATGTATGCAGCCTTTTTGTGCCTTTTCATGCAGCCAAGGTTTTGTGCAGCAATTTATTATCATGGTTTAGTCTTGGAGCTTCAGAAAATCTATACACTTTTGTGATCTTTCACTTTTTACTTGTAGTCTTTATATGATTTAGAGATTTAAGACTTTTTTAAGCATATGTGCATAAATTCATCCGTACAAATATTTCGATCTTTGGCTGCTGTCGGCTCAGCCACTATTAAATTTTACGAATTAGCCACAACTTAATAGAAATTAATACAATTACTATCATTGCATCAAAATTTTCGTGCAAGACATTTCTATCCTGGCCTTCATTCATTTAAATTGATTTTGTTAAAGTCTGTGGCCACCGAGATTTACTTAAAATAAACATTTTTACAACTGCGTTTCTTCACTTATGAGGTAATTCTTCAAAAATACTAGAATTTGGAGTGCTGCAGCCGGCATTAATAAATCAGCCTTTAGTTTTGTTTCATGACGTTATTACTGTGATTGATCATTCTCATTAGATGATCCCAATATTTTCGAATTTCATATTAAAATATAATTTGGATGGCCAAACTTATGAGCTCGCAATGAACTTGGTAGCAAAAATATTACCATGTCTCGTGCCCTATTATAACTGGTATAACACCTTCAATTTTACGGATAACTTTCTCATGAAAATATGTATGTGCATTGTGTAAACTTTTTGGTTGCGTCTTGTGCCTCATAAGTTGATATGCTTCGCCAAGTGCATAATATTTAGCGCCTTATATTTAGGGATTTTTTTAAAAATTTGCCTAAAGCATATTTAAAAAAAGTTCTTATGCTCTTAGTTCTACTCAAAATCAATAAAATTCAAGTAATTGTTTGTTAAGTTGATTAAGCATTGTTTGCATGGAAATTTAACTGTGTTAGCTAGCCACGATTTGGTATGAGTTATAAAGTTTTAACAAAGTGATTATATAAGTTTATCATATCAACAGTTTGTAAAAAATTTACCTTGCTTTTTTGTATTTATAAATCTATATTCTTTATAATACGTCTGGTCTTGTTCCTTGTATTGTAGTAATGTCAACAATTTCGCCATGATATCTGGCTCTTGTGTACGGTTATGTGCATATGTCATAACGTTAAGGTCTATTATATGGTATGTAAACGTACAAAGAAGTTCTCCCTATGGGTTTGTACGTTTGCATGTGATGTGATCCATTTTGAATGTCCTTTATTACGAAGTTCTTGCCTGTTGTTTCTTTGTTTTCTGTACGATCAGATTTTTGAAATCGTTTTTTTACCCTATTTCTTTTTTATTGTCAAGTTTAAAACGACGAACTTTATTTGAAGCATGTACAAGGTCTAGACTAAGGTCTATTATATGGTATGTAAACGAACGAAAAAGTTCTCCCTTCTGGCTTCTACGTATGTTTGTTGATGTGATCCATTTTGAATGTCCTTTATTGCGAAGTTCTTGTCTGTTGTTGTTTCTTCGTTTTCTGTACGATCAGTTATTTGAAATCTTTTTTCTTGTACCCTTTTTCTTTTAGTTTACTTTCTTAAGTTTCCTCAGTTTAAAACGACGAACTTTATTTGAAGCATGTACAATTTCTAGATCTAGTCTTCTTAGTAAACACTTCAAACATGAGTGAAAATAGGGTGTTCGAAACACTATTGCCATTCACTAATGCTCATGTTCTCATCAAACTGGTATTGTTTTTTTTTTACTTACTATATTGATAAGCTTCGACTATTCCTCCATAAATTGTCAGTTGCTAATCTTATTTGTTTTTATGCGAAATCCGTTGTTTCGTCGGCGATGATTGATGTAATCGATTGCAGGTATTTGGTGTAGTTTTTTGTCTTCATTATCAGTTTATGAAAACTGTTCTTGGATTCCGAGGCATTGGGTTTTGTTTTCATCTTACTTATTTTGTTTCTTCATGCCTTCGTACATCTTCATCTTGGTTTTATCTGTATTAAGTTTTTTTCTACTTGCATAACGCTGATGATTTGGAGATGGTAATGTAGCCGGTCTGCATGAATTCCGACTTCTTGAATAGTAGTTATTTAAACTCGTTCCAAATTGTTTGTTTCTTCTAGGCACTGTTTACGCTGGTCAGCTATCGGGTCGTGTTTTCCTTTGGAGCTGATGATGGCTTACGTGTAACTGAAATGCGTGTTCACAGAATACTGTTGCGGGGATTAAATTCGAAAGATCGTCTTCGCCAGTTATGTTATTTGGAAATAATAAATAAAATTCATGTATATATAATAAATATATGGCAATCATTTACTTTTCTTTGCTTCTTCTTAATTGAATTCTGTCTGACGAAAATCAATATTATATTTCATACTTGGTACAAACTTGTATGTTGTTATATATAGCTAACATTGTTAGCACTTTCACTGTCACAACTGTTCCCAGTTATCAATATTCTAAGATTTTTACACAGAAGTCATAACACAGATTAAGAAAAATTTCTTTCATGGCTTTGTTTTATATCCCTTCCGAACCTTATTCTGTGGATGTAAGCTGTAGTGCATCCACATAACGGTGTATTGTAAAGAGAATGGTGGAAATTAGACTTGCCATTGCAAATTAGCCAGTTTGTATTACGCCCAGCTGAAGGTAGTAGAAAAAATGCAACATTTGTTCATACTGTAGTGAGAAGAAGACTCAACATTAATTTACATTATACGAAGCCTATTGCAAGACATGATTAAAATCACGCATGCTTCTGCTCGTAAAGCAATAAGTGACATGTGTTGTCATGTGTGCGAAACTTGCAACATATCGTAACTACAGCGTAAATAATAACCAGCGGTAATACTACGAACAATGTACCAACCTCATTGGATTCGACTCAAATTTTGCTGATGCGTTAATAACCAAAATTGTTATAAGATAGGACATGCAGGCGAAAGTGCGGTGAGATGTTCGCTAACATTTTCAAAAATCTGTATCCACACACAATCATTTGCATTTACAATAAGACCGGAAAAATTGTCCTAGCATACCGTTCGTCTACGAAAGGTGGTCATCACGATTTCTTCATTGACCTAGATCGTTTAATTTACAAGCTCTCTTTCTTCGAAACCTCGCTTTGTTTCCTACGTAGGGTATTCGCATCGCTATGTTTATGATACTCCCTCGGTATGTGGGCGTTCTTTAGAATTCAGCCATAGCATAGGCATAGCGTTAGTAAATAAAGAGATAAAACTTCCAATTTACTCCCGCTTCAACGGTATTGGACCAAAATAAGTGAAATTTTATTTAGATTGGTAAATAACCTTTAATTTTACCTAATATAACCTTTGAAATACCCTTTAATTTTAAGGGTGTTTTAACAAAAACATCCTTCTCCAAGATTTTGCGTAAAACACGGTTCGTTTGATTTGAGATGAAAAGCTTCAACTTTCAATTTGGATTCATGGTGTGAGATGTTTGTATTGCTTGACAAAGCAATTCTGAAAAGAAATTGCTCAACGTTATTTATGACACAGGAACGTAAATTCGCAAATAAATTTATATGTATATATGGCGGAATGAGAAAGAGAAATCCAGCTCAACAGCATTGAAAATTTTCGGTACTTGTTTTTATTAAATAAAACTTGATCTTTAAATCAAGGCAGCAATACCTTCTTGAAACAACCAAAAAACCTTTAAATGCCTTTCGAGTCATAGTGAAGTAAGTCCGACTTAAAACATAATGTTCCTAAACTTTGCAAAAGTTATTAAGCGTTACCGCTTATTGATGGTGGTATCGGAAGCAAGTAAAATACGAAACGTCTGAAACGTCAAAATTTAAAAAAGCATAACTGATGGATGGTATCGCTCTCAAAAGCATTATACTAGCAGCATGGTAGAAAAAGTGTTTAATTGTCTTTTTTCAGGATTGAAATAATCATTGAATTTTATTTTTACAGATATTGACAGTAGTTTTGAGCTACATGTGCCGCTAGCGTGTGAAGGCAGTTAGTGAAGATGCTCGTATAGAAGAGCTTGGTGCTGAAAATGCAGAACGTGGCCAGAAAAAGCGGCAGTGCCACGGAAGCGGCAAGAAACGACAAATGATCTGAGCAATCACTTTTTTGAACATGGATAAAATTTGTACTTTTCTTGTCTTTAACTCAAAAACGCATTGGCTATCATTTTCATTTCACCATTTTCAAAAAAAAAAACAAAATAAATAAAAACATAAAATTCAATATGCGTCCTTCTATTCCCGAGAATATTATGGCATCACAATCAGCATTCTCATTACCCGCAAAATACTTCCCCTGTATATCCCCACTTCATCGTTCAGGATTGGCTGAACTTAATGTGCCTACTGGTTCCATTTGCCAACCGGTCGAAGCTTCACTGTGATTGGACTATCCGGCTTGAGGTTCCATGTTTCCTTGAAGAGGTTACATTGCGCATTTTCAGTTCCCAAAAATGCGTTTCATGCGTCCTTTTCCTCTCCTGGGCAAAATTTGCAGTTTGCTTCTCGTGACACAGCAGTCGTTCAAAAACGGAATCTGGTAGAAGTCAATTTCGCCATGCCCTGGGTTTCGCCACGGTCTCAGACTTAGGACGAGTCGCGCATTACATTTTTCGAACATGTAATTCACTCAAGACAGCTGCCAATTTAGCAAGGAAAGCGATAGGTATCACGCCTGCAATGACTCTGACTGTCGAATTACTGACTGTTATATATGGTCATGTACCCTCAGTGCTCCTCTTCTGTGTACCCTGGCCAAGTGCTTTCAGTACACCTCTTTCCTGAGAGCTTCACCCCATATCTTCGCTCCGAACAGTTGAACAGAATAGTAGCACTGACTACGGCACTCATCAATGGCCGAAATGCCTGGTGCATTTTTCTCAGCTGTTGTTCTGATTTGCTCAGAGAATTATCTTCTAGTGGAACAGTAGCCCGAGGTACTTAATCCTGACTTCGATTAGTTTGTCGCCAATACTGATGATCCTTATTTTAAAGATATATTTTTTGTGAAGATGACATCTGGCATCTCCGATTGAAGTAGTCCATCGTAAGACACGTTATACAAGTCTGGACTAAATATTGATCCAGGTCCCTAGCAGCACGAATCACGTCAGTGAGTCATCCCTTCTCTAGATTCTCCCAACCGTGTTTAGCATGCATAATTTGCAATATGCGGACGGCGATCAGGGATTACCCTACACCTTGCTAATCAGTACGAACATCACCACTTTTCATTGTTCCAGCAAAACCCCGTACCGTATTGAGGCGTTGTATGTGCTAAGCAGTAAGCCAGGATAATAGTGGTAGCTGCAATTACTCAGCAGGACTTCCATCTGGGCTTGAAGCCTTTCATGAAAGGACTGTCTCTTCCGATTCCGGCTATGTGGTGAGTGAGCATTCAATTACTGTTTCATCGTCGGAGCGTCAACACAATTGAGAGCGGGGGCGAACGCTCGCACTATCTTGTCGAATTTTCCGCCGTCTATGTTCACATTGTCCCCTATGTCTTGCCAGCACAGAGCCTTGTTGCTGATCAGTTTACGAAAGCATTTTCTGGTCGACTTTTTTTCCCCTATTAGGGTGTATGCGTAAAGCGATTTCAGTCGACCACCAGCACAATGTCGGGAAGAAATCTTGATGATGCTCATAGCTGATCTCACCACATCTTGATCTGCTAGCTCTTTGGTCTCCTGGGAGTCGTCCAGCAGCGGTTTGCTTGCGATAAGCTTCTCCACGAGCCTTTCGACGTTCATCGTCCCACCTAATTGTAGAAGGTCGAAAACATTCAAGTCGCAAAACAGTATCACGGATCTTAAGCATAATGTACTGATGGTCACTGAGTGAGTAGTCCTCTGATCCTCTCTAATTGTGCACCTTGCATACTAACTCTGAGGCGAACGTCGCATCCGGTATAGTTTCTTTGCGGCTCATATGGTGGAAAATCGGCGTATTTCCGGTATTTAGCACGACAATCTCTATTCTCGCTATTTCTAGGACTTGATTTTCTCACGGATCAGCTTGAGCATGACCCGTTCGATTGCTTTAGCGTTGAAGTCTCCTCCAACATGCATTTGGCCAATTGTGCTCAGCACAGCGTCGCAAAGCATTAAGCTCGGCTTTTAAAGATGATATCGGTTCATTCATCGTCAGGTACACACCCTAGAAGGGGGTACATGAGAATCAAACCCATAAAACATACCCCGTCCACACCTCAGCCCGGAAATCACTGTTCCGGCTCCAGATAGCGGCGATTCTAGTTTTATCAGGGTACAACGCTACAGACCTTCCGTGGTGTTCTTCACTCAGCAGCAAAACGTCGCATTTCGTGTTTATCGCAAACTACTCAAGTAAGTTTTGGGCGGTTGTGCTACATTGAAGGTTTTCGTGCAGAATAAGTATCAGCGTAGTCCTGCTTCTGTCTTAGATAGGGCTTCCTGCAAGACTCGACATTTCCTCAACCCAAGTCATGCGCAAGATCCGGCTTTGAACCAGCGTCCCTATGAAGGATTCAATGTGCATCCTCTGTGCACTATTTTCTTTTATGTTTCATTTTCCAACATTTTTTTACAGAACGAATTGCTAACGGATCTTTTGTATCCGATTGTGGTGTGACCATAGCAATGGCATTTTGTAAATTGAAAAGGCAGTTCATTCGCCGTACTTTGCAGATAACTTTCCCGATTCTTACTTTGCACTTACTAAGAAATCGTTTGGCGTCCCTTTCGATCAGGCCGATGATGGCCATGGGCTATGATGGTTCTCTATTGTCATCTAATGTCAGCCTGACATTAGTCCTTCCCACGCTCAGAAGCTTCCCTTTGATGATCTCTTCTACTTCAGGTAGCCGCAGTGGTTAGTATCTGGAGCCAAGGACCTTCATGACTGTGCACAGAATGCTCTCTTAGTGTTGGCTTCAGCTCCAAATTCAACCAGTATGCCGCCCGACCGGGTTAGTCGTACTGCTTTAATGATAGTGCTTCTGTCCTTGGGCGTTATATTTCCCCTAAGACGGCTGCGTATGATCGGTCGCCTGGTAGTTTCATCTTTGAGCAGTGTCTGCTGCAGAGGTAGTGGATGTGGCTGCTCTCCTTTTTCGAGTTAGGCCTTTCGTCAGCCTGGACGTCCACACAAGCTTTATTATCGTTTTTCAGAAGTTTCTTCGCAGCTCTCTTCGTTCGTTTTGTTTGCATTATCTGAACCCCTGGGCTAGGGTTTCATGTTTAATGAGTGCCTCCTCCTTCTACCTTTTATTCCGCTTTCCCTTGACTGGGCTTAACGCCATTGTATCCTTGGTTTTTGATTGTGGTGCAGTCAGCGCGTGACCTTCTGACTTAGCCCTTTACACTTTCTTAGCCTTCTGCTGTTCTTTGGCCCTCTGGTCTTCCTCAAAGTTTGACCAGCCCCTCGACTAATACACTGCGCAGTCTAAGAGCTCTTCCAGTTGAAAAGGTCTTCTTTTAACACCTTTGCAAATTTTGGCGAGTGGCAGGCTGGCGTGGCTTTTAACAACGTCTCCCGCTCCTGGGATCAGCCTTTTTCCTTAATGTCGTTGTACAGCAATGGCAATGGTACTGCGACCTATTTCAAATGATTTTATTGGCTTCCGTTTTTGAGTGTCGTTCTTCAGCCACATTTGTGAAGGACTCGGTGGCGTCGCCCACCAGTACCAAAGAATGCTGGTCTAAAAGAGCATTCTTATCGACATAATTTCCCTGCGGGGCAAATGGCACGAGTTCTTAGGCAATCCTTGGAACGACAATCCAGATAGACCGAAAGTCAACTTTTCATTTGCCTAGAAAAAGTGCGTTTAAAAACAGCGATATCTACAAACAAATGATTGAAGTAGAGCAAAATCCAGAAGGGAAGGCCGAGCTGAATCGAAAATAATTGAGAAAACACGTTATAGTTTGTTAGCTGAAAGTTCATTGATAAGGGACAATGAAGATGAAGGCACCTTTATTATTGACTTGAAGAAAGTCTTTCCATTCTGAAAACTGACAGCGACGGAAAACTAAAACAGTTTCATTGGTACAACTGGAGAGTGCACGATTGCTCTGAAGTTCATGGCTTCAGGGCTTTTATGGTACATACCATAAAAAGAACAAACACTGAAGAAGGAGGAACTCTTACCTCCGAATTATATATATGTTTTATAAAAAATTAAATTTATTTGCGTTTTTGTTGGGAAAAGTAGTATTGTTTTAAAAATTTTTTAAATGCCGCAAAAACACCGAGATAACGATAAATCAATTAAAAATGTTAATACTTTAACTATTAAACATTTTCAAGACTCCATGATTTTTCTATAATTTAAATCACAAAGCCTTTATTATTGAAAATACCTTTCACAACTATGTTCCAATTTCATCCAATTTGAATTTCTCGATAATTTTTCGTCAGCCTGTGAATAATTTCCATGTATATTATTGTAAAGATTTTCAATTGCCGAAATAAGCATTTAAGCAGCAATAGGACAAAGTGACGTATAATAAATTATTTAAAATAAGAAACGGTAGTTAATCCACGGCACAGATGTGCGACAACGTAATTCTACCGTGAAGCTATCTACCAGATAGACGCGGTAGAATGTCCCCAAGCATTAATTGTGACTAATAAAAAACAAATACATACAGACAAAGCGAATCCAGAAGTCAATCGCAATGACGGCAAGTGTAGATAACTGGAGAAACTGCAACAACAGCAAACGAATCTTGTGACGAAGCTGTAAACGCAGACAGAACGTAATTCAAAAGTTGGAATTTCATAGTAAAGGCTTGAAAGACTTCCGCCTTTTTTCTTTATAGGAGTAAAACTGTGGAAACGGTACCCAAGCGAATGGAAGAAATAATGATTTGAAACATGTACAAGCATTGATTACCCCTAAACCAACTTCGATACTGACGCCCGCATAACTTTAATCGCTAAATGTAAAAGACACATTTTGCGACGGAGAATAGGCTTGGATTATCAACAAAAGTCAGTTTAAAGTTCTTGCCAAAACACACCACAAAAGTGGGCAGAAGCAAACAACAGCTAGCAAATTTTTGCTTCCTAAAGTTTGTATTTCAAAGGCGACAGAGACTTTCAATCAGAGACGCGTTCCAAGACAATAAATTTTAACAAGTAGTCTCACTTGCAAAAACAATACTTAAAAACACAATATACAATAAAAATACAGTGTTATTCAGTAAAAACGAATAAGATGAGGTAAATCAACGAAAACCTTGCATTAATTATGTTACATTTGTTAGACATGATCTCTAAACATGTCAAACACCCTTAGGCTTACGAATATGTATTAGGTGTTACTAACGATTTGAACGACGAACGGACCTGTAACATATAATTTCGTGACGAGTACACTAGTTAGAAACAATAACCTGGTTAGTTTAGTTTATTTATTGTAAAGTAAAATGTAGTAAATACATATATGTAGGGTTAACATTTGTGAATCAATTAAGATGCTGAAGGCTGAAATGCTGAAATGAAGCGAAATTGGTTTTGATTGGTTTTTTGGTTTAATTTTGGATTACAAAATTAGTTCCAGAAAGAAATAAACTCCATGAAATCGAAAGGGTTATCTGAACTTTTCTAATTGAAAAGTGAAATCATATCATTCGTCTAAATCTTTTCTTTCTTATTCGTCATTCGTACAGATTTCTTTTATACTCGTACAGACGTATACTTGTGTATATGATGCTTCAAACTAGAAGGTATTTTATCTTGAGTTCGTTTATTTGAAAATTTTTGGCAGCTTCTTGTTTACAAATAAATTTTAAATTCAAATTTTACTTTAGCGTTTTATCAGAACCACAAACAGGACAAGTTTATTTATGCTGAAAAATAACTTAATAACTTTGAATCTCCCAGTTGTTTTGCTATACTATGAAAAGTTCTAGGAAATTTAGTGATGTGATAAAGATAGAGATATTAAAACAATAAAAGTTGAATTTTCAGCCAAAATGACATAAAATTCATTTGGAACTGATACTAAAGATGCAACGATGCCTCTTTTCATGGGCACACCACTAATTTCGAGCACACCACCATAAATAGTCACGGCTGGCAGTCTTGCCTAAGTCAGTTGCTGTTAGCTTACTAGTTAGTTTAACCGGTTTCACAATTTTAATACTTCTTCAGACGGATCACGACTACATTTAAAACGGCAACGAAGCTCTTCAAGTGCTCCGCCATGAAGCTGGAGCTAGTTCATTACACTTTCTTACTTTTTTATCTGTCTCAGGAAATTGTCCAATGCACGTTTCGCATCTATTACAGTAGCTTATAAGAAACCTCATAAGAACGGTTCAATACTACCTGATTTAATATACATATGTGTTTGCCAGGCGTTTAAAACTCAGGTGTCGTAAGATTTATGAAGCGTTTCGTTTTCGGAATGATTGAGCTGTTGCTAAATCTATTCTCTACTCACTTTCTTTTTTCAGTGTCAGACTAGTTTGCTGTGTTAACCTTTAGTGAAAAATACATTGCTTTCGAGAGTAACAAGTTAAAAGTAATTTTTTACGTAGAAATGATAGTTATCTAAGCTTATTTCAAGTAAATTTGTTATTCTTATGACAAATTGATTGATTTAAAGCCTAAAATCTAATTTTGCCACTCTGCCTTGGAAGATATCGAAATATATATATATATATATATATATATATATATATATAATACATATATAATCATTCATTTTAAACTTTTGTTGCTTTCATTGTTATCTAACAATACAGACTAAATTGACTTTAAATCTAAAAAGATTGTTGGTTCAAGAGTTGTTCACTTATATCATCAACAGAAGGCATGCTAACGTCAAATTGGTTATCTTTATTCTCTTGAAATAGTTGTTAACCGATTATTTATATATAACCATATTTACTTTATTTTTAAAGTAATTACTTTAATATTTACATTGCTATTTTTTCATAGCTTAAGAGTGGGATTCATTTACCCTTTCAAGTATATTTTTGGAATTTCGTGCACAAAATGTCAATCAAAATCTATTAAATAATTAAAATCATTAATTTTGATAAAGCAATGGGGCTGCCTACAACCCGTGGCTCCGATAAACCTGGGTTGCATTTCTCTGTGGTACGAGAAAAAATAAAAGTTTACTCCAGACACATGGGACTGATAGCTCTTCCTCAAACCTCGGGTACGCTTCCTCAAACCACTCTCCAAAGGCTGAAAAGACAAAGCTGTAGCTGTAAATTATCAGCTCCCTTTTGTCACTCGGAGTTTCACAAGCCTAAGGGGTACGAGTTTTCATCGATCTTTTCGACTTGCTAGCTACATTTAACGTCACACAGTCGACATATAACATAACATGTAGTCAGTGACATTTAAGTTATCTGGTCAGCTCTTAGTCTTGAAATAGCACACAACAAAAAGCAACCTTCACAACCCATCTTTCATCACTTCTTTTTTCTTTCACTTGCACATCAGTTGGATGTCCGTTTTTATTTAGTTTTAGTTATCAGTAAACTCTTTCATCGTCAGTTATTCTCTTCATTATCGTCACAAATCAGTCCGGCTTTCTTCCATTTTCCCTCAATACATCCCTGTTCCTCAACCCTTTAGACCCCGCATTTGCGGCTTTCCTGAATTTCTCGGTTCACCATTCTTCATCGAGTCGTTTGTCGTCAGTTCAACATATAATTCGCTCTATTTTCTTCGTCACTATCTCACATCTGTCCGGTTTCCTTTAATTTACCTCAGACCCTGGTTCTCAACGTTTTAGAACCCACAAGGGCTACTCTATCAGTACTCATGTCAGTCGAAGAAGACTGTAGTTGGGAAGGACGATCTGCAGTCTTCTTCACTTCATGACCTTAAGCCTTCGGCACAACATAGTTTTTCAAGTTTGTTTGTCATCGATTCAACGTGCTCACATTCCACGGATGAGCACAACGATGCAACTCTGCTTCAAGCCCACGTTTCGGTTAATCTACATGGCTTCATTTTGACCTCAGTGGTTACAACACGATCCCAAAACTCTTCTCCCATTTTATAAAAGCTTGAAATTGTTATGATGGTGCCATAAAGCGAATTCACGCTCAGTTGTTTGGGATTATGAAATGGTTAAGCAAATCTGTCCCATGCTCCATTTCACATGTAAATGGAAATCTTTTTAGGGCGGCTCTTTAACTATTTAAAAGTTTTCATGATTTTTTGCAACATTTCTAGTAAGATTATTCCAAAGTAGCCAGAACAATTTGTACAAACAAATTTTTGCATTTATTTTTCGCTATTGTAGATAATGCTATGGCAATCGCAATTCATATTTTAGTGTATATTTCCACTCCACTTCCAAGCAGTTTGCTCTACTAATACATTTCAATTGTAAAAATATGATCGATAACCCAAATTTTCTTTTAATCCCTTAGAAACAATGGCTTATTTCGTGTGGATTGCAATGTGATGTTATAGTTTTTCTTTCAATTTTGCAGGATTTATTGCGTTAATTTTACCGCACGTAATGCTTACGTTTCGAGTTGAATTAACTATTGCTTATTGTTCGTCCCAGGCGGAAAATGCTGTATTAAAACTTGAAGAAAGTTTCATTTAGTAGTCCAAAATTAAACGCCGTTCAGAACGCGCTTTAATTCAATCGATAATAGTATTTGATGAAAATGTTGTAGGTTCTGAAATGAATAAGAAGAAATCTTCTATTTTGCATAACTGAAAACTTTTGACTTCCTTGACCGTCACAAATCTTTCTGTATGTTTTCAAGAAAACACTTTGTGACGACAGCAGGAGTTCAATCTTATGTGATTTGAACAGATCACTTCTATTCCTTTGAGCATTTACTGAAAAGATCAGAGTGATGAATTAGGAAAGATTAATTAGGAATGCTAAGGTTGTAATCAGAAAAATAAAATGATAAGTCTCAACATCTGGTCAAAACACTTGAGATTTTATAAAGAATAGGCTAGCGATCCAATAACGTTCAATCAAATGTTTATGGTTTGCAAACTGTTGTGAACAAGCGGCATGTGAGGTTTCGGCATTCGGAGGTTTAAGCGAAACAATTAAAGGAGATAATGGCAATTGGTTTGTGCATACAAACTTGAACGAAAATGCTGTTCATGTCATGAAGACGAAAAAACTCGACACATGAATTATGATTATTTTTTAATAATTCGGGCGGTCGAGAAATGGCCCGCTTTTGTTGACAGGCAGTGAACAATAATCTGAGAGTGCTTCGATGTAAAGCGACAAGAGCTTAATTTCTAGCTATGATGAGCTAGTTCTAACGACAGTTACACGAGCTATTCAATTTTTCCCGTGATATAACTAAGGAATTCTGCGTCTATCCATTATAAACACCAGTACTCATTCGTCCCAAATAGTTCGAATTTTTTCATTTTTTAATTTTTTTTTTGATAATTGAGTCGTCCTTAAAGTGGTCCTCAACCTTTTCTCATATTCCCGTTCCCTAAGTATTGTTAAACGTAAAAACCGCGATTATGACACAAAATCGTATTTCATAGATTCGATCTACTGCACACAAGTAAATTCCACTCACCAACTACAATCATTTTTTTTTTGGGTTGGGGGGTGAAGGCAATTTACGCTCGGAGTGTGGGACTCCTAGCAGCGCATGCTACCAGACTACCCACTAAACACCCCCCCCCCCCCTGTCAAGAGATCCTAGCCTGGAACCGTTTGACACATTACTTCGGGCTAGGCCTCTTTTTTACTTCGCGCTAGGGCGCCGTCAGTCTACAGAAATCTCCCTCCAGCGGGAGGGGGCAGGATGGAGGAGGACTGCTGGAAAGGAGACCTCCCCAGACCCCGCGCCCAAGATTATCTATCGAATATTTTTTGGCAGTAAGTATTGCCCAAGAGTAATGTGCCACGCAGGTCCATTTGTCGAAACTTTTCAGCATTTCTCCGACCAGATTGTCTGGAGAAAGCTCTCCCATCACCTCCCACAAGTCCTGCCGCATCCTGTTCCACCTTCTACAGTTGAAGAAGGTGTGACATGCGTCATCTCTTTCCCCTCGGCAGAAAATGCAGTCTGGAGACCGTGATTTACCAATCTTGTGCAAGTAAGACTGAAAATACCCATGCCCGCTAAGAAGCTGGGTAAGGTAATAATCAGTCTCACCGTGCCTTCGATTTAGCCACGATCCCACGTCCCCTATAAGGCGGGCAGTCCAGCGGCCATTAGAGTCGCCTTCCCATGACTGTTGCCACTCGAGTATTGTGCGCTGCCTCTCTTCTCGGTTGACAGCATATCTTGAGCCCTCCACTTTACGGTCATAAATTCTCCGTCGTTCTCTAGCAAGGAGGGCGATGAGTATCACTCCTGCGATCACCAACACCGCCGACTCAGAGACAGTGCGGTATGCAGACGCAACCCGCAAAGCTCCTCGTCTCTGTACCTGGGCCAAGCGCTTTCGGTACAGCTCCTTACTGAGAGCTCCGGCCCAAACCTCAGAGCCGTACAGTAGCACTGACTGTACAGCACTCATGAGAAGTCGGCGTTTGTTCGGTGTGGGCCCACCGATGTTGCACATTAGTCGACTCAAAGCTGAGACGCCCATCGCGGCCTTTTTCGCCGTTGCCCTGATCTGTTCCGAAAAGCTCATTTTGGAACCGATCAATAGTCCCAAATATTTTATTGCGACTTTAGACTCAACAGTCGCATCTCCGATCTGCAAAGGAATTACCGTGGGAATTCTTTTCTTCGTGAGAATGACCACCTCGGTTTTCTCTAGTGCCAAACTGAACCCACGGGTGGTCATCCATTCCCTCACTTGACGCATTAGCACTCCCAGTCTGCGCTGCGCATGTTCGACTGTACGTCCGGCGACCAGTGCTGCTATATCATCTGCATAGCCGACTAAGCGCGACTCATCTGGCAGCTCAAGCCTCAGTAGTCCGTCATATGTGGCGTTCCACAAGTCTGGTCCCAGTATGGAGCCTTGCGCTACACCAGACGTTATCTCCATACTGTGTCGCCCATCTTGTGTGTCATAGAGCAGTCTGCGGTCCTTTAAATAATCCCTCAAAATCCGCATCAGATACCCTGGCAATCGGAAAAAATTTTCCAATGTGCCAAGAATACCCGACCATCTGGCGGAGTTGAAGGCATTTCTGACGTCAAGCGTCACTAGCAAGACAACTCGTTTTTCAGTTTTGTGCGCTTCGGCTCGACGGACTGCATTCACCACTTCCATGATGGCATCGGAAGTAGATCGTCCTGCTCTAAAGCCATACTGCCGAGGAGATAGGTCCCCTGCAGCACGAATTGCGTCTGTGAGTCTTCTTTTGATGAGCTTTTCGAATACTTTCCCGGCTGTGTCCAGCATACAAAGCGGCCGGTATGTAGATGGCAGCCCGGGGTCCCCTTTTCCCTTGCTGATCAATGTGAGCCTCGCCACCTTCCAGTGAGATGGGAACACACCTTCTCTCAGGCAAGCGTTGAACACATTGAGCAGCAAGTCAGGACAAACGTGGAAGACCATTTGTAGCACCTCGGATGGAATGCCATCTGGTCCTGGTGCCTTTCGAGGTTTCATGGAAAGCACCGCTTCCCCCAGCTCATTTTTAGTGAACGATGGACATTCGCCTGAGTCGACCTCGTGGGCAGCATCAACACGGACAGGGTGAGTTGGAAAAAGCGCCTGCACTATGCCGTCCATCTTATCTGCTTGAAGTAAATACGGCTTCCGTGAGGTACCGAGCTTGCGCCACACTACCTTGTAGCCGAGCCCCCATGGATCCCTGTTCACATCGTCCACAAGTTCTCGCCAGCAGCGTGCCTTGCTCTCGTTGATGAGTCTTCGGAGTTCTTTCCTTGCTGATCTGTATGCTGCTGCATTGGATGCTTCCTCTACGTTTCTCGACCGCTGAGCTGCACGTCGAAGTCTGTGACACTCGCCTCGTTTGTCTGCGATATCTTTTGACCACCAATGTAAAGCAGGCCTGTCGTGTCGAGACCTCCGTCGAGGCATAGATGAGCTACAGGCAGAAGTGATAAGGTTCATCGTTGACTCCACCATTCCCTCGACTCCAGCCCTTCCGTTCCCCGAAGGGCATCCCGATGTCATTCCGCCTTTTAGAATCACATTGGCGAAAGTCTCCACGTCCATTTTTCCGATATTCTACCCGGGAGTGAAAGATCGTTGAGACGAGCGAGGAGTGGTATCGCCGATCTTAAACGCGATGTATTGGTGGTCACTCGCTGAGTAATCCTCGAGTACTCTCCAGTTCAACGTCCTCGAAGCGAGGGACTCCGAGGCGAATGTCACATCTGGGATTGTTCCTTCGCAGCCCCAGCGCCGGAAGGTCGGTACATTACTGGTATTTAAAACTACCAACCCAGTCCTCGACGACATGTCCAGAATGCGTTGCCCTCTGGGATCGGTTTGAGACATGCCCCACTCAACGGCTCTGGCGTTGAAGTCTCCTGCTACGAGTACTTTGCCATCTGTGTTCAGAACAGCATCCTCTAGCGCGTCCAGTCTATTTTGAAAAGATGGCATTGACTCATTCGGCGTCAGGTATACGCTGAAAATCGTTATACCCGAGCACCGAATCCACATGAAGCCGTCCCCTCGGCCGTGACCTTGGATCTGGAGTCGCATGCTGCCACGAACCCAAACGGCAGCAGTATGGGAGTCATCGGAGAGCCAGGCTGGTGAGGCCTTATTTCGATGTTGTTCGCTCGGCAGCAGCAGATCAGCTCCCTTTTCTCTGGCGAACTGCTCTAACAGATCTTGTGCATTGACGCTACGGTGCAAGTTAATTTGAAGGATCCTGATCATCACCTTAGAGCTGCTTTAACTTTTGCTAGTGCCTCTCTAAAGATTGGGCATGCGCCTGTTCCTGCAACGTGAAGGTGCTCTGTCGGTTGAGAGTTAAGATGATTACATAGCAAACAGCGCGGAGTCTCAACGCACTCTTTTTTCTTATACCCAGGCGCTCCACACTTAAAGCAAAGCATACTTCGGTCAGGGCCCTTGCAGCTCGAAGTGGTGTGCCCGTATCCAAGGCACCTGTAGCATCGTACTGGGATGGCGCGGCGGCGAATTCTGCACACCACCCAGCCGATTTTTATTTTTCCTTTGGTCAGGAGTTGTGTAGCATCTTTCTCCGTTACTTCGAGTATGGCCAGCCTTTGCCCTCGGCGATTCTCTGGAGAAAGCTTTACTTTTAATACAGTTATTCCAGGGAACTCCTTTTGAATGGCTTCTTCGACCTCAGCCGGATCGGCGATGCAGTCCAGGTCCCTTACTTCCAATGAAGCTCTTAGCTCCAAGGTAGAGACGGTGGCTTTTGCCCCAAGGACGTCCTTTATTTTGTCGCGGAATATCGATTTATCGGAGGAGTCCGCTCCAAACTCGATGAGTAGCCCTCCGGACCTCGTCGATCGTAGAGTTTTAATAATCGTCCCTGTTTCCTCCGGCTTGACGTTCTTGCGGATATCGCGTAGAACGTCGGAATAGCTCCTTCCGTCGGTGGGTTTCACAAGAATGGCGTCCCCGAGGGCTCTTCGCTTTTTTCTTGCTGGTTTATCCACGGTCTTTGTCGTTGTTTGAATAGGCACTGTTTTTTGGCTAAGCCTATGTTCGCGTTTTGCAGATTTTTTTCCCGCCTTAGATATCACGAGTTGGAAAGCGTCTTTTCTTTGTGGCGTTTCTTTTTCTGGCTCAACGTTCTCTTTACGCCTTTTCTCCTGTTCGCTCTCGAGAGGGCTAGCAGCAGTCCTCTTGATACTGGGAAGGAAAGGTTGGGTGACTTTAACGGGCACCGTTTGATCTGGATGTTCTTCTTCCAACTTTTTCCAGAGTCTCCTGTAGTGACAAACCCGATCCAAGAGGTCTTCGAGCTCAAACACTCCATTTTTTACATCTTTACTGATTGTTTTTTGGTTTATGCACGCTCCTTGCATACGTTTGAGTATCGCATAACATTTTTTAGTCAACCGTTCTTCCTCGGAACGGTTCTCCGCGATAACCTCCTTAACAATCAGGTCTTTTTCGTCGACTTTCTCCTCCGGGGGCTTACGTTCTATGGTCTGCGTTCCTCCTACTGAGGTCGATTCAGCAGTAGCAATCTTAAGAGTGAGGTGGTCGTAAACCTCCGGAGCCGCATTTACTACCGGCCCATCACTGCTCCTTCCGCTTGGGGCTGAATGAGACCGTGGTGGTGAACGCAGGGTTTTTCCACTACGGGAAAACACGCCAAGATAATCGTTATGGTTGTCAGAATTATGTTCATCGGCTCGTTTGTTCGTCTCCTCTGCGTTTTTCTGTTTATTGTTGTTGTTGTTGTTTTTTCTTCATTTTGTTCTTAAGGGTCCCCCCTCAGAGCCGCTATCTCCGCTCGGATGTGTAGTCGCCTTAATGATCCCATGGTTATCTATGCAAGCAGGGAGGCCATGCGAGGGTTGGCACCAGCCCTTATGGAGTCAGGTGCTCAGAGCCAGATCAGCGTTAATCGGGAGTACGACTCAACCGAACCTACACCACCAACTCAATGGTGCGAGCTTTGAACGTACTCTGAGGCCTGCCAAGGTCTTATCGGGACGGAGACGGCGTGATATTAGCCTGGAGCCGTTCGCGCACGGATTTCACCCCGGCGGTACCGCGCAGAAAGCGACTAGGTCCAGAATATCATGGCCGCCAGCCCACATGCGTCAAATAAAGTCGAGAGTCAAATCATAGTCCGGGTTCGGTGCTGTGTTCCCATTAGTCGCCTCTTACGACAAGTTGGGTTACTACAATCATAAATGAAAAACTACGGCATATTAAAGGAAACTGACCAGCAGCGTACTACGAGAAAGTAATTTACATGTTTAATTTGCAATAATCATACACTTGACAGCCTACTTTCATAATTAATTTTTCGATTGCATTTATAAATCATCGCCATATATTTCGTAGTACCACATATTCCAACTATAGGCAAATTCGGATAGATCCATTCTACGGCGTATATTATACGCCGTAGATGGACACAGAGTCATGCTGTATTGCGATTTTCAATCAAGCATATGGTTCCAACTGACGAGGATTATATTCCTGTGAAAAAACCCTAGATGAACTCTTATGCGATTGCATTTCTAACTCAGTTGCTGAAATTTTGGAGCTTTTTACAGGCAAGTTAGGACACATGAGTTCTATAACAGACGCCGTAGAGGGATACAGGGTCATAAGGCATTGCGATTTTCATATGGTCCCAATTGGCCAGGATCATATTCCTGTAAAAAGTTCTAGATGAATTCTTATGCGATTGAATTCTGGAGCTATTTCCAGGCGAATTAAGGAAACGTGATGTCTATAATAGACGCCGTGGAAGGACGCAGCGTCATGGTGTGTTGCGATTTACATGCAACTATTTGCCTCCGAGGATTATATTCGTGTGAGTGATTGCACTCCTAACTCAGTTGCAGATATTTTGGAGACATTCACTGGCAAATAAGGACACATGAAGTCTATAACAGACGTCATCGAGAGACACAGAGTCATGCTGTATTGCGATTTTCATGCAAATATAGGCTTCAACTAGCGAGAATAATATTCCTGTGAAAAAACCGAGGTTAATTATCGTGCGATTGAATTCTCATCTCAGTTTTAGATATTTTGGAGCTATTTACGGACCACTTCGGGCATGTCACGTAAATAACAGACGCCGTAGTAGAACACAGAGTCAAGCTGTATTGCGAGTATCATGTTCGTGTATAAAAATAGAGATTAATTCTCATGTGATTACATTCATAACTCGTTTGCAGATATTCTCGAGCTATTTACAGACAACTCAGAGCACATAATATTTGTAATAAACAGAAGATATACGGAGTTATACTGTATTGCGATTTTCGTACAAGTATGTTTATAAAAAATTACATTCAAATTCAAAACTTAAAGAACCTTATTTCAATTACTCTACTTTTACCTTATTTTTGTACGCAATTACTTCGAGATGACCGAGTCAATTCAAGATACAAGAGATCAGAGATATTTTATGCGTCATTATGATGGAATCAAAGAATCAATTAGAACATAAAAACTAAGGGTTGTTTCCGATATTTCTGCTATATTTAGATCAAACAAATGATTGACTAATTGTTTATTGACTCGTCTAACGTTCAATAAGATAGTTTTCCTTGCTTTCTCGATTTCGTACGCATAAATTTGTTTTAATTGTGGAATTAAAAAAAATGCATTGAAAGTTGTTTTTTAATGAATTAAGACATCGGCTAAATCTGATATACCGATGGTGCGGAAGCAAATCGAGTCAACTACTGACCGTATGAAGATCAGATATGACTTAATGGCAAACTCATGCGGATTCCAGCCGGACGACTTGGTGTGGCTGTATAACTCTCCGATCCATTCCAATGATCCTTGGATCTACCAGATCATCAAGCGAAGCAACAATGTGGTATAACGGATACAGGAGCACCAGAAGCCAAGAGCAACAATGACAGTTTTTTACCTGGACCGTCTTGTCCCATAGTATGACCACGAAGACGTTGAGACGGCTGATGTGACATCCTTTCCAGGCAAAAAAGATATAAGGCGGGGATAGTATTACTTGTTCGAATAACGTCTAGCACCACAGAAGTTTCCAAAATGCATTTCGATGACACAATGCAATTCTCGACAGGGAAAAAGCCATTTCGCAAATGCATTGCGATCCAGAATACGACAATGCAATGCAATTATAAGTGATTGAGCCCGTGAACTCGAGAATAATCTGAATCTAAGAAATAAAAATGGTACGTTTTCGAAATCCACTGGAATAAGTACTTTGCGAATACTGTGTGGAGTTTTCTTAATCTAAGTCGCGAAACAACTTCAAAACGCAACCTTACTAACAACCGTTAACACATCGACAAAATCCACGTCTAACTGTATTTAATCAAAATTTTCTGGGTGCTTTTTGTAAGGAAAATTTGTTCGACACAGCACCATCGCGTTACTGCTAACAAACCATAACACTTCGAACAAACTGCCAACCTCCCTGCCCCAATACGCTTTGCTTACAATTTTCAGTGCATCCGAAAAATTGGAATCAAATACCATTGGATTGGAAGTATGTTTGACGCTCAGAAGATCTACAAACAATCTTATTACACACGGGTGACTTCTCCAAGACTGAATTACAAAAAGCACATTCAAATATTCCATCTAAATCATGTCGATCAGTCAAAAGCTTTGCCTGACCAATCTTGATGACTACAATAAAATTGAAAATCACCTAAAGTCTAGAAGACTAGAAGGAACTATTTCACACCAACGGCCAGATACTCGTCCGTTAAAAGTTATGCGACAATTCTTACTTCCTCCTATACATGCAAAAAGGAACAAAAAAGGCTGACCTCAATTAAACAAAGCCATCATGCAGAGTATCGTGAGATGAAGTTACTATTCTAACAAGCGCAAAGGCCTCACAAATGTATCGGCATGGGTCTAGTCATTGTCACCTCCCCACAAGATGCTCCATATGTAGTGGTGGACATCATTACTCCAAGTTAACCTCACGGACACGAAGACAAATAAGATAATATGTTGCAATTGCAAAGGTGATCCCTGCCAATGACCCTGAATGTCGGGGCAGGAAACAATATCTGCAAATCAAGGCCAAGCGGAGCAACAGCGGAAAAATCAAAAATCACCTCGCGAATTTCCCCAAGCGACCACATCAGATTTTAACCTGCGGATGTAAATTTCCCTGCACTATTTAATCCACCAACTAACTTAAAAACAGTACATGTGTCAAATCTTCACAACATAACAAAGCCGAAAGCAAGTATAGCAACCACCTACGGAAATTACATCCCGTCAGCTAAGTTACAACATGGCCACAAGAACAGCCCAGCTCTTCCTGTTTCGACGGCAGAAGATTTAAGGCCTATATACAATAGTGCGAGACTGCGATACGAGATTGCGACGAGAATCTCGCAGCAAATGTCAAGCAGTTTTCGTAACATGCATTTGTATGCGACATCGTACAATGATTGCGATGCGTCGATGCGAGGCGGGAAATATTCGGAAAAACGAAAATTCCTCGCAACAATGTGCGTGACGTTTGTCAAAAGCTCAATGGCGCTTAAATGAAATTTGAAATTCAAACGCCTTTATTACTTTTTAAGTACATTTGTTATTATGAATGAATTTTGAATGAAAATTTCGTGCAGAAAAAAGAACGGGACTGCGGGATATTGAAGTGGACAGTTGGATTACAGTCGTCGGGAGAGGAAGACGTGAAAAGAAATTCATTCGAAATGTACAATTACCAGTTTGAAAGTTTAATGCAAATGTAACTCCTTCATCCCCTATTGTAAAATCCTCCTCGATTTTTTTTTCTGGCAAAAAAATTTTAAACATGTAATATGCTTAAAACTGATTTTTTTTTTGTTTTTTTTTTACAAAAATTGTTATTTATAGGTTGTCATTGGATTTATCATCATTTTAATTCATTGTTTCTTAAAATCTATACATACATATTTATTTTGAACTTATAATTATTACACTTAACCCATGTTTCTGGAGTATTTGTTAGAAGATTTTTCAAGAGATTCATTATTTAAAAGGCTAAATGTTCAATTTTTCGCTCGGAAATGCATAATAGGGGCTTAGCCTGAATTCAATCGTGATAATTCGTAAACCAGAATTATCGGTGTTACTGGGAATACCCGGATCAGTATTTTCAGAGAGTAAATTAATAAGACGCTGAGCTTTACGAAAACTGTGGGAATGTATGTTTAATTTATGTTTATTTTTATTAAATTTTATGTACCTAGGCTCAAGTTCTTTTGGTTTTGGGTTTTTAATGTATTGTTCTTCTATTTGTTCTTCATTACGGGATTTATTATGATATTGATGACGTTTTATTTGATTTTGTGATTTGCTGGTGAAACACACTTCCTGGTTTTACTTTATGTACGGAAGTTTTAATCTTCTTCCACTTGCCTGATAAGAAATGTACGTGAGTTTTCATTAAGTGTCCTATGTGCTACTTCAACGTCTGAATTACCAGTATGTTGGTGTGGAGATGTAAAGTGAATTGTTACATTATAGTTTCTAAGCCAATCGATTGTTTTAGGAGAATTAAAGGAGCTCTCATTGTCTGTGATGATACGTCGAGGAAACCCTATCATATTAAAAGTTTCTAACAAAGCATGGTTAATTGTATCCCATTGGCGATTTTTTACAGCGCACAAAGCAAAATATTAGCTAAACTTGTCAATGATTAATACGTAAGAATGGTTTTTATCTTTGAGCCATATATCAAGGTGATATGTATCTCGAACTTGCCTTGGGTATTCAGATTTCTTGAATGGAAGTTTAACAGGGTTTCGTTCGTATTTCGAACGTTTGCAAATATCACATACGTTTACATAAAATACAAAAACAGATGTTTTGAATGAAAAAAATAAAAAAAAAATATTTTTTATTAAGCTTACGCTACCGATGCGAATGATACATAAACCGATCTTAGAACTAACTTGAATTCTAACAACTTCGCTCTTTTATCACTTTCGATTGCTGGCTCATCATTCCACCCTGGGAATGATAGTTTTCTCATCAGATGAGTGCATTGCCGATGCACCTGACAAAATAAGCTTCGGGTGTCATTACTAAATTAAACAAACAAACGGGAATGTGGGAAGATTTTATTCGAAACGTTCTCACTGAATGTTATTTTTCTTTTTTTTTTGTGGGAGGGAGGTGAAGGCTGTTGACGCCCTGAGTGTGGGACTCCCAGACGCAGATGCTTTTGGACTAGCCACTAAACACCTCCCCTGTCAACCTGAGAACCTAGCCTGGAACCGTTTGACACATTACTTTGGGCTAGGCCTCGTGTTCCTACGCCTAGAGGCGCCTTCGCATTATGGGTATCTCTTCTCTAACGGGAAGGACAGGAGAGGAAGGAAGTGCTACAAAAGAGATCCATCCATCCCCGATGCCTCCCAGCGCTCCAATAAAGCATTTTTTAATGTCAGCATTGCCCGAGCATATTGCGCCACGCGATTCCAATTGTCAAATGTTTCCAGCATTACTCCGACGATAGTTTCCGGAGCTCTCCGATTTCGCTGAGTAGGATCCCTCGCTGCTGGCTCCACCTTTTGCAGTAGAAGAATGTATGACAGGCGTCATCCAGCTCTCCTGCACAAAACACACAGTTAGGAGACCGTACTTTGTCAATTTTGTACAGGTAGGACCGAAAACAACCGCGCCCGCTTAAGAGCTGGGTCAAGTAGAAATCGGTCTCACCATGCACTCGACTGAACCATGGCGTCAGGTCAGGGATCAGACGTGCAGTCCACCTTCCCCTTGTTTCTTGCTCCCATGACTGTTGCCAATCGCTGAGAGAGCGACGTCTCTCTTCCTTGGTAATCTCTTCTCTTCGATCTTCGGCTCTGTGCAGGTAAATACTTCTGCGCTCTCTCGCAACGAGGGTGATGGGTATCACCCTTGCGATTAATAGCACTGCCGCCCCGGAGACCGTTTGGTATGCGCATGCGATTCGCAATGCTCCTTGTCTTTGCACCTGTGTCAACCGCTTCCAGTGTAACTCCTTGCTGAGAGCGTCGCCCCACAGCTCTGATCCGTGGAGTAGAAGCGACTGCACAACGCTCATTAAGAGCCATCATCTTGATGTGGTGGGCCCCCCTATGTTGGCCATTAATCGGGTGAGTGCCTTGACACGCGCTGCAGCCTTGTCAGCTACTGCCCTGATTTGTTGGGCAAAACTCATCTTCGAGTCTATCAGGACGCCCAGGTATTTTACTGCTGATTTCGATTCAACCAGCTCGTCCCCTATACTGATAGGCCGTATTCTGGGGATTCTCTTCTTCGTTAGGATGACCACTTCCGTTTTTTCCAGTGCCAGCTTTAATTTGCCAGCTTTTTATCACGTCAGCGAGTCTTCCCCTGATAAGTTTTTCAAAAACTTTTCCGACCGTGTCAAGCATACACAGTGGGCGGTATGCAGCTGGCGACTCGGAATCCCCTTTTCCCTTCGTAACGAGTACAAGTCTCGCCACCTTCCAGCACTCCGGGAACAGCCCTTCGCGCAGGCATGCGTTGAACATGCGGAGGAGCAAGTCAGGGGAAAAGTGGAAGACCATTTGTAGCACCTCTGCTGGAATCCCATCTGGTCCTGGAGCCTTTCTGGCCTTCATAGACAAGACTGCTTTCTCAAATTCCATCTTCTTGAAATATGGAATTTCCATTGGTGTTTCATAGTGAACAGCTTCAACGATGGCGGGATGGATGGGGAAGAGAGCCCGCACGATTTCGTCCATCTTTTCTGCCTCGTATGAGTGAGTTGACCTTTGGAAATGTATGTTATTGAAGCTTGCAATATTGGGATAGGGTGTCCGATACGTAACCCATATAAGGTGACAAGTTTTTTTTAAATTTGGAAAGTAATATTTGCTTTTCAACTCTTCGTATGTTTGGTCGATACCTTGGTGGTTAGAGTTTCTATGCGTTCTAGCTATTTCTTCTTTAATCGAAGCTTCAGTGCAATTATGCAGTACTTTAGATGCTGAAACTATGCACATGTTTGGGTTTGATAATTTATATTGACTGTATTCTTCTTGAGCCAATAAGAAGACATCTTTGTTGGGAAAATTGATGGCAGTAGTACCGTTTTGAAGAGTATGGTTTTTAATAATGTACCGAATTGTTTTAGATGTTGTTTCTTGAAATTTCAAATGAAGTATTTCCTTTCCTTGATATTTTATTAATTTTGTAGAATTTATGTTCCCTAGTTTTAGAAAAATCTGTTGCTGAAAATGATTTATAAGTTTCTCAGCTATAAATACAGAGGTGGCCAAAAGTGATCGGACAATACAAGAAACAAGCAATAAAATACTTTTACGAGCATAAGCTTTGAAATGAAATAAAAATTTTTCCCTTATATAAAAGTCACTTGTATTCTCAATTAATTGCACAAAAAATAAAACAGAAATAAAAAGATTTCCACAAGAAAATTAACAACTAATTCAAATTCACATTGCATCAAGTGGACAAAAGTAATCGGACATTTTGAAAAGTGTGAAATTAGTCATTGAAGTTTGGAGCAATTCTTTTCTTTTCATTTCCGAGCTTAAAAGGGAATTCCCCTAATTATATGTTGATATGTGTTTTTCTGATATCAGTCATTTACTTGTCAGTTTTAAGTGAAGAAAGTTAAACATGGCGAAGAATCGCAAAGAAACCTGTATAAATGAAAGAAAAGTTATAATAAAGTTGTATAAAGAGAATAAATCCTTTTCTGAAATATCAAAAATAATTGGAAGAAGTCGTTCGACAGTTTTCGATATCGTGAAACGGTTCAGAAAAAATAATCAGGTGGAAAACGAAATTAGGAGTGGTCGACCATGTAAACTAACAGAGAGAGACGCACGAAAAATTTTAAGAATTGTTAAAAAGAATCCGACTACAGCGTCCAGAAGTATTAGGGATCAATTAGCAGATGTAAATGGTACCAATGTTAGTGCCCGGACTATTCGTAGAGCTCTCAGCCGTGCTGGTTATCAAGCGAGAGTACCTCGAAAGAAACCACTAATTAGCAAAGTTAATAAGAAGAAAAGATTATGCTTTGCAAAAGAATTTAAAAGCAAGCCGCTCGACTTTTGGACTCGTATAATATTCTCTGATGAGAGTAAGTTTAATATCTACCACTCCGACGGCAGGTTGTTGATGTGGAGAACTTAAAATAGTGAGCTTCATCCCAAAAACGTTCAACATACAGTAAAACACGGAGGTGGCTGTGTAATGGTCTGAGGTTGCATGGCTGCCAACGGTGTAGGAGAACTTGTTTTCATTGACAAACCTATGGACAAACTAGGTTACTTGTCGATTTTGAAAGAAAATTTGAAAAAAAGTGCACAAAAATTGGGTCTTGATGGTCATTATTTGTTCCAGCAAGATAATGACCCAAAGCATACAGCTCATGATGTTCGTATGTGGCTCCTTTTCAACACTCCTGGTCAATTAAAAACACCACCGCAATCCCCAGACCTAAATCCCATCGAACATCTTTGGGATCATCTGGATAAAAAAATAAGGAACCATCACATTACTAATAAAAGTCAACTGAAGATGGTGTTATTAGAAGAATGGGACAACATTACTCCTGACGTTACCCGTAAGTTGGTACAGTCTATGCCCAATAGGTTAACAGAAGTTATAAAACAAAAAGGATACGCAACTAGATATTAAAAGCCTATGTTCTAATGGAATCATCAGAAAGAAAAGTATTACAATTGAACGTCCGATTACTTTTGTCCACTTGATGCAATGTGAATTTGAATTAGTTGTTAATTTTCTTGTGGAAATCTTTTTATTTCTGTTTTATTTTTTTGTGCAATTAATTGAGAATACAAGTGACTTTTATATAAGGGAAAAATTTTTATTTCATTTCAAAGCTTATGCTTAAAGTATTTTATTGCTTGTTTCTTGTATTGTCCGATCACTTTTGGCCACCTCTGTATATAATGATGATTGTCTTCCTGGGATGAGTGCTGTGTTGCGATAAGTGAGTCATTGTCTTCTTCATTTCCACTTTGCCTTGGGCTTGTATTTTGCATATGTAGGATTCGCACGCGAGACAAGGCATCTGCAACAACATTTTCTTTCTCTTTAATGTATTGGATATTGAAACCATATTCGCTTATTTTTAACCGCCAACGCTGAAGCTTGCTATTTTCTTCTTGAATATTATCTGAGAAGGTAAGGAGTTTATGATCTGTAACGAGTGTGAAACGCTTATCAAACAGGTATAGTCTGAAACGTTTTAGAGACCAAACGATTGTCAATAATTCTTTTTCAATCGTTGAATAATTAATTTCGTGTTTGTTCCAAGTTCTTAATGCAAATGCTATTGGCTTATGACCTTGTGATAACACCGCACCAAGAGGATATTTTGAAGCATCAGTACAGTAAATAATTTATTCAGATCTGGATGTACTAGAATTGGCTCTGTTTGACATTTTAAGCCTGTTAAATGAATCCACATAAGATGAATCGTTCATGTCAATCTTTTTATTTTTTTGTAAACATGTAGTCATCGGCTTAGCTATTTTCGCATAACCGCAAATAAATTTACGATAGAATCCCGTTAATCCTAGAAAACTCTTTATCTCTTTAGTGGCTTTTGGAAGCGGAATTTTTTAATGGCTTCTATTTTAGAGGGATTAGGTTTAATGCCTTGTGGTGTAATAATATGACCAAGAAACTCAGTGTGGCGTAAGAAAAACGTTGTTTTCCTTAGTTGAATTTTTAAATTAGCATTACGTAACGTTTGAAATATTTTCCTTCAAGCGACTTCATGTTCTTGTAGATATGAACTGAATATCAGTATATCATCCATGTACACGATACATGTTTTCCTATGTATTCCTGCAGAATGTTATTCATTAATTTTTGAAATGTAGCCGAAGCATTTTTTAAACCGAATGGCATATGTAAAAACTCATAGTGTCCTGAGTCAGTGGAAAAGCAGTTTTGTGTCGATCCGAAGACACCAACTCAATTTGATGACGATGACGTCATCGCACTATGTATGGTAGCCGATAATTCTGTTGATATACTGGTTTATCGGAAGTGGGGGTAAAGAGTGCTTAATTTTATGAGTAAAAGTGAGTTTTTGATTTTCCTCATATTGTCAATCTTTAAATTCAGTTAAAATTCTTTTTATGAATGATTTTTCTTCTGTCGTGTGTTCTTTCTGAGGAGGTTTTAAGTTTGACTCAGTTGATTCATCACATATGTTTTTGAAAGCCTCTGTGAAATAAATCGTTTCCTCCACATTGCTTGCAAAGGGTATTCGAATTTGGTTGCTACTATATAAGGTTTGAGTGTTATAATCACTGACTGAACCTACGGTAAATGCTATGTCATTTCCAATAATGGCTTGACAATGGCTTCTAGAGAGAAATGGCTTCTAGAGAGATTAACTTCCATTCAACAAGAGTAATGCATCCAAATTCTTCCGGAGGCAATGTCCTGAGACATTTGAAAGTATTGAAGCTATCGCTCATTGTTTTAATGTTCAATGGTATACTATATGCTCATTTTTGATGTTCAGGGACGATTCTCCCGCCGATTGTGAGCTGTACTGTAGAAAGCTCTCTCCCGAGGCTGGGAGCCGAAAATCCTGCTGGAAATTTTGATTATTCAAATGAAGAGTCGATTTTCTAGATATAGCAGTGTTCATTGACGCGTCAGAGCTAAGTCTCATATCGTTTGGACGAGAAGAACTATGAATTAAGTTATTTCTCATATTTCTTGAAGGCTGCTTTGGATAGTTACGCGGAATTGGACTATTGTGACTCAATTGGTTGTTATAGTATAGTGAAGTGTCGTATAAGTAGCGGCTTCATTTCGACCCATGAGGTTACTGCATGCGTTTGTACGATTTGTGTTGCTGGTTCAGAAAGTTTATAGATGATGCTTTGGTACATCAAATCGCGATCAGATTCGTTTAGATATGGTATTGTTCGTGGTACGATTTTATCCATCGCGGAGATAAATTGATACAGTTGTTCTGTATTTCAATCGAATGAGGGCAATAATATTATAAAATAAATTGGTCGAGCTTAGATAATCCTGCTTCGTGCACCTTTGTGGCTGCCGACGTGGAGGGTAAGTTCAAAACCGCGGGTAAAATCAACGGGTTTGGTTGAGTGAGATGATTCCCTTGTTGGGATATTGTTGATATATTTTTTTCACAAGTGTAACACACAGTGCTTGAAAAGCGAAAAAAATTTCATAGACTCCGCCGCGAAGCCCAACGCTCAAGGGATCTAGATAAGTCACATTCCCGAATCATGGCATACAGGTCGGCTAGGAAACTCCTTCGCAAGTTAATCAATGAAAGGAAAGCTCGCTGTTGGCGAACCCGTGGGGCCTGGGTTATAAGCTGATCATGCGGAAGCTCGGAACCTCAAGGACGCCCTGTGTGCTTAGGCATAGAGAATGGACGAGGTTGTCCGGGCACTTTTCCCTGTGCACCCAGTCCGTTTTGATGTTCCATGCGACGAAAGTCCTGATGACTGCGCGCTTTTCACTGCGAAGGAGCTGGACAACGCGATGCTCACATTAAAAATGTGAAAAGTGACGGGACCAGACGGCATCCCAGCAGAAGTGTTACAGCATGTGTACCATCTTTGCCCTGACATGTTGCTCAGCATATTCAATGCGTGCCTGCAAGAGGGTGTATTCCCAAAATGCTGGAAGGAGGCGAGGCTTGTGCTGATCAGCAAGGGGAAGGGGAATCCGGAGCTACCATCTGCATATCGGCATGTATGCTGAACGCCGCCGGGAAAGTGCTCGAGAAGCTCATCAGAGAGAGACTTGGGGAGGCCATCCGAGCCGCAGGGGATCTGTCTCCTCAGCAATACGGCTTCAGGGCGGGGCGATCCACGACTGGTGCGATTATAGAAGTGGTGATCGCGGTTCAGCGGGCAGAAGCCCAAAATCACTACTCGAAGTGCGCACGTAAGAAACGCCTTCAATTCCGCTAGGTGGATAGATATTCTCAGTGCTCTGAAATCTTTCCGAGAGTGCCGAGGTATCAAATGCGGATATTGAGGGATTACCTCAAAGACCGCAAGCTCGTCTATAACACATTGGAGGGTCGGGGAAGAATGGATGTAACATCCGGGGTGGCGCAAGGTTCCATTCTCGGCCCAAACCTATGAAATGTCTCGTACGACGAGCTATTGAGGATACCCTTATCGGATGAGTCGCGTTTGATCGGCTATGCTGACGACGTAGCGGCATTATTCGCCGGACGCACTGTCGAGCAAGCCCAACTCAGACCAGGTATGATAATGCGTCGAGTGAGCGAGTGGATGACAGACCGTGGGTTCGGCTTAGCGCTGGAAAAAACCGAGGTAGTCATTCTGACCAAAAAGATCCCCAGAGTTATACCCATCCGGATTGGTGAAGAGACCATCGAGTCCCAGAAGACGATCAAATACCTTGGCATTATGATTGACTCGAAGATGAGCTTCTTCGATCAAATCAGAGCCTCAGCGAACAAAGACGCAGATGGAGTAGCGACGCTCAGCCGTCTAATGGCCAATATTGGGAGACCCGTCGCGACCAGGAGACGCCTACTGATGAGCGCAGTGTAGTCGGTGCTGCTATACGGCTCCGAGGTTTGGGCTGAAGCTCTCAGTGAGGAGTCGTACCGGAAGCGACTGATGCAGGTACACAGACGAGGTGCTCTGCGTGTTGCGTCTGCATACCGCACTGTCTCTGAGCCGGCAGTGCTGGTCATCGCGGGTACGACACCTATTGTGCTCCTTGCTAAAGAACGGAGGAGGCTCTACTTTACAGGGGAGAAGAAGGTGGAGAGGCTGCTTCACGCGAGGAGAGAAGAAGGACCCTCGCTTTATGGCAGGAAGGGTGGGTAAATGAAACACGAGGCAAGTGGACCGCGCGCCTAATCAGTGACAGCCATGGCTCAACCGAAAGCGTGGCGAGACTGATTACTAACTGACACAACTTCTCAGCGGAGACGGGTGTTTTCAGTCTTATCGGCACAAAATGGGAAAGTCACGGTCCCCTGACTGCCTGTTTTGCTCAGGGATTTCGGATGATGCTTGCCACACCTTCTTCACATGCGAACGGTGGTTGAGACAACGTGTACATCTCAGGGAGAGAATAGGGGAGATCTCTCCACATACCCTGGTGGAGAAGATGCTGATGTCTAAAGACAAATGGAACTGTGTGTCTCACTATGAAGAAGGACATCGAAGATCGCCTGTCGGCGCAGAGAGAAGAGGGCTCAATCTGTCAGTAATGCCTTTCCTTTCTGTCCATCCCTGCTGAGGGAATGATCTCTCCAATCCGAAGGTGCCGGTAGGCGAGACTTGAGAGGCCTAGTCCGATGTCATGTGACAAACAGTTCCAGGCTAGGTTCTCGGTGTGACAGGGGAGGTGTTAAGTCGGTAGTTCAATTGCTGTGTGCCACTGGAAGTCCGACACTCAGGGCGTAAATAGCGTTCACCTCCCTACTAAAAAAAACAAAACAAAATAGGTCTATATATAACGTTATAATAAGTTAAAATTAAGGCAAAATTAAGATTTAAATGTATTATTCCTATGTGTAAGAATACGCATTTTTAGTTAATTAGTTCAATGCTGTCGATATGGTATATGTTTTGCTACTTTGGAACCAAACTTTATATTCATATATAATAGTATATCACACTTTTTCCGAACCTTGAGATATTATTTTTGTTTATTGCGGAACAGATTATCAATTGGTTAAAAGAACACGCGTCTTTCCTTCCATCAATCGTTCTGTTTCAGGAGGAAAGTGACTCGTGTTGCAGTCGTCGCCGTGACGATTTCGGACACTAAACACCATTACAACTGTCTAACGAGACCTATCAAGGCCAAAATCAAGCACCTCGGAAATAACCACTGTAACAATCCCCTTACAAACCTTGACTATAATGCACGAAAAGTCGAAGTTAACTAAAATTTTTAAACGAAAACTTGATCTTCCATATGTTTGAATAGCAAAAAATATTACCCAAATTCAGAAAGCAGAGTTACTTGCGGATAAGTTCCATGAACACTACAATATTTCCCATATAATGATCAACAACATGCCAGAAGTAATAGTAGCTAAGTCACTGCTATCTGGCGAAACGGTGCTCTTCCCGGTGCTCTTATAAAAACGAAACACAAAATTGAGCAAATAAAAAAACTAAAGAACGGTAAGGCACCTGGAATTGATGGAATATCCATTACAGTCATCTAAAACCTTCCAAAGAAAGCGATAGTGCTAGTTTGGCATATTTTCAACGCTTTGTGAAAACGTCACACTTCCCAAGCTCCAGTCCTGAAGCCCGGTAAAGATCCGCAAAACCCTAGCAACAACTAGCCAATAAGCTTACTGCCGACGTTGAGTAAACTTTTCGAGAAGCTAATCTTGAAAAGATTGACGGATCGCGCTGAAAACAATGACATCCTCCCTCACTTTCAGATTTGCTTCAGACATGAATACTCCACGGAACACCAACTACTACGTGTCTCCAAAGACATAAAAGCAGCACTAACTAGAAAACAGTCCATTAGCCTACTGACCATTGATATTGAAAAGGCGTTCGATACCGTCTGGCATAATGGTCTAATTTGTAAACTTAAAGAGTGTAGTCCTCCATCTTACCTGCTGAAACTAATCTCATCAATCTTGAGATAGAATATACCACGTGAAAATTAGAGGATCAACATTCACTGACATTCCCATAAGTCAAAACTGTGAATTAGCTGCTTTTGCGGACGACATTTGTTTCTACACCTCTGGCAACAATCCTAACCAGATCATCTCTAACACAAAAGAAATGCTTCGAAAAATCTACCAATACTTCTACAGGTGGAAAATTAAAATCAATGTCAAAAAAACCGCGGCAAAATTCTTTAGCTGAAAACATATGTCCACCATGCTACCAAACGGACCCATACACTTCCTTGGCAAGGGAAATGATTCCCTGATCCGAAGAACTGATCTATTTCAGTCATAAACTTGATCGCAAACAAACGTTTAAAATCACATCGAACACATCAGTTCTAATGCATTCAAGTCAGTTCTGTCTTAATATCCATTGCTTAATCGAAAGTCGTATATGAGTCTACGCAATCTAAACCGTATCCTTAAAATGAGCATCGAACTTATAAAAACCTACGGAGCTCCCACTTGGAACCAATGCGCTAAATATCTTAATATGCGCAATGCGCTAAATAAGCTTCAAGTCATCCAAAGTCGTTATTTAAAAATGGCCATAAACAAACCTTACTACTTCTCCTCCAGATTACTACACCAAATAGCGAATATTATCCCTATCAGCAAGCTTGCGAAGTCGCGTAGAGCTAATCTGCTCAAAAAAGCAAAATACTTCCCGAATCCCCTCATCAAATCTCTTAGTGATATATAAAACCAAGACCAAGTGTCCTCAGCCATGGATCTGCTTAGATTTTATTTTAGATCATAATTATTATAAGAAAAATTAGTTATAAGTCAAATGTAAGCCTAGTAGAGGTTTTTGTTAAATTTTCCTCTCGATTTAGTTACTAGTAGCTTTCCTCATATAACTTATCAAGAACTTAGTATAAATTTTATGTTAACCCTCTAACCCCCGGAGTAACCATCCAACCATCTAACCGAACAGAATTTGATGGAAGTGTGGCCCCTGGATAAATTTGTATTTGCGCTGGAGCAAGCTGATTCTGACGGTGCAACAAATGGGCCACCTGCTGGCCGTTTGTGCCTATATAGAGATAAAGCTGCTGCTATTTCATCCCGAAATAAAATATATGCTTTCACCGCCGCCATGTCTATAAGAAAGACCTGGTTACTGCATCTCTCGTTTTCATACGGATATGTTTTTGTCCATAAGTTCGACCCCACACATATGGTTATTATAATCCTGTATTATGGGGACAATCAATTTCGTCGTGGGTCTTTTCTTTTCTGTTGTATCGGAAAACTTTAGTTGACGGTCCTGTGAAATTCGCTTTAAGGTTTTAATTTCGCTTTAATTTCGCAAAAGGTATACCAACGTATGTTGACGCCAAGCGTACACATTTGTTGTCTTTCCACAAAACGGTGCTTATATCGATACCGCATGCAGTTCCTACGTATTCTGTGGAAAAGACACGAAGTGCTTCCAATATTTGCTTGTCTTTCTCGGATGGCAGTTTGCATAGGAGTATTCGGGTAATTCGGATGGTTCCAAGAGATAAATTCCTCGTGCACGTAGATAAACGAACAGCGGCAGTGACGTTTAAAAATTGTTGCTTGTAGCTCCTAAATCAGGGCAGTTTCACCATCAGCACCATGGTAAATTTCGAACCTGTAAGCATTTCCTGTTGAATCACAATGGACAAAAAGCTTTATGCCCCCTTTGTGCGGTTTATTGGTCATATACTGCCGTAGATGATGCAGTATTTTAGTAGAGCACATCTGCTGATCTACACAAAGTCAAGCTGGTTTTGAAATGGAATCGAAGCGTTCGTATCAGGATATCAGCTATTTCCCTTATGCGAAAAATGTTATCGTAGCCTGGTTCACCTCTTTGTGGCCGATTGTATTCAGTTTCCTTGATTAGAAACTGCTGCTGCTGCGTTGACATGAAGTTGCAGAGAATTTCTCTTCCATATGGTATTGGATAACCGGTTATATAATAGAATTGATTGATTGACAACTGACTCCACCAGAACCAGGAACTGATGCTGGACCATCATCTTCGATGGCAGGCATAGGTGATCGCGACATCTTTGGCTTCCTTAAAGGCGATAATATTTCAAATATACTGGATGTCGCTAATGTCAAAGAATAAGCAATCGCATGTTGTGAGATGGTGTAGTAGCATTTGTAACATTCTTTGAAGAATTGCTTATTTTAATTAGATTTTGCATGCTCTTGTCGTACAAAGTGCATATTTCTTCATTTTGTTGTTCATCTGGTATATATTGGGTGGTTGCTTTGAAAGTGTCGGTTTAGGGATGATTCATCTGTATACCTCCTTATTCCAGAACGTGAGGTCATTTTCCCGAAATTCATATACTTACCTGCAGAGGGATGTCGGCGGCCATTATAAAAGGTCGAGTGTGATTGAAATGTATTAAGTCTTTTGAAAAACATTGAAGTTTAAAGATGGCCAGTGAAACTGTAAAAGTAAAGTGTGCTCTCTACTACGAGTTTATGCAGCGCTCGTGAATAGGAGGGGAGTTTTGGTCCTCCAGAATAACGCACGACCACATACAGCGGCATGCATCAGAGACACCATAAAGGAAATAGGTTGGGAAACTTTACCACATCCAGCATATTCTCCCGACATTTCGCCATCAGATTTTCACCTTTTCCGGGCGATGGATAACTTCATGCGAGGACGACAATGCACCAACCGGGAGAACTTAGAAATGGCATTACGAAATTTCTTCGATAGGCTAGACAGAGACTTTTATCAAAGAGGAATATATTGCTTACCATCGCGTTGCTATGGTAACTATATTCAAGATTAAATATATTACCTTTTATTCAAAAAATTTACATATTTTATCATGCCCAAAACCGACAATTTCAATGCAACCACCCAATAGTTTCGGTCGTGCTATTCTTTCATTGTCATTGTCAGTTACTGAATTCATGAATTCCTCAAGTTGCGCTCCCACATTTGGCTTGGATTCTATTTTCGCTTCCGCTCTTCTTCAGTCATTTCTATCAATCTTCTTCGAACCAATTTCAACAAAAGCGATGGTTTTGGTGGTAAAATTGAAGAATCTATTCCTTTAAAACCAAAAACTAATATTTTTTAGATAACAAGTATTGAATATTTCTATAGTTATTTTAGAGCCGCAGCGAAATAAAAATAAATAAGAAAATAATATGAGCGACTTGCTATCAAAATTTCGCTTAAACCGTACACCCGCCCTGATGCGGTATCTATTTATATTCTATGGCAAATGCTCATTTTAAACCTCAAACAAAACTTTAAACAAATCACAATCATCTAAAATTACAATATTCATTACTATAAATACTGTTTTGTAACTTTTAAACTTGTCACTTTTCAGAAATAATTTATATCACTGTTGTTTGCAACAGCCAACACAAAAATGAGAGCGAATGAAAGATGAATGCGTTCATGTAGGTGAAACTTGCACCAAAACGGTTGCTTGTTTATTTATTATGGATGTGCATAAAAGGATTAAAGGAAAAATAAATTTTACACTTACATAATGATGTCTATGATTTCATCTAGTCAACCCAGTTCACCAGCTCTTCCAGAAAACATACAACCTCACACCATGACTCCTCCACCTCCACGCTTTACTGTTTTCAACAGTTTTTTTGGCATCTGACTGGAAAATATTAAACTAGCTCTTGTCAGAGAAGAGATTGTGCATCCAGAACTCATCGTAATTGCTTTTCCAATGCTCTGGAAACTCCAACCTAGTTTTTCTATTCTCTTCGCTTAGAAGTTTTTCGAACAATTTCCGAGTGAATGACGTTACCGAATTCTTCTTTCACTTATGCCTCAACCTCCGATTAAGGTAATTTAAAATTTTTCTTACCTTCATAGTTCCTTTTCTTGAACTCAATTTACGTGGCCTCCGATTATATGCGCACAATGTTTCAGGCTTTTACTAGTTTTACGACATTGCGTTTTAAAGCGCAGGTTTGTATGTTGTTTGTGCAAATGTAAAAATACGTTACCTTCGCTTCACTTGTATCCTTTGTTTATGACTCATTATTATACTTGCATGAGAGAAAATGCTTCATTAAGGCCGAAATACAATACTGCGAGACGACGATGCGAGAGCGCGACGAGAGTCTTGCAGCAAATGTCAAGCAGTTTTCGTAACATGCATTTGTATACGACAACGTACAATGATTGCGATGCGTCGATGCGAGGCGAGAAATATTTGAAAAAACCGAAAATTCCTCGCAACGAGGTGCGTGACGTTTGTCAAATGCTCAATGGCGCGTAAATGAAATTTGAAATTCAAACGCCTTAATTACTTTTTAAGTAGGCGGGTTATTCGGAATGAATTTTGAATGAAAATTTCGTGCATCCTTGTTGAGGCTATTATTTGCCTAACGAAGGAAAATTCCAAATTCAAATTTTTAAAAAATCGAAAACAATTTTAATTAAATTTCATTCAAAATGTCACCAATTTGACATTTGTCATATGAACATTATTCTTCCACGCATCCCGTGCATTGTAAATTGAATGCGTTGCGCGACGACGAGCGAGAATCGCATCACGCTCTCGCGTCGCCGTCACGCAGTATTTTATCTGGACCTTTAATCTAAAAGAGACGTCTTGGGTTTTTTCTTTGCCTTTAGCCGACTAGAAAGCATTAGCAGGCTAGAATGAAATTAACCCCTTAACATACAATATAGAGTCTGGCTCGTGGTCTGTCAACTGGGCCAAAAATAAAAACGTCGAGCCCTGCTCGTGGTGAGTCGGTTGGGCTCAAAATGATAACATCGAACCTTGATCGTGGTGAGTCGATTGAGCCAAAATCAAAACATGGAGATTGGCGCTTGATAACTCAATTGGGGCAAAATGATAGCATAGATTTGGGCGTATAGTGCATATGGGACAGCAAGGACAGAAGCATATTTTGTTTCGTCCTTACGTTAAGTTGGCGTATACTGTTAAATGTAGTCAAAGTTTCTTTTAGCCGTGTGTAGACTTAGATAACTAGTAGCAATAGAATAAGTAAACTAGGTGTTAAGTCCAAACTTAATGTAATCATAACCAATAAACATGAAAAAAGAAATAATGAACAAAATAGGTTCATTGTGTGCAAGTGTGAAAATTCTTTCGTAAGCTGTTGTCGGCGCCGCATAAACGAAATGGTTTAATTACAACCAGCGGGAAAATACCAAAAAATTAACATATCGGAAATTTGACGATAGTCGTTTCATTGATTTCTTTGATGTTAGCGCACCAGGAAATAAGTTATTTATTTATAAAATGTTATAAAACACAACCACTTGGAGGAACTAGGAAATTATCGTTCATCAACTGATTCTGTGAAAAGAGATTAAAGTTTGTACTGGCTTAGAGAAAATTCCTAAGCCACCCTGAACTCTGTACCAGTTTCGAAGAATCATCGTGTCCATAATCCACCGCCCTGCTTCACAGACGGTATTCCAGCGTAAAGCCATATTCCCACGCAAAAATATTTTGTTAATAACCATAACCCGTAAAAATGTCTCTAAAAAGAAATCTTTGTAATAATGAGATCAATGAAGGTTTTGTTAACCATTTCAATGCTAAGTATTTCAAGCGTCAAGCGCGCTCGTCACTATGTCGACGAATCGCACAGAAACGATATCAATTATTTGGTGGAAACTTCTGATTGTGAAAGTGGAAAGTGAAACATTTACGGCAAGTGGTTATAGAAGATTACACCGACGATGAAGATCAGAAAGATAACCAACAACCAGAGCAATGGACTTGGAAAAATATTAAGAATAACACAAACATTTGGAACTATACGGAATCCCTGGGATAAAAGCAGCAATATTAAATCAGTTTGACGGGAAAAATAAGGAACTAGATATTTTTGATACAATATTTGATGATACTTTCTGGCAAAATATTGTAACAGAAACGAATCGGTACCTAGATGCAATCATAAGCGATGACAACAAAAGTAGAAAATTAGATGAATTGTGGTTTCCTGTGAATTGTGTTGAAATAAACATTTACTTTGCATTGTGTGTTATAATGTCTCAAGTGAAAAAATCAAAAATACTGGTCTACGAGGCCCGTTATTGAAACGCCTATATTCGCGCACACCATGCCACTGAAAAGATTTACGCAAATAACTAGATTTGTGCATTTTGCAAATAACGCTGCAATTGATAATAGGGACCCATTATAATTTTTTTAACCAAAAATTTAAGGAAGTGTATACACTGAAAGAAGACATTGTTATCGATGAATCGTTGATGAAGTTTAAGGGACGCATATCTTATAAACAATTTAATCCATCGAAACGGGCGAGATCCGATATACAGTATTATAAATTATGTGAATCAGAATCCGGTCATTGCTATGAATTAAAAATATATACAGGTAGTGATATAACAAATCCTAATGATAATGCATCTGAGAATGTTGTCAAAGAATTAGCGCAGTCAGTGTTACATAAAGGACATACATTGTACTTGGACAATTGGTAGTTTCACCTAAATTTTTTACAATTTTACTTGGAAGTGAAACCAATGCTATTGAAACAGTACGTGCGAATAGGAAAAATATGCAAAAAGACTTTGTAAAAGCAAAATTAAAAAAAGGAGAGTATATAATGAGAAGCTGCAATGGACTACTAGCAATTAAATGGAAAGACAAGGTAGATGTTTTTCTTATTTCCACAAAATATGAAACAGCAGAAATGATTGATTGTAGCAGAAATCAATTCAGACCTAATTCGAAACGTAAATGTGTCATTGAGTACAACAGAGTACAACAATGAATGAAATTGATCATCAAGACCAAATGCTAATTTGCTACCCTCTTATGAGGAAATACATGAAAGGATACTGGAAAATTTTCTTTTACCTTTTTGATATTGCATTTTATAACTCCTTTATTTTGTTCAATAAATCGAATTCCATTGAAAAGCAAAATTATTTAGAGTACAGGATTCAGATAGCGGAATCAATGTTAAAAATTTCAACGACACCAGAATATAACAGACCGGGACGATTATCAAACGGAGATCAACCAGAGAGGCTGCATGGGAAAAATTAGAGCCATTTTCCCAAGTTTATAGACCCAACTGCATCGAAATCAAAGCCAACCAGAGCCTGCAAGGTGTCCACCAAAAATAAAAAACGTAGCGAAACAAAGTGGGAGTGCAAATGATTTAAAGTAGCTGTACATTTACCAACATGCTTCGAACGATACCATACTATTGAAGATTACTAATTTTCCCTATATCTTTGAACACATTGAATAAATTCATTTTTGATGAATTGAGTTGCTGCTGTTTCTATATTTATAAGCTATCTTTCAAGATTGAAAACAGGGAAAAAACTCAAAGCAAACTATTTATTAATATCGTAGTTTACATTATCTTTATTATACAAATGATGTCATTGTCCGAAATCCGAAGCTGTGTATTCAGTGGAGCAGTAAAGTGGCCCGATGCACAACTGACTGAAGTGTTCAGTTTGGTCCACGCTTTTGAACATTAAATCGTAGGGTAAGGGGTTAAACTAAAAGAAAAGCATTGTAGCTCTTTTTACTTAGGGGAGACCGAGGGGATTTGAAACAAAGGTGATTTGAAACAGTACCGATTTCTCGGAACTTAAAACCGTTAGAGAGTTGGCAACGTCGCTTTCCAATCACTTCCCTCCGCGGGCTGACGTGTCAATTCGCGTTGGTGGCGTAAGTCGTGTGGTTGTTGAGTTCTGCGTGTCATGTGGCAAAAATCGTGAAAAGTAAGTTTTTAACGTTTTTTTACGATGCTTATATTTTGATAAGGGTTTTGTATTTTGGTTTAAGTTATTTATGTTTGGAAAGCTCATTAACTAAAGATTTATTATATATGTTTGGTAAAATTGATTTCTGTGTATTTGGTTCTTCATTATGGATTAAATAAAAATTAGGAGGTTTTTTCTTACTGAGGAGATTTGAAACAGGCTGTTTCACCTCTCCTCGTTTTCAATTTTATATCACACAGCAGTCAATAAATAACGGGCACAAAAAACAATGTTTTTTTTTGTTGATTTAATTTGTTTATTTTGTTTTAGAATGCCTACTGATTATAAAAGAAAGACTGACAGACGTATGGCGATTCGCGAAATATATGATCTTGCAGCAAAAGAAGTAACTTTGCGACAGAAAAGTCTCCGTGACGCGGCTTCGAGTTACAACCTTAACCATACCTCCCTCTATATGTATATTAAAAAAAACTGCTCATGAAGCTAACGAAACGGCGACTGCTCCAACGGTTGGATATCCCGAAAAGACTGTTTTTACAGCTTCAGAGGAGAAGGTACTCTGTGACTATCTTTTAAACTGCGCTGCTGCTAACTTTGGCCTAAGTACTAAGGAAGCCAGAACTTTGGCCTACAGGTTGGCTGTAGAATATAATAAAAAAATTCCTCCTTCTTGGACTGAGCATGAAATGGCTGGAGAGGTTTGGCTTCGATCTTTTATGAAACGTCATCCTGTTCTTTCTCTGAGACTACCTCAACCTACAAGTATCGCTCGAGCTACAAGTTTTAATAGAGTAAACGTGGAACTCTTTTTTCAAAATTATACCGCAGTAGTTGACAAACACAAGTTGCAAGGGAAGGATATATGGAACGTTGACGAACCTGGCATCACAACTGTTCAGGAACCGGACCGCGTCATTGCCCGACGAGGACAGAAACAAGTGAGTGCCATGACTTCCGCAGAGATGGGAACATTGATTACCATAGAACTGGTAGGAAATGCCCTCGGGAATCACATACCCCCGATGTTCATCTTTCCGCGGAAAAGATTTCATGATCACTTTATACGCGATGGACCTACTGGATCTACTTTATATATTTCTTAAATTTTTCAAAGACCAAATTAGGCCATCAAAAGAAAATAAAGCACTACTGTTATTAGATAACCATGTTTCACATACAGCAGTTAAAAATATCAACTTTTGCAAGGAAAATGGCATAATTTTATTGACTTTTCCACCTCGCTGCACCCATAAGTTGCAACCAATGGACAGAACCGTTTTTGGGCCAATGAAAAAAGCAGTTAACACTGCTTGCGACAATTGGATGCGGTCTAATCCAGGAAAAATAATATCCATCTATGATATTCCTGGGATAGTGAAAACATCCTTTGATATAGCCGTCACAACGCGCAATATATCTTCCGGATTCATCCATACCGGACTTTGGCCAGTAAACACTGAAATATTCCAGGACGCTGATTATTTTCCGAGTCAAATTACTGATCGACCTTTGGCAACTTCCGTTAGTTCTCGTACACCAAGTTCATCAATCTTAAATTTACCGGCTACTCCTCCTCTAATCAGCTACGAAACAGAAGAGGTACCCAAGTCTGCAGAGAACCTTGATAAGAATTCACCTGATCTGGCGATATCTGAAGTAATGCTTAATACTATCACGATGCCTTCAACCACTGAAGATATAATACCTGTAGCATCTACATCACGAAATACTTCATTTACTGTGACAGCAATTCCATTCTCACCTGAAACTCTTAGACCCTTGCCAAAAGCTCCACCAAGGAAAGGAAATCAAACAAATAGACGCAAAGTAAAATCCACTATCTTAACCGACACTCCCGTAAAGGATAAACTAGCTGCAATCAAAGCAGCTAGAACGACTAAGAAAAAGGTGAAAAAACCTAACTTTGAAGAAACAAAAACAAGAAAAAGATCAAAACCAGGCACTAAAACTAAAAAGGTCAAGGTTGTCAAGAAACAAAGAGGAAACAAAGACAGTGCAGAAGAAGAAGAATCCTTTTGCCTTTGTTGTTTAGAGTCATATTCAAATAGCATAGCCGAAGAAAAATGGGTGCAATGTGTGAAATGCAACAACTGGGCTCATGAAGCTTGCACTGGGGGGAGGGGGGGGGGGGGGTGGTACTTTCTTATGTTTGCCACAACTGCTTCTCAGATTGATAAGATAATTAATGTTACGAAAAGGACGTTATGGTACTTTACTGGAACTGCTTTAGGAGTTGATTATTTGTATTAGACCTGTAGTTACCTACTTAATTGATATATCAGCACAAAATATTTATAAAAAAGTTTGTTTCGTACTTGAGAAGTTTAATTTTAATAAATACCTTCAATTTATGTCATTTTTATTTTACAGCCTTTAATACTTCTCAAAAATCATATGTTTCAACTCTCCTCGACCCCTGTTTCATCTTACCTCGGTATGAGGGGAGTTGAAACAACTTGACTTGTTACGGTTAGGTCGATTTTTCACCACAATATTTAACGCTTCTAATTTTTTTATGTTAGTTATTCGCAAGTGTAAAGAATGACCTATCGATTGGTACTAATATCATACGATTTCTGTTTATAGTATTTGGTGTACGAAACAAAATGTGAAAATTGTTTCAACTCCCCTCAGTCTCCCCTACTTTAAACTGCGTTGTTGGATCCTACGTAGCATTGTACAGACGGTGACGAAAATTCTTCTGCATTGATGCCATTTCTCACCTATTCCCCCATTTGTCATTTCCTTTACTTCACTTTTTCCACGGCACTTCTCAAAACATCCACCGCAAATAGTTGGTACACGATCCAATGTATCGTTACGTCATAACCCAGCGAACATTTTGGCGGAATGTCGCCTAGGCGAACTAAATTTGGATCGCATTTTCTGAATCCACTTTTAACTTAATGGGCTGCTGATCAGATTGCTCTTACCAGTCTCAGCTAAGAGTTTTAAGTGACATACCAGGTTATCCGTTTTCGGGCTCAGTCACTCTGGTTTTGAAACCAGAAAAAAAAACAATTGAAATGGAAAAAAAATTTGAAAAAACCAATTGAAATTGGATTTTTTCGCGATCAAAAGTTATCATTTGTGGGTTCTTCTTGTTTTGTTTTTCTCGCAACCAAGATTTATCCTTCGCGGCTTCTTCTTGATTTGTTTTCCGACTGCGCCAGTTGTAATAATTTGATCGTGAATTTAAAAAACTTAATGTAGTTCATGTACTCGAAACAGTGATATTTTTTGCTTTCCGCGGATTCTCGACCAACTGTCGGAACGCCAGGTAAACTAAAATTAATATACTAATAATATGCTGGCGCTATGTGTGCATTTTCTACAATATCTTTTTTTCACATAATCTTAGGTAGAATGTCCTATTATGCACCTCATTACCTCTAATATCTTCAAGAGAGACGTTCTTTCTTCTTGAATAATGAAATATTAGTAGCCAATTCGGTAACATCCCGTCCCACAAGCGTATGTTTGGGAACGATAGCCCAAAGTATTTGACAACAAATATTTGACATTTACAATATTCATTTATTTGTTTGAACTTGGTATGTGCAGGACTTTTGTCGTGGATAGAAATGAGTAAAGTGTTTTAGGGTCGTGTTGCAGATGAAGTTGTCTTACATCGTAATTTACCACCTTTTATAAAATGATTGTTTTCAAAGCAAAATGGCGGATATGTGACAAAATTGTTATAAAAATCACGTGAATTATTTATCTTCATATTTTTCTGCAATTTTCTGGTAAATTACGATAGAGGACAACAAAACAAACAAAATTCACTAAAAATTAAAAAGATCCGTCTAGTGTTTGCGGGAAATAAGGCTGGGCCGATTGTAAAAACACCATTTGGAGAAAATCGCCTTTAAAGTTTTTTTTTTTTTTCAAAAGAGACGTTCTTTCTTCTTCGGTAACATCATGTCCCACAAACGTATTTGGGAAACGACATAACACAATAAGAATGGCTATCGTCGAGTTTAACGTCAAAATTACTTGATGACAATTTACTTCCCGAAGTACTCGTGAATACTGTACTGTGTTCAGCAATATGCTGATTCTCTTGGAGTTTACAAGATGTTCTCTTATTCAATTTTTATATAAAAATTTAGGAGATATAAATAAAAATATCGCCGACAATTCAAATTCATATTGTCGGCGATTCCTTTCTGATTCGATGCTGGAATTTCTGAAATAAAAGTTTTCCAAGTTATTTTCGTGAAAGTTAATATTGCCTCAAAAAATTAGAAAACTTACCACATCGACAAAGGCCGATGCCGACACAAGAATATGTAAATTAGTATTTTAAGCAATAAATATAAGAATAAGAATTTTATTGTTCACGACCTTTTTCTATAATATATTACGTGTCATGAAAGTAGCACCTATATGTTAGAATACATGTTTTGTAAAAGAAGACGAGTAGGGTTTAAAACAAAAGACAATATTCAATAATATAACAGTAATATAAGATAGTTGGTTAGCAAATAACAAATAGCTATATAAGGACATGTAATCATAGATTTAAGTGTTGTTACTTTTCAAGATAAAAAGAATGAGCACAGCCGAAAACTTGTGAACATAACTGCCAGCATAACCTAACGTAACTACCAACAACAATTCCTTCTACAATTGAAAGAAATGGCCTCCACCGACGTACAAGTAAAGTAAAGTTGCGAGTGCTGACGGAGATGCTTGATGTATGTTATAAAATAAATCATGTCAAACATCTCCGTTGCCGAGTGAATCTGAATGAGTTTGAAGCCATCCTGGGTGACGGCTTTTAACATTTTGGTCCCTTCATCGTCTTTAGGGTGATTGATGCCACGTTCAATCTGCTCTGAGGAAGTCGACCTTGACCGAAGGATAAAAGGGTATTACCCGCGAACAGGAGAAAATGGTTGTCGGGAACGGGACAGATCGTTGGCGGTGCGAATTTGATGGGGAATCGGAACAAAAACTGGGACCCGCAAAACGGGAAAGGGGAGTTGAGTGCGAAATGTGTAGATTATAGCACGGCATGGGTATTGGATCAAACTCTTTAATCGTGTGCGGGACAGCTTGTAAAACAACCAATTTTTCTTGTACAATTATTATTAGAAAAGTATATAATAGTAAAGTTTAACGTTTATATAAGTGTAAAATCAGCAAATCATGACGGCATTCCCGGTTGTGTCAGCGGAGTGTATACATTATATGAAAATCTAAGCTATAATACTCGGGCAGGATACCTAAGAAGTAAGATTCGTGGACATGTTCGAGTTTAGACGATCAGCGTTTTAGTCTTATGATTGAAAAATAAAACTAATAGCGGCGAACCCAACTCAAATCTTACGACGCCGTTCAGAATCGTGTATAAAATACGATGTATAACGGAAACACTGAAAGTCTAATCTTCTCCTATGCAATGAACAACTTGCCCTATTCAACGTTCGATTCAGCAAGCCGAAGACTTCAGCCGAGTAGCAGAAGTATCGAATCGAATAATTATTTTGTTTCATTGAAATTGAATTAACTGAAAACTGGTTTAAGGGAACAGTACACTCCTGGATTTGCAATTCAAATGCAATTTTTTTTAAGAAAGGAAAGATATGTCTTATTCTAACTTATGTTATAAACTTATAAGCATATTTATTTTTCATATTTATTTTTCATATTTATTTATGCAAAAAAAGTTTACAGAAAATGTTTTTTGGCTGCTGCAGGTTTTTGAAAATAACATAAAAAAACACGACGGGAGTGATAAAACAAAAACGACTGGGCTGATAGATCTGAAATTTTAGTATGTTATTGTACTCATATAAATCTATAGAGGCAACTATGATTGAACGATTGGTAAAGTATTTTTTGGTTTTCAAGGGATTTTTTGGTCCCAAAAATCGGTCAATTTCGAAAACGCCGCTATTTTGTCAATTTTGACAAAAAAAGATTTCTTTTATTTCAATGTATAACGGTTTTGATGCTGATTAAACCCCATTTTTATTTTCTTTTCAGACGTTTCAGTGAGCCAAAATCACGTCCGCCGTGATTTTTTGATGTTATTTTCAAAAACCTGCAGCAGCTTAAAAACACGCTGAAAACCCCAAAAACCCATCTCTTTCCTTATTAAAGAAATTTACATTTTAAGAATTTCGTTTTTTAAAAAGCCAGGGGAATACTATCCTCTTAACATATTAAAAATCATGCACGTATCAGATTGGGTTAGGTGTTTGGGCGGTTTAAATAATATATTCTTACTCCATTGTAGTTTGTTTTGTATTGCTTCTCTTTTGTTATTATTTGTAAATTATTGTGTTATATTTTTTGCATGTTAATTTTTGATAGCATGAAAAATATGAACACCAATTAGAATCGCTTTTCTTCATGGCTTGACGTGTTTCTTATGTTTTTTTTTTTGTTTATGAAGCTGGCTCAGCACGGGAAGTGACCTTCCTCGTAAGAACCCCGAGAGACTGAGCGTAGCCGTCCTCAGTGAACCACCTAGGGGACCCAAGAATCACTGCAAAGTAAATTTCTGCGACCGTGACTCGTGGAAAAGATCGGTTCATTTGCATAAACATATATATAATGCAATTCCTACACATAGAGTAGTAAAGTCGAAAAAACAATCACATCTTTGATGTGCTACAGATGGCAATTCTGAGTTTTATGTAACAAAATTATTAGCAACTCCTTTTGCTATGCATATAAACGTACTATCCGGTAGGAAATTAATTAGATACCACTTTCAATTAATAATATTACAACTTGCTAGATCTCCTCACCCTTTTGTACACGCTTAAGTTTTTTTTAGCCGTCAATTTCAACTTTTAAAGCAATCATGTACGAAATCTTTTTCATACCTTGACAAATAACCAATTTCGCATAATGTCTCAGTTATTTCTCTCGGAAATTTTTTAAAGCCATAATAATGTATGATGTATTTTTCTGTGATGCATTTGAGTAGTGGTTACTGCAATTATAGTAAAGTTTACTTCATACGAAAAAAGACATGTTTTAATGAAAAACGCGATTTTTTGCGAAAATAATTGGCGAATTGGTTATTATAAAATAAAAATTATTAACAAATTTATAAAAAACTCTCCAGCATTATCTCTTAAATTATCAACAGATATAGTGTTCAACATTTCAAAAGGAAAGGAGCAGTAGTTTTGAAGCTATGATGGTCACCTACTTTGAAAACCACCTACTTAGAGTTGTGGGGGAAACGCTTCAATGTTTTGGACACTGAAAAATCTGGTATAAATCGTTCATAAGCAAATTTTATCGGCTTACCTCACACTGAATTTTATACTGTACACTGCCAAAATACACTGTACAGGTATAAAGACGTTTGTACGTAAATCGAAATTTCTAGAAATAGAACAGAGGGCGGGGGGGGGGTAGGGTGTAAGATTACGTTTTATATAGAGAGCGAAACAATTGCCAGGTAACAATAGCGCGGGTGACGTCATCGATGCAATCACCTCAATTAAATGAACAAACAATGGTGACGACATCGATGCCGCCACCATTGCTCAATCAAACCTATCATATGGAATTGACCCCAAACGCTAATGAACTCCCAGTTAACTGGTCAACCTAATTTAAAATTAATTTGTTAAAGTAAACAAGAATAGAATGAATCGCATAGCAAATATTTCCAACAATTATGCTGGTCATACAAGTTAGCGAAATTCCAATTGCAATGAAGAAATGTATTGACCAAGCATAAATTCAGTAATAACAAAATGTATTGATATGCACAATTTAGAATATAGATCATATCGACAAAAGAGAAAGCTTAGTGGTAAGTGAAAATTGTAAAAAGCATCTAGTATAAGAAATACTCCCGAATTATACAGTCAATTTAAAAACAATTAAAATTGTTTTTCTATTTTTTTTACGGATATAAAGAAGAATCTACATTAGTGGCGCAGTCGGTAACCAAATCAATCAAAAGATTGATTTTTATTCGTGAAAGTATATTCGGTTTTGTGATTTTATAATATAAGGCTAGCATCGCCTCGAGTAGAATTTTCCAAGAATTCACTCCTACCCTTTCTTAAGAAAGAGATTAGCATCGCCTCGAGCAGAATTTTTTAAGAATTCGCTCCTACCCTTTCGTAAGAAGGAGGTAGTTAATAAAGGTCCCTTGGTACCAGAAACCAAAACAGTGTGAAAAAAAAAATAATAAATAAACAAACAAAAATCATGACCAGTCCACAGAACCAGCAGTTCACCATATCCGCAACAGAATTATTGAAGGAAGCATCCGCCATCAAAGAATTCTGGGGAAACAGGACTTACGATCTGTCATCATTCATCAGGGAAGTGGAATTGATACTCCCCATGTTCCGGGACAACAGCACATTGCAGAGCTACGTATACAATAGATACATCATCAACAAAATTCAAGGACCAGCTTTACAGGCGATTCGAACTCTAGGAACCAATCCAAGTCGGAGCTTATCAAGAATTTCGGCATCAGGGAAACCTACCACAGCCTCCACCACCAAGCCATCAATGCTAGAAACTATAATATATTTTGGATACTGATGCTTACAATAATGATCATGTCTAAAACAACAGACGGGACGCTTACTATAGAAGAACTAAGCAGTGAAGATGGCTTTATTGAAATCAAACGAGGAAATGTTGAAATCGTGGAAAATTACCATACAATATTACATATAATAGATCCTGAAGATATTCGTTTTATTATTACTTCTCTCGAATTCAATCTCAATGAAATTGAACCAATCGAAAGTCGACAATTATTACAACATGAACTAACCGCAATCAAAGCCAAAATACTAACAATTTTACCACACAGACAAAGACGGGGACTTATAAATATTATAGGAACTGGACTTAAATGGTTATACGGTACAATGGACGACAACGACAGAACTGAAATTGAAGATCATTTGAGGACACTTGACGAAAACAGCCACAATACGATTCACAATATTAACAAAAATATAGAAATTAATAACCACTTTAATACAACTTTTGCACGGTTGAAAGAAATTATACAATCCGATAGAAGTAAATTTTTGGAAAGATTCAATGATATCAGAACTGATAATGAGAAAATTTACAAACAACTTATTTACTTAGATATGATGTTAAAAATTAAGATACTGAGTGATAATGTCGAATATATACAAAATAACATTGCTTCTGCTAGACTGAATATCATGAGCAGTAACATTTTGACAAGCGAAGAAGTTTCTCGATACCAAGTAGATCTTTACAAACTTCAAAATATAAGATTAGGTGCAGCTAATTTTGAAAATAACAAGATATTATTCGCTGTTAGAATACCAAAAGATACTCTTATCGCTGAGAGATCATTAATAACTCCAATTGTTAATAAGAATTTGCAACAATTATCATTTCAAACACAAGATATTGTTAAAATTAAGAATGTATACTATAAATATGTGAATGATGCTAATAAAGGAAATTTGAAGAAATCTGATTTATGTATTTTCCAAAATAACTGTATAAAGAAAAAAAATTATAAAGCAGAAATAATAGAGATCGAAACAGGATCAATACTACTCAAGAATGTAAACAAAGTGTATTTTAATAGTACTTGTGATGATAGAGCATTATACTTGAAAGGAAATTATCTCATACATTTTCATCAATGTAATATAAATGTCGATGACCAAACATATACGAATAATTTAAAAACGTTTAAACAAAACTTTGTAACTCAATCTAGTTCTAAAATAAATCAAAGTGCAGATCAGTTAACTTTTGATGAATTAGTACTGGGACAAATCGAAAACATTGAAAAAATTAATGAACTGAAATTACACAGAAAGAAAAGTGAATATTTTACTATGACGACTTGGGTCTTAATTTTCATGATAATAATTCTGTTAGCAATTGTTTACCTGTATCTGAAAAGAAAATATAATTTGCTGAAAATTACATTTACAAAGAAAACTCAGGAGAGTTTTCACTTAAAGGAGGGAGGGGTGACGTCATCGATGCAATCACCTCAATTAAATGAACAAACAATGGTGACGACATCGATGCCGCCACCATTGCTCAATCAAACCTATCATATGGAATTGACCCCAAGTGCTAATGAACTCCCAGTTAACTGGTCAACCTAATTTAAAATTAATTTGTTAAAGTAAACAAGAATAGAATGAATCGCATAGCAAATATTTCCAACAATCATGCTGGTCATACAAGTTAGCGAAATTCCAATTGCAATGAAGAAATGTATTGACCAAGCATAAATTCAGTAATAACAAAATGTATTGATATGCACAATTTAGAATATAGATCATATCGACAAAAGAGAAAGCTTAGTGGTAAGTGAAAATTGTAAAAAGCATCTAGTATAAGAAATACTCCCGAATTATACAGTCAATTTAAAAACAATTAAAATTGTTTTTCTATTTTTTTTACGGATATAAAGAAGAATCTACATTAGTCGCGCGGGTCGGGATTAAAATCCGACAGGTATAAAAATACTCGTAACTTCGTCAATTTTGCTCCAATCGGCTTGAAATTTTGACACAATATTTTTAAAATATTTTGGATTCAATTTGAAAAAAAAATTTTAAAATGCAAAAGAAAATTAATACCTTACTCCCCCCTTAATGTTTATAACACTGATATTATTATACGTACAATCAAATGTAACGCCAATAACATCCGCACCACATTTACAGACTTGTCCTAATGCCAAATCAATTATTTATTAAAGGAAATTGATATTAAAGGTAAAAAACCTACAAGTACTTTCCAGGATCTTTTCAAACACTTAGCCATTGAAAGTAATATCTGTTACGCCACGAGTCCACTTCTACCCCCATCTCGGACATCTATGTAGCCATCCGACCTCTTATCATCCCAAACAGATATTGGCGGATGTTTTATTTCATAAAATTCAAAATTTCTTACATCGCCATTCCGCTTAATCGCATGCCATCTTTATGGCATGCGATATGCTTCATTAGTAAAGCCGCGAGCAATCTAGATCCTTATACCTTATGGTTCCAGGAGGTGAAAGACAGTTAGCAAATGCGTGCCTAACGGAGTTATACGCTTTCGGGGATAATAAATTTAAATTTGATGAAAACGAATGCAAACTTCCATCATATTGTCTGCGAACTATATCCTTTTTGTCTTTGCATGGGCCAATTGAGGTCGTTTAAAACTCTTTCGATATCGCTATCAATTAAATTTTAAAACATCAAGCAGATCAATATAGATATTATTTCATCAAAATATAGCTTCAAAATCTAGCGAAAAACCAACAATTTACTGCTTTCAATTTGGTATTACTCTTAGCAGGCAATGTCAATAAATTCAAAATGATGACGCTGTTGTTCTGAAATTTAGTTAAGTCTGTTTCTGAATAGCTTTTAGAGTTTATATCAACAATACATTCGTTACATTAGGTTGACTTTCACAAAAAGTGTCCAAATTCATTGATGCATCCAAGTCGTTTCAGGCAGTCTGTCCCTAGAATTACACCATGTTAGTATTTTTTCTTCAAATAAATAAAGAAGTTAAGGCTTTAGGTAGAGAAAATATATAATCAATGCATCTTGAGTCCATTGTCCTCAGTTTGTATATCTATGAGATAAGTAGTAAGCTAAAGGATAAATGTTTATAAAAAGATTTATAAAAAACAATGTTTTGAACAGGGTCAGATCCCTGATCTTTATTGTCTAAAAAGCAAATTACAACTCAACTCATTTTTACTAATTTCTAACTTAAATACTCTAAATCCGCGGACTTGCATATGTCTGGGAATTCCGCTGTTGCATGTTTTTCGTTAAAGTGTGTTCCCACGAAAAGTGCAATGCTGCACATATCGCGTGCTCATGCAGGTAGGTTCTTCAAATACACAAGATCTCGGAATTCGTCGTTAACTACTAAATCTGCTGACTCGCATATGCCTGGGAATTTCGCTGTTGCATATGTTTTTCATAAAAGTGTGTTCCCACGAAAAGTGCAATGCTGCACATTTCACGTGCTCATGCAGATAGGTTCTTCGATTACACAGGATCTCAGAATTCGTCGCTAACTCTTCCCCCGTTAAATGCAATTGTCCTCAACTGTTTTAGAAAAGGGGGAGGTGATTGAACTTAAATCGTTGAGGTCTTTCTTTGCCTTGGCAAGGTTTCGTGGCTGGCAGGATGCTGGGAGCTGCAGCTACCGTTTTTGGTCTTCTAAATTGAGAACATCGTTGATTTTCATTTTTTCGCGAAGCTTTTGATACGCAAGTAAAATCAAGGTGATCAGGAGAATTGCCGTGAGTGCTGATGTTGCATATTGATGTACCCTGCTCTCGTACTGCAATAGTTCGATTTCCTTAATGTTGTCGATGGTTAATTCTTCCATGGGTTTTTCGGTAAAAAGACCGATCATCCCATCGAATGCTGGCTGCCGTATTGCGGGTAAGATTTGTAGCGATGCCACCTCTTGTGAGATAAAAGTTCTGTTGTTAATCAATGCTGGTATTTTGGAATTTGATGAGCAACGTTCCGTTGAGATTGCGGGATGTGTCTTTGGTATTGAGGATTCCGATAAATTGGTTGAGCAGAACAACTCCGGTCGAAATTTCTTCCACTGAAGGTATGTCCTTATTATTGATTTTATTACAAGTCAACTGCAGGCTCTTAGTGAGATTAGCTATACATGTACTATTGCTTATATCTATTAAATATTTTTGCTTGCAAATGGATAGTTAATTAATTTTCTTACGTTTATTCTTGATCCCAAATATTACATTCTCATTTCGTTTTTTTTTTTAAGTCAAAACGGAATTTCGCTAACAATTAAATTTCTTTTAATCGGTTTTATTATTATGGATTCGAACATATCTTTTGTTTGTAGATGGAATATTGACAATGCCGAGTTTAGCCCAATGTATGTCGCAATCAATGTTCGTTAATTTTTCCTTAATTAAAGTTAACCCAAGGTGTACATCGAACAAGTAATTATTATTGATCTGACTATTTTCTTTTATTAATTCTTGTATTTTGTTTGCCATTTGAGTGATATTGTTCATCCTATCATTGTAAAGCCGATTTATTTCAAACTGTTTGTTGTTATTTTTCAAAGCATAATTTAATTTATCGGTAATAGTAACAGCATCCTCGTGGTCAGGGCTACCAGCTAGCCATTTCCAGGCACTGCCCAGGAAATTGAGGGATCGGGTTAATCGACGGGGTCTATGGTTCGCAATTAGGCTTCTCATTTACTGTAGTTCGTGATATATGAGAGGTATAAGCGATCTATGTTGTATTCTGGAGACATTAAGGAGAGGTTCAATTTTCTTTAGCAAACCTTCGTATTGATCGATATCTATGGTATGTAGAATGGATCTGTAAATTCGATTAATTTCGAATATTACTCTTATGAATAATTTTGCCGCTATCGGTGAGAATAGTAGAATTTCTGTTTTCCTTGACTATTTCCTGTTTAGACCTGGGAGATAATTTTGAGCCTTTCCTTTTATTTTGTTTCACAAAGATAACATTCCCGATATCGTAATTTTTGATCGGTTTTTATTGTGGTATTTATTAACTTTTATTGTGGTATTTCATGTCGGCTTCCTGTTTTCCCTTAAGTCTGTCAATATTCGTTTGGCGTGCTCTTTCGAAATCGTCCAAGTCAATGTCGGGAATTCTACAGGCTTTTTATTGGTGGTCAAATGGATTGTGTGATTGTATTCATTGGTGGCACGCTGCAGAAGGTTTTCGAAAGTTCTTTGTGGTCCGTCCCTTTTTAGGCATCTCATTATTTCCATAATGGTTGAATGCCATCGTTCTACTTGGCCATTTACCTCGCTTTTGTACGGTGGCGTCCTATACACTCTGATCTTCAAGTCGTCTTCCAATAGGGAAGTGATTGAAGCCGAAGTGAGTGATCCTTCGTTATCAACTACCACATTCTCAGGGATACAGAAGAAATGTCCACTAAAGGTTGCTTTACGTCCTCTGTGGACCTGGATGCGACGACTTTACCCATGGCAAATTTTGTGAATTTGTCCATAGCTGTTAACACCAGGTTCTTTTCTGTAGAAAAGATGTCAATGTGAACAGTATGCCCAGGGTAGGAAGGGATAAGTGTAGGGTTTATTAAAGGCTTGTTTGAGTGCCTTTCGTATTTATTTTCCTTACAAACTTTACAGCGATTGACAAGGTTTTTAATCCTTGCTGCCATTTTAGGGAAGTAAAAGGTGTTCAGTATTTGCAATCTTTTTTCTATTGCGTTACGATGGGCACGCTTATGACCTTGAAGGATATTTTCTTCCTGTTCAGCCTCACTAGGTATATCCTCAACCAGCTTCTGGCTAAAGCGAATCCGATAGTCTTTAAAGTGGTCGGGGTATATCCGCTGTATTTTTCCCATTGTCTCTTCACTGGTGCATAGCCCATTTACCGTGCTCGGGTTCAGATACCTTTTGAATATTTTAATCAAGTCCGCGTCTGAGTACTGTGGCTTTATGAAAACATGTCGTTTATAATTTTCGAAAGGGTTGGTGAGCTGATAACTATCCTCTTCCCCGGTCTTCAGAATAAGTTCAATTTACTATTGGTGTTTTTGCTGCTAAGAGCGTAGGTGAGTGGTTGGTGGTCGGTATAGATCTTTACCTTCCGTGATCCGTAAAGGTTGCTCCTCGAAGAATTAAGGGCCCAGATGATGGCCAGCATCTCCTTCTCGTTGGTTGCGTAGTTCTCTTCGGTCTTGGTTAATGTTCGCGAAAGGAAGAAGATGGGTCTGTTGTCCTGAGAAAGAATAGCCCCGATGGCATAGTTGGAAGCATCAGTCGTAAGCTCGAATTCTTTCTCGAAATTTGGGTGTACGAGCGTGACATCTCTAGAGATAAGTGTATTTTTAAGGCTTTTGAACGCTTTAAGTGCCAATGAATTTAAGTAGATGGGCTTATTTTTAGAGAGGTTCTTGGACACTCGTCCATCTTCCCCTCTTTAAAGGGATGTCAGGGGTTCGGCAAGTTTAGCATAGTCCTGAATAAAACGCCTGTAGTAACCTGACATTCCCAAAACGGATCGAAGGTATTTGAGTGTTTTCGGCATAGGAAAGTCGATGATGGCTTGGACTTTTTTAGGGTTGGTTTTGATGCCTTCCTTGCTCACGATATAGCCGAAAAATTCCATTTGAATTTTCATGTAAGCTGACTTTAGGGTTTGGAAAATTTTGTCGAGGTTATCGAGGTGCTCAGCTTCGTTTCTACCAAAGATAATTATATCATCAATATAGACATGACATCTCTTCCCGATATGTTCTCTCAGAATGTCGTCCAACGCTCGTTGAAAAATTGAGGGTGCATTCTTAAAACCAAAGGGTAGGCGGGTAAACTCGAACTTCCCATTGTTCACTGAGAAGGCCAGACATCCAAAAGTTCACTTTTGGATGTCTGATTCCTTGAGCGGTATCTGGTGAAAGCCGGTTTTGAGATCTAAGACGGAGAAGTATCTGTTCTTGCCAAGGTTAGCAAGAACTTCATTGATCTCGGGAATCGGATATTTGTCTGGTATGGTCACCGAGTTTAGCTTCGGATAGTCGATGACCATTTGGAATTTCGTCTCCCCGGATGCGTCCGATTTTTTTGGCACGATTCATACCGGGGAATTGTAGGGAGATCTCGAAGGTCTGATAATGCCGTCCTCCAAAAGCTTATTGATTTCCTTCTCTACTTCCGCCTTTAGTACCATAGGGTATGGATAGGACCGAGAGTAGACATGATCACTAGTCGTTGTTTTAATTTCACCCTTAACCTTAGTAGTGAAGGTTAGTTTTTCGTCTGGATCTGAGAGAAGACTCGAATGTTTTCGGATGATAGCGTTTAGTTTCCCAGGTAGTTCTTGGCTGAGGTGTTCTGTTTTGATTGCTATGTTATGGATCAGATCAGAGGCTTGTTGTTTAAGAGGGATGCGTATATTATGGTTTAATGTCATAAAATTGTCTTGCATGTGAATGAAGGCCTTAAGATTTTTCAGGCTGTCATTTCCAATGATTCCATCGAAAGAGATGAGTGAAGGTAAAATAAAGAATTTCAATTTGCTAGTGTAGTTGCCGAAGGGCCGTAAATAGGGTGATGGGTAATCTTAACGTTCCCCCCAACGGATTTAGCGTAGATACCATTTATACGTAGATTGCATTTGTTTTTAAATGGCATTCCTAGTGTCGTTTTAAACCCGTGAAATATGTGTTTAAATCGTGAATATGTGTTGACTTCACAAGTTATTAAGAGTTTTTGTGTTCTAACGTTAAAATTTCAAATGAATTTGTGTAGTTTTTCTAATTTTATTCTTAGAAAATTTACAGTGAAAACCAAGTAGGTCATGTTTTTTTATATTAACTTTTCCTTTATTATGTATGTAACTTGGCAAACCATTGGCCCCTGAGTCAAGAAGTAAGCATTATTATTTTGTTTGTAATCATCGAAGCATCGCTTGGCCGCTTTCAATATCGCCTGACCAATTTTACGATGGAGAGGTTTTATAAACGGGCTGCCATTATAAAATTATTTGGATTATTGCAATGGTGAAAAAATGGTACAATTCGAATAAAAATAGTTTGTTTTTTAATTGTATGATTTCCTCGTTCAATTTAACTGCAATTTTACTTTGACTTAATCTGCATATCGTTTGCACTGGTCCCAAAGGTAGAATGTTTTGAAAATCAGGAGATGGCACCACTCTAATATTATCCACTGGAACCGATGCATAACAACCTTCCTCTCCTATCTGCATTTGTAGTTTTCTTTATTATTTACCACCGTTACGTTCCAGCAGTAAACAAAAATTAGCATTTTTTACATTCAATACTTAAGATTATGCATTATCTTTGAGCTATAATGAAGCAAATTGGTGATTTAATGATTAATCACTCTGCACAAATTCATCGAGCTTACCGTACAAGCATGAGTGTTATATGGATTCATAAAATATGGAAGACTTATAGTAGCACAATCTGCTACATTCAGACTTATGTTTATTTTAAAAAGAAAAATATTCAACTTCTTACTGTAAAACATACGCGACTATAAATATATTTTGGAAGACTTATTAAGTGAATTAATACCCATTTAAGTTGGAGTGTTTGCCTGTCTGTGTCAAAACGAGCCAAATTGTTCAATCTCTTACAAAAGAAGACCGACGTGGAAGCTACTATGGAAGGTTGCAACGTAACGGCAGAGCGTTAGAACAAACAGCATGAATATTCCTGGTTGATTTCTAGCAGACAGATTGAGAAACCATAAACAGATTCAAATTTGTATTGCACTTTTACTCAAAAATTCATGTTAATTCGTATTCATGTTTAACGCAATATAAAAAAAAAGTTCAGCAACCAAAATAAAATACTACTTATTTTGATTGAAGTGAACCAGTGAAGAAAATGTGAGATCTTTGCCTCGGGAATGATGCCAACTTCAAACAGTTTGTTTAGTTTTGTCTTTTGCTGAGTGAACACGTTGGAATGAAGAAAGATGGACAGATGAACAGATTAAAGGCCCAGATACAATACTGCGTGACGGCGATGCGAGAGCGCGATGCGATTCTCGCTCGCCGTCACGCAACGCATTTAATTTACAATGCACGCGATGCGAGGAAAAATAATGTTCATATAACAAATGTCAAATTGGTGACGTTTTGAATGAACATTGATTAAAATTATTTTTGATTTTTCAAAAATGTTGAATTTCGAATTTTCCTTCGTTTGGCAAATACTAGCTTCAACAAACATGCACGATATTCCCCGCAATGCATCTCGTTGCGGGAAATTTTCGATTTTCCGAATATTTCTCGCCTCGCATCGACGCATCGCAATCATTGTACGATGTCGTATACAATTACATGCTATGAAAACTGCTTGAGATTTGCTGCAAGACTCTCGTCGAGCTCTCGCATCCTCGTCTCGCAGTATTGTATTTCGGCCTTAATGTTGTATGATGTCTCGCTGGAACTGATGGAAACCGCTGTAAAACAGAAGAACTGATGTGTGAGGGAGAGTGATGAATAGGAAAAGGTGGTATTATGTGCCCCCATTTAGTTTTTTTTATATTAAAATCAGAAATAAATGTAGCTTCACCCATTCCATTAACGCAAAGAATTAGACAGCGTAATAAGTTGTTTAATTGTCTCATTTGTATTTAGTCCGGTGTAATTAATATTTATAAATATAGAAAGAAAATTGAAAATTAATTCATAATTCATAAAATTTCATGTGTGACGGTAATATGAGCCCCATAGTAATTATATAGAAATACCTTGAGAGGGATAAAAATGCATTTACAATAAAGACAAAGGGTATTATTTGAATAATACAATTTGTATTATTTGTTTTGAATTACATTTATCACAAAAATCACACTCATAATTTTCTTTTTCACATCCTGCGCATTCATCATGTCTCCACATTTCGTAGAAAAGGCACTGAACCCAAATTTACCTCGTTTGTCTTCAGAAAATAGTGATTCGCAAAACAAGCATGCGACGTCATCTTCTACAAGGGTTCACTCACACTTCCATCTCTGAAAGACATGATTTCAATAGACTTTAAACAATCTCGACCTGTTTCAGATAGCTCCAAGCCATCAAACATAAGATGTCTATTACTGGAACGATTTTTTTGGAGTGTTCACTTTTTTTAATTTACTTTATGCTTGCTAGTATCCTCTCGCTGGTCTGAGTCTTTTTTACATTTCTTATTTTTGTCTTTCTGTTTTTGAAAATCTTATTTAACATTTCTTTGTGTGCTGAAGATGTTATCAATGCAGCTTTGTAGGGTTTAGGTCCCTTATTTGTCATTTTCTTCGAAGGTTTAAATACGGGCCAAATATCGTTTGGAGAAACATTTTTCACAGGATGAGATGTCCATACACCTGAGGGCCCTGCTTCCGCTAAAGCTTTTGCACTTGGTTGCATGCGTTGAATCTCAAAGCCTGAATCTCGAATGATGGATGCACCTGCTTTAGCACATGCTTTTTCTTCGCTCATTGACTTTTTGCCCTTACCTTTTTTTAATATTTCTAAGTCAAGTTTCTAAGTATACTCAATATTTCCACATGATTTTCTCGCGCTAAGTCAATACCTTCAATATTTTTGACATAAGAATGGTAACCATCTACAACTAAAAGCACTGGGTCCTCCATGGTTGGTTTGGTTTTTTGGATAACATGCTTGAGCCATTCAGTGAATAAATTAGACTGAATCCATTCGGAACGATGGCCTCTGGCAATGGAACCTGTCGGAGCACCCTTCATGAGAGCATCTGTCATATTTTTGCGAGAGAAGATTAATACTGGCGGAAGAAATGTTCCCCCAGCGCAATTCCGGAATTTCGGAAATTTTTCCCCACATGGAATTTTCGACTAAACGAAAATTTCAGTCTCATTCACATTGAACACTCTATCTGCACGATACATGTGTTTCTTGAGCTCAGCTTCTAGAAGGTCAATAAATGCATAGACAGGTTCCTGACTGAATCCCTTTGCTCTGGAAAATGATTTTGCTGTGGGTTTCAGCAATGTTTTATCATTATGACCATTCATAAAATGATCGCAATTCTACTTCTTCTCCATAGCTTTCTATTTTTGCACATCTTCTTTGCGTTGAGCACTTTTCTTAGCATCTGCGAAAATCAAGGAAAAGCAAAATGTAATCTACATAATATGAGCCCTTTCCATTGCCATGATAGATTACTATCAGCCCACCACACGGTGAGGAGCCTATCCTGAAAAGTGGTGGTTGTGGTTTCGAAGGCTAGAAAGTACGGTGCGCATTCACCAGTTTTGTTCGAAAATCCATATAGCCTAAATAAAATTGGACCTAGCACTGAAACTTGTTTTAGATCTTGGGGGTGGTGGTTGATATAAAGTTTCAACGCGTCTATGGAGACCGTGAAATTAGGCCAACAAGGAAGGTGTCCATGTTAAACACTTCGACATCGTAAGTTTATAGGCGACTACTTTGAGACGTTTCCGGAATCATTAGATATTTTCGATTGTCAGAATATACTAGCAGATACCTCGAGAGTTCACATTTTATGGCAGCTGCTTAGGACAAATGTGTTCAAACTTTGCAAATGGGAAAGTTACATGCATTCTTATTCGATAGTTAAATTGTATAAAATATATTTATGAATAATCGCAATATAAATATATATTTATATTGCAATTATTCACAATTATATTTTATACAATTATAAATATATTATATATGTGAAGAATTCCCCGTCGAGCCACCCCATTTCGATGCTACAGGTGCCTTAGATACGGGCACACCACTTCGAATTGCAAGGGCCCTGACTGCAGTATGCTCTGCTTTAAGTGTGGAGCGTCTGGGCATAGGATAAAAGAGTACACTGAGAGTCCGCGCTGTTTTTTATGTAGTCATCTTAACTCTGAACCGACAGAGCACTCTCACGTTGCAGGTACATGCGCGTGCCCAATCTTTAGAGAGGCACTAGCAAAAGCAAAAGCAGCTCTGGGGTGATGATCAGGGCCCTTCAAATCAATTTGCACCGTAGCATCAATGCACAAGATTTGCTAGAGCAGTTCGCCAGAGAAAAGAGGGCTGATCTGCTGCTGCTGAGTGAACAACATCGAAACAAGATTTCACCAGCCTGGTTCTCCGATGACTCCCATACTGCTGCCGTTTGGGTTCGTGGCAGCATGCGACTCCAGATCCAGGGTCACGGCCGATGAGATGGTTTTGTCTGCATTCAGTGCCCAGATATAACGTTTTCCAGCGTATACCTGACGCCAAATGAGCCAATGCCATCTTTCCAAACTAGACTGGACGCGCTGGAGGATGTTGTCCTGAATACAGAGGACAAAGTACTCGTAGCAGGAGACTTCAACGCCAGAGCCGTCGAGTGGGGCATGTCTCAAACCAATTCCAATGGACAACGCATTCTGGATATGTCGGCGAGGATCGGGTTGGTGGTATTGAATACCGGTAATGTATCTACCTTCCGGTGCTGGGGCTGCGAAGGAACAACCCCAGATGTGGCATTTGTCTCGGAGTCCCTCGCTTCGACGACGCTGAACTGGAGCGTACTTGAGAATTATTCAGCGAGTGACCACCAATACATCGCGTTCGAGATCGACGATACCAGTCCTCGCTCGTCTCAACGATCTTTCACTCCCGAGTAGAACATCGAAAAAATGGACGTGGAGACTTTCGCCGATGTGATCCTGAAAGGCGGAACGGCATCGGGGAGGCGAAGGGCTTCAGTCGAGGGTATGGCGGAGTCAATGATGAATCTCATCACTTCTGCCTGTAGGTCATCTTTGCTTCGACGGACGCCACGACACGACAGGCCTGCTGTACATTGATGGTCAGAAGATGTCGCAGACAAACGAGGTGAGTGTCACACACTTTGACGTGCAGCTCAGCGCTCGAGAAACGTAGATGAAGCATCCAATAGGACAGCAGTATATAGGTCAGCGAGGACAGAACTGCAAAGGCTCATGAACGAGAGTCGGGCACGCTGCTGGCGAGAAATTGTGGATGACGTGAACAGGGATCAGCTATAGCGGGATCAACGGGGTCGGCTATACGGTAGTGTGGCGCAAGATCGGTACCTAGCGGAAGCTCTGTTTACTTCAAGCACACGAGATGGACGGGATAGTGCAGGAACTGTTCCCAACTCACTCCGTCCGTGTTGATGCTATCCGCGAGGACGATTTAGTGGAATGTCCATTGTTCACAAAGAATGAGCTGGAGGAGGCGGTGCTTTTTAAAAGCTCAAAAGGCAGCAGGACCAGACGGCATTCCAAACGAGGTGCTACAAATTTTCTTCCACGTTTGTCCTGACTTGCTGCTCAATGTGTTCAACGCTTGCTTGAGAGAAGGTGTATTTCCATCTCGCTAGAAGGTGGCGAGGCTCGTATTGATCAGCATGGGAAAAAGGAACCCCGAGCTGCCTTCTGCATACCGCTCGCTTTGTATGCTGGACGCAGCCGGGAAAGTGTTCAAAAAGCTCATCAAGGGAAGACTCATTGACGCGATTCGTGCTGCAGTGGACCTATGTCCTCGGCAGTATGGCTTTAGAGCAGGGCGACCCATTTTCGTTGCCATCATGGAAGTGGTGAATGCACTCCGTCGAGCCGAAGCGCACAAAAATGATTCCAAACGAGTGGTTCTGCTAGTGACGCTTGCCATCAGGAATGCCTTCAACTCCGCCAGACGGGTGGATATTCTTGGCACATTGGAAAATTCTTTCCGATTGCCAGGGTATCTGATGCGGATTTTGAGGGATTACTTGAAGGACCGCCGTCTGCTCTATGACACACAAGTAGGGCGGTAAAGTAGGGAGATAACGTCTGGTGAAGCGCAATGCTCCATACTGGGACAAGACTTCTGGAACGCCTCATATGACGGACTATTGATCCTTGAGTTGCCAGATGAGTCGCGCTTGGTAGGCTATGTGAATGATGTAGCAGCACTGGTCGCCGGACGCAATGTCAAACATGCGCAGCGCAGACTGGGAATGCGAATGCATCGAGAACAATCTGGCACTGGAGAAAACCGATGTTGTCATTATCACGAAGAAAAGAACTCCCACGGTAAATCCTATGCAGATCGGCGATACGACTGTCGAGTCAAAACTTGCGATAAAGCATTTTGGGACTGCTGATCGATTCGAAAATGTGCTTTTCGGAACAGATCAGGGCAATGGCGGAAAAGGCCGCAATAGGCGTTTCGGCTCTAATTCGACTCATGTGGAACATCGGTGGGCCCACACCGAGCAAACGCCGACTTCTCATGAGTGCTGTACAGTCAGTGCTACTGTACGGCTCTGAGGTTTGGGCCGGAGCTCTCAGCAAGGAGCTGTACCGAAAGGTACAGAGGTACAGAGACAGAGACTCAGGTGCAGAGACGAGGAGCTTTGCGGGTTGCATCTGCATACCGCACTGTCTCTGAGTCGGTGGTGTTGGTGATCGCAGGAGTGATACCCATCGCCCTCCTTGCTAGAAAGTGACGGAGAATTTACGACAGAAACCGGGATGGTTCGACGGGTGGTGGTCCTTTCCAGCAGTCCTCCTCCATCCTGCCCCCTCCCACTGGGGGGAGATTTTCTCTAGGCTGACGGCGTCCTAAGGCGAAGAAAAAAGAGGACTAACCCGAAGTAATGTGTCAAACAGTTCCAGGCTGGGGTCTCTTGACAGGGGGGATGTTTCGTAGGTAGTCTGGCAGCATGCGCTACAAGGCTTAAATTGCCTTCACCCCCAACCAAAAAAAAATTACTATTTTATAAAACAATTCCGGAATTTGAAAATGCTATCAACTTTACAAAACGTGTTTTATAATCGGCGTAATCCAGTGGTGCGACCCCCAACCTGAGGTGAAAGAGTGGAATTCAGAAGTCGGTAGCTCTGAATGAAAATAAAATGAATGTGAATGTGATTAATTTCGATTTCAAATCATATTGTTCATTAGGGAAAACTATGTTTGGTCGAAAATAATTCAAATGAAAAGGTTATGAATAGTTAGTTGAGAGCGTTTCTGAAACATATCATAAGCTCTCAACCTACAGCCAACAAGTTATTTTTAGGCCACACTATGTTCCGCAGCTGTCAGAATTCCACCTTTGAATACAACTGACATACTCGACTCGTGTCCTAACATTAACCTGAATTAAAATGCATGTTCTCAGGAATAGCTGTTCAATAATCTTGTTGGACCATTTGTAACGTTTAGAAGTTGTTTGGAAACTTTTCGAACTAAGTTCTGCGTACGTGCTTTATATTCTACGGTCTGAAGCATGTCAAAATAAAAATATTTCTGGGTGGAAATCACGAGCAAATAAATCCATCAAATATTCTTTGATAAGATCTACATTTTTATCTGTGATCCTTTTTGTTAATTTCTCGTTGTTTACCCGGGAATTGATCTGCAAGATCTTTTGATTTAACACCCCTGGATTATTTTTGTGGAGATACTTCAAGTCACTTATCGACGCCGACAAGCCCAAGAAGTTTGACCATTTAGAAGACAATCGCCGTGGAATACGGCCACAATGATTTGTTAGGATTGGTAGTCAAGAATTACGTATGGGACTCATTTGAATCATATTCAAATAAAAACGCTAAATAATTATCTTTCCAGTTCCAACCAATTTTATGGCAATCAAAATAATTTATCCGTATTTTAATTTATTTTTAATAACAAAATCCTTTTGATTGCAAGGATTATCAGGTGAAAGCATTTGTATATTACACGGAAATAGCTGTAAGGCAAATTTTTGTATAATGTCAATGGCAACTCACAAATAGGCGGTCCATTGTGTCAAGTTCTTTAGGTTGAACTGAGTCCATTCGGTGTTGTAACTTCGAGATAATATTTGTTACAGCTGCAGTAAAAATCGTGCGTCCTAGAACGACCTACAGATTTTTCGTCGTAGAGTAGTTGAATTTTACTACATTGTACTATAGGATTTTGTAGCGCGTAAAGAAGCAAGTCTCAGAGTTCTAGTGTCTGTAAAGCAGGATTCCGATTATCTAATACAATCGAATTGTTCTTTTTGAGCGAGTTTGTGCGAATTGATGTTATGAATTAATGATTTAAATTGAATGTTGCGAATAGAGCTGACAGTTTTATCTCATATTTCCCAATTTTTCTACGAACGAGGAAATCTATCATTAATTCATTATGACGAAATTTGTTGGAACGAAAACTGTAAGACGATAATTGGGTAACAAGTCTGAAACATCCAGATTAAATCTGGAAAAGGTGTTGTCAAAGTAAAATATATATATTATATTTTTATGTGTATTTTTTTCTAGGATTAAAGCGTCGTGATGTAGAACGTGCCAGGTAAAGATGATACGGCATCAAGCACACAAAGGCAAGGACTGATTTTATTATACAGCAAATTTGAAATTTTATTACGGGAAAATAAGCTAATTTAAAAATCAGAGTACTGAAATAATGAATGCCATTTACTATTGTATGTTTACGTTGCAAAAGTGAATAGCATGTCGCAGAATAGGCTGGAAACCGCAAGGAATTGGAAAATTTTCTGACAACCGAAAACACTTTAAAGTTCCCAATGATTTTCCTCATAGCTTTTAATGTAAAAAAGATTGTTAGATATGTGCAGAGATGGAAAAAAAATTGAGGTATTATGGTAACGGATACCTAGAAGTCTTCACAAGTCTCAGTCAATCTCAGTGTATTCGTAATTCCCTGCAAATGAAGTTAAAATTTTCTGAAAACTTCAGAGCATATTATCTTGTTGTGCTGTGCATTCCGAAAAAATTCCTAAGGCAAAATTTTTCGGCTCCTGGGAAGGCGACTCTAATGGCCGCTGGACTGCCCGTCTTATAGGGGACGTGGGATCGTGGCTAAATCGAAGGCACGGTGAGACTGATTATTACCTTACCCAGCTTCTTAGCGGGCATGGGTATTTTCAGTCTTACTTGCACAAGATTGGTAAATCACGGTCCCCAGACTGCATTTTCTGCCCAGGGCAAAGGGATGACACATGTCACACCTTCTTCAGCTGTAGAAGGTGGAACAGGATGCGGCAGGACTTTTGGGAGGTGATGGGAGAGCTTTCTCCAGACAATCTGGTCGGAGAAATGCTGAAAAGTTTCGACAAATGGACCTGCGTGGCACATTACTCTCGGGCAATACTTATTGCCAAAAAATATACGATAGATGAACTTGGGCGCGGGGTCTAGGGAGGTCTTCTTTCCAGCAGTCCTCCTCCATCCTGCCCCCTCCCGCTGGAGGGAGATTTCTGTAGACTGACGGCGCCCTAGCGCGAAGTAAAAAAGAGGCCTAGCCCGAAGTAATGTGTCAAACGGTTCCAGGCTAGGATCTCTTGACAGGGGGGGGTGTTTAGTGGGTTGTCTGGTAGCATGCGCTGCTAGGAGTCCCACACTCCGGGCGTAAATTGCCTTCACCCCCCAACCCAAAAAAAAAAAAAAAAATGGGTATCCCCTAAAGAATCGAAACCATTGGAATCCCCTAAAGAAATTTTGTTCGGTGCATCTACTAAATTGATCCCGAGAATTCCCTGGAGTGCTTCTAGGCAGATAAACGATGATCGGGGTGAATCAGAAAGAAAAAAAATATATATATAATAATTTGTTTTAGGATAGGAGAGTTAAATTTAGCATGTACAGAAATATATATCGTGCAATAAAGGTATGGAAATTGATTAACAATATGAAACAGTAAGTTATTATTTGGGTGTGTGTGTGTGTGTGAGAGCGTGTGCATGATGGACCGGACCCCGAATATAAAAGCCACCCCCACGCCCGCGCGGTGAGCTAGTCGGTTTCTATTAGAGTAGAGTAACTTTTCGAATGCCACTATGCGGCCTTTGTATTTTCGAAATAAAATTTTTTTTTTTTCAATCCTCTCATCTTCCATCTTCGCTGCAGGTGTGACCCATCGGTTGCCCCAGTTAGTAAATTTTAACGTATCAGTTTATTTTTTTTTGTGATTCATAATTTTCCTGCTGTCAATAAACCATCAATAACCCCATTCTTTATTATTTATTATTTATTTTGATTTTTATTATTTTTTTTTCTGAAAGTACATCACACATTTTGAAAGTACATCACAAGGCGTATTAGAGAACGATTGGCAATTGGAATCAAGTAACAAATTATGCTCGGGCAGTTCTGACATTTGAAAAAACATGAGGGAGCGTCGGGGATGGATCTCTTTTCTAGCGCTCTTTTCTCTCGCTGTCTTCTCGCTGAAAACGGTTCTGCATGTCTAAGCTTCCCACTCAGGGCACCAAAAACCTACCCCTCCCCTTTTCGGGTGACAGAGTGCATAACCCCTTTAGTTTTATAGGGAGGGTCTTATAGTTTAAACACGAGGACGAAGGTGATGCGCCAGGTGTACAGGCGGTTTGTTTGTTTGTGTATTGCACTTTATATCATTCTAAAAAATCCACCTAGAGTAGCGATTTTCATATTAGTTTCCATAGTTTTTCCGTCCCAAATCAAAAACTTGATGAAAATGTTCCTAATTATAACGGCTTACAGATTATGCTTTGTGAACAAATTGTATAAAAATTTTTTCACTTTTTGATTTATGTGTTAAGTTAGATTGGAATGTGACATTGCATGAAGTAATTAAGTTGAAATTACGGAAAATTTTTATCATTATCAGATGTCCCCAACACTTTTTAAAGTTCATGTCATGTAGAAAAACGGCAATTGCGAATCAAAGTAATTTTTCCTATCTTAATTTCCCTGCAAATAATCTTATAATCCTAACTCTTTCTAAAATTCATGTATGAATGCTCACAGGCAGTTTAAACCGGTTGTATCATTTCCATGCTAAAGTCACAAAAACCATATTCTTGCCTGCTTACCCAGATATTTTTTTTAGGGGTCGCTTTAATATGTGATGTTGTCGGACACAGAGACAAGATGTATCATTATACTGGTATTTGGTTTCAATTGGCGATAACTATTTTCCTGTAACCAAGCCGACATATTTTCTTTTCAGGTTAAGACCAAAGGTCAGTGCCAGATATGCTGGAGCTTTTACAGGGAAATTGTAACATGGGGACACTATAATATGTACCGTAGAAGGACAGAGGGTCATATTGAATTGTGATTTTAAAAAATGTATTTTTTGGATTGTATCTTAACTCAGTGCCACATATTCTGGAGCCGATTTCAGAGAAATTTGAACATAGACTAACTCTCGTAAGTGCTGTTTGTAAGTAATGTGCTGTTGTAAGGCATAGGACAATGCGGTGTTTTAATTTTCATAAAGGGAAATGGCTTAATGTGATGAATAACAGTGTAACCCACTAGAGTTCATCGAAAAAAGATACTGAAGAAATTATAGATTATCAACATGTTTTACTTTCCTATGAAGCGACAATTTAGCAAAAATATGAAAAATAATAATTTTATAGTTGTTCTTCAACTGTTTTTGAGGAGGAAGAAATATTTAGCAATAAAAAAAAATACTAACAACATGGAATAGTGATTATATTTCCATACAATTTTAACAGATGCTCGACTTCGGACCAGTTTTGGAGAGCCGACTGAAATGGGAATTAAATCTTCAGCTAATGAAAGAAATTTAAGTAATATTAAATGAGAATATTTAATATGTGCACATATTATAATCATAGTTTACTTAATTATAAGGAAGATTCATAAAACAGTTTCGTTAGAATTTCAATATTCAAATTCAAAATGCGACAATTCCTTTAGAAGTATTGTATCTAACTGAAACGTTCTGGCTGGCAAATTTAAAAACGAATGTGGACGAACACAAACTCCATAATACAATATTGATTTTAAATTTGCATTTTATGGCTGAAAATATTTTCCTTTTGCAGATTATATTCTTTTATGAGCTAGGAACCTTGTATACGCAATCATCAAAACTAAATTTTATGAACTATTTTCATTTAATAAGCAGATACATGGCTTCCACTATAAAACTTAAACATTTACAGGTGAACATTTTTCAGTAGTTTTTAGTGATATATGTATGTTGTTTCGGGTACCATGTTCTATGTTACCCTGACTCAGGCACGGTAAGAGCGGAACATTTGAACAACTGGTGAGAGGAAAAATTCATTATATCAATTTCTGCGGGCACTCACAGACAGCATCAATTATAAGTTAGAAATATGTGTAGTTTTTCGAAAAACCATTTACCTTCCAACAGTCGACAAAGAATCAAATAGTGCTTTCTTTATTCAGTGGTATAAACAAGGCGGAGAAACTTTGTGTTTTCATTAAATAGCTGTCTAACGATCGATGTCCTACTATTTTCATTGGTAGTAAACATTGTCCTATAGACCAAATAGAATTTTAAAGTTAACAAAGTAAAGTTCACTTTTCCCACGTATGACGATTCGTTAATAAAAAAAGGAACCCCCGAGTGATGTATAAGCCACAAGCCAGCGTCTTCTCCAAGAGAAAATGAATCGTTAACTAAAGACGAATCTCCCGTGCAGTATAAATCCACGTTGTAATATGTGAGAAAAATTGGTTGCTAGTTTGAAAAAATGTGAAAGCCAAAAAGATGACTTGATAGGACTTTTTCTATATATGTTGCTATAACAAGAAAAAGGGGCGAATTAATAACCAGCCTAATCCTCGGATTCAAATGTTATTCGGATGTTACTGCAAATTGAATCAACGAACACGTAATTTATTTCACTTTTATAGAAAAACTCATTCGTGCTTATTGCGACGTCGTATCTAATATTATTATTTCCTTCTTCATGAATTTCACTGCATTTCTAGGTCCCTATGCCCGCGGTTTGTTATGATCTATGTTCATTTTGTTAATAATTTTTCAAAATCACAATTGAACAGCTTCCATTCCATGAACGGCCGTGACTTCTTCTCATTTTCTATTACTAAGTCATTCTTTAGTTTCCTTGAGGGTTTGACATGTTTAAAACTCTGACCATCATTGCTGCTTCGGAAGAAAGTTCATTAATTTATGTGCTTCTCAATTTCACGTCTCGTATATACGAGGGGTGGCTGAAAAGTAATGGACACATGCTAATTTAAATTAGAAAACAAAACATTTTAACAAAATAAAAGAAAAGATTTAAAGAAGAATCTTTAAGCTTTAAAATGACATATTTATTTTTCCACATAGTCGTTAGCTCACTCCACAAAGCACTCCAATCGCTGAACCCATTTTCAAATCCATCCTAAAGAATTCCTCCGGTTGTTTTCGTATCCAACTGCTTGTACCGGCTTTTCCCTTCTTCATTATTTGCGTATCTGTTTCCCTTAAAGTTCCCTCATAATAGAAGAAATAAATAAAAGGATGAATAACAACATCCAATTTCAGACCCTCCAACGCTTCTTCAGTGGCGTGTGACGTGCGTGGTCTGGCATTGTCATGGTGCATTAAGACTCGGTCATTGGTGCATCGTACTCGTCAAACATGCTTCCGTAATGTCTGAATGTAGCATTCCGAATTTAAAGTCCGGCCTTTTTCGAGGTATTCCATTATCACAGCTCCACGAGCGTCCCAGGAAGCAGTGAGCATAACCTTATTCGCTGAAGGCTGAAGGATTCCTGTTTTTTATGGCCCTTCTATTCACAGTACTTCTGTCAACCGTCTTAGCTCGATAAACAGCCTGTAAACGCCGATTAAGTTGCGTAGGCGTAATGTTTTCTGCCGTCAAAAATTCAATCACTGAACGTTGTTTCACGTGTTGCACGTGTTTGGCTTGCCGTTGTAACACGTATGAACGCGCAACCGTCCAACCAATAGTTACGAAACTTGGAACGTATAGAAGGAAAGGTTGTGACTATCGATCGTGCACATCCATATGACATTTTCTTCGCCCGTTGCGAGCAAGTGTACATTACTTTTCAGCCATCCCTCTGAATTTTTGGCGATTCCCGAACCTTAATCGACATATGCGAGAAAAGATAGTATTTTCACTACAGTGGCACATTTTTGCTGTGATTCGCTTGTTGTTCAATCCGTTACTTTAGTTTCATGTGGTACGCTTACTTCAGGTGCTCACTAACATATTTTCTTTTCAGAGCATGCCAAAAATCAATTCTGTGCAGGTTGCGGGTTAAATCCATTACAACAGCACACAGCGTGAGGCCAAAGTCATCGTTAAATAGATTACAAAGATTAAGAAAGTGCCAAAACTCTCGATAGTTTAAATCAATCCAAATAATTTTTTTCTTATTTCAGTTGAGTGCTGTTAGTGCATTTTGATTAAGGGCATGCTTATTAAAATCCCAAGGTTTAATCAAAATGCACTTACTCTCCACAGGAGAATTCTCAAACCACACTTTCGTCCATGTGTTTACCAGTTTTGCTTACAAATACCAATGCACTGCGAATCTCTATAAGGATTTTTTTACAGTGTAAGTGATTTTTGGTAGATGCACTTACGCTATGATAAATCAAAACAACCTTTCCCTTTACGCGAGCCCTCTATACACACAGCCTGGAGAATGCATTTGTCTCGGTACTTTACTTCGTATGAAAGTTTTGTGTGGTGCTAGCTTCTCAGGCTTCAAAACTGCCGCGCAATGATAGCGTAAAATGCTTGTAGGTGATGTATCCTTTAATTTCTATGAACAACAGTACAAAAATGAATATCTTAGCGTTGCAACAAGTTGCCAGAGTATATCAGTGGCAGTATTCCAAACTGAAGATCTGAAGAATATTTTTGCTCAAAAATCATACATCTAACTTAAAGTATTCTTTAAAGTTTATTTCGCTTATTTATTAGAATCTAGGTAAAATGAACCCATCATATTTTAATAAAAGGTTTTTGTCATTATAGAATGTCATCGACTGGGTTGATGTCGTGTGTACGGGAAAATTCTCCCCCTATCGAAGTGACTTCCAGCGAATCTGCACTCTTTTCTCTCCCGAACAATGCTACTACAGGTAAGGCCTTCATAATGCTTATTTTCTGAGTTGTTTAAATAAAAAGGGAAGTTTTAATCCGGGAAGTCGTGCTTTAATCTGGCGTGCATAGATATTAAATTCCCTTCCCACAACACAGATTGTATATTTGAATACGAATCCCAACGAACAGTGATTCAGTGATCCCCACAAATACGGAATTCGGTGTTCTGCCTATGAATGAATGATTTAAATTATATTAATTAATCAATACAAACAATTATATTAATTAAACAAAATACTTTTTTACCATTCAGTCCATAATAAAATAATATTAGGGATTATCTAAAGCATATAAAAGAATTTTAAGACATCCCACGTTGTACAGTGTTTAAAACGAAAACTTTAGAATTCTACAATTGAATAAAGAGTGACAAAACAGGCTCAACCTACCTACCTGAAAGCAGGATTTTAGAGTAGGGTTCTAAAACGCGTTGGAAAACAATGAAAAACAAACAGCGTAACCATGTGATGGTGGGATGTGAAGATTTCTTATGTCCTGGGTGCAAAGACTCGCCTATAACTGCGAAAATTTAGCCTCAATTTAGCTAATAAGTCTAATAAGTCATACCTAGAGGTACTGTCACTGTAGGGATGGTAACACTCTTCATGTTCACTCTCTCATAATGAATGGATACTCCTCGCCGTCTATGCCGAAAGTATCAAATATGCAGTTCCTAATATTTTTCCAAACACCCGGAATGCGTTGCGTGCGTTTTCTTTGCATTAACACCTTAAAACCTCATCTTCTGTCAATCAACGGGACTGGTTAGCGACGAACCTTGCATGTTTTGATCAGCTTGTGAAAAAGTTTGCCAATCGACGTGTTGCCCCATAGAGGTATGAGAAATAGAAAGGCCCTTTTCGTGTACTTGAGCGTCCGAAGCATATAAGATATAGAGAGGCTCGACCCCTGTACATGAGCGTACATGAGAGTACTTGAGCGTCCAAAGTTTTGAACACTATTTTTTTCCTCTCATCAGCTATTCAAATGTCTGTCTCCATTCGTACCTGCTTTTCTTATCATATGCAACATGTTACCTGAAATTCTATCGAAATTTTAATGTTTTCCGCACGATAAGAAACACGTACACTTAATATTCACAATGTATTATCTAATCATAGGCAAAAATACGAAAAGAACATTCATAAATCAGTAATAACAGCTGAAACATGCATTAATTTTATATGTTTTCTCAGACGGCATATGTCAGCCTCCCAATTGGAAATTATCAATCAACACCATTACCGACAATTCTACATAAAAGTTAGCTAACTAATTAGAGCATATAATTTGGAAATCCAAAACAGCCCCACTAACGAAATGTAAAAATAATATTGATATTTATATTTTCCACAGTCTTCGGTTACCTTCGGTTTTCCATTTGACAGTGGGTTCATATAACAGTTAGAGAAGCTTTCCTGTGATACACATATTACTTGACCCATTCGATTGCCAATTCTCATTAAGTTCATTCTTATTAATAAAGGAATCATAGATTCGAACATCCTTCATAAGTGTAGACTTGATATCAGTTTAAAATTGCAATTTGCTCAAGTTCATTCGGCTTGAGCAAATTAAAACCGAAGTCGAGCATTTGCCAAAATCATATGGGTGGTCCTTAATTCTTTGGGAAATGATGTTTTGGAGTCATAGAGGAATAAGATAAAGAGAGGCCCTACGCCCACATTTATGTCCGAAATCACCAAAATTTAAGCATACTAATACAAAATCACCAACACTTAATTAAAAATACTCATAGGTACCATAAATGAACTATAGTCATAAACATTACAATATTTGCTTGCTATAATTCAAGCAGATGTTTTGTTTTCATTCGCACTTTATTATCCAAATACTCATAAGCAATATTTTGTCCTGAAATCAATAAAATTAAGAAAAATATCATCACATTAAGTGCCCCATTATCAACGAATTTGTGCTGCTGCAGGAGAATCGACTTAACGGAAATGTTAACTCCACACGAATATAATTTTTCGTAGAATCAAGCCCCGCCCATTCTATACCATTGAGAATTAAAATGCTAACTATAAATTACATTAGAATGAGAATTATAAATGCTTCGTATAAGCGTTTTCACATTTTTAATGATCGTTGACTTATTAAAGTGAATGATTTAGCGACCGACTTGATATTGATTTCAACATTTCAACAGCTTTTTTAGCTGTAATGTTAACTCAATGTCTAATTTAAAAGCAAAAGTAACCGAAGATTATGGCAAATGTTAATATAGTATTTTTACATTTCATGTATGAAAATGTTTTTGATTTGCTTATTAAATACTCTAATTGTTTAGTCTATTCTGATCTATAATTTTCAATATCAAGGCAGATATACGCCCTCCAACAAATCATGTAAAAGTAGTGCATTTTTGAGCTGTTATTAGTGATTTATGAATGTAGTTTTCGTATTTTTGCCTATGATTTGATATTACATTGATTATGATAAGCAAATGTGCATCTAACTGCGCGAAAAACCTTCAAATTACGATACAATTTCGGATATTATGATGCGCATGACACAAATGGCAGGAACGAATGAAGCCGAACATTTGAATAAGTGATGAGGGAAAAAAAGATAAGTTCAAAACTTCGGACGCCCACGTACGCTCATGTACACGCATAGGGCCTCTCTATATCTTATACCTCTATGGGGCCACTCTATAGCTTCTAGCAGTATGTATGGCAGCATACTAGCAGTATGGAGTTAAAATTCCCGTTAAAGTGATTTTCCTGCTACCATGAACAACACAAAGTATGTTGACGATGGGGCACCTAATGTTATGATATTGCGACATGTTTAAATAATGTCACTTGCTGCTTTAGTCATCTTAAGAGAAAAGTCGTAAACAAGTTTCAATCACCAATGCATCGATAATTTTCGAGAAGCATAACATAAACACAAAGCGTGCATTGAGTATATCAAATACGTGTGTAAGTGACTCAGCGCGTAAACTCGAGAACAATCCACATGGAAGATTCGCGATTAATTGGTACTTGTATATAAGTGACTACAGCGAGCGACGAGGAGAGTCTTGTGAATTAAGTGAAGAAGCGAGCGACAGTGCACGTTAAAAGTAGTGCGGTAATCGAAAAGTGTTGTGAAATCAAATCGTATGCGAATTTTAAATAGCGTTTTATAGCATTATTTTTAATAGCGTTTTATAGCGTTTAATAGCATTTTAAATAGCGTTTAATTTTTTTTTTTGTTTTTTTTTTTTGTTTGGGAGGTGAAGGCTATTTGTGCCCTGAGTGTCGAACTCCCCCGCTACCGGACTACCGACTAAACACCTCCCCTGTCACACCGAGAACCTAGCCTGGAACTGTTTGTCACATTACTTCGGACTAGGCCTCATTAATCATCGCTTAGCGATGTCTTCAGGCTAAAGGAAATCTCTCTTTCTCCACGGATGGATAGGAAGGAATTGCGATTAGAGATAATTGCGTTACAGAGATGTTTCCTCCCTCGCCAAGCGATCCATCATGCCCTTCTTTATAATAAGTACTGTCCGTACGTAATGCGACACACAGTTCCGATTGTCCTTTGATTGCATCATTTTTCCCGTTACATTTTCTGGGGAAATTACGCGAATTTTCTCCGAGAGATGCGAACGGAGTCTTGTGAATCTATTACACGTAAAGAACGTTTGGCAGGCGTCATCTGTCATGCCCGGGCAGAACACGCAAGTTGGGGATGGTGTCTTTCCCATCTTATACAGGTAAGACTGAAAATACCCGTGACCACTGAGTAGTTGCGTCAGATAATAATCAGTCTCACCATGCATTCTGTAGAACCACGGCCCCAAATCACTTATCAGCCGTGCGGTCCACCTGCCTCGCGTTTCGTTTTCCCATGTTTGCTTCTCCGTTTCTCTCGGCTGAAGGTTTCTCTCGCCGACTCCTCCCTACGTAAGTATACACGTTTCCGTTCGTCTGCAAGTAACTTAATAGGAACCACCCTCGAGATTACCAACACTGCAGGTTCAGAGACAGTGCGGTATGCAGCGGCTATCCGCAAAACTCCTTGCCTCTGCACCAGTGCCAGACGCCTTCGGTGTGTCTCTTTACTGAAATCGTCAGCCCAAACCTCGGAGCCATACAAGAGCACTGACTCCATTGCACTCATCAGTAGACGTCTTTTGCTCGAGGTTGGTTTAAGTGTTAAAAACACTTAAAATAACAACAAAAAACTATTGTGAACTCTTGTGAAGTTTTTTGAGACAACTCATCTCAACTCACTCTTTAAAGACAACTCGTCAACAAAAACAAAAAATCAAATGCCGCGTAAAATCAACGCACTTACTTTGCCGGAACTAAAGGAGGAATTGGAAAAGTTAACATTTCCACCGAAGGAAGCAGGGCTAAACTAATCACCCGGTTAAACGGAAGGTTAAGAACGGTTAAGCGGAAGGGATGGATCCAGAGTCGTTTGAGTTTCCTGGTGCTGAAAGTTGCATTGAAGGCGAGAAGGCGGGACAAATTTTGACTGCGACAGGGCTGATGCGAATGTTGATGATAATGCAAAAGCAATCAACCGAGTAAAGCTCGACCGGCAATCAACCGACTAAAACGAGAAGTTCGACCGGCAGTCAACCGACTTAAACGAGAAGCTTGACCGGCAGTCAACAGCGTTAGACCAGCAATCAGCAGAATTGAACCAGAAACTGGACCAGCAATCAGCAAACTTTAACCAGAACTTCGACAAGTAATCTGCTGACTTAAGAGCAGATTTAGGTGACCTAAGCCAAAAACTGCACCTCCAAATTTAAGGTTTCGAAGGAAGGATGAACAAAATGGAAGAAAGGATGAGCGAAATGGAGACCATGCGGGAAGAGATAGAAAGAATGAAGGAAGACTAAAAGCAAGCCAAAGTAACGATAGCGAGTAGCCCGGCCCCGATAACGAGTACAACCAGTGTCTCAACAAGGAATGTAAAAGCACCAACTTTCGATGGACAAATAGCTTGGAGCATTTACAAGTTTGAATCTGCCGCTCAAACGAATCACTGGAATGAGCAGGAGCGAGAAACAGCCTTAGTTCTTGTCCTGAGAAGTCCAGCTGCGGAAATACTTCAAACTGTCCCTGTCGAGTCGCAGTCAAGCTCCATCGCTATCATGAACGCACTCGACATGAGGTATGGAGATAATCACCTGAAGCAGATCTACAGGTCGCAGCTGCGCAACCGGATGCAGAAACCAGGTGAAACTCTACAGCAGTAAGCCCAGGATATTGAAAGGCTTGCACTTTTGGCTTACACTGCATACGATCCAGAGCATCGGGACGATGTGGCAACGGAGGCTTTCATTAGCGCGTTGCAGGACAGGGAAATGCAACAGGCTGTCCGCCTAGCCGAAAAATGCTCACTAAGGGACGCACTGGCCTATTGTTTAAACTTCGAAGCCGCCAAAACAACGGCTCGTAACACAGCCAGGACTGGGCTACATGTTGAAATTGTGGTGAACGAGGGCACCTGCAATGGGGATGCAAGCAGCGAAAAACACCAAGCTATTGTCCAGGGTGTGCCGCTATATGGAGACGCCGACTACAGCCAGAGCTGGAATTAAGGCCTCTTTAACTGATGGATCAGGGAAATGACCTAAAGCCAACTTCGTGGGACAAAGGTTGGCTACAAGGATGAAAATACCACAGAAATATGACCACGGAACCGTCCACCGGAAAGGAGGAGTGCATGGAAATGCCGACGCTTTATCCCTTCGTCCATGTCCAGCGGCTTGTAAACATTGCCGACGGTCTGAGGAAAAAGAACAAGGTGTGGATATGCGTGTAATCACAACGGAAGTCGACGAGGGTTGGACGCAGCACGAACTTCGGGACGCTCAACTAGCCGACGATGATACTGGACCATTATTGGTATGGAAAGAGACAACAGAACGTCCCGAGTGGAAGGACATATCAGCACGCGGCACAGTGTTGAAAAGCTATTGGCTGAATGCAACTCCCTTTAGGTTGAAGATGGAGTCCTGAAACGGAAGTGGGGAACGACAGACGGCACTTCATATAGTATGCAAATTGTTCTTCCTAAAAGTGGGGTCAAAGGAGTACTAAAGGAGATGCATGATGGCACATCGGGAGGTCACCTTGGGGTGAACAAGACCCTGACAAAGGTGCGCGAAAGATTCTACTGGTTCCACGCTCGCGACGACGTTTTTGACTGGTGTCCTAAATGCACAATATGTGCTTCCGTTAAAGGCCCAAATCGAAGAACGAGAGGGCAAATGCAGACTTATAACGTGGGGGTACCATTGGGAAGAATAGCTGTGGACATCGCAGTACCCTTTCCCGAGTCTGAATGGGGAAATCGGTATTTACTCGTTTTAGCTGATTACTTCAGTAAGTGGCCAGAAGTCTACCCAATTCCTAACCAGGAGTCAACTACTGTAGCGGAGCAAATCGTTTCACAGTGGGTTAGTAGACATGGCGTACCCCATCAACTACATTCAGACTAACGCAGAAACTTCGAGTCACAAGTTTTTGCCGAAATGTGTGAACTGCTGGAAATACGCAAAACACGGACACGATGGATTGGTCGAACGGTTCAATGACACGCCAAATAAACATTAGACCGCCTTGCCACATATTACCAGCAGGAAGACGAGGAGATAGCTGATGTGACACTTTCTCGGGGCGAAAAAGATATAAGGCGGGGATAGTGTGACATGTTCAAATGATGTCACGCGCTACTATAGTCATCTTAAGTGAAAAGTCGTAAACAAGTTTCAACTACCAATGCATCGATAATTCTCGAAGCGCATAACATAAAGTATAACATAAACACATTGCGTGCATTAAGTACATGAAATACGTGTGTAAGTGACTCAGCGCGTAAACTCGAGAAAAATCCACATGGAAGATTCGCGATTGATTGGTACATTTATAAAAGCGACTACAGCGAGTGACGAGGAGAGTCTTGTGAATTAAGTGAAGAAGTGAGCGATTGTGCGCGTTAAAAGTAGTGCGGTAATCGAAAAGTGTTGTGTAATAAAATCGTATGCGAATTTTAAATAGCGAGTAAAAGTGATTGTTATAAGCGATTAATTAAATAATGTAAAAGAGATAACTCATAAAAGTGAACAAGCGAAATAGTGATTAAGTGGAAATAATTGTAAAGTGTTAGTGATTTTTAAGAATAAAATTTCAAATATTTAATTTTAAATGGGTCGGGTGTGTTTTCTTCACGATTGCGAACATTTGCGAAGAGCAAACAGGTCGCGCACCTGGCAAAGCGCCACAATATGTTTTCGAAATTACATTAGTTTGAAGAAGAAATATTGTTTCTTAGTATTTTAATGCTCCACCAGAATCAAAACAAAACATGTGCTTGAATCATAGCAAGCAAATATTATAATGTTGGTCACAATAGTTCAGATCACGAAATTATTGCCTATTTAGTATAATACCTTAGTTTGACCTCCCTCTGTGAGTTCGATGATTGGTCATTTTTTCCCGAGGCATCTAGACGAAAATCCTGCGTATGGAGACAAGATTCCTCTGATCAGATAGAGTTCATCGATAGATCATCAACAGACATATTAGATCGATTTGGGAAATGAAAATTATTAGCGATGGAACCTCGAAAATTATTCATCAACAGGCATATTAGGTCGATTTGGGAAATGAAAATTATTAGAGCTGGATTCTCGAGAATTATTTGAGTTTGGCTTACGTTGGATGTTATTAACGCGACTAGTTAAGGGGTTATGAAAAAGACTTATTTTTCACAGTTATTTACGTAATTTGTTTGAACTAAAATTTCAAATGCCTTTTCTTGTAAGTTTGGATTTCGCGCGTTATGGATTCCGTGTAAAGGTTCGGGGCACTTATTCACAAATAAATCTATAGGTAAAGACGTATATAAACTGATTTTGCGTAGTTTCACTTCTTCACTTAAATCTGAACTATATTTAATCTTATTATTAATACTTTTTTTATTATTATTATTATTACTTTTTTTATTACTATTATTAATACCGTATGACAATTTAGAGTAGTGCGAGCTTGTCCATTGATTTTTGATAATTGCTGGAATAATATTTCGCTGTTTACACTTGCCGTTATATGTAGTGGAATTGCGTTGACCGCTTGTATAAATAGATTAAGATCGTCTTGGTTACTGGCAGTGTTCAAGCAAAAACTGAAATTTTTCATTCTATTTGAAAAATCATCATTTTAGGTTTTCGTTGATCTTCTAGAGTCCACTGGCTGGGGAGAGTGATATGTTCGTTCACTTGATTCATGCACAAACTGATTGTTTTGCCAAGCTCCAGTCTCAGGGATCGCGACGTCCAGCGAAAACGAAGTACATCTCAAGGGCCATGCCGACTGCGCCAATTACAAGTTTAGACGGTAAATGTCCTACACTTTTTCCTTAAATCGTAAATGTCCCATACTGTACTTTCTGCAGAGTTTATCCAATCTTCCGTGGTTGATTACTTACTGGTCTATATACAGATTTGATTTTATATTTATACATAACTTACATCCTATATCATATTTACATAAATGTATTGCCACGTAATAAATTATTTTCAATTAAAGAAAATGTTGCACAACTGAACAAATATATGAAAAGTGCAGACAGTTTAATTATCCTCTACAAAGATATCAAAATACTTAAATGCATATGGCATCTTAATTACTAACAAGAATTTCGCGCCCGTCTTTTATTATCATTTGAGTTGCCGAAAAGGTATAATAATAAAAAAATATGTGCGGTGTTAAGATATAGATGTCACGTGTACAAATATGATGTATGTAGCTCACGGTTTGTAGATATTCGCTGGCCACCAGAAACCATCAAACTTGTGCAGTCGCAGCCATCGTCGTCGCATAGAAAATTCATAGGCATTCGAAAGAAGCTATATAAAGAAGTCAGTACCCTGGTGTGGATTGAAGGCAATGTTTTTATGGTCTTCTTGGACTTGAAGATCACATCAACAGTGTGAATGGCAGAACTCTTTAGAACTTATCTTTGATCAAAACGAATCTCAATCGGTTTTTCAATAATCAGTGTATACTTCTCAAGTGAGGTATTATTCCTAGCCTGCGTTGCGCTCGCTCAGCCCAAATCGCTTTACAAACAATATGGTACATTCAGGAAATAAAGTTAGCTTTGGAAGGCTTAAAAATGTTAATGCGTATCTAGTCGTATTGTGACGACTGATTCTTTTGTTGCCTACTCGTTGCGAAACTACACGGCTTGAGAGTATTTGTATTTGTCCACGAAGGTTGCTTGTTGCCGCCTCTATGGTCGCTTTTTTTGCATATGTTTCCACCTAGAAATTTGTGGTACGGCTTTCAAGTTTGAAGATTTAGTTGAGTTTCATTCATTTTGTCATGGGTGTAGATCAGGATCGTACTTCCAGATGTGAAGACTTGTGACTATTTTGAGGTTATGTTGGATGTTAATTCTGTATGGGATCATCGTGTCCAGTACCGGTTTAAATTCATCTAGCTCCGCTCCACGTGGCGAGTCCATTTGGTTCACAATGTAATAAGTGCATAAATATGAAATGCGGATTTTTTCTGCTTGAAATATGCATTTATTTGAATAAGAGAACGAATGAATTTAATAATCAAAGTATTGGCCATCGTTAGCTACGACTTTTTCCCATCTTTCTGTCAATTGGTGGGTTCCGTTCCACTACCACTTCTCATTTTTTGAGGCTAACCACTCATCAAGCCAATTTTTAACTTCTTCGTAAGAATGGAAGTGCTGTTCCGAAAGTCCGTGCTGCATCGATCGAAACAAGTAGCAGTCAGAAGGAGTCAAGTCTGGTAAATACGGCAGGTGGGGCAGAACTTCCCAATTAATGTTTCCCAAGTAGTTCTGGACAGGTATTGCAACATGCAGCCGAGCATTTTCATGTTGAAAAATGACTTTATCATGTATTTGGTGAAATTCTGGTCGTTTTTTCTTAAGTGCGTGGTTCAATTTGCTCAGTTGTCGTCGGTAATGTTCGCCAGTAATAGTTACCAGGTTTCAGCAGTTCGTAATACAAAGGTCCCTTACTATCCCACTAAATACACAACAAAGTCTTCTTTGCATGAATATTTCGGACTGGTCGTGATGTTGATGGCTGGCCTGGGTCTACTCATGATTTTTTCCGCTTGGGATTGTCGAAATAAATCCACTTTTCATCGCCAGTAACAATCCGATGCAAAAAAACCTTTTTTTTCTGTCTGGCAAGCAAAATTTCACAAATGGTTTTTCGCCTTTCGATGTCTCTTTCTTTCAATTGATATGGCATCCATTTTCCGGCTTTTTGGACCTTTCTCATGGCTTTTAAACGTGGTGAAATGGCTGCCTGAGTAACTTCCAACGCTTCTGCCAATTTTTTTTTCAGTTTGTGTGTTGTCTTAATCCAATAATGCTTGCAAATCTGTATCTTCGAATTTTTTTGGTGGTTTTCCACGGTCTTTGTTGCTGACATGGAAATCGCCATTTTTAAATCTTTTAAACCATCGTTCACAAGTGTCTTGGCTTGGGGCATGTTCACCATATGCTTTCACTAACTTCCACAATCAAAACCTTTGACATACTGGAATTTGTTGACAGATGTTTACCCTCCAAAATGCCATATTAGTTATCCCCAACACAAACCATATGTAATGGTTATGCCATCTGTTAGTAAAATCCGCATTTCATATTTATACACCTAATAGGTTGTCCAGTTCGGGGGTAGTTAGGAAATGTTTTGTGGGTCAGTTTCTGGTGATTTGTACGGTTCGAATGTGTAAATGGCGCATAATTCCCGTTCGTCGTTTATAGGGGATTTAGGAATAAGAAGGAATAGGGGATTTGCATGCAGATCAGATTAAAATCATGGTTAAGTTCCCCACATTTTTGAATCCTCTAGTCGATGCCGCCAATCTTGTCATTATTGAGGTATTGTGGTAAATATCTCCACGTCCGTTTTAGTAATATTGCAGCCTTTGTTGCAGGAGGTTGTCGCGCTTCGTTAAGAAGCGCGTTTTTATGTTTTGAATGCAAGCTGGTGATCACCCGCCGGCTAGCCCTAAAGAATCTTCCAATTCTGTCATATAAAAATCATATAATTTTAAATCACCTCAAAGCTTTCACCCTGACTAGTTTTTAGCACAGAGCTCAGCGCTATCCGCTATGTCGGATTGCGGCGGTGCCAAATTGGTCACTGAACTAACTTACGTCCTTCCTGTTTCAAATAAATAATCCTTATCCCTATCAAGAAAATCAAATACCTGTTTCATTCAAATATCAGCAGTAAGTTAACATTTTTCTTCCCCAGATCCCGCTAGAAGGATTTCTGGGTGATCGCCTGCGGACAGGGATCCGAAGGGTTCTAATCTTGCCCAAAATTTTGCCTTTTTTAGTGTTTCTTCGAACATTTTGTACCTCCCGGAACTTGGAAGTTGATCCAGATCCTCAGCGTTCTTATCCCTTTGCTTGACCAATATGCAGCATGTTATATTTGTGCACTCCTCCGCTTATGGCCAAGGACTGTTTAAATTGCCCACAGCTCATACAAATGTGCCCGTGGCCTTAAGGCTCTTAAAACATCCCGGAATGGCCACTGTTCGGCAATCGATTTTAACCAGCCGATTTTAAATTTTTTTTGCCAGGTGTTTTGTGACATCTTTTTCTAGAAGATTCACGGCTATATCGTTCCCCCACATTGTCCACAACAACCTGTACTTGGTTATATCGCAGAGATTTTGACTAATTGACCATTATCTTCTGCGGTGCATTCAAAACCACTTACCTGCTGTGAAGCCTTGATGCTCAACATATTCTTGATTGATTCGTCGAATTCCACCAGACGGCCAGACGATGTTGTCGTGATTTCTGTGAGGCAAATTGAGTATAGACGAGCTTGCATGATATCTGTACCAGGAGAAAGTAGTCTTCCATTAAAGTTCATTTCATTCTTTACCTCTGAATTCCCGGTATGGGTTGTCAGTATAATAGTTGCTTGGTATCATTTGCGAACCAAGCAGAGATTTTATTTTAATAAAAATTCATATAAAAGTCATTTTCTCCTCTCTTTCTTTCTTAACATTGGGTTGAGAAATATTCATTTTGGGATGAGCGGCAGTTTATGATAGCATCGTGGTGGCCAAAGGAGAGGCCCTTGAATGGATCATTCGTTTCCAAATTTTAAAACTGCAAATTCGGAAACAAATCTCCCGATAGGCATCTTGTCACATTGTTATGTACAGAAAGCCATCGCAATACGTATTAGCGTTGATTACAGTACTGTTTGGAACCGTTCGCAACCGAACCGTTCGTCTTTTTGCTTATCGGATTTTCATCTATGAACCTTCGTAAGGAAATCAAATCAAACAATGAAAAGATAAACGACACTAATAGTGAAATGCATTTGATCGTTGCTTCAGGCCGAAATTTGTTCATCGTTGTTGAGAGCCGCCGGGCCTATTAAACTACTAAACTAAACTATCGTTTTTCCAAATAAAAAAGTTACACTGGGTAAATCCAAGCAAGACACATAGATTGTAGTTTTCTTTTGAATTTCTAGCTCAAAAATGAGTCAAAGTTCATCGAAGATGAATTAAATTGAATAAAACTTCATTTATAGGGGCTTGAAGGAAAATGATAGTAGAGAATGTGATAAGTCTGTACCAGGCCTACAAATGTCGAAGCGCTTTTTCGATGTGCATAAAAAGAAGAAATTTTCTTCGTGTATGTGAATTAAACAGTTTTCACTGAGCATGCCGGTGGTCATCTCAAAAAAATGGGCTTCAAAATTAACAGCGAGTTTTAATTAAATTTATTTTTGTTTTTCAGTTCTGAGGAGCCTTCAGAGAATTTGATTTTTCTCATAAGCTATGTAAACTTTCATTTCTTTTCGTGACTACATTCAATCATTAAAAAATATGGAGTCAGGAAATCACCTACAAGTCAGTCACAGGTATTCTAAATGAATGAGCGAAACTTTCGTAATCTGAACTGTAGTAACGAAAACTGCAATATTTGCTTACTATGATTCAAAGACATGTTTTGTTGTGATTTGAATGGGGTATTCAAATACTAATAAACATTATTATTATTAAAACGAAAAAAATACGAAAATTTATTGGAATACTCTACAAAAACGTTGTGCTGCCAATGGACACATGAGAATCCACTTGAGGGGAATCTTTACTCCACACGGACATCGTTTCCCGAAGAATTAAGCCCCGCTCATTCTATATGATTTCGACAGACTCATGATTATGAATTTAATTTCCTGGAGCCGAATGATCAAATGTGTTCAAATTAACAATAACGTTGTTAATGTCGTTAATGTAAATGCCCTTATACTTGATGAGAATTAGCAATGGTCTTGCGTGTAAGCTTCTTCCGCATTTATATTTTTGTAATTGTAATGTTAACTGTTAAGTTTAAGACCGAAGATTATGGAAAATTTAAATATTGATACTAGTTTTAGATTTTGCGAATTATGTGCTTTATGTTGATATGAGAAAATTTACGTGAAATTGTCAGTAATGATATTGATGGATGATTTACAATTTAAATGCAGATATATGCTTAAACATTAAACATTACAAACAGTAATACAATTTTCAACTGTTTTTAGTTATGGTTGTAGTTATGAATGTAATTTTCATATTATTGTCGATGATTAGATAATACATTATAAATATTAATCGCTCGGAAAACATGGAAAGTTTATTTCGATAGAATTTCGGAAAAAAATTTTGTAAATCACAAATGGTCACAAATGGTGCCGAACAATGGAATAGCTGATGATGGGATAACATATAGGCTTAAAACTTCGGGCACTCACGTACGCTGATGTACGCAGGAAGGGCCTCTTTATATCTTATAACCATATGTTCCTGACTAACATAACTATCCTCTATGCACCTCGCGCAATTGTCTTTCGAAAGGCCATTTTCCCCCAATAAATTGGAGATAACCCGGCGATGTTGCTATTTTTTTCGTACATTATTCGTTCGCAGCCTGTAAAGTTTTGAATTGTCATACAATTTCCTGCAATGCGTATAGTCGGGCGAGTGGAGACTTCTAAGTCTCTTATTGCGTACGTTTTTGGCTTCTCCATAGTATGGCGGATTGAATTTATTTTCATTTGTAAAATGAAATGTACAAAAGTATATTTTTTTATTGTAAACTCGGGTTAAATTACTAGATTTTATCCTCTACGAGCGAAAATGAAGTGCTAAAGACCAACAAGAAGGTGCATTGAAAAGGTACGTGTCAAGTTTCGAAGTAGGTAGAGACTAATGCGAGCTGTCTGAAGATGGCAGTAGATGACCACCTTCCACGTTATGTTTGTTATGAGAATAAGGTCCAAATTAAATAAGCAAATGATTCAACTAAAATAACTTGAAAATTATGCGATGTGCAGAAGTTATCTCGAAAAAAGAACATTTGACAATGTTCATTGGATTCAAAGGTAACGCTTTTTGATTCCTCTATTTTAGAAGAATTTAAAACATACTTTATCAAAAACAAACACAAAAAAAGGTAGCCTGGTCTATTATGCAGCGAGAGAAATATTAACTCGCTTTTCACATGCAACCATCAATTCAAATTATTCATTAGGTCAGCTGAACATTTTTTTGTTTACGCGTAATAGTTGCTTTTTAAGTTCACATATAATTTAATTGTTACGCTTCTGTAGAATTAGAAACAACGAACTAAAAAATATTAATCACCCTGCTTCCAATTCAAAGTCTCGTCCCATATAACTTTCGATTTGTAATAAGGTGTGCATATAAATCGTGACTAATGGTCACGCAAAAATCGCAACATTGCATTCCAATTTCTTATATTGCATATTGAGCTATTTTACCTTGATTATTGCGCTTATTGAACATTGCACTTGCACAAATTTTACAATCGCAAATTCGAAACCAAGTGCAATTATATTTGCATGGATGTTTCAGTCAGCATTTATATTCTATCATTTCAATTTTCGTTTGAAAAAAAAAAACCAAAAGAATTTTTGGTCCCAAAATAATCACTACCACATACCCTGTACCGAAATTGACGCTCATCGAATGCAAATCATTAGAATGGAACGCCGAAACTCATGAATGTCAATATCATGAAGTTCTAGATAATTTCCCTTCAGCTGACTCAGCAGCAACATCCCTGAAACAGAAAGCGCAGAAGCTTATAACTAGATCATTAACTGTTCCGTGTCATCCTAAATGCAAAACGCCTTTTGTAAAACTGACATTAAAAGTTCTTTTGTAGATTGTAGTAATTAATGAAAATGAAAACTCTGAAAATATGAATTCCACACTGAGTTTCTATAAGCATCTACTATTCTTGAATTCAAAATCACTGCAATTATTGACATTTCCGACCACATCAAAAGTTTTTTTTCAAATTCACAGATTAAAGGCGTAGGCCACTGTAGAGGCCGAAAAAATAACCTTTTTTTCTTCAACGAAATACTACATAATACTACATAATAAATCGAGATCTCAATTAAAAATATTTATTATGTGTACAAAACTGTGTACAAAAATTTTTTTGCAGCGATTCATTGCATAATGGCGGTTGCGCAGCATCTTTCCGATAACGTCCTCGTTTTTCTAAGCCCCACGGCCGCACAAATAGCTCCTGTAATTATTTAATTTCAGTTAGCAAATTTGTTTTTTTTTATTTCATACACTAACTGCTATAGAAGTACGTAAGTTTTTTCGATATTTTAATGTATGACCAAATGGCACACTTCCCAAGTGAAAAGTGTGAAGTTTACTTGAAAAATCATCAGATAATTGTGTTAAATCATAATAACATATGAACTATGCAATTTAAAAAACAATCCTACGTACTTCCATAAACAATATATTTTTCAAGCTATTTGCAAAATTTCAAGTAAATCGGTTGTAAATTGCCTGAGTTATATTTCCGGCCAACAAAAAAAAAATACAGTTTTGAGATAAACGCGTTTGAAGTTTTGAGTAGCAGAAAATCATGAATAATTTTTTAATACCTTTAATCAGCGATGCCTGCGCCATACAATTGGCCCTCCAGGTAATCGTCCTGCTTTTGTTTTTTTCTGCTTGATCTTGAAGCGACCCTAGCCTCTTTCACTCGTTCAGGCAGCGATCTCTCTGTATGCTTTACACGCCTTTTGTTGATTTCCAGGCACATTTCGTAGCTCCTCAGTCTGATTTTCAAGTCAATTGCCTCCATTATGTGAAAAATTGAAGAAAACCCGTCATTTTACATACAGACTGGCAACATGCGCAGCCAAATTTAAGACTGTTTTACCACTTGCAATGGATTTCAGGGCCAATGCCCGCACAGTTGAGTTGAAGTTTTCGTTACTATTTTGTGTGTAACCACAGATGCATCGAGTTAGACTGGTCAGTTCTTTATAGACTGGTTTAATGGCTTCGTATACTTCAATTGGAAGAGCTGGCTTATGTTTATACTCATTCCATTTTCAGAAGAAATCGTTTTTTCTTCTCACCATATTTTTCATTGAAACTAGATTGATTGCAGTGAACATTCTTTTGAAAATTTTGTCATAGAATAGGTGAAAGGCATACCGAGGTAATTCCATGAATGCACAGCATTTTCTTATTCCGTGCTAACCAACTCCAAGTAATCGCACGGCAAGTACGATTATTTTCTTTATTTATTATTATAGGTTTATTTCATAACCTTTGTCAACAAATGAACAACTCGGTATCTCAGTCTTTTCACAATTCTCACAGTTCACTACTAGTTTGAATCTCAAACCGCGTTTTCGACTTTCAGTAAACTTCATTTCCGAATGACATACCTAACAGACGACAATGTTCGAAATAGCCTAAAATATAGTAATAAATTTGATTATACGATAACCAAACGCTTCACTCACTTCGATATCATACATATTTTCCGATTGTTTCAGTTTTTTGCCGATGTACAGGCATTCAAGTCGTCTGGTGCTTCTAACTCATGGCAATTCAATGGTCTTCTTCGAGGCGCTTTAGGTCTCTTGTTGTTGCCATATACCGCTTTTCCTCCTTTCTTTTAACTGTACACCACTTTATCACTCATTGTAAAAATAAAAAAATAACTAAACAGGTGAAAAAAAATATCTCACAGAAGAAAAGACAAGCGTACGCAGCGTCATTTTCAAATGCTTGGCTGTGCCTACCTTACTGAAAAAAAACGTTAAAACATTTCCCGTATACCTGTTCCAATTTCCTAACGTCCCTTTTTTCGAGCGGTCACAGGCAGACGGGGGGCCTTGTACTAATATTCAAAAACCACATATTTAGAATATTTTTCCGACTATAATCTTGAAAATTCTTTTTGAGATCTTAAGGGACAATTTATCACAAAAAACAAACCGATTTTAAGAAAATTCTAGACTGGCCTAACGCCTTAAGCAACAAACGAAAGTATAATTGATTATCCCCTGTGTCTTCTCATCCAGGTAAAACTTAAAAAGTTGACACTTAAATGAGGAGGGAAAGAATACAATGAACAAAACCGCCTAGCACTTTCCAGCAAATCTTTCCAGAAAAATTCAGATTTGACATTTACTCATGTCATCAAGCACGAAATTTGGACATCCAACCAGATGCCGATTCTGATGAAGTCCCACAGGTACTAATATTATAGTAATAGTATAATACTAGTACCTTGTACTAGTATTAGCCCTGTAATACAGGGTATTAGAAGGCCAAGGGTATTATTCTGCCTCAGTCTGAATCGTAAGGAAAAACCTGAGGTTAGCGAAAGATTACCGTTCCTACTTTTTAGGAGGGAAAATCTCGATTAAAGGGGAACACTAACCTTCGCGATGGCTTTTCTTAATTAAGGGCCCTAGCTTTAAACTAGTAGAATGACAGATGAACCTAACAGAATTCGATTAAACAAATAAAGATAAAAAGCATGTGAAAAGCACGAATGCCAATACACTTTCTGGCTTTGCTATTTATCCCTTAGAAACACAAGACTCTGCATTTAAGATACGGATATTCCGCTAAATTTTCACAAGTTGAAAATAAAAAAGACTCTCGATTTTTAAACTCTCTGAATGTTGTAACTTTTTAAATCTTTGATAACACAAGGTAAATCATACTGGCAAAGGGCTGAACAAACTTCAACCATTCTACTGAGAACATATTCAATCGCGAAAAACAAATGTGGTATTTTTAGCGGATGAAGAATAGATCCCACAATCATAGATCCCTTTTAAATTAATATACCTTATATTGTCACTACACCACCAGTAAATTTTTGATAGTAAGATGGAAAAGGCTATCAGTATCAGTTCACTTGAATAATTGGGATAGAACATTTAAGGAATAATTACAGGGCTATTAACGAAAATTTTACGAAACTATAGGAAAAATACTTTTATTTTAAGTAACGAAACAGGATTGATAAATTGATATTTAGGAAACAAGTAGTTTTTTCACATGAATATAAAAGTTTCTGCAATTAAAATCCAGCGACGAACGTGTACCGAAAAAAAAGCTCTATTCGAATATATCAACTAAAGATTAATAAAGAAAACTTCATAATTGACAACGTCTTAGGACGAACGCAATCCTTGTAAGAATTTCATATGTGTCATAATACTAAAGATTCCCTAACACGGACTGAAAAAATGCCATAAGATTAGATAAAAATAAATATAATGTAACTGTTGAAAATAAATGTTTGAAAAATGATATTGTTTAAATTTATATTGTAGAAATCGTATCGCTACCATATCCACAGCTTAGCATATGTATTTGAAGCCAAAGCTGTCAAGGAAGTTTGCGAAGAATGATTCCTAGAATTGTTGTCAACTAAGAACTTTAGAAACTAGAAAGTAACTCAAACTCAATTAATCAATTTACATAAATTTATTAATTTTATCAAATTATATCAAATTATAAATCAGTTTATATAAATTTATTAATTTCATCAAATTATAGAATTGAAAATTGCCACATCAAGTTTAATAATAATTATTTCAGTATCAGAGACCACATTCTATTCCCTTTTTTATGCCACTGCAAAAAAACATGAAACTTTGAAAATTCAGACTCGTGGATGAATTTTACTACCAATCATCCTACTGGAAGCTATCACTTGTAGAAGATTTCATCTCAGTGCATTCGACAAAACCCCAATTTATAAGACCGCTTTTCTATTAAATGGAATCGTCCTGATTAAATCCGCTTTCTTCATAGGGTTCGAAAACGTCTCAGTTATTCTGGCAGGGTATGGTTTCGATAAATGAAAATAGCCAATGAGTCGACCCCGAGATTTGCCAACGAGAAGTCATCGCCACCATTTTTCTGCCCCAGTGCTATTAATTTGGAAACTGAAACCGAAAGAAAAATGATTCTCAGAGAGTACAATATTAGTGTTAAAAAATCTCATGATTTTGAAATGATTTTATATCAATCGTCAAAAAATGAGATAAATTTCTCAAATTCAAATTTTAGAACAAAAACACAAAAATGAATTTATCCTCCCCACGGATAACCTTCCGAAAATATCGGGTATAGGAGTGGTATAAGTGTTCTAGAAGGGGCCTTTTTAATTTCTCGACTTTGTAACGAAACCTTTTTAATTTCTCAAGTTTGTAACAAGTTTACCATAGAAAGGGTAAGATAATTATGTATGAATCGCGCTACTAAACCATAAACTAATCTTTCGTTTAAGATCAAATCAATAATAAAATCCAGTTGTACAAATAGAAGAGCAAAAAGAGACAAGGGGACAGTTCGTTTAAAGGGTGCAGATAAAATGAAATTACATAAAATGGAAAATATATTAGCTTCTTATGTAAATAATACATATAGAAAGGACAATATCGATTGGTACACCCTTATTTCTTCGATAAATTTTTTAATACAAGACAAACAGTTCTTAAATTTATTTAGACGACTGTAAGACAGAGGAGATGTCGTGGAGCGGTGTTTATATTTATTTATTTATAATAATAATTCTTTATACATTGTCGTTTGTACACATTCTTACTGTTGATTAATTATATCTAGAGATCAGAGAGAAACTTCATTACATCTATGTTTACATACAACTATACTTAGTTCTTGATTGCTTATCTTAGATAGAGTACCAGTAACTAGATCGAGAGGACAATTTAACAAAAACCTCTACTATGCTTCTAATATAAATGTGAACTAAAATATAGGCTCATTATCTTGGGCAGATCTATGCCTGTGAACACTTGGTCGTAATTTTACATTTATATGAGAGATTTGATGAGGGGATTCGGGGAGTATTTTGCTTTTTTGAGCAGATTAGCTCTCCGTGAGTCCTTAAGCTTGCTGATATTAGCTATTTGGTGTAGTAATCTGGAAGAGAAGTAGTAAGGTTTGTTTAGGGTCATTTTTAAATAACGATTTTGGCTAACTTGAAGCTTAACTCTAAGATCTTTAGCGCATTGGTTCCAAGTGGGAGCTCCGGAGATTATTATTGATTGAATTCTCATTTTAACGATAAGGATTTTATTACGAAGACTCATTAGGGACATTCGATTGAGCAATGAGAACAGAGACAGAATAGGTTTGAATGCTTTAGAGCTTATGTGCTTGAGGTGGTTTTAAAGGTTAGTTTGCGATCAAGTTTAAGACCAAAATAGATCAGTTCTTCGGACCAGGGAATTATTTGCCAGGACTGGGAAGTGTATGGGTCTGTTTGGTGGCATGGTGGACATGTTTTCTGCTGAAGAATATTGCCGCGGTTTCCTTGACAGTGATTTTGATTTTCCACCTGTAGAAGTATTGGTAAATTTTTTCCAGCATTTCTTCAAGGTTGGAGATGATCTGGTTAGGATTGCTGCCAGAGGTGTAAAGGCTAATGTCGTCCACAAAAGCAGTTAATTGACAGTTTTGGATTGCGGGTGTGTCACATTGAAAAGTGTTGTACTCAGGCCTGACCCTGGAGCACCAGCAGAAATGGTTTTAGTAGTGCATGTTGATCCTCGAATTTTTACCTGGTATGTTCTATCTCTCAAGAAGAATGAAATTAGTTTCAACATGTATGGAGGGGTACTGAACTCTTTATTTTAGTGGGTGCTTTACTCTTTATATTTATTTCACTTTTACTTTAGCCGTCATGCCAGACTGTATCGAACGCTCGTTCGATATCGATGGTCAGTAGGCCCACTGACTGTTTTGTGATTAGTGCTGCTTATATGTCTTTGGAGACAAGCATACCAATTCTCTGTTGAGTGTCGTGTCTAGAGCCAAACTGAATGTTACGGAGGACGTTATTGTTTTCAACGTGATCTGTAAAGTTACTGAAAAAGTTTACCAAGCCGGCTGACAGTAAGCTTATTGGCGGTAGTTGATAGGGTCATGTAAAGACTTCAGACTTCAGGACTGGTATTATGCTGGCTTGTTTCCAGCAGCCTGGAAAGTGTGATGTTTTCAGACAGGCGTTGAAAGTGTAGCAGATTAGCATTCAGACAGGCGTTGAAAATGTAGCAGATTAGCACTATTGCATTCTTTGGGAGACTTCTCATCGCTCTCTTGGGTATTCCGTCGAATCCAGAGGCCTTACCGTTCTTTAAGTTTTTATTTGCTCAATTTTGTGTTTTGTTTTTAACACGTTGAGTGCCACGTTCAGGCCGCGTCAGTCACCGGTGACTGACATTATAAAATATGGTAATAAAGGTAAAAATTGAACATTTTTTCAGAAAACTTTAATGGATTTTATTGAAACAAGGTAAACATAAAAATGGTTGTCCCTCGCAAGTGTCACAAAATGTTATAACCTGTTTGGTCAAATTTCGTGCTATTTTTCTGCCACTCTGTGCCGCATTTTCTTCATAGCACGATTTGCAACATGTTCGCACTGCTGAAACTTGGCCAGATTTTGTCTGCAGATTGTGTCGTTTTTTACTGGTTGCAATGCTGCTGGATGAACGTCGGCTTCCTTGCAATTTGTTAAGTAAACTGTCAATTTCTTCCGGAGTCCCGAAGTGGAGTTCAATGTAATTTTATCTCTAGCGTGCCAAACTATAAACAAAATAGGCGAGGGGCCTAACGTGTTGAATTAATGCTTGTATAAGCATTCTCTTTCGAACAGAAATACCTTCCACTATGCTAAAAAACAATGGCCCTAATACGTTTTAAAATTTCCATCGAGTAAACTCTAATTTGCCAGTATTGCGCTTCGCATTGCTGTACTACGATACCTGCGCGCGAATTACGAGATCATCGCTCTAACATTTTTAATCCACCTGAAACGGACCCCACGTGCCGGAAGTGCACACAAATTCTTCACAACAATTTATATAATTGCAGGTGTTTTCCTTCACCTATTTATGCACGTGCTAGCTATCTTAGCAAATTTCTTAGAAAAGTAAAACTGTAGTTCGAAGAACCGATAGATATATTTTTGCACATGTTAGCTTCAAAGGATATAAAAACCGAAAAATTGAAGAAGAAGGGGAGTTGTTAATTAGACTTTGGAAGAAATATACGTTGTATAATTTAAAATTGGTTTATTTTGAAACATAGTTCTATTTGAACTATAACTGGCGCAGTCGATACTTAGGCGGCGGAGATATTAATAGTGATCCGACGGTTTATCGGAAACAAAGTGGTGATCCGACGGTTTATCGGAAACAAAAATAGTGATCCGACGGTTTATCGGAAACAAGGTGGCGATCCGACGGTTTATCGGTCAAGTGTAGGAAAAAATCGGCATTTGCAATTGTTGCTGTAGCAGAAATTCAAGAAAATTGAATTATCCCAAGTATGTGGATAATAATTATCTGGTAAGTCGAGACTTTTTTTACTCCTATGCCACTACCCACTCCACAAAAAAAGAAATCCGCCCCTAACCCGTATCCTACTCTCACACGTAGGCTAAGAAATTTTACAAATTTTACCACAAACTTAAGATTTATCTCGGAAAGTGAAAGTGTGAATAGCGTTAGTCGAAATATAAATAATATCGGTAGTGATAGTGAAAGTATAACAATTGATAATAATTATAATACCGATAATAGTAAAAACATAAATAACATCGATAATACTAGTGAAAATATAATAGTTAATCATAATTACAATACTAATAATAGTGAAAATAATTTAAATAACAACTCGCGAACTCCAATGACTAATAAAGAAGGTGAAATTGTTATGACAACCATTGATATTTTTAACTCTCTCCGCGTCCCGGATGCGATAAAAGATCTACCAAAATTCGACGGAAATCCGCGGCTCCTCTTTGATTTTTTGGACAACGTTAATGAAATTCTGTCGTTAATCAGTATAACAAATGGCACTGCTTATGGGCAACTCCTTCTGAGAGCCATAAGGAATAAAATCGTCGGCGAAGCCAACGAAGTGCTTAACATGTACGGCACTCCCTTGGAGTGGAACCAGATTAAGGAAAATTTAATCTTACATTATTCGGATAAGAGGAACGAAACCTCTCTTATCAGAGACCTTCACGGTCTACGGCAGAATAACGACTCCGTACATAAATTCTACAGTAATATCGTAGAAATACTTTCTAGCATGAATACCCACACAAATATACATGAAGTGGATCCTAACGTTATAGCCGCCACAAAATCTTTATTCACGGAAATGTGCCTAAACGCATTCCTTTCGGGCTTGAAGGAACCACTGGGCTCGACCATTCGAGCTATGAAACCAGAAACCCTTGCAGCAGCGTATGCATGTTGCATTAAAGAACAAAACATGTTTTATTCCAAATCTGACTCTGATAGGCATCATTTTGCTAAATCACGACCGCAAATAAACGAACAAATGTTATTAAGGCCCAAACCACCACAGTTTCACATACCAACAGGAATTTATGCTAGACATCCCCACAACCAGCCACATACATTCCTCCCACTGAAAACTATGATGCCAAACTATCAAGCGCCAAATAATAACAATTTTGGCCTCCAGCGTCACAGTGCTCCAAATCAATCTTTTAATCGTAACCAATTTATGTTGCCAAATAATAATTTTAGACCAAATCATTATCACAATACAATTACTCCTCAAAATAAATCATTCTTTAGCAGACCGAACAATAACATTCAGTCAAAGCCTGAACCGATGGAAACATCAGGAACAATAAGGAGACCTCTACAAAGACCACGTATCCCACAAGCAAATAACTTCTTTACTCCTCAAACAGCACCAAGAAACACTGTGAGAGAATTATTTAATATTTCGGAACAAAATCCTCCAAATTACTACACAAACAGCGACAACCAAATTCAATTCGAACCCCAACAGTTTATGTTGCCAACGGACTATTACCCTATGGATAATCCAGGATCCGTGATTCAAAATTATGAAAATCTTTACGAACCTTTTAACATGGATCGCCAGGACTCTCATTCTGACCAGGATTCATATCCTCCTAACACCGAGGTAGACGATGAAAATTTTCAGTTGAATGCCTCCACAAACCCATCGGGTACCTAGACGTAAACAAACATGGGAACACTCTACCCTACATACAGATATCTTCTCCTTATGGAAGACCCTTGAAATTTCTCATAGATACCGGCGCATCTTCATCATTCATCAATCCTGAATATGTGAATCCCCATGACGTCAAACCAACAAAACCAGTTTCAATCCGCACAATTCTAGCAAAACATGAAGTGAAAGAAGAAGTGACTCTTCCTAATTTTATCGAGTTTAACAAACCAGGAACAATAAGGTTCCTGATTTTCAAATTTCACGGGTATTTTGATGGCCTACTAGGCATTGACACATTATCTCAGTTAGGCGCTAAAGTTGATTTCAGTAAGAACGTACTCGTAACACAAAACGCAACAATTCCACTCAACTTCAAACCAAACTTCATGTCTGAAAAGTATACTGTACCACCTCATTCAAAATTCATCGCAAAATTGCCTGTGGATGCACGGAATGGAGACATTCTTATAAAACCCATCCAAATTACCCCAGATTTATTCATCTCTGAAGGCATATACACAGCTGTTAATTGGTACGCCCCCATAGAAGTAACTAACGTGTCTGGAAACGAGAAAGTGCTCTTCATCGAACAACCCTTAATGGTAGAACAAGTTTCAGACAATTATGAGGAAATTAACAACGTGGAAATTAGATGCGAACAAAGCTCTCCATTCACGGACTCAAATGATCTCATCGATCTTTAACGAGTTTCCCACCTTAATCGCGAAGAAAAGAAATTGTTATTTAAAATTTGTCATCAGTACAATGATATTTTCTTTAAAGCTAATCAGGATCTGACGTTCACCAATCAGGTGAAGCACAGAATCAACACCACCGACGATTTGCCAATTTATACAAAATCTTACAGATATCCTTTCGTGCATAAACAAGAAGTCCACAGACAAATCGAGGATTTGCTCAAACAAGGCATAATCCGTCCGAGCTATTCTCCTTGGAGTTCACCCGTCTGGATAGTACCTAAGAAATTGGACGCTAGCGGTAAACAAAAATGGAGACTGGTAATTGATTACCGGAAGTTAAACGAGAAAACGATAAGCGATAGATATCCACTTCCTAATATTAACGAAATATTAGACAAATTGGGCAAATCTATGTATTTCACAACACTGGATCTCGCTTCCGGTTTCCACCAAATGGAAATGGATGCCAGAGATATTCCAAAAACTGCTTTTACAGTCGAAGGCGGTCACTACGAATACGTTCGTATGCCTTTCGGCCTAAAAAATGCGCCTGCCACCTTTCAACGTGTCATGAACAACGTACTAAAGGACCTTCAAGGCAAGGTGTGCCTAGTATACTTAGACGACATCATCATCTTTTCGACGTCCTTACAGGAACATGTCGAACACCTTCGAAAGGTATTTCAGAAATTACGAGAGGCAAATCTGAAGGTCCAACTGGACAAATCAGAATTCTTGAAGAAGGAGATCGAATTTTTGGGTCACATCGTCACAACAGAGGGTATTAAACCCAACCCCGAAAAAATTCATGCGATAGCCAACTATCCTATACCAAAAACACCAAAGGAGATTAAATCCTTTCTCGGGTTGCTAGGATATTATCGCAAGTTCGTAAAAGACTTTGCAAAATTGACAAAACCCTTGACAGAATGTTTGAAGAAAGGACGTACCATAGATTTAAATGATCGCTACGTACGCGCCTTTCACGATTGTAAAAATCTTCTTATGAATGACCCGATCCTGCAACATCCTGATTTTAGTAAGCCGTTTGTTTTAACAACAGACGCGAGCAATTTCGCGATTGGGGCCATTCTATCACAAGGACCCATCGGCAGTGATCGTCCCATTTGCTTCGCAAGTAGAACCTTAAATGACTCAGAAACAAATTATTCCACGATCGAAAAGGAGCTTTTGGCCATTGTATGGGCCACTAAATATTTCGTACCATATTTGTTTGGAAGGAAGTTTAAGATCGTGACCGATCACAAACCACTCACCTGGATAATGAGTCTTAAGGATCCTAATTCCAGATTAATACGTTGGAGACTTAAACTTGAGGAATATGATTACGAGATAATTTATAAGAAAGGCTCCCAAAACAGTAATGCCGATGCTTTGAGTAGAATAAAATCACCGGCAACCATGAAAGCAGCGTCCGTGGAAATATATAACAACGAAACCACAAACTCACCTTCCAACATTTCAGCTCAGAGTACAAGAGGTACTACCATACATTCGGCAGAAGAAGACATGAATACCGGTATACCAATTTCAGAAAAACCTTTAAACGAATTCTCGCTTCAACTAGTCCTGGAAAGAACTAATAGACAACCTTCAACCTCCGTCGAAACACCGTTTAGGAACAAACAGAGACGAACGATTAAAATGCAGGATTTTTCAGAACCCACGCTTACGGAAATCTTTAGAAAATATATTCCCCCTAATAAAACTACGGCAATTTTCTCAACAGACGACATCTTTAGAATAATTCAAAACGTTTATTCAAAACATTTCTCACAATCCGGATGCTACAAATTAGTTAGATGCACTGAGCGTCTTAAAGAAATCATTGAAAGCGATGACCAGGACGCTCTGATAAATAACTATCATTTGAAAAATAACCACCGTGGAATAAATGAGACTCTAGCTCATCTCAAAAGAGACTATTACTTCCCTTATTTAAAAAATAAAATAACGCAAATTATAAATAATTGTGACAAGTGCCAACTTCTCAAATATAAGAGGAGTCCTCCCAAACCAGAATTTCAAACGTCTCAAACACCCAACAAACCCTTAGAAATACTTCATTCAGACATTTATACCATAAACAAACGTTACATTCTAACCATCATCGACAAATTCTCCAAATTTGCAGCAGCATACCAATTACCCGCAAGAAATAGTTTATCCATTATTAAAGCACTAAAACACTATATCAGTCTACACGGCACCCCCCAAAATTTAATAACTGTTGTTACAGATCAGGGATCAGAGTTTACCTCCACTCTCTTCAATGATTTTTGCAAACAATTCGGCATAAACCATTCCACGACGTCATATCAACAAACCAGTAGTAATGCACCAGTAGAAAGGTTACATTCTACTTTAACGGAAATCTACAGAATAGTCTACGAAAAAAATCGTGAAAATGACCCGGAAGACATTTTAAACGAAGTTATAATCACTTACAATAATTCTATTCATTCCGCTACGAAATTCACTCTCTATGAATTATTCTATGGTAGAACATACAAATTTAATAACAGTCTAACACCCTGTCAAACGCACGAATATCTCGAGAAACTTAAGGAATTCCAATCTAAATTATACCCCCAAATAAAGCAACTACTAGAAGAACAAGTTAATAAAAGAAACGAAAAATTAAATTCCTCTAGAGAAAGCCCTGAAACATATAACGAAGGATCAATAGTATATAGAAAGGAATGTCGTAGAAACAAATTAAATCGAAGATTTTCAAAACATGAAGTAAAACAAAATAACCATATCACTATTATCTCAAATAAAAATAAAAAAATCCATAAAAGTAAACTAAAGAAAAAACGCAAATTCCAGGCACATGCTCATAGCACACGGACAGGAACTGGACATACGGGACTTGACGAATAACAATGGAGTCTTACCCATAAAACTTGGAACAGCACGACTTATCACATCCTACAACAACTTGATACATATTGTACGATTGAATGACTATCGAACAAATATCGACTACATACAAGACACACTCGCAACCTTCAAAACATCTCAGAACTCAAACTATCCTTAGACATGACAAAAGCTAAAGTGGCAGAGCTTAATAACAAACTACTTAACCTTATACCTATTAATCGAACAAATGATAAAACGTTTTGACAAATCACATTAATCAACAACAAAAAATTATTACAAACTATTTGAACTATATAAACGAAAATCCTAAAAACCAAGTTATTAAGGAACATAATAATTTAAAATACATACAGTATTAAAATCAAGTAAACTATAACATTGACCTACTAAACGATCATATCACTAGCATTTCGGAAGCAATCATCTTTGCAAAACTAAATATTATATCAAGAACAATTCTTAGTCCACTAGAACTATCCGAGATAAATTCCATTTTCGAAAATCAATAGCTAGACATAAAATCCAATGAACAAATTTACGAATGATTGAGCCTACAAGCCTACTCAAACGATTCCAATATAATCTTCAACATTCGAATCCCTATTACATTAAAAGAACATTACTTTCTATATCACATAATCCCTCTCCCGATCAACAAAACCAAAACCATCCTAACAAAACCCTATCTCCTTTCGAGTCTTAACAACTCACATAGTCTCGACGAAAAATGCCAAAACATTGAGAACGTTTGCTATTGCTCAAAACCAACTGCAATGAGAAGAAGTACCGAAGAAAATTGCACTGCAAACATCATAAGCAACATACCTGCAAATTGCGAACTACATGACCGCGACTTCGAGATGGAAATCTTCGAGCCAGAACCTAACCACCTAGTGTTCGTGGCACCACCATCACAACCACCTGTGGCCAAGACGAATTGAAGATCGAAGGAACCTTTTTCATACGCTACAATAATTGAGAAATAACCACAAATGGAATTACATACAGCGCCAAAAGACCAATCCATTGGGACGAAATTCATATCGTTCCAACCTTGTTTCAACAGTGAATTTCACACCCGCCAGTACCAACATAATCCAACTAGATGAATTACAGAAACATCAATTCATCAGGAGGAAGGCCGCTACTCTCGGCAATTATACGTACCAACAGCAATTCTATACAGCACTTACCATAATGTCCTGTTTAACCATCATCGCAACTGCCTGCACAATCTGTTATCTGCAAAGATCACAAGTAATACAACTCCAACAGGATTCACGAGTCGTAGCTCAGTCCAACGAACCTGCAAGGATCCAGTTTCTATGGCCATCGCAACCTTCTAAAGGGGGAGGAATTACGAGATCATCGCTCTAACATTTTTAATCCACCTGAAACGGACCCCACGTGCCGGAAGTGCACACAAATTCTTCACAACAATTTATATAATTGCAGGTGTTTTCCTTCACCTATTTATGCACGTGCTAGCTATCTTAGCAAATTTCTTAGAAAAGTAAAACTGTAGTTCGAAGAACCGATAGATATATTTTTGCACATGTTAGCTTCAAAGGATATAAAAACCGAAAAATTGAAGAAGAAGGGGAGTTGTTAATTAGACTTTGGAAGAAATATACGTTGTATAATTTAAAATTGGTTTATTTTGAAACATAGTTCTATTTGAACTATAACTCGCGCGGCCTGACGGGGAAGTCGCTATAAAACCGCGTGGCACTCAACGTGTTAAAAGAGCTCAGGGAGGTAAAATGGAGGTGTTTGTGTCGGATAGCATTGACTTAGCTACTATTACTTCAGCCATGTTGTTGCTCATTCTATAGGAGATATTGAGGTGCTCGTGGTATGTCTGTAAGTAAGTCTGCTTTCCCTTAATTAGAAAGGATGTGGGTACCATTTTCGTAGTTCATAGCATATGGAAGATAATGAAGTTTTCGTTTCGGAATTTTTATACATTTCCAGATTTTTTGTGCGTTGTAGTCAAGATTGGTGAGGAGATTATTCCAGTGGTTGTTTCGGACGTTCTTGATTTTGCCTTAATAGCTCTCGCTAGACAGTTAACGCCGATCTTCAAGGAAGCGCCACTGCCATTGGCCACTGGCGCCATAGAGAAAGAATTACGTGCTTGGATCAGATTATATACTCCCTCGTCAAGTTCCATGGCGTGGACTTTGCTGCTATATTTTGGATTTAAATGGTATTTTTAAGTTACTCTATTTTTCTTTCTATTTTTCCGCTGAATTTAAAAAACTCAGAGTGTCTTCTGCTAAAGAAATTAGTTCGTTAATATTTGTACGGAATATACGCCAATCAGCTGTTTTGAAGCAGTGGAATCATTTCGACACATGTGTGGAATTTTTCGCTGCTTCTTATGAAATCAACACTGGAAGGTGAGGATAGGACAGCACTTGCAGTATAGTGGGTTCCGAGCGGTAGGCGTTTACATCACCTAAGGCAAAGTCAAGGGTAGACCCGATACCTTGAGGCGAGAAGAAGATAGGTTCTTGGGAGTGGTGTATGACCAAGGTGTTGTCTTGTACTAAGCTAAAAACTTCTTCGCCCGCTTTTTTATTGCGTGTCCAATTCCAATGCCATTGTCGAGCGTTAAATTCACCGTATAGCAAAAATTTTGTATGCTTCCTACTGAAACGCACTAGGTCTCTTGCTAGATTCGTGATTTTTTCTTTCGAAAGTTTCGTCCAAGAAAATTACACAGCGTATATTTTTATGTTGGATTTAGCTAATATTACCTCAATGTTCTTGATGAAGCTGGGTTTGGAGAATAGGAGAGAGGAATGCGGGGTTTTTTTGATGGCTATTGCCGCGCCTCTGCGAATGTTGTTTTGGCGGTCGCGTCTATAAGTTTCAAAGTGGGCATGTTTAAATTTGGTTGTGCTTCCTCAACCAGATTTCTGTGATCATGAAGATATTGAACGCAAAGTCCATTACTTCAATATACTTATTTTCTAAACTTTGTGCATTCCAGATTAACACTTTAAGCTACTTGGCCAAACAAACTCCTTACAGAAATATTAATAATGGCTTTAAGTTGGTCCAGTGTGTTTTTACAGCTTGCTAACTATGAGTTAAAGTCCTGTGAGATTTGGAGAAGCTCGTTTGAAAAGAACATATCTTCTGCAGTCGATATAGAAACAGCTGCGGTGCTAGTTGTGACTATGCTTTAACTAAGCTGAGGGGAAGTGTTACCTCCGTAGATGGTTGTTGTATTTACTTTAGTATTTGAAATGTTTGGAAAATTTGATACGTGTAGTGGTTTTGAGTTGGTTGGTGGATTGAATAGTGCAGGGAAATTTACATCTGCGAGGTAAGGTGGTCATATGGGGAAATTTTCGAGTTGTTTTTGATTTTTCCCCTGTTGTTCCCAAAGTGATCACTTTTGCAACATATTATCTTATTTCTCTATTTGTTCATGAAGTTACACTGGGAGTAATGGTGTCCACCTCTACAAATGGAGCATCTTGTGGGCTGGTGACAACGACTAAACATGTGCCTATAAATTTTGTAATTACGGCATTGGGTGGGGCCTTTGCGTTTGTTTGATAATAGCTGCATCTCGCGAGTGTGTGCATGATGGCTTTGAGTTTTGAGATATGAGCCATTTTTGTTGCTTTTTGCATTTATAGGAGGAAGTATGAATTGTCGCGTTACCCCAGTTGGTGAGGTGAACTTTTTTATATACAATGCACAAACGTTATGTTCTGCTTTAAAGAGCTTTCTAATGTTTAAATGTTACTTTACTATACTTAAAAAGTATACTTCAATGCATGACTAAATCTTCCCTCGGCTTTGATATTTCGAAATGTTACAGTTGAGCGTAATCACAGTAAGTTCAACAACCCAGGGACAAACTATGCATTTTGACAAGTTTCCAAGAATATTTGTCACGGAACAACAAAGGTCATCGTAATGTATCATATTTGCATTTGGTTGACAGAAATATTCTTCACCTTAATTGAAGGTATATACGAAGTACGAATATTATAATACCCTATGGTTCTGCGTTACGCAACGACACATAAAAACAAACATTTCGGCGGAATGTCGCTTAGGCTTAAATTCGGATCGCATTTTCGAGCGATCGAATGTCGGAAAATAGAATATACAGCGCGTAAAACTATGAAAATATCGTCTTTTCTTTGCCAAAGCGAACAACAGTCGTAAAATAGCATATGCGGCGCGTAAAACTATGGAAACCCGTTTTTTCATCGCCAGAGCGAACAAGAAAACTACTTTTTCCTGTTTTCTGGGTCCACTTTTAACTTAATCGGCTCAGAGTTATAAGCGACAGCAGGTTATCCGTTTTCGGACTCAGTCACTGTGGCTTTTAATTATTAATTTGCATCGCGGAATTCCCGATTATTTTCTCAATCAAGAATTATGCTTGTGCGGCTTTTTCGAAATCAGTTTTTTACGCGATCAAAAGTTATCATTTCTGGCTTCTTATTGATTTATGATCTTATCGAGCTTTTCGGAATAGATCAGGGCAACGGCGAAAAAGGCCGCGATAGGTGTCTCAGCTTTGAGTCGACTAATGTGCAACATCGGTGGGCCCACACCGAGCAAACGCCGACTTCTCATGAGTGCTGTACAGTCAGTGCTACTGTACGGCTCTGAGGTTTGCGCCGGAGCTCTCAGTAAGGAGCTGTACCGAAAGCGCTTGGCCCAGGTACAGAGACGAGAAGCTTTGCGGGTTGCGTCTGCATACCGCACTGTCTCTGAGTCGGCGGTGTTGGTGATCGCAGGAGTGATACCCATCGCCCTCCTTGCTAGAGAACGACGGAGAATTTATGACCGTAAAGTGGAGGGCTCAAGATATGCTGTCAACCGAGAAGAGAGGCAGCGCACAATACTCGAGTGGCAACAGTCATGGGAAGGCGACTCCAATGGCCGCTGGACTGCCCGCCTTATAGGGGACGTGGGATCGTGGCTAAATCGAAGGCACGGTGAGACTGATTATAACCTTACCCAGCTTCTTAGCGGGCATGGGTATTTTCAGTCTTACTTGCACAAGATTGGTAAATCACGGTCCCCAGACTGCATTTTCTGCCCAGGGGAAAGGAATGACGCATGTCACACCTTCTTCAACTGTAGAAGGTGGAACAGGATGCGGCAGGACTTGTGGGAGGTGATGGGAGAGCTTTCTCCAGACAATCTGGTCGGAGAAATGCTGAAAAGTTTCGACAAATGGACCTGTGTGGCACATTACTCTCGGGCAATACTTATTGCCAAAAAATATACGATAGATAACCTTGGGCGCGGGGTCTAGGGATCCATCCTGCCCCCTCCCGCTGGAGGGAGATTTCTCTAGACTGACGGCGCCCTAGCGCGAAGTAAAAAAGCGGCCTAGCCCGAAGTAATGTGTCAAACGGTTCCAGGCTAGGATCTCTTGACAGGGGGGTGTTTAGTGGATAGTCTGGTAGCATGCGCTGCTAGGAGTCCCACACCCCGGGCGTAAATTGCCTTCACCCCGCAACCCAAAAAAAAAAAAATTGATTTGTCTTTTACGCAACCAAGATTTATCGGCTTTGCGGCTTCTTCTTGATTTGTTTTCCGACTGCGCCAGTTAAGCGTTAATTGTGTCGTGAATTTAAAACATTAAGTTTAGTTCATGTAGTCGAGACAGTGATACGGTTCGACATCTACAATTAAGAACCGGTGTTAACTATATTGCTTTTCGAGGATAATCGACCAACTGCGGGAACGCCAGGTAAACTAAAATTAATAAACTAATAAAACGCTGGCGCTATGTCTGTATTTTCCACAATTTATATTTATAATATAATAAATATATAATATATAATATACTTATTTATTTACATATATTTACAATATTCATATATTTGGTTGAACTTGGTATGGGCATGAATCGCGTCATAGATGCAGATGAAATTGCCTAAAACGTAATTTACCACCTTTTATAAAATGATTGTTTTCAAAGCAATTTGGCGGATATGTGAAAAAATTGTTGTAAAATCACGTTTTTTCCCTTTTTTCCCTTGTGAATTATTTATTTTCAAAATTTTCTGCAATTTTCAGGTAAATTTCGATAGAGGACATAAAAAAAACACAAAACTAAAACAAAATAAAATAATTTCAAGTCGAAGTACTCGTGAATACTGTACTGTGTTCAGCAGTATGCTGATTCTCTTGGAGTTTACGAGATGTTCTATCATTCTTTGCTTTTTTGCATAAGTTCCTTTTTTTCCTTTTCCATGCAGATGTTCGCCCATTTTGAATATATCGAACGTCTTTGTACACTTCCAAATACAAACTGAATACGTTTAAGAAAGCCGACACTGAGGTATATTTGTATATATTTAGGTATAACAAGCCTTTTCTAAAGTAATAATCAACTTATCAGTTCATCTACAATGGCTGGATCATATAAAAATAAAACGTTATCTTTTTTAAGTATAACAACGAATATTTTAATCGAAGTTAATTTAACGAGCTCACAATTCATACTCTTTAATTTTTCATTTTCGATTCACATTGAAAACTATTTTTTAACTCCTTTAAATTTTTTATTAACGATAAGTGATTTTCGATATTAATGTTCCTTTCAAAATCCGACATAAAAGTGTTTTCGAAATTAATACCCTGTGCCAAACCGCGCATAAAAAAATGAGTTCTGAAAAACATTTTTAAAACGAACACCACATATATATGTGTGGCAATTCGAAACGTCCCGACGCATTTTTCGCGTCGGAAACAAAAGTTAATGCCGCGACAAGTCTTCACTTGCCAACCAAAAACACGGCAAACTTACTAAAATTTCGTTAAGCCGTTCTTCTAGTTTCTCACGAAGGCTCATACCGGGGATATTTTATTCATATCAGCATCTTCTTATCCCGGCATTGCCAGAAGCAATAACAATAAATTTATTCAAAATAAAGGGATTCAACTTATACTAGCGTTTTTAATCCCAAAGTGGTGACCCCGACAACAAGCAGCAAACAGCAACATGGTGCACGGGCAAAACGAAGAGAGCGGCGAGTTTCCTCTCCCTCAACAGGCACCTCCAGCGCCACCTATCGAAGGCCTACCACAGGCTCAGGAGATCAACGCCATCAGCCAATGCAGGCTGCCGTCCTTTTGGCGCGCCAGCCCTGAACTGTGGTTTTTTCAGGTGGAGTCCCAGTTTCAGGTCCATAAGGTGGTGAGCGACGCAGCTAAATACCACCTCACGGTATCATCTTTGGACCACGACACCATCACAGAGGTAGCAGACATCATCCGTGCGCCACCGGAGCGCAACCGATACGAGGCGTTGAAAGCTGCCATCGTCTCTCGCCTCACTGATTCGCCTGATGCACAGCTGCATAAGCTGCTCACAGGCGTTCAGCTTGGGGACAGACGACCTTCACAGCTACTGCGCCATATGCGTTCTCTGGCTGGCACGCGCGTTAGCGACGATGTTCTTCGGGTCAGGTGGCTTGATCTCCTGCCCCAGCAAACGCGGCGCATGCTATTGCTAATTAGAAACCAAACATTGGAGGAACTTGCCGCTGTTGCGGATGAAGCGCACGAGATGGGCCCAACAGTGATGGCCACTTCAGTTCAATCATCAACGCGTCCAACAACACCATCATCCGGCATCTCCTCACCACGCAGTTCCGTGGACCATTTTGCGGTCGAATTAGCTGCCCTGCGTCTAGCGATCACACAACTGACCACCCTGACTCGCGAGGCGCTCCATCAACCAAAGGCCAATGCCAACGCGTTGCGGGAGCACTCATCATCAAGTAACGCGAACCAACGACGAGCACGCTCCACCACTCCTGGACCAGATCATCGTACGGGACATTGCTGGTACCACAGCAAGCACGGCGCCCTTGCGATGCGATGCAAACAACCCTGCTCGTTCCAAGCTCCAGATACCACCACTAGGCGCTTGGAAAACTAGGATCGCCGGCGCTGTACTCAGCGGACACCGCCGGCAACGCCTCGGAAAAACGCCTCTACGTCTCCGACCGCACCAGCAAAACTCGTTTTCTGGTGGACTCCGGATCCGCTCTCTCTATCATCCCGAGACACCACATCGCAAGACCTCTTCGTAAGCAAAACCTCGAGCTACAAGCAGCCAATGGCACGCCTATCGCCACCTTCGGCACCCAACAACTCACGTTGGACTTTGGGTTACGCCGCCCACTTCGCTGGACATTTGTGATTGCAGATGTCCAGACGGCTATCCTTGGAGCCGATGCTCTAAAACATCATGGTCTACTTATTGACCTCCGCAATCAACGCCTTCTAGATGACCTTACAAATCTCTCCACAGCCTGCGACATTGGCCCAGCTCCACCAGTACACAGTGTTAGCACCATCGCCAACACATTCAGCGTTGCAAACACCGTTGAAGACGTATTCAAAAGGATCATCGCCAAATACTCAAGGAAGCCTCTGAAACCCGGCGAATTAGCTTCGATTGCTGACCTTCCAGTTCACCATCAGATCATCACTCACGGCCCACCGGTTTTCGCAAGACCACGTCGTCTCACAGGAGAACGCCTCGCCGCTGCAAAAGCAGAATTTGATTTTCTTCTGGAGCGGGGTGTTATTCGACCATCATCGAGCCAATGGGCTAGCCCTCTCCACATGGTACCCAAGGACGGTGGTCGTTGGCGTGCCACTGGAGACTACCGCCAGCTCAACGCCCAAACTCGCCCCGACCGCTACCCATTACCTATCATTGAGGATCTGATCCAAGAGGCCAACGGTTTGATATTTTCGGTCATCGACCTTCAACGTGCATTTTATCAAATCCCCGTCGCCCCCGAAGACATCGAAAAAACGGCGGTCACTACGCCCTTCGGGCTTTTTGAATTCCTAGGTATGCCTTTGGGGCTTCGGAATGCGGCCCAAACGATGCAGCGGACCCTTAACCACTTGTTGAGAAAGCTTGACTTCGTACGTGTCTACCAGGACGATATTTTGGTGTTCTCTGCCAGTCACGATCATCACCAACATCACCTTGACCAGCTTCTCTCCATCTTGCAAGCCGCCAAGCTCCAAGCCAATTGGGACAAATGCCAAATCGGCCTGCCCGAGGTTGTTTTTGCCGGCTATCAAGTAAGCAAAACAGGATTCCGACCACCAGCTCCAAAAACACAGGCTATCACAGATTTTCCCAAGCCGGCTGACTCCTCGCAGCTGAGACGCTTCCTTGGGATGCTTAATTTCTATCGCCGCTGCATACCACATGCGGCCGAGCTACAAGCGCCACTTTCAGAAATGCTGAAAGGTTGCAACACCAAGAAAGCGCCAGTTACTTGGACACCCGCCTCCGAAGCCGCTTTCAAACGCTGCAAACAAGGCATCACCGCAGCAGCTACGTCAGCTTTTCTCTCGACTTCACATCCTTTGGCTCTCCGCACTGACGCATCTAATGCCGCCATCGGCGCAGCTTTGGACCAGCAGCAGAATGACGGAACTTGGATACCGCTGGGGTTTTTCTCGAGGAAGCTCTCCGAAACCGAGCAGCGCTACTCAACGTACGACCGCGAGCTCCTGGCAATTTTCGCTTCCATCAAATTCTTTCAACGCATCCTGGAGGGAAGGCACTTTGTCACCTGCACTGACCATCGGCCGCTCACTTTTGCCCTGGCGCAACGATCGGACAAAGCCTCGCCCCGCCAAAGCAGACAGCTAGACTTCATAGGCCAATTCGATACTCAGTTGAAGTTTACACCAGGTGACAACAACATCGTTGCTGACGCACTTTCACGCGTAGAAACGGTTGAAATACCAGCGACGATCACCACCCGAGCTATCAGTGAAGCTCAAGCTGTTGATGACCAACTACCGCACCTCTTATTGAGCCCTCGACTCAAGCTGCATCAATTGGAATTGGACGACAATCCCGTACACTGTGTTGAATTCAACGGGGCTCTCAAGCCATACTTGCCAGTCACGCTCCGCCGACAAGCCTTCGACACAGTCCACCATCTTTCACACCCCAGTGGCCGTGCCACCGCAAAGCGCGTAGCGCTTAAGTTCTTTTGGCCAAGCCTTCGGAAGGACGTATTGCGGTGGGCCAAGCAATGTGTACCGTGCCAGCTCTCGAAGGTGCATCGCCACAACCGCGCCGAGCTGGGCAGTTTCAAGACGCCGGATGGGCGTTTCGACCACATCCACGTAGACCTCATTAAGCTTCCCGAATGTGAGGGGTTCGAAAACTGCCTCACCATCATCGATCGCTACACGCGCTGGCCTCAAGCCATACCAGTGCGCGACATTAAGGCAAGTACCATTGCCAGAGCATTGTTCGACCATTGGATCAGCATATTCGGTACACCTAAGGAGATCACCTCAGACCAAGGGCGCCAATTTGAAGCTGCCCTTTTAAGTCAACTCTGCCACCTCTTGGGGACCAACCACGTGCATACCACACCGTACCACCCACAGGCCAATGGTATGGTGGAACGTATGCACCGCACACTCAAGGCTGCCTTAAAATGCGTTCCCGAGACACCGTGGCCGCAAGCACTTCCGGCCATTTTGTTAGGCTTGCGCACAACGTTTAAGGAGGACCTTCAAGCCTCCCCTGCCGAGATGGTTTTCGGCACGTCACTACGGATCCCAGGCGAATTTTTCGTTCCTCAATTTCCAGCAGCCAGCAGCCCTCAGAATTTCGTGACAGACCTCCGCCGCCTGTTTAAAGCCATCCGCCCCGTCCCTGCTGCCAGACACATCACACACCGTCCTTTTGTCTTCAAGGACATGGCTACCTGCGAGTATGTTTTCCGCCGCATCGACTCCATCAAAAAGCCGCTCGACCAGCCGTACTCCGGACCACACCGAGTCATCGAAAGGGTTAGCGACCGTACCTATGTCGTAGACGTCAACGGTGTCGCCAAAACTCTCTCCACCGATCATCTCAAACCGGCTCATCTGGAACAATCCGACATCCAGTTGCCCCCACAACAGCCTCAATCGCTTCAGTTTTGCCAATCGCCCCCACAGTCGATTGCACCTCTACCTTCGCTGTCCTCTCAAGTTGTTCAACCAGAGCGCAGCAGTCCGGAACATCAGCACCAAACACCTACTACCGTCAACAAGAGAGTCACATTTTCACTCCCTTCAACACGTGCGAAGGTCATTGGGGAGGGAGTGACTGTGGCAACTCGAAACGTCCCGACGCATTTTTCGCGTCGGAAACAAAAGTTAATGCCGCGACAAGTCTTCACTTGCCAACCAAAAACACGGCAAACTTACTAAAATTTCGTTAAGCCGTTCTTCTCGTTTCTCACGAAGGCTCATACCGGGGATATTTTATTCATATCAGCATCTTCTTATCCCGGCATTGCCAGAAGCAATAACGATAAATTTATTCAAAATAAAGGGATTCAACTTATACTAGCGTTTTTAATCCCAAATATGTATTTCAATAGAATAACGGTGTTTTGGAGAGAAGAGTAGCGCACCCGCCGAAAGTCGTTAAACTAGCTGTCGCGCACTAAAAACGCGCATGCATTAAACTGCTACCAATTTCTTATTTTTTTAAATTTTTATAGAAAAATTTATCAGATGATTTCTGAAGGTATATGGACTCAACAAATATAAAAAAAATATTTTTTCAAAATTATAACCGGTGATAGTCCCTTAATTCAGATACAATTCCATCTGGGAAGCCAGTCCGTGTTGATCACAATGTCGCGAAAAACAATTCAAAAAAATCGAGATATTGTCAATAATTTGACAAATGACTTCAGTCCCACTCCTAAAAGTCCTTTAATCTTTCCCCTAATCTTTAATCCTTTAATTTTTTTGACGACATTACAAACGATAACAAACGGATCTTCTCTAGCTCTTTTGCAATGGTTTACTTTTGTAATGCCTGCCACCAAACCAGTAAGTGGTGATTTGCCTCATTACTGTTGTGTAGATCCAGTGGGCAATTTTGGGTTTTGTTCCCCAGGTTTTCCCCACTAGACTTTTTATTGTGAAGAGCGCCGCTGTAGCTCTCCGTCTGACTGCTCCTATGTGTGGAGTCCAAGTTAGGTTACTCTCCAAGGTTACTCCTAATTATTTTTCCTTGTTTATTAAACTGATATGTTTTCCGTCAATGGTCGGGGGTGAAAATGTCTCCGGTTTACGGCGCTTTGTGTAAAGCATAAGCTCCGTTTATTCGGCTTTTAAGGTTATATTATGATAATTAAGTTATGCGTCTCAGGAATTGCGCACCCGATTTTCGAATTTTCTTGTATAGTAGAACAGTTGTGGGCTTTTTGATTTAAATCGAAGTTAAATGAATTAGTAATTATAATAAATTATCGTTTGGAATTATGTTTTTAAATTTCATTCTCTTATCACACTCCTTACTTAAAAAATTGACTTGAATATAAACAAATTGCGGGTATTGCGATTTTCATGCAAGTATTTGGCTCCGATTGGCGAGGATTATATTCCTGTGAACAAATCCAGATGAATTCTTTTCCGATTGCATGCATAACTCAGTTGCAGATATTCAAGAGCTATTTATAGGCTCATTCAGATATGATGTCTATAATATACGATGAAGAGGAACGATTATTTTATTGCGAAATTCGTACAGGTATAGTCTCCACTTTAATCAAAAGAAGTAAGACTATGGAACATTATTTATGGTAATTTTTGAGTCAGAGAATGTTCATTGTATTTGTGTTCTTAATTGGAATACTTTTATTAGCATATATTAAGTGAGATATATGAATTGATATTTTCAACAATATTTTAACTTATGAGATAGGTTCGATGGGAATTCTTTTATTTGGCATTCCAAAAATAATCATAAAGTTGAGCTCAGAGGCTGCATTGGGGTGCCTTTTCGAATACCGGTTCATGTATACAATAAGAATTGTATACCGGGATTATAGTAAATAATACTAGAGTTATTTTCTCTCGCTTCAAAAGGTACGGACAAGCCTCTATTTCCTTTCACCCAATGTGAGGCTGCATTGGGGTGCCTTTTTGAAATACCGGGAATTTAATAAATAAAGTTGGTGTTATAAAATAAAACAAGAGTTTTATTTATCCGTCGAAGAAACATAAATTCTATACTCGGGATTCGGCAAAAGTGTAACTCAAGTGGTTTTCTTCCGATAGTAGAATGAATTGTACAGTTGTGCTCATGGACGGCTCGTTGTAGGAGGTTTTCAAAATTTCTAGGGGGTCAATCGTTTTTGAAAAATCTCATTATTTCGATTAAGGTCCTATGCCAACGTTCCACCTGCCCGTTAACTTCGATCTAATATGGAGTTTTGTAGACCTTGATCTTGAAGTCATCCTCCATAAGTGCCGTTATCGAGGCTGATCATTATCACTGACGACGATTTCCGGCACACAGAAGTAAAAGGATTTGGAGGATTTGAGATTTGAAGGCAATTACTTTCGCTTGCCTAAGTTTGGAAAACTTATCAACAGCGGTCAGCACTCGGTGTTTCTCAGTGTTAAATAAATCAATATGGATTGTATGGCCTGGATATGTTGGGATCGGTGTAGGATTTAGAAGGGGTTAGTTGGGATGTCGATCATACTTGTATTATTTGCAAACGTTACATTGCTTTGCCAAAATTTTTTACTTTTGCTGCCATTTTGGCGAAGTAGAAGTTTTTGAGGAGCTACAGGCGGTTTTCTTCGGCATTTCGATGAGCTCGTTTGTGAGTTTGGAGGGTTTTTATCTTCCTGATCGACCTCACCAGGAATGTCCTCAACGAGTTTTTGAGTAAATCGGATCCGATAGCTCTTGAAATGCACAGGATAAATTTGTTGTATGCGTTCCATGCTTTCATCGCTTGTAAGAAGGCCGTATAATGTGTTAGCATTCGGGTAACGTTTGCATATATTTATGATGTCGCTGTTCGAGTATAAGGGTTTAACAAAAGTATATCTGGAGTAATTTTGAAAGGAAATTTGTAGCTGATAGCTATTTTCGTCGCCGGTTTTTAAAATGATTTATTTTTCGAAAGACGTTAACAGGTAATTCTATGGTGGAGATGAGGTTTTGAGAGGAACTGGCCTCGCTGTGTTCTGTAGGCGTCAATAAATTCACCAAAGTTCCCTTAGGGGGTCGTGAAAGGGAATCTGCCACTTCATTTTGCTATCAATGTTTTTGTTATTTCGCGCGTATGTTAGAGGTTGATCTTTGGTGTATATTCTGACCTTTGGAGAACCGTAGAGGAGACCTCGCAACGAATTGAGAGCCCATATGATGGCAAGCATCTCTTTCTCGTTGGTGGCATCTCTTCAGTTTTAGTCAACGTTCTCGACATAAAAACAATTGGTTTGTTATCCTGTGAGAGAACTGCGCAAATAGCATAATCGGATGCATCCGTTGCCAGTTGAAATTCTATATCGAAATTTGGGCGAATTAATACCACTTTCTTCGATATCAGGCAGTTTTTCAGGATGTTAAACGCGTCTATGGCCTTTGGATCAAGGTAGACTGCTTTGGTTCTTGACAAGTTTTTGGACATGGGTCATCTTCCCCTCTTAAAAGAGGAGTTAGGGGTTTCGCAATCTTCGCTTAGCTCTCAATAAAGCGACGATATTATCCCGACATTCCTAAGAATGTTCGATGATCTTTCACAGTTTTAGGAACGGGCTTGTTGGCAATTGCCTGAACTTTCTGGGGATTAGTTTTTATTTCGTCGCTACTCACGATGAATCCCAGAAACTCTGTGGCTCTTTTAAGGAATTCGCACTTGGTTTTGATCTTCATGTTGGAACTCGCTAGAGTTCTAAGAACTTACTCTAGATTATTTAAATGCTTTGCTTCATCTCTTCCGAAGATGATAATATCGTCGATGTAGACATAGCAACGAACTCCTATGTGTTCCCGAAGTATGTCGTCCAAAGTGCTCTGGAAAATGGATGGAGCGTTTTTCAACCCGAACGGAAGGCGAGTGAACTCAAATTTCCCGTTTTTAATGGAAAATGCGGTTTTGGGGATGTCGCGTTGTTTGAGTGATGTTTGGTGAAATCCACTTTTCAAATCGACTATGGAGAAGTAATTACTTTTCCCTTAGATGGCCAGGATTTCGCCTATCTCTGATATTGGGTATTTATCCGTGATGGTAACTGTATTTATTTTACGATAATGGATTATCATCCGATACTTTTTCTCACCAGAGGCGTCTTGGTTTTTTGGGACGACCCAAACTGGGGAGTTGTAGGGAGATTTAGCCGGCTTTATGATTCCATCCTTGAAAAGTTTATTTATTTCCTTCTCGACTACCTGTTTCAATCGAGTATGAAAGGGTACTGGTATGACCAGGAATACACAGGATCATCAATTTTCGTCCGAGTTTCTTCTTTAACTGTGCTGTTATAGGTTAATCTTTCGTCGGGCTCCATGAGTAATTTGCAAAAACTTTTCAATATTGTTTTTAATTTTGTTGTTTGATTCTGATTTAGATGAGATGTTTTGATATCTAATTTGTTAACTATTTCGGAAATGTATTGTTTCAGAGGTGTGTGCAGATTTGAATGAAGGGTCATAAAATGTTGGTTGGTATGGATAACGACCTTTAATTGTTATAGACTGTCGTTACCAAGGATTCCAGATATTAAGTTAATTAAGGATTAAACCTATGAAGGTTGGAAGCATGAACAATTGGAGTTTAACTGTTTTGAAACCCAATAAATTTACACACGCATGATGAGTTATTTATGCTAGCTCCGACAGAGTTAGCGTGAAAGATTATGTTGTTCTGTAGAAGGTTTCTTATATGTCTTGGCTGGATATAATTCTTGTTAGAGCCGGTGTCGATATTTGGTTCATCCTCCGTATCTAAGTAGTCAGTCAAAGTCTGGTCATAATCGCCATCTTATTGTACTACGTACTTTTCGTACTCTTCATCTGTCACTTCGTTTGTTCTGTCAGTTTCTGTATAATATAGTCTTTGGGCTTTGTGAGGCTGATGCCTAACTTGAGTAGGTTGATGAGTGCGTTTTGCAGGGAAGAGACGTTGGTTTTGAGGCCTGTTAGTGTAATTAACAGCATGAGTCTTTGTGGACTGATCGACGTCCACAGGAACGGGACCTCGTGGTGGTCGAGGGAGTGGTTTATTGAAGATAAAATTGTTCTGCGGTCGTTGGATATTTTGGGTGGCGAAACGTGGTTGCTGTGGAACCTGAGGGTTATGTAATAATTCAGGGTTAAATTGACGTCTAGGTGCTGGAATAGGTGCAGATCTAAGAGTATTAGGTGTCGCCTTACGTGGTGGAACCGGGGGTGGAGTATAGGGTCTTCGCGAACTTGAGTTGGAGTTGTTTGCATATGGCGGACGAAGGTCCATGTTCTAAAGCCAGAAACATAAGTGTAGTGCTTGGGGTAGATCCACTGGTTCCCGAATTGCAAGCAGTCTCGGTAGGTCGCTTCTTAGTCCCCTGACGAATGTGTCAAGAGCTTTGTCGCGGTATGCTTGTGTCATGATATTCTTTGCGTCCTGGCTCACCTCAATAGATCTTAACTTATTAAGAATTAATGTATGGTGATTGTACACCTCTTGGTAGAATTGAGATATTGTGTTTCCATTTTGTACCAAGGTGCTCATCTGGTATTCTGATGTGCCGAGGTCTCTCTTATCCGCGTAATGGAGAGCCAAGCACTTCGAAATTTTTGTTCGATTAATAGGTTAGTTGTTTTTATTTCTAATGACTGATAATATGCCGTAATTTTTGGCGTGCCTTTTAAATGTTCATAGATTGTCAGTATGCGGTCTACACTCTTGCCCCAAGAGCTTTATTATCATGACTCCCCCGAGAATGTCCTAAGACTCTTAACAACATCCGGGATTTTTTCCATATCGGACAAATTGTCGCGATCACTGATATTCATTGGCACATCGACATCATTATTGATGTCCGAAGCTGGGTTCATAAATGAACTGAAAATCTGTATACCTTGAGTCCGGAGGGTTTCCGTGACGACCAGCGGCATCGTTCTTAACAAATTGTTATTTGGCACGTTTTTAGTGTTATTTGTTGTATTCCTGTCTCTCGGAGGATCGAGATCGGGCAGCGCTTCTACGAGGGCTTCAAGATTTAATCGTGGGGTTGGATTAGGTTATTTAGATTTGAAGTTTTAGTTTAGAAAGAAAGGGGGAAAAAATAATTTCGCGATTTATTAAATGTGGATTTGACTGCAGGCACTCGCTTCACACCTTTTTGTAGGCTTCACTTCGATATTTTCTCTATGCACTCAAAGCAAACTTTTATAGGGGTCTTATTTTTATTTGAATATCAAAGGGACAAAATTTTATTTAGAGCCTTTATTGTTTGAGTCTGCCAATAATAGTTTGATAGTTTTACCGCTTGAATTTCTCTTTCATGAAGCATCAAATCTTTGAAATACTTAATTTACTACTTAATTACAACTAATTACTAATTACTTAATTACAACTAATTACTTAATTTACAACTTAATTTACATTAAATTTTTTTTTCGAATAGTTTTGAATGAATCTGGCGTAATTTAGAATTTTTCTGACCGTCATAAACTTCCCGTTTCGATCATGATTTTCAACGTTTATAGCGATTAACGAATTTAGTATTGACTTTTACTTCTGGTTGGTTGATCGGACTACATAAACCTTAAAGTGCATACTTCTTAGTAATCACGTAAAGTGCACACTTGGGTGTCCGACACCCTGACGAGTTCTATGCTGATTTGCTTTGCCGCTGTGGAATATTTTGTTACAAAAAAATTATAGAATATACTTTTAAATATCTCCTTCAAAGTTATATATATTTAATATTCATTTATGAATTTTTAATTTCTTTAAAAAATTGTTGCTAGAAAAAAAGGTGAAAAAGGGCTTTTTTAAACTTAAAATTCATATTTAACGTAATTTTTATAGACATAACATTTTAATAGACATAACACTGAAGAAGGGACCATATCGGCCTCGAAAGAGCTGTCTGTTGCAAAATAAAAATATCAACCTAAAAATGGAATCTAACAAGAATTTTTTTAATTTAATAAAAACTAAGGTTTCATTTTTTTTTTTTTTAATTTAATAAAAAATTTAACATTTCAGATGTTATACTTACGTTATAAATTTACCGAAAATCAATAATTTTTCAATAAAAATATTTACTCTAAAATCACTGTATCGACCACTAAGTGCACACTGGGTGTTTGATACCCAGATTTTTGGACTGTGTATACCCACTTTCCTTGAAGTTAGTAATCTGAACTAGCGATAGCTAGCGATACATACCCGATTTTTTTCAATTTCATAGGATCCCTGCGTGTTTGAAAATGTTGTTGGGTGTCAGGCACCCACAATGCACTTTAAGGGTTAATCTTCAGATTCGCTTCCGTTTATAGCCGGGTACTTGGGAGCGCAGTCAGGAATCACACGCACGGAACGTTTTTTATTTCCCTCTTATTGTTCGTAGCAGTATTCGTGCCCACGCGTTATCTCGTTTTTATCGTGATCGTCTTTAGCTTGCGTGAGCTTTGCAAATATCGCGGAACGAATTACCAGGCCCACCGGCCAGTCTCAGCACGATGTTAAGGCGAAAATACTTAATATTTTTTCCTGACTTGAGGTAAAAATTATTTTGCGAATCACTTTTAGACCGTTGTTTATTGGTCGGATATTATAAAAGACTGACTTAAAAACTAAAAATTTGGTTTGCGCTTAATTTTATCGTGGGATTTGCAGCGACAGCATTTTGATATATTCCATGAATATGAAATAGCATTGCTCCGATTTCCGTCGTAACGCAGCACTAACGTCAGCATAATTCAGTTCGTTCCCATTCATCCCATTTATAACAAAAGATGAAGTTCGTTGTATATAAGATTACAATGAAATTCATACGATGGAGCCTATTAATGATATATGTAAATATCGATATGACTAATCTAAATAATGACGAAAAAAGGGAGCTAACAAGGTTAACTAAATGAAATAGGGAAATGTTCTACATAGAGGGTGATTACTTATCAGCCACTTATTTAGTAGAACACGAAATAAAAACGACTACTGACGAACCTTTATATTTCAAAATGTACAGAACCCCACAAATACATGACGATGGAATTAAACGTCAGATCGAAGAAAGGTTGTCACAAGGAATAATTAAGGAGGGTACATCACCATACAACTCACCGATTGCAGTAGCAAAGAGCCTGACAATTGAGGAAAAGCTAAGTGGAGATAAGCAGTGGACTACCGAAAGTTGAATTCAGTAACGATTGGTGACGGATTTTCAATATCTAATATCGACGCCCTCCTGCAGAAATTGGGACGAGCCCAATAGTTTTCCGCTCTGGATTTGGCGAAGTGTTTCCATCGAATTCCATTGCGGTAATCTGATATAAAGAAGACAGTCTTTTCAATGTCAAGTAGCCATTATGAGTACCCAAGTATGCCATTTAGGTTAAAGAATACCCCAACAACCATTCGAACACTGATCGATCGACGATTGCAGGATTTGATTAAACAAAATATATGTTCCCTATATGGATTATATTTTGGTTTTTGGCACTTGTCTATTGGAGCATGTATAAAACTTACAATGAGTATTTAATCAGTTAAAAAAAACTGCAAATTGCATGTTTGCAATTACAGGAAGCTAATCAAAGGCAATGCCAAAGTGCCTCAACAGATGACAAAGTATCTGAAAAAATAAAAAGGTGAACCTAAATGACAGCGAACATGTTGGAGCTTATGAAAAATTAAAAAATCTGTTAACCTGGGCCCCCGTTCTCAAACATTCAAACTACGTCCTAGAACATAGCGGAATAAGGTATAGAGAGGCCCTATGCCCAAAGCTCCGTCCGGATTTCTCCAAAATGTATGGATATTTACACAATTTTACTAATACTTAAAAAAAAAATTTCCATAGGTAGCGTAAACTAGGGGCGAAAATTTCATACTCCGATCTGTGTTTGTAAAAATAAAGCTACTAAATAATAAATGAAGCAACTGTTTGCTAAAAATTAACGAGCATGAAATATACAAATATATAGTTGATTAAATTGATTGATGCAAAATTTAATAATTATCAATAGGTAATTAGCATATCAAAAAATTATATCTAATAAAATTTGTGTAAGTCAAACCAAATTCTACCATTTGAACATTACCACCACAAAGTGTACTGAATTATGCCTCACTCTTCCTTTTTTCCGAACTTGGGAACGGCTGTGGCGGAATTAAGGCATTGTTTTGCTTTTTTAACGGCGAATTTGTGTTCCCTTAGTTGGGGACATTGTAATTCAATCATTATTCTTGGAAATGCCTTTGAAATGGAACAGAACAATGATAATTGTTAAATTATCAATAATTAAAAAATTTACTAAATACTACTTTACTCTTGTTTCAAATGTAACAATAATAATTTTCTTGCCAGCAAATAATATATTTTTCTTTACCAGCTCATTGATCTCGCTATGAATTAAATTATTTGCCTCTAATAATAGAAACATTCCACTGCATCGCCGGTAGGAGAATCGAGTTAACGGGAATGTTAACTCCACACGATGCTTCTAACCCGAAAATATAAGCTCCGCGCATGTAAATAAATGTTGTAAGCAATATCGCACTTTCAACTGATTACGAATTATTTTCACAAACTTGAGGTTATTTAATGCAAACAACTAGCAAAACCACATCAACAATATCAATGGCTGTGATTTTACGTATGCAAAGATATTCCCAAGGGTCGCGAGCAGGAATCGTTTTCACAATTTAAAATCACCCACTTCATTTCAAGTGTATTCGGTTTTTTTTTCAAATGACACTGTCACTATCCATACTTATTGTATACTTCCGTCTTTCGCACACTGGCGGAACTATTTCACGACAAAATTTCGCATTTAAACTCTCGAAATAAACAAAAATTTTCAATTAGTTGCCGCGAACACCATTTTTTTGTTCCGCACAAATCAATTTGACAAATGCTTGACTGCGGTTCAATTATCCCGTATCCGAATGAACATGGGGAACTTTCAGATAAACAGATGTGCTGAATTAATAAATTTGGTATTTAATGTTCTAAAAATACTTGATTTGTTACGCAAATGCTAAATATAAGTTTATGTGATATTTATCTTCATCATTTAAAGAGTCAATTTTACAACTTGTTGAGAAAATTTGGTTAAATTTCCATGACCATTGCTTTAATTGCTTTATACTCTGCTCACTGCTTTAATACTTAGTGTATTCATAACTGCAATGTTAGATGGCTGTCAATTAACGATACGAATGTGGCCGAAGATGAGCAAAAAGAGAATATAAGTATAAATTTTGAATTTCATGAATTAAACTGCTAGTTTTTTCGAAAAATTTTTTCTCAATTAGTTAGAAAATAATTTTTTTGAAAGCACAGAAACTGTTTCTGGCAAACAACATCCAATTATTAAGCAAAAATATGCAATCCAAAATAATATTTATATTCAACATATTTTTCAGCTATTTTTAGTAGACATATCTTCATATCTTCGTTAGACAGTATACTACATTAAGTGCTTTTGTTATCTAATCTTTCTGCAATCATTGATTTTTGAATTTATTTCAAAGTACATTGTCTTACTCCTAGCACGAGTGGAGCGGGACATTTGAACAGCGGATGAGGGGAAAAAAGATAACTTTAAACCTTCGGACGCTCACGTACGTTCATGTAGACGGGTAGGCCTTCTTTATATCTTATTCCTCTTTGCCCTAGGAGCTGTATTGGGCCGAAATGGACACCAAATATATTACATAAGCAGAACACTAAATTAACACGAATGCAGGTATGCAGTTATGGAGAAGCAAATGTTAACCATAGTGACGCGTTGGGCGGAAAAGCACCGCGTCACCACAAAAATTTATAAGAATAAATAAATTAAGTTCTCGCGACTTACCAGTTCCAGTTATCGAAATGGTGGCTTCTTTCGATGTGTCGACGATATATGGAATATGGGAAGAGGAGATGGATTTACTGTCGACGATGCCCTCAGGGCTGTTATTAATCTGTTCTTATACCGCTTAGACGAAGAGGAAAACCCTGAGCGTTGATGTGAAGCACCTGGCTTCGCCGCTGTTGATTGTCGTCGTAGGATTGAACGGCGGATACGATGTTGAATATGTCGATTCGTAGCACGGGTGGCAACTTCCACCAATTTTTTGAATTTAATAAAACTGACAATAGTCACACGAACGTCCTCACGGATGACAATGTAATGTTATTTTTAAAAAAACACGAGGAGAGCAGATCGACAGATAAAAATGGAAGTGACCGAATAGAATCAGACAACCCGACCGAAGTGAGCAACACACGAAAAAAGGGCCCGTTCGATAAAGGGTTCGTTCGATAAAGGGCTCGTTCGATAACGGGCGTGTTCAATAAAAAGGTCGCGCCCGAACACATAGTGTCGACATTAAATCATTTGAGACCTTTTTTTATATGGAAGGGAATTTGACCGACATACAAACCAATGAAATGGCTATGTCAAAAATATGAAAATATTACAGACTAGACCAAGACTTCACAGTTGGATATTAATATTAAGACAATTGGATATTGGACAATATTATGGATATTAAGACAATATTCCTGCAGATTTCCAATGTAGACTTAAAAATCAGGAGAAATCAATGTTATCGAATACGTACATAAGAAGAAGAATTAAATCAAAGTAATATCCGTTCAAAAATAGCCAGGTCCATCATCCAGTAATTCTTCGTATGATGAGCAGGAAAAACAATGAGTACAAGAAGTTAAAATTATTAATAAAAATAAAAATTCTCACAAGCCTTTTACCACAATTCATTTTCAAAAGGAAAAATTTCGCCCACCATATTCCTATTAAAGAGGATATTATTAACCAATACAACCAAAAATACAAGCAGTTGTTAATTGAATCATTTGATGAAAGTATAATAAAATTCATTAAAGTTGATATAATAGTAAATGATATTCGATATTACATTAGACATAATAAATTATTACCATGAAAAAGAAACAGGACATTCACGAATCAACGAAATTCACGAAGGACTTAAAAGAATAATTTACTACCCAAATCTGGAATATAAACAGGCTTATGCATGCGACCAATGTAATCAGATGAAGGTCGATCGGAAACCAATGGAGGCCTTGCTAGAACTTTCGCAAACGTCAAAATGTGTGAGTTTTTATGTATGTATCTGTTCCTCATTGACAGCCCACTCAATCCACCCTTTCAGCTATAGATAAATTTTCTAATTTTTCGACAGGTAATCTAATTTAAAACGAATGACAGATATGGCAGAGGGTTTACGAACCATAATAGGAAAATTCACTCAAAAACAAACAAAAAAAAAAATTCTAATCGATGTTCAAACTGGAAAAATAGATAAAGAAATTGTCTACAAAGGAATAATGAAAACCAACGAGAAATGTTGAAAAAAGAAAATAGTAAAAGGAAACCTTATATAAAAGAGGGAAAAGAATTTTTTGTAAAGGATTTTAAGGCAAATATTCATAAACTAGAAATCAAATTTAAGAAACAACCATTTAATAAAAATATAGCCAAGGTCAACATAAAAAGACATCGAAAGAATGTTATTATTACAGGCAAAGGACAACAAGCCAGTTCAAGTTTAATTGCTGAAAAAGAATCCACACAAATAACACCCAACCATGTTTACCACGATGATAATTTATCTGATATTTACTATCTCGGTTATTATTAATAACTCTTCGTAATATCAGCGGCTGTAGCAATTGAAAAATAGACACAAATATAGGATACACGCGAATAAAAACGGATCCAGTGCAACTTTTTGACACAAAGAAATTTATAATACACAGAATTGAGTTGAAGTATATAGGAACAGCTATAACTGAAATTAAAAAGACAAATTCTTTAGGCTTACATAACCACAGATAAGTGACTCTAGCTCAAAAAATTCACGACATGGAATTTAAACTGTGTACTTTATTTCCACACGAACGTTAACAAAAATCTTCAACAGACTCCCAAAATATCCTATAAGAGTATTTATTCCAAACTATATTAACTAATAAAAAAACAAACTATTTAAATTAAACGAATATCAATACCCAAATTAAATGTCTTTTAGAGTAATCATTTCAAAGAAATCAATGAAATAAAATATTCAAAGCAGAAACATTATATCAAATGCAATAACCACATAATTATTATAATATTGTTACATGTTCGAATAATGTCACGTACCACTGTAGTTGCCCAAAATGCAAGATGCAAAAACATAACCATAACAAATTCATGGATCATTCTCAAAGGGGAAAAGTGTTACGCGTACCAGTATCGCGCATTGCGATGACACGATGCAATACGAAACGATAACCATGATATATACATGGATCATTTTCGAAGGTCATTATGTAAGTGCAATGCCATTCGGGGTACTTAAATCGAAGTGCAAATGATTTAGCGCGTGAACTCGAGATTTATTTGCGTAGAAGGTATGAGAAGATTCCGGATTGGTTGGATCAACTATATAAGCGACTACAGCAGGCTGTAACGGTGAGGAGTATTGTTGATTAAGCGAACAGCGACAGTGCGCGTTAAGAGGAGTATGAAAAAATAATGTTGAAGTGAATGAAAATTGTACGCAAATCAAAGAGGCTGGCAGTGATTTTGGAAACGTGATAAGTTATCATTGATCTAGTGAAGTGATAGTTTTATTGATTGAAGTGTTTGTGATATTGAAGCGAATCAATAAAATTTATAGACAATCTTAAATTGAGTTGTGTGTTTCAATTGCAGGAAATTTAATGTTTACGAAGAAAAAAGCTGCGAATCTGGATGAGCGCAACACCGGTGTCAGAAGAGGGATTATTCGTGCAATAGTGAATTGAACACAATCGAACACTTAATGCCACGCAAAGTCATAGTACTAACTTTTCGGGAACAGAAGGAAGAATTGGAAAAGCGGAACATTTCTACCGATGGAAGCAAGGCTGGACTAATCACCTGGCTAAAAGCAGGCAAGGCTGGCAGCGGAAGGGATGGATCCGGAGTCGTTTGATTTTCCCGATGCGGAAAGTTGCGCTGCAAGTGAGGAGGAGGAACAAATTCTGGCTGCGAAAGCGCTGACGTGAATGTTGATGATAATGCAGAATCAATCAACCGAAATAAACGAGAAGCTCAACCGGCAGTAAATCGACTTAAACGAGAACTTCGACCGGTAGTCAACTGAATTAAACAAGAAGCTCGATCGGCAATCAACTGCGTTAAACCAGCTCGAAAGGCAATCTACCGATCTGAACCGGAACCTGGGCCAGCAGGCAGCTGACTTGAAGGCAGATTTAGGTGAACTAAACCAAAAGATGAACCTTCAAATTAAAGGTTTCGAAGAAAGGCTGGCCAAACTCAGGCCACTCACTAGCCCGGCCCCGATAGCGAGTAACCCGACCCCGATAGCGAGTTCAGCTTATATATCAACAAGGAATGTAAAAGCCTTAACTTTCGATGAACAAATGGCTGGCGCATTTACAAAACCTAGTTTGAAGCTGTCGCTCAAACAAATCACTGGAGTGAACAGGAGGCAGCAGCAGCATTAATTTTTGTCCTGACGGGTCCAGCTGCTGAAATTCTTCAAGCTCCATCGTTATCATGAACGCACTTGACTCGTTCGTACTCGTATACACGTCGCAGCTACGGAACCAGATGCAGAGACTATGCAGAACTTCACAGCAATTAGCCCAGGAAATTGAAAGGTTTGCACTTTTAGCTTACCCAGCAAACGACCCTGATCATCAAGATGATGTGGCAACGGAAGCGTTCATTAGCGTGTTGCAGGACACGGAAATGCAACAAGCTCTGCGTCTAGCCGAAGCAGCCAAAACAACTGCTCGTAACACAGCCAGGATCCGGGAGATTACAACGGAAGAATGCAGATGTGAGCACTTTGACATAAACGAAGAGGCACAGGTCGATGGTTCCCCTTTTCTTTGGAATTGTGGTGAACGAAGGCATCTACAACGAAACTGCAAGCAGCGAAAGAGATCAAACTATTGCCCGGCGTGTACCACTAGGAGGAGACTAAGGACAAAACCAGAGCCTGGCAAAAACGCTCCTCAAACTAAGGGGTCGGGAAATGCATAAAAGCTCAGCAGAAGTTGGCTAGGAGGATCGATGTCCCTAGCACCACCATCATAGTATCCAGGCTACTTCGAGGAGAAGCAGACTTATGTGTTCGTGGACAAGTCGACGGTGAACATTGCACCTTAACTATTGACACTGGTGCAACAAGGTCAATATTACAACCAGCCCTGGTGAGCGGACTTTTACTCTCCAAAGGCAAACCACTTTTGCTACGAACAGGTAAAGACGATCGAGGGCAAAAGAGTATGGTGACTCATGTTATAGACTCGCAAGACGCTAAGCCAATTCGATAAGCAGCAAGACGACTTCCATTAGCTAAGCATGGAGAAGTGCTCTCGGAAATGAAAAACAAGGGGTAATTGAGTCATAAATCAGCCCGTAGGCCTCACCTGTAGTCCTGGTGAAGAAAAAGGATGAAAGCACTCGGTTTTGTGTCGACTACAGACAGCTCAACAATGTCACGAAAAAAGACAGCTACTCGCTTCCACGCATCGACTATATTATGGATACAATGGCAGATTCGACGTAGTTCTCTACTCTTGACGTAAAAGGTGGGTACTGGCAGTTTGAAATCGATAACAAAGACAGAGAGAAAACTGCATTTTCAGTGACTGTGAGCAGTATAATTACGCTAAAACAATAAAGTTACATTTATAACTTCTTGTGTATTAATTAAGAGCGCGGAAGCTCTAAAAAATTTCATTTTTTGTCCAGTGTTGTAAACAAAAACTTAAGTCGAGTAAAATTTTCAGAATGTCGGGCACGAAGAATTACTATTCTTAGGTTTTATGAGTCAATTGGTATGAAATGCGACTCAACGTTACGATAAAGAGGTGAGCAGTAGAGGCAGAATTTTTTACTTACAGGATGCCATGAGAATTGCATTATATAAGTAAAAAAAAGGATGAATTCATTTTTTAGATTGAGTACAACTAGCATACAGATTGGCATTATCTTTGTTAATATTATACTTTTTAACTATTTGCATTCTAGCTAGTGGACCTCCATATATTTTGTGGAAATCAAACTCCATTATATTCAACGAACTTGAGTTGTTGCAATATTTTGGCGAGGTTGCCCGTTATCCAGGATTGTGACCAAGAAACTAGGTGTACCCATTAAACAAAATGATGAAGAAAAATATAATAAACTAGGGGTGGGGATATGCATCCCGACGGGCGAAGAAGCCTCAACCTGATGCGGGTTGATCTCCAGCAATCTGGCAGGGGATGAGCCTCTAGCTCATTTTGCTGTGGTGGAACACTTGGCCACTGAAGAATCAAAAGCTACAGGTGAACAAATCACCGAGCCAGACTGTTGCGGACTTCGCCTCATAGAGTATACAAGCCTACCAGGAACAGCGAGCAGACAATAGGCAAGCATTCCATCAACCGCATTGCATTAGCAAAAAGATGGTTTTCACAACACCCCTCCTGCTAAGACTTTTCGTCTCAGTGCGATCGAGCCATAAATACAAGAAGCACAAAGGAGGCGTTGAGGACCGCAGCCATTGACCCCAAGTGCCATTGAAAGTCACAAACCGAACCCTGTGGAAAGCGAAAAAATGACGCCCAACAGCTACGAGACTTTGATGATAGTATACCGAAAACGTCACCTGAGCACGATCTGATTACGACGATCAAAGTGAGGAAGAACGGCATACATCAAAAACACAAAGGTTTAGGACTTCGCTTAAACAAAACCGCGGTCTTAAATGGAATGAAGAATGCAACTAACGTCCAAAAAATGTTAATAAGGACATTAATACAGAATTATCGAACTTTTTTTTTTTTTTTTTTTTTTTTTTTTTTTTGGCGGGCGATGAAGACATTTACATCCGCAGTGAGGGACTCGCTGGCAGCAGTACCGACCTGTCTACCAGAATACCCTCTAAACACCGCCCCTGTCAGGGAACCTAGCATGGAACTGTTTGTCACATTACTTCGGGTTAGGCCCCCCCTTCCATCGCCTGATGGCGCCTTCGGATCGCAGCTGAGGGGACTGGGAGGACAGTTTTTTGTTTCATTTTTTTTTTTTTTTTTTTGATTTTTTTTTTTTTTTTTTTTGTTTTTTGTTTTTTTTTTTTTCTTTTTTCCTGTTATTTACATTTTATTTTTGTAATTTTTTTTTTTTTTTTTTTTTTTTTTGTTATTTTTTTTGTTTGTCCTTCCTGCTTCTCAGCTGGAGGCAGGATAGGATTACTGCGAACGCAGCCCTTCCTCTCCCCGTGCCTGCCTCCGGTCTAAGATTTCCTTCTTCGTGAGAAGGACCACCCGCACGTAATGTGCCACACAGTTCCATTTGTCAATTGAGGCTAGCATCACATCCAGCACAGCCTCTGGCGAGAGCTCTCCGACTCTCTCGAAGAGCAACCCTCGTTCGCCAGCCCACCTCCCACATATAAAAAAGGTGTGGAACGCGTCGTCCTCACATCCTGGACAGAACAAGCACTCAGGAGATCGTGCTTTTCCCATCTTATGGAGGTATGATCGAAAGTATCCGTGGCCGCTGAGGAATTGGGTGAGGAAGTAATCTGTCTCACCTCTACACCGGTTGAACCACTTTCTCACGTCTCCGATGAGACGTGCCGTCCACCTTCCCCTTGTCTCACTTTCCCAGGTGCTCTGCCACATATCCAGGGTTCTTTGCCTCTCTTCGCGCGCAATAGTTTCCCTTCCTTGCTCCGCCCTCCGAAGGTAGATCCTGCTGCGCTCCTTCGCTAGGAGAACGATGGGAATTGAGCCCGCAATGACCATCACTGCCGGCTCCGAGACCGTGCGGTACGCACAAGCGACTCGTAATGCTCCTCTCCTTTGTACCTGGACCAAGTGCTTCCGGTACGTGCGCTTGTCAAGCGCGTCAGCCCACACCTCACATCCGTACAGGAGTATAGACTCCGTGGTGTTCATCAACAGGCGTCTTCTGCTTGGAGCCGGACCCCTAACATTGGCCATTAGTCGACTTAGAGCCGACACCCTCGCTGAAGCTTTGCTCGCGGCCTCCGTGATCTGCTGCAAGAACCTCATGTTGCAGTCGATTATCAGACCAAGGTATTTGAGTGCGTTCTTGGACTCAACAGTTGTATCGCCCACCACCACAGGAAGAACTCTGGGAATTCGTTTTTTCGTTAGTATTACCACCTCTGTCTTTTCGAGCGCGAGGGTGAACCCACGGTTTGTCATCCATTCGCGCACTTGTCTCATCACCGTGCCTAGTTTGAGCTGAACCTGTTCGACCGACCGTCCAGTGACCAAAGCCGCCACGTCGTCCGCGTACCCCACAAGTCGCGCCTCTTCCGGAAGTCTTAGCCTCAACAGCCCGTCGTACGAGGCATTCCAAAGGTCCGGTCCCAGGATGGACCCTTGCGCGACTCCTGATGTAACGTCTACCACCCGTTGCCCCTCCAGTGTAGCGTATTGCAATCTGCGGTCCTTCAGATAGTCTTTTAGTATCCGCAACAAATATTCGGGAACTCTGAAAGTGTTTTCCAGGGCGCTTATGATATCCGACCACCTCGCAGAGTTGAAAGCGTTCTTAACATCCAGTGTCACCAGCAGCACGATTCGCTTTGATCGTTGGTCCGCCTCTGCTCTCCGGACCACACTCGTCACCTCCATAATGGCGTCGATCGTGGATCTACCTGGTCGGAAGCCATGTTGGTGAGGGGATAGGTCTCCAGCAGCTCTGATTGCGTCGGTGAGCCTCCCCCTGATGAGTTTCTCTAGAACCTTTCCAGCGACGTCCAACATACACAGCGGACGGTATGACGACGGCAGCGCTGGGTCCCCCTTTCCTTTGCTAATCAGAACAAGCCTCGCCTCCTTCCACCGATGCGGAAATACACCCTCCTTCAGGCAGCAGTTGAAAGCGCGGAGCAGCAGGTTAGGGTCACGCTGATGTACCATCTGTAGCACCTCAGCTGGGATTCCGTCCGGTCCCGCAGCCTTCCTCTTTTTCATCGACGCCATGGCTACATCCAGTTCTTCGGCAGTGAATGGAGGGCCATCGAATTGCACTTCTTCCGTACCTGCTTCTTGGCGTAGGGGGTGGGTTGGAAACAGCGCTCTGACTATGCCGTCCATTTTTTCAGCTTCAAGAATGCAAGGTGCTCGTAGCGAACCAAGCTTTCGCATTACGAGTTTGTAGCCCAGTCCCCACGGATCTCTGTTCACGTCCTCAATGAGCTCCTGCCAACGACGCGCTTTGCTCTTCTTAATCAGGCTACGAAGGAGTTTTCTTGCGGACTTGTACTCAACCTCGCGAGCGCATGCCTCTTCTCGGCTTTTAGAGCGCTGCACCATACGTCGGAGCTTGTGACATTCCCTTCGTTTTGCAGCAATTTCCGGAGACCACCAATACACAGCAGGTTTACCATGTCGTGGACGTCGTCGGGGCATAGAAGCGCCGCAGGCAGAGGTGATTACGTTCATAGTGTGGTCTACCACATCTTCAGCCGAGGCCTGGTCGGGTCCCACCGGAGCCATTGGGGTAGATATGCCCCTTGAAAGCGCGTGATCGAACTTCTCGGTGTCCATTTTTCCGAGATTCCACCCCTTGGGTGCTGGTCGGGTCGATGGCCGACGCGAGGTAGAAGCTCCAATCTCGAATGAAATATACTGGTGGTCGCTTGCCGAATAATCTTCAAGAACCCTCCAGTTTCGTACCGTAGGTACAAAACTCTCGGATGCGAATGTCACGTCCGGGATCGTTCCCTGGCAACCACTGCGGCGAAAGGTGGGTGTGTTTCCAGTGTTCACGACCACGAGTCCAGTTCTGGATGCCATTTCGAGGATTTTCGCTCCCCTAGGATCAGTCCGGTGCATGCCCCACTCAATTGCCTTTCCGTTAAAGTCACCTCCAACAAGAATGGGCCCTCGGGTACTCATAACAGCATCTTCCAGCGCATCGAGTCGGCTCAAAAAGGATGCGAAGGGTTCGTTCGGTGTAAAATAGACACTGAAGAAAGTCGAAGCTGCGCAACGAATCCACACAAAACCATCCCCTTTGCGGTGGCTCTCAACACACAGTCGGGCTCCGTTTCGCACCCAGATGGCAGCGGTGCCAGATTCGTCTTGGAACCAATCTGGAGAGTCCCTGTTGTGGTGCTGCTCGCAGAGCAGTAACAGGTCAATCGATTTTTCCCTCACGGTCTGATCCAGCAAGTCCTGGGCGACCACACTCCGGTGCAGGTTAACTTGCAATACTCGGGTCATCGTAGTTTCGATTTCGCGTCTTTTAGAGCCTCCCTGAAGACAGAACACTTCCCGGTTCCCAACTTATGAGTCAGGTCTTTAGTCTCCTTTCCTGCTGCTTTACATAACACACAACATGCTGTGTCGGTGCACGCCTTGGCGTTGTGCCCAGTTTCTCCGCACCTGTAGCACATGCCTCTTCTATCCGGTCCTTTGCAGCCCAGCGCCTTATGGCCGAAACCGAGGCACTTAAAGCATCGGATGGGATCTGCCCTCTTCCGGATTATGCACACAACCCATCCGACCTTGACCTTTCCTTTGTCTAGCATTGGTTTCGCGTCCCTTTCGATGAGGTTAACTATAGCTACTCGCTGTCCCCTGCTGTTTTCGGAGGTAACCTCCACTTTCATTTCGCCGGCTGTACGGAACTCCTTCCGCAGTGCCTCCTCCACCTCGGCCACGTCCGTAACGCAGTCGATATCCCTGATTTCGAGGGTCACCCTTGGCTCGAGCGCGGACACGCTGGCCTTTTCACCGACTGCTTTCTGGACTGCGTCGCGAAAAGAGTCTTTGTTGGCTGCGTCTGGCCCAAATTCAACCAGGAGGCCACCAGCTCGCGTTTGTCGTACTGCTTTTATGGATGTATCCATCTCCTCAGGTCTGACCGCCTGTTTGATTTGGCGTAGTACCTCTGCGTACGAATTGCCATCCATCGGTTTGATTAGTATTGCTGGCCCTTTTTTCTTTCTTCTCCTCTTGCGACGCTGCCGTTTCGCCTTCGGCTGGCTAGCGATCTGCGGGTTGCCAGGGACGCAGTTCGTATCAGAATCAGCCGGCTGCTCCTTCTGAGGGTAAAGCCTAGCAGGACGCGCAACCATTTGGGTTGCACCAGGGTTGCGAGACGTCTCAGGTTTAGTGAGGGTCTTTTCGTCGAGGGTTAGCCTTTTTGCGGCTCTTTTTGCGGCCTTGCTGAGGACTGTCTTGAAGCCATCATCGGTCGGCTCTTCCTTTTTCTTTTTCTCAGCCTCCCTTTCGATAGGGCTGCTGGCCACCCGTTTGGGAGCAACCGGTGTTTCTGCAGCTCGCAGCACCGTACTCATTCTCGCATTTTGGTCCGCCTCAGCTTTCAGCCACCTGCGTCGAAAGTGGCCGATTTGGTCCAGGAGTTCCTCCATCTCTAAGAGGCCGTTCGTAACCCCCTTGTTAACGGTCTTTTGGCCGTTCGCTGCTATTGTCTGCTTCAGAACCTTTCCAAGTTCTTGCAGCCGTTCCTGCTCATCCAGCCGGTCCATTGCGATCGAGTTCTCAACAGCATCTCCCAGGGGCATGCTTTTGAGGCTCGGTTCGATATCGCGGCGTGCTCCGTCAATGCCAGTGAGTGGCGCTGTTGTGCTCGCAAGGGAATTCGAGCGTACCATTTGAGCAGGATTAGGAGTTCGGAGCACCTTCGTCCTTCGAGTAAAGGCACTCATCTGAGCTCTCTCCTCGTTCCCCTTTCCGCCACAAATCGTCCCGTCAGGTTCGCAATGGTGGTTTGTTGCGGCCGACCGCCCGAGAGCAGCTACCGGAGGTATGCTCTCAGAGCTCGGGTCACAGTTGCGAGGTATTTTACCTGCGATGAGCGGGGCAGAGACGCCCGAAAGGGACTTGGAGCTGTCCATCTGTGCTGGCCCTGCTGGCGGAGTCCGAAGTAACTTCTGCTTCCTTGTGAAGGAACTCATGTCCGCTGTCTCTTCGTCCCCTTCTCTGGAACAACTCTTTGAGTTCTGTTCCTTTTCCGTCAGCGAAAATTTAGGCGTATTCGGCTCTTTTGCCTCCTCGGCACTTGTGCTGGACATGGGTGTCTCTCGCGCTTTTTCGTCTGCCACGGGCCGGTCCGGCGTGCGCGCAATCTTCCGACTACGGGCAAAAGCCGCCGCGATGTCGGGTTGGCGTCCTCTCTGCATTCCCTTCGCTGCGCTCTCATGTCTGCTTTCAGACACGAGTTCACATCTCCCCGGTGTTTCAATTGTTCGTTTTTCGTTGTTTGGTTGTTTTTTCTTCGCATCCATCGTTCCTGTGTCCATGGTTTTGAAAAAATCAATTTAAAAATTTTCCAAGCGCATACAAAACTCTCGTAAGTTGCCACCATTAACAAAAGAAAAAGAAAGGAACACAGGGCTGTGAGACACTAACGGCTGCCCGATGAGGTGTGGCCGGGTTTACCTTAACTATTACCCTGTTTCAGCCCTGCCTGCTGTTTTCCTTCAGCAGACCTGACGGCCGCATCTCCGGCTCAACAGGCTGAGGGGAGGTTGATTCACGCCATGAGCCAGATCTTATCCCATTACGGACCTTCGTCATCCGTCCGCAATTATACCGACTTCGGTAATGCCGAAATAACTTCTTTGAATACTCCTAAAACCACTTCGTCCGTATATCGTCATCACGGTATCGCCTTCGGCTCAACTGAAAGTCTCGCGTTATCGGCTCGACGTGAGAGAGGAAGAATAATTCCTTAGCATGGCGGTTCACTTCCGCCCCTCAATTCTAACACTTTATCCACTGACTCTTACTGCCGATCGTTCAAGCATAGAGCTCACACCGACACACCTTGGGTCGCTCTCCGGGATTGCATATTAACTCACCCATGGCGCCGCCCCGACATGTCTCGCCTGGGCAGACTGGTCGACCCTCACAGGCCTACCCGCCGTCGTAAGTGATTGAGCTCATGTCCCTTCGGATCAACAGACAAGCCAGCCCCGGTCAGAACCGAGTATTTTTTTAAATTTTGTTACTATTCAGGGTTCCACATGGGTTAGCCCCTTGAACTACTTAAACTACTTAAAATACTTAAACTACTTACCGGCTCGGCCCACGCATTTATTTTTTAATGCGTGGACTTGTCCACCGTTAAGGTAGGACCATTTTGTTGGGGAAGAGGTTTGGAAAACAGGAGGATGTGAGGATAAAATTATTACACAAAAGCCCGAGGAGCGGGATAGAGTTCTACTAAATGGACGTGGCGTAGGGACGAGGAAACAGGTTTGCTGTTGGGCTTTGGTTTTTTTTTTTTTTTTTTTAATTTTTTTTTTTTTTTTTTGTTTTTTTTTTTTTTCTCGATATCACCAGGACGGACAAACACTCACATCAGACATGCTATTTTGGTTCGCGACTGGCTTTCGTGAGGTAGTTGGCTATGTGAGTATCGCAAAAATTAAATGTTTTCCCAAGTTACCGGTGTGTTCAACCCACGTTGATGTGAGTGTACCTGTACACCCCGCATCTCCTAGGGTTGAACTCCTGTAACTTACTGCCGCCACGCCTGGCCGTGCTACGCAGTTTCCTACACAGCAGCAGCCTGACTTCGCAGTTCTGAATGCTGTCATTTGACACTCTGCCCAGTACCTCCTTATAAACCAGCAGCCCGTAGTCATCCTTATGGTCAACAGTTTTGGATCCACGGGTCCCCCAATCCACCACCCGGGGACGCGTCAGGTAGCGGATAGCAATGGTTCTGTCTAGGAAGTGCATAGACGAGTGCGCTATTGGAAAGATAACAGGGTTGGATGAGGAGAAAGAACGGCACGACAGATATGGTAGTAGGGGTATTAGGAGTTTGACAGAGCCAACCGCCGCTGACAAGCCTACCAGGAACAGCGAGCAGACAATAGGCAAGCATTCCATCAACCGCATTGCATTAGCAAAAAGATGGTTTTCACAACACCCCTCCTGCTAAGACTTTTCGTCTCAGTGCGATCGAGCCATAAATACAAGAAGCACAAAGGAGGCGTTGAGGACCGCAGCCATTGACCCCAAGTGCCATTGAAAGTCACAAACCGAACCCTGTGGAAAGCGAAAAAATGACGCCCAACAGCTACGAGACTTTGATGATAGTATACCGAAAACGTCACCTGAGCACGATCTGATTACGACGATCAAAGTGAGGAAGAACGGCATACATCAAAAACACAAAGGTTTAGGACTTCGCTTAAACAAAACCGCGGTCTTAAATGGAATGAAGAATGCAACTAACGTCCAAAAAATGTTAATAAGGACATTAATACAGAATTATCGAACTGGAGGACCTCGTTGAAAGAATCCAGCAGTTTCGCCGCAGGTTGCTAGGGACAGAGCGCGAGCTACAAGAGCTCAAGGAAATGTCTGAAAACAAGACCTCCTTCACCAAAAATACTACTTCTTGCTTAAAAGGCAAGAGGGTGGCATGTAGCTCACTAAAACCTAATCGAAGGAAAAGGGTAAAGGGGCCGCAACCAGACAATAGTTAAGGGGAGGAGAGAGATGCTGATTTTCAATTGGTACGCTGCAAATTAACAGAAAGCTACGAAGGGAACACAGCGCGACTTTTGTCAAGCGTCGAGCGTTGGGACTAAAAAAATAAAATACTTCGAATCTCTAAAATGAAACGTTATTTGAAATATTTAACGGCACAACATCAAACTGACTATTGTTAAAAGGCGAACACTCGCAACCGTTTCTCAATAACAACTCTGTCTTCTCAAAAAGCGAACACTCGCAACTGTTGCCTAACAACAACTGTTTTCTTCTCAAAAGACAAACACTCGCAACCGTTTCCTAATAACAACTGGTTTTCAGCAACTATGTCTAAATCTCTTCTAATATTTTATTATCCTTAACTAATGCTGACATGATTATATTCTAAAAGGTCGATGTAACTTCCGTTGACTTTTTGATCTATTTCTAGAAAAGAATTTTTTATATAAAAACCAATTGCTTTGCTTTTTAGATCAATATATTTTTTTTTCTTTACACAAAAAGAAAAAAGAAAAGATGTGTGTAAAGAAAAAAAAATATATTGATCTAAAAAGCAAAGTAATTGGTTTTTATATAAAAAATTCTTGATTATATTCTCTTATACTAAATTGTTTTGCATGCATATTTCTCTATTATCAAAATGTTTAGTTTGCATATCATATTATCAAAAATGTTCAGTTTGAAATTTCTTTATGATTCGTTATTATTGAAATGTTTAGTTTGCATATCATATTATCAAAAATGTTTAGTTTGCAATTTCTTCATGATTTGTCATTTTCTAATTTTATTTGTGACCAAGAGTATGTAGTGATTGGAATTTGAGGCTTGGTCATCATAATTGGTTTAGGACTGGCTAATGACGTCACTTACGTGACAGCAAAAGATTCGAAACAGACGCCCGAAAAGCACGAAGCCACAAAACCCAGCGTGATGCCTAAAAAGACTAGGCGCAAGCAGCGTAGGAATACTCTACTCATCAAGCCCGCTGACGGCAGGACTTACACCGAGGTCCTCAAGCAGATCAGGCAAAATGCGGAACGCGAAATAACTGGATTCTGCAACCGAACGGTAAGAGCGACAAAAACAGGCAGCCCTCTCATAGAATGCGAGGCGGAGTCCACTGACAAAGGCCTGTTCGAGAGCGCCGTCAAAGGACATCCTTGCCTTTAAAGTTATTATCTCGACATTAAAGTCAATGTCCTCTGTGGAAATAAGAGACCGTGACTGTGTTGCGGATGGCAAAGAATTAGAAGAGCTGGATGGTATTGTGACTGATCTGGAACGCCGCTATCTGGGTGCGGGATAGTGCTCTACTCTCCGTTCGGACTTGCTCCAGTGGGGATGGCTTTGTGCTGATTGGTATATGAGATTCACAAGCGTGTATTTCACACCGAATGAGGCAATTCAATTTGTTCAAAAGAGGCTCTATAAACTGGAGGAAGATGTCTCTAGCACAGAAGGACAAATTCTTGTGGGCGGTGACTTTAATGCCAAGGCAATAGAATGAGGTATGCCTCGTCAAAATCCAAGAGGAAAGCGAATCCTATAAATGGTGTCTAGGAGGGAACCTCTCATCGTTTTGACGAAAAGGCTGCTTGGGAACCATTTAAGGTGTGACATTGCTCCGGAGTCCTTAGTGCCTAGAATGTACACATGGAGGGTACTGGAGGACGGCTCAGCGAGCGATAACTAGTAGATTGCTTCCGGAATTGGTGAGCGTGCTGCTTGAAGCCTAGCAACCAAACCTTCAAGTTTAGGTTGGAGCATTGCTACAATGAATGTCGACGCGTTTGTCGCAGTTCTTATGAACAATGAAACCATGACTGAGACGAGGGGATCTCAGCTGAAAAAATAGTGAATTTGATGCTGATCAACAAGGAGAAGGGGAATTCGAAGCAACCATATTCATATCAGCCCACGTTTATGTTGAACGCCGCTAGGAAACTGCTCATGAGACTCATCAGGGAGCGACTTGGGGAATGCATTCCCAACGATATCTTTTGCTCCATACAGCGTTTCTCTGTGTCCCTCTACGGTATATATTATTATGGCTCTGTGTCCGAATTTGCTATTGGCTGTCCAGGGTACGATTTTTGCGAATTTAACGTATATATTACGTTGTGGTTATACGCTGTTGGTTAGTTTTCTTTAATTTATTTTATAGATTTTCGCCTATTCATGTAGTAGGTGAGTTTGTTTTCCTTTTTCGCAGTAGATTTAAGCTAGGAAATACGGTTTTGCATTAAAATCGCGGTTTTCTACGTTTTAGACGCGGATATGATGTTTGAATGAATGTTTGAAATTATTTAATTGTTGTTACTTTTGAAAAGTAACAATTATTCAAATAACTTGTAGAGTTTATCCCTGTTGATGCAAATTCATATTCACTTAGTAAAGAAGAAAATCATTGTAGAAAAACATTGTAGGTAAATTCTTTTATCTATAATGTTTTTTAATAATTTAGTTCAAATACTCCTGACGCCGTTTCAGTAGACTGTATCTTCTTCACTAGTTTGTAGAAGATACAATTTATCGTAACGGCGTCATGAGCTTTAAATTTAATCATTAGAAAATTGTGTAGGTCAAATTTATTGGATCAAAAAAAGATATAACTAGAATTGACTGAAAATTTGACTTTAAATGGAAAACATTAGAGATAGAGTGATTCACTCAAGCGCTCGCAAGTAATTCGTTCAATTATCACACATCTAGGGGATCATTGTTTTCATTATTAATATGCAGGTGAATGAAATGGAGCAAAATAAATTTTAAACAAATAACATTGTGATCGCATTGCCACTGACAACTTAATTTATGTTAGATTATATGAAAAAGTTTACTTAGAAAACTTTATTCTGAAATATGTACATATATATGCATAGCTCGAGTATATTTTCGAATTCCGCACGCACCGTGCCAAGTACACCTTCGACAAGCAAGGTAAGGCTGCTAATCCTCCAAATAAACTGCCATCTGGGCTTTCAACCTTTTTAAATTTTATCATAGCATATCTTTGATCGTTAGATGAAGAAACAATAATAATATTAGTTCGAATTTTTCTTTAGCCTGAAATGAGCATCTGCAACGTTTTCCAAGAATAATGGAGGAAAATATATTTACAGCTCCAACGGTGTTTGAGGCAGAAATAGATTCATCATCAATAAAAGACCCAGAAGTTGGAAAGAATCCCAATAAGGTTTCGGATTGGCTATCGGAATAGCTTGTCGACTCGGCCAAAGAGACATTTTGAAACATTATTTGTTTTAAGTTTTGGTATGATTCTTTACAAGTTCGAAGTATTGAAATAGTATTTTCGATAGGATCTTGATTGATGTACGAGATAATCAGCTACTGTTGAGTGCTAAAGACATCTTTCTGTAGCACGTAAATAGCATTGATTTAGCGTATTAATCCATCGAAACAGTAGCGCTACTCATACTGATTTCACTATACTATATATTATACTATATATATATATATACTACACTATATATATATATATATATATATATACTATACTTTATATATATATTACTATATTTCAGCTCTAGTTCTGCTCTCCTAGCAGTCTCCTCTTCTCTACTATCATGCTGAAAACGTACTTACTAAACTCAGCTGCAATAGATGAAGAAACATAATAAACGAAAAACCGGAGTCGCTAGTTTAACTAACATTTTAACTGTCGAAAGTACCTGGCTTCACATTTGTTGGCTTACGTAAAGTTGTGATTATATTATCAACAATTCGCTCCTTTTTTTAATCTTTAGACGATATTACCACCATAATTAGTTATACTACTCATATGAAATACTAACGCTTTTGGGATTACTAACAGATGGGACGTATCGTGACATATATAAATTTTTTTATAGTAATAGACTGTTGATTACGATTGATAATATATTTCTATATTCCTGAAAATACTCTTTGTTGATTCCAGTGGAATGTTATATTCTCATCAACTATAGATTATACTATATGCATCAAAAATTTTCGTTTATTTTATTTCAAATATTCTCTAGCTAATTCCAACACGTCATCTGTAAAGGTATTTAGTAGTAGGTAGTATTAGTAGTAGTATTTAGTAGTAGGTATTTACTGAAACAGAACGAATGTTTTTTTTATTTTCCACTTTCAAGCCTATTTGAAAAGACTTGTGAGGACGGCACACTTTAGTATTTTATTTATCTTCCTTCTTTTTCTTCAAACACACAAAATTGGCACTTTGAATGGATCCTTTCTTTTGTACGTGCAACAATTCAAAAATTTGTCACTAATAACACAATCACAGTATTTAACGATTACGAAAATATTTGTCGCTAACTAACCATATTACTGTTATCAGACACGGTATCTCCTGATCTCTCCTTGAAAATATCGCAAGAATTTCACTTCCTGCAAATTTTCACACTCAAATTTTCGCCCAATTTTTCCACGGCTTACGGAGAGTGTACGATTGATTCCTTAACACTTGCTCGGAAGAGCATCGAACAGCCCGCGTTAATAGTTACGACGTAACCGTTATTTCTTTTCACGAGAGCAGCAAAATATCTTCGTTTTTTGTCACGAGACCCGAAAGGAAAAGATATCCGACCGCAATCCCTCCAAGAAAAGAAACTCCCCACATATCGCGTGTTCGGTTGTGGCGACTTTCATCCCGCAAGTGTGTCACCTTGACGGCATTGTCACACTTGCGAGGTAAATGTTGATAAATTTACAACTTTCAAGTGTGGCATCCTGGCGGAATTGGCACACTTAAGAGGCGGATCACAACACATCCCAGCAAACAATATAATCATTATATAGGGAATATTTCGGTGTACTTTATTCCTTAGTGCATAAGACCTATCAATTCTATGGGAAAACAGTTTGCATGTACTTTACCTTATTTTATCCCTGATTTTAACATGGGCCATGTCATTGACAATCAGGTTTACAAGTTTGATCATTATGTATACCTTATGATAAGGCATAAATAATGACATAATAGAAGTGGTGATTGCACTGCGCAAAATGCACTAAACCTAGAATTTTCGCTCATTCGAGATAATTGTCACTCACTTTTCACTATCACACTCTTCACATTCTTCACACTCTTCACTGATAATCCTTGGTGGCGCCTACGCTCACAATTCTTTGACACTTTGACACTTTGACCTCTGAAAGCCTCGCTTTTGTTTCCTTTGAAATATTAAAGCTTTTCAGTATTGTACCGTTTATAATTTTAGATATAACTGTTTTGCATACATCGGTATCAATTAAATATAGGAGATCGGATGCAAATTGTGATAATAAATTTATACCATATGTTTCCAGTAAATTTTGTTTGTCTCTATACTGTAAACTATGGTAATCTATTTCAGTACGACACAAAAAGCATTCATCTGTCCTCAGACGACCAAGGGATGTTGAATAAACCATTTTTCTATTAATTCCAGTACCTATTTGATGACAAAATGGACATCCATGATAAGAATTATGGGACATTGTTGATGTGCTCTTATAACCAATTTACATTTTAAATTTTTTATTTGAATTCCATTTTGATCGATTTCCTCCAACTCTAAAATAGAACTTTCCAAAAACTTGTCCATATTTTCGAGCTTAGAGTAACTCGTTTCTGTTACAAAACGCTCCTCATATAGGCCACAACTGTGCATTTGAGCTTTAACAAAGTGGTAGACCATCTAAATTCACGTCTATACGAACTACTTCATTATTTACACTATTTAAATCACTACATTTTTTTATTCGTTTTGGCAATACCAAAATGTACATAACTACCAGGCTTAACATCCGTTATCACACTTTTTTCTATTTTATTTAATTCTAATAGTCGACACTGAACTAGGTACATCCAGCTCATCACTTTTCAATACTGCTAATATTTTCGGAAATATTTTCGGTCACCATCCAATTCGCCAATTTTTCTTTGAACGAACTCTCCGATTCACTATTGAAATCATTTAAACTCTCAATGTCATCTCTATTTTGAATGTCTTCAGCAATGAACTTGTATGTATTTAAATTAAAGGCAGGGAATCACCAATATTTTCAAAAAGTGTTTGCCTCACCTGTATAGTGGCGTTTCGAATATCCACATGTATTTGCAGCCATTTGAATATCCACATGTATTTGCTTCAGGTATATAAAATTGCACGCTTTATCCTTAATGATTTTTTTTTCACGTTTCCTATCTAGAAGTGGTTATTGCACTGCGCAAATTGTACTTACCCAGAGATTATCACTCACTCGAGATAATTGTCACTCACTTTTCACTACAGAAATCTTGAAATCTGGGCTTAAATCTGTTCGCGCACGTCCGATCTTCGCAACTTCACAATTTGAAACTGACTATTTGATGGGAATGCCAAGAAAGACAGAATATTTTAAAAGAACAGTTCAAAACTGGTATAATCATTCGAATAAGACTGAGATAAGGCTTATACTAATCATTAGCTAAGCATTAGCCTGATATGCCTGATCGTTCTTTTTGCTAGGATAGTCAAATTCGCGCATGTAGTGACTCCTGAAGCAAAGTAGAAACACGACTCATACACAATCGAACAACGTCCAACGCATCAAATTTACGTTCCTAGAAACGGTGGGGAATGCATGGATACGAGGCAATCTAGGAATAATGGGTTATGGGTGAACCATAGAGATATAAGGTAAAGAGGGGATCTAACCGTGTACGTGACCGTCCGAAGTTTTAAACTTATCTCTTTTCCCCTCATTAGCTGTTCAAAATTCAGCTCCATTCGTTCCTGCCATTTGTGTCATATGCATTTGATATCCAAAATTCTATCGAAGTTTCAATGTTTTCCGGGCAAATAAAAGCAAATACACATAATATTCACGATGTACTATCCAATCATAGGCAAAAATACGAAAACTTCATAAATCACTAAGAACAGCTGAAAAATGCTTTAATTTTACATGTTTCAGTGGAGGCATATATCTGCCATGAAGTTGGAAATCATCCATCAATATTATTACCGATTATTTCAACAAAAGTTAACCAACTGATTAGAATATACAATTCGCAAATCGAAAATATTTTCATTCATGAAATAGAGAAATAATATCAATATTTACATTTTCCAAAATCCTCGTCCATCTTCAGTTTTAAATTTGACGGTGAGCTGTAGTTAGAAAAGCGATTTTTTCCAAAGGAATAGTCACACAAATTACTTGAATGTAGAAATTATTATTGAATCGAACGCACATAATATATTATGCGCTTTACTAGTCAACGTCGATTAGAAATGTGAAATTAGGTTTTGAGCATTTGTAATTATCATTAACCATTTCAGTGCTAAGGATTTTGATTATATTTAATTAAAATTGCGGTAGCGTAGTAAAAGAAATTCGTTATATGGCAAATTTTACTGGAACATCGGATGTCACAATAAATAGTTTTATTGCCAGTACGAAATACTATTTCGGAGGAATCCCGAATGAGGAAGCCAGAAAAGCTGCCACAAGAATCATCTTTTACGAGAAAATCCAGGGGGAAGCGAAGGAAGGCATAATTAACATGGAAGGAACAGACAACTGGGAAGAAATCAAACAAGCACTCAAGCAGCTATATCCACCAGATACGGAACCGGCAGATATTTACAGGAGGATTTGTAACTTGAAAGCCAATAATGTAAGTGATCTTGCGTACAATATACAAAAAATTAAAATTAAATCAGACGAGTTAAAGCTTTTTCATAAAAATTCATTGCATATAGATTTAAGTAGTGTCAATTCCTTACTAGTAAATACAATGAAGGAAATGACGCAAGGAATTTTGTATGAAAAGATATACGAAATATTAATCAAATATTGGAAATTATGAAAGAAAGGAGATTTGAAGATTCCTGCATTAGGCCGGCATTTCGCATTAAGCAATTTCAAAGTAACAAAAAATTTTCGAAATTTAATCAAAACTCATCACCTATAATGAATGATCGCATGAACCAAAGATACGACTCTGACAACAGTAGACCAGTACGTGACAATACACACAACAGATTTCAGAAACAAATTCCGACAAACAATTGTTTTCAAGAGCAACCAAAAAATTATAATCAGCATCTAGAAAATTCTAGCGATCAATGTAGAGACGCGAACGATTATAAACCTAATTACCAAAATTCTGGTAGACGAAATTTTAAAAAACAATCTGGTAATCCTTTTTCCACAATTACGGGAAAAGATACTTTTTTAATATGAAGTCCACACTCCACCACCAATAGAATTTAAAGCTCCAAATAATGCTTTGATGAGGTGGAAAGTGAAAGCTTTAAATAAAAGAAAATATGAATTTATTATAGGAATTGACCTTCTTAACAATTTAGGTACTCTTATCGACTTTGAAGAAAAACCGATTATACTCAATGGGCAATTGATTAAATTTATAAACAACCTTTTTTCTTTTCACGAAATTTCATATTTAGAAACAATAGAACCAGACGTTCTTAATCGTTTAAAATTAGACCATTTAAATTCTGAAGAAAGAAGCGAACTATCCAAAGTTCTTAAAAAGTTCGAGGGTATATTTTTCAAGGAAGGGGATAAATTAACGAGCACCCCAACAATTGAACATAAAATAAAAACAACTATGGACCAGCAAATCAATGCAAAATTGTACCGATACCCACCTAAACATGAAGATGAGGTCCGCAAACAGATCGCGGAAATGGAAGGACAGGGCATCATACAGAAAAGTAATTAGTACTCCAGTCCATTGATTGTGGTCCCCAAAAAATTAGATAATTCTGGCGTGAAAAAGTATCGGCTAGTAGTAGACTACCGAAGACTAAATGAAATAACGGTTGACGATAAATTCCCCCTTCCAAACATTGAATCAATTTTAGACAAATTAGGAAGGGACCAGTACTTTTCAACCATTGACCTGGCCAAGGGATATCACCAAATATTGGTGAGTAAGGAAGACCGTCAAAAAACAGCATTCATGCATCATGGCCTGTACGAATTTGTTGGAATGCCATTTGGGCTGAAAAATGCTCCGGCGACTTTTCAGCGGTTGATGAACGACGTCCTCCGTGAATTCATCAACAAAAGTTGCGTAGTTTATCTTGCCGATGTACTCATATTTAGCACATCTCTTGAAGAACACATTAAATCTTTAACTCAAATATTGAAAACGCTAGAAAAACATCAACTAAAAGTTCAGGTCGATAAATGCTCCTTCATGCAAAAAGAAACCTCGTTTTTAGGGCATATTGTCACTCCGGAAGGTGTTAAACCCAACCCAGAAAAAGTCCTTGCAATGCAAAAATTACAGCTTCCTAAAACAGAAAAAGACCTAAGAAGTTTCTTAGGAGCAACAGGGTATTACAGAAAGTTTATCCGGGATTATGCAAAAGTTGCTCAGCATCTAACAAAATACCTCAAGAAGGATGTTAAAATTAACACTAAAGACCCTAACTACATAAAGGCGTTTGAAAAACTGAAAGCATTGATCAGTTCAAACCCTGTTCTTCGATTTCCTGAGTTCGACAAGCAATTCCAACTAACAACAGATGCGTCCAATTACGCAATAGGCGCTGTCCTATCGCAAAACGGACACCCTGTTTGTTTTGCATCGCGGACATTGAACTGCCACGAACAGAACTACTCAGCGGTTGATAAGGAGTTCTTGGCTATCATGTGGTCCGTTAATTATTTCAGGCCTTACTTATATGGGAACAAGTTCGTCATTTTCACGGACCATCAGCCCATAAAATATTTGCAAACAAAATATAAAGGTAAGGATTTATCCCCACGCCATCAGCGTTGGCTATTAAAACTGGGCGAATATCAATTCGACATTGAATACTTAAAAGGAAAGGAAAACCAAGTAGCTGATTTCCTTAGTAGAATTAAACACCAAGAAATCAATGAGGACGACTCACAAAAAGGCAGTAATGAGGCACATTCATATTCCGATCTGGGTATTTTCAATATGGAAAATGGTGAGAGTTCAGATTTGGCTACAATCCACTCTGCCGGAGAGGAACTCTTAGATCACATCCCCATAAAAAATGAGATCGTAAATAAATATAAAACGCAATTTATCTTAACAAATAATAAAACTATTGAGCTGGAAATTATTCACGGTAAACCAATAATATACATATCAGAACACGACTTTGAAAATTTAAGTGATATCCTTAAAGTATATGTGAAGAAGGGCAAAATAGGTATTTACACGAAATCGGATGATCATAAATATAATGTTGTCCAACAAAAAATTCGGGAACTTTTTTCTAATGACAGCAAAATAAGGTTTTTCAGATGTTCATTGCGAGCAAAAGACATTGCTACAGAAACTGAAGCTGTTAAACAAGTATCATTTTACCACGTAAGAGAAAGCATTCACTCTGGAATACAGGAATCTTACGCCGCACTTAAGAATAAAATTTATTTTCCAAAACTCTTAGAAATAATAACCATCGTGATAAGCCAGTGTGAAGTTTGCCAACGAGTGAAGTACGACAGACGTCCCATTAAGCAAAAATTCAAATTCACTGAGACTCCATCCAATATTAATGAGATTGTACATGTGGATATATTTATAATAATGAAGAATAGTTTCTTGACGATTATGGATAAATTTTCTAAATTCGCGGCAGCCTATCACCTCCCTGATAGAAATCACATCACAATCATAGAAAAATTAGAGGATCACTTTGCAAAAATTGGGAAGCCGAAGAAAATAATAGCTGGAAATGAGTTCAGTGGAATCTTAGTAAAAGACTTTTTACAATCCGAAGATATTACCTTGCATTTAACCAAACCCCACAGCCACACAGGAATAGCCGATGTTGAAAGGATACATAATACCATATTAGAAAAATTTAGAACTTCAACGATTGACAAAACAAAAATTTCTGTGAGGAGTACCATTCAAAGAGCAACAAGGAACTATAACGTAAGATATCACTCAACTATTAAATGCACCCCTAAAGAAGTACAACACAATCAAGTTAATTTAGAGAAAATAAAAGCAAATATCGAAGAAGCAAAAAACAAGTATTTGGATAACTAAACAAAAAACGAGAAGATTATGGGGAAACCCGTACTACAGGATTTATAAGAAACTATAAAGCCGCAAGACTTAAGCAACTCCCTAAATATAGAAAATCAAAGTTACATAATATCCACACAACAAATATAAAAAAAAAGTTAAAGTATTCAGATCAAAGTAAAGAAGTAGACTTCGATTGCAAACCCGCAGCTATAAAAAAGCCAAAGAGTAATGAAAAGAGTGAAAACTTCAATGAAGGCCAAAAATTAATTTTAGAAAACGCAATTCAGAAAGGGCCTAAATATGAAATTTTAGTTTTAAAATTTAATTTAAATATAACACGAGGTGACATCCAAACATTGAAAGATTTAAACTGGCTAAATGATAATATATTTAATTTCTACCTAAAATTAATAGCCGAACGTAGTGAAATAGAAAAATCTGAAATCATGCCGAAAATCTATGCCATGAATACGTTTTTCCTACCACGCTTATTGGAAGCCGGATATAACGCAGTTCGTAAATGGACAAGGCGAGTTAACCTATTTTCTTTCGACATAATATTAATCCCAGTACACTTTCAAAAGAACCATTGGTGTTTAGCCGTAATAAATTTCAAAAATAACTCCATAAAATACTATGACTCATTAGGCCATGATAATTCAATTGCTTTGTCCGCTTTAGAAAATTATATAGCCGAAGAATCACTTGATAAACTAAATCTGCCTTTAGATACAAGCAAATTTGTTAAGGAACATGTAAAGAATATTCCGCGACAAAACAATAGTAGTGATTGCGGAGTGTTCAGTTGCATGTTTGCAGAATATATTAGTAGAAATCAGGAATTTAATTTTTCACAAGAGAAAATGCCCTATTTTCGACAGAAAATAATTATCGAGATAATTCAAGCAAAACTTATTTAAATAATTTACAGATCCTACTTGTAATACTTATCTGCATTCTGACATTCGGTCAGCCGGCCGCTGGGACACTCTTACTGAATCCAATCGAGACAAAAAACGGATACACAACGATAAACTTGGGAAAAACGGAATTAATAACTACGACCAGGACTATTTTACACATTATAAACGTAGACGAGATTAAATCAACAATAGACACAATTGAAGAAAACTTACAAAAATTAGGAACTATTAATGATTCCCTCATTAGAAATGAGTTGGAAAATATCCACGCAAAATTATCTGCTATAAATCCCAGGGACAGACAACGAAGAGGCCTGATCAACTTATTTTTTTTTTTTTGGGTTGGGGGGTGAAGGCAATTTACGCCCGGAGTGTGGGACTCCTAGCAGCGCATGCTACCAGACTACCTACTAAACACCCCCCCTGTCAAGAGATCCTAGCCTGGAACCGTTTGACACATTACTTCGGGCTAGGCCTCTTTTTTACTTCGCGCTAGGGCGCCGTCAGTCTACAGAAATCTCCCTCCAGCGGGAGGGGGCAGGATGGAGGAGGACTGCTGGAAAGGAGACCTCCCCAGACCCCGCGCCCGAGGTTATCTATCGTATATTTTTTGGCAATAAGTATTGCCCGAGAGTAATGTGCCACGCAGGTCCATTTGTCGAAACTTTTCAGCATTTCTCCGACCAGATTGTCTGGAGAAAGCTCTCCCATCACCTCCCACAAGTCCTGCCGCATCCTGTTCCACCTTCTACAGTTGAAGAAGGTGTGACATGCGTCATCCCTTTCCCCTGGGCAGAAAATGCAGTCTGGGGACCGTGATTTACCAATCTTGTGCAAGTAAGACTGAAAATACCCATGCCCGCTAAGAAGCTGGGTAAGGTTATAATCAGTCTCACCGTGCCTTCGATTTAGCCACGATCCCACGTCCCCTATAAGGCGGGCAGTCCAGCGGCCATTGGAGTCGCCTTCCCATGACTGTTGCCACTCGAGTATTGTGCGCTGCCTCTCTTCTCGGTTGGCAGCATATCTTGAGCCCTCCACTTTACGGTCATAAATTCTCCGTCGTTCTCTAGCAAGGAGGGCGATGAGTATCACTCCTGCGATCACCAACACCGCCGACTCAGAGACAGTGCGGTATGCAGACGCAACCCGCAAAGCTCCTCGTCTCTGTACCTGGGCCAAGCGCTTTCGGTACAGCTCCTTACTGAGAGCTCCGGCCCAAACCTCAGAGCCGTACAGTAGCACTGACTGTACAGCACTCATGAGAAGTCGGCGTTTGTTCGGTGTGGGCCCACCGATGTTGCACATTAGTCGACTCAAAGCTGAGACGGATATCGCGGCCTTTTTCGCCGTTGCCCTGATCTGTTCCGAAAAGCTCATTTTGGAATCGATCAATAGTCCCAAATATTTTATTGCGACTTTAGACTCAACAGTCGCATCTCCGATCTGCAAAGGAATTACAGTGGGAATTCTTTTCTTCGTGAGAATGACCACCTCGGTTTTCTCTAGTGCCAAACTGAACCCACGGGTGGTCATCCATTCCCTCACTTGACGCATAAGCACTCCCAGTCTGCGCATGTTCGACTGTACGTCCGGCGACCAGTGCTGCTATATCATCTGCATAGCCGACTAAGCGCGACTCATCTGGCAGCTCAAGCCTCAGTAGTCCGTCATATGTGGCGTTCCACAAGTCTGGTCCCAGTATGGAGCCTTGCGCTACACCAGACGTTATCTCCATACTGCGTCGCCCATCTTGTGTGTCATAGAGCAGTCTGCGGTCCTTTAAATAATCCCTCAAAATCCGCATCAGATACCCTGGCAATCGGAAAAAATTTTCCAATGTGCCAAGAATATCCGACCATCTGGCGGAGTTGAAGGCATTTCTGACGTCAAGCGTCACTAGCAAGACAACTCGTTTTTCAGTTTTGTGCGCTTCGGCTCGACGGACTGCATTCACCACTTCCATGATGGCATCGGAAGTGGATCGCCCTGCTCTAAAGCTATTCTGCCGAGGAGGTAGGTCCCCTGCAGCACGAATTGCGTCTGTGAGTCTTCTTTTGATGAGCTTTTCGAATACTTTCCCGGCTGTGTCCAGCATACAAAGCGGCCGGTATGTAGATGGCAGCCCGGGGTCCCCTTTTCCCTTGCTGATCAATGTGAGCCTCGCCACCTTCCAGCGAGATGGGAACACACCTTCTCTCAGGCAAGCGTTGAACACATTGAGTAGCAAGTCAGGACAAACGTGGAAGACCATTTGTAGCACCTCGGATGGAACGCCATCTGGTCCTGGTGCCTTTCGAGCTTTCATAGAAAGCACCGCTTCCCCCAGCTCATTTTTAGTGAATGATGGACATTCGCCTGAGTCGACCTCGTGGGCAGCATCAACACGGACAGGGTGAGTTGGAAAAAGCGCCTGCACTATACCGTCCATCTTATCTGCTTGAAGTAAATACGGCTTCCGTGAGGTACGGAGCTTGCGCCACACTACCTTGTAGCCGAGCCCCCATGGATCCCTGTTCACATCGTCCACAAGTTCTCGCCAGCAGCGTGCCTTGCTCTCGTTGATGAGTCTTCGGAGTTCTTTCCTTGCTGATCTGTATGCTGCTGCATTGGATGCTTCCTCTACGTTTCTCGACCGCTGAGCTGCACGTCGAAGTCTGTGACACTCGCCTCGTTTGTCTGCGATATCTTTTGACCACCAATGTAAAGCAGGCCTGTCGTGTCGAGACCTCCGTCGAGGCATAGATGAGCTACAGGCAGAAGTGATAAGGTTCATCGTTGACTCCACCATTCCCTCGACTCCAGCCCTTCCGTTCCCCGAAGGGCATCCCGATGTAATTCCGCCTTTTAGAATCACATTGGCGAAAGTCTCCACGTCCATTTTTCCGATATTCCACCCGGGAGTGAAAGATCGTTGAGACGAGCGAGGAGTGGTATCGCCGATCTCAAACGCGATGTATTGGTGGTCACTCGCTGAGTAATCCTCGAGTACTCTCCAGTTCAACGTCCTCGAAGCGAGGGACTCCGAGGCGAATGTCACATCTGGGATTGTTCCTTTGCAGCCCCAGCGCCGGAAGGTCGGTACATTACTGGTATTTAAAACTACCAACCCAGTCCTCGACGACATATCCAGAATGCGTTGCCCTCTGGGATCGGTTTGAGACATGCCCCACTCAACGGCTCTGGCGTTGAAGTCTCCTGCTACGAGTACTTTGCCATCTGTGTTCAGAACAGCATCCTCTAGCGCGTCCAGTCTATTTTGAAAAGATGGCATTGACTCATTCGGCGTCAGGTGTACGCTGAAAATCGTTATACCCGAGCACCGAATCCACACGAAACCGTCTCCTCGGCCGTGACCTTGGATCTGGAGTCGCATGCTGCCACGAACCCAAACGGCAGCAGTATGGGAGTCATCGGAGAACCAGGCTGGTGAGGCCTTATTTCGATGTTGTTCGCTCGGCAGCAGCAGATCAGCTCCCTTTTCTCTGGCGAACTGCTCTAACAGATCTTGTGCATTGACGCTACGGTGCAAGTTAATTTGAAGGATCCTGATCATCACCTTAGAGCTGCTTTAACTTTTGCTAGTGCCTCTCTAAAGATTGGGCATGCGCCTGTTCCTGCAACGTGAAGGTGCTCTGTCGGTTGAGAGTTAAGATGATTACATAGCAAACAGCGCGGACTCTCAGTGTACTCTTTTATCCTATGCCCAGACGCTCCACACTTAAAGCAGAGCATACTGCAGTCAGGGCCCTTGCAATTCGAAGTGGTGTGCCCGTATCCAAGGCACCTGTAGCATCGTACTGGGATGGCGCGGCGGCGAATTCTGCACACCACCCAGCCGATTTTTATTTTTCCTTTGGCCAGGAGTTGTGTAGCATCTTTCTCCGTTACTTCGAGTATGGCCAGCCTTTGCCCTCGGCGATTCTCTGGAGAAAGCTTTACTTTTAATACAGTTATTCCAGGGAACTCTTTTTGAATGGCTTCTTCGACCTCAGCCAGATCGGCGATGCAGTCCAGGTCCCTTACTTCCAATGAAGCTCTTGGCTCCAAGGTAGAGACGGTGGCTTTTGCCCCAAGGACGTCCTTTATTTTGTCGCGGAATATCGATTTATCGGAGGAGTCCGCTCCAAACTCGATGAGTAGCCCTCCGGACCTCGTCGATCGTAGAGTTTTAATAATCGTCCCTGTTTCCTCCGGCTTGACGTTCTTGCGGATATCGCGTAGAACGTCGGAATAGCTCCTTCCGTCGGTGGGTTTCACAAGAATGGCGTCCCCGAGGGCTCTTCGCTTTTTTCTTGCTGGTTTATCCACGGTCTTTGTCGTTGTTTGAACAGGCACTGTTTTTTGGCTAAGCCTATGTTCGCGTTTTGCAGATTTTTTTCCCGCCTTAGATATCACGAGTTGGAAAGCGTCTTTTCTTTGTGGCGTTTCTTTTTCTGGCTCAACGTTCTCTTTACGCCTTTTCTCCTGTTCGCTCTCGAGAGGGCTAGCAGCAGTCCCCTTGATACTGGGAAGGAAAGGTTGGGTGACTTTAACGGGCACCGTTTGATCTGGATGTTCTTCTTCCAACTTTTTCCAGAGTCTCCTGTAGTGGCAAACCCGATCCAAGAGGTCTTCGAGCTCAAACACTCCATTTTTTACATCTTTACTGATTGTTTTTTGGTTTATGCACGCTCCTTGCATACGTTTGAGTATCGCATAACATTTTTTAGTCAACCGTTCTTCCTCGGAACGGTTCTCCGCGATAACCTCCTTAACAATCAGGTCTTTTTCGCCGACTTTCTCCTCCGGGGGCTTACGTTCTATGGTCTGTGTTCCTCCTTCTGAGGTCGATTCAGCAGTAGCAATCTTAGGAGTGAGGTGGTCGTAAACCTCCGGAGCCGCATTTACTACCGGCCCATCACTGCTCTTTCCGTTTGGGGCTGAATTAGACCGTGGTGGTGAACGCAAGGTTTTTCCACTACGGGAAAACACGCCAAGATAATCGTTATGGTTGTCAGAATTATGTTCATCGGCTCGTTTGTTCGTCTTATCTGCATTATTCTGTTTGTACTGTTTATTGTTGTTTTTGTTGTTTTTCTTCATTTTGTTCTTAAGGGTCCCCCCTCAGAACCGCTATCTCCGCTCGGATGTGTAGTCGCCTTAATGATCCCATGGTTATCTATGCAAGTAGGGAGGCCATGCGAGGGTTGTCACCAGCCCTTATGGAGTCAGGTGCTCAGAGCCAGATCAGCGTTAATCGGGAGTACGACTCAACCGAACCTACACCACCAACTCAATGGTGCGAGCTTTGAACGTACTCTGAGGCCTGCCAAGGTTTTATCGGGACGGAGACGGCGTGATATTAGCCTGGAGCCATTCGCGCACGGGTTTCACCCCGGCGGTACCGTGCAGAAAGCGACTAGGTCCAGAATATCATGGCCGCCAGCCCACATGCGTCAAATAAAGTCGAGAGTCAAATCATAGTCCGGGTTCGGTGCTGTGTTCCCATTAGTCGCCTCTTACGACAAGTTGGGTTACTGTGGATGTATTCTAGCCTCCCCCATCCACAGGGGAAACTTAGTAGATCAACTTAGTAGGCACAGCGCAAAAATTTCTTTTTGGAATAATGAGTGATGAAGACCGGCAGATCATATCTGACCATTTAGAAACAATTAATAAAAATCAAGAAGAAGAAATTAATAATCTGAACAAACAAATTGAGATAAACTCCTGTCTAAATGAATCCATCACGAATTTGAAGAATATTATCGAATCAGACAGAAATAGGATAGTTAAAACTTATCAAGAAACAACTGAAAATGAAAAAAATATCATTAAACATCAGCTTAAATTGGACCAAATATTCAAAATTGAAATATTAAAAGATAAACTAAATCAATTAATAGATAATACAGGACTGATCAGGCACGGCATCATCCATCCCAGTTTGTTTTCTACAACCGAAATCAAAGAAATGAAACTCGACTTTTACAAACTAAAGAACGTACGAACTGGACTCTTAAGACACGACGATAATACAATTGTTCTTGCGATTAAAATTCCAGACTCCTATCAATTAATTGATTATAAAGTAATAATTGCAATGCCAAATGAAGACAATCTTGAAATCGACCTTAAAGACCAATTTGTCATTGAAATTAATGAAACTAAATATCATTATGATGGCGAAACTTTGTATTTAAATGAACTTAAGCCTTTAAATAACTGTATTACAAACAACAATTGTAAATTGATAATGAATAAAGAAAGCGAAATCAGAAAAATAGACGAAAATACAATAATATGTAAAAACTTAAAAAACCAAGAAATGATAAACTTATGTGACGATAGAAAAATAACATTAAGTGGAAATTACTTGTTAGTCATAAATAATTGTACAGTAAAAATTTTAAACAAAACATTCAGTAACAATAATGAAAAATTCGTTGATAGATATTTTTACGTTGATGAAGAAACCTATAACTTTACACAAAAATTAAGTTTTGAAGATATAGTTCTGAAAAATATGGAAAATGTTAAACATATAAACCATTTAAAAATACATACAAACATAAATTATGTTACGTTTGGAGTCATTTCACTCATTTTAATAAATTTAGCACTATGGATTTTTGTGATTATAAAAAGAAATAAAAACATGTTACATTCATTACAAATTGTAAAAGAAAACATTCATAGAATTCAGGAGAATTCTCACTCAAAGGGGGGAGAAGTCATGTATACGGTAACCGAAAACCCCTTTAAAAATAATATTTCCATAGAAAATTTACTGCAAACGTTGCATTTACCTAATTCAGGAAAATGCAACGTGAGAATCCCAGAAACGACACATGTCTAATCGCAGACATGGTGTCAGCATAATTGTATTATTTAAGTCACCTCGGTACATGACGTAGCCCCCAGTCGTTTTTGATCTTAGCCCGTTAAGCACACGTTTATACAGAAGTTCGTTTAGAAAACAATAAAGCTACGTTTGTGAAATAAAACTAAAATTGTTTAAGTGAAGTTATACAAAATTACATTATTATTATTTTTTTTTCACCTCGACGACCACTCGATACAAAACTAGTGTCCTCCAAAGCTTTGGGTGTAAGTTGAAAAGAATACACCGATTATTTTTTTCTGAGCATTGAACCAAACGCAAACCATCTACTCGCCCCTTGCTTTGCAATTAGAATAAAACACCCTTCTGCGCCCATATTTCGTCGGTACCGATTTTTTCAGGGAACCATGTTAGCGAACTTCTAGTGTTATGTTGCTCATTGAAAAACCGCAAATCGGCTTACAAACTGGGTTGCGAATTTGAAGCAAACGGATCATATGTTTATAATATGCTTCAAGATAATATGCTTCAAGTCGTCTGGTTTTCTGTCTCTTTACAAAAGATTCAGTGTGCCTCTTTATAGCATATCTTCCTAGTATACCCTGTCTTAATGAAATTGTAACACTCCCATTGGTCCACTTACAGCTTTATCACGCATCCGTTTCATGAAGACATCTGGTTAAAAGAGTATCTGTCCAATAAGTTTTCGATGCTTCGTATTTTCATTCATTGAGTTACAAACAAGAGTTCCTCATTTTTCAGTTCCTGTGTTTCTATCGATTTTCAACCTTAAAGCTGTTCTTCTGGCTGTCTTAGACAGTTTCAATTGAAAGCACTACCCCTGACGCAACTTGTTCCTGCAATATTACATCCTCGTCTATTCTCTGATAATATCCATCTTCTTTGATCTGCAAACTAACTATTATTTTATTATTTCTAACTATTATTCTCCATTCATTGGCACGATTTTGTGTTTTATTAGTAGCTCACGCATTCAAATATGGGCCGGTTTATCTTTAGATGATAGCTATTGTAAAAAAAACCGTTTTTAAATAAACTCAAGGATCTAAATCAAAATGGCGCAGACGCACTTAAAGACGAATTAAATCTCCTTCAACATCGATAGCGGTATCTCGCTTTTAAAACCAGGTTACGAATTTGAATACGATTCGAATAGTGATACTATCTAGGATTCTTAGAATAATATAATACAGAAAATCTTCTTCTAGATCTACAAAGTTATGATTATTCTTTATGCATTAGAAATAAAGTTTCTCTTTTTGGGACACGTATCTCGGTTGCTTCTATTTGGCGACGTACTTGTTTTAGATATATTCCATTATTATTAGAATAGACACTTGAGAACTAAAATGGAATATTCTTTTACCCTGATATAATATAAACAGCAGCACTTTACAGACTTTTCCTTCTATAAAAATAATTGGATATTATAGAACCTCATAGGTTTTGCAGAATTGTAGACATAATTGTTGACGACCTCTTGAACTGTATGCTGTACTGCAGCTAAAAACTCTTCATCAGTTACATTTCTTAATTGTATCCTGAAAAGGGCATTTGCAACATATTTCCTCTACACTTTATCTACTCTAAGCCGTTTGCCCATCGACAGCTTATTTTCATTTGATTTCACTTTTGTGATACCCTGGTCTGGATACATTTTTTTATAGTTCTTGTAAGCTTGTCTTCATCGAGCCTAACTACGTTGTATATTGATTAAGTTTCCTTGTTAAATCTTTGCATATCAAAATGAGTCCTCCTTCGTTTACAAGCGCATTAACTACATAGCCTATTTACCAGTAGAACAAAGACAGTTGTCAATTGTAGAGGTTTTTGTACAAATACGTGTGTTGGTCTTTTTTTCTCAATCTTATTTTGTATAAGAATACAAATAATGATTGAGAGAAATCTGAGAGAAACTTCATTACATCTATTTTAGCATACAATTATACTTCGTTCTTGATTTGTTATATGAGATAGCGTAAAATGGATAGGGTCCGGCTTGTAGTGAAAAGTATAAAGAGTAGTGTCCATTAAAATTTCGTTTTCCTTTTATTTCAATAAGTTAAGTTTTTATTGTTTAACAAATACGTATTTCGGGAACTACTTGCTCCCTTCTTCAGTGTTTACTGAATCCAATTTGTTAATATATGTCTTATCTACTTTTTTTTAACTAAAATCTAAAATCTAAGTAATGAAACTAATTAGTTTTGAACCTATATTTCCAACATCAGTGTTAAGTCTTTTATTCACTTGTAATTTTCAGATATTAATGCTTTCGTCTGCGTCTAACTTAAACGGGGTTCTTAATCTTTTTATAACCTCTGCATTATTTATGGGTAAAGGGTGAACCTCTTCAATGATGTACCGCGCGACCATTGATCGGATACTTGTTGTTGTACTCGTGTTCTTTTTTTGCCATGTTTCTGCTTCTTTTTGATGTTCTTTGAAACGTGTTGTCACTAGCCTCTTCGTTTCACCGATATACAATTTTGGACACTGAGGGCATGAAATACTGTATACTCCACTACATTCTGGCAACGTCAGCTTGTCTTTCACTGACTTCAGAATATTTTTGAGTTGTATAGGTCTACTCATTGTCGTTGTATCGATACCCGCTCTTTTCATCGCTGAAGTTAGTTTGGTCGATACCTCTGAATACCCGATGCATGCTTTCCTCCTTTCATTATTTTCTTTCTCCTGAATAAGCGATGTCAGCGATGTCAGATCAATAAGCGATGTCAGCTTGCTCTGATGTAGCTTCTTTCTGGTACGCTTGATGATGATGTCCACTAGTGTTTTACTATACCCATTCTTATTTGCTGTGTCCTGTGTGAACTTTCGTTCTTCATTAAATCTTTCGTTTGTCATTGGAATAGTAAGTAATCGCTGTACTATGCTATGATACGCTGCCGACTTTTGCTGCTGGCAGTGTTTTGATGTTGCTGGGATGGTCCTCTGAGTCGTCGAAGGTTTCCTATATATGCTGAATTCGAACCTGTTATCTGATTTGTGGATCATTATATCTAGGAAAGGAGGTTGGTTGTTTGCTTCTACCACCATTGTGAATTGGATTTTTTCGTAGACACTATTGAGTTTGTCGAGTGTGTTTTGCGAATATGTCATCTACGTATCTTACTCAAATGCGGAGTGTGATTTTTAATTCATTCAGTTTCTTTTCGAATGCTTCCATGAAAATTTCGCTCAATAGCGGTGGTAATGGGTTCCCTATAGCTGTTGCTGAAGTCGTTTTATAAAGCTTACCTCTGAAAATGAAATAATTCTCGTTCATGAAGAGGGCTGCCAAGTTGATGTAGTGTTTCACTCTTCTTTTCGTCTTGATGTGTTATCTATCTTCAGTAGGTTATGATCTAAGTGTCGTATAGCTTCTTTTACATGTATACTGGGAAAGCGAGCTCGAACGTCGAACGACACTAATATTTCGTCTTTTTCGAACGAATAAGCATTAAAGCTTTTAATTCTGTAATTCAACTGTATCCACTACTCAATAGAAGGTCCCAACTGAACATTAAGAATAAGATGATAATTTTAAAAATGGTAATTCAGTCTATCATATTATACGGAGCGCCTACTTGGAGTCAATGCGCAAAATATTTGATATCAAAGCTTCAAGTCACTCAAAACAGGTACTTAAAAATGGCGCTAAATAAGCCTTTCTATTTCTCTTCACGCAAATTACATGAGCTTGCTAATATTAGCCCTATCAATAAACTCGCGCTCTCACGCAGAGATAATCTATTAGCTAAGGTAGAACACGCTTCAAATCCATACATTCAAGCACTCAGGATGTGACTTAATAGATTAACCTTAGAGATCATGCATCCTCAACCAAGTATTCATAGTTATTACTAAGATTCAAAATAGTATGTAAATAGGTTTTAACATAGGTAGTAGTAGTTTAAGTTAGAGTTAAGTTTAAAAGAGGTTTTTGTTGTATTTTTCTCTACTATTATAAATATGTCATATGAATAAGTAACATTTGTAGTACAAACAGAAATAATTATATAGATGCAATGAATATCAAATTCAGAACTCTCACTGTAAATATTAGCTTAGTCCTGTAAAATTATTAGAAACAATAAAGAACTTATTAAATAAATAATCCGAGAATCATGTGGGACTTTCGTTTGAGCAACGGGTACAGAGACAGAATAAACTTTAATGCCTTAGAACTTGTGTGCTCGATGTAATTGAAAACGTTAGTTTGCGATCAAGTTTAAGACCCAAATAGGTCAGTTTTTTGGACCAGGGAATCATTTCCCTGGCCTAGGAAGTTTATGGGTTTGTTTGTGAGCATGGTGGACAAACGTTTTCTGCTAAAGAATATTGCCGCGGTTTTCTTGACATTGATTTGAATTTTCCACCAGTAGAAGCATTGCTAGAATTTTTCCAGCATTTCTTCAAGGTTGGAGATGATATGGATAGGATTGTTGCCGGAGGTGCAGAGACTAATGCCGTCCACAAAAGCAGTTAATTGACAGTTTTGGTTTATGGGTGTGTCAAACTTGTATACATTGGAAAGTGTTGGACTCAGACCTAACCCTGGAACCCCAGCAAAAGCGGTGTTGGTAGTGTATGTTGATCCTCAAACTTTTACCTGGTATGTTACATCTCTCAAGAAGAATAAAATTAGTTTCAGCATGTATGGAGGACTACTGAACTCTTTATGAATTAGGCCGTCATACCAGACGGTATCGAACGCTTTTTCAATATCGATGTTCAGTAGTCCCGCTGACTGTTTTGTGGTTAGTGCTGCTTTTATGTCTTTGGAGACAAGCAAAACAACTCTCTGTTGAGTATTCGTGTCTGCAACCAAACTGAAAGTTAGGGAGGATAACGATTCAACGTTATCCGTCAGCCTTTTCAAGATAAGTTTTTCAAAAAGTTTACCAAGCTGGCTGGCAGTAAGCTTATTGGCCGTATTTGCTAGGGTCATATGAATCTTTACCAGGCTTCAGGACTGGTATTATCTTGGGTTGTTTCCATTAGCCTGGAAGTGACAGTTTTGTGTTTTTCGTTTCGGTATTTTTGTACATTTTCAGACTTTTCGTTATAGTCAAGGTTGGTAAGGAGATTGTTCCAGTGGTTGTTACGGAGGTTCTTGATTTTGAACTTGATAGCTCTCGTTAGATAGTTTACGCCAATATTCAAGGAGGTGCTACTACCATTGGCCACTGGCGCCGTAGAGAAAGAATTACTTGCTTGGATCAGATTATATGCTTCCTCGTCAAGTTCCATGGCGTGTACTTTGCTGCCATATTTTGGATTTCAATGGTATTTTTAAGTTTATCTTTTTGTCGTCAAACACAATCAATCACAATCAATCAGCTGTTGTGAAGCAGTCGAATCATTTCGACACATGTATGGAATTTGAAGCTGCTGTAGGAGAGGACAGCGCTTCATCTGGGGAGAAGATGTTCGTTATCTTGTTAGGGGGAATAAATTTCTTAAAGATCTCAATAAGTGTGGTTTCTGAAAAGTCCTGCATTTTAATCGTTCGCCTTTGTTTATTTCTAAACGGTATTTCGACGGAAGTTGATGGTTGTCTATCTGTTCTTTCTAGGACTAGTTGAAGTGAGAATTCATTTAGAGGTCCTTCTGAAATTGGGATACCTGTATTCAGGTCTTCTTCAGCCGAATGTATCGTGTTACCTCTTGTGTTTTGGGCTGAAATATTTGAAGGTGGATGTGTCGTTTGATTGTTATGTATTTCCACTGACGCTGCCTTGATGTTTGTTGGTATTTTTATTCTGCTCAGGGCATCGGCATTACTGTTTTGGGAGCCCTTTTTATAAATGATCTCGTAATCGTATTCTCCATCGGATTAGTCTGGAATTGGGGTCTTTTAAACTCATTATCCATGTGAGTGGTTTGTGATCGGTTATGATTTTGAATTTCCTGCCGAATAGATATGGTCGGAAATATTTGGTGGCCCACACAATGGCCAAGAGTTCCTTCTCTATCGTGGAATAATTTGTTTCTGAGTCGTTTAAGGTTCTACTCGCGAAACAAATAGGAAGATCACTGCCGATGGGTCCTTGCGACAGAACGGCTCCAATTGCGAAATTACTCGCGTCGGTTGTTAAAACAAAGGGCTTACTAAAGTCAGGGTTTCGCAGGATTGGGTCATTCATAAGAAGATTCTTACAATCTTCAAAAGCACGTATGTGGTGATCATGCAAGTCTATAGTACGTCCTTTCTTAAGACATTCTGTTAGGGGTTTAGTAAGCTTTGCAAAGTCTCTCACAAATTTACGATAGTATCCTAGTAGACCCAGGAAGGATTTGATCTCCCTTGGTGTTTTCGGTATAGGGTAGTTGACTATTGCCTGGATTTTGTTTGGATTTGGTTTTATACCCTCAGTTGTCACAATGTGACCAAGGAATTCTATTTCCCTTTTCATGAATTCTGATTTGTCCAGTTGAACTTTCAGATTCGCTTCGCGTAATTTCTGGAAGACTTTTCTTAGACTTTCTCCGTGTTCTTGTAGAGATGTTGAAAAGATAATAATATAATATACCAGGCAAATTTCTCCTTGAAGGTCTTTTAGCACATTATCCATGACACGTTGAAAGGTGGCGGGAGCATTCTTTAGGCCGAAAGGCATACGGACATATTCGTAATGGCCGCCTTCAACTGTGAATGCTGTTTTTGAAATGTCTCTAGCATCCATTTCAATTTAGTGGAAACCGGAAGCCAGGTCTAGTGTTGAGAAGTACATAGATTTTCCCAACTTGTCTAGTATCTCGTTGATATTAGGGAGTGGATATCTATCGTTTATTGTTTTCTCATTGAGCTTCCGAAAGTCGATGACTAATCTCCATTTTTGCTTCCCACTGGCGTCGAGCTTCTTAGGGACTATCCAGACGGGTGAGCTCCAAGGGGAATAGTTCGGGCGGATTATGCTTTGTTTCAGCATATCCTCAATTTGTCTTTGCACTTCCTGTTTGTGCACGTATGGATATCTGTACGATTTCGTATAGATGGGTAGATTGTCTATTGTGTTAATTCGATGTTTCTCTTGATTTGTGAACGTGAGATCCTGGTCATTTTTTAAAAAAATGTCATATTGATGGTAAATTTTATACAACAGTTTCTTCTCTTCAAAGCTAAGATGGGAGGTCCGTAAAAGATCGACGAGGTCGTTGGAATTTGTAACCGGAGAATTATGTTCAAACTTTACCTCTAAATTATTGATTTCTTCGTAGTTCCCCGAAATTTGTTCAACCATTAAGGGCTGTTCGATAAGAAGAATTTTTTCATTGTCAGATAGATTGGTTACTTCAACAGGGGCGTACCAATCGGTGGCTGTGTAAATTCCTTCTGAAGTGAGTAAATCTGAGGAGATCTGGGTCGATTTTATAAGGATGTCCCCATTTTGTACATCCTCAGGTAATTTGGCTATGAACTTTGAATGAGGTGGCACCATTTATTTCTTAGACATAAAATTGGGCTTGAAATTGAGGGGAATTTCGGCGTTGTGAGTTACAAGGACGTTTATGCCTAAGTCAACCTTTGCACCTAATTGGGATAGTGCGTCAATACCTAGAAGGCCATGAAAGTACCCATGGAATTTGAAGATTAAGAACCTTAACGTTCCTGGTTTGTTGAATTCGATGAAATTTGGAAGAGTGACTTCTTCTTTTACTTCATCTTTGGCTAGAATCGTCGTAATCGAGATGGGTTTAGTGGGCTTCACATCTTGGGAGTCTACGTATTCGGGGTTTATAAAGGACGAAGATGCCCCGGTGTCTATCAGGAATTTCAGCGGTCGTCCAAAAGGGGATAATATCTGAATGTAAGGTAGTGTCGTTCCGTGTTTGTTCACGTCTAGGTATCCAATGGGTTTGTGGAGGCAGGCAACTGAAAATTTTGCATCGTCTATCTCATTATTAGGTGGACATGAATCCTGATCAGAGTGGTAGTCTGGGAAATCTGTTGCGAAGGGCTCGTGAAAGTGTCCATAGTGTAGGGTTGTAACCCCTGGGTAGTCCATAGGGTAAAAGTCTGAAAGTGCAAGGGATTGTTGGGGCTCGAACTGAATTTTGTTGTCTGTGTATGGGTAGTAGGTTGAGGGCATTTGTTCCGAAATATTATATAATTCTTTCACAGTGTACCTTGGTGTTGATTGAGGGTTGGAGAAGTTATTAATTTGTGGAGTAGGTTGTTGTTGCAATGGTCTTCTAAATGTTCCGGATGTTTCCATTGGTTCAGGCTTTGGCAGTATTTTATTGTTCGGTCGGCCAGAGAGTTGATGTTTGTTTTGATATGTAAACGTGTTTTGGAATGGTATTGATCTAAAATTGTTATTGAGTATCGTAAATTGGTTGTTGTTGAAGGTATGTTGTGGGGCACTATATCGCTGGTGATCAAGGCCATTGTTTATTGGAAATGTAAAATGCGTTTGATAGTTTGGCATAAAGGGTTTCTGTTGGGGGAACGTATGCGATTGGCTATGGGTAGATTTACGATAAATTCTTGTTGGCACTAGAAACTGTGGTGGCTTGGGATTTACTATCTGTTCCTGTTGGCGTGATTTTGGGTTATTCATTAAGTTTAGAACCTGCCTATCGGGGCCGGACCTAGAATAAAACATATTTTGCTCCTTAATACAGTAAGCGTACGCTGTTGCAAGAGACTCCGGCTTCATGGCTCGAATGGTTGAGCCCAGCGGTTCTTTTAATTCCGACAGGAATGTATTTAAGCACATTTCCGAAAATAAGGCTTTTTTGGCAGCAATTACATTGGGATCGTCTTCATGTATATTTACGTGAGTATTCATACTTGAAAGCATCTCCACGATGCTACTGTAGAATTTCTGCATGGTATCATTATTCTGACGTAGACCGTGTAGGTCTCTGATAAGAGAAGTTTCATTTCTTTTATCAGAATAATGTAAAATACAATTTGCTTTAATTAAAGGAGTACCATACATGTTGAGCACTTCGTTGGCCTCGCCAACTATTTTATTTCTTATAGCCCTCAGAAGGAGTTGCCCATAAGGTGTGCCGTTTGTTACTCTAATTAATGAAAGAATTTCATTAACGTTGTCTAAAAAGTCGAAAAGGAGTCGAGGATTTCCATCGAACCGCGGTAGATCTTTAAAAGCATCGGGGACGCGAAGGGAATTAAATATATACATCGTGGTCATTACAATTTCACCCCCTTCCTTTGTCATTATGTTGCGCGGATTGTTATTTGTAGTATTTAAGTTATTTATAGATTCACTATCTCTATTTACTCTATGTTCACTATCACTTTCCGAAATAAATTCCAAATTCGTAAATGTATTAAATTTTCTATATATATTTAAATTTTGAAGCCTATGTGAGAGGGTAGGGTAAGGTTTAGGAGCGGATTTCTTTTTTGGTGGAGTAGATGGCATAAAGTGAAAAAGTCTCGACTTACCAAAGAATTATTATCCACATACTTGGGATATTTCTTATAGACGTATAATTCGTCAATTCGTCTTGAGCTTCTGCTGCAACACCACTCACGAGTACCGGCAACCGGGCTACACTTATGACCGAAAATCCGTCGGATCACCACTTGATTTCCAATAAACCGTCGGAAAGGAGTTCTGGACCATTGTAATTTCCGATAAACCGTCGGAGAGGACTTGAGGTCACCAACTTTTATTCCCGATAAACCGCAAAAGATTCTTTCCGCCGCCTAAGTAACGACTGCGCCAATTATGGAATCTTCCCAATGTATACTCAAAAACTAAGTTTTAATTTATTTATTGAACAGAGTAACTTTCCAAAATCTATTTTACAACTGACTTCCTCTCTTTAAATCACAGATCTTATATCTAGGGAAATTGTCTACAAAGTTGACACGTGCATGAACAGGTGCAAAAAATATATAGCAGGTGCATATCAGCATACTGCAGCTGTAGAAATTGATGCACGTGTGGTCCGTTCCAGGTGGCTTGAATATAACTCGCGCGCGCGAGAGAGACGTGTCGATCACCATTTCCAAGTCACTATCCATAATAACTTATTTTAGCTTCAGCGATGTGGTATTATTACGGAGAAACTGTTGAAGTTCATTGTCACTTTTTTGCTCGCTGACTGAATCTTTAAGATCCAAGGAAGCGGGCGTTGAGATTGCTTCGATATACACTATACTTCTGCTCCGGCACTGAAAGTTTCCTTTGAAAGAAGGCAAGGGGCATCCTCTGCCCTTTCTGTTTTTGTTCGAGCACTGCTCCCACTGCTACATCAGCTGCATGCGTCGAGAGCCAGAGGTGTTAATTTGATTTAAAGTGTACGAGCATCGCGGCGCAGGCCAAACTATTTTTGCAAGCACAGAACGTTTCCTGTGCTTCTGGGGTCCAGCTGATCGGTGTTTTGTCGTTTTTCTTTGCCTTGAAACAGTACTTATTAAGCGGCGCCTGCAGATTAGCCGCTTCACGAATGAGACGGCGATAGAAAAAAAAAGAAACAGCGGAGCTCGTTTATGTTGGAGGGTTGTCTGTAGTTTTGAATTGCTTCAACTCGCGAAGGCAGGGGAGATATGCCATTTGCGCTGACCTTATGTCCCAGATATTCCACCTCTTCCTCACCGAACGAATACTTGGCCACGTTTACTATGGTGCCATACTTTGACGCATACTTTCCGACGCAACGAGTATGTCGTCTATATAGCAGACGCAATAATCGAGGCCTAGGAGCACGTTGTCCATGAACCGTTGGAACGATTGCGCCGCGTTGCGTAGGCCAAATGTCATCGCACTAAATTCGAATGGCCCGAATGGAGTCGTTACAGCCGTTTTGGGGATGTCGCTCTCTTCGACAGGAATTTGGTGGAATGCATTAAATAAGTCGATTTTGGAAAACACTTACATGCCAGCCAAGTCTATAGTTACATCCTGGATATGGCGCAACGGATACTTATCAGGAACTGTGACGGAGCTGAGACGTCGATAACCTCCACATGCCGTGAACCGTCTTTGTTCCGAACGAGGTGTAGCGGGCTTGCCCATGGGCTACTCGATGGTCGGCAGTGTCCCTGCTCCAATAGATATTTAAACTCTGCTTTAGCGGCTTTGAGCTTTTCTTTGTTAAGTCTACGTGGGCGCTCTGCCACCGGACGACCAGAGGTGGCAATGCAATGTCTGACACGATGGTCAATTGCTTTTTCTTTGGTGGCGGGGTTGGTTAGCGTCGGTAACTGCTTGAGAAACGTATAGTAGCGCGTCTTGTCGTTTACAGTGGAGATGAAGTCGGAAGTCCCGCTTAATACGGCCTTGTGATGCATTATTTGTGTATGGGTCAGCCAGCCAGCGATTCTGCATGTCCACCAGCAAATCAAAATGTTTCAGAAAATCGGCTCATAGAATCGGGCGTGATACTTTCGTGACGTCAAACTTTGACTGAAACGTACGTCGCAGACCAAGCGAAATGTTGCGCGTTATTTTTCCGAAAGTGTCGATTATTGTGCCGTTTGCCGCGAAAAGTTTATGCGCGGATAACTTGGGAGTCCTTTGAATTGCAGAAGTGGGTATAACGGATACATCCGCCCCAGTGTCAATAAGGAAAGTCAATTTCGTTTTTGATCGGTGATTTCCAGACGATTTTTAATGGAAACACCACCAGCCATTGTCTGTGGAGCCAGTGGTTCGATAAGTTTTCCGTGCACGCGATGCGAAATGTGCACGGTGCGCGGCAACGTTTTGCTGCAGTACCGAAACGCTTGTGAAAGTAACACCAATGGAGGTGACGTTTGCTGGAGTAAAGAGCAGTGGCATGCGTTGCACATAGTAGTGTTCAGCTTAGGGGCGCTGGATTGTAATCTGGTAATCTCGGCTCGGAGCTCCGCAACTTGCATTGCGATGCTTTCGCTGTCGTTTTGTTGGATGTGGCGATGGTGTCTGTTGCGTCGTAACTGAAGATACTGTCCGCTGCTGCTGCCAGCTTTTCTAAGTTGTCGGGCTCCGACTCAGCCAAAATGGAACGAACGTTTGCGGGGAGACGCTGTATCCATAGTGACTTGATCAATGAATCCGGCACGCCAGCACCTGCGGTTAGTTTTATTTTTCGCAGGAATTGAGAAGGTTGTTGATCGTCCAACTCCAGGCCATACAGGAATTAGTGTAGTTTCCCGTGCTCGCTTAGGCCGAAAGTGGACACAAGCCTTGGCTTTAATGTGGCGTGTTTATTTGTGTCTGGTGGTGCCTCCACGATGTCAGCTACTTGCGCAATTATTGTCATATCTAAATCACTATTTTATCGAAACGTTCTGCATCCGCAAATATTCTGCTAGCACGAAATTGCACCTCGACTCGCGCGAACAGTAATTTTGGCTTGTTTTGCCAAAACGGGGGTAGTTTCAATACGACTGCGTTGACTTCGAAGAATTCTGCCGGCGTGCTGGCACCGGTGTGGGTATTGAGGCCACTGTCTGCGTCCTAGAACTCATCGTTAATCATGCTAACTTTGAAAAACTACCTTACGGGGTCACCTATTTAGGGTCAGTTGTATGCTGCCCTATAACAAAATGCTGTGTCGACAAATTACAGTACATATTATTTGAAATATACAGATAGCTAAAGAGCGCGTGCTGTCTTGTCCGAGTTCGGATGAAAATTGACATTTACAGTCGTACAGTCACTGTCGAAATTATGATACGATATGATTACGATAGTGGCACTGCAGATACGTGTAGTGTTTTTGAGTTGGTTGGTAGATTGATAGCGCTGGTAGATTTACATCTGCGAGGTTGAAGTCTGAGGTGACACTTGCGGAAATTTGCGAGGTGCTTTTTGATTTTTCCCGGGTTGTTCAGCTTGGGTTAGCTGTGTGAAAGCTCGGCTAGTCATAGGAATCAGAGTTGAACTGAACCCTTCTACCAGCGAAGAGTCTAGGAGCTTTTCCAGCTCGGGGCAGGAATGGGAAATGCTGATGGGATACTTTCAGTTTAGATTATAGACTTACTGCGTAAAAAGCGAACTAGTTGAAGAAGTAACTCTGGAACACTTGGATGTACGTCTACACTGGGGAAGAGCCAGTGAACGATTGAAATTTTAATGTAATCATTTTTTTCGTAGTTCTCTTGATTTCTTAATTCAGAAAATTTGCTTGGCATCCAGCTTTTCGTTGCCTAGTGTAGTAAACGACCTAGTGTGCAAACGACCAGTTTAAAAAAGATTTTGTTTCGTTGTGTTTGTGCAGGGCTTTTAAGCTTTCCATAGTTTTGCTATTTCTTTGGACACCGCGGCTTCGGGAGGTATTTGTATTCCTGATAGGATAAATTTTAGTCGATGATGTAGCGTCTTTTTCGTAGATATTTGTTGGATCAGGTCTGAAGGTATAATAGTTTTCTGTAAATCCCACAAGTTATTTCTGTGGTTTGGTGTTTGGTATTTTTCTGTAGATGTAGTTGGGTAGCTTATCATGAGGGTGTGTAGTAGTTAGAACATATATCTTGCTATACTCCCGTCCATTTTATGTCGGTTCTATTCATGTTGGTTGACGTGTTTTCTGCTGCTGATACAATCCATTTATCATTTTTTCAAATATTCTGATAGTATAGATGCCCGTGGTTAGTATCCTTAGATGCTATTTTGTTGTCCAATTTTTAACGATTTTTCCTTTGGTATTGTTTTAATGGTCTCCCCATGTTTGGCTTCTAGTGTTTAGGTCTCCTACAATATTAATATCTTGGTGAAATCTAGGATTTTTGATAGTTTTTAAGCCTATCTTTAAGTTCATTGGCTATGGTGGATAAAGGATGATCTGTTTTCATTCTATATTTTTTCTTTTTAGTGTGGCTACATCGCCATCTATGTTGTTATCTCTTATCTTGCGTATTATACGAGTATGATAGTTGATAATTTTGTGTTTGTGTTGTAATTGCTTAAAATTTCTTGCAAAATGGCAATGTTGTTTTTATGCAAGTAGTATTCAGAGTTATCCGTCTGCTTGTTTATGCTTTGTATGTTTAATTGTAAAATTTTCATATTTTAAAAGAAAAGGATTCTCTTGTTTTACTGATTTCTTTTCCATGTTCTTCGTTTATGTTTGCTATACAACTGCTTAAGGTTTTTGTCCATTTAAGTAAAGTGTTTTTGGTGCAAACGTTTTCATTGTTTCCGTCCATTTTTTTATTAATTAAGTCTTTTATGTTGTTCGGTGGTTTTCTAATTGTTGTACTCCGGAAGTCCATATTGTTCTATTGATTCCGTTGGTAGTTTTTTGTTAATTCCTCGTGTTTTTGTGCAAATGAGTTCTTAAATCGGATGTTTTGCGTGTCTTTTAGGAGGTATCCGACATTGTGAGATTTTATTAGGCTTGGAACAATCGTTCCGTCAAGAACAAAATCTAGTCCTACGTATTTGTTACGGTTAATGGTACTTCTTGCCTCCCTGTTATTGATATTCAATATACAACTAACTTCTACCTCCTGTCTGTAACTGATCCAGGGCATCTTTGGTACATCGCCTCATGTTCTTCATGGTCTGTTTGTTTTCTTTTTTTAAGTATTTGGTTGTTGGGGTCTCTAGGATCTGGAAGCCTGTCTTTCGTAGACTTTTCGCATTCATATGGCTTAAATTATTTTGGTTAAAACATGATTTTCAATATTACACGGTCACAAAATGCAAAAAAAACAGCAGGTAACAATGAGGGTACTCACAATTCATCCACTGTTGTATAAACGTTCCCACTATGTATTTCGGAATTCACTTTAATTATAAATGAATTACATTCAAGAAATCCAATATGGCGTCTCGGTAAGTCAGGAGCACAAGGGTATAAGATATAGAAGGCCCTGTTCGTGTACATGAGCTTACGTAAGCGTCCGAAGTTTTAAACTAATACTTTTATTAATCATAGGCAAAAATACGAAAAAAAATTCATAAATCACTGATAACAGCTGAAAACTACACAACTTCTAGTGTTTTGTTGGAAGGCACAAATCTGCCTTCAAATCGAAAATTATCCGTCAATATTACTGCCGACAATTTTACATACAAGTTAACTTACAATTAAGCATATAAGTAGCAAATCGAAAACATTTTCATTCATTAAATGCAACAAATATGATACAATATTCACATTTTCCAAAATCTTGGGCTACCATCGATTTCAAATTTGACAGTGGAGTGAACATTATAATCAGGAAAGCAATTTCTGTAAAGGAATGGTCACACATACCACTTGAATGTTGAAAATAGTATCAAACCGGTCGCTGAATCACGCACTATAATCAGTCAACGTTACTTCAAAATGTGCAAATGTTTATATTGAGCGTTTGTATTCCTCATTAAGCATAAGGCTATGCCAATTAATTACATTATCAACGGAATTATCGATTTCATCATATTTGATTAGCTTAGTGTAGCCTTGAGATCAGCTTCAGATTACAATTTCCTCATTTTCATTCGGCTCGACCAAATTAAATCCTAATTCGAACATCTGTGCAAATTGTATGGAAAAAGCAGGACTTAATTCTTCGGGAAATATTGTTCTTGTGGAGTTAACATTCCCGTTAAGTCGATTCTCCTGTGTCCACGGGCAGCACAAATTTTTTAATGATGGGGCACTTAATGTGTTGATAGTATTTTGTAATTTTTATGATTTATGGACAAAACATTGTCTATGAATATTTGGATAATAAATTGCGAATGAAAACGAAACATGTGCTTGAATTACAGCAAGCAAATATTGTGATGTTTGTGACCATAGTTCAGATCGAGAAATTTTCGACCATTCGTTTGAACAAAACACTAAATGAACTCATACTAGCAACGGCTGATTCCAAAATTCGATACTTAACTTTGAGCACAAGCTCATAAACCATGGAAAGTTCTTTTGTTGAATAGTCTCCTTGAATTTCGCAGTTTACTTCGAAATAACACGCGACTTAAACTAATTTAGTCAATGAAAATCATACTTAAAATACGAAGAGTCGGCTGTCACTTTTTGTGGCTGTGAATCCGTATACACGCTTTATTTGATTAGGATTCCATCTTTTCTGTCTCGTCTGAGTAAGATGACCTTTTGGTTTCCAGCCTCTGTTAGCATCCGCCATCAGTACATAGCTATCTGTAATGTACATTGCATCCTTAAAAGGATTGGACCTCAGTTTACAAGGCGACAGCCATTCATTTGGCATTAGGTATATTCAAGTTCAATCCTGACGATACTTGCAGGAGAGCTATGTACCCTAACCTAAATTGAGACTTTAACGGATTCTTCATTCTGGATTTCTTACATCTGAAATCTGAATTTCTGGAGAGGTACTGCTCGATGAGTCAAAAAAGCTTTCACTCGCAGGCGATTTTGCTTCAATGTAGATTAATGTGAAAGGTACAGATTATTGCAGAAGTCGTTTGGCTTTGCTAAAGCCTTCTTAAAAACCCTACACATTAATGTACATGGTATTGATTTGTATTGTGATATGTACACGGTATTTAGTTTGGTGTAATCGATTAGTTTACGACCCCTTTTTTCGTTGTCATTGGGATTCCCTGGAAGAATCCATACAGAGTCTTAAGCGTACTTCTTGGAGTATACTCGTTCTTTGTTTCCTGTTTGTTCTCATCAAGTTGAAATAAGAGGCTTAAGCAATCTCGCAGTACTTGTACTGATTTATTAGACTGTTCCTTACTGAGATGGGATAATTTTAATCTACTACTATTGATATTTTATGAGAGATGCTATTTTAAAAGTGCAAAGAAAATAGGATAGTCATCAAGTGATAAACAGGTTATAAAGTTGTTTGTGGCGGAATAGCTTTTAACTATTTTAGGGAATCGTTTCCTACAATACTATTAAATGAAATCAGTCACTCAAATAAAAAAAACCGGATACATGATATGAAAATAACATATTGCATTATTTTTATGGAACTTTTATGTTTAAGTAAAGTTCAACTGATACATTTCAGCTGCATGTAGTTTCTATTGGAGTCAGTGTCAATAAAAAATCATGAAACCTCTCCACTTCACTTGAGTTTTTCTTAAAGCGTTATGAAGTGACATTGAATGTGTAATTTAAAGCAGAAGTGCAGAGCTTGCGTTGAATTCCCTGGCTCACGCATACTTCAGAGTCTGGGCAAGTCTTGTTTTGACACATCACAAAGGTGTCAAAGTCCTTGTCCCGATCGGATTGGCTTTTAATACTCATTGACTCTTGGTTCATTTATTTAGAATTAGTGATGAATTGTTGTACATAGATTAAATTCGGGAACTGTCTCTCCATCATGGTCAACTGGTGTTCAAACGTAGTAAATTTTCGCCTAAATATTCCGTGATATTATCCCAATCCAAATGAATATTATAAGATTCTACGCCTGATTGATTGCTTTATTCAGACTGGCGACAGTATCCCGTAATATTTAGGTGTCTCTTAAATGATCGCGGGTTCTAAGAGTCATGCGTACAATTTTGCGCCAGGAGCTGAATTCATCTTCCCCGAAAATTGCCTTGAACTTTTACCAGTATTCTGTATTTTTTTCATTTTTTTCGTTTGGACAGAAGATACAACCAAGATCTACATGTTAATTTCTGTCTGATGCTAAATTCACTGGAGAGTGTGCTTGTTTGAAAATTTCAAAAGTTTCTGAATTGTTTTAAATTAAATTTATAATTTTGTAACATTAGTCTATTTGACAGCTTATTACCTTTTGTTATCTGTTTGTTTTTGTATTTTATAGCTGTTTGGAGTAAAAGACTCATAAAATTAAGTCATATACAAACAAGTTAAAATGCTTCCCCGTTATTTTAAAATTTGATCTTGATGATCCTGTATCCTTTGATCGTAGGTTCGCTTTCGTTTCCGGATAATCTAATAATTTCCTCCTTTAACTAGAGTTTTCTATGATTGGCTTCCTCTCGAGATCCAATCGAAGCTTCTTTTTGCTTTTAACTTGGTGATGTGGGTTCCGCCAAGATGACACTTGAGAGTTATGAATTTATCAAGATTCACCTCGCAAGTGTGACAATGCCGTCAGGGTGCCACTCATTCGGAAGAAAAGCCACCACGACTTAACACGAGGAGAATCCCGTTGAAAAAAGGGATTGTTTTTTGGTGAGGGGTTTTTGGGGAGGGGTTACGTCGTGCGTGGAGACAAAAAGGAAAAAGGAAAAATACAAAAAAAAACAATAAAAAAATAAACATGTCGGGACAGATTTCGTACACCAGTGATTCGGCAGAAGGTGTGAGTGCTAAAGTGTAACAAATATCACGAAAATCCGGAAGGAGGTCGGAATTGTGATCAGTCAGTAGTGATGAAGACATATCTGAAAAGAGCGACAAAGTTTGATACCGAAATTTTTGCAGTTTCCCGCGCGGAGTGCATTGAACATTTCCAAGTTACCTTATCCCTTGAACTTCATATTCGCGTAATATCGGTATCGCTAGTAAGAAACAAACAAACATTTTGCAAACATTTTGAGTTCTTTAGCGCATGTGTTGCACAGTTATCATACTCACTTCGGATGTTAACCAGATACCCAGTGTTCTAAATCCTAGCAGACTACATGCAATTTCCAATTCTTTACGAGATGAAAGTCGCGAGGAATATGATTCGACTGTAAAGCAAAATAGTAGTGCCAACAGTGCCGATAAGCTAATTGCAAACGGATTTTCAGACAGCGGTACATGGTCCGTTGAGAAAACGATTGACTTCGCGCATGCGCATCACTGGATTACCAATTCACTGGATCCTAATTATTTGTTTGGTATAGATAACTTTGTTTCAATTGTGTTATCGTAATATAAGTGTGGCTTCACCTCATTTCAATGTTTTTTGAGTATTTATTCATTGTGTATTTTGCATACCAAAATACCAAACTTAATTTGATCCAATTTGGTTGAGGTCTTATATATGTTTTCTTTCTTTTGTTTCTTTTAGAGTCACAGAAGCGTCGCCGATTTCATCCCTTACGAAATCTACGACGAATTTTTCGTCGCCGAACTTTGTCTGGAGCTGACGCGCTGGGTCGAACAGTTTCCACAACACCCTTTACACAAGGATCTTTTACATCATCACAGACATCAACTGGCCCATCCACTCAAATTACATCAGTACATGCACACAACTTTCGATGTAGTTCCCAAGAAGGAAATACTTTATTACCTGTGGAAGTCACAATGTCGTCGATGACCACAGAGGCCGTACTTCGGAAAGCGCAGCCACATTTAATCAGGTTGAGCACAGGTCAAGAAGTAGGTATTCGCTTACCTATAGTACCACCAGTCCACTTGAAAGTCGCGGCGATCATGTCAAGCAGGTTTTCAGTGAAAAATGTGAATGATAACGTTTTTAGCCGGTGCCGAGAACCTACACCAACCACACTTGCGAAGGTTCCAGGTATAGAACAAAGCGGTGACATGTTGGAACATCACCGCAGTCTAAGCGAAGGCCGATTAGTAGATAGGTATGCTAATATGAATGAAAAGTCCTTTCTTAATTTAATTTTAATTCATTTAATTTAACATTCACGTTGAAAGTCACGATGAAAATTGCGTGCAAGTGTTTCTGCGCTGAAATTTTCTTCAGATCAACTTAATTGTTAATAGTGACCTCGTAGGCCGAGTTTTCACACGAGTTCAATATGGTATTTACCGCAATGCGCTAACACTTCCAACAAACTCCAGATATAACAGGTGTTTTGTTCCGGTCGCAATGGTTTCGGATTATTTCAATTTTTGATTTCAGAGAGAAATGAAAAACTAGTGGGATTCAAGAAAGTCAAAATTGTAAGTAAAAATTTCAGTCCAATTACCCAAAAGAGGTTTAAGAAAATGAATAAAATACGAGGTTGTTTTAACAGCGTAACTTTGTTACTACTGCGTAACTGCTAACCAGCGTTGACACTTCGAATGAATTCCAATCGAAGGATATTCAGCCATTATTTCATAGATTCTACGGAATCTAAAAGCAAACGTTTAGCTCAAATCCACACAGAGTTTAATTTTATGCTTACATATCTACGAGTATTTGCTTTCTGTATTACATTATGTTATGATAACAATATTTATATTCTGAATGTTGTACTCCTCGCAAATTATTCATAAATATTAACACAAACCAACAAGAAAAATTAAACCTTGCAATAGTGGGCAAACGCTTAAAATCAGAAACTTAATACTATGTTGTAGTTGATTGTCTAAATACTAAGTACTTTTACGTCTGAATTCAATTTCGTCAAACTGCAGGGGAGTAGCGGAGTTGACGGTGTCAATAGCAAATTGAAATCTCGAGCGCAAATTGAGGGAATACTCTTTTTTGTGGTCCTTGGTTCTTCGTATTCTTAATCGGAACCCCGTCAGAAACAAAAGATCGAAGATTCATGTGTGAATATGCGATTGCTTCAGCAGGTATAAAGCTAATGGAATGTATTCAACCTGCCCTTCCTTTGGGTGGAACGGCTAGAAGGCGCAACGAACTCGACAAAAGATATTCTTGACACATGAAATGAGATGGTGTTATCATATTTTCAAACTTTAGGCGGTTCGTGTTCACATAATGCCATATTGTTTCTATTCTTTATCTTGGAAACATGTTTTTCAATAGTTTCCGCCGATACTTTCTCTGTTTCAAGGAATACAGATCCGCTTAAACATAACAAAATTTCTTATCCTTAAGCAATGCTTATCCTTATCGGAAAAGAGACAATAATCCTTGTAATTTCTAGTGAATTTCTGTTCAATCTGTGTACAACTGTGTAAAACCAACAACATTCTTCCCCACTCAAATCAAAAATAAATTCAATTCTTTTTACCTTTCACATATAAGTGCAATCTTGAACTTAACTACCCTCTAAAACTGCTTTTGTTGACTATTGCCTGCATTATTGCAGCTATTATACTAAAGCCGACAAAATTATTCATTAAAGCCCCACTGAATGACTTGCAAATACCTAAAAAAATAGATACTGCAATTCATGTATCTATTCTTTGGAAATTTTCAAGTCTGCCACTTTTATTTTGTTCTGTGGTGCTGTTGATCATGGTTTCCATGAACTGCTGCCAGTATTTCTTAATAATTGTGTTGTTTTTGTTTTCATAGGCACCTCGGAACTCCAAACTTCCTCAGTCTCTTCTAGTACTGACAAAGCCTTATTACGACCTTTTGTTCTTGTTTCTCTTCCTTGTGTTTCTTGTTTTGACATCACCGCAGTCTAAGCGAAGGCTGATTAGTAGATAGGTATGCTAATATGAATGAAAAATCCTTTCTTAATTTAATTTCAATTCATTTAATTTAACATTCACGTTGAAAGTCACGATGAAAATTGCGTGCAAGTGTTTCTGTTTACATTTCTTAGTTTTTCTTAGTTTTTCATTTCTACAGTGTACAGGTGAAAATAGGTGTTAATTAAAACCAAAAGGACGAAATCATCTTTTATATCTTTTTCATTATTATAATTTTATCATCTTTAGGAACAAATTTGTTCGGACAGAGAAGATCATGTTGCGTTTGAAAACTTCAATAATAGAGTCATCAAATCAGGTATAAATCAAAGAAATACAAGAAGGGAAAATCCAATAGACGCTACACTGAATTACAATTATCCTGCTTAATATTAGATATGCTCCTATTTTTTCCTTTGAGGCTGCCTAGTAACCATACTAGACGAGCTATTTGGTTTGCAGTTTTATATTGTGCGGTTATACTGGAAGACAGATTATACTCTGACATTGGTCACTAGTACATTTCATTTGAGATACGGAGTGGGGCCAATCAATGCTTGCGTGGATACGCGTGGAATTTCGGGGAAATACATGTAGAGAAGTTTTTGCAGAGTTTTAATCTAGAGTTTTGCAGGGTTTAATCAAAGGTTTTTGAACTCTGCATTACACATAACTCAGCTATTTGTTGGATCATTTTGGATTACAGGTTTTTTCTACCCCCTTGGAAACCACTGGGCGATTTGCTTTCAATGTCTAGTGTTAAGTCATCTGCGTGAACGCTGATTCACAGGGCCTGGGTTACAATCTAGATCAGCCAACAGGTAATTTTCATTATAAAACCTAGTATCAGATACGCCTTTAATTTTATTATATTCGTAAAACGGTGAAAATTTAATTGAGTAAAACGGTTGCAGATAACTATGGATTACTGTATTGGATTTATCACTCCTGAATCCTCAATGCGACGACTGAGGGATGAATCGCCTCCGTAGTCTTGTCTATGAAGGCCAGAAAGGCTCTAGGACCAGATGGGATTCCATCTGAGGTGCTACGAATCCCAAGTCGCCAGCTGCATATCGCCCACTGTGTATGTTTCACACGGCCGGAAAAGTTTTTGAAAAACTTATCAGGGGAAGACTCGCTGACGTGATTCGTGCTGCCGGAGACCTATCTCCACGGCATTATGGCTTCAGAGCAGGCCGCTCCACTATCGATGCAATCGGTGGAGTGTTGAGCGCGGTCCAACGTGCGGCAGTGCTGGTAATTGCAGGGGTAGTATCCATCGCCCTCCTTGCGAGAGAGCGTAGAAGAATAGAGGTGCCCAGGGAAGAGAGACGTCCCTCTCTCAGCGATTGCCAGCAGTTCTGGAAGCAAGACATAAGGGAAGGTGGACTGCACATCTGATCCCTGATCTGAGGCCGTGGCTCTGTCAAGTGCATGGTGAGACCTATTTCTACTTGACCCAGCTCTTAAGCGGGCACGGTTGTTTTCGGTCCTACCTGCACAACATTGACACAGCAGAGTCTCCTAACTATGTGTTGTTGCGAACACGCTGCCGCGGTCGCAGACATTTATATGGCAGTGATCTCATAACCCCCAGGTGGCATACTGAGGCCGGCTAGGGTCAGCTGGTCAGGGTCGTTCGGGGAAGATCACTTCCCGTGCTGGGCCACCTTACATAAAACACCAACATCCCATAATTGGAGGGGGGAATAAGGGATAAGGACGAAGGAGAGGTTGCTGGAGAAATGAAAAAAAAATATTTGATTTAGTTGAAATTCATTTCTTTAGTAAAAATGTAAATTGGAAACAAAATAATCAGTAATAATAATAATAATATTAATAATAATAATAATAATACAAAAAAAATAATGAATGAATAGAAAAACCTTAACAAAAAAATTGAGTCTGCCCGCCTTGATAAAAATAAACAAATAAACGAAATGCATAAATTGTAAAAAAAAAACAAGAACCCACCACCTAACCCTATCGGCTACGGTTCACAGGCATGCTATATTAAATGCAGTTATAAATAAAGTTTCTGGACGTTCGACTATTCTATTTTTCCGCTCTAATGATGTTTTCCATATTTTCCCGTCGAATACGATTACCAACTATTCCTCGTTCAGAGAAAGCCTTTCACGATGAGTGCAATTCAAAATAAAAGTTTCATCGTACCGAGTATATTTTCGCTGGATTTTCAATTTATGCTTATTCATATAATACTTTATTTCATTTTATGTAAATTGTCTCTTATAGGTTTTGTTACAAAGTCACATACGCATCATATACAAAACTCTCACTCTCTTTAATGCATTTAGTCACTTGCAAACAGGCAAAGAAAAACATTTTTCTCACTATCACATCTCAGCATTTCATGCTTTTATCTAAGTCTACTATTTTCTACGGGAAACATGGCTTCCATTGGAATATTCAAATAATGAAATACGGGGCTAAGCTCAATTTTTGCTGTTTTTTTTTTGGTCGATTAACAAACGGTAGTAGCACTTTACAGAATGTTTAATTTGCTTGTAATTGAAGCAACAAATTCATATTTCACTTTCACACAATTTTTAAAATCGTATTCTTGGGCACAGAGATTTTGTTCTAATAAAATGCATAAAATATTTTTTAAAGCTTTATTCAAAAAAAAATGCCCACGTTTGGTATTTTTTTGTTTGGAAATTCACTTGCTTAAATCTTGCCCTTAACGAACAAAATGTTATTTTTTGTAATGATTCCTAGCCAAAAACCGGCTTTCAATAATTTCACTAATTCCTCCCGGTACACGATGAATTGTCTCTCCCTAAGACAACGTGCGAAATATAAATTGAATATCCTGTGCCGTCGATAGCTCCGCTATCGCCAAATCCCGTTGACGATAACCGAGCTCTTCGACCCACAGACGTTAACCATTCACCCTTTGGGTCAAAGCAATCATCCTCATAGCAAATTGCCAGAATCTCGGGGAACTCTTCAGCAAAATTGGAGAGCTCTGTCCGGAATCTTTGTTCGGAGAAATGCTGAAATCGGTTGACAATTGGAATCGCTTGGCACAATATGCTCGGGCAGTGCTGATACTGTAGAAATCTTTATTGGAGCGCTGATAGGCATCGGGGATGGGGAAACTCTTTTCTAGCACTTCCTTCCTCTCCCTTCCTTTCCGTTGGAGAAGAGATTCTCATAATGGGAAGGCTTCTCTAGGGGTAAGAAGACGCGGCCTAGCCCGAAGTATTGTTTCAAACGGTTCCAGGCTAGGTTCTCAGGTTGACAGGTGAGGTGTTTAGTGGGTAGTCCCAAGTCATTGCGCGTCTGGGAGTGGTCTGGCATTCAGGGCGTAAATAGCCTTCACCTCCCTACCACAAAAAAACAGACCGCAAGTTTCACTACGCCCACTGCAGCCAAGGTATCCGTATCGGCCTGCGGAATTCCTGTCAGTGGCTGGAGAATAGAGTGTGCAGTGGGTGGTTCAATAACTGCATTCAAGTGGGTGGCCACTTCTGAGGTGTTGAAAGGGTGGGTTGTGATGCCTGCAGGACATGGTAGGGGGCGGGAAACTCCTCTCTGCTCACCCAAACGCTCCTGGCGGCATGTGTGCAGTTGGATAGTACATATGGGGAGTGCAGTATACTGTTTCGCAGTTCGATCCCCATATTGTCCTGGATCATCCCCAGTAGGTCTTCTTCCAACATGGGTGCCCGTTGACGCGCCGCTATTCGCATGATGTCACTATAGCAACGGTCAAAGGGCTGGTGAGCTTCTGCCTTCTCATCCGCATATGTTTTCAAATCCCCCGATCGGTGAGACCATCGTCGAATTAATTTCGAATTAATTTAAGAAGGATGTCCATTCAAGGCGAGAAACCACTCGATCATATCCTCAAAACCATTCAGCAGCTTCTCCGGTCAACAGCAGGTGAATGTGCTGCATCAGGGCGGTGAAGTCCCTTCCTAAGGTCTGCTCGGTCAGCGACTGAAGTTGTTATAGGAATCGATCGACTGGGGTACTCGAATTGAGCCCGCTGAACTTGATAAGCCAGCTCTCAAAGATCCGGGATGTCGGATCCCGCGCAACCGTGCTGTCAGTTTCTGCTCTCTGTTGCCGTAGTGCTGCGCCTGTTAGATGCGATGGAGCATTGTTCCAGTTGGGATGCATGGGACCACGAGTACTGGGCCCGTTTTCTCCCAACCAATTGATCCTGCCGCTAAAATTTTGTAGAAGCTTGAGGGTTTGCTGCAGTTCAAGAGTCCCAGAGCTATTGGGGTTCTCATCCGCAGGAAAATTCGCCGGTGTCGGGGTAGGTGGAATCAACCACGCTGCCTGATGACCGCGTCGTCGGATCGTCGTCGTCGATCGTCCGTTCCGAACGATCAGCTAATGTCGGAAAAGGGGACGAAATTGTGAAAGTGTTGCCTCTGAACTGCAACTGGTAAGAGATTCCTTCGTTATTGCCCCTTTCTGCCTAGTACTAAGTGGTACTAGAGCCCAAAAGTCTTTTGATCGGGCGGTGTCCGTCTTCCGAGTGAGTCTTCCTCGGGAGTGATTGGTCGATGACATAAAGGACGAGCTTTCGAGCGCTTCACCCAGACTGCGATGCAACCTGGGTGAAACTCATGCCCATAGGGAATCAACATCACTTAATAAGTCGCGAGGAACTCACTGCAGCAGATCACACATCGTCTCAATCAGTGCGTTCAGTTACTGTGGACTGCGACGTACTGCCATCGTGTTTCGGTTTAGGTCTTCTAGCTACAAACGATCGTTCAAGGACGGATTTCGCAAAAAGGCGGCATAAGACTGGGGCAAACTTCGTCAGTGGTACTGGGAAATAGCTGTTGTTAAAATGTGAATAGTTGTAAAATTGGTACCCTGGTATATAATATCTAAAAAAATTTGGTTTGATAACATTTGTATGTAGAGTAAATGTAAATTTTCCGATTAAATGTAAAAATGTAATGCGAGGTATGCGAGTTCTATTTCTGCCAATCTGAAATTTTTCCTTCCATCGTATCGCCTTCTCAGTTAGAAAGGCGGGGCGCTCGGGAATACATGGTAAGATGCGTAGTCATCAAGTGTCTCGTGTTGTACCATTACAAAATTTTCCGCGTTTTTTATTCCTCTATGTTAGATACTACGAGCCAAGTGAGCGAACCTGACGATAACAGCGACCGTGTGGACGAAACCGCGAGTCCCATGGCGTTCTGCGCTTCGTAGTTCCAGCAATATTCGGTTGTTACGTGGATCGCATATACAAGCTATACACTTATAACGCATATACACTTATCACGCATAAACACCAAAGAGTTTCTCCAATAAAAAGAGGCAAGGCTCTGGTTAGTACTTTTGAGAGTGAACCTAGTGGCGTAAGACTCTACTAGTAGCCATTCTCATCAAAAGCCTACTCTCGTAACTCTACCTAGCATAATACGTCGGAAGAACGCTATCGCGTATCAGGTCCCGAACAAAAAAAAATTAACAGGAGAGTGACAGCTACTGCTCGCGTGAAGTGGCTCAGTAGTGTCAGACCCAAATTTCAATACTCCGTGCGTGGGAGCCCTTTTTTGGGAATTCTACATCGAATTGATCAAAACAGTCAGAAATTTACCAAAAAGCTAGAAATTTAACGAACCCACGTTCGGCGCCATTGTAATGAATTAATCACTTCTGAATTGCCTCGGCAACGACTGCAGGACGAGTCGGCTTCGCACCGACATCAAGACGTGAAAAAAGCGTAGCAAGGAACTGTACCCTAAAAGTCAACCACTTTTCGAGTGGTTCGGCCACTCGAAAGTTCACTATGTTCGCGGCTGCTGGTGGAAAAGCTCAGTGCATCCAGGTATGCGACCATGAGTTGGACGCTTGTGAACTTCGGCTCCGGTTCCATTAGTCAACCAACCACCGTAAAACCCGATTTCCATGCGCGACATTTCCTAATATACCTTGCCTTTACTTTTATTCTATTTCACATTAGGTTTCACTTAACTCAAATTACCAGTATCAATCGCGCATCCGTACCCGAAAACAAACTACTTTCGTGAAAATATCTATAAAATCATTCACTCCGCGAAGAAAAAGAATCACTACATAATACACGAACAACGGCACCTCGAACCCGAAACGACGAAACACTTCGAAAGCCCTACATTGCCGGGAATTTCCTGTGCGTAATCACCTTCCTCCTGAAAAATACTAACGACCGATGGAAGGAAAGAATATTTTGTTTTAAGTAATTCATGTTTAATTTGAATGATATTTTTTCTTGTATTTATTTACACATTCAATAAATCCAAGTGCAATTTAAAAAAAAAAAATACAGAACGAAGATTGATTAGTAGTGAATGAATGTTTCTCTTTCTTGTTTTGCTTAATTTTCAATCGGAACTTTTTTCAGAACAATTTTGGTAATATGGAACTGATCAGTTTTAAAGTATCATTTACATATTGTAACTTTCACAACATGTAAAACAAAAGTCTAGCCAAGATAAAGTAAAACGCAATACAAACAGTCTAATTAGAATAGTTGGTGATGACTAAATTTAATGCAAACAATTCTTGCAATCATTGTCTCCGCATTAGCATTTTAATATCTCTTTATGTGTTCATTTAGTTTAGTATTAAAGTCAGTACAGAACTAATTCAATTTTGCTTCAAAGAATGAAATCTTGCATTGAGTACGCACACAAATAAGAAAAGGTTGATAACTTTAGATTATCGGTCTGAGTTTATTGTTAAAAGTCTTTTTTTTTGTAAAATATATTCCAGCCACCGTAATTTCAAATTGTTGTTTAGTTGCATTCTGAGACACAAACTCCCGGAATTTTTGTTTGAAATTTTGGTTTATCACGTTGATACTGTTCGGCCGCATCACTATTTAAATGATCATCAAGATTCAATAGATCCGTTAAGACCCCATACTTCATCCTTCATCCTAATCCATCAATGTAGTGTTGCTTTTTCCCATTTCGGGCACAACTCGTCAGACACGGTATCTCATGCTCTTTTCTTGAAAATATCCCAAGAACTTCACATTTTCACTGCCGAAACATACCACGGCATGCAGTTTTTTTGAGTAATCAATTAAATTGTCGCGTACGAGTCACGAAATGTTATGAATTATTGGTAGAAACGCGAAAACAATCTCCGCTGGTTGGCTCTTTCTCTCTGGAACTCCCGTTCTCCCTCCAAAAAGAAATTCCTTACACACCGCGTGTTCCGTTGTAGTCTACATGTATACTACAATGGATTACAACATTACCTTAAAAACCGTGGCTGCTACAAAAATATTTCTAACAGAAGTATGATTTTTGAATTTTAATGCCCATTATATTTCCTATGTATAAGCAACAGTTGCCAACATATGCTAATTTATTCCAAATCATCGCACTCCAAACTTCAACGAATCACGAAAACCTTTTTCCTATTGTAGGAAACATTCAATTATACAGCAAATACAATTTTTATCATTTTATTTTGCCGGAGAATTTAGAAATGGAAATAAAGTAGGTATAGATTTGAAATATGTATCTACATATATGTAAAGAAATGGTATTTTTAAATTCAAATCTTACCACGCGTCGCTCGTAAAATTTGTCGAGTAGTGATTTGAATGGTGGCCGCTTGATGGACCAGTGATCGACCGATCGATTGATAGAAAGAGACAGAGAGTGAGCACATGCAAAAAAATTAACGATATAAACTTGTTGTTTATAAAAGTTAGGAGTTCGACCTCCTTTTTCCCCCTTTTACAATATTTTACAGCAAATTTGTTAGTTCAGTGTTTTTTTTTATCTTGTTGCATTAATATTTTAGATAGTGTGATTCTAGGTGAATTTCATTCAAATAAATGAATATTTTTTTTATATAATCCGATATTAACGAACTTTCCACATGTGAAAGCCGCTGATATCAATTGTAAATCAATCACAATATGGATACATGGATTCTCGGTGCTCTACTGTAGGTGCATGTAATGAAGTGTACATTGGACAACAAAAGGAACAGCTGTTAGGCTGATTAGGATACTGAATAAATTAATAATAAGCATTACAGCTGGTTTTGTTGTGTGACATATATATTATTGAGATCTCATACATACACTAATCTTGGCAGCACCGCAACAAATGGTGACCGTTTAAAGTGACGTCACGTTGGCGCTATCCATTGGTGGACTACATATCATCAAAGTCCCTCTGAAAGAAACGTTGGGCTGTGTACTCGACTGATTTATATCCTACTTAGCAGAAGTCATATCTTTGACTTGTTTACAGTATTTCAAGATTGGAGCATCCGCAGTTACTGAGAATACATGAGAAACAAGTGGACACACAGGAAGCCGTACTGACGGATAGGCAGGTCGCCAAACTAGTAGAATTATCCGAACTTGACTGTCTCCCAATTTTATTGATAAACTGTATATTTTACGGGCTGGTTAGTTTTTCTTTTCCTGTTTTTAATAAGACGTACAAGACGTGATTTTTTGCTATAAGCTTGATTGTATTCTTCATGTTTCGATGGTTTACAGATTCCCTGTGATTTTATATAAACAGAATTAAATCTACAATTAAATTTCTTTCATGAAGAAAAGACTTAGTTTACAGCCTGTTTGTATTCCTATTTTGCTAACGTGGAGTCTGTAAGAATCTTATGGATTCCTTTTTAAAAAACAATAACCTAATCTAGTACTTATGAAAGCACGAGACGATAATAATTATGTGTAATCAATTATTTTGCTCTAAAATGTGTTCAAATTAAAAATGTTTCTTATTTAGTTCAGATACAATTCCACCATAGAAGCCAGTTCGTATTGATGACAATGTCGCAAAAAACAGTTCAAAAAGAAGCTTGAAATATTATGAAATATTTGACAATTTACTTCAGGTCCAGTCCTTAAACTCCTTCCAATTCGACATTCCTTAATAGTTATGCCAACATTACGTACGAGAACGTTTCATATCTATATAAGTTGTAAAAAAATATAAGTTGTAAGGACTCAATAATAAATATTTCAGTCCCTTCAACTTATATTTTTACCGTTCAAAGTAATGTCGATAGAAGAATTAAAAATAATATTGTTTCCGAATTGGCAGAGTGAGCTGCAAAATATTTAGTAAATAATTCGATACTGAATGAAGTGTTAACATTTCTAGGGCACTGCATTTAAGACGTTCCAAGGGACTCACGTAGTTTAAATAGCACTCCAGTTTATCACATCACATTATGTTACATTTGAATTCAACTACATAAATATCCTATCAGACTCAAATCCTACAACCGACTTGAAATGCGACTCTACTTTAAAAACAAAACCACCTTTAAGTGCCCTAAATATGATAAAACTAATTTTAAACAATCAATGCCAAATTTGTTTTCCCAAATTTACTTACGATTGATTTTTAAGTTGTTACAAACAAAGTTACAAAATGGAGAAACTGATATGAAACTGATTTCGTAAAATTTATTTCATATGTTTTGGGTCATTTTCTAGTAATTTTTTTCTTATTTTTCTGAATATTATTTTATTTAATGGGTTTTCCAGGCAATATTAACTTTCAGGAAATAACCTGAAAAACTTTTGTGAAAACGATGTGAATTTGTATCGCCATTTCGAATAAATTCAACAGCGGTCTGAAGTACTGCGGCACATCGAAAACAAATCGCCACGTCGGATTATAAACACATCGCCAGGGCAGTTCACTAATAAATCGCCATGGCGAACCGTTGGCAATACGTCATGGCGATTCGTTTGCGATACGCCGCGGCGATTCGTCTGCGAAGTGACATACTGTTCGCAGACGATTCGAATTCGGATCGCTGGCGGACTCGCCAGCGAACTCATTTTCCGACACAGGGATACGAATTCGTATCGACGGCGATTCGTTTTATCAGCTGGGATTATAGTTAACACATTGTTGACCGGTCACGAGTTAACTCGGGTTTTTATGGCCGAACGTTGCTGACCGGCCACGAATCAACTCGTGATGCGTTGTTTTTTTCACATCGCTGTTGTTTTCTCTGTTGGCGACCACACAGTGCAATTGTTGGTCAGTATAACACAAGCTCTTTCTCTCGCTTATAAGACTCGCCAAATCTTTTGTAGTAAAAAATATTTAATAATTTAAAAAATTTTAAAAAACGATGACGGAACGTAATGAAAAATCATTCAATGAATTATACGCGGATTCTTTATCTGATTGTCCGAGTGATTTAGAATCAAATTGTGGTAACTGTGAAAATGATACAGTATCAGAAGATAGCGACTCTGATATTAGGCCACCAAAACATCAAAAAAGAAATATAATAATAAATGACGACAATTTGGAAGAACAGTGGAACGAGCATGATATTACACCAAACTTACAGAATTATTTAAATATTCCTGGTGCAACTATTGAACTTGGAGACGCGCCGACTATCAGTAAGGTCACGGCTTTATTTTTTGATAGTAGTTTTTTTGATTTAGTCGTTACGCAGGCCAATTTGTACCATTCTCCAATGAAAGAGTTACATAAAATTTCTGCAAAAACGGTACCATGGACGGAAGTTACCACTAACGAAATAAAAAAATAGTTTCTTGGATTACTAATATTGATGGGCCAAATTAGAAAATCTCATTGGAGAGATTATTGGTCAACGGATCCTTTAGTTGAAACACCAATATTTCAAGCAACTATGTCCAGAATGCGATTTGAACAAATTCTTACATTTTTTCATCTAAATGATAATACACAACATACATCTCCCAAAGACAGACTTTGCAAAATTAGACCACTTTTGAATTATATTATTCCAAAATTTCAGTCCCTATATACACCCAAACAGGAGTTAGCTCTAGACGAAGCAATGGTACCATACAGAGGACGCATTAGCTTTCGGACATACAACCCAGCGAAGATAACGAAATATGGAATTTTGATCAGAATGCTTTGTGAAAGTGAGAGTGGGTATATATGCAACTTCGAGGTCTATTCGGGGCAAGGCAAAAAGCTGCAAGAAACAATATTGTCTGTGTTGGAGCCGTATCTTGGTCAGTGGCATCATATATACTAAGACAATTATTATAACAGCGTATCTACAGCCGAACTATTACTCAGAAAAAAAAACACTAGTGTGTGGTACCATACGGGAAAACCGTGGCTTACCAAAGATCCTGATAGAAAAATCCAAAAGTCTGCACAGAGGAGAAATGACTTTTTTACGGAAGGGACCTGTTATCCTTATTGCTTGGAAGGATAAAAGAAAAGTACGGATGATATCAACTATTCATGATGCTTCCATGAAATCAAGTGGAAATCGAAAAAAAAAATTATATAGACGATACAATAAAACCTACTTGCATATTGCAATACAATAAACATATGAAAGGGGTAGATCGTGCAGATCAGTACTTGGCGAACAGCAGTATTTTACGAAAAACTGTAAAGTGGTACAAAAAATTAGCATTTTTTCTGATAAACTGCACCTTGTTCAATGCTTATAAACTTTACTGTACCTATCTGCCAGAAAATAAAACAAGATACAAAAAATTTCTACTGGAAGTAGCTAGAGAATGGATAAGTGTGGATTTCAAAGAATGTAGCATTGTACCTGACACTTCTCGAATTTCTAAAACAGCTCCTTATAAAGACACACCTTTCAGACTTTCCGGACAAGTAAGAGACCACGTCTTAGAAAAAATAGTCACTGCCAGAAAAGCAAATCCAACTAGAGCGTGTAGAGTATGCTCTTCAAAGGGAAAACGAAGCGAAACTAGATATATTTATAAAGCTGTTGTGTACCATTACACGTAGGTGATTGTTATACTGCTTATCATACGAAAAAGAAATATTAAAAGTTGAATTATAAATAAAATTTATTAAAGTTTAAAGTTTTATTGTTTTACTTCCACATCCAATTACGAAAAAAATAGCCGGTGACATGAGATAAATTTTCAGTAAAATTAGCGGTCAACAATGTGTTAAGGGGCTATTCTACTTTAGAACCCTATAAAAATGCTAATTTTTGCCATTTTTTTTGAGTTGTCATTACATGTATCGTTATAAATCTTTCTGGCATTGAATAAATAAACTCTTGAACTTCACAAAAATATTTATATATATATATATAGATATATATATACTATGTATATGCTATGTATATATATATGCTATGACTATATATAGTCATGACGCATACATTCTTGACATGTCATAAAAAAAGGGGTGCACTTGTCCATAAGATTTCCTAGCAACGGAGAGTCTGAATCACAAAATTCAAAAAGATTCTTAATTTGTATAATAACGGCTGTGGTTGGTACTAGAATCATGAAGTTTTATGCAAAATCAACAAAATGGATTTATCAACAAAATAAATAATCAAAATCAACAAAATGGATCAACAAAATTTGAATTCGTATTGTTCTCGGTTTTCATCAAATAATGTTTTATTGTAGTTATGTAACTGTAGAGTGTTTTCGAATGCTATTTCTTTATCTGTAATCCAGTTGTTTATTTCTGTCATTTTTTAGCTTTATTGGTAAAACTGATACATCTGTTCCGTCTAATAGGTATTTTGAAGCAGAATCCGTGACTGAATGCTCCGTCTCATTGTTTTTATCTACACATTCTCTCGCTTTCGTTGTCTAAGTCTTCTTATGTATTCCTTCTTGCGGTATTTCTTTCATTCAAACCAATTAAGAATGGCGTATTAACTGCTTTGAAAATAAATTTTATTTTGTTTTCTTCTAGGGGTTCTTTGATATAGAATTAATGCCCGGGTATTGATCAGCGAAAATCGTTTCAATCAGGGGCGGCTCGTGGCTGTTTGTATTGGGTGGGCACTATTTGAGCAACACTCTATGTCAGTAAGAGTACTCAGTTTGAGCATTCTATTCAACAGCAAGAACCAATGTCAAGGGCTTTTGCTCCCGCGCCATGGAAAGAATGGAGAAAAGAAAATAGTAGATTTTTAATTATAAATAATTAATTCATAAATGTTTATATTTAAGTCATTTTACGATCTCTTAATTCAGCAAAATGATCAATAACGTTATCATAAAATTTTGGAAGTGGATTTTATTTAGTTGTTTCGATCAGTTCCTTATTAATAGTAAATAAAGAAAGTTTGTTCAAACACATTTGATTCATAATGTTTCTGAAGTAACTTTTGGTATTTTTAAGACCAGAAAAACTTCGCTCAACTGAGCACGAGACCTTCTAAATCTCAAAAACGTGAATTTGAAATAAATTTTGAAGTTTCAACGTTATTTGTTGAAAGACCAATAATACTCGGGCCAGAGTAACAAACTGAAAGTTCATTATTTGTTTTTCAAACATTTTCAGATAATGTAGAAAAAGTCAATCTAGTAAATCCATTCGAAATTTGCTATTATACTCTGAGATTTTTTGCGGTTTATTTGGCTAAACAAATTTAATTCATTTGCCAAATGTATTATTTCAGCATGAAGACGCTTGAAATATAATGATTTTCAGAAATACCATCATGATCTAATTTTCTTTTCTTTTTGATTTTGATGGTTAGTCCACTAAGGTGAAAACATCATCGAAAATATTTTCAAAATATGCATCCTACTCTCGATACATGTTAAGAGTGATGATAAAGTTATTAATTCTACTTTTGCAATAATAAACATCTAAAAACTTTGACTATAAGACATTGAAAATAACATCCGTTTGCTTTTAGAACTAATGAAATGCTTTTAGTAAAAATTGAATAGAAAATCGTTCAAAGTACTTTTAAACCATATCGATACTCGGAAAGTTTCTCGACTGCGGACAAAATCGTCGCTTTCTAAACATTCTCCAAAGACTTCCAACAGATTACATCGGTTATTTAGCAAAATATCAATAATACGCATTTTAAATTTCAACGAGTACTGCTTGATAGTCGTTTTTCACAAATTTTATATGATTCATGTGTTTCCAAAATAAATAGAAAACCCGGATACATTAGCAAAAAACATACGACATTCATTTATAAACGACATTCATTAACCAAATTTAGTCTATGAGCCAAACAATGAATAAACAATGCTTGTGGATGGAGCAGTTTCTTTGACTTATTTTGAAACCATTTAAATCACCTGACATTACAGCTGCTCCATCGTACGTTTGGGCATCTAACTTGTTATTTATATGATGCAAGTAAAATTATAATTTAAGACTTTCAATAAATCGATAAATCGTGTGCAGTTTCGCCCCCGAGATCATCAACAAATCCCATAAATCTATCAACAAATGCACCTACCTTTGTATCATATCGCAAAATCATAGATAGTTGCGGAAAATTGGAAACATCATTGTTTTCACCGGTTTGCCACGAAGAACTAAATGCTTTATATATTTCAAAAGATATGAAATTTTGAATTACTGAGCCGATACAATTAGTTAAATTATTTCGGACAGTATTGGAAACTCCACTAAAAACGGATAATGTGTCCAAAAAGCTTTTAAAATCGCTATGGTATTTGGCAATTAAATATGCTAGCTCCCGAAAATTGAAAAATGCTTTGTTCAATGTGTCACTACCGATGAACCAATCACATTTCGCATACCAAGCACAATTAAAAGATTGCGATTTGTTATTATTCTCCAGAATAATTATATTTTTAATGTTTGGATATTTTCGTCATTTTACAATAAATAATTTATTGTCTAACGATAAGGAACCGCATTTGTTTTCAAAAAGGACTATATCTTACTTTTGTTTAACTTTTACCTGGTTGTCCTGTTCCTCTATGTTATACTTTAGTTTTTCCAATTCACTGGCAATTGCACGTTATTGAAAGATTAGCACCTTCCGAAAAATTTTCGAAAATTTGTAGTCATCTTTTTGGATATTTGGCGTATTGTCCTGCCAATTCAATCATTATAATATAACATACATAAATGGTGCAATGTTTATCCCTTATAATGCGTTTGGAAGGAAAATGTTTTGCTTTTATTTGTATTTGCTATTTATTTGTAATTATGTATATTATTATGAAATCAAATTTTTAAATAAAAGTTCAAGCTAAATTTTCAAGTATTGTAATTTTCTTTCATGCTCATCATATCATAAATTTGAATCAAGTATATTGACATTCGAATATATGATTTTTTGTTTCATATGTTGAGATTCGCATACCCTGATGAGCCACCACTGGTTCCAATTTAGTCTGTTTTGATTACATCTCGAACTAATTTAATGATGTTTTTTGCATTTTATGTTTTTGAAGTAGAAATATAAGCATATCTTGTAAAGTGGTCTACTAAAAGGTGTAGGTACTTTTTTGTCCACCGTGATCCTCCAAAATCATCTATAGTATCTACAGACATTATTTCAAATGGTTTTGTCCCCGGTCCCAACCCAGCAGACAAAACGAATCGCCGTCGATACGAATTCGTATCCCCTTGTCGGAAAATGAGTTCCCCGGCGAGTCCGCCAGCGATCCGAATTCGAATCGTCTGCGAACAGTATGTCACTTCGCAGACGAATCGCCGCGGCGTATCGCAAACGGTTCGCCATGGTGTATCGCCAAAGAATCGCCATGGCGTATCGCAAACGAATCGCCATGACGTATCGCCAACGGTTCACCATGCCGATTTATTAGTGAACTGCCCTGGCGATGTGTTTATAATCCGACGTGGCGATTTGTTTTCAATGTGCCGCAGTACTTCAGACCGCTGTTGAATTTATTCGAAATGGCGATATGAATTTACATCGTTTTCACAAAAGTTTTTCAGGTTATTTCCTGAAAGTTAATATTGCCTGGAAAACCCATTAAATAAAATAATATTCAGAAAAATAAGAAAAAAATTACTAGAAAATGACCCAAAACATATGAAATAAATTTTACGAAATCAGTTTCATATCAGTTTCTCCATTTTGTAACTTTGTTTGTAACAACTTAAAAATCAATCGTAAGTAAATTTGGGAAAACAAATTTGGCATTGATTGTTTAAAATTAGTTTTATCATATTTAGGGCACTTAAAGGTGGTTTTGTTTTTAAAGTAGAGTCGCATTTCAAGTCGGTTGTAGGATTTGAGTCTGATAGGATATTTATGTAGTTGAATTCAAATGTAACATAATGTGATGTGATAAACTGGAGTGCTATTTAAACTACGTGAGTCCCTTGGAACGTCTTAAATGCGGTGCCCTAGAAATGTTAACACTTCATTCAGTATCGAATTATTTACTAAATATTTTGCAGCTCACTCTGCCAATTCGGAAACAATATTATTTTTAATTCTTCTATCGACATTACTTTGAACGGTAAAAATATAAGTTGAAGGGACTGAAGTATTTATTATTGAGTCCTTACAACTTATATTTTTTACAACTTATATAGATATGAAACGTTCTCGTACGTAATGTTGGCATAACTATTAAGGAATGTCGAATTGGAAGGAGTTTAAGGACTGGACCTGAAGTAAATTGTCAAATATTTCATAATATTTCAAGCTTCTTTTTGAACTGTTTTTTGCGACATTGTCATCAATACGAACTGGCTTCTATGGTGGAATTGTATCTGAACTAAATAAGAAACATTTTTAATTTGAACACATTTTAGAGCAAAATAATTGATTACACATAATTATTATCGTCTCGTGCTTTCATAAGTACTAGATTAGGTTATTGTTTTTTAAAAAGGAATCCATAAGATTCTTACAGACTCCACGTTAGCAAAATAGGAATACAAACAGGCTGTAAACTAAGTCTTTTCTTCATGAAAGAAATTTAATTGTAGATTTAATTCTGTTTATATAAAATCACAGGGAATCTGTAAACCATCGAAACATGAAGAATACAATCAAGCTTATAGCAAAAAATCACGTCTTGTACGTCTTATTAAAAACAGGAAAAGAAAAACTAACCAGCCCGTAAAATATACAGTTTATCAATAAAATTGGGAGACAGTCAAGTTCGGATAATTCTACTAGTTTGGCGACCTGCCTATCCGTCAGTACGGCTTCCTGTGTGTCCACTTGTTTCTCATGTATTCTCAGTAACTACGGATGCTCCAATCTTGAAATACTGTAAACAAGTCAAAAGATATGACTTCTTCTAAGTAGAATATAAATCAGTCGAATACACAGCCCAACGTTTCTTTTAGAGGGACTTTGATGATATGTAGTCCACCAATGGATAGCGCCAACGTGACGTCACTTTAAACGGTCACCATTTGTTGCGGTGCTGCCAAGATTAGTGAATGTATGAGATCTCAGTAATATATATGTCACACAACAAAACCAGCTGTAATGCTTATTATTAATTTATTCAGTATCCTAATCAGCATAACAGCTGTTCCTTTTGTTGTCCAATGTACACTTCATTACATGCACCTACAGTAGAGCACCGAGAATCCATGTATCCATATTGTGATTGATTTTACAATTGATATCAGCGGCTTTCACATGTGGAAAGTTCATACATTCAACATGCAAAAATCGTTAATATCGGATTATATAAAAAACAATGTTTATTAATTTGAATGAAATTCACCTAGGATCACACTATCTAAAATGTTAATGCAACAAAACAAAAAAAAAATTACTAACCAATTTGCTGTAAAATATTGATAAAAATGGGGACAAAGTTTCGGCATTTAAAAAGTGTATTGTTTGTAGTTTACCTGACGTTCCGACAGTTGGTCGAGAATCCGTGAATAGCGAAATGCTCATAATGGCTCGGAATTCAAAGAGTGGTAAAGTACCACTCTTTCGAAACACACAACCACACACCACACAATTAAGACATAACTCGCGTAGTCGGAAAACAAATCAAGAAGCCGAAAGGGATAAATCTTGGTTGCGTATAAAACTAATCAAAAAGAACGCACAAATGATGACTTTTGATCGCGTAACTAACCTATTGTGAAAATGCTGCACAAGGTAATGCGTGATCGTGAAGAAAATCGCAAATTTGGCGATGCAAGTTAGTGATTTAAAACGAGAGTATGAGTCCAAAACTGATAACCAAAAATATCACTTAGAACTCTAAGCTGAGACTGACAAGAGCAAACTGATCAACAACCCATAAAAATAAAATTGGATCCAGAAAAAGGAAAAAGAACTGTTTTCCTGTTCGCTCTGTCCATAGCTTTACGCGCCCCATATGTTATTGTGCGACTTTTGTTCGCTCTGGCGAAGAAAAGACGATTTTTCCATATCTTTACGTGCCGCATATGCTATTTACTGACATTTGTTCGTTCTGGCGAAGAATAGGCTATCCGAATTTAGTTCGCCTAAGCGAAATTCCGACAAAATGTTTGCTGGGTATGTTCAAATCAATAATTCTGTCATTAACAAGAATGTCCTCATATTTAATGACTTAATCATACTCATACAGAATAGTTTACTAAGTAAAGTGTGTAATTGAAAGACTGACTCTAATAATCATTAAAACATTCAAATAAAAATTGAGACCATACCTTTACATAAATTGCTTTTCTAACTGTAATGCCACTTTAATGTCAATTTTAAAGCCGAAGGTGATTGAAGATTATGGAAAATGTAAATATTCATACTTTTAGATTTTATAAATGAAAATGTTTTCGTTTTGTGGATTTTATGCTTTGATCGTTCGGGAAACTTTTATGTGAAATCATCAGGATTTATTTCAATGAACTGTTTCCAATCGCAAGGCAAATATATGCCCTCCGACATAACTTTTGAAAATTACATATTTTTCTGCTGTTTTAAGTGATGTATGAATGTATTTTTCATTAGACCTTTTTTTTGATTTTCCATTTCAAATGCCTATATTTGTAATTTTGACAGATATGTATTTCGCGAGTAAGTTGCTCCCTTCTTCAGAGTCAAATTTATTTAATCTTCCGCACCTCTGAGTCTTCGTTAAAATCAGCATAGCAATGATATGTGTCACTCACAGCATATAAGTGAGAATGAATAAGTTGATCTACCAAATAAGTTTCTAGAATTGATAAATTTACCAAAAGCTAATTTTGAAAAAAAAAGGTCAAGTGCAAACTGAGAACAACAATAGCATGTAAAATACCCAGACGGCATCCATCTAGGCACCATCTAGTACCTAACGAGGCCGCCATTGTGAACATTTGGCATTTATAAGTTCCACTTGCTCGGAAATTCTCGAGACTTCGATATACCTGTAATTTTAAAATTCATCTTACACGTCACTCTACTTGAGGCGCGAATGGCGCCGAAGATCTGAATAGCTTATGAGGGGAAAATATAGCGAAATCATATCCTTTGGACACTCAATACAGTCATGTGAATGGGAAGGGCCTCTCTACATTTCTTACACGCCTGTGCAACCGACAAACAGCTCATGAATAAAAAACATAGCCAAATTAATTCTTCAATCGCTGACATACAGTCATGAACACTGATAGAGACTCTTTATATGGATGGCAATCTTGTACAATTAAGGCATGCCTAATGTTGCCCTCTTGGAATATTATTTTGTCTTTAAGGCGATGATTTAAATTAAAAAAGCATTTCTTAAGCTTAATACTTAATACTCTAACATATCAATGAATGCAAAAATTTTTCTGATAATCTCAAACCTTTATTTTCAGCGAATACAATTTGGATACACTTTCACACTCACATGACAGTGTTTTTTCTGAATCTGCAACAGCAAGCACCTTATCGTTAGGATTAAAGGTAAATTGTTAAATTTCCTTCGAAGCTTCTGTGTCAGCTATTTATTTATATGTAAGATTTATTTTATCAGTTTTAAAGTAAGAAAACATAACTTGATCTAAAAATTAATGGGAGAAGATTGAAAATAATTTGTATTGATGTATGGTGCTGGAAGTGTTGGTTATTCCACCACTAATATTCTGCATGTCAGGCGACAAAATTTATTATGTAGTATCTCCGTATACATCAGCCCAAATTTGCTACTTGTGTTGTACTCAGGGAGATGGATTATGAAGAGCTTTTTTTTAAAGTCTACTAAGAGTTAATACCATCCATTAAAATTTCTTTAATTTTGTATTCCTACACAATCACAAATGTATCATTACACCTAAACAATTTTTCTCACTCCTGGTCGGAAAGCTGAACATCGCGATCCCTTCACTCAACTGCTTCCTTTAATTTTCAAGATGTCTGTCTTCCAAAGTTCGCTTTCTTTGTTGCATAGGTATTCGCATCTCTTTCTTTGTGATGCTCCTACGAAGTGTGAGCGCCTTGCTGTGGAAAGCGACGCTATGATTTTTGGAAACTTGAATCCGCGTTTAAAGAAGCAGTTGGCTGATTTCCACCTCATCCGTGCGTGAAAAGAAGTTTCAGCGTTTACTCATCCCACTTTCACATATTCTTTCATTTTTCAGTTTCTACTCACATTCTTCCTATATTTCCAAGCAAGGATCAAAATTGCAAATCGAATGAAGTATTTAAACTTTACGATCGTATCTTTCTGTTTGAGTGTGTTAGTTGTATAGTAGTTTAGATGCAGTCTCTGTACCCCGAAATACTGGGCTAGACTTCGGATGAAGTTTTATTCTTTATCTTCTTTATCTTTCTTTATCTTTCTTTAGCATTTTAAGCTTGATGTACTTGATTAACATCATATAGTACCACTGAATTTCAACCCATAGTGGTGTCATGGCCGTGATCAAAAGAACTTCACAATGGGCGAACTCAAGCTCTGGCGTCGCTGATGTCGCCGGTCACGTAGATTTTTGATATTCTGAAATATATTTGAAATATATTTTCTGGTAAGCATTCGCCATGTAAGTTTTCTTAAAATCAAATCAAAATGGAATGGATGTATAAAAGTATCTTATCGGCACGACGACCTTGTGTTGAAATATAATATGAAGGAATGTAGTTTTTTCACACTCGTTAACAGATTTGATTAATGGAAACGAAGGCATAAATGAAACAATAGTCGAAAATATCTCGGGGATATGAATAAAGAAAAGCTTATTTTAAAAGTTAATATCATTCATTGGGCCTGTCGATTTTACATTTTTGGATTAGATTATTCGTAATCAATGGTATTATTTTTTAAGTTATCATGTGCTTCCAAGTCACTTAAGAGGCAATAAATAGTGGTTAGTTTCCGGGCTTCTCAGAAACAAACAGGACAAAAAATTTCACCTATAGTATGCGATGGTTCTAGTAATGAGAACTTCAAAGATCTTCGGCACTGGAATATTAGTAGTTGAATGAGAAATGAAGCCTGGTAGTTCTAAAGCAAAGAAAAAGAAGATACTTGGAAAAATGTGAATACTGTGAATTTGATCGATAGTTCTGATAGTGATTCCGTAGAAGATCATTCCATGAGATCCATGAGCATTACTCTGCCATTTATTCGGAACGAGCGTAGAGCCTTATATCCTGTTGCATGTTTGTCAGAATTCGTAACATGTGATTGTTTTTGTGGATTATTTCCCGAACCCCTCGGGAATGGTTCGTATTGTATTATTTTCGTATTGTATTATTTTCTCTCCCTCACACGCGTTATCTCGGGAACTAGTTCTGCTTTCTCGCGCATGAGTTACGTCTTTGAATAGTTTTTTTCTATCCTTATCCGCCGGTAGTTGGAGAAAGGAAAGAGTTCTAAATAAAAATAGGAAAAATTGTTACAAGGTATCGAAATTCTTTGAAATTTCTGGAATATTTAGTATGACGTCATTGCCACTTATTTAAATAAAGCAAGAAATGACAGTAGGCGATTTTTAAAATCTTAGGCACAGAAAGGCCTGTGATTGATTCATTCTTTCAACATGATTTTTCGCTGCTGAATTCCGATGTCTTTCTTAAAGTGGTCTGTGTCAAGTCCCTCTAAATTATTTCATACTTGTGCTCCTCTTTCGAATAAGATTTCTTCCGGGTAAGCTTATTTTTCAACCGAGGAAACAGGTTGAGTTAAACTTAATAAGAGTAACGTAATTTCTTGAATTTGTCCATCGTATTACGAGCAGGATGAGGTGAATTCAAGAGGTGTCTTCTTGAATCTAGCTTTTTTCGCTTTGACGTGACGTCGTTTAGACTTGGTTTCGTTGTCCAATCGACTCACCAATGCACAGTTATATTGTTAGTTAATTGTTTTTTCATGTTGAGGATAGTCTTTGGAGATTACACCATGTGTCTCCTAAAAAATAATGGCTAATTTTAAGCTGATTGTTGCGTCTTCGGACACTTGCTACGGCTTTCACCTGGCAAAAGCGCAAAATTTTCGCATGTGTAAATAATCAAGAAAGTTGTGTTCAATGCTTTAAGATAAAGATGATGTGAGCTTTTCCATTCAATGTAATTTTGAGATCATTCAACCCGATGACTCTGACTTTTTCTATGTTCTTCGCCAGAAGAAGAAAACCTCTCAAGAAAACAAATTCTATAAGAAATTAAATTAGTTAAATAATTAATTTAAGTAGTTTATTAATTTTTATTGTAATGAAATTCTTACAATAAAATTAAAAATTCTTGAATCTTGAATCATTATCGATATTATTTCACGAAATGCAACTTTGTTTTTTTTTTTACTTTTGTTGTAATCCACCTCTCAAGTGTGGCGATCCCGCCAAGATGACACACTTGAGAATCATAATTTATCAAAAAAACTCCCCTCGCAAGTGTGACAATGCCGTCAGGGGGACACACGCGTGGAAGAAAAGCCACCACGATGGGAACACGCGGGGGATCCCGTTGCTGACAACCGGTTTTTTGGCGGACGAGCGCTTGGGCAGGAAAAAAAAGAAAAGGAGTGCATGTTCCTGCGGGCAATCAAATATATCTATTAAGTTGTTCTGTGCCCGCTTGAACTTTTTTGTTGCTTATGCTAGAGTTTTTAAAATATTTCAATATGGCGAAATTTAATTCTCTTCCATGCTCTTGATCGATAAATTCGTGGGTGACGTATAGATGTGAAATAAATGATTTTTCTGTGGCTGTGAAAGAAAATATGGAAAAACAAAAACCGATTATCTGTGGGCGTTAATTTCATTTTAAAAACGAAGTGAAAAAGATGTATATTTTATCATTTAGAAAAAAAAAAAAAATTTGAAAATATTCCCGATGCTAAATTAGAAATTTTTTATAGAGCGACGAAAAAAATTTTAATGTTAAACGACTCCTCTTAACTAAAAATAATGTGTTTATATTCAAGCTAAAAACAAACCATACTCGAGATGAAGGCTGTATTACTTTATGTGTGGGGTTTAAGAATTTGTAACCATAAAGGCGGCTAGAAGAGAGATATCTCTTCAAATGCTCATTAGTCTTTAAAGGCAGAAAAACATGGAAAGGACGGCGACATGCGGTGTGTGACGAGAGTGAGTGTGTGTGGGAGCAGTGATTTTTCCTTGCAAAACGGAAAGGCTTTCGCTCCCGAGAAATCCAAATTTCTATCTGCGCTACAAATAAAGGTCCCGCTTGTCGATTGACTTGTTACGATTATTGCGGGGGGTATGCAGAAATCTAGTCTGCTCTGAGTCCTTTATACGTGGTATTGGTGTACAGGCTGTGGATGTTGTTATTAAATTCGATTTTCCACGTACGGCTGAGACTTATTTGCATCGCATTGGGCGGTCAGGACGTTTCGGACATTTGGGTATTGGTATCAATCTAACAACTTATGAGGATCGCTTCGATTTGCATCGTATCGGAAAGGAGTTAGCCACCGAGATCAAGCAATACCTAAAGTGATCGATCCTGCACTTTATGTTGCCAACTCGTTACCAGGCTTGTCAAGCGGTAACGAAAACGACATGAACAATTCATCAATCAACGAAGAAGGGACGGTGAGCAAGTGAAGAAACGTGGAAAGAATGATGTCTCCGAAAAAGAGGTAAAGTCGAAGCCGTAAAAACAATTTAAAGCAGACACATTGAAAATTAAACAACAAATACATCAAATTACTGAAAAGATGTAAACAAACCAAATGCTTTCGATTTTAATGTTTGATTTTTTTACAAGTAAATGTTTTAGACTTAACAATAATCTTGTTTTGCTCAACTAATCCAAATTCAAAATAATTTAAATCTTATTAGATCTGAAAGAAGTACTATTTATAAACAGTTTTTTTTGTAATACCATAAACGTCCAGTATCCTTTTTTAATTCCACAAAAATTTAAATATTTTGTTTATTCGAGTGGTGAACAGGGAGATGAAGTTTTTTTTTTGAATTAGTATTCGAATATATATTAAAAAGTATACCAGCTGCATGTACGTAAGTTTGAATTTCATGCAAGCAAATTTATAACTCGCCTAACAACTAATAGCGACTAATAGTTAAAGATAAAATACAAGACAAGAATTTCCTCTTGGTCAAATTAATTCCTATTAATACCGCATTTTTTCCATAAGGAAAATTTCGTAAGTGCCTGTCCCGTAAATTAATTCGTATTCCTATAGAAAATTCGAGACGTGATGCGTAGTTCTTAGCCATCTAAATGTTACTTTGTATTTTTCTGTTCCGTTTAATAACAAAATCAATTGTATAGTTGTGCCTGAATGATTTCATTGTCGTATGTCTTAAATGGATTTGGATTTAAAAACCAGTCTATAATTGGTGTTGATTCAAATGCAGTTACTAGGAGTATTGAAATTTATTGAGGTTTTAGTTCTCGTCAGCTTATGGATGAATTGGCTGTATGATTAGAATGTGCCCAGTTCTATTTTCATTTACGATTTACTAGGAGAATGTTTTTTTTTATTATTAATCTTGTATGGAAATTTATTTAAATTGAGAAAGGAATTCTAATTAAATTTAATTTAGTTATTTAGTTTATTAAAATTATATTCAATAATATTTAAATAGAGAAATGAATTGTTAATTGAAAATCTATTCTTTCCTTCCATTGGACCTTCTTGTTTTTCAGGAGGAAAGTGATGACGCCAAGGTGGCAGTAGGATGTAGGATGGCGCCCTACATCCTACTGGCATCTACTACAGTAGGATGTAGGGCCACACAAGTGTTTCATCGGTTCGGGTTCCGCGGTGCCTTAAGTTTGGAAGACAATTTAGAATTCGCAGTAGTTGTAGTAACGTCGTTTATTTTCGAGCACCGCGGGATTGCGGTTAATGAATGCGCGATCATTGTCGTCGTTTTTGGAATTTGATTGAGTAAGAAAAGGATAACGTAGGGTAAATATTTTTCGAAATGTTGCCACCATGTTGGCAATTTCACGTCTTTGACAGAAACATCTTCCGCAGATGGTGGAAAATTTGTTGCTGCATCAACCGGTGGCAACAATTTGGGCGAAGATGTCAAGTGCTTGATCGGTTCGCCTATCGTGTCGAGTAAAGGCCGAAATACAATACTGTGTGACGGCGGTACGTGAGCGCGATGCGATTCTCCCTCGTCGTCACGCAACGCATTCAATTTACAATGCACGCGATGCGGGGAACATTAATGTTCATATGACAAATGTCAAATTGGTGACATTTTAAATGAAATTTGCTGGAAATTGTTTTTGATTTTTTAAAAGTTTTGAATTTGGAATGTTCCTTCGTTTAGCAAATAAAAGCCTTAACTAGGATGCACGAAATTTTCATTCAAAATTCATTCATAATAACCAATGTACTTAAAAAGTAATTAAGGCGTTTGAATTTCAAATTTCATTTAAGCGCCATATCGCATTTGACAAACGTCACGCACATCGTTGCTAGGAATTTTCGTTTTTCCGAATATTTCCCGCCTCGCATCGACGCTTCGCAGTCATTGTACGATGTCGCATACAAATGCATGTTACGAAAATTGCTTGACATTTGCTGCGAGACTCCCCAGCAGACAAAACGAATCGCCGTGGATACGAATTCGTATCGCCGTGTCGGAAAATTAGTTCGCCGGCGAATCCGAAAGCGATCCGAATCGTCTGCGAACAATATGTCACCTCGCAGACGAATCGCCGCGGCGTATCGCAAACGAATCACCATGGCGGTTTATTGGTGAACTGCCCCGGTGATGTGTTTATAATCCGACGTGGCGATTTTTTTTCGATGTGTCGCAGTAATTCAGATCGCTGTTGAAATTATTCGCAATGGCGACACAAATTCACATCGTCGGCAATCGTTTTGTTGCTGTATGTTCTGAAATAAAAGTTTTCTAGGTTATTTCCTGAAAGTTAGTATTGCATGAAAAACCCATTACATAAAAAAATATTCAGAAAAATTAAAACCACTGACTTGAAAATGAACCAAAACCGATGAAATAAATTTCAAATCAGTTTCTCCGTGTTGTAACTTTGTTTGTAACAACTTGAAAATCAATCATAAGTAAACGTAAGTAAGTAAAATTAGTTTTATCATCTAAGAGCATTTAAAGTCGGTTTTGTTTTGTATTTTGAAGTTTTTATTCGATTTCGGTCAATCCAATCACAAAAAAATTGATGTCTTAATTTAAAACACATTTGTATTTTAGTTCAAACCAATACCAATAAACAGTTTCAAATTCAAATAGAAAAGGAAAACTTAAAAACTGATAGGATTTGAGTTTGATAGGATATTTATATTTTTGAATTTAAACGTAATATAATGTGATGAAGTTGTTGCTAACTTCAGTCATTTTTTATGTGTAAGTTTTCTGCGTCTGCACCCACAGATGTAACATTAATGGGAGTGCTATTCAAACTACGTGCATTCTTTCGAACACCTTAAATATAGTGCTCTAGAAGTTTTAACAGTTCATTTAGTGCCAAAATATTCATTAAATATTTTGCAGCCACTCTACGAATTCGGAAACAATATTATTCTTAATTTTTCTATCTACATTACTTTGAAAGGTAAAAATATAAGTTGTAGGGAGTAAAATATATATTATGCAGTCCCTACAACTTTTATTTATTTTTTTTTAAACGCTTTTTTGAAACGCTATCGCTTGTAACGCCTTGCCGGCGGTGGTGTATGTTGTACGGACACGTCCGGTGTCAAATCTTCAGTCGACATTGTAAATTTATGATCGGGTGTTCCCCTAGCCGGGGATCACGTGAGGGTCACCAGTTGTGGCTGCTTTATATCCCGTGGAATAAGACGTGCACAATGCAATAGTTATAACAATAACAATTTTTGCGAAATTAAATATAACAAAACTTGTGCAAGCTTGTCTGCGCGGTTGTAGGTAAGTAAGTGGGAAACTGATTGAATTTTTACGTCTTCTTGTTGCCAGCTGATATGTTGCCAGATGTAGAATATCAACTTCCTCAAGACGATGTCAGTGCCACTCAATGGTGAACATAGTGTTTATGTCGCCAAACGATTACTGCTGTTCTCTCCGCCTGCGGAATTATTTCTCACTTATAATATGCAGCCTCGTCGTCACTTTTATTTCCATGACTTATAAGCTCTCTAGTATTAGTTGCGACAATCTCAATCAGTCTTTTCTCCCAAGTCTCAGCGGCTCAATAATTAAAACCGCTAATGTTTGTTTGTTTTACTTTTCGAACTTAAGGAATTGTATCATCTTCAATTAAGTTTCGCAAAAGCTGCTTGTGGTATTTCAGGTTAAGAGTTTGCAAAACACCATAGGATATGGGTTATAACATATGTCACGTTTAGTTTGCCGTTAGTCAAGAACTCACTGCTTGGAATCGACAGATTGTTTTCGACCAACAAAGTTGCTTTGGGGCGGATCAGTTTCTCCGCAAAATTTTCCCACACTGGGTACAAACTATTCGTGAAACCATTTGGTGAATAAAATTCTATTATCTAGGCTTTCCTTTGATGTTTATAGTAGACTGGCAGGTCCTTCACATTAACAGGACGTTTAAAAGGTATTTAAAGGTTGAGTCAAGTTTCCTGTAATGATTAATGACTGTTTATGATTCCTCGCAGCATTAAAATATGCTAGTGAAGTATACCAATCAATATTAAAAATAATAATTTGAAAATTTAATTTAATATAATAAATTGATCTTCTATTGATGTTTGTAGATAGCTGATTCATTTAGGCGAGTTTCCTCCGCATTGTAAATTTGTCGAGAAGAAGAATTTCCTTCAGCTATCCTTGTGCCAAATGTGTTTGGGCTTTTTTGCGACTGCGTGGTGATCGGTAGAAAGCTGTTTCCCACTAATTGTCAGTTCGCTTTCTAAACCAGTCTAGCCTACCAATGCTAGCACTGAAAGATTTGCTATCGTTCATAGGTTTATTCAATTGTATAGTCTTTTTCTGAACCATAGGCCCACCTGCTACCAATTTCTCTTTCCTAAGTAAATAAATCGAAAAGAGCCTCATCAACTTTTTCTGCAGACTGCTTCACGTTGAAAACAACCATACTGTTCTTGTTTTAGAAAATAAAATAAATTAAAGGTAAACATCCGAAATCAAGCGAAACAAAATTCACTGAATAAACTAAATTTTAATCGTTACGTATATTAAAACACACGCATCCTTGCACTTGAATTCCAGATATTTATGTATAGAAAAAAACTGTAACTGTAGCAAAAATATGTTTGATTTCTTTTAATGTTGTATACTCGGTTCATATCATCAATAAAACACTTTAATTGCCCTCTTTCTATATGGTCAATTATGTTCCTGAGCTTTGCAGCCCTGCGAATGCAACGGTCTGGGTGTTTTTGAGCTAGGTAACAATTGAACTGGAATGTGACTTTCATCGTTGGTTAGGGCTAAACCTAGAAAACTAGGGCTAAACCTAGAAAACCCATGGTTCTGATTCAAATTAATTTTTCTGGGCTTAGTAGAAATCCACTGCAAGCAAAAACTAGCTAGAAGCAATTATGAAATATTTAAAACAACAGTAGATTTGAAAGTGATTACAAGAAACCTGGAATGGCAGCATAAGTAAATTGTTCAGTGCTAGATATTCTGAAACCATTTCCAAACAAATTCCGACACCGGGCTTCTATTATGTCGGTCATCACGGGAATTAAGATTTGTCGTCCTCGAATATAATAAAAAAATATAAAATCTATTATATTTGGAATATATTCTTTATTGACAAACTTCGGTTTTATTCTGGTTGACTTCCCTGATAAAAAAAAGCGAGGGTCTTAAGTCTATGGTTTCTTTTGTACTGTTTTGTTATCGCTATGCTTAGTTCCTATTGGTTTATTAATATCATCGGAATGAGATCATTTATGTGACCAAATATGGTCATGGAATTGGATACACTGCTTAGTTCATATTGGTTAATTAATATCATCGGAATGAGATGATTTATGTGACCAAATATGGTCATAAAATTGGATACACTTATCCAGTTGTAACTGGTTATTTGGTTTCATTTGTTGGTCTTTGAAATGGATATTTAACTCGGGACACCATGTGGTATTGTGATTTGCACACATGCATATCGTTCCAAATTGGTAAGTATTTTACTTTTATACGCCTGGGTGGTTATTTTGTTATGCGATGCCGAAGACGATAAGCGATAACTTCCGTAACCATGCCACTTTTATTGATACTGTTAATGAATTGATAATTAATACACAATTTTCAGACAAGTAAATGGCTAAAAAGTGGAAGAAATTATACGCCTGCATGTAGTCGGCATTCATTTAAGCAATGGGATTCATCAGATAGCATTTGGAATTCGTAGACAGACATTCTGTAGATTTTTCTTAAGAGACTTAAGAGGGTGGTTCAATGAGAACCACGAAGTTGGAAGGAAGTTGGTGTCATCATCAAGTGCTATGAAGCATCAAACTCTATGAAATGACGATAAAACAAAGGTTAGGTTAAGGTTGAAAGGTTAGTTTGGATTTGGCAGCCATTCGAGTATGAAATATTTTCGCTAGGATGGAAAAAGAGCAATATCGTTTGGTTATTCGCTTTTTGTTTTTGTATGGAAAAATATGCGAGGAGATAGTTGGATGCTGTTTACAGGGACACTGCGCCATCAATGAACACAGTTAGATATTCTTTCAACGAATTTAAACGTGGGCGATTACCCGTTTTTGATGACGAGTGACCAGGACGCCCGTCAGACGTGGTTACCGAGGAAATCATGCAAAAAGTCTACAACATGATTCTCGCTGATCGACGAACGAAAGTACTTGAAGTACCAGAGGCCGAAGGTGCGTTGACCGGAACGGCAATTAATATTTTACATGAAAAGTTAGCGATGAAAAAATTGTCGGCGTGATGTATGCCGCGATTGCTCACCGCGGACAACCAGCGTATCCGACTGTTAACTTCACAGAGATCCGAATGAGTTTTTGGGTTGATTTGTTACAGTCGATGAAACCTGGTTCCATCATTCCCGGTGAATCTGTTCCTAAGAAGGCGAAAATGGTTCCATCGACCGGAAAGGTCATGACGACGGTTTTATGGGATGCGAACGGCGTCCTCATGGATTTTTTAGAAAAAGGAAGAACGATCACTGGATAATGGTACAGTGAGTTATTGGACCGCTCCCACCAAAAATTGAAGGAAGGTGAAAAAAGTGCTGTTTCACCATGATAGCGCACCAGCACATTCATTCGGAGTTGTCGCCGCCAAACTGCATGAATTGCTGCCGCATCCGCCGTATTCACCAGATCTGGCTCCGTGCGTCTTTTTCTTGTTCCCCAAAATGAAGAAGTGGCTCGCGGGAAAATATTTAGCTCAAACGAGGAAATCATCGCCGAGACAGATGCGGAGGGTTCGACAAATCCTATATTTTGGAGGGGTTAAAAAATGGCAAGAACGTTGGGAGAAGTGTATCTTTCTAAACGGGGACTGTGTTAAAAATAAAAAACTATGTTTTGAAAAATTGTGTTTTTATTTCTAACACGGGTACTTATTGAATTGCCCTCGTATAATGCAAACCCCTACTGTATTGTTAACTTCTTGCTAAACAGTTCACCTCCAAGTAGCCTTGAGATAATGTGGTCCGAAAAATAAAAATTGTGTTGCGTTTTGTCAGGTACGCGACCTGTTTGCTCTTCGCAAATGTTCGCAATATTGAATGAAACACTCCCGACTAATTTAAAATTAGATTTCTGAAATTTTATTCTCCAAATCCCTAACACTTTACAATTGTTTTCATTTAATCATTATTTCACTTATTCACTTTTATGAGTTATCACTTTTACATTAATTAATAATCGCTTATAACACTCACTTTTACTCGCTATTTAAAATTCGCATACGATTTTATTTTACAACACTTTTCGATTACCGCACTATTTTCAACGCGTACTGTTGCTTCTATAACTCACTTCTTCACTTACTCTACGAGACTCTCTTCGCCACTCGCTGCAGTCGCTCTTATACATGTACCAATCAATCGCGAATCTTCCATGTGGATCGTTCTCGTGTTTACGCGTTGAGTCACTTACACACTTATTTGTTGTACTCAATGTGTTTATGTTATTCCTTTTTTCCTCTTCGAGAATTATCGATGTATTGGTAATTGAAACTTGTTTGCGACTTTTCTCTTAAGACGACTACAGTGGCGCGTGACATTATTCGAACATGTGACACTATCCCCGCCTTATATCTCTTTCGCCACGAAAAAGTGCCACATCAGCTATCTGTCGTATGCAGGGCAAGCCAAAACTGCAAGCCTTCCAATATTCTGTGCTAATTGCTGTAGGGTTTCACTTGATTTCTCCATCCGGTTGCGCATTTGCGACCTGTAGATCTGTACTCGACCTGTGCTCGTTATCGGGTTCGGGCTACTCGCTATCGTTACTTTGGCTTGCTTTAAGTCTTCCTTTATTATTTCAACCTCGTCCCGCATTGTCTCTACTTTGCTCATTCTTTCGTCCACTTTACCCGTCCTTTCTTCGAAACCTTCTATTTGAAGTTTAAGCTTTCAGCTTAGTTCACCTAAATCTGCTCTTAATTCAGCTGATTGCCTGTCAAATTTCTTGTTAAAGCCTACTGATTGCTGGTCCAGTTTCTAGTTCAAGTCTGCTGGTTGCTGGTCCAGTTTCTGGTTCAAGTCTCCTGATTGCTGGATTGACTTCCGGCCGAGCTTCTCGTTTAACTCGGTTGATTGATTCTGCATTATCATCAACATTCACGTCAGACCTTTCGCCGTCAGAATTTGTTCCTCCTCCTCGCCTCCAGTGCAACTTTCCGCATCGGGAAAATCAAACGGCTCCGGATCCATCACTTCCGCTGCCAGCGTTTCGTTTAACCGGGTGATTAGTCTAGTTTTGCTTCCTTCAGTGGAAATGTTCCGCTTTTCCAATTCCTCCTTTAGTTCCGGTAGAGTAAGTGCGTTGATTTTACGCGGCATTTTTTGTTTTTTGTGGATGAGTTTTCTTTAATGCAAAATGTTCACAAAAGTGTTCACAATAGTTCGCAGCTTTTTTTGGTTTTTAAGTGTTCGATTTTTTTCACTTCACTATTGCAAAAATGATCCCACTCCTGACACCAGTTTTTCGCTTTGCCAAGTGCGCGATCTGTTTGCTCTTCGCAAATGTTGGCAATGGTGAATGAAACACACCGGACTAATTTAAAATTAGATGTTTGAAATTTTATTCTTAAAAAAACTTTACAATTATTTTTACTTAATCACTATTTGACTTATGTACGTTTATGAGTTATCACTTTTACATTAATTAATAATCGCTTATAACACTCACTTCTTCGCTTAATCCACGAGACTCTTCGCCGCTCGCTGTAGTTTTTTTTTTTTTGGGTTGAGGGGTGAAGGCAATTTACGCCCGGAGTGTGGGACTCCTAGCAGCGCATACTACCAGACTACCCACTAAACACCCCCCCCCCCCCCCTGTCAAGAGACCCTAGCCTGGAACCGTTTGACACATTACTTCGGGCTAGGGCTCTTTTTACTTCGCCCTAGGGCGCCGTCAGCCTAGAGAAATCTCTCCCCAGCGGGAAGAGCAGGATGGAGGAGGACTGCTGGAAAGGAGACCCCTTAGACCCCGCGCCCAAGGTTATCCATGGTACATTTTTTTGGCAGTAAGTATTGCCCGAGAGTAATGTGCCACACAGGTCTATTTGTCGAAACTTTTCAGCATTTCTCCGACCAGATTGTCTGGAGAAAGCTCTCCCATTACCTCCCACAAGTCCTGCCCCATCCTATTTCACCTTCTACAGGTGAAGAAGGTGTGACATGCGTCGTCCCTTTCCCCGGAGCAGAAAATGCAGTCTGGGGACCGTGATTTACTAATCTTGTGCAGGTAAGACTGAAAATACCCATGCCCGCTAAGAAGCTGGGTAAGGTAATAATCAGTCTCACCGTGCCTTCGATTTAGCCACGATCCCACGTCCCCTATAAGGCGGGCTCGCTGTGGTCGCTTTTATACATGTACCAATTAATCGCGAATCTTCCATGTGGATCGTTCTCGAGTTTACGCGCTGAGTCACTTACACACGTATTTCATGTACTCAATGCACGCAATGTGTTTATGTTATATGCTTTATGTTACGCAGCAAACATTTTGTCGGAATTTCGCTTAGGCGAACTAAATGCGGATCGTCTTTTCTTCGCCAGAACGAATAAAAGTCCGAAAATAGCATATGGGGCGCGTAAAGCTATGGACAGAGCGAACAAGAAAAGATTTCCTTTTTCCTATTTTCTGGATCCAATTTTATTTTTATGGTTTGTTGATCAGTTCGCTCTTGCCACTCTTCTAAGTAACATTTTTGTTCATCATTTGTTCGTCAGTTCTGAGTGACATTTTTGGTTATCTGTTTTCGGACTCATACTCTTGTTTTAAATTACATTGCATCGCGAAATTTGCGATTATTTTCTCGATCACGCATTACCTTGTGCAGCATTTTCACAGTAGGTTACTTACGCGATCAAAAGTCATCATTTGTGCGTTCTTTTTGATTAGTTTTATACGCAACCAAGATTTATCCCTTTCGGCTTCTTGATTTGTTTTCCGACTACGCGAGTTATGTCTTAATTGTGTGGTGTGTGGTTGTGTGTTTCGAAAGAGTGGTACTTTACCACTCTTTGAATTCCGAGCCATTATGAGCATTTCGCTATTCACGGATTCTCGACCAACTGTCGGAACGTCAGGTAAACTACAAACAATACACTTTTTAAATGCCGAAACTTTGTCCCCATTTTTATCAATATTTTACAGCAAATTGGTTAGTAATTTTTTTTTGTTTTGTTGCATTAACATTTTAGATAGTGTGATCCTAGGTGAATTTCATTCAAATTAATAAACATTGTTTTTTATATAATCCGATATCAACGACTTGTGCATGTTGAATGTATGAACTTTCCACATGTGAAAGCCGCTGATATCAATTGTAAAATCAATCACAATATGGGTACATGGATTCTCGGTGCTCTGATGTAGGTGCATGTAATGAAGTGTACATTGCACAACAAAAGGAACAGCTGTTATGCTGATTAGGATACTGAATAAATTAATAATAAGCATTACAGCTGGTTTTGTTGTGTGACATATATATTATTGAGATCTCATACATTCACTAATCTTGGCAGCACCGCAACAAATGGTGACCGTTTAAAGTGACGTCACGTTGGCGCTATCCATTGGTGGACTACATATCATCAAAGTCCCTCTGAAAGAAACGTTGGGCTGTGTACTCGACTGATTTCTATTCTACTTAGAAGAAGTCATATCTTTTGACTTGTTTACAGTATTTCAAGATTGGAGCATCCGTAGTTACTGAGAATACATGAGAAACAAGTGGACACACAGGAAGCCGTACTGACGGATAGGCAGGTCGCCAAACTAGTAGAATTATCCGAACTTGACTGTCTCCCAATTTTATTGATAAACTGTATATTTTACGGGCTGGTCAGTTTTCCTTTTCCTGTTTTTATTAAGACGTACAAGACGTGATTTTTTGCCATAAGCTTGATTGTATTCTTCATGTTTCGATGGTTTACAGATTCCCTGTGATTTTATATAAACAGAATTAAATCTACAATTAAATTTTTTTCATGAAGAAAAGACTTAGTTTACAGCCTGTTTGTATTCCTATTTTGCTAACGTGGAGTCTGTAAGAATCTTATAGATTCCTTTTTAAAAAACAATAACCTAATCTAGTACTTATGAAAGCACGAGACGATAATAATTATGTGTAATCAATTATTTTGCTCTAAAATGTGTTCAAATTAAAAATGTTTCTTATTTAGTTCAGATACAATTCCACCATAGAAGCCAGTTCGTATTGATGACAATGTCGCAAAAAACAGTTCAAAAAGAAGCTTGAAATATTATGAAATATTTGACAATTTACTTCAGGTCCAGTCCTTAAACTCCTTCCAATTCGACATTCCTTAATAGTTATGCCAACATTACGTACGAGAACGTTTCATATCTATATAAGTTGTAAAAAATATAAGTTGTAAGGACTCAATAATAAATATTTCAGTCCCGTCAACTTATATTTTTACCGTTCAAAGTAATGTCGATAGAAGAATTAAAAATAATATTGTTTTCGAATTGGCAGAGTGAGCTGCAAAATATTTAGTAAATAATTCGATACTGAATGAAGTATTAACATTTCTAGGGCACTGCATTTAAGACGTTCCAAGGGACTCACGTAGTTTAAATAGAACTCCAGTTTATCACATCACATTATGTTACATTTGAATTCAACTACATAAATATCCTATCAGACTCAAATCCTACAACCGACTTGAAATGCGACTCTACTTTAAAAACAAAACCACCTTTAAGTGCTCTAAATATGATAAAACTAATTTTAAACAATCAATGCCAAATTCGTTTTCCCAAATTTACTTACGATTGATTTTTAAGTTGTTACAAACAAAGTTACAAAATGGAGAAACTGATTTCGTAAAATTTATTTCATATGTTTTGGGTCATTTTCTAGGAATTTTTTTTAAATTTTTCTGAATATTTTTTTATTTAATGATGGGTTTTCCAGGCAATATTAACTTTCAGGAAATAACCTGAAAAACTTTTGTGAAAACGATGTAAATTCATATCGCCATTTCGATTAATTCCAACAACGATCTGAAGTACAGCGGCAAATCGAAAACAAATCGCCACGTCGGGTTATAAACACATCACCTCACGGGCAGTGCACTAATAAATCGCCATGGCGATTCATTTGCGATACGCCATGGCGAGTCGTTGGCGATACGTCATGGCGACTTGTTGGCGATATGTCACGGCGTTTCGTCTGCGAGGTGACATATTGTTCGCAGACGTTTCGAATTCGGATCGCTGGCGGATTCGCCGGCGAACTAATTTTCCGACACGGCGATACGAATTCGTATCGCCGGCGATTCGTTTTGTCTGCTGGTTTTTTTACGACTTTTCTCTTAAGACGACTACAGTGACCCGTGACACTATTCGAACATGTCACAATATCTACTTTTGAAAGTATTTTATTTGAAAATTTATATTGAATGGAACAGAAAAATTTTTAATATATGAAAGTGCTTAACGTAAATTTTTGTGTGAGAAGATATTACTTTTAACAGAGAATATTATATTCAATTTTATTTTTTGAAGTTTTACAATGCCAGTTAACTTTAGCAGAATAGAACCTGTTTGGAATATTGGTACTTTACGAATATTCTATTCTGATAAAGTTACTTTGGAACTTTATCAGAATAGAACCTGCTTGGAATATTGATACTCTTCTCACAATTTTTTGACTGACCCTGGATGAGTGTGTTTGTTTGTTTCTACGGTAAATCGTAAGATCATTCAAACTTAGGAAACATTTGAAAGGTAATTCGTATATAAATTCATCGCGAGCCATTGGTGAAGACTAATTGCAAGTGAGGTTTGGTTTTGCCAGTCATGAAAAGATTATACTAGTTAACATAGTGTTAGATATTGATGTTTTTAATGATCTTATAGAGTCAACATGCATACATTTTTCGGTACGTTAAATGTATCTAAACGCTTTAGTTGCTTCCAAACCGCCATTCTCGTGAAACTGATTGGTAAACGTTATGAAGTATTAGGAGTTTGGTATTTGATGAATTTTGCACGTTTAATTTAACGAAAAACTAATTAATTTTTTAAATACAACCGTAGACATAAAATCCTGAACTACTAAATTATAAATCGGTTTTGTGAACTTTATATTTGTTGATCTTACTTTGAGTAGGCTACGGAAAGTCTACTTTTTAAAGATACAAGTATTGATATGTGGTTTAAGTTGATTTGAGCAGATACCTCTAAGGTGAATCAATATACACAAACAAACGCCTTGTCTTATAATTCAACTGACACATCGTTTAGAGAGCATTACAGAGACCGAACAGCATGACTTGGAACTGTACAGAGGCCGGCCGGGGAACGGAATAGCTGTTTTCTCGTTACTCTCTGCATCCAGGGGAATTAGCAAAAAGATGTTTTCGAAGTCCAAGCTGGTGATGAACCTCTTTTTCTGTAGTCGCGCCAGGAGTCCTTCAATTAATGGTAGTGGATAAGTATCCTTAATCAAGACTTCATTTAGGCGCCGAGCATCCATGCATGATCTGACCTTTCCAAGCTTCCTCATCAAGATCACTGGTGAATTATATTCACTGCGATTTTCCTCTATGACTCCCAAAGACAGCATACGGTCGATTTCTACATGCAATAGTTTGTGTAATACGGGAGAGACAAAATAATGTCGCTGCTTAATCAGTTGAGCAGAGGCAGTGTCGATACGGTGTGACACTAGCTTGGATCTACCCATCACACTCGCATGGTATGAGGGAAACTGTTGCGCGATAGATACAATCAAGTCATCGCTGGTGCTGAGGAGACAAAAGATGGAAAAGGTCCCGGAAATCCATACCAAGGTACACCGAATATGTCAAGGTTAGAACGACCTCAAGAAACCTCATTAATGTGGTGATGTTGTTGAACCTTACGGATGCCGTGAATATTGTAGAATCGAATTCTTGTGTTCTGAAGCGGTGTGGGCTTGGGGGTGCATTGATTGAAGCCGCCTCTCCAAGCCAGACAGTAAGGCCAAGGTTCCGGCTCCAAAGATCTTGATACTGGTTCGACTATCGAGCAAGCCAAGCAATTTAAACTTCTTGATGAAAAATCTAACGTATGGTCTATTGTCGCCAGCAGATGCGTTTATCCATTTCACGCAGGCACACTTTAGCAGACGCCTAATCATAAAGTACATAAAGAAGTGATTCCAAAAGGGTCGCAAATTAAGAGGATGCGGGGATTCTGGACAGTCCCTGGTTTACCCACTGCCAAGGTAAAAGGTAGTATTACTAGTTGTGTGGAAGTGATACGATCGCGGTGGGGACTAATTATAAATATGTCAAGAGAAGCGGCGCGACTCGGGGTCCACATTGGTAGCTACACCTACTCGGTTATGCAACCTGGAAGAGGTAACGAATCTGTGAGAAGCGATATGTGTTTTTCCCCCACCACGGCAGTGAGGACATTGGCGCCTTCTTGGCCACATCCAAATCAAAAAACGTGGCTCATAGGGGAAAGGTAGTCAAAGAAAAAGTGCCCAAGATCACGACAATTCCAACACACCAGGAAGTGTTTATAGATGAAACAGATACTTGAGGTGTGATCGCTTCGAGCTGGGCGGGTTTGGATCACGCCCACTTTGAATTCCGATTATTTTCCACCAATGGCGGTTGGATGCGAGAACGTTGGTTAAGCTCGATTTCATAAGGCGACGAATTGAATCGGGGTTCCTCAATAAGATTGCCTCCTAGGTGGAGAAATCTCTTCCTCTAGTTTCAACGCTTACACCATACCTGTAATCCGATGGGTAGCAGCTTGATCCGCTGTTTCTATCCCCTTCTACGTCTGGAGAAGACGTGCGACATCTTTCAACTAGGTCGAAGGATGGGGGAAAGGTGAATCCAGCTAAATACTCTTGTAAGCACAGATCCATGTTTCTGATAACTATATGTTTGAAGTCATCGTCTAACATGGAAACCCGGAGCTCTATAGTTAGCGCTTGAACAGCCTAGAAAATTGAATGAATTTTTGCCCAGGTTACGTCTATGAAGAATCGGTTAAGTATGGCGGATTTCAAGTGATCCCACCTTATGTCGGGATATAAGGCGCCAGTACTAATTTTCCGCTGCAACCTTTGAAAGCACCTGAGAATCTCGGACCAATTTTTCGTTCGAAAATCCATGATCTGCAGCCAAAGTTGTGGCACGAAGAATGAATTGGCGGGCGGATATACTGCTGGATCTACCATCATATGTCAAATTTTCACTTACAACTTATAAGTGATTTATACCCTTGCTAAGCTAACTCAGCGAAGACTCATGGGTGCAGAAGTTCTGATCAAATGTTTCGACGCGTCCCAGCCTGTGAGTTGGCACCAGATGAGAAGAGGCAGGGACGCGTGTTCGAAACCAGCTTGAGCGCTTTCCACAATTCTTTATAAATATTAAATTCACTATCGAGGTACTCGAAACATTTGATCAGAACTTCCGCACCCATGAGTCTTCGTGAGTTAGCTTAGCAAGGGTATAAATCACTTATAAGTTGTAAGTGAAAATGGAAAAATTGATCTACCAAAAACTTCTGAAATTGATACAAGGAGGTCCCTGGAAGGTGACCCAAGGTTCCATAGTGACCCCTAGTGTCCTTGTTTCTTTCTTTTTGTATTGTTTAATATTACTTAGGCTAGAAAAATGAATGCTAATTCATCTTCCTGTTTCTTGCTTAGCTGATTAAAACTAATTTGCTGTCTCTTTTACCGCTGTCGTAATTTATAAGAGTTTCTTCTTTGGGTATTTTTTACAGAATGTTGATATTAGGGATTTTTTTAAATAAACTGTAATCATTCTCTCTATTACGCCGTAAAAAAGGCTTCCTTTTTCAGTACTTTCGACACGGTGTTTGTGCTAAAGACTATTTCTAAATTACCAATAACTATCGTCTATAATAAACCTTAATAATATTTCACTCGTTTTGCATTCCTTTCTATTATTCGAAGTGCATACAATGGACTAAACAATCACTTTTTGCTCGTTTTTAGCTTCCTAATCTTAATCAATTTATGAAACTTGAAACATCAGTAAACAATCATCCATGTTTTCGAAATAGTTTCCCACAATCCAATCGTACAAAAAACTTTTCCTTCCTTTCCTAAAAAAATCAAAAAAATCTCCCGGCAGTCTTGACGCAACCGCGTTCTTTGTTCCCGGGTCCAAGTCACTCTGCGGTTTACCACGAACTCAACAACACCATTAACAGATCTCGTTCCCCCCTGTTCGCAGGTAGTTTCCTTTCGAATTTATCCTTCGACTATCCTATCGAATATGATGTCCATCACCCTAAAGATAATGACGCGTGTTATTTCAAAGCTTAAAAATTATGGATCCCTTGTTGTCTGTTTTCAAAAACTAAAACACGATAGTTTATTTTTACAATTTATTATATAATTTACATTTATTTTATAGGTAGTTATGTTTATATTGTTGCGCTTTACCAGGTGCGCGACCTGTTTGCTCTTCGCAAATATTAGCAATAGTGAATAAAACACACTCGAATAGTTTAAAATTAGGTGCTTAAAATTTTATTCTGGTATACCACTTTACACTTTACAATTATTTCACTGAATCACTACTTCCCTTTCATAAGTCCACCTTTAAATTAATCAATCACTTTCATAAGCAATTATTAAACGTAATCACTTTTATTTGTTATTTAATTACTTGACCGCACTATTTTCAACGCGCACCGTCGCTCGCTGCTACGTTTCATTCACAAGACTCTGCTCGTCGCTCGCCGCAGTCGCTTTTATACAACTACCAATCAACCCAGAATCTTCCATGTGGATTGTTCTCGTGTTTACGCTCTGAGTCGCTTGCACCGGCATTTGTTGTACTTAATGCACGCAACGTGTTTATGTTTACGCTTTCGAGAATTATCGATGTATTGGTAGTTGTAAACTTGTGTACGACTTTTCTGTTAAGACGACTACAATGGCGCGTAACCTTTTTTTCCAAACATGTCACACTATCCCTGCCTTATATCTTTTTCATCCCAAAAACGTGTCACATTAGCTTTCGCCGCGTTTTCCTGCTGATAAAATGGGGCAAGACGGTCCAGGTGCACGATTCTCATTTTTGCCCTAGGTTTCTGGTGTTCCTGTATCCGGTATACCACATCGTTGATTCGTTTGATGGTTCTATAGGATCCTTCCCAATTTTGCTGTAACTTCGGAAATCTGCCTTTTCGACGCCGTGGGTTATATAGCCAGACCAAGTCGTCCGGCTGGAAACCAGATGAGTTTGCCATTAAGACATATCTGGTTTTCATGCGATCAGTGGTTGACATTATTTGCTTCCGCATTAATTGGTGTATCTGATTGAGCCGTTACCTTAAGTCGCTTGTGTACTCCGAAATGGGTTGGGGCTGCTAGGGGGGTGTCCCAAACTTTACATCAGCTGGTAGCCGAATCATTTTTCCAAAGATGACTTTTGCGGGTGCTTCTCCTGTCGATACATGCTCTGCAGTTCGGTATGCCATCAAAAATAATGGAATGCGTCGATCCCAATCTCTCTGATTTTCATCAACCAGCTTGGCCAAATATTTGTTTAGCGTGTCATTGAACCGTTCAACCATTCCATCGGACTGGGGGTGAAGTGGTGTTGTCCGTGTTTTCCGTATTCCCAGTAGTTCACACATTTCGGCAAAAACTTGTGACTCGAAGTTTCTGTCTTGGTCTGAATGTAGTTGATGCGGTACGCCATATCTACTAACCCACTGTGAAACAATTTGCTCCGCTATAGTAGTTGCCTCCCAGTTAGGAATCGGGTAGACTTCTGGCCACTTCCTGAAGTAATCAGCTACAACGAGTAAATACCGATTTCCCCATTCAGACTCGGGAAAGGGTACTGCGATGTCCACAGCTAGTCTTTTGAATGGTACCCCCACGTTATAAGTCTGCATTTGCCCTCTCGTTCTTCGATTTGGGCCTTTAATGGAAGCACATATTGTGCATTTACGATACCAATCAAAAACGTCGTCCCGAGAGTGGAGCCAGTAGAATCTTTCGCGCACCTTTGTCAGGGTCTTGTTCACCCCAAGGTGACCTCCCGATGTGCCATCATGCATCTCCTTTAGTACTCCTTTGACCCCATTTTTAGGAAGAACAATTTGCATCCTATATGAAGTGCCGTCTGTCGTTCCCCATTTCCGTTTCAGGACTCCATCTTCAACCTCAAGGGAGTTGCATTCAGCCAATAGCTTTTCAACACTGTGCCGCGTGCTGATATGTCCTTCCACTCGGGACGTTCTGTTGTCTCTTTCCATACCAATAATGGTCCAGTATCATCGTCGGCTAGTTGAGCGTCCCGAAGTTCGTGCTGCGTCCAACCCTCGTCGACTTCCGTTGTGATTACACGCATATCCACACCCTGTTCTTTTTCCTCAGACCGTCGGCAATTTTTAGAAGCCACTGGACATGGACGACGGGATAAAGCGTCGTCATTTCCATACACTCCTCCTTTCTGATGGATGGTTCCGTGGTCATATTTCTGTCGTATTTTCATCCTTGTAGCCAACCCTTGTCCTACGAAGTTGTCTTTAGTTCCTTGCCCTAACCTATCAGTTAAAGAGGCCTTCATTCCAAGCTCTGGCTCTGGTCGCGTCTCCATCTAGACGCACACCCTGGGCAATAGCTTGGTGTTTTTCGCTGCTTGTATCCCCATTGCAGGTGCCCTCTTCACCACAATTCCAACATGTAGGTGAAACATACACCTTCGACCTCCTGTTTATGCCAACACGTTCACATCTGCATTCTTCAATTGCATCCTGCCGGATCCTGGCTGTGATACTAGCGGTTATTTTGGTAGCTTCGAAGTTTAAACAATACGCCAGTGCGTCCTTTACTGAGCTTTTTTCGGCTAGGTGGACAACTTGTTGCATTTCCGTGTCCTGCAACGTGCTAATAAGTGCTTCCGCTGCCACATCATCCCGAATATATTGGTCATATGCGGGGTAAGCCAAAAGTGCAAGCTTTTCAATATCCTGTGCTAACTGCTGTAGGGTTTCACCTAGTTTCTGGATCCGGTTGCGCAGCTGTGACCTGTGGATCTGCTTCAGGTGATTATCTCCATACCTCATGTCGAGTGCGTTCATGGTAGCGATGGAGCTTGACTGCGACTCGACAGGGACAGTTTGAAGTATTTCCGCAGCTGGACCTCTCAAGGCAAGGATTAAGGCTGTTGCTCGCTCCTGCTCATTCCAGTGATTCGTTTGACCGGCAGCTTCAAACTGGATTTTGTCAATGCTCCAAGCTATTTTTCCATCGAAAGCTGGTGCTTGTACACGTTGAGATACTGGCTGTTCTCGTTATCGGGTTTCTCGCTATTGGGCTCTGGTTACTCACTATCGGGCTCTGGTTACTCATTACCGGGCTCGGGTTACTCATTATCGAGGCCGGGCTACTCCCTATCGTTACTTTGGCTTGTTTTAAGTCTTCTTTTATTTTATTAATCTCTTCCCGAACCGTCTCCACTTTGCTCATCTCTTCTTCCACTTTGTCCATCCTTTCTTGGAATCCTTTAATTTGATGGTTAGGCTTCCGACTTAGTTCACCTAAATCTGCTCTTAATTCAGCTGATTGCTGGTTGAATGCTGTTGACTGCCGGTCGAGCTTCTCGTTTAGGTCAGTTGACTGCCGGTCGAGCTTCTCATTTAAGTCAGTAGACTGCCATTTAAGTCAGTCTACTGACTTAAATCAGTCAGACTTCTCATTTAAGTCAGTTGACTGCCGGTAGAACTTCTCGTTTAAGTGGGTTGACTGCTGGTCGAGCTTCTCGTTCAACTCGGTTGATTGCTTTTGCATTACCATCAACATCTGCATCAGCCCTTTCGCAGTCAGAATTTGTTCCTCCTCCTCGCTTCCAGTGCAACTTTCAGCATCGAGAAACTCAAACGACTCTGGATCCATCCCTTCCGCTGCCAGCGCTTCGTTTAACCGGGTGATTAGTCTAGCTTTGCTTCCTTCGGTGGAAATTTTCCGCTTTTCCAATTCCTCCTTTAGTTCCGGTAGAGTAAGTGCGATGATTTTACGCGGCATTTTTCTTACGAGTTGTTTTCAATGCAAAAGTTCACAAAAGTGTTCACTATAGTTTTCACATTTTTTTTGAAGTGTTTTTAAGCGTTTTAGTTTGTTCACTTCACTATTGCACGAATAATCCCTCCTCTGACACCAGTGTTGCGCTTTGCCAGGTGCGCGACCTGTTTGCTCTTCGCAAATATTTGCAATAGTTAATAAAACACACTCGAATAGTTTGAAATTAGGTGCTTAAAATTTTATTCTGATAAACCGCTTTACACTTTACAATTATTTCACTGAATCACTACTTCCCTTTCATAAGCCCACCTTTAAATTAATTATCATCATATCATAAGCACTTTTTAAACGTAATCACTTTTATTTGTTATTTAATTACTTGACCGCACTATTTTCAACGCGCACTGTCGCTCGCTTCTACGTTTCATTCACAAGACTCAGCTCGTCGCTCGCCGACCCAGAACCTTCCAACCCAGAATTTTCCATGTGGATTGTTCACGTGTTTACGCGCTGAGTCACATGCACCGGGATTTGTTGACCTTAATGCACGCAACGTGTTTATGTTTACGCTTTCGAGAATTATCGATGTATTGGTAGTTGTAAACTTGTGTACGACTTTTCTCTTAAGACGACTACAGTGGCGCGTATCCTTTTTTTCAAAACATGTTACAATATTCTGATTTAGCAAAAAGTTATTAATGTGTCCACGTCGGAACCAACCGTACCGCGTCGCGAGCAAAAATCAACTCCTTTTTTTTAAGTTTTCCTCAAAGGAACATTCAAAAGAAAGAGAAGAAATCCTGACTGAAATATTCATACGAGTAATTGCACTTGTTTCGAATTACGATTGCGAAATTAGAACAAGTACAATTCGAGAAATCGAATTGCAATATTGCGAGTTTTTTGAGTTCATTGGTCACAATTTTACACGCGAGCGTAAATATGAATATCAAGCTATTTGAGATCATGAAATTGGATTGTATATTGCAAGCTTTGTTGGTTAATGATCCCAATTCTACACGTGCGCTTCATAATTAAATTATATGGGGATTTAAGGGGGCAACTTTAACTCCCCCATCGTTACTCCGAGGCTCCGACGAGGATACAAAATTCACATGTTTTTTTGCTTTTATGCCAATTATTACCATGAATAACAAAAGGACAACGTTTAATACAATCAAAAAAACATCGACATGACTTAGGTTCTCCTTGACATTTTCTGTTACAATTTCTTGTATAAATTTTCTACTACCAATTGTATCTTTTACATATAATTTGTTGAATTCCGTCATGTTATCCAATTTCTTTTCAATGATTCGTGGAATGAAATAAGGAAATGCAATATGGACTCTAATGCTAAAATATTCATTTTCAAACTTGATTTGGTTTATATAAACTATGCAATTTTCAAATTTAGTGAGAGTATTTCTATAGATTTGTATATTGTCATTGTTAATTGAGTGATTTACTTTAAAGTTTCTAAGGTTCTTAGTTATCAATAATCCTGGTAATAATTCTTTAACAATTTCTTGATTATTAGTTGGCATTCCACAGTTGGCTTCTTTGGCTTTGAATATATGGTCTAGGCAATTGTTATTATAGCGTTTCAAATTTTTCACCAATTTATTTTCAACAGTTAAATTGTACGCATTTTTATCTTTATCTAATATTACGTTATATTCGGGTAGAAATAGAGTCTTGTTTTCAGGATTCGGAATAGGTTCACTTAGCACATTTGAATAGCCTTCGGTCGAGCTTTTAGGAATGTTTATTATCATAATAATATGTCCGCTATAATAAGCGACTACTATTCTAATATCCGACAAAAGTTTTAAATCTGAAACTAATTCTAACTCTTCCTCTGATAATATGTTTCTTGAGAGTATGTTAAGTCTACTGCTGAGAAGGATCTGTTCCAGATCGTCTACGTGGTTTCGTAGTAAAGTGACCGCATAGTTAATTTGGTAGATTTCGTCGAAAGATGTAATCTCCTTTTCGAGCCGCGTTATCCTATTGTTTTGGTTACTCAAACAATTTGATATTAGGCAAGAAATAATCTTCTGCTGTTTATTAATATATGAGGTAATGTTTTTTAGTTGGTCGAACAGTTGATGGTTTACGCTAATTTGTTTGTTAGATTCCTCGATCAGATTTTGGTTGTTTTTGGTTAAGTCGTCAAGTTTTGCTTTGATAAGGGTTTCATTTTCTGAGTCCATGGTCACTGTTAAATATTTTAGTCCTTTTCCTACAACATTCAGAAGTCCTCGTTTTTGTCTTATGTCTGGACTAAGTCCCCGAAATTTGTTTTTTAAGAAATTTAAGTTATGTTTTAGAGTGTGGAGTATAGAGTTATTTGGAATCGGTAAATTTGACTCGATTGCTTTGATGTTTTCAGTTATGTTTATTGTATGCAGAATTCTACGATAGCTTTGAATCAATTTAATGCTACATAACTTAAGGATTATATATCCGTTGTTCTCGTTCAGACTCTGTATTTCAATGGTGTGCGCTTGCACTAGTGGATGCATGGGGGAAATCATCATCAGTACCATGCACAGATTCATTTCCTGGAATTATTTTGTTATTCGATTTAGTGTGTTTTTTAGCCTTAATAGTGGGTTCTGCGTTATTTTGGTGTTGCTTGGGTCTCTAATATGCGACTTATAATATTTGTGCCCTGAACTAGTGACAACGTGGTCGTCATCTAATTCTATTTCATCGATTTTCCGAAACTTGACATGATTCTTTCCGCCTCTAACCTCCGCAATGAAGACGGGGCCTTTCGACGTCCTTCCTGTCTGTGTTGAGATTATTAATAGTCCGCAGTCGCTTTTATACAACTACCAATCAACCAAGAATCTTCCATGTGGATTGTTCTCGTGTTTACGCGCTGAGTCACTTGCACCGGGATTTGTTGTACTCAATGCACGCAACGTGTTTATGTTTACGCTTTCGAGAATTATCGATGTATTGGTAGTTGTAAACTTGCTTACGACTTTTCTCTTAAGACGACTACAGTGGAGCGTAACTTGAATGAAGACGGGGCCTTGTCCTTACTGAAGACGGGGCCTTTCGACGTCCTTCCTGTCTGTGTTGAGCTTATTAATAGTCCTTTCTTTGATTTTCTGCATTCTATCTTTAATTCTAACATATTCGTTAGGGTCGATATTGCCTAATAAGAAGTCGATAGGTTTTTGCCGGGTTGTTGTATGGATTGAGTTGTTGTAAAAATTAATTGCCTTTGGTACTTTCTCCTCTGAACTATCAGTATTCTTATTGGGATCATGTCTTAAAAGTCTTAGGTGCTCATTAAGGGTGTTATGGACTCTGTTCATATCTGCATTTGATGTATGGTTGTTATTAGATGTAAAGAGGATTCTTATGTTATGTTATTTGAGAAATTCTTGGAGAGGGATTGCCTTGAGCCCTAGTTGGTTTTCGACTATGAGCGTTTTGAAGTGACCTGTAGTTGTGATATATTGGAGTAGAGCTCTTTTGAATTCGGTCCACGTTCGTCCCTGGATTTTTATTGCTTGAACGAACTTAGAAAATTTATCTACTAATATGAAAAAGATACTTTTTTCCAAACTGTAGAACACATCGGCACAGACTTTGTCTCTAGGTTGGTTCGGAGTTTCTGTAATTTGTAATTTTTGCTTAACTGTCGTATTTTTCCAAGTTGCACACCTCACAATTGTTAATAAATTTTGTGATCCTGTCCCGTAATTTGGGGTGGAAATACATATATTTCCTTCAGTTCCGCAAAGTTTTCGTTAATACTCCTGTGGTTATTCCTTATGTGCTCAGTCTCAATTATTTCAGTTAATTTACTTTCATCAGTTATATCCTCTAATAGTCTTTCGCATCTTACTATCCCAAATTTACTAATGGTATTGTGAAAATATAAGGTATATGAATTTGAAAGGGATCTATAGAATTCTTCATCCTCTATAAACACTGCATTTATTGTTTCGGGATTGAAATGATTTTTAAGTAGAATGGTCGAAGTTTGTTCATCCAATTCCTTAGCGAGTATGATTTTCCTTGTTACCAAAGTTACCAAAGTAGTAGTTTTGACTTTCAGAGAGCCTGAGCTTGCCCTTTTAATTATTATTTGCTGTCTGTAAAAATTTAGTGGATTATCCGTATCTCTAATTAGAGACTCTTGTGTTTCTAAGTGGTTAAAAGTAGTGCGAGAAAGTGCATCGGCATTTGTGTTTTTAACACTCTTTTTATACTTAATTCTATAATCGAATCCTGCTAGTTTCACCCGCCATTGTACTAATTTAGAGCTGGGGTCCTTGATTGAGAAAAGCAATTGCAAAGGCTGGTGGTCGGTTTCAATCACGAACTTGCGTCCGGAAAGGTAGGGACGGAAGTATTTTGTCGCCCATATAATGGCGATCGTTTCTTTCTCAATAGTGCTATATTTTTCTTCATGGCCATTTAGTGTGCGGCTAGCGTAGCAAACTGGGTGGTTATCTTGAGAAAGAATTGCACCTAACGCGAATTGACTCGCATCAGTTGTAAGTGTGAATGTTTTATTGAGGTCTGTTTACCGTAAAATTGGCTCGTTGGTTAACAACCGTTTCTGTGTTTGAAAGGCCTCGATATATTCACTGTCTTCCGTCTTTACTTTGCACTCTTTTTCAGAACCTCTTAAAAATTTCATATAATACCCTGATAGACCTAGATTTGATCTCTTTTTGAGTTTTTGGAAGAGGAAAATTTTGAACACACTCCACTTTTGCAGGGTTTGGTTTGATGCCATCAGGAGTTAAAATGTGCCCAAGGAATTCGGTTTCTCGTTTCAGAAACTCTGATTTATCGAGTTGTACCTTAAGGTTCACATCTTTCAACCTCTGGAATATTTTATGAAGGGACTCGAGGTGTTTTTGTAGAGAGGTTGAGAAGATTATAATATCGTCCAAATAAATTAGACAGATTTTATTTATACAGGGTGCGCCATCTAGACAGGACCTATTTAAATGTTGAATAACTCCGCCATTTTTCAGCTGATTATGACAAACCAGCCAGATTCTGAAACGTCAGTCATTGCCATTTCAGTCATGCATCGATTTACGCCAAAAAAGCGGGCTGAAAATGTAGCGCTGTTCATTGAAAACAATCGTTGAACTGTGAAAACTGTGCGTGCTTATCGTAAAAAATATGGGAGACATTCGGCGCCTTCCGCCAAGACAATTCGTTTTTTGGTGAAAAATTTCTTTGAACACGGGTCTGTAGCTACTCGCCCGAATTACGTATCCTTCTTTTCCAAGGATTAAAAAAAAAAACAATATTTGGTTTAGAAATTATTTATTCGGCTGATCTGTTCGAGGTTTTTACACTGAATCATTTAATTACATGTTTTGTGGGCTTTTATAATTCCCAGATTCGCTGATGCAAGTGCATGTGCCCAACATGCATTACCTTGAAGAGGCGGTTTTTGTTACAATTGTTTGCAAGATACAAATATGCTGAAATTTAAGCTAATGCAAATGAGTTTGAAATTTAAGTATATTGGAATTCGCATAAGTTGTGCTTGTTGAGTGATGGGTCAAGTGAATTTCGTAGACATAACTGTATTTGTTGAATGGTGGGTCAAGTCGTAGACATAACTCATGTCGTAGACATAACTCATGTCGTAGACATAATTCTTCCCCCCTCGGACTGAAGCGTAGGGAAAAGGAACTGTAGTTTCGGCGTTACTGTTGACGGAGCTGAAGATTCAATTTCGAATTTAAATTTATGAAGCTTGCGGTAAATGTATGCCACGATGATCAGGGCAGCGACACCTTGGAGAACTTGCAGGGAGTAGGAGATCAAGTGTTTTTTGTTTGTTGTGGTTTCTAGATCCTTTATGGTTGTCATGGCATCGAAACTGTATCCGGATAATGTTTGAAAGGTGAAATTTTCTTTTGTAGTTGTTATGTTTATTTTTCCAAAAGAAGTCGTATGCAGAGTAATGTCGTCCCAAAATGTGGTTGATTCTCCTTCATAGGTTATTCCGTTTATTTGGATGTTGCAGTTTTCGAAATGGATGAGTATTGTTGCCGAGGCGCTTTCTGGTGTGAGTAGACAGGTGAAGTTAAAAGGTACCTCAGGGCTGTTAATAAGCAGGATATAGTTGTCCTCCGGTTGAAAAATCTCGGCTTTTCGATCCGCTATCAGGAATTCGCAATCGGCAGGTTTGTTCTGGACCACGTTGCTGATGCAATTCGAAGTTCTGCTATTTTCTGCAAAGTTTGACTTTCGGCAGTAAAAAATTTTTTCAATTTCGGGGCATCTTTCTTGAAAATGTTGGATATTGCTCGGGTTTAGGATTATGTAGGGTTTCGACTCTATTTTTAGATTGTTTTGGGTTGGGATCGGGATTAAGTGGAAGAAGGTATAATTTTCATTTTGAATAAAGGGAATTTGGACATTAAATATTATATTTGAGCCGTTTTGGTAGGCTTGTAATGTTAGTAATTCGTATAAGTTCTTCGGACTGCAAATTGATCATTTCATCTTTTAAGGAAACATAAATTTTTGAAAGTTCGTCAGGGCTTAGGATGTGTTTAGATATTATGCCCAATTTCGCCAATATGACTGCTTCAGCTATTTCGGACAAGTGGTTACGAAGCATGTCTATTTGATAGTTAATTTGATTAAGAATTTGAAGATGCTGAAGAAGATCGTAATTTTTCCTTATTCCGTTATGAATCAGGTCTTGATTTAGTTTGAAGTAATTTGAAACAATTTTTTGTTGAGAATTAATATGGTCTGTGATATTTTCGAACCTCTGAATCATTTGGTGATTAAGTAAGGTTTGATGATTTGCAGCGTTTTGCAATGTGAGTTTATCTGAGAGTAGTTTTTCGATTTTCCCGTTTAAGCGGACAGCGTCGTTTGCGTCCATGTTACCAGTAAGGAATTTTATAGCTGTTCCTAGCCCATTTATTAATCCACGCTTGTTTCGGAATTTAGGTAAAAGTGACCCAAGTTTGTTTTGTAGTTCGTGCAGTTTAAGTGTAGTAGTATTTATTGTGTCGTTCAGTTCGTGTACACTGTATAGTCGTAGGAGTGATTCTTGTATTTTGTCCAAATTTGTTTGGTATGTTGTTAGGCGTATGATATGTATAAAGTCTTTGTGTCCTTCTATTAGTTTAGCTGTCCCTAGTTGTAGCGGTAGAAGTCCCCGGTTGTTGCGTAGGTCGTGGATTTCCAGTCTCTGTCCTTGTGTTGTGGTCAACCTGAAATTTTCTTTTTTTCTTTAACTTGGCTTTATGTAATTTTTTATCTTTAAGGGAATTATAGTTAGTCTGTTGTTTCTTTTGACTTTTTGCTTACTAAATCGTGGGGTTAGTTTATTTCTTCTGTTTTCTTTCCTAAATACGGTTTCATTTTCCTCGAATGGTATTGGGGGTTCTCTGTCTTTGTTTAAATTATTGATAGTTTTTTCTTTTGTGTGCTCAAGTTTATGTTTAATAGTTGGATAGATTTTTTCTTGGAATTTGTTTAGTTTTCTTAGGAACTCGTGCTCATTGTCGAATTTTATATTCTTTAAGAATTCATGAGTACGACCAGTAAAGAGTTCGTAAGGGGTATGTTTGGTTACGGAGTGTATTGCGTTGTTGTATGTTATCACTGTTTCGTTTAAGATATCTTGGTGGTCCCTATCTTTCATTTTGTTATATATAATACGGTAGATTTCAGTTAATATTGAATGTGCTCTTTCTACAGGGGAATTGCTGGTACTTTGTGAGAATGAGGTTGTATGAAGTTGTATGTTGTATTGATTACAGAAGTCTTTAAAAATGTTTGCAGTGAATTCAACGCCTTGGTCCGTGATAAGAGTTTTTGGAATGCCGTGTATACTGATGAAATGTTTCAGTGATTTAATTATTGTTAAGCTGTTCTGAGCAACTAGTGTATATGCTGCAAGGAATTTTGAAAATTTATCGATTATGGTCAGTATATTTTTATGATTTATAGAGTAAATATCGATGTGAACGATGTCTAGTGGTTTGCAAGGGGTTGGGGTTTTTTCAAATTCGTAGCGTGGAGGATTTCTGTCATATTTTAGCATTTGGCATTCCGGGCAGTTGTTTATTGTTTTAATGATCTTATTCTTCATAAAGAGGAAGTAGTAAGTTCTTCTGAGATGGTTCATTGTTTCGGTTATTCCTCTATGGTTATTTTTGATATGGTAGTCGCTAATTACCCTATCCTGTTCATCGCTTTCTTTCACATCAGTGAGTAAGGATGTACAGCGAATAAGTGTGAAGATTTTGCTTCTGGAGAAGAATTTCGAGTAAACTTCTTGTACGGTTCTAAATGTATCGTCGTCTGTGAACATGGCATTAGTTTTGTTTAGTGCTAAAAATCTTTTGAGCAATTCTGTTGTATTCTCTAAATTAAAACTGTTCATTCTGATAGTGCGGCGCTGCTTATTCTTAAAGGGCACTTCCGTTGAGGTAGAGGGAGGTCTATTACTAACTTCAAGAATTAGTTGGAGGCTGAATTCATTTAAAGGGCGTTCGGAGATGTAAATGTGGTCGTCTAAGTTTTCAGCAGCTGAATGGATTGTTGCACATGTGGAACTGACATCCTGGTTGTTCATGCTATGTAAGTTGGTTTCTATTTTTGTGAGGTCGGGAATTTTGATTCGGCTAAGCGCATCCGCATTAGAGTTTAGTTTGCCTTTCTTATGGATAACTCTATAATCAAATTCTTCTAGTCTGAGTTTCCAGCGTATAAGTTTGGAATTTGGGTCTTTCAGGCTCATAAGCCAAGTAAGAGGTTGGTGGTCCGTTACTATTTGAAATTGACGGCCAAAGAGATATGGGCGGAAATATTTGGTTGCCCAGACTATTGCAAGTAGTTCTTTTTCAGTTGTAGAATAATTGACTTCGGTATCTGTGAGAGTCCTACTTGCGTAGCAAACTGGTTTGTCGGAGCCAATCGGACCTTGAGATAATACGGCGCCGATTGCGAAGTTACTTGCGTCAGTAGTCAGAATAAAAGGCTTGGAAAAATCCGGATACTGGAGTATGGATTCATTTATGAGCAACTGTTTACAAAGTTCGAATGTCTTGACGTATTTTTCGTTTAGATCAATAGTTCTGTTTTTCTTTAAACATTCCGTGAGGGGTTTTGTTAGACGAGCAAAATCTTTGATAAATTTGCGGTAATAGCCAAGAAGTCCTAGGAATGCTTTGCTTTCTGTTCTGTTTTTCGGGATGGGATATTCTTTAATAGCTTTGATTTTCTCCGGGTTTGGTTTCACGCCGTGATTGGTAACAATGTGCCCAAGAAAACTAACTTCTTTCTTTAAAAATTCGGACTTACTCAATTGGACCTTGAAATTTGCTGTCCTTAGCTTTTGGAAAACCTTTTTTAAGTTTTCCATGTGTTCCTGTAATGATGTTGAGAAAACAATAATGTCGTCCAGGTATACAAGGCAAATTTTCCCTTGTATATCTTTTAACACATTATCCATAACCCTTTGAAATGTGGCTGGGGCATTTTTCAACCCAAAGGGCATGCGGACGAATTCATAATGACCATTTTCAACCGTGAATGCCGTTTTACCTATATCTTGAGGGTCGACTTCGATTTGATGAAACCCGCTTGCTAAGTCGATAGTAGAGAAATACAGACATTTTCCCAGTTTATCCAGGATCTCGTTAATATTGGGGATGGGGTATTTATCACTAATGGTCTTATCATTCAGCTTCCGGTAGTCAATTACCAGACGCCACTTTTGTTTCCCACTAGCATCTTTCTTTTTTGGAACAATCCAAATTGGGGAGCTCCAAGGCGAGAAACTAGACCTTATAATTCCTTGCTCTAACATTTCCTGAATCTGTGACTGGACTTCCTGCTTGTGGACAAATGGATATCTGTATGATCTAGTATATATGGGTATGTCATCGGTTGTTTGAATACGGTGTTTGATGTTATTTGTAAATGTTAGGTTGTCTCCCGTTTTGAAGAAGATATCTTCATATTCTTTGCATAGTCGAAAGATTTCGTTTTTTTCTTCATCATTTAGATGGGAGGTTCGAATAAGGTCGGCTATGTCGTAAGAATTTATTGGGATTGAATTTTCAGTGTGAATATTGAAGTTGTTTATTTCACAGAGGTCTTCTTTATTGAACTTTTCGACTTTAATAATTTGATCAATGTACAAAATTTCTTCTTGATCTGATTTGTTGGTTACTTCGATTGTGCCAAACCAATTTTGAGCAAAGTAGATACCTTCGGATGCAGCTAAATTTTGGGATATTTTAGTTTGTGGCAAATATATCTCTCCGTTTTCAATATCCACTGGTAGTTTCGCTAAAAATTTTGAGTTTCTGGGGATTGTATACTTAGCTGATACAAGGTTGGGCTTGAAGAGAAGAGGGATGACTGAGTTTTTAGTGACTAGGGTTTTATTTTCTAGATCAATTTTTGCTGCCAGATTAGAGAGTGCATCCAGTCCTAATAGGCCATCAAAGTAGTTATGAAATTTGAATATTAGAAAGTTTTGTTCTCCAGGTTGGTTAAATTCTACAAAGTTTGGTAAAGTGATTCGCTTGTTCAATTTATGATGATTGAGGATCGTTGTGATAATAATTGGGTCTATGTTTTGTAGGTCTTCCAAGTGGACATACTCTGGACTAAGAAATGATGCAGAAGCTCCTGTGTCGATAAGAAATTTTAATGGGCGGCCAAAAGGGGATGATATATTAATATAGGGAAGGGTTGATCCGTGTTTATTAACATCTACGTAACCGATGGGGTCATCGAGGCTGTTTGAGGAAAATTTTGATCCTCTATTACATTTTCATAACTTTGCTCGGATTTTCGGAAAAAGTGTTTGTCCTGTGTGTCGTCGTTTTCGTAATCATAATAGCTATCAAGGTTCCGGAAGTTTGTATTCAAATTACGTTGCGTATCGTTGGAGGAATAAACGTTAAACAGTTCTTTTGATGTGAAATTTGGGGATCCTGTTGGTCTAAAGTTGTTATTTTGTTGGTGTTGGTTCTGTCGTGAGTTATGTGTTTGTCTGGTATAAGAAGAACCTATTTCCATTGGTTCAGGTTTAGTGTGTTGCCAATTAGATGTCCTTGTAAGGGAAGTATTCGTATTTTTCTGTAACGGTCTATTAATTTGTATGCTTGGTGGTGTCCTGGTATAATCGTTAAAGGCAGTTGATCTTATTATATTTGCGGAGTTAGGGTGCGGAGAATTCTGTCTATAAGTTTCCGATACACCAATTGGGTGTCTATATCCTAGTTGTAGTAATTGGTTTTGTCGTGGCTTAAATGAGTAGGTATTGGAGCTATTCATTCTTACTGGTGAAAAATTGTTTGGTCTATGACTCGAAAATTTGGGAATGGAATTATCATATCTGGTGTAAGATATGTTTTGCTCTTTAATGCAGTAAGCAAATGCCGTCGCCAGGTTTTCAGGCTTCATTGCTCTGATTGTTGCACCAAGAGGTTCTTTTAGACCTGATAGAAATGCGTTCAGGCACATTTCATTATACAAATCGCGTTTTGCTTTCACTACATTTGAATCACTCTCATGAATTTGCACATAATTTAAAATGGTTGCCGAAATTTCGATAATCTCGCTATGAAATTGCTCAATTGTTCTATTACCTTGTCTCAATCCGTAAAGGTCTCTTATAAGGGAAGTTTCATTTCGTTTATCTGCGTAGTGCAGGATTAAATTTTGTTTAATTTGGGTCCAGTCAAGTGGAGTCCTATACATGTTTAACACTTCGTTTGCCGGTCCATCAATCTTGTTCCGTATGGCACGGAGCAAAAGATTGCCGTAAGGTGTACCTTCTGTACACGAAATCAAAGACCGAATTTCCTCGACATTGTTCAGAAATTCGAACAAGAGTTTGGGATTCCCATCGAATTTGGGAAGGTCCTTGATAGCGTCCGGCACACGTAAAGCGTTTGCGATATCGATTGGGGTTATCATTGTACTACTTTTTGTAGCCATTGGGAGTTCGCTCACCAAAAGATTCAGATGGAACAAATTATTTTATTAATTATTACAAAATATTCAGGTAAATGGAATAAATTATGTCACTTCTTCACTTAACACTATATAAATCACAAGAACTACGAATTCAATATATTATTTAGTATTAAAGTGGAAAAGGAAGAAAAAGGAAAAGATAGGAAACAATATCCAACTTACATGTAATGAATGAAGCTGATCATCCAAAGCTTCATTATTTCTGTGGCGGCACTTATTTTCACACAAATTTTATTTTTCTTTTCTATCCTCTTTGTTTTTTCACTTTTCACTTGATTTTTTTCTCTTTCCTTTCACTTTTCGCTTTATTCTGAATTTTCGTAGAACTGTATGTTGTAGTGTTTTCAATATTCCGTAGATTCCCGGTTTTCCTGTTTCGATATTCCGTCGAAACTTTTTCGCGTAAACTTTTCGATAATCCGTCGAATTTAATTTTCGCGAAATTTCAGAAAAAAAAAACCGAACCGTCGACTGCGCCAGTTACGTATCCTTCTTTTCCAAGGATTAAAAAAAAAAACAATATTTGGTTTAGAAATTATTTATTCGGCTGATCTGTTCGAGGTTTTTACACTGAATCATTTAATTACATGTTTTGTGGGCTTTTATAATTCCCAGATTCGCTGATGCAAGTGCATGTGCCCAACATGCATTACCTTGAAGAGGCGGTTTTTGTTACAATTGTTTGCAAGATACAAATATGCTGAAATTTAAGCTAATGCAACTGAGTTTGAAATTTAAGTATATTGGAATTCGCATAAGTTGTGCTTGTTGAGTGATGGGTCAAGTGGATGTCGTAGACATAACTCCCGCGACCCATTCGACCGCGTCCGCGATGCTCCAATGAAGTTGTTGAAGCGGTTAGAGAGAGTGTTGCCGAAAATCCAAGAAAATCGCCGTCGTTCTCAGCAGCTGAACATGAGCGGAACCACTTTAAGAAGAATTTTGAAGGATGATCTCAATCTTTTTCCATTCAAAGTGCAACTTACTCAAAGATTGTTGGAAACGGACAAGCCGCGTCGCCTTGAATATGGGAATACGATCGCAAGAAAGATCGATGCCGAGCCTGATTTTTGGGACCGAATTTTGATGACGGACGAAGCTCATTTTACGCTCTCTGGCGGGGTCAATAAACAAAACTGTCGAATTTGGGGAACAGAGAACCCACACATCATTCACGAAACACCATTGCACGACGTAAAAGTTACTGTTTGGACCGGAGTGTGCTCGAAAACGATTATTGGACCATTTTTTTTCAAAGTTGGAGAAACCATCGACGGTGCACGCTATCGTTGGATGTTGGCGCACTTTGTTTGTCCGGAAATGCGTAAACACGGTCTGACGAACTTTTATTGTCAACAAGACGGCGCACCTTGTCACACCACAGTTGCTACTATGAAGTTTTTGCAGAGCAAGTTCCCGGGACGCGTTGTGTCGAAAAAGGGTGATTTGGAGTGGCCTCCTCGTCCGCCGGATTTGACGGCGCCGGACTTTTTTCTCTGGGGCTATTTGAAGAGTAAGGTGTATGCCAGCAAACCGAAGACTATTGAAGAACTAAAAGCTAATATCACAGCGGAAATTGCTGCTATTACGCCCGAAATGTTGTCAAATACAATGCAAAATGCCCAAAGAAGGGCCGCTTTTTGTGTGTCTAATGGAGGTGGTCATTTGATCGATATTGTATTCTGAGTGAATTGTCAATAAATGGCATTGTATACCCTAAATAAATCTTGTTCATTTTCCAAAATCGGCTGAAAAATGGCGGAGTTATTCAACATTTAAATAGGTCCTGTCTAGATGGCGCACCCTGTATAATCCGAGAAAACATTGTTCATCAATCGCTGAAACGTTCCTGGTGCCGTTTTCAGCCCGAACGGCATACGCAGGAACTCGTAATGCCCGTTCTCTACGCTGAACGCTGTTTTATGGATGTCGTTTTCAGCGATTTCGATGTGGTGGAAGCCCTTCGCAAGATGGAGTGTCGTGAAGTACTGACACCTGCCCAATTTCTCTAGGATTTCGTCCATGTTAGGTATGGGATACTTGTCGTCGATAGTTACCTCATTAAGCTTGCGGTAATCGATGACTAACCTCCATTTCTTGATAATTTTGATACATTTATCTTTTTCTTCCCCATTTAAGTGGCCAATTCTTATTTGTTCCTGGATGGGAAGATACTGGGGAGCATCAATTATGCTGAAATTTTCATATGTCACTGGATCTGTTTTCTGAAGGTGAAATTCAACAAACTTTTCAGTGGCGACGGAAATGTCGACGATTGCATTTATTTTAGATTCAGAAACAGTATATACGCCTTCTCTCAAAGTGACTTTGTTGTCGAAGGATGATTTGCCATAAGCGTAAGCTAACCCTTCCTCTTGATCAACTGGTACCTTAACGTGATATTTTCCACTCTTCCAGAAGAGATAGTTCTCTATTTTATTACCATTATCAAAGTGCAATGGGAATAATTTATTTCCCACCTGAAGAGTATCGTTCTCGTAGTCGATTTTCGCTTTAGTGTGCAAAGAATGTTATTACCTATTAGTCCATCATATGCATCGTGGAACCTGCACACTAGAAATTCTATTTCGTCTGACACTTCTCCTAATTCTTCAAACATAGGTATTCTAACCTTTTCAGTAATTACTACATTGTGCAAGAGAGTTTTCAATGTTAGTTTTTCAATGGGCACTTTCCACTTGGGATGACACAGGCCAGGGCTAATAATCGAGTTAGTTGCTCCTTTGTCGATAATGAGCTTGAGTGGTGCTCGCTTGGTCTTCACTACTATATGCGGTAAGTTTCTGCCGAGGCAGCTAAAGGAAAATTTTCTCGAACCTCATGATTGTTGATATCCATGGGTTCCGGTGCAAGTTGGTTATTCTGATTATGGTGGTTACCATTCTGATGATTTGCACTCGGTGAGCGCCAATTTTGGGTCAAATTGTTCTGGTATTGATAAGGTCGGTAGTGATTATTTTGGGGCTGATTATTTTGGTCGTAATTTTTTGAGTACTCATTTGTCCGATTTGATTTCTGGTTGGAGTTTTGCCTGAAATTTTGTCTCCCATTACTGTTGTTGGAGTACTGTCTTGGATTGTTTCGTCTTTGTTCGTGATGTCTACTCTGATTGGAGTTCCTGTTGTTGTAGTTACTTGTCGGTCTGTTGTTCATTGCCCTGTAGGTAAATAAAATGTCCATTGCTTCCTCTAGGTCTTCCGGATTTCGACAGATTAGTATGGATTCCATGGGTTGTGGTAATTTACTATTAAAAATTTTAGAGCAGATCGCCTATTATTTTTGGCACATTCATTCGCCGCGTCACCTACACCTTACACGCTTAGGGTTTTGTTATTGAGCCGCCGCAAGTTGGTTTTTATTTCATTATAAAAATCAACTGCATTGGTTTCAAATGTGACCGCTTTCATTTTGTCAAAAAGTTCTTCGATGCTTACTCTGTCACCAAAATTATTTTCTAGGACTTCTCTTATCTGAGGCCAGGATGTTTTTTTTTTTTTTTTTTTTTTTTTGGCGGGCGATGAAGACATTTACATCCGCAGTGAGGGACTCGCTGGCAGCAGTACCGACCTGTCTACCAGAATACCCTCTAAACACCGCCCCTGTCAGGGAACCTAGCCTGGAACTGTTTGTCACATTACTTCGGGTTAGGCCCCCCCTTCCATCGCCTGATGGCGCCTTCGGATCGCAGCTGAGGGGACTGGGAGGACAGTTTTTTGTTTCATTTTATTTATTTTTTTTTTTTTTTTCCTGTTATTTACATTTTATTTTTGTAATTTTTTTTTTTTTTTTTTTTTTTTTGTTATTTTTTTTGTTTGTCCTTCCTGCTTCTCAGCTGGAGGCAGGATAGGATTACTGCGAACGCAGCCCTTCCTCTCCCCGTGCCTGCCTCCGGTCTAAGATTTCCTTCTTCGTGAGAAGGACCACCCGCACGTAATGTGCCACACAGTTCCATTTGTCAATTGAGGCTAGCATCACATCCAGCACAGCCTCTGGCGAGAGCTCTCCGACTCTCTCGAAGAGCAACCCTCGTTCGCCAGCCCACCTCCCACATATAAAAAAGGTGTGGAACGCGTCGTCCTCACATCCTGGACAGAACAAGCACTCAGGAGATCGTGCTTTACCCATCTTATGGAGGTATGATCGAAAGTATCCGTGGCCGCTGAGGAATTGGGTGAGGAAGTAATCTGTCTCACCTCTACACCGGTTGAACCACTTTCTCACGTCTCCGATGAGACGTGCCGTCCACCTTCCCCTTGTCTCACTTTCCCAGGTGCTCTACCACATATCCAGGGTTCTTTGCCTCTCTTCGCGCGCAATAGTTTCCCTTCCTTGCTCCGCCCTCCGAAGGTAGATCCTGCTGCGCTCCTTCGCCAGGAGAACGATGGGAATTGAGCCCGCAATGACCATCACTGCCGGCTCCGAGACCGTACGGTACGCACAAGCGACTCGTAATGCTCCTCTCCTTTGTACCTGGACCAAGTGCTTCCGGTACGTGCGCTTGTCAAGCGCGTCAGCCCACACCTCACATCCGTACAGGAGTATAGACTCCGTGGTGTTCATCAACAGACGTCTTCTGCTTGGAGCCGGACCCCTAACATTGGCCATTAGTCGACTTAGAGCCGACACCCTCGCTGAAGCTTTGCTCGCGGCCTCCGTGATCTGCTGCAAGAACCTCATGTTGCAGTCGATTATCAGACCAAGGTATTTGAGTGCGTTCTTGGACTCAACAGTTGTATCGCCCACCACCACAGGAAGAACTCTGGGAATTCGTTTTTTCGTTAGTATTACCACCTCTGTCTTTTCGAGCGCGAGGGTGAACCCACGGTTTGTCATCCATTCGCGCACTTGTCTCATCACCGTGCCTAGTTTGAGCTGAACCTGTTCGACCGACCGTCCAGTGACCAAAGCCGCCACGTCGTCCGCGTACCCCACAAGTCGCGCCTCTTCCGGAAGTCTTAGCCTCAACAGCCCGTCGTACGAGGCATTCCAAAGGTCCGGTCCCAGGATGGACCCTTGCGCGACTCCTGATGTAACGTCTACCACCCGTTGCCCCTCCAGTGTAGCGTATTGCAATCTGCGGTCCTTCAGATAGTCTTTTAGTATCCGCAACAAATATTCGGGAACTCTGAAGGTGTTTTCCAGGGCGCTTATGATATCCGACCACCTCGCAGAGTTGAAAGCGTTCTTAACATCCAGTGTCACCAGCAGCACGATTCGCTTTGATCGTTGGTCCGCCTCTGCTCTCCGGACCACACTCGTCACCTCCATAATGGCGTCGATCGTGGATCTACCTGGTCGGAAGCCATGTTGGTGAGGGGATAGGTCTCCAGCAGCTCTGATTGCGTCGGTGAGCCTCCCCCTGATGAGTTTCTCTAGAACCTTTCCAGCGACGTCCAACATACACAGCGGACGGTATGACGACGGCAGCGCTGGGTCCCCCTTTCCTTTGCTAATCAGAACAAGCCTCGCCTCCTTCCACCGATGAGGAAATACACCCTCCTTCAGGCAGCAGTTGAAAGCGCGGAGCAGCAGGTTAGGGTCACGCTGATGTACCATCTGTAGCACCTCAGCTGGGATTCCGTCCGGTCCCGCAGCCTTCCTCTTTTTCATCGACGCCATGGCTACATCCAGTTCTTCGGCAGTGAATGGAGGGCCATCGAATTGCACTTCTTCCGTACCTGCTTCTTGGCGTAGGGGGTGGGTTGGAAACAGCGCTCTGACTATGCCGTCCATTTTTTCAGCTTCAAGAATGCAAGGTGCTCGTAGCGAACCAAGCTTTCGCATTACGAGTTTGTAGCCCAGTCCCCACGGATCTCTGTTCACGTCCTCAATGAGCTCCTGCCAACGACGCGCTTTGCTCTTCTTAATCAGGCTACGAAGGAGTTTTCTTGCGGACTTGTACTCAACCTCGCGAGCGCATGCCTCTTCTCGGCTTTTAGAGCGCTGCACCATACGTCGGAGCTTGTGACATTCCCTTCGTTTTGCAGCAATTTCCGGAGACCACCAATACACAGCAGGTTTACCATGTCGTGGACGTCGTCGGGGCATAGAAGCGCCGCAGGCAGAGGTGATTACGTTCATAGTGTGGTCTACCACATCTTCAGCCGAGGCCTGGTCGGGTCCCACCGGAGCCATTGGGGTAGATATGCCCCTTGAAAGCGCGTGATCGAACTTCTCGGTGTCCATTTTTCCGAGATTCCACCCCTTGGGTGCTGGTCGGGTCGATGGCCGACGCGAGGTAGAAGCTCCAATCTCGAATGAAATATACTGGTGGTCGCTTGCCGAATAATCTTCAAGAACCCTCCAGTTTCGTACCGTAGGTACAAAACTCTCGGATGCGAATGTCACGTCCGGGATCGTTCCCTGGCAACCACTGCGGCGAAAGGTGGGTGTGTTTCCAGTGTTCACGACCACGAGTTCAGTTCTGGATGCCATTTCGAGGATTTTCGCTCCCCTAGGATCAGTCCGGTGCATGCCCCACTCAATTGCCTTTCCGTTAAAGTCACCTCCAACAAGAATGGGCCCTCGGGTACTCATAACAGCATCTTCCAGCGCATCGAGTCGGCTCAAAAAGGATGCGAAGGGTTCGTTCGGTGTAAAATAGACACTGAAGAAAGTCGAAGCTGCGCAACGAATCCACACAAAACCATCCCCTTTGCGGTGGCTCTCAACACACAGTCGGGCTCCGTTTCGCACCCAGATGGCAGCGGTGCCAGATTCGTCTTGGAACCAATCTGGAGAGTCCCTGTTGTGGTGCTGCTCGCAGAGCAGTAACAGGTCAATCGATTTTTCCCTCACGGTCTGATCCAGCAAGTCCTGGGCGACCACACTCCGGTGCAGGTTAACTTGCAATACTCGGGTCATCGTAGTTTCGATTTCGCGTCTTTTAGAGCCTCCCTGAAGACAGAACACTTCCCGGTTCCCAACTTATGAGTCAGGTCTTTAGTCTCCTTTCCTGCTGCTTTACATAACACACAACATGCTGTGTCGGTGCACGCCTTGGCGTTGTGCCCAGTTTCTCCGCACCTGTAGCACATGCCTCTTCTATCCGGTCCTTTGCAGCCCAGCGCCTTATGGCCGAAACCGAGGCACTTAAAGCATCGGATGGGATCTGCCCTCTTCCGGATTATGCACACAACCCATCCGACCTTGACCTTTCCTTTGTCTAGCATTGGTTTCGCGTCCCTTTCGATGAGGTCAACTATAGCTACTCGCTGTCCCCTGCTGTTTTCGGAGGTAACCTCCACTTTCATTTCGCCGGCTGTACGGAACTCCTTCCGCAGTGCCTCCTCCACCTCGGCCACGTCCGTAACGCAGTCGATATCCCTGATTTCGAGGGTCACCCTTGGCTCGAGCGCGGACACGCTGGCCTTTTCACCGACTGCTTTCTGGACTGCGTCGCGAAAAGAGTCTTTGTTGGCTGCGTCTGGCCCAAATTCAACCAGGAGGCCACCAGCTCGCGTTTGTCGTACTGCTTTTATGGATGTATCCATCTCCTCAGGTCTGACCGCCTGTTTGATTTGGCGTAGTACCTCTGCGTACGAATTGCCATCCATCGGTTTGATTAGTATTGCTGGCCCTTTTTTCTTTCTTCTCCTCTTGCGACGCTGCCGTTTCGCCTTCGGCTGGCTAGCGATCTGCGGGTTGCCAGGGACGCAGTTCGTATCAGAATCAGCCGGCTGCTCCTTCTGAGGGTAAAGCCTAGCAGGACGCGCAACCATTTGGGTTGCACCAGGGTTGCGAGACGTCTCAGGTTTAGTGAGGGTCTTTTCGTCGAGGGTTAGCCTTTTTGCGGCTCTTTTTGCGGCCTTGCTGAGGACTGTCTTGAAGCCATCATCGGTCGGCTCTTCCTTTTTCTTTTTCTCAGCCTCCCTTTCGATAGGGCTGCTGGCCACCCGTTTGGGAGCAACCGGTGTTTCTGCAGCTCGCAGCACCGTACTCATTCTCGCATTTTGGTCCGCCTCAGCTTTCAGCCACCTGCGTCGAAAGTGGCCGATTTGGTCCAGGAGTTCCTCCATCTCTAAGAGGCCGTTCGTAACCCCCTTGTTAACGGTCTTTTGGCCGTTCGCTGCTATTGTCTGCTTCAGAACCTTTCCAAGTTCTTGCAGCCGTTCCTGCTCATCCAGCCGGTCCATTGCGATCGAGTTCTCAACAGCATCTCCCAGGGGCATGCTTTTGAGGCTCGGTTCGAGATCGCGGCGTGCTCCGTCAATGCCAGTGAGTGGCGCTGTTGTGCTCGCAAGGGAATTCGAGCGTACCATTTGAGCAGGATTAGGAGTTCGGAGCACCTTCGTCCTTCGAGTAAAGGCACTCATCTGAGCTCTCTCCTCGTTCCCCTTTCCGCCACAAATCGTCCCGTCAGGTTCGCAATGGTGGTTTGTTGCGGCCGACCGCCCGAGAGCAGCTACCGGAGGTATGCTCTCAGAGCTCGGGTCACAGTTGCGAGGTATTTTACCTGCGATGAGCGGGGCAGAGACGCCCGAAAGGGACTTGGAGCTGTCCATCTGTGCTGGCCCTGCTGGCGGAGTCCGAAGTAACTTCTGCTTCCTTGTGAAGGAACTCATGTCCGCTGTCTCTTCGTCCCCTTCTCTGGAACAACTCTTTGAGTTCTGTTCCTTTTCCGTCAGCGAAAATTTAGGCGTATTCGGCTCTTTTGCCTCCTCGGCACTTGTGCTGGACATGGGTGTCTCTCGCGCTTTTTCGTCTGCCACGGGCCGGTCCGGCGTGCGCGCAATCTTCCGACTACGGGCAAAAGCCGCCGCGATGTCGGGTTGGCGTCCTCTCTGCATTCCCTTCGCTGCGCTCTCATGTCTGCTTTCAGACACGAGTTCACATCTCCCCGGTGTTTCAATTGTTCGTTTTTCGTTGTTTGGTTGTTTTTTCTTCGCATCCATCGTTCCTGTGTCCATGGTTTTGAAAAAATCAATTTAAAAATTTTCCAAGCGCATACAAAACTCTCGTAAGTTGCCACCATTAACAAAAGAAAAAGAAAGGAACACAGGGCTGTGAGACACTAACGGCTGCCCGATGAGGTGTGGCCGGGTTTACCTTAACTATTACCCTGTTTCAGCCCTGCCTGCTGTTTTCCTTCAGCAGACCTGACGGCCGCATCTCCGGCTCAACAGGCTGAGGGGAGGTTGATTCACGCCATGAGCCAGATCTTATCCCATTACGGACCTTCGTCATCCGTCCGCAATTATACCGACTTCGGTAATGCCGAAATAACTTCTTTGAATACTCCTAAAACCACTTCGTCCGTATATCGTCATCACGGTATCGCCTTCGGCTCAACTGAAAGTCTCGCGTTATCGGCTCGACGTGAGAGAGGAAGAATAATTCCTTAGCATGGCGGTTCACTTCCGCCCCTCAATTCTAACACTTTATCCACTGACTCTTACTGCCGATCGTTCAAGCATAGAGCTCACACCGACACACCTTGGGTCGCTCTCCGGGATTGCATATTAACTCACCCATGGCGCCGCCCCGACATGTCTCGCCTGGGCAGACTGGTCGACCCTCACAGGCCTACCCGCCGTCGTAAGTGATTGAGCTCATGTCCCTTCGGATCAACAGACAAGCCAGCCCCGGTCAGAACCGAGTATTTTTTTAAATTTTGTTACTATTCAGGGTTCCACATGGGTTAGCCCCTTGAACTACTTAAACTACTTAAAATACTTAAACTACTTACCGGCTCGGCCCACGCATTTATTTTTTAATGCGTGGACTTGTCCACCGTTAAGGTAGGACCATTTTGTTGGGGAAGAGGTTTGCAAAACAGGAGGATGTGAGGATAAAATTATTACACAAAAGCCCGAGGAGCGGGATAGAGTTCTACTAAATGGACGTGGCGTAGGGACGAGGAAACAGGTTTGCTGTTGGGCTTTTTTTTTTTTTTTCTCGATATCACCAGGACGGACAAACACTCACATCAGACATGCTATTTTGGTTCGCGACTGGCTTTCGTGAGGTAGTTGGCTATGTGAGTATCGCAAAAATTAAATGTTTTCCCAAGTTACCGGTGTGTTCAACCCACGTTGATGTGAGTGTACCTGTACACCCCGCATCTCCTAGGGTTGAACTCCTGTAACTTACTGCCGCCACGCCTGGCCGTGCTACGCAGTTTCCTACACAGCAGCAGCCTGACTTCGCAGTTCTGAATGCTGTCATTTGACACTCTGCCCAGTACCTCCTTATAAACCAGCAGCCCGTAGTCATCCTTATGGTCAACAGTTTTGGATCCACGGGTCCCCCAATCCACCACCCGGGGACGCGTCAGGTAGCGGATAGCAATGGTTCTGTCTAGGAAGTGCATAGACGAGTGCGCTATTGGAAAGATAACAGGGTTGGATGAGGAGAAAGAACGGCACGACAGATATGGTAGTAGGGGTATTAGGAGTTTGACAGAGCCAACCGCCGCTGAGGCCAGGATGTTGCTTCACAATTTATTTCAATATATTCACGGGCCATTCATTTCAACTTGCTTTTGATAATGTCGGAAAACATTGTCTGTGCAAGAGCATCGAAATTTTGCAAAAGGGGGTGGATTCTATTAACAAGGTCACAAAAAGATCGCAATTCCTTAGAGTCTCCGTTAGACTCCGGTAATTTGTGTAAGTACAGTAATACCCCGGACTTACGCGATAGGTGGGTCCGAGCGATTGCCGTGTAAGTCGAATTCGCGTAAGTCGGGGTTCAACTTTGCATACAAATACATATAAAGTATGTTTAATCGGGACCAGAGTTTCAAGAAAACAATAATTTAGAAGAAAAATGTTTAATTAAGTGTAAGATAATAAAACAATTTACATTGTTATGAATAAAGTTACGTAAACCGAAGTTATTTTGATGTAGAAGGCTTTATTTATTCTAATAATGTTGCTTGACGAGTTAAGTTTTTCTTCTTCTCACGCAAAATTTCCTCGTAGCATACCAGTAATTTTTTTATTCCTTGTTTTGTAGTAGAAACGCGTTCTTCATTAGAATCTATTTTTTCTAAAATTTGTAACCCTTTTTCAATTGAATTGAGTCCTTCTGTTAAGTTTGCAATTGTCATTTGATTTACCGATTAAACTGGGTCTAGCGAATCAGTTTGTTCAATCTCTTGCTCATGCTTACGCATTTCTATAACCTCGTCAATTGTTAGCTCTTGATTGTGTGAATCTAGCAATTCTTGAACGTCATCATAATCGACCTCTGAATTTAATTGTTTCGCGATATCGACCACTTCTTCTATTATGCTATCGATTTGTTCAGGATCTGAAACTGATTTTCCTTGGGTTTCAGTGGTGAAAAAAAAATGGACACAGTTTTTTCCAGACACCATTCAAAGTTTTTTGTGAAACCTCATTCCAAGATTGTCCAATAATTCTTACAGCATCTAAAACATTGAATTGCTTCCAAAAGTCTTTAACAGAAAGCTCATTGTTTTGTCTCATAGCTTCGTGTAGATGTGCAAATGATCGCCTTGTGTAGTAAGCTTTAAATGTTTTAATGACTCCCTGGTCCATTGGTTGAAGCAAGCTGGTAGTGTTTGGTGGCAAAAATACAACTTCCACTCGCGGATTGAAATTAATTAGAGTTGCGGGAGGATGACCTGGTGCATTGTCAATTAGTAGCATCACTTTAAATGGGATTTCTTTTAATTGGCAGTAACGTTCGACTTCAGGAATAAAATGATGACCAAACCAGTCCTCAAAAATAGAAGATGTCACCCAAGCTTTCGCATTAGACTTCCAAATGACAGGCAAATCAGATTTGGATTTATTTTTTAAGGCTCTTGGATTTTCTGAGCGATAAACTAAGAGAGGTTTCAATTTACAATCTCCAGCTGCATTCGCACCAACCATAACTGTCAATCGATCCTTGGCGGCTTTAAAACCTGGAAAAGTTTTGTCTTCACGCGCAATAAAAGTTCTTTTAGGCATTTTCTTCCAAAACAGACCGGTTTCATCTACGTTGAAAATGGTTTGGCTAGTGTAGCCACCTTCATCTATCATTGTTTTGAGTTTTTCTGGAAAGAGAGATGCAGCTTCTTTATCAGCGCTTGCCGCTTCTCCACTCTCTGCGATGCTATGCCAATTACAACGACTCTTAAATCGGCTGAACCAGCCGTTACTAGCTTTAAACACTTCATTTTTAGCCGCCTCCCCAGCTTCTTCTTTTAGTTTTTCAAAAATATGCTTTGCTTGAAAGCACACTGCATTTTGATCAACAGGACAATTTTTCACTCTTACTTGATTATCACACCATAACTGTAGCAATGTTTCCATCTGTGCGATAATACCGTGACGCTTACGGATGATACTTGAATTCAAAGATTGAGAGTCTTTCACAGCATTCATAATTTTTTCTTTCCCTTTTATAACCGTTCGGACTGTTGATTCCGGTAGATCAAATTTCTTTGCCAATTCACAAATTTTAATTTTTGCTTGAAAGTCTTTAATTATATTCAGTTTACAGTCCAAAGACAGTGTTTTTCTTTTCTTGTTAGGCTCAAATGACTCATTTTTTGTTCGTTTAGACGACATAATTATTGGTTATAATTAAAACGCATTGCACACGTAAAATAATTCTACGCGGAACACGTTCAACCCTGTCGCAAACTGAACACTGAGAGGGCGGAGCGAGAGAACCGATGCGCGCGGCAATCGAAAAGAAAAACCGCGTATCTCCAAATTCGCGTAAAACGGGGTAGCGTAAGTCGGGGTATTACTGTACTTTAATGGGTCAATATTTAATACGGCTATGATCTATGGTGTTTTCAATTAGATAGATTTTAGACGGGGACGGTATAGGATAATAAGTAACAAGTACAAAAACGAGTGCGCTATGTTTCGATAAACAATTTCCGTGGATTTTTCGTGAATTGTTGGTTGATTGCGTACACTATTTCCACCGAATTCACAAAAAAGAAGGTTACACTAATTTTACACTATGACACTCTTATATCTTATTTTAAATGCTTTTCAGTACACAAACAAAAGATTTAAGATTTTATGCAAAAAAAAAACTACATATAAGAAGAATAGAAAATTTGTATAATCGTGAGAGTAAAACGTCTGACCTTGATGTTAGACTTCCTGCTCGTACACTTGATATTGGGGCTCTTTATCTGTTATACTTCCTCCTCCTTCTTCCCAAACGTTGTTCCTCCTTCTATCCTCTGGATACTTCCCTTGTATTCTTCGCAAGAACTTGAATTTTATCACAACACAATTTGTTATTATATATATATATTATATATTATTTTTTTATTTACAAAGAAAGGTGGAAAGAGCTCAAGCTGGTTTCGAACACGTGTCCCTGCCGCTTCTCGTCAGGTGCCAACTCACAGGCTGGGACGCATCGATTGGCACTACCAGCTAGGTGGATGTTGTCAGGTTATTTTTACGAGTTATGATTGTTGCTCTCAGCTTGAATTTCCCTTATTTTCCAAATTGCGTTTGGTAAGCTTTATTATTTTTTTGTTCTATCGGATCAGGTTGGCACCAAACAACAACAGGGTCCTTGTTCGCGGATACTCGGTACTACGTAAAACGTGATGTTCCTTTACTTGGATAACCGACCGATTGGTTACTTGGTAACCTTTATTCGAATTATTTGAGTCACTTCGAACGGATACCGTTTTCCTTAATTCGTATCTTAATTCGTATTATCCAATTAGATACATCCCGAGTATCCCATCTTCGTCGCCAATTATGGATCCCTTGTTGTTTGTTTTCAAAAAAAAACACAATAGTTTATTTTTACAATTTATTATATAATTTACGTTTATTATATAGTTATGTTTATATTCTGATTTAACCAAAAGGGTATTAATGTGTCCACGTCGGAACCAACCGTACCGCGTCGCGAGCAAAAATCAACTCTTAGTTAAAGAACTGAAAATGCTGACTGAAAAATTCATACGAGTAATTGCACTTGTTTCGAATTACGATTGCGAAATTTGAACAAGTGCAATGCGCAAGGTAAAGTAGATCGATATGCAATTCGAGAAATCGAATTGCAACATTGCGAGTTTTGTGAGTTCATTGGTCACAATTTTACACGCGTGCGTAATTATGAATATTAAGCTTTTTGAGATCGTGAAATTGGATTGGATATTGCAAGCTTTGTTGGTTTATTGATCCCAATTCTACACATGCGCTTCATAATTAAATTTTATGGGGACTTAATGGGGCAACTTTAACTCTTAAACCCCAAACTGCTGACTCAAATGTAAAGCACGATAAACACGATAAGAAACGGATTGGATTTCTTTGTGAATGAAATTATTCATAAGTGTTGAATTAGTGAATGAATGAAGTGAATTATACAAAGTTTTGAAGAATATTAAATTTCAAAATATGCCATGTAATATTTTCAAATCCATTGTATCAACAAAATCAGTTTTGTATCAATTACAGAAATGCATTAAGTCAGCATAATTACATTATAAAAGAAGCTGAAAGATAGAAATTAAGTTAGAGTCAAATCGGGAGCGAACTTGAAGCCAATTATAAGCGTTAGTGCTGATGATCTTAATAGAGCGCGGAAGCTCTGCAGAATTAATTTATTGTGAACTGTGAATATCAAAAACATAAGTCGCGTCCAAAAGATTAAAAAGCCATCACCAATGGTGGATTCGAACCCAGCGCCTCGGGGACCAAATGCTGCCCCTCCACAGGCTGCAACATGAGTTATTCCGTAACAAACATCAAGTATTTGTAGCCGGGATTTTTGTTGGTAGTATTTAAAGCGTTTGCGATTTAAAGCGAAATTCAAATACATTGGATCGTTTACCAACTATTAGAGGTGGATGTTTGAAAAGCGCTGTGGGGAAAATGGTGAGAAAGAAATGACAGGTGAGAGGAATAGGTGAGAAATTGAATTAATGTATCCATGCAATGCTACGTACAAAACGCCGACGCAGCATGGATCGCAACAAGACCCGATAAAGACAGAAAGATTTATATTAAATTTTTAGTTGAAAGCTCCGGTAATTTTATTTTCCAAAGCGGCAATCAATTTATCAGTACCTGACTCTTGTTTTTTAGCGTTAGAAAGCATAGAAAACTAAATTAAAATGAATATAAAAAACCAAAATTAATACAATTTATCATGTTTTTTAATAATTTATGACAATTTTTGCCACTTTTTTATCTTTGAACTAAACTGGTTGCCACCCTTTATTTTATGATTTATGCATTCAATTCGCACTTTTCAAAAACGAATTATGTTGAACATTTCGGAACATTTATTAACATTTTTAGTAGATGGTAATTGGACAAATTTTTTAAATGAAGTTGTGTTAAATGTCGAAGAATCAGTTTTGTTTGGTACTCATACTTTTACTGCTTCATCTTTGAAACCCTGTCGCAATACCGCTTCTTGAAACTGTCTTTGAATTCATATCTGTGATTGAAACTCTGTGCTTTTTACTTCTTATTTACTGATAAATATAGATCTTCGCGAATTGGAAGTTGCTTGAATTGTTACATTATCACAAACTGGTAAATGCCAGCGAAATAATTCGCGTACATGTGAAGTCGTTCAATGGTTCAATACGTCTACAAATAAGAAAACCTAGATATACATAAGAACATCTTGTTCGGATTGGAAGGGGCCATTTGAACGGGATGATCGAGGCCTTCTTCCTTTTTTTAACCACAGTCAAGTCTTTGTGTTTCTTTTAAACTTTTTCGATTTTCTTGTGTATTGGTAAAATAATAAAGTTGGTTGATTTCGTAATGTATTTTTTGATTAATAATTAACTAACAATTAATAAGAAAAATGTTTTCACTATTTTTATCTTTAACACAGCCACTACAACCGTTTTATCAATTTTTAGCCTAATTTGCCTCACTGGCACTCGCTTGTACTCATTTTGCCTTAGTTTCCACCAAAAGGTCAGTTTTATGAGATGTCCAGCAACACATCAAAAGTGAATGTCTTTTCGGCTTTTCGGTATGTCTTTTCTTCAAATAATCGTACGTAAATTTACAATATTTTTTTTTGAATTTTTTAAGGTGTCTCATAAGGGTTTCGACGTAACGTAACTTGTTATAGTATTCCGTACAAAATATCAAAATATCAGCTTTTATACTATGACGTAATTAATGACCAATTTTTCACACTTTAACATCTTATATCTCTCAGAGACACTACAACTAGAACGTTGCGTATTGTTGTTTAATAACTGTGCAGAAAAAAATTTCAGCTTTTATTTTGACCCATGTCTTGCTGTCTTAGATTTTACTATTTGGACAAAAATACAATGGGACACAGGGCAACTTTGATAGGAAAATGATCTTCCAAGAAATTGCAGGGTTCGTCAACACTCCGATGCGGATGAATATGAATTAATAAACAGATCGTCTAATTCAATGAGATGTGTATTGGGATCCAATTTGGAGGATAAGTCTTTTGTGCGGAAAAGCGCAACCAGAAATGCCAAGTGAACGATCAAGTCGACCAACATACACTTGTTGGCAATGTAAAGATAAGAATGCATGCAGAGTAGAGTTATAGTAGAGTAATATGGAACACGATACCCACGACATGATATGGAACAGAGTAGAGGAAACAGCTACGTTGGTTTTAAATTCGACAGCGAATACATTATTGAAAAATCAAGTTGCGCAAATGAATGGTCACACATTTTATTTGAATGTTGAAATTATAATAAAATCAGTCGTTACATCCTACAATACGATTACTATTACCACTAGTACATCGAGTACTACTACTATTTCTACAACTACTACAACTACTACTGCTACTATTACTACTACTACAACTAATACTACTACCACTATTACTACTACTACTACTACTACTACTACTACTACTACTACTACTACTACTACTATTACTACTACTATTACAACTACTACTACTTGTATTTCTACTACTATATTGTTGATTCGAACATCTTTGATGAGTACGTTATCAGCTTATGATTGCAATTTCTCCAGGTTCATTCGGCTACAGCAAATAAAATCCGAAATTATTTTATCGAAAATTAGGAAGGAATATTTTTTAGTATTTGAATACTTCATGCGAATCAAGTACTTGGAATATTGTAATGTTTCTCACCATAGCTGAGATAACGAATTTTTTGCCTATAATGTTTTATACTGCCTACGATGATTTTTATTAAATTTTTTATTAGCATGCATAAATTTTGGAAATCGCGAGCAAAACTTTTGGATTTCGGCCAATGGGCCGAAAATTTATGGCAAATGCTGAGACTAAATGGGCATGCGGGGATTCATTTTATGTCACTAGCAGTTTGATTTGAATTCATGTTTTCTTTTCTCCCCAATCTCTAGTCCGCGATTCATTCACGCCAAACATGTATAAATTTTCTTCTAAACTGCAGACAAATGACTTAATTTAAATTGTTTAAATTATTTTTCGTACAAAATATAATGTCTGATTTTGACAGTATAGTACTTACTAAACTATTTGCAAAGATGTCTTACCTATTTATATAATCTGAAATTTAATTTTCATTTTCACTTACTCTGCATTTTTCTTATGTATTTACATTATCTTAATTTTTCTAAGAATTTTTAATATTTGCTAACATTGAAATATTCGTACCCTCTATAAACCGCTAACTACGCAATAAACATGGAATGGCCCTTCACCATCTGGCCCAAAACCTTTAAACCCGACAATATCCTCAGTTATCAAAAAGATATATAAGAAAGTGTCGTTGATCATTATGAGGATGGCACGTTGACCAAAGGATGACGTAACTCCCCTGTTTTAACTTGTTTGGACTTTGGGATCTTATTGTTACAAGGACTTTTGTTGATTGCAATTATTACAAATGAGATTGCGTAACATTGCATATTTACGGCGTGGACTGTGCATCTTGACAGTAGAAAAGGTTTAAAAGTTCATAAGTATTTCGAATAGTTATATGTTTTTCCACTAATTTGAATGAATGCCGATTAGATCCAGGAAAGTAATGATGAGAATCAATAAGCATTGCTTCCCGTATCAAAAATTGTTTAAATTTCTGAGAGTGTTGTGCACTGATGATCAACTGTAGTCAATATCATTCTAGTATCAGTAAAATTTCACTGTTTTCATTCATTTCTGCTTCAAACAATAGTAATTTTTCTTCATAATATATGTTAGCATAAATATGTTGCAAAAATTTTCCTCCTGCATCCATAAGATTGTATTCTGTACCATAAACGTAATATTCATTGTAATGTTAGCGAAATGTTGTTCTACCCGAAAAAATGGCCTAGTTTTGACATTGTATGTATCATACTGACTTATGTTACATACTGATTAATGCCAGAAGGAAAATAGTCAGTTATGTTTACTTTCTTTAGATATAAGTAAATAAATCTAAATTGTACACAATGTGAGGATAATATTTATTCGTAAAGCTACAAATGAATACTTGTAGTAGATTGATGAATTTCGAATGATAAAACAACTGTTTATTTCCGCCAAAACTGGGTTAAGCAATATGTTAATGTACCAATACCTTTTTTGTAAAGATGCATAATAATATCGAAAATACGTTATGTGAGAGTATCGAAAAACTCTTAAATTCGATACTCTCACATAACGTATTTTCGATATTATTATGCATTTATTCAATCTAATCCGACAGAAGTAGCTTGAATTTCTATTTAGTAGCAACACAAAAATAGCTACCTTATACGTTACAAATCAAAACAAATGACTCATTAAAAATATCTTTGAATAAGATGGTGTCCGCCTGGATCAAAATAGATGGATTTTGACCTGCAAATATCAAAACAGTAAATTATGACAAAAATGAAAATAACCTGCATGAATGTCGTACTTAGTTATTAATAAACCCAGTTCAAATATCTTTCCACAGTTCAAATATCTTTTGGTAATCCTAATTGATTCCCATAATTATTTACCTCAAAAAATTTGCTAGTTCTGACCAGAATTCATAATAGTGGGAAAAACAATCAAATATTCCATGCGCTCACGAACTCGAAGACCTTTTGCATTTTGAGTTTTTTGCCAATTTTGCCAAACACCAAACACCATAAAAGTATAGGAATACCATTTTCGTCTATTCAAAGACATATACCTGTATAACATAAGTTTTGTGTCCTGCAACGATCCGTATCCTGAGGGCCATTTGTCAGGATTTGTCTGGAAATGGCTTAACAATATTGGACATTAAGTTAAAATGCTATTACAAATAAAATTTGCACCTTGATAGGATTGTATAGGATGATATAGGATTACCATTCTCTTTAATTTGGAGCAATATACCCATATGAAAGTCACAATACCGCACCGTTCTATGTCCCGCGACGGCCCAGATAATAGATACACGCTTTTGGGATTTTCCAGGAAACGGCTTCAGATTATCAGACACGGAACAACAAATTATGATAACGCCCGATTGCTTACTATGTATTAATTTTATTTCAATACTGACAAGATTTGAAACCATATATTATTAGCGGAAATTTGCAATCTGAGCCTGTGGTTTAGTATTGTTTGTGATTTGGGTCTAAATCTTTGTTTTTCAATGTTTTAGCGCACTTAAGATCAAGAAACGCCAAAAAGTTTGAAAACAAATGAAAACGACAAGAAAATTACTTTCGCAATTTTTGCTTGTTTGCAGTCCGCTAGTTCTAATTAACGATTAAAATCACATTCTAGCCCAGTTATATATATAAACCAAATGAAAATATTTGAGACCGTTTCGTTTACAGCGATGCAAAGTTCGAATACCTCCGCAAGCGTACTTTTTGGATAGTTCTCTATAAATTATTAGTATGATTAAAAATGTAAAATATTTCTCCTTAACTCCTTTTTATTGAATGTATAAATAACTTTACGTATTGTTATGGCAAATCATAACGTGCAAGAAACAACCTAATACTACAATCTCAATGTAAACTATATCGTCACGGATCAAAAAATGTTTGTTTTATAAAGCTTATTCAGTCATTTAAAGCTTTCCTTGAACAAAGTTCAAATGCCATTGGTTTTTCATAAGAAAAAATTTTTCATAAAAATCCTGAATGGTTTATACTATTTATAAGCTCAGCCTGTACTTAGGCTGAGAGTAAAATGGACTTTGTCTGCTCCTTGTTGGCAGCGCTTGTTAGGTTACCCTATAGTTCGCATAAACTACCAACCTCAAGGTATTTGACTCCAATTTTAAAGACTGGTTGGTATTTGTATACAGAATTTACTGAAAGTAGAACAAAATGATGATGGTGTGGGAAGATACGTACTAACATTCGCTTAAATTTTGTGTCCATACACGATGACTGACATATATGAAAAGAAACAAAGCCATTGCTTTCGTCTCCGTCACTGAATTCGCACGCCTTCTATCTTAGGTCGCTCTATGAAAGGTCTCTTTATTTATGCTCTCTTCTATCAAAGGTCGCTTTATTTATGCATGGGTACTCGTTTCTCTTTCTTTGTGATGTTCTTCCAAAGTGAGACACTACAAAGCAGTCACACTTTAGTTACGATATGGTAACACCATTAGCAGAGAGCTAATGGCCGTCGCATGCCGGTGTATGCGCATGCCGGTGTAATCAACTAATTTCATTCACATGCAAGAGATTTAACCAATTTTTCCAATTTTTTGGGATTTACTAGACTCGTTCTTAATGTGGAATAGACTTTTTTGTACCCGTTGGCCGGCTATCAATTTAATTCAACGCAATCACCGAAACGTATGAAAAAAACATGAAACAGGAAACCGATGAAATTCTACTTCAAGCCAAAGCAGCGCGGCAATGACCTATGTCCTGCAAATAAATTTGCGTAGGAGCACAAATTCCCAAATCCTGCCCAACAGTTAACGAGGGATATGAAAACTGATCTCATACTGCATAGCAAACAACAATCCATTAGAATGGTATCCTTATGAACCTGGTGCTTGCGCTGTTTAGATTCCAACAGTACACATTTGAGATTTCAAAACTGCGGGTAAAAAGATGGGTTAGGGTGGGTTCGGTGTGCAAGTATAACATTCTTTATCAACCACGATCAAACTGATAACATCTATTCAAGTAAAGGTTGGCTATTTGGAGGACGCTATCTCAAGAACAGAGGTCATGTTCTTGTCGGGATCACTCTAATGGTAGAAATATTTATTCGGGTATGCTTCAACCAGAACCAAGGAGGAAACGAAAATGGCACACAATGTTTGACTGGTCGTGGTGAACGCTGGTAAAACTCACACTTCGTCACTTGGGCTGGGTTGATACGATCTCGGACGTGACATTCACCTCGGGCTCCCTTTTCGTAAAGATATACATTTGGAAATTTCACGAGGGCTATTCATCCGGCGTTCACTTGTATATAGCGTTCGAGCTAAATGATAATTCTCCTGAATTCCCCCCCACATTGTATTGGATTTCTAATGGAAGTCATCAAGACTCTATGACGAGTAGGCCTCGCGCCGACATCAGGACGTGAAGTCCCAGCAGCATGGCAACGAACTGTACCCGTCGGGTCAACTGTTCGGCCACTTTCACTGATTTGTCGGCTGCTAGCGGACTAGCTCTGTTAGGGAGGTTTGCACGTGGCACGTACTACTAGTGAATTTTCGCTCTGGTTCCATTATTGCCACCGTAAAGCCCGATTTCCCGTAAGCAACATTTCCAAACATAACTTTACCTTAATTCTTCTACACATTAAATTTTACTCCATTCAAATCACACATGCGATGCTCGCAAACAAACTATTTCATAAACAGTACCGATAAAAATCATTTATACCGCGAATCAAATTCATAAACCGAATACACGAACTACGGCGTCGCGATCGTGACCCAACGAAACACTTCAAGTCCTAAACCACGATGTAATTACCTGCGCCCTGCAACTTTGCTCCTGAAAAGAAACCGACTTTGCTTCTGAAAAGATCATGATCTTTCCTTCCACTTCATTATTTTACTATATTCATCCTAATTTTGTTACCAAGAAATACAGAGGAAGGGTTAAGGAAAATTTAATGATTGTGTACTTTACTCTTTATAACTTTATTAAGATCTTCAATAAGTTTTGTAGAAAAAAACTTTGGTAATAAGTTTCTGGTAAGAACTGACCAGTTTGCTGAGCAAAAACCCTGATTGTATGCATTGAACTCCATTTAATTTTTTTTGGTTTTTTGCTACTATGGAATAACTAAATTGAAAATAGATCAATAAACTATGGAATTCAATAGATATTGTTCATTCCTAAAGACGATTTAATTAATTTAATATCGTGACGCGTGCGAATTAAGATTCTGCTATTATTTTAAAAATTGAAAAAAATATTCATTACACAATTGTAAAATATATCACGTTAACATCAATTTAGTTCTATATATGTTTAGATTTAGATTACAAACCATCACCCGTTGTTGCGTTTTTATAAACGTGATCGTTTTCTTGATTCAATTGTTGCTATATACTCTTGCCAAATGCCCTGTCCTCGACGATCCACGCGATTACTTTGGTCCATTGCTTTGAGGCTATATAGCAAGCATAAAGCTTTTTGCTTTGCTTCAAGTCAAGTCACAAACTAATTCTTCTTTCACCAATTTTAAACACCAACAATATCGCACCAAAACAATCTTGCCGCTGAATATCGTAGCGTGTAACCTACCGATTTGATTCGAATCACTCACAAATCCAGGCATGAAAGAATCACTCGTAGAGAATTTTTAATTGTAACGCCAAACTTTCATCTGGTTCGAATGCATGGAAAGAATCAATAAGGGAAAGAATAGATTGCAACGCGAAATTACTGCCGTTTTCGTTCCGGACAAATACCGATTGTCCACTGTTCAGCCGCTCGAAAGTTCACTAATTTGGCGACTGCTGGCGGACTAGCGCTCATGGGTCGGACCACTTGTGAACTTCCGCTCCGGTTCTATTATTGAACCAGCCGACGTTTTGTTCGAACGCGGCATTACAAAAATAACTCAATTTAGTTTACTTCATTCGTTTCAAAATTTCTCAAGAACCTAACCACATCTAAAATCCATTGCGTATCCGATAATCGAAATACCCCAGTGCCTCAAAACAAACTACTTTGTATCGAATGTTTCAATAAAACCAGAAGTTGTTTACGAGAAGTTACGAGAAACTATGACGACAAGAAAAGAAACCGCGTACCCAAACCGACCTTGCCCCTGAAAAGAAGTCTCCGATAGAAGGAAAGTATGTATTTTTAAGGAATCCATTTCTTTCTTCCTTATGGGTTTTATACATATATTTTTTTAATTTGGAACGATTCCTCTTTATTCCTGTAAACAGTTTATAAATTTGATGTTCAATGTCTAACACTAAATTGACATTTATTCTGTAATTTATTAATATTTATAATTGCAGAGACAAGGAGCACTGCGGATTGCATCAGCATACCGCACAGTCTCTGAGCCAGCGGTGCTGGTAATTGCAGGGGTGATACCCATCGCTCTCCTTGCTAGAGAGCGTAAAAGAATCTACCACCGAGGGCACGAGGGTAATAAAGAAAAAGTTGCTCACGATGAAAGACAATGCACTCTCGACGAATGGCAACAATCATGGGAACATGAGCTAAAAGGAAGATGGACCGCGCGGCTCATCAACGACTTAAGATCGTGGCTCAGTTGAACGCATGGTAAGACTGACTTCTACCTGACCCAGCTACTGAGCTGACACGGTTGTTTTCAGTCTTATCTGCACAAGATAGATAAGTCACGGTCTCCAGATTGCATAATCTGCATTGGTGTGAAGGATGACGCCTGTCGTACTTTCTTTTCATGCAGAAGATGGGACAAACAGCGCGGTGATCTTGCCGAAAAAAGTCAGAGAGCTCCATCCAGATAGCCTAATCGAAGAGATGCTGAAATCATTTGACAAATGGAATCAAGTGGCACATTACGTTTGGGCAATCCAAGTAATGAAAAAAGGCATACTTGACCGGCTGAAGGCGTCGAGGGTGGAGGGTTTCCTTCTCTCGTAATCCTCCTCCTCTTTCCCACCCAACTGGAGAAGGAATCCCTGTAACCCGAAGGTTCCAAAAGACGTAAAATTGGGAGGTTTAGCCCGAAGTAATGTGTGAAACGGTTCCAGGCTAGGCACTCCGGTTGACAGGGGAGGTGTTTAGTCGGTAGTGCAGTAGGTCCACTGGGAGTCCGACACTCAGGGCGTAAATAGCCTTCACCTCCCTACCCGAAAAAAATAGGTAAATAATTTATTTAAATTTTATGTTCATCCCGACATGATTGTCGATGGGAATCACGTCAATTTTAAGACCGTGGTTCGAACAAAAATTCTCGAAGAATTGCCAAATTCAATATCTCATAAGTAAATAAATTCACAATCAGACCGAACCAGGGCAAAATGGAATACAAGCTAAGTGAATAAATTCTCTGAAATAAAAAACAATGAACCAATTTATCGAAAAAATGTAAAGATGGTTTTAAAATAATTTACGGATTTTTCGGGCATATTTTATTATTAAGATTATTAAGAACTCTGTCACATCAAAGCTTTAAGAAGTGGAAGCAACGCGCAAAAATTCCTGCATTAATAAGATAAAAACAAGTAAAATCTTTCCGTGGACACACAGGTTTATTTCGTAAGTTTATCAAAAACTATTCACTCATTGCTAAACTTATAACTGCAACACTTAAGAAAACTAGTTCGATAGATACGAAAAATCCCGCATATGTGAAAGCATTTGAAACCCCGAACAACTACGTTTTAAACGAGGCTAGAATTTATGTTTCTAAGACGGAGAGATAAATAAAACTCTTGTTTCATTTAATTACACCAACTTTATTGATTTATATTTATTATATTCCCGGTACACAATTTATATTGTATACGTGGACCGGTATTTAAAAAGGCACCCCAATGCAGCCTCACATTGGGTGATAGGAAACAGAGGCTTTTCCTTACCTTTTGACGCGAAGAGAAACTCTTCCTCTTTAAGAAGACTACTTCACTACTATTACGTCTACACTACTTCTTCACTACTATTTATATCACTCATTGCCTACTTGGTTTAATTTAATTCAATTCAAAATATCAATGCCTACTTTGTTTACTTTAATTCAATTCAAAATATTAATTCCTACTTTGTTTACTTTAATTCAATTCAAAATATTAATGCCTACTTGGTTTACAAACTTTAATTCAAAATAATTATGTCTACTTTGTTTGTATTAATTCAATGTGTGGGATTTGTATATTGTGGGATCGATTTGGGTATGTGTTACAACTAGACTCACCGAACTTCACTTATGCTTCATATTTCATACGCTTCGATTATACGCTTCGTAGCAATCGTTTGTGCAGTGAAAAATTTTAGGTTAGTTAGGCAATCGGAAATTTATATTGTAAACCGATAACAAACCCCTTAAATTTTTGCAAAACATTACATTAAATACACCTGACCTTTTTAGGTGGAAAATAAAAATTCTGAATACAGTTATGATATAAAATACATTAAAAAGAGAAACAATTTCGTTGCTGACGATAAAGTAAATGCTATTGATGTGGAGAACAGAAAATCTGAATCATTTGGTACGCAACACACAGCTAATGAAGAATTGTTTCAAATATCAATAAGAGATCAAACTAGCGAACTATAATCACATCAAAGTAAATCATTTTGTTAAACATTATTTTAAAATAATTTCACTAATTCTTGTGAACTAATTCTCCACTTCACCCAATGAAGCTGAATCAATACTAAATAATCATGGGCCGGAAATTTCGGTCAAATTCCGGAAAATATTCCGGAATAAATAAATATATGGGACAAGGAAAGAAAAAACGCCCTTCAGAACATATTCAACAGAATAGGAACCATAAAGCATTTAGTTTTTGATAATGAAGGTAAATAATTGAAAAATATACAATGGCTGAATGACCAAGAAACTTATGCTCTCCCCATCACAAAACTGGTAACTCTGACATAGAAGTTGCTTCTAGAATTATGAACGAGCATGTTAGAATATTTTTACAAAGACAGCATAAAAAAAGATGAAAACTTTCAACTTCTAGACCTTATAGAACAAAGCCTTTATTATTATGCCACCCAATATACAACTAACCAAGAAATACCTTTAAACATAATTTTTGGGAGAACAAATCTGACAAAAGATGAAATCTGTCAAAGCTTGTAAATAAATAAACAGATATGCATGGGAAAATCCAACACTTTACGCAAATACTTCCCCTTGGATATTCAAAGGAAAAAATATCTCTGAAAATTAATTTGACTTTAGGTACGTCTTGCATAAACCGTATTCGAAGACACATCTCCAAAGAAAAAGAATGTATGGCAGGCGTCATGCACTTCTCCTGCAGAAATAACAAGAAATAAAAAATTTAAAGGTGAGACCGAAAACATCCATGCCCGCTTAAGAGGTGGGTAAAGTAGAAATCAGTCTCAACATCCACTCGATTGAGCCACAGCCTCAGGGTAGGGATCAGTTCACTTTCCTTTTGTGTCTTGCATCCAAGACTGTTGCCACTCGCTGAGAGAGCGTTGTCTCTCTTCCCTGGTGACCTCTTCTCTGTTATCTTTGCTTCTGCGCAGGCAAATATTTCTGCGCTCCCTTGCTAGGAGGGTGATGGGTATCACCCCTGCGATCTTCTGTCGGTATAAGTCCTTGCTGAGAGCGTCGCTCCATAGTTCTGATCCATAGAGTAGAACCGACAGCAGATTAGGAGATGTCCCCTTATGTTGGCCCTTAATCGAGTGAATGTTGTGCTGTAGCCTGCGCTAATTTGTTGGCAAAAACTCACCTTCGAGTCTATCAGGAGGCCGAGGTAATCTACTACTGATTTTGATTCGACCAGTGTTTTCCCAAATTGATAGGCCTTGCTCTGGGCCTATGGTTCTCTGCTTTGTAAGGATGACCACTTCGGTTTTTTCCAGTGCCAGTCCGAAACCGTGAGCAATCATCCAATCCCTTACTCGCTGCACTAGCATATTCAGTCTGAGTTAGGCATGGTCGACTGTGCGTCCAGCGACTAGCGCCGCGTCATCGACCCCATAGCCGATCAAGCGTAACGCATCCGGCAATTTAACCCGCAGCAGTCCGTCATAGGAGATGTTCCACAGGTTCGGGCCGTGTATGGAGCTCTTCACGAAACCTGAAGTAAATATCGTCCCTCAGAATCCGCATCAGTTGTATTGATACTTGAAAACGGTTTTCAAGCGTTTCCAGAATATCCACCGGGAAGAATTGAGAAATAGAGCCCGCACAATTTTGCCCATCCTTTCTTCTTCTTAGGAGCGTGGTGACCTTAGGACACCGAGCTTTCACATCGCTCTACTAAATAGTGCCTAAGATCCTGATGGATCCCTGTTAACGTTGTCCACCAAGTTTTCCCAACAGCTGGCCTTGCTGCTGTTGATGTAGCAGCACAATTAGCACCACAATTGTAGCGCAAGAAGCTTATTTCAGTTCCATTACATGGCTGTGCAATATGCCCATTTCCAAGGCACTTTCCGGAGAGGAATCGCTCTGCACCCTTCCGACAAACAACCCGCGCTTTTCTAGTTTTGCACTTCACTACTCGCTGTTCTGCTTCTTTCTTAGTGAAATCAACTTTGACCATGGGTTCACCCCTATTGTTTGGTTTTGTCATCCTGAATTTCGTCTCGCTTAGGACTTTCAAGGCGTCTTCTATTTTGGGCAGATCCGTAACGCAGTCAATGTCTTCGAGTGTGGCCTTAGGCTCGACTGAGGCTAAAGTTGCCTTTTCTCCGAGGGCTCTTTTGACTGCGTCACGGAACGCGTCTTCATTGCTTGCATCGGGTCCGAACTCAACTGGTGGGTCACCTGATTGAGTTGGCCGTACAGCTTTGATTGCAGTTTGGATGTCTTCTGGTTTTACCGTTTCCTTGATTCACATAGGATCTTCCGTCTAAGGGTTGAACCATCAGTGGCTGCCCAATGATTTTCGACGCTTTGCTTCTTACGTGCAATGATTCTTTGCATTTCGGTTCTTGTGAAGATTTATCGACTTTCGACTTTACGGCTGCTTTACTAGCTGATTTCGTGGCAGCTTTGGACGCAATGAATCATTATACAACTTAAATTTTTTCGCCATCCTAATTCCTTTTTTTTTTGGGGGGAGGTGAAGGCTATTTACGCCCTTAGTGTTGGACTCCCCCACTACCGGACTACCGACTAAACACCTCCCCTGTCACACCGAGAACCTAGCCTGGAACTGTTTGTCACATTACTTCGGACTAGGCCTCATTAATCATCGCTTAACGGTGCCTTCAGGTTAAGGGAAATCCTTCTTTCTGCACGGATGGATAGGAAGGAATTGCGATCAGAGAGGATTGCGATTATTAGAGAATTGCGTTACAGAGATCCCCCCTCCCTTGCCAAGCGATCCATCATGCCCTTCTTTATAATAAGTACTGTTCGTACGTAATGCGACACACAGTTCCAGTTGTCTTTTGATTGCATTATTTTTCCCGTTACATTTTCTGGGGAAATTACGCCAATTTTCTCCGAGAGATGCGAACGGAGTCTTGTGAATCTATTACACGTAAAGAACGTATGGCAGGCGTCATCTGTCATCCCCGGGCAGAACACGCAAGTTGGGGATGGTGTCTTTCCCATCTTATACAGGTAAGACTGCAAATACCCGTGACCACTGAGTAGTTGCGTCAGATAATAATCAGTCTCACCATGCATTCTGTAGAACCACGGCCCCAAATCACTTATCAGCCGTGCGGTCCACCTGCCTCACGTTTCGTTTTCCCATGTTTGCTGCCATAAGATAAGGGTTCTTCTCCGTTTCTCTCGGCTGAAGGTTTCTCTCGCCGACTCCTCCCTACGTAAGTATACACGTTTCCGTTCGTCTGCAAGTAACTTAATAGGAACCACCCTCGAGATTACCAGCACTGCAGGTTCAGAGACTATCCGCAAAGCTCCTTGCCTCTGCACCTGTGCCGGACGCCTTCGGTGCGTCTCTTTACGAAGAGCGTCAGCCCAAACCTCGAGGCCATACAAGAGCACTGAGTCCATTGCACTCATCAGTAGACGTCTTTTGCTTGAGGTTGGCCCCTGCGTGTTGGCCATAATGCGATTGAGCGTCGATACTCGCACGGAAGCCTTATCCGCTGACGGTCGAACCTGCTCGAAAAAACTCATCTTCGAGTCAATCATCAAGCCAAGGTATCTGATAGATTCTTTTGACTCGATGATCATTTCCCCCACCCGAACGGGGATAACACGAGGGGCCCGCTTCTTGATGAGGACGACAACCTCGGTCTTTTCCACCGCTAGGCTAAGCCCACGGTCTGTCATCCACTCGCTCAATCGGCGTATTACCGCACCCAGTTTGAGCTGCGTCTGTCCGACAGTACGTCCGGCGACTAGTACTGCTACATCGTCTGCGTAGCCAACTAGGCGCGACTCCCCCGGTAACTGCAGCCTCAAAAGCTCATCGTACGAGACATTCCAGAGGTCCCGGCCCAGAATGGAACCTTGCGCCACCCCTGATGTCAAATCAATTCTTCGCCGGCCTCCCAACGAGTCATAGATGAGTTTCCGATTTTTGAGGTAGTCCTTCAACATCCGCATCAGATACCTCGGCACCCTGAAATATTCCAGAGCACGAAGAATATCTGTCCATCTAGCAGAGTTGAAGGCATTTCTCACATCTAGTGTTATGAGCAGTACTATTCGTCTCGAGTAGTGATTGTGGGCTTCCGCCCGCTGGATCGCGCTCACTACCTCTGCTATTGCACCGATTGTGGATCGACCAGCCCTGAAGCCGTACTGCCGAGGAGACAGATCCCCGGCAGTTCGAATGGCTTCTCCGAGTCTCTCGCTAATGAGCCTCTCGAGCACCTTCCCAGCGACGTTCAACATACATACGGGCCGATATGAAGATGCTTGCTCCGTGTTCCCCTTTCTCTTGTGGATCAGCACGAGCCTCGCCTCTTTCCGGCAATTTGTAAACGCGCCCTGCTGCAAACAGGCATTGAAAGTGGTGAGCAGCTTGTCAGGACAAAGTTGATGTGTAAGCTGTATCACTACCGCTGGTATACCGTCTGGCCCTGGGGCCTTTTTCGATTTTAAAGCTTTCACCGCATCATCCAGCTCGATGGCGGTAAAAAGCGGGTAGTCTCCGAGACATTCAACATCTGTATCATCGGGACGAATAGGATGCATAGGGAAGAGCGTTCGAACAATCTGGTCCATTTTTTCCGTTTCAAGGACACAGGGCCTCCTTGCAGCTCCTAATTTCCGCATGGCAAGCTTGTAACCCAGCCCCCACGGGTCTCTGTCGATGTCCTCAACTAGGTTGCGCCAGCAGCGAGCTTTGCTTTCGTTAATTAACCTACGGAGAACTTTTCTAGCCGACCTGTATGCCAGCGTTCGGGAGTGTGACTCGTCTCGATTTCTTAAACGTTGAGATTCGCGGCGGAGTTTGTGACATTCTCTCCGCTTTTCGGCGATTTCTGCCGACCACCAGTATACAGTAGGCTCATTGTGTCGAGGCCGTCGCCTGGGCATAGAGCAGTCACACGCATTCTTGATGAGCCTCATGGTGGAGTTCACCATGTTTTCAGCTGAGGCTCCTCCCGTTACCATCATAGTTTCACCCCTCATAAGAGCTGCGGCGAACGCGTCGACATCTATTTTAGATATATTCCAACCTACAGTTGAGGGTTGGGTTGCTACGCGTCGAGTAGCACAGTCGCCAATTGCGAAAGCAATGTACTGATGATCGCTCGCCGAGTAGTCCTCCAGTACCCTCCATCTGTGTATCCTAAGCACTAAGGACTCCGAAGCAAATGTCACATCCGGAATAGTTCCCAAGCAGCCTCTCCGTCGAAAAGTTGATGTGTTCCCAACGTTCATGATGACAAGTTGCCTCCTAGCCGCCATTTCTAGGATTCTTTTTCCTCTCGGGTCTGGAAGAGGCATTCCCCATTCTATCGCCTTGGCGTTAAAGTCACCGCCAACAAGGATTCGGCCTTCCGTGCTCGAAACAGCTTCCTCCAGTTCATCGAGCCTGCTCTGAAAACATGAAATTGACTCATTCGGCGTGAAATATACGTTTATGAATGTCAAATCGGCGCACCCAATGAGCACGAAGCCATTTCCACTGGAGCAAGTCCGAGCTGTAGGTAGAGCCCTATCACGTACCCAGATGGCGGCGGTTCCGGATCGATCACAATACCATCCAGCTTCCTCTTTGTTGTGGTGTGGCTCAGATATCAGCAACAAGTCAACTTTTTTCTCTTTTGCAACCTGGTCTAGTAGATCTTGAGCGGTTGAGCTACGGTGTAGGTTGATTTGCAGGACTTGGATCATGTCTTTGCTCTTTTCTTGCTTAGTGCCTCTTTGAACTCCTGGCACCTACCACTTCCTGGAATATGAGTCAGATCTTCAGACTTCCGTCCCTTATCTTTGCACAAGATACAACTGGGTTCGTTTGGGCAGTCTTTCGCCTTATGACCGGAACTGCCACACCTGTAGCACAGTTTGCTTCGATCTGGCCCCTTGCAGTTCAAGGAGATGTATCCGAAGTTAAGGCACTTGTAGCATCGAGTTAGGGCTACCCTCCTGCAGGACGGTACGTTAGGACGTTAGGTACGTTAGATACGTTAGGACGTATCCTGCACACAACCTAGCTGATTTTAATTTTCTCCTTGGCCAGGAGTTGCACAGCGTCTTTGTCTGGGATGTCTATTATTGCCGCCGTTTGTCCTCTAGGGTTGGTAGGCGTTAGCCTTACCCTAAAGCTCTCTGTCGTAGGAAGAATTAACCTAATGGAATCTTCTACTTCTTTGGCATCCGCAATGCAGTCAAGGTCTCTTATTTCCAAAGACGCCATTGGCTGCAAAGTCGAGATAACAGCTTTAGAGCCCAGGAGGTCCTTGACAGCGCTCTCGAACCGTCCCTTGTCGGTGGATTCCGCTCCGAGTTCTACGAGGAGACCGCCTGTTCTGGTCACTCCTAACGTTCGGACTAATGACGAATGACTAATGAACGTTCGGCTTACTGTTCGTATACAGACACCGTTTTTTTCGGGTTACACATTTTGCCTGATTTCCTTGAGGACCTCGGCGTAAGTTCTCCCGTCTGCAGATTTGATCAGTAAATCATCTCTGCGCTGCTTGTTCCTGGTCTTTTTTGGCATTGCGCTGTGTTTCGTGCCTTCTTGCTTTTCGGGCGCCTGTTTGGAATCTTTTGTTATCGCTTGGTGTATCTTCTTCGCAGCCTTCTGTTGCGATTTAGAGCGCACCAATTGAAAGCCATCATTTTTCTCCTCCCCTTGACTGTTTTCTCCTGTCTCGACTGTTATCGGCCCCTTCGCCCTTTTCCTACGGTCAGGTTTAAGTGGACTACATGCCGCCCTTTTGCCTTTTACGAGAGGAGTAGCATTTTCGGTGAAGGGAGTTTTATTTTCTGGAACTTTCTTAAGCTCTTTCAATTCACTCTCCGCCCGTAGGATCCTATCAACGAGGTCCTGCAATTCGTCAATCCTATTTTTGATGCCCTTCTTGACATTTTTTTGGACATTCGTTGAATTTCTCATCACTTTTATTATAGCGCTTATGTTCCTTGTTAGACGCTCTTCCTCACTTCTGTCAGCGGCTATTTTCGTTATCAGGTCGTCCTCATGTGAAGTTCTCGATATACTGTCAGCAGGAGGGTCTTGTTGTTGTTGAGCATCTTTGTTTTCGCCTTCCACGTTGTTCAGTATATGACTTTTAATGGCCCCTGGAGAATGGCACTTCGGATCGATGACTCCACTGCCCGAAGCCTCCACTACGCTTCTGGTATCGTTCGCTCCATCGCCTTGTGTAGGAGGAATGTTTTGGACAAGCACCTTTTTCGCTGTTGCAAAGCGTTCGATGGAGGTTTGCTTGCACGATGTTTTCTCGTTGTCTTGATTAGGCTTGGCTACTCTTGGAGGCGGAGTTCTCAGTAGTTTTGGCCTTCGGGCGAACATGCTTGCGTCGTTGATTATTTCACTTGTAATTTTTGATTCTTCAGTGGCCAAGTGTTCCACCACTGAAAAATGCCCTGGCGACTTATCCCCAGCATGAATGCTGGAGAGAAGCCCGCATGATGTCGAGGCTCCCTCACACGTCGGGGTGTATATCCCCACCCCTAATTTATTATTTTTGTTTTCACTCATCATATATTTTTGGTGGGTACTTTTAGTGACTTGATCACGCGTCTGGATGACGGGCAACCTCGTCAAGCCCCCCCCCCACCACGCCAAGGCAGTACCCATGTGGGGGATCCTAATTACTTGACATTATTTGTAAAGTCCAAAAACATTTTCCCTGGCAATTAAACAACAAAATCTTATCCCGCGCTGTCAAGCTAATCTTTTTCTAGTATTTTCTCAATGCTCAAATTCCAGAAACCTTTTTATCATACTAAATAATTTATGTAAAATACGTTTGGAAAGTACACAGCTTGTAGAATAGATTCATAAAGAAAAGTATAATTCATAAAGGAAGCATCGTACATTGTATATCCTACACTATCATCTTTTTTTAACTTTGGATCTAACTTTCCAATCCACTTTCAGTCATGGTAGGTCTTTTCCCAAGAAAGGAGTGACAGTAACTTGTCATTGTACCGACTTGTGGTCCATATAACTTCTAATTTTGTTGCGAGGAGATTGCGGTGTGAGAAAAATTCTCAATTTTTGCTTGAAACAAGTGATCAGCAGTTTACAAGATCAAGCCGGAATTGTTATATAAGACATTTTGACCAGCATGCTCATCCATCAGCAGTTTGCCGAGCTTTTCGACGTGCCGGCTATAACGTGCCGGTTCCTAGGAAGAAGTCGTACGTGGACGGAATCAAACCAAACGTGTCGAATTCGCGAAAAAATACTTAAATTCTGAAAATTCTTTCTAGGAATCTGTAACTTTCTCAATCGAATCTAAATTAATATTTTCCGATCAGATGGGCGAAAGTTATTATCGAGAAAAAGTAGAGAAGAAATGGAAAGCAAAAATCGGAAAGCAATTGTGAAACATAACGACGATAACGTCAAAGTGTAGGAATATATGTCGGCATCCCGAGTGGGGGGCATGATTTTATTGATGAAAAATGGGCCATTACTGTTATACAAGAGCGTGATCTGAAATCTACGGCAGATATAATGGGGCAATGGCTTATAGTAACTGTTTACCATTTGTTGGAGATACCTTTTCAAACAACCGATCTCAATCCGATTGAGCATTTATGAATTGAGCCTTAAAAAATTGTACGAAAGTATATCATAATGTTGTGTATGGATTGGAAAAAATTATCGATGACGGCTTAGAGAAAAACATCGCGAAATTATATTCTGCTAACTTCTATATTTTAAGATTGAAACTTTTTTCATTGCCTTATTGTACGATGACATTTGCACAGCAATTTTGAGTACTTATAATGTTTTTTATTATAAATGCTGAAATATTGTCTTTTTTTTGTTTTTAAGAAAAAAATTTAAGAATATAGCTTAGCTTTAAGAACATATGTAGAACTTTTTTTGTTTAAATATTTTAGATTTCATACATTTTTATATAAATTCTGCATAATGACTTTTATATATCAAGGGATTTTCTTACCTTTAACCACCTCTGACCTATATCTTTGGACTGAATTTTTTGCAACCAATAAAACTACATGCATTGCAATGAGATCGAATTGTATGGTCTAAAAATATGCGAAAGTTAAATATATTTTTACGAGAAATAATTTGTCAACGTTTTAACAAGAAACTAAGATTTAGAAAAGCCAAAATTATCCTAACTGTTCGCGGGACCAGTAACCTAAACGGAATCTATTTTCTTTTTATTTGTTTTATATTTGCTTACACATGCATGTTCTCAATTATTGCAAATAATTTACAATTAATTATTAGGTCTGATACTGACAGAAAAGAAAATTAACGTATTTTTATTTATTTTTTTATGTATTCGTACTATATCTCAAATTTTTTTTCGGGTTTCGTATTCCACGACTTTTCTTACGACTGTACTTTAACGAATTCTGTTTACAATCGAAAAAGCAACCGAGCAGGTGCATCTTGAAATATTCACGACAAAGGACACCGTTATAACCTTTTTTAATCAGGATGTTTCTCGTACTATTTTTTCAGATTCCCTTTACTTTACTCTTTTCAAGAAGCCATATTTGAAGGTTGTTCATCAAATAGAAGACTTTATACAGTTTTTTGAATGCGAAACCAACCGACATTTCTCAAAAATTTCAATACGCCTTATTTCCGTACATATAGAATACTTTACAGAAATAACTTAATGCTGCACATTATTTTTTTAAATTTGGCGATAGCGATACAAGACTGTTGATGGGTTTTCCGTGGAACTACCCGAACATTTATTGCCTTCAAATTGTATATTATTCAAGGCGAAGTGAAATCAATATTCGCCATATTTTTTGTACAGATAAGTATGCTCCCTTCCAAAGTGTTTCAATGTATTCAAAAATACATCAATCAACCAGTGATAACTCCAGTAATAACTCATCGCTTATTACTGGTTTAAACTAATCAAGTAATAACTTTAAATCGTAGCTATTTACAGTAACTACATAATTAATTTTGCATGAGTAATATAATTTTCAGAGAGAATCCTACTCTCTAGAACGTTAAACTTTGTCGACGATATACGGGTTTGCAACATTTAAAATTAAACCTAGCGAAAATAAACTAGTTGATTAATAAACCAAACTGACTTTGATTATGAACTAATTTATGTACCTTAAGTTAGATCGTCTCGAAGGAATTGCTGTTCTATGTAAGAATATTAGACAGTTAGATTATCTTAGTAAAATAACAGAAATGCAGAAAAACGACGGAATGATCAACGAGGCCTGCTATTTCGACAGGTTCGGCTAAACAGGATGAAAAGAATGTGCTCTTCTATTTTTAAAGAAAATCTAATTTGCAGATGTACGTAATTACAAAAATAATTTATGGCGAAATCTATAATCGATACTCTATTCTCTATTTATTGGTATTCATTTTTAAATCATGCAATCGTCCCGTTGTCTACAAGGCCTCAAATTTTGAACATAATTGTTTACATTTAGTATAATTCAAGTAACTGTTTTTAACGAATTGTAATTATTCGATAAGCAATTTCCACTCGTTTAGTAAACGAACAAAAAATTAATAATGATAGTGAAATGTATATCCAAACCTGTTGCATTTCCACTCAAAACGTATCACATATAACAATCTCAATATGTGACATTCGGCAGCTTAGTTTAAAAGACTTTCCAACATTTCACCGGAATTACTTTGAAATAACAAAATTTCCGATTACACATTCGAACGCCTTCAATATTTGATTTTCCATGGTTTTTCGATAACATTATTATCAGTTGAAAACAGCGATTGAATGAGTGCGAATGAAATACAAGTGATAAGATTTTCCAGCAAGAACGCTTTCCTAGATATTTTTTCGGTTGATATGATAAAAAGTTAATTGGAACAGTGTAGCGAAGTGCGAAAGGGATTTGTCGTGTTAACTGTGAAACATTTTTTCCTATATTATCGTAATCCGGTTTCAATCAGCGATCTTTTCAGCTTGTTTTTGTATGTTTTTTCCGCAGATTTGATTGAAAAAACTTAAATTTTTGGTCGTCAATGCGGCCCAAAAATTATAGGTAACATTACTTATTATTTTACATAAAATTCAGAAATTAGAAGCAAAATTGGAAAACATCTATTATCTCAATTCATCATCATAATAAAATATGAATAAACGTTAAAAAATAACATATTTGCTATATTTTAAAGTATTTAGCTTGAAGATATATCTCCATGTAATTGATCCCAAGGAAGTTTCAAAGAGCGTGCACGATAAAGAATTCACGACAATTTTTCTGGGAGAAATTTGAATTCCGGATTTCGCAGTGTCGGAATAATCAACAACCAATGTATTAGCTTTAATCATGTCTTTTCTTCTTCGCAAGGCTACTTTTCAGTACCAAATGCTGCATGACATTGGAACTCCGCTAGTTAAATGTGATTAATTGCAAGATGTGTGATTGAAAAAAAAAAAACAGAAAACATATGTAATGGTTTAAATGACCTTGCATATGATTTTATTTGATAAATTCCTTTATGGTGCATTGACAGCTTAAACTGAAAGTGTATTCTTCACTCTCCACTGTATTATTGATCGTGTTTCAGCAATGTAGTTTCGAAGTATTGGTCATGGATCATTTTCAACCATGGAAAATTTATAATCAAAGTTAATTCTAAAAAAACTATGTGATTTCTTTCTAGTAAACACACAACAAACTGCAAGCAATAACTAGTACCATCATATAGAAGAACCGTTACGATCAAAATATAGAATAATTAGATAAATTTAATTACAATATATGTTAATTCAACAAATTTCATGAATACTACTGAATAATGCTAACTACGGCTGACTAGCTAATTCAATTACATCAAAAATTTCCAGAGCGACATTAAACGATGTTTCCGGAAGTACAGCAAATTATGTACATAGTTTGCAGTTAAATTTTTTGTAGCGATTTGTTCGGTAGAAGAACTGATTTAATCTATTATAGGAAAAATGTAAATGTAAAAAACTTTACAAAAAGGTTATATCATTGCCGTTATCTACTAGCGCTATCTCAATTCGAACTACATGAAAAATTATAGCAAGGAAAGTGCAACGAAACACAAGCGCTAACAGTCTAATGATATTCGAAAGACTTTTTCCATGAACAATTTTCACAAACATTTAAGCTTAAATTCGTAGCACCTTCGTCATTTCATTTACAAAATCTTTCTTGCAAAGCTCACTTTATTTGCTATATTTGCTTTTTTTTCATTTCCTTTTTAATGTGGTGCCTTCCCAAAAGTGTGAGCACTTTTCAAAAGCTACGCTCTGGTAGAAATAAAGAAATGTATTTTAATCTATTATAAAAAGGGAGAGAATCGCAGAGACGCATGTTTGAGATCACTTTAAATTTCTAATACATGCCCATGAAAGCGCTTGTTACGCGCTGTCGTGACAAATGCTTGGTGGATTTAGAGATTAAGAGACTTGAAATGCTTTTTCCTAAAGCGGAATATTCATGGAATATGTCGGGGACCAAATCTAAATGGATCTTGTCAGCAAGTGCTAACACTTGGGTCATTCTATGGACAAACGATCTTATTGGGTACACTAACAAAATTAGGTTCTACGAAGGATCTTAGAAGGACTTTCTTCAAATCGTTAAAAAAGGATTGGAATGTACCGGTTTTCTGTCGTCAACATCGCGAAGTTACAGAAATGATCATACTACTACGCAGCCTTCCACTTCAAGAGATATCCACATAGCTTCTGAAAGCCAGAATAATGAAAGGGGGGGACAAGTATTTTAAACCACAGTTAATGGTCAACGTTTTTTTTGTTTATTGTTTTCGGATGATGATGATGAATGGTCTGTGAATTTTTTGAGGCAAGAAAATGAAGATGACAGTAAACAATAAAAGACTGTCAACACTTCATGATTATTTAGGGAATATCTTGCATTCTAGCTGCATCCAGATTTTTTTCAAAGTATGATAAAAATGTAGTCAGAAGGAAATCAGTCAAATACCTTTAGATTAGGCTGAATTTTAGTCATGCAATTGAAAAATAACGAGTAAAACCCTTATTTGTTTGAAATGCAAAACATCAATTTAAACAAAAATGTTTTGTGCAAAAAGAATATTGAGCGTGATCTCACTGATTCTATGAATAAATTTCAGTGATGGAAATGGCGCAATTATTGAATAATTGAAAGATTAGGATAAAATATTACGGAAAGGAAATATTAAAAGAGTAAGATTCTCATACTTTTGCAAATGAAAAAATAATCAATTGAAATGTTCCGTGTTTATAAATTCACTAGCTGCAAGAATCATTAAAGAAATATTATAAAACGGTAACGTCGTTTCTCCGAATGTTTTTCTCGGAAAAAATAATGAAATTCGGTAAATAATGAAAATTAAAGTAACTACACATTTTGATTAGGTGTTTTTGTTTTAGGCTGAACTTTTTGATGTTGTACGAAAACGTCGAATCAGACCCGATGCATCAGAGGAGGATTTAGGTTTGCCGCGTAGTCCAGTAACACCACAAAGAAAAGAACATACAATCAGCCAGAGTGAATTGTCTTCACAGAGTCAACTGAGTATGGGTAGCTCCGAGATTTATGATGAATCCACTTCGTTGAATAGCTCGAGCGGATGCATTCGTGACAAGACAACAGTTTCGGGCTCTGATGTTAGTGATGGAAGCAAATGCTTACTTTTACAAGCTTCTAAATGTCCAGATGAAATAGATTTGGGCATAGTTGCGGGATCAAGATTGTCGCACTCTGCCGCACATCATAAAATTGCGATAAGACCAAAAAAAAAAGGACCGACTCGGCATCGAAGGTCAATGGAGGTAAAATAGTAGTGAGGTGAACACTTACATTTAAAATAAATATGATTCTACTTCTAGCCTAATATACTTCCATCAACACCTGAAGTTAATGAGGATATACCCAAATTTTCGCCACAGGAGATTAAAAGTGAGTGTCATATATATTTTCCATGTCTATTCAGCTCTTTTGATTCTTTTGCAGTTTTTCTTTGATTTACTCTACTTGAGTTGATATACTGTTGAAAGTGACGATTATAGAAAGAAATGGAAAAAGTTCAAGTTGGTTCCGAAAATGCGTTCGGGCCGATGTTCATCAGGTGCGAGGTCCACGGTCGAGACGCATTGATGAACACTACCAGCTTGATGGATGTTTTTAAGATATTTTTTCACTCTTTTGAATCTCTGCTTAAACTACTCCTATTTCCTAGTTTGCTCTTGATAAGTTGATAGTTTTGGTTTTTGTGTCAGTCAACAAACGAATTCGATCAAAAACTTCCGCATCTGTGAGGCTTCGCTAAGATAATTCAGTCAAACTATAATTCACTTGAGAAAGTAAAACGGCCTATGAAAAAGCTTCTTGAAATGATGAGATAATTAAGAGCAAATTTGTAAATAAGACTAGCAGAGTGCAAACAGAAATAAATTATAGTATAAAAAACCTGATGAGAATTGACGGTGAACCAACTCGAACTCTTCCATCTTTGTTTCTGAAAATCTACTTTCCGAGTGTATCGACAAACAAATTTATAAAAGCCTGTACGGATAATACGTAAAATATAATCGTTCATGCGCTTTTACAAAAAAATCTATTTAATGTGATAACAAAACCTGATAAATTTCAAACCCGCGGCAGTTCCTAGTAAAGTAAACATTTCCATATTTATAATCCGAACAATACTACAACGGCTATTATGTTCTTTGTTGTTGTTTTTTTTTACTCGTAAATTTCGATATGTTCAGTGTTCTAAAGAAAATACGTATTTACTGCTAAGTTGTAAATAAATATATAAATAGAAACAAATAAATATAGTGCAACTAACAAATGATAGAAAGTGTTTCACAAACATGAACAAAAAATATCCCTTAAAAATCTTTGTGGCAATCACTTTTTCCTTGTGCTTTCGATAATAAATTAAGAATTTGTTTCAAACAGATTATGAATTATTATGTGTTTGATACTCAATTTTAATTGAATTTTCAATTGAAGATCTATTTAAAAATTTCAATTGAAGATCTCAATTGAAATGCTTGTGTTTTAAACTACTACATTTTTTATTCATCAATCTTCGTATTAACTTGAAGCATTCTTTCTTAAATAATATGTAACATCTCATTTCCTTTTCTTTTAGATTCTCTAACTGAAAGACTGAAAGCAAAATCGCACTCGCTTCCTTTTGATGTTAATACTGAAGTTCTATTAAATCGTCCGGTGACAGTCTCATCTTCATGTAGTCTGAAGTGTTCTAAAATAGGAACAACAACTGACTCTCCTTCTGGCTCTATTCAAAATGTTTGTGCTGTAACAGAGCAAGTAGTTAATGGTCAAGCATATACGTTGGAGTTTAAAGGCGTTGAACACAGTTTCGAAAATTGCGCACATAGTTCACAGAAAAATAAAATATTAGTTGAAGAACCTAATATTATTGACGTGACTTCCACAATTCTAGCAGAAAGCTGCCAAAATGCTGAAAAAACGGATAAAGAAATTGAATTTCCATCTATTGAAATTACTACGAACGAGCTTGCAGATGATTGTAATTCGGATCGGAGAGCTTTGTTACATAATATTGCACCTCCGTCATCCATTTTAGATAGCAATTTTTCCGTAGGTATTTTCAATCAGAAGTTAACTAAGCCGAAATCTGGAGCTGCTTCTCGTCAACGTGTGCAGCCACAGGATCTATCTTTACAAGCGCCAATACCATCGCCTGATATCACCCTGTCCGCAAGCAGCCGTACACTGCAAAATGAGAACGATTGCCACAAGTCACCAGTTTTTTGTCCAGCAATAAGCACGATTTTCCCCGAAAAAACTCAAATTCGATCAAAACCATTATTTAATGAAAAAAACAAAACACCCATAAAATTGAAAGTCGCACAAGATGAGCCTTTTTCTGCTAACACAATTGCACACGAGCATTTTGAGAAAAAAGATGGTCGTATGCTGTCAAAACTTGTTGCCCTCAGTCCGTTTCAGCAGAAAATTCAGCGAGTCGATTACTCTACTGTGGACTCTGCCATGGTACCTTCGAAACAACGGAAGACTGTTGAAAAGTCGAAAAGTTTTCAATATTATGACGAAACGGAAATACCGGAGCGAACTCTCATAAAACGCGAAAATATGCCTAGTCTTCCGAACTTATCCTCATTTTTAAAGACCCCGGGATTCAATGAAATCGTTTCTGCTAATGTCATGAATCTGGAGTCGAACGTACTATTTTCAAAAGGTTTCGAAATCAATGACAATAATCTAATTAAGATACGGAAGCCTGAACAGCCTATTATGGTGCAAAGTAGTTTGATCACCAAAAGTATAGTAGAATCAACAACAAAACCTCCGCCAACTTGCAACAAAGATATAACAGAAATTGAGAAAAGTATCGATAAATTAGTGAAGTCGCCGTTTACCACAGTTCTTAAATCAGAGGGATTGGCCGCGTCAAAAGAGACTAATAATGTCTCTTATTCTATATTAACCAAATTTGAACACAATCTGCAAAATGAGAAAACAGGGACAACAAGATTCAAATTCTCTGATAGAATAAAATCAATTTCCACTGAAGTATTGAGTAACCCCGAAGCAAAGACAACGCAAAAGTTAAGAGAATCTTCAGAATATCATGAGAAAGCATCAGAATTCTCCGCCATAGAGAAAAATATTGCTTTACAGTTTAATGAACCAACCGTTGATAACAAATCAAAAGAAGTCGATCCCGTGTCAACGCCTATAAAATCTCGTCGTAGTTGTGTATTTTTTGAATCGAAAGCTCTGTCTGGAGATGAAAATATTCCTGAATTTATGAAAATACAATTAAACCGTGTAGACTCTACACGACCTAAAAGTAATCTTGTTCTGTCAAAAAATGTGAAAACTTCTGATTCGGCCGCGAGCGGAGACTTGCATCGAAGATTTAGTAATGAATCAGTAGAAATAACTAGTGACAAACCTCCTCTCCCACTTACCATTGCAATAAGTACAGGTACTGTAATAAGTAAACCAGTAGGAGCAGGAGAAAACGTTCTGAAGAATTTTGTTATGAAATTTGACGAAGAAAATCATACTATAGAAAATGAGGAGAACTTATTAGTCACAACCAGTGTAACAGCAATGCAAGATGGAAAATACAAATATTTAAAAAAAATGGAAGACCAAAAATCTGAAAAAATAAAGTCTGTGATTGAAGTGGATAGAACGACTGTAGAGAAAGAAACAGGTGTCATGCTGCGCAATAAGCCCGTCTCAGTAACTAACCAAGGCTCTAGCAATAAAGAGGAAACACCTGAATTGATGAAAGTGTTTGCTAGGCGATCACTTAAGATCAAAGATGTAGATGATATTCAAAGAATCGGTGATTCTGATAAAAACAATTCGGTTAAAAAATCGAGTAATGTGGACAGTGACAAAGAAAACCAATCTTCTAGTGAGGAAAAGTTAGACAAACTTCCTAAAGTGGGTATTACAATTCAGCCAAAGTCTGCTGCGTATAACGGTCAGTTAGTTCCTAAGAAAGACGAAAAGACTCATGCTTCAGCCACAGACGTATTCCGCAAGCAAAATTCCGCCACGTTAATGAATACCATGAAACCTAAGCCATATATTCAGCCCATTCGATGTAGCTCAATTGCAGCATACAAGAACATTTCAGTAGACTTTGAGGAGACAAAAAGGTCAAACTCACTCGTTGCTGCGATTACTTCTACAACTTCAATCCCAACGTCTCCTCATCTCATTACTGGCGGAAAATTAAGAAGTGAGGACATGACAATCGAAGAAAATGAGCGAAACAACAACCTCACAATTTCGATGGATACAACCAAAAGCTCAAACAACTTCAGCAATAATCGAAACACAGTTGTAAATTCATTGCAAGTTTCTGTCAAATCGATAAATCAGGTTGATACCGGTGAATTCAAAGGAATATTTCAGAGACGCGCTGAATGGGAGCAAAGAGCAAAAGAAGCATCCAAATGATCTGTTCCTGCGATTGCGGGTGCGAAAATAAACATAAAAAATGAGATGCGTTCGACGAACTAGTAGATGAATACCTAGATATAAATTTATATTCAATTACTGTAATGTACTGAATTGTTAACTCCCACAAATAAATTTTTAAAATTGTTTAAGTATTTAGTAATAGCGTAAATACATTATGCATTTTGCATATAGTTTAGTTGATGCTGGAAATAGTTATATGACTGTGAAGATTTCAATATCAAATTTTAATAAAAAGTCAATTTGAGAATGAAAACTTTCTTATGGTCCAATATGTTGTAGACGTAAAGGTTCATTGTGCTCAAAAATGTCTGTATCGAGTTTGGTGTTCGTACTCGAATAGACTTAAATTATAGACAGAGTCACGCATAAACAAACTAACTATTACATAAGGAGGGTAGTTATGATATTTTTTTTATGTGGACTCACGATATTTTCTTATGTTTGCAATTATGATGTTTGTACAGATGTGTACAACTAATAATGATTTTCAAAATTTCGGATTAAAACCAAAATTAGGGAGGTAAACAGAATCATCCCACCCCGATAATTATAAATTCGATGCAGTAGAAAAGACTTCAAATTAAGTCCTGCCTATTAAAAACTTCACAAATCAACTTGATAGCTCTTCCACTACGACTACATTTGTTCTGATCAGATAATAGACCTATAACGTTAAAGATGCCATAATCGAGTATATGACTGTACCTGAGCTTAAGAAGAATTTGATTTAGTTATTTTTCCCCCTCATCATTTATTCAAATGTTCATAGAATTATATGCAACATTAAATTCGGAATTGTTTCGAAATCTCAATGATTTCCAAGCAAGTCAAAAAATGTATTGCTTCCAAATGTTATGTTGCAGGTTTACAGTTATATTCGCCTTGCAATTGTAAATTATTCATCAGTTTAATTTCTGACGATTTCTCATGAAATTTCCCGAACAAATTAAAGCATATAATAAACAAAACGAAAATATTTTCAGCAATGATATGCAAAAATAATATCAATTTTTACTTTTTCCATAATCGCCGGTCACCTTCTGTTTAACAATTGACAGTCAGTTAACATTAAAATTAGGAAACGTATGTCCTATTACAATTAATATGTCTAACATTACCCAAGTGTCGCCTTAACTTACACTTGAGCAACGTAACGATTCAGTTTGATCTGTTTCTTATTATTGGCAGCCATACTACTTTTGGACTTAATGGTGTTATTTATTTATTCCGTGGCTTTTATATTTGTAATAAGACACTTTTTGTTTAAGCTTTTTCGAAAAAAAATTCGAAAATTTTCGCCTTTCACTCATTCACACTCCTAAGGGAAGTAAATCGCGTTCGAAAATCGACCATCCTGGGTCACCAAACACCAATCCCACAATTTTAACCCTATCATAAAATTGGGTCTTGCAGGAAATAGATTTGCATGGATTGTGTATTGCAAAGGTCTTCTACCTGTGTGAAATAGTGGACATTTTATTTGATAAAGCGTGTTGTTTACAGTTAGTTGTGTCCACTCAGCATTATCGCGTGGGGACCATCAGTAGAAAAAAATTGGACGAAAAAAAGGCCGAATGGCAACCTAGTGTACCCTAATTTCTTATTTTCTGAAGAGAAGGCAGTTTTCGGAATATCACTGCCTCCCATGCCGATCTGGTGAAAATAGGAAAGTCTTCACGCATATGCTTTAATGAATAAGCCTTTGAAAATTCTGCATGAGGCTCCTGCGACTTAACTTGAGTCACAAAGTTAACGTGTTTTTGCAATTTCCAAGGAAGATTCGCCGACCCATTTGAACGTTCTTGGTTTTGGTAGTTGTTCATATAATAAACCTATCGTGTTTGAATAGATCAATCAACATCCATTAAAGTTTGTGGTCTGGGCAGTGCATGCTTTTCGGTGGATTAGAGATTCTGTCTCCAGTTGATACGATGCATTCCTCTCACGTATGCCCAGCTGTTAATAAGGTTTAGTTGCCTTGCTGTGATTAGGATGGTAGCTAAAGAATTGAAAACTCAATCCACAAACAATTACGAATTTTAAAAAACCAGAAACAAGAAGAAAATTACAAACCAGAAAAAAAAGACATCAATATATACACATTCAAAACATAGGAAAAGCAACAACCTTTTCCGCATTAGAATTAGGCTTATATCAAGTGTAAAAAAAACAAGAAGACAGATTTCTCCATAAACGGAGCTAAATATGAATCTCTTAGAAATCCATATGTATTAATAACGCATTCTCTGTTTTTCGAAAATGTGTAGGTGGTATTTCAAGAAATATATTGACATATTCGCATTCCTTTATACTGATAATGATCACACAATAACTTCTTCAAGAAGAACAAAAAGAAAATGGGCGTGACAAGCACCGCATAACGTGCGGCCATTCAGCCGCAAACTTTCAAATGAGAGAAAGGCGCTGCTCAGAAAGCGAAGGGAAATGCAAGCATTCTCAACCATCGAAAGGATTGAATAAACAGAAACCTGCAAAACAGAAAGGAAGATGATATCTGAAGATATTAAGATATACCATTACAAGCAACAAAAGCTTCAAGAAGGCAAGCAGAGCACTCATCATTGGCAAAAAACAGGTGATAGCCCTAAATCATGACAACATCCGACTCTCTGATAGACGGGAAATAGTTGAGGCTATCATCGACTTCTACCGAGACCTGTATAAGGCTCCTGATAACTCGACTTCTAACTTAATAACAACAACCGCTTTCTCTGCAACCTACGATAATCCCCCGGATATCCTAGTGGAAGAGGTCGAGATGGTTACGATCGAAAATGGTGAAGCAGCAGGAAATGACGGGATCACTGCTGAACTGCTCAAATGCGCAGAAACGTAGAAATGACTGGCAGAAATTTAAATGGAAAATAGAATAGTGCTAATATAATACGGATCCACAAGAAAGGCAGCAAAGAAGACATCAGGAACTACAGACCAATAAGTCTACTATCGGTCTTCTACAAAGTATTCACGAAGCTTATTAGCAATCGAATACAAACAGCCCTAGATGACGAACAGCCACGGGAGCAGGCTGTTTTCAGAAGTGGATCCAGAAAGACCATATCCACACATTATGGGAAGTCTTGAGCATATATTAGGAGTATGAGCAACCCCGAGCACTGGCCTTCATAGACTTTATAGACTTTGCATTATGGAAGTGCTAGCTAACGTCTACCGCAATGGCAGAGCAAAGCTCAAAGTACTAGACACTCCAAAGTTTCCCACATAAAAAGGAAAAGTAAGACAAGGAGACACCATATCGCCAATGCTCTTCAACGCTACATTAGAGGGCACCTTCCAAACTCTACATTGGAAGAATAGGCTAGCGGAAAAGTAGGCTTGAAAATGAATCTAAGCAAAGTCAAGATCATGTTCAACGATTATATAAGCACTCAAGGACATACAAAATTGAATAACACCAACATAAAATTGGTCAGCTAATGCACAAATCACTACTATCAGGTTCACTACTACCAGAAATCAATCGACGAATCAAGATGAAATGGAGTGCTTCCGGGAAGTAGTCAATTATATTCAAGTCTAAAATGAAGACGAACTTGAATAAGAAAAGATTCGACCAATGTACCCTACCAGTCCTGCTCTACGGTAATGAAACATGGGGGCTAACAGCAGAAATAACGAGAAAACTCCACGTCGGCCAAAGAGCCATGGGAAGATGCATGCTGGGCATTACACGAAGGGATCGCAAGAGACTATCGTGGATACCAGAAAGGACCCAAGTAACAGACGTGATACATAGAGCGAAATCCTTGAAATGGCGATGGCCTGGTCACTTGATGATAATGACGGACGGCAGATGGACCACAAGAATAACGCAGTGGTACCCAAGAGGAAGCAAACGACCAAGACGAAGCCCAAAACATTCGATGGTTATAACCTCTACTGGACTGGCCATCTAACTATTTTCTAACTTTTTTAAACTCTGAATCCATTTATAAGCTAATTAGCATAGACAAGGTGAGGGACAAATGAGCATGGTTTTCATACGTTCAACATAGAGATTCGAAAAGTTTTAAGCCTTATTGAGAAGATTGGCTCTGTGCGATTCGCCAAGGTAAAGCTTATAATAGTTTTTTTGTGTAGCAATCTGGAAAATAAGAAGTACATTTTGTATAGGGCCATTTTTAAATAACGAATCTGGGTGATAAGAAAGTTCAGTTTAAAATATTCAGTGAATTTATACATGTGGTTTTATGTGGTCGCTATATTCTTATAAATTGGATACTTATTTTAAAGATGACCATTATGAAGATTTATGGGTGACTTTCGGTTGAGTAATGGGTGCAATGACACGCCAGACTCGAGTGCCTTAGAACTTTTATGTTCGGTACGGCAAGGTAAGATATGGCTTTTCCTAACCATATCGTAAGACATGGTTTCTTAAAAGCTAAAGGTTCGATCGATTTTAAACCCAAAATAGTTCAGATCTTCTGGCTAAGTGTTACACTTAACCAAATCGATCCCATACAAATCACACACATTGAATTAATACAAACAAAGTAAACATAATTATTTTGAATTAAAGTTTGTAAACAAAGTAAGCATTAATATTTTGAATTGAATTAAAGAAAAAAAAGTAGGCATTAATATTTTGAATTGAATTAAAGTAAACAAAGTAGACATTGATATTTTGAATTGAATTAAATTAAACCAAGTAGGCGATGAGTGATATAAATAGTAGTGAAATTGTCTTAAAGAGGAAGAGTTTGAGGCGCTCGGCCAGTTTGAAGTGTCAACTCGAGTGGCGCGGATACGGCGCCCGGCCGATTTCACGTGTGAACTCGAGCAGCGCTGCTGCAGCGACCGAGTGATTTGAAGTGTTAAGTCGAGCGACGCTGCTACGGCACTATGATCTTTTACGATGTGCGACAAGATATTTTTCTCTGAAGTACTTTCGTGGACTAGGTTCCTGTAGTACCTGTGAAATGTTGACCTAATTTGGCCGAAATCGTCTCGAGTTGCTGGTTCGCGCAAGCGAAAAAGACCTCGAGTGCAAAGGGTTAATAAAGTTGGTGTTATTAAGTGAAACAAGAGTTTTATTTATCTCTCCGTCTAAGAAACATAAATGCTAAGCTCATTTTGCCCAAAAAGTTCACAGGTAAAATTATTGTTTTATTTTATAATTAATTATATACCCTAGAAAAAAATCATCCAACAACCAATACAATACTCCTTTTGGTTGTTGTCTTTTGGGCTTTACAATCTGCGACCAGAGTAAACATATATATCACTGGCTACCAAATCAATCCCAATGTTTTTAAAAGTCACTATAATTTGGCGAAATCAAGATTAATGTCAAGCTGCTAGTTTTCAATGCCTTCTAATAATTTTGGATGATTGGCGCACCATTTATGGAGGTTGAGTCCTGCTGATGCTATGCTATGATGCCTGCCAAAACTTATGTGCTGACTTTCTTCTGTGCTGTTTATGTTGGATATTCCACAGAATGGGGTGTATTTGAATGCTTCACCTAAAACTACCCAGCCGAACGTAACATTTTGTAGAATGGGGAGATTGTCCAATGATCAGATTTGATCATTTCTTATGATTTATCCGTAGATATTCGCCCTTAAAAGAATGTCTATACGCCCCGGCGTGTTGAATGTTGGGTTAGCTAATGTAATGTTGTCCGGCATGATCCGGTGATCTGTATAGATGTAACATTGCAACTGATTGTTTGTAATTTCTTCAATTGCGTATACTAGTCTACTCTAGTCGGGCTGTGAAATCTTTATCAATGGATTTTAATGATATATTTACTTTATCACTTGCTTTCACTCTTGTTGCGTCACCTGTTCTGAAGCCTCACTTTTTCCGCAACTTGTCGGTTATGAAATTCAACTGTGAGCCAAAATACGTGCTCTCATGGACTTACCTTCTCTGTTAATAACTTCTGAAGGTGCAGTTCCTAAGAAAACGTATCCATCACCTTCATTGCATTGCGTCAATGAATTTGTATTCTGTGGCTCTTTAAATGTGTTCTTGGCAACTTGAAAATGCAAGAATCTGTTGTGTATTGTTGCGAACCACGGCGGCCGCAGTCACAGACATTTATGTGGCAGTAGTCTTTGGGTCACCTACGTGGCGAGGGTGGCTGCGCTCAGTCTGTCGGGGTTCTATTGAGAAGATCACAGCCCGTGCTGGGTACCACCTTAATCCACCTTAATCATTAGAAAAACATATACTTTTCATATTGGGAGAAGGGAAAGGATACGGAGGAGGAATGCTTCAAGAAATGAAAGTCAGTTTTATCTAGTTTTTATGCATCTTGTTGTAATTCACTCTGTCGGTTTGGCAATCCTAATCGGATTGCCATACTTGAGATGCGAATTATCTCATTCGTATCGCAAATATGGCAACACAAACGGAAGGTCACACCGACAGAGTGAACATTTCCGGAAAGTGAGTTCGTCGAGGGCCGTGGAAATAGAAGCACGCGCTTGAAAAAAAATCGAAATTGGTCGCGTTCCGCCAAACGCCCCAGAAATAACCCGAAATGTGCGTGAACTGTGGTAAAAATAAACGATTTTACTCGTAATACAATAACGATAATAAGAACGGACTAAACTAACAAAATAAAAACGGAAATCTTGTAATAAGGCCGCTAGCAAAAGTGAAAGAGAAACACAAATTGATACAAATAACATTTTTAAAATGTTCAAATTCTATATTAAATGTTGTAGTTTAAAAATATTAAATAGAAATTATCTCTATATATAAATTATCTACAATTTAAGAAAGTGTATGTGCATAAATGATTGTGTCCTTTGATTGTATAATGCGCGTGTTTGAACAATTAAATCAGAAATCGATGAAAACAAAACAAATGACTTTAGAATGTTTGTGCAAGTGCGATAAGAAAAACTCAGTGATTTTTTAGAGTACAGTGTGTGAGCGTCTTCCCGCATAATAATTAAAAACAGTAAACATAGTAGAATATCGAATTAAATTCTTCACATTGCTCCCTCGAACTGTAAAATGTGTCATCTCTCTCACTCAAATGTAAGATCTGAATTTTCATTCAATACAACAATCAACAGTTAGGAATAAATACATCAAACTATTTTCTAATTTCAATGCAGACATTTTTATACTACTATCTACTTAGCAAATAAAATGCAATTCAAATCGAAAATAAAATCTTTCCACACAATACAAATTTCGTCACAGTGAAGTTAAATAAATAAACAAACAAATAGTTTATATACAAGTAAACGAAAATGAAATGAAAAATCTTTTATACTTTAACGTTTTAACAATTAATTTCCTGAATTTTGAAATGATTTTATGTAAATAGCGAGTCCAGAGACGTGGCAATAACAAAACATGTAAATATTCCCAAGCAGAAAAACGTAAATTTGAATAAATGATAATTTTAGTCGAGAGGTAGAGAGTAGGAGATCTATTGAGAAGAAACATGTATATCTATATATTGTGACGTGTTCAGGTCACGCGAACTGTAGTCGGCGTAAACAAAAAGTCGTAAACATGTTTACGACTATCTGCTACCAACACATCGATTGTTCTCGTGTGCGCAAGCATAAACACGTCACGCGCATCAAGTACAACAGATCCCGGTGCAAGCGACTCGACGTGTACACGCGAGAACAATCTGTATGGAAGGTTCTGGGATGGTTGGTAGTGGTATATAAGCGACTACGGCGAGCGACGAGACAAGCAGTTGTGAATGAAAAACGCGAGAGTACGCGACAGTGCGCGCCAGAAAAATTCGAAATAAGAAAAGTGAGAAAAGTGTTAAATAAGTGAATTAGTGTTTAATTATGTTGAATAAGTGTTAATTAATTAATTCATTCATTAAAGTTATTAGTGATTTTACTAAATTAATCATAAAGTGTAGAAGAAACTTAATAAAATTTTAAGAATTAATTTTAAAATAGTTCGCGAGTGTTTTATTTCACTATTAGCAATATTTGAGAATAGCAAACAGGTCGCGCACCTGCTCAACGCGCAACACTGGCGTCAGAAGTGGGATTATTCGTGCAATAGTGAAGTGAAAAATAACTCAAACACTTAAAAAAAAAAAAATCGTGAACTATAGTGAACACTTTTGAACTTTTGAAGTAAACTTGTAAGAAAAATGCCGCGCAAAATCAACGCTCTCACTTTGCCGGAACTGAAGGAGGAATTAGAAAAGCGGAAAATTTCAACCGAAGGAAGCAAAGCTAGACTGATCACGCGGTTGAACGAAGCGCTGGCAGCGGAAGGGATAGATCCAGAGTCGTTTGAGTTTCCCGACGCTGAAAGTTGCACTGGAGGTGAGGAGGAGGAACAAATCCTGACTGCGAAAGGGCTGATGCAGATGCTGATGGTAATGCAAAAGCAATCAACCGAGTTAAACGAGAAGCTCGACCGGCAGTCAACAGCGTTCAGTCAGCAATCAGCAGACTTGAATCAGAAACTGGACCAGCAATCAGAAGACTTTACCAAGAAATTCGACAAGCAATCTGCTGAAATAAGAGAAGATTTAAGTGAACTAAACCGAAAGCTTAACCATCAAATTGAAGGTTTCCAGGAAAGGATGGACAAAGTGGAAGAAAGGATGAGCAAAGTGGAGACGGTTCGGGAAGAGATTGAGAGAATAAAAGAAGACTTAAAACAAGCGAAAGTAACGATAGCGAGTAGCCCGGCCCCGATAGTGAGTAACCCGAGCCAGATAACGAATACAGCCAGTATCACAACAAGGAGTGTGAAATCGCCGACTTTCGATGGACAAATGGCTTGGAGCATTTACAAAACCCAGTTTGAAGCTGCCGCTTAAGCGAATCACTGGAATGACCAGGAGCGAGCAACAGCCTTAATTCTTGCTCTGAGAGGTCCAGCTGCGGAAATACTCCAAACGGTCCCTGTCGAGTTGCAGTCAAGCTCAAGCGCTATAATGAACGCACTCGACATGAGGTATGGGGATAATCATCTGAAGCAGATCTACAGGTCGCAGCTGCGCAACCGGATGCAGAAACCAGGTGAAACTCTACAGCAGTTGGCTCAGGGTACTGAAAGGCTTGCACTTTTGGCTTACCCCGCATACAACCAATATATTCGGGATGATGTGGCAGCAGAAGCATTTATTAGTGCGTTGCAGGACAGGGAAATGCAACAAGCTGTACGCCTAGCCGAAAAGTGCTCAGTAAAGGACGCACTGGCATATTGTTTGAACTTCGAAGCTGCCAAAACAGCCACTCGTAACACAGTCAGGATCCGGCAGGTTACAACAGAAGGATGCAGATGTGAACGTGTGGGCACGAACAATAGATCGAAGGTGTATGTTTCACCTAGATGTTGGATTTGTGGTGAAAAAGGGCACCTGCAGTGGGGCTGCAAACAGCGAAAAACATCAAGCCATTGCCAAAGCTGTGCCACTAGATGGAGACGCCGACCAGAGCCAGAGCTTGAAAATAAGGCCCCTCTAACTGAAGGGTTAGGGAAACGAACTAAAGCCAACTTTGTGGAACAAGGGTTGGTTACAAGGATGGAAACACCACAGAAATATGACCCCGAAACCGTCCATCGAAAAGGAGGAGTGCATGGGAATGCCGACGCTTTATCCCGTCGCTCATGTCCAGCAGCTTGTAAACACTGCCGACGGTCTGAGGAAAAAGAACAAGGCGTGGATCTGCGTGTAGTCACAACAGAAGTTGACGAGGGTTGGACGCAGCACGCACTGCGGGACGCTCAGCTAGCAGATGATGATGTTGGACAATTGTTGTTATGGAAGGAGACAACTGGACGTCCTGAGTGGAAGGACATATCAGCACGCGGCACGGTGTTGAAAAGTTATTGGGCTCAATGGAACTCGCTTGAGGTCGAAGATGGAGTTTTGAAACGGAAATGGGAAACGGCAGATGGCACTTCACATAGGATGCAAATTGTTCTTCCCAAGAGTCGAGTCAAAGGAGTAATGAAGGAGATGCATGAAGGCACATCGGGAGGTCACCTTGGGGTAAACAAAACCCTGGCAAAGGTGCGAGAAAGGTTCTATTGGCTCCACGCTCGAGAGGATGTTCTTGACTGGTGTCGAAAATGCACAATATGTGCTTCCGTCAAAGGCCCAAGTCGAAGAACGCGATGACGAATGCAGACCTATAACGTGGGGGTACCATTCGAAAGAATAGCTGTGGACATCGCAGGACCCTTTCCCGAGTCCGAATGGGGAAATCGGTATTTACTAGTTGTAGCTGATTACTTCAGCAAGTGGCCAGAAGTCTACCCAATTCCTAACCAGGAAGCGACTACTGTAGCGGAACAAATCGTTTCTCAGTGGGTTAGTAGATATGGCGTACCCCATGAACTACATTCAGACCAAGGCAGGAACTTCGAGTCACAAGTTTTTGCTGAAGTGTGTGAACTGCTGGGTATACGGAAAACACGGACAACGCCACTTCACCCTCAGTCCGATGGAATGGTCGAACGGTTCAATGACACGCTCAATAAACATTTGGCCAAGATGGTGGATGAAAACCAGAGAGCTTGGGATCGACGCATTCCATTATTTTTGATGGCATACCGAACTGCGGAACATGCATCGACTGGAGAAGCACCCGCAAAAGTCATCTTTGGAAAAATGATTCGTCTACCAGCTGGTGTGAAGTTTGGGACACCCCCTGAGAAGCCCCAACCTATTTCGGAGTATACAAGCGACTTAAGGCAACGGCTGAGTCAGATACACCAATTAGTGCGGAAACAAATAGAGTCAGCCACTGATCGCATGAAAACCAGATATGACTTAATGGCAAACTCATCTGGTTTCCAGCCGGACGACTTGGTTTGGCTATATAACCCCCGGCGTTGTAAAGGCAGATCTCCGAAGCTACAGCCGAATTGGGAAGGACCCTATAGAATCGTCAAACGGATCAACGATGTGGTATACCGGATACAAGAACACCAGAAACCAAGGGCAAAAATGAAAATTGTGCATCTGGACCGCCTTGCCCCATATTATCAGCAAGAAGACGCGGAGATGGTTAATGTCACACTTTTTCGGGGCGAAAAAGATTTAAGGCGGGGATAGTGTGACGTGTTCAGGTCACGCGAACTGTAGTCGGCGTAAACAAAAAGTCGTAAACATGTTTACGACTATCTGCTACCAACACATCGATTGTTCTCGTGTGCGCAAGCATAAACACGTCACGCGCATCAAGTACAACAGATCCCGGTGCAAGCGACTCGACGTGTACACGCGAGAACAATCTGTATGGAAGGTTCTGGGATGGTTGGTAGTGGTATATAAGCGACTACGGCGAGCGACGAGACAAGCAGTTGTGAATGAAAAACGCGAGAGTACGCGACAGTGCGCGCCAGAAAAATTCGAAATAAGAAAAGTGAGAAAAGTGTTAAATAAGTGAATTAGTGTTTAATTATGTTGAATAAGTGTTAATTAATTAATTCATTCATTAAAGTTATTAGTGATTTTACTAAATTAATCATAAAATGTAGAAGAAACTTAATAAAATTTTAAGAATTAATTTTAAAATAGTTCGCGAGTGTTTTATTTCACTATTAGCAATATTTGCGAATAGCAAACAGGTCGCGCACCTGCTCAACGCGCAGCAATATTATATATAGTACACAAAAAAAAAGGAAAACCACAAAGTAATTTAGATTGCAATCTTAAATTTTTTATTTGTTTAATAATTACAAACAAAAGAAGAAATACCAATCGTTAATTCTAAGACCTTCGTAATACCCAGGATTATTTCTTACACATTTAAACTCACTCTAATCTACTACTTGGGCAATTTAGTTTCAAAAGGTTTAACGTTCTATTTCTCCCATGTGTGTTCCGTGACGCGCACTCAAAGTTATGGAACTGATTTAATTTTGATTGTCTAACTCGCTTTTATATATATATTTTTTTATTTCTTTCATTTGATTGAAACCATTTCTTTTGTAAAGAGCGTTAAGAATTGCAAGGATAAGATGTTGTATTTGACAAAAACAAAATGCATTTGTTAATTTAAAACAAAGAAAAACAAAACAGTGAAGTGCTGAAAAAAATCACGTTCTTTCCTTCCAGCAACCTTATTTTTCAGGAGAAAATGGCGCGAAGGTAAGTGCCTGATGATGTAGGGCCAAAATGTGTTTCGTCGCTCGGGTTCCGCGGTGCTGTAGGTTTGAATCCTGAATTAGTTGTAGTCGTGTCGCGGACTACTTGGTCATTTTTTTTTCATTTACTTGACGGTTTCACAAAAATAAAGTAGTTTGTTTTTTGATTCAAAAAACTTCAAAAAAATTATTCTTAATCATTCATTGGGTTTATAACAAACTTTTGAATTGCACATTATTCTTACACAAATGAATATTTCTTTTTCACTATCAATATAAGTATTCAAAAAGGCTTAATTTTGTACGAGGTTTTTTTTACAATTTCTTTAATTGATTCTCATTGATGTGTCGAAATTTTCAATGAGTTCAAATCAAAGAGGAAGCGATCCATTTTAAATTTAAAATATTTTACAATCAAATATATTTTTAACTGCTTAACTCTACTTTTTCCAATATTTTTTTTTCTCTTTTACGAAAGTGCTTATTCTGATGATGTTAAAATGAATGATCGTCATAATTTTATTTTTTTTTTTACATTTGTAAAATGAGATCAAAATTTTTCTAAATGTGTTTTTTTCTTCATTATTTTTCAATACAGTTTTATATGGCATGCAGTTGATCTAAAATAAAATCTCTTTTAATATTTTATTACGCTTATGCTTAGAACAAAAAAGAAAAAAAATCTATGAACGAGAATTATTAAATTCTTAGGATACCGAACTAACAGCATTATGGGGAGAGCCCATTTGCGTGAGCACCTTGTCAAGCCATTGAAGTGGTCCGTGCAAATGAATTTCGATCCAGCATGGTGTCGAGGTTACATCTTGACGATGGTATTCAGCACCCCAACCTTTGACAAAGCTCATACGTATTGTGCACATACGTGTCAGCTCAAAAACAGCTTCAAATCCATGATTAACAGACTGCGATAGTAACTGAGCAAATTCTTGATGGTTGAAAATTTTTAGAGAACAACCTGGTGGAATTTTACACACTGTCGATGGGTGGAAGCCGTGATGATAATTACAATTACGAGACTGCACAAAGATAGCAGAGTCTGATAAACACTCTGCGTATACTTCACCCGCTACATAATATCGATGAACACCTTTATTTCACTGTTATACATGCACACTTGCAGAATCACACAGTAGCTTTTGTTTTTTTTTCACTCAATTCAATGCTATTCGGATTTTTTTTTTACACCATGCGCGAATCGAGAACATCCCGTTCCGGAAAATCGAGAAAACTGTCTTCCGACCTGAAGTGGTCGCCAGGTCGTAGGTCAGCTGACTTTCGACCTGTCCGCTGAACTTTCGCCTGCGGGAAAAGATGGTGACACCATCTTCAGGTCGGTAGTCACTACAGGGCAGTCTCTACGATGCTGTTTACAGCATGGAGAGACTGAAGGTCTGCCGCTGTGTTATTCGTGCGGACTGTATGCGGAGATAAATTTGAGATAAAAATGAAAGAAAACTTTCCAAGTCAAAGTAAGACAGGGGGACGCGTTCGTTACTGACAAACAAAACAATATTTGATTTGAAGTTATAGTTAAGATTAAAGTTGAAATAAGTAAAATTTAACAAATTTAGAACGTTAGAGAAAAGCGGGTACAATGATTTTCTTCTTCCCTTCCAACAAACCAAATTCCAGTCGGAAAGCGAGGCGCTCAGGGGTGCAATACCTAACACAGGACCAGCAGGTGTTTCGTCTCGTACCATCACAAAAGTTTTCGCGTTTTATTAATTTTACTTTACTCTACGAACCGAGGCAAGTGAGTAAACCCGTCAATGACAACGACCAAGCGGACGCATCCGCGATGCACAAGGCATTCAGCGCCGCGTAATTCCAGCGATGGCCGGCTGTCACGACGAATCGACCCACCCCTTATCACGCATAAAAAAAAACGAGAGTTCCTCCGATACATAAAAGTAAGGAGGGAGGTTGGTACTTTTGAGAGTCTATCTAGCGGCGTACGACACCACTAGTAGCCGTTCTCATCAAAAGCCCAACCGTCCTTACAGGTCATTCAACCTAGGACAACACGTCGGAGAAACTCTATCGCGTATCAATCAAATCAAAAAAAAATAGAGCGGAGAGTGAACGATACGGCTCGCGTGAAGCGACTCATTGGTGTTAGACACAAATTTTCACAACTCCGTGTGTGGGCGTCCTCATTCGGAGTACATCCGGATCGAATTGATCATGCTAGGTCAGAAACTGACCGAAAACTAACGGTTAGAGGGCCCCACGTTGGGCGCCATTGTAATGGATTTAGATTCCCAGGTCGTCACGGCGACGACTCGGGATGAAAGTCGGCCTCGCACCGACACTTGGACGTGCAGTCCTTGAGACGTGGCAACGAGTCGTACCCCGCGGGTCAACAACTCGGCCACTCGGAAGTTCACTCGCGTGGTGGCTGCTGGCTAGCTAGCTCAGTGCGGCGAGGAGTGCGGACGTGGGTCGGACCCAAGTGAACTTCCGCTCTTGGTTCCATTTGAACCAGCCACCGAAAAGCCCGATTTACTATGCGACGTTTCTAAACAGATTACGTTACTTTACTCTAAATTTTTTTTTTTTTTTTGATCTTTTACCATTCAAAATCTAATACACCCGACGACAAACGCGCATTCGCGAACCGATATACCGCGGTGCCTAAAAACAAACTACTTTAATGTTGCGACCGTAAAACACGCAAACCCGAAAAACCGAACTAGTAGTCCACGACACGACTACAAATTATTACCGGAACAAAACTACTGCACCGCGGAACCCGAGCGACGAAACACAATTTTGGTCCTACATCCTCATGCACTTACCTTCGCGCCATTTCCTCCTGAAAGAAAAATGGTTGCTGGAAGGAAAGAATGTGATTTTTTTTTCAGCACTTCATTTTAATTCTGGTTTTTTAAAAATTTATGTAAAATTTTAACGCTTTATAGGTCAAATCATACAAGTCAGACAAACGTACCAGAATCGCGCTATATTAAGTCCACTGTTGATTAAATGAAAATAAAGCACGATAGTGAAGCAGAAACATCGAAATACTATTATATGTGTACACATACTTGCTTAACCTACTTCAAAAAATTATTCTTAATCATTCATTGGGTTTATAACAAACTTTTGAATTGCACATTATTCTTACGCAAATGAATATTTCTTTTCCACTATCAATATAAGTATTCAAAAAGGCTTAATTTTGTACGAGGTTTTTTTTTTACAATTTCTTTAATTGATTCTCATTGATGTGTCGAAATTTTCAATGAGTTCAAATCAAAGAGGAAGCGATCCATTTTAAATTTAAAATATTTTACAATCAAATATATTTTTAACTGCTTAACTCTACTTTTTCCAATATTTTTTTTTCTCTTTTACGAAAGTGCTTATTCTGATGATGTTAAAATGAATGATCGTCATAATTTTATTTTTTTTTTTACATTTGTAAAATGAGATCAAAATTTTTCTAAATGTGTTTTTTTCTTCATTATTTTTCAATACAGTTTTATATGGCATGCAGTTGATCTAAAATAAAATCTCTTTTAATATTTTATTACGCTTATGCTTAGAACAAAAAAGAAAAAAAATCTATGAACGAGAATTATTAAATTCTTAGGATACCGAACTAATAGCATTATGGGGAGAGCCCATTTGCGTGAGCACCTTGTCAAGCCATTGAAGTGGTCCGTGCAAATGAATTTCGATCCAGCATGGTGTCGAGGTTACATCTTGACGATGGTATTCAGCACCCCAACCTTTGACAAAGCTCATACGTATTGTGCACATACGTGTCAGCTCAAAAACAGCTTCAAATCCATGATTAACAGACTGCGATAGTAACTGAGCAAATTCTTGATGGTTGAAAATTTTTAGAGAACAACCTGGTGGAATTTTACACACTGTCGATGGGTGGAAGCCGTGATGATAATTACAATTACGAGACTGCACAAAGATAGCAGAGTCTGATAAACACTCTGCGTATACTTCACCCGCTACATAATATCGATGAACACCTTTATTTCACTGTTATACATGCACACTTGCAGAATCACACAGTAGCTTTTGTTTTTTTTTCACTCAATTCAATGCTATTCGGATTTTTTTTTACACCATGCGCGAATCGAGAACATCCCGTTCCGGAAAATCGAGAAAACTGTCTTCCGACCTGAAGTGGTCGCCAGGTCGTAGGTCAGCTGACTTTCGACCTGTCCGCTGAACTTTCGCCTGCGGGAAAAGATGGTGACACCATCTTCAGGTCGGTAGTCACTACAGAGGTGAAGGCTATTTACGCCCTGAGTGTCGGACTGCCGCTACCGGACTACCGACTAAATACCTCTCCTGTCACGCCGAGAACCTAGCCTGAAACTATTTGTAACATTACCTCGGACTACGCCTCATTTATCATCGCTTAACGGGTCCTTCAGGTTAAAGGAAATCCCTCTTTCAGCAAGGATGGATAGGAAGGAAGAGGATTGCTGTTACAGAGATCCCCCCTCCCTCACTAACCGATCATGCCTTTCATTATAAGAAGAACTGTCCGTACGTAATGCGACACACAGTTCCAATTGTCTTCTGATTGCATCATTTTTTCCCGTTTCATTTACAGGGGAGAGCACACCTATTTTCTCCGAGAGATGCGAACGGAGTCTTGTCCATCTGGCACACGTAAAGAACGTATGGCAGGCGTCATCCGTCATTCCCGGGCAGAATACGCAAGCTGGGCATGGTGCCTTTACATCTTATACAGGTAAGACTGAAAATACACGCACCCACTGAGTCGTTGCGTCAGGTAATAGTCAGTCTCACCATGCTTTCTGTGGAACCACGGCCCCAAGTCACTAATCAGCCGAGTGGTTCACCTGCCTCGCGTTTCGTTTTCCCATATTTGCTGCCACAAGGTTAGGGTCCTTCTCCGTTCCTCTTGGCTGAAGGTTTCTCTCACCGACTACGTAAGTATACACGTTTCCGTTCGTCTGCAAGTAACTTAATAGGAACCACCCTTGAGATTACCAGCACTGCAGGTTCAGAGACAGTGCGATATGCAGCCGCTATTCGCAAAGCTCCTTGCCTCTGCACCTGTGCTAGACACCCTCGGTGCGACTCTTTACTAAGAGCGTCAGCCCAAACTTCGGAGCCATACAAGAGCACTGACTCCATTGCACTCATCAGTAGACGTCTTTTGCTCGAGGTCGGTCCCCGCGTGTTGGCCATAAGGCGACTGAGAGCCGATACTCACACAGAAGCTTTATCCGCCAGTGCTCGAACCTGCTCGAGAAAGCTCGTCTTCGAGTCAATCATCAAGCCAACGTATGTGATTGATTCTTTCGACTTGATGATCATTTCTCCCGCCTGAACGGGAATAATACTAGGGATCCGCTTCTTGGTCAGGACGACGACCTCGGTCTTTTCCACGTCCACGGTCCAAAGTCCACGGTCTGTCATCCACTCGCTCACTCGACGTATTACCGCACCAAGTTTGCGTTGCGCCTGTCCGACAGTACGTCCGGTGACTAGTACTGCTACGTCATCTGCGAAGGCAACCAGGCGCGAGTCCCCCGGTAACTGCAACCTCAAAAGCTCATCGTACGAGACATTCCAGAGGCCCGGGCCCAGAACGGAACCATGCGCCACCATTGATGTCAAAACCATTCTTCGCCAGCCTCCCAATGTGTCATAGATGAGTTTCAAGTTTTTGGGGTAGTCCTTCAATATCCGCGTGAGATACCTCGGCACCCTGAAATATTCTAGAGCACCAAGAATATCTGTCCATCTAGCAGGATTGAAGGCATTTCTCAGATTGAGTGTTATGAGCAGTACTATTCACCTCGAGTGGTGATTGTGGGTTTCTGCCCGCTGGACCGCATTCACTACCGCTGCTATTGCATAGATCGTTGATCCACCAGCCCTGAAGCCGTACTGCCGAGGAGACAGATCCCCGACAGCTCGGATGGCCTCTCCAAGTCTCTCTCTAATGAGCCTCTCGAGCACCTTCCCAGCGGCGTTCAACATACATAGGGGCCGATATGAAGATGGTTGCTCCGCGTTCCCCTTCCCCTTGTGGATCAGCACCAGCCTCGCCTCTTTCCAACAGTCGGGAAACGTACCCTGATGCAAACAGGCATTGAAAGTGGTGAACTCCTTGTCAGGGCAAAGTTGATGTGTAAGCTGTATCACTCCCGCTGGTATACCGTCTGGCGCTGGGGCCTTTTTCAATTTTAAAGATTTCACCGCATCATCCAGCTCGATGGCGCTAAAAAGTGGGGATTCTCCAGGACATTCAACATCTGCATCATCGGGACGAACAGGATGCATAGGGAAAAGCGCTCGAACAATCTCATCCATTTTTTCCACTTCAAGTACACAGGGCCTCCTTGCACTGGTCCCTATCCATGTCCTCAATGAGGTTGTGCCAGCAGTGAGCCTTGCTTTTGTTAATCAACCTACGGAGGACTTTTCTGGCTGATCTGTATGCCAGCGTTCGGGAGTCTGCGGCGGAGTCTGTGACATTCTCTCCGCCATTCTGAAGATACCTTCTGCCATGTATGTGATTCTTTTCTTATACGTACCTAATGATAAAAAAAGGAGCGCTTATCCAATCAGTAAATTTTTATTTTCTCAATGTTGGCAATATTTTTATTGGTGTTCTGTCAAATTTTAACGCATATCGTACAATCAGTATTAGAATGGGGTCCATACGAAGAAGTCGGAAAATTGTTGTGTGGCGATTTTTATAATGGATGAAAAATTATAACAACACGCGTGCCTAAAATTTTGTGTTTAAACTGAAATTTCGAGTGCTGATTCCTTGAAAATGTTACAAAAGGCATATGGTGAAGCGTGTATGTCAAAAACGATGAAAGGCCATACCTTTGGAGGCTTTTAAAAAATGTATGGAAATTTGGGTCAAACGTTTGCATGCATGTATTGCCGCAGGAGGAGAGTAGTTTGAAGGAGATATTAAAGGAATTTATTCAAAAAATTGAAATTTTACGTTTTTTTTAAATTCCCGTTCTTTTAAGATAAAAGGTACTTTGAAATTCGATGGTTTTGTTATTTGTTAAAATTATTTGTGTATGATATTTATTCACTTTTCCAAAAACTTCCACCGCCGAATGTCATTGTACTATTCTCAACTTCTTCTATGTTACATAGCATTCCCAGATGTGAATAAGTGTTTGTGGTAGAAATAACGTCTTTATCTGATTTTTTATCACCATCTTCTTGTTTCAGTTGACTTAAGTGATTATCAACTCATTTTTCATGTCCTTTCAAATACTCTATATCAAATTGATGTTCACCAACTTCTAAGAACCATCTTTGGTGTTAGGGTAACATATCTTGTAATGTAAGTATTTAATATGCCCATGATCGAGAAATATTTTGAATCTACTCCCGTATAAGTTCATGCGAAAATAATTAACAAAATGCATTGCGAGAAATTCTTTATCAGTTGCTGCAAAATTTCGTTCATGACTGAAAACTGAAAAAAAGATTATCATCGAGATTTAACACGCAAGTTTCATTGATATAATCTTGCAATACTTCGTTCATGAGCCTCTGAAACGTAACAAAAGGCATACGAATAAACTCCTATAGCCCACGCGGGGTCACAAAAGCTTATAAGCTTCTAAAGTGAATAAAATCTCTTCTTCTAGACTGACCAGAGTTATTGCGGTTATATGAATTGTTATATAAGTTATTGTTACCACAATTTCGATTTTTGCCGTCCATATTGGTCTGTACGATTATCATAGTTTGATTGTATTCTGTTTTGTACTGAGTCGAAGTTTGTACATTTTCGTCTATTGTCATTGTTTTTTTGCAAAATATTGTCATTATTGTCATCGTCTATTGTCTGTCTTCTGAACTGATCTGAATTTTCTTGATAGTACTTATCATGGAACTATGGAAAATTTTGTTAAAAGTTTTTTAGATTTAGTGAAGAAATTTAGAAAATATTTCTTTTATCTTGGGAAAATTTTGAATTGTTTGATTTTTTGGAATTCTGGACGAATACAAGAGTCTTCAAATTTTCTTCTGGACATTACATTTAGTATATTTTCTAATTGAATTTTCTCATATACTTTTTCAAGTAACACCCCTTGTGTCATTTCTTTTATTGTGTTGCACAGAACTGTATCGATACATTCCAGATTTATACAATTATGATCGTAATAATGAAATTTTAATTAATTTGCCTCATTCCTAATATTTTGAATTTCTAAATTATATTCGCTTACTGTATTGCTTTTGGTGCTAGTTACTTTTCTGAATACTATTGTCTGGTTTGTATCGCAAATTTAGGTGGTTTTTAATGATGTTGCAGTCATCCGTCTGGTGAATGGTAAGAACTGCATTTTTCGCTTCTCCTTGTATTTTTTCATAGAATATTATTCGCAGTGCTTCCTATCTGTGGTGTTCATGCCTTATATTAAGTAATATTTCACACTGCTCAGGAATGCATTTATAGTGGTGTCTCCTATTCCGGTGAATGGATTCATTTGTTTGACTTCCTTCAGCATTTTTCCTTTAAAATCTGCCTTATTATGCCTAAAGATTTTGTAAGGCTGCGGCCAATTGCTGCACTTCGCTATTCCCTTGCTCCTACTGCTAGTGAAGTGCAAAAATTTGCCCTTCCATTGATTGCTTCTTTGAAATTCATCTTCCTGACTAAACTAAGCCAATTATTTCTCCTTACCTTTCTTGTAATCATATATTTACTTGGCTATAGTTACGTTTCTGCTATTCTTATAGTTTTTAACTTACAATAACTGCTTTTCACTTTTCAGATCACTTGCTTTTTAAATTACTTTTAAATTTCTTTCAGTTGTCACATTTCACTTTTCACTTCTTTCTTTTTTATTGCTTGGGTTGATATCTAGCTGAAGACATTAGTTTAAGAAGCGTTTTAGGCTTCATTGCTTTCCCAAACATTACTTTTTTATATTTGGTTGATAATTCCCGGTTAACCATCGCAGTTTTACCGGTTTAATTTATTAAGCACTTTGAACAATTGACATTCTTCGCGACTTTGCATGGTTTAGGTTGCTTGAGTTGACAGACAGCGCTAGTTAATTGAGTGTGTTGGTAGGCGTTGCCCGATATCCAGACGCGTGACCAAGCCGTTAAAAGTACCCAATCAAAATAACGTGATGAACAATATAAATACTGAAAAAACGAGGGGTGGTGATATACATCCCGACGCGGGAAGGAGCCTCGACCTCATCTGAACTTCTCGCCAGCAATCTGGCTGGGAATAAGTCGTCAGGGCATTTTTCAGTAGTGCAACACTTGGCCACTGAAGAATCAGCAAAAAGTGACCAGAGCACCGAGGCAGGCATGTTCGCCCGAGATTAGTAGGTTCACTTTATTGAGTAAAAAAACAAAGAAAAACATTCGTTAACTTTTAGTTAATTTCTTTATTTACCATTTCGTTTAGAACATCGAATGAGACTGGTTGAAGTTCTTAATGTAATTTTACTTGTAACCTACATTCTACTCGACCTACATTAATTAAATGCTATTGACTTTATTGGTCGGCATAAATTCATATTGCAAGTGTTTGCAATATTTGCAATTTCGAAAGTATCACAGTGAACGGAAAGAATTTATGTTGCAAACACCTTTGCAAGCAGATTGCAACATGTAAGAATGAATGTTGAAACTGTGCCAATAACTTTTAAGGAATTTGTGCCGGCCAATTCACACAAAGTTCATTGTTACTAAATGTTGGTGCAATAGGTGGAGGTATTGATGACGTAACTCTTCCCTCCTTTAACTGAAAACTCTCCTGAGTTTTATTAATTACATTTGTCTTAAGCGACTTGTATTTCTTTGAAAAATATGTGTATGAGATTAATAGAATAATTACAATTATGGTGATTGTCATCAATATTAAACATTAAAACAACATTAAAAGTTGTATTTTTTATTTTATGAAACTGTAATTCTTTTAATTGTTCAATATTTTCAATCTGGTTCAAAACAAGTTCATCGAAAGTCAATTGTTCTATAGTGTCATTAATTTTGAAGAATGAAGGAATCACAAAATTTTGTCTAACTTTTACTTCACTATTACTGAATATGTTTTTCCCGATTCGAATGTTGCAGTTATTTAAATTAAATTAATAGTTTCCCTTTAAATTTAGAACTCTTTCGTCACATGTATTTGTAAAGTATGTATTATTCTGGTTTTTTGCCAATACTAAACCTGGATTGATTTCCACAGTTTCTGATTTAAAGTTTTTGATTCTAACACAATTTTTATGATATATACAGAGATCAGATTTCTTCAAATTTTTTTCATAGTTATTTCCCTGATAGTCGTAAAAAATGTTATTGAGGTTTACAATTTGATGTTTTTAAACGATAACTCTTGATGTTCTCTATTCGTGATTGGAATAAATACTGAGCTTTCCGCTAATGTAGTTGATTTAGGTATTTTAATAACAATAATTATTTTATTGCCATCATATTTGGCTGTACCTAATTTGATATTTTGAAATTTATAAAAGTCTTTATTATAAGTCATTATTTCTTCGTCAGTTAAAATTTTATTACTCATTATGTTTGATCTAGCCGAAACAATGGCGCTTTGTATATGTTGTACATGATCTCCCAAAATCTTTATTTGCACCAAAATGTCTAAGTGCAACAGTTGATCTTAAATTTGTTTACTGTTTTCCTTTGTCTCATTGAATTTTTCCGCGAACTTGCTTCTATCTGATTCGATTGCTTCTTTTAGTTTGTCAAAAGTTTTATTAAAATGATCATTTATCCGAATATTTTTGTTTAGATTTTCAATGGCAAGGTAGGTGATTGTTCTGATCTATTATTCTAAGGTGCTCATCTATGGTCTTCCTGTCATTGTCGTCCATTGGACCGTATAGCCACTTCAATCCCTGTCCGACTATATTAAAAAGTCCTCGTTTATGTTGATGGGCTAGTAATGTCCGTACTTTCATTCGTATCGTATTAATTTCATGTTTAAGTAGTTGTTTGTGCTCAAGTGATTCTATTTTTTCAACGTTTATTTTGAGAGAATTAATAGCATCCTCGATATCACGGGGGCTTATGATATTGAAGTACTATGTGGTAATTTTGAATAATGAGAACATCTTCCAATTTTATCTCGACAAATCTGTTATCATTATGTATCTTTTCTACAGTCAGAGCTCCCATCAATGTTGTCGGAGACATCATTAAAATCATTAATATCCAATTGACATTATTATTATTTCTCATAGATTGCCTGATGATGTAGATGATGATAGGTTTCTCGAACTCCAAAATTATTAACAAGTTTTGCTTTTATTTCGTCCCAGGTTGGATTTTGTCCTAGCGTCCTAATTGCTTGTAGGGCTGGTCCTTGTATTTTGTTCAAGATGTATCGACTGAATACGTAACTTTTCATCGCTTGATTTTCGCTTACCATGGACATTATTAGTTCGACTTCCCTAATAAATGATGAGCGATCGTAGTGCCTTAGTCCATTGAATTTTTTGATGGCTGCAGCTTCTTTCAGAAGATCTGCTGCACTTATTGTAAATTGCTGCTGATTTTGACCTGCAGCGCTGTTTGATTCCGCAGTACTCATCCTTATTTCTTTGTTTGCTATTGCCTCTTGTCACTTTTTGCTTCCAGAATGCAGCTTTTTTCTTTCACTAAACCAGTCTTCGGATGTGGTTTGCTGAAAGTATGCGATACTTATCACGACTAGTAATTACACAGCCACGATAAGTAGTCAATAGTTATCACACTTAACTGTTAATAGTTAACACTTCCACTGTTTTTCAATTTTCTTATTTAACCAATCTTCGGATTTGGTAAGCCAAACCGACTGCGCCAGATTAGTAGGTTCACTTTATTGAGTAAAAAAACAAAGAAAAACATTCGTTAATTTTTAGTTAATTTCTTTATTTACCATTTCGTTTAGAACATCGAATGAGATTGGTTGAAGTTCTTAATGTAATTTTACTTGTAACCTACGTTATACTCGACCTACATTAATTAAATGCTATTGACTTTATTGGTCGGCATAAATTCATGTTGCAAGTGTTTGCAATATTTGCAATTTCGAAAGTATCACAGTGAACGGAAAGAATTTATGTTGCAAACACCTTTGCAAGCAGATTGCAACATGTAAGAATGAATGTTGAAACTGTGCCAATAACTTTTAAGGAACTTGTGCCCGCCAATTTACATAAAGTTCATTGTTACTAAATGTTGGTGCAATAGGCGGAGGTATTGATGACGTAACTTCCGCAGGCCAAAACTGCTAAAGAGTCCCCCTCAACGTGTACTAAAGCTTTCCCAGAGCAACGAGAAGAAAACGGGGAAGAAAACTTCCATTAATCGCTTTCGATCAAAGACGAGTCGATCGATTGATCGACAAAGGCGCTTGCCCCAACCACTCCTCTTGCGCAGGCTGCTCCTGCTCAAGGCGACCGAGCAAAAAATACAAGATGCGTAGTAGAGGCGTTAGGGACCGGAGTCATCGACACCAACTGCCATTCGCCAGGGACTGCTGAAAGCCATATACTGATCGCTGTGGAAAGGGAGAGAAACGATGCTTAGCAGCTATCAGTCACTCCAACACAAAATTTACTGAAAGCGTCAACTGATGACGAGCTGGCTACGAAGATAGCCGTGGAACGAAGTGAGGAAGAGTGGCTCACAAAAAATTTAAACGGGGTACTAAAGGTAATGAGGAAGCGACCAACGTGCAGAAAAATGTCAATAAGCATATTAAAAATGGGGTTCGCGAACTGGAGGGCCTTGTTGACATAAGCCAGCACTATCGCCGAAGGTGGCTACGGGCAGAGAACGAGTTGAAAGAGCTCAAGAAAATGTCAGAAAGCAAAACCCCCTTCACCGAAAATATTACTCCTTGTGTGAAGGGCAAAAGGGCCGCATGTAGCCCACTAAAACCTTATCGGAAGAAAAGGGCTCGTGGGTCTCGTGGCAACAGAGTATAATCAATGTAGGAAAGAAATACTGATTCCCAAATGGTGAGCTCCAAATCGCAACAGAAGGCTGCGAAGAAAAGACAAGATTTGTTCGAACAGATGTCTCCTCAAGGAGTTTAGGCAAAATGTGGAAATGTGGAAAAAACCAGTGTCCGAACGTTAGGAGTGACCAATACAGGCGGCCTCCTCGTAGAACACGGGGTGGAGTCCACCGACAAAGGCCTGTTCGAGTGTGCCGTCAAGAACCTCCTTGGTTCTAAAGCTGCTATCTCAACAACATTGACTGTGTTGCGGATACCAAAGACATAAAAGAGTCTATTAGACAAACTCTTCCTACGGCAGACAGCTTTAGGGTAACGCTGACGAAGACATCGCTGAAAAAGACGCTTTCATTCTTTCAGAGCAGGCTCGAAGAACTGGAGGAAGCTGTCTCGAGCTCAGAAGGCCAAATCCTTGTTAGCGGTGACATTAATGCCAAGACGATAGAATGGGGAATGCCTCATCCAGATCAAATAGGAGAACGAATCCTAGTAATGGCGGCTAGGAGGGAACTTATCATCATGAACGTTGGGCACAGACCAGCATTTCGACGCCGAGGCTGCTTAGGAATTTTTCGGGAGGTGACATTTGCTTTGGAGTCCTTAGTGTCTAGGACACACAAATGCAGGTTACTGGAGGACTACTCGGTGGGCGATCAACAATATATTGCTTTCGTAATTGGCGAGCGTGCTGCTCGACGCGTAGCAACCCAACCTTCAACTTTACGTTTGGAACTTTTACTAAAATGGAAATCGAAGCGGTCGCCGAAGTTTTTCGCAGGGGATGAAGGGAGTCTCTGCTGAAAACATAGTGAACTCCACCATGAGGCTCATCAAGTCTGCGTTCGACTGCTTACGATAAGCCTGCTATGAACTGGTGGTCAGCATAAATTGCTGAAAAGCGAAAAGACTGTCGCAGGCCTCGAAACCCGCGACATTCTTTTCGCGTAGCCCAACGTGCAAGGGATTGAGACAAATCACATTACTGAAATTTGGCATACAGGTTAGCCAGAAAACGAGAGCAAGGGTCGTTTCTGGCAGAACCTCATTGAGGGCATCTATAGGGACTCGTGAGGCCTGAATGCAAACTTTTCATGCGGAAACTAAGAACCGCGAGGAGGCGCTGGGTGCTTGAAGCGGAAATAAATGACGAGGTATTTCGAGCGATGTTTCAGATGGAGAATGTCCTGCGGGATGCCAACTTTTTAATACCCTCGACGGGGCGCTAAAATTTTTAAAAACGAAAAAGGCCCCGGCACCATACGGTATCCCAGCGGAAGTGATGCTCGCACATCAACTTTGTTCTGACATGTTGCTCAGCACTTCCAACGGCTGCCTGCAGCAGGGCGTGTTCCCAAATTGTTGGAAAGAGGCAAGGCTGATCAGCAGGGGGAAGAGGAATCCGAGCAACCATCTTCATATCGGCCCCTATATATGTTGAACGAAGGTGGGAAAGTGCTCAAGAGGCTCATCAGATAGAGACTTGGAGAGGCCATCCGAACTACTGGTGATCTATTGCCTTATCAGTATGGCTTCAGGGCTGGCTAATGCATCCGCGGTGAAACAACAGAGGTGGTAAAGAGCAGAACATATAATCAACTTTCGAGGCGAATAGTATTGTTTATTACACTTGATGTGGGGAATGCCTTTAATTCTGGTAGAGTGGCGGAAATTCTTGTTGCTCTTAATATTTCAGGGTGCCGAAGTATCTGACACGGATATTGAAGGAAAATTATCACTATTTGGCATTTAGCAGCCCAGTAATGATTAAGAATTAGGAAGAATTAAGCCCAGTCTTGACGAGGCTTGACGAGGTTGCCCGTCATCCAGACGCGTGATCAACTCACTAAAAGCACCCACCAAAAAAAATATATGATGAGTGATAACAAAAATAGTAAATTAGTCCCGACGTGTGAGGGAGCCTGGACCTCATGCGGGCTTCTCTCCAGCATTCATGCTGGGGATAAGTCGCCAGGGCATTTTTCAGTGGTGGAACACTTGGCCACTGAAGAATCAAAAATTACAAGTGAAATAATCAACGACGCAAGCATGTTCGCCCGAAGGCCAAAACTACTGAGAACTCCGCCTCCAAGAGTAGCCAAGCCTAATCAAGGCAACGAGAAAACAACGTGCAAGCAAACCTCCATCGAACGCTTTGCAACAGCGAAAAAGGTGCTTGTCCAAAACATCCCTCCTACACAAGGCGATGGAGCGAACGATACCAGAAGCGTAGTGGAGGTTTCGGGCAGTGGAGTCATCGACCCGAAGTGCCATTCTCCGGGGGCCATTAAAAGTCATATACTGAACAACGTGTGAGGCGAAACCAATGATGCTCAACAACAACAAGACCCTCCTGCTGACAGTATATCGAGAACTTCACATGAGGACGACCTGATAACGAAAATAGCCGCTGACAGAAGTGAAGAAGAGCGTCTAACAAGGAACATAAGCTCTATAATAAAAGTGATGAGAAATTCAACGAATGTCCAAAAAATGTCAAGAAGGGCATCAAAAATAGGATTGACGAATTGGAGGACCTCGTTGATAGGATCCAGCACTATCGCCGCAGGTGGCTACGGGCGGAGAGTGAATTGAAAGAGCTTAAAAACATTCCAGAAAATAAAACTCCCTTCACCGAAAATGCTACTCCTCTCGTAAAAGGCAAAAGGGCGGCATGTAGCCCACTTAAACCTGACCGTAGGAAAGGGCGAAGGGACCGATAACAGTCGAGACAGGAGACAACAGTCAAGGGGAGGAGAAAAATGATGGCTTTCAATTGGTGCGCTCTAAATCGCAACAAAAGGCTGCGAAGAAGATACACCAAGCGATAACAAAAGATTCCAAACAGGCGCCCGAAAAGCAAGAAGGCACGAAACACAGCGCAATGCCAAAAAAGACCAGGAACAAGCAGCGCAGGGATGCTTTACTGATCAAACCTGCAGATGGGAGAACTTACGCCGAGGTCCTCAAGGAAATCAGGCAAAATGTGGAACCCGAAAAAAACGGTGTCTGTATACGAACAGTAAGAGCGACCAGAACAGGCGGTCTCCTCGTAGAACTCGGAGCGGAATCCACCGACAAGGGACGGTTCGAGAGCGCTGTCAAGGACCTCTTGGGCTCTAAAGCTGTTATCTCGACTTTGCAGCCAATGGCGTCTTTGGAAATAAGAGACCTTGACTGCATTGCGGATGCCAAAGAAGTAGAAGACTCCATTAGGTCAATTCTTCCTACGGCAGAGAGCTTTAGGGTAAGGCTAACGCCTACCAACCCTAGAGGACAAAGGGCGGCAATAATAGACATCCCAGAGAAAGACGCTGTGCAACTCCTGACCAAGGAGAAAATTAAAATCGGCTGGGTTGTGTGCAGGATACGTCGGAGGGTAGCCCTAACTCGATGCTACAAGTGCCTTAACTTCGGACACATCTCCTTGAACTGCAAGGGGCCAGATCGAAGCAAACTGTGCTACAGGTGTGGCACTTCCGGTCATAAGGCGAAAGACTGCCCAAACGAACCCAGTTGTATCTTGTGCAAAGATAAGGGATGGAAGTCTGAAGATCTGACTCACATTCCAGGAAGTGGTAGGTGCCAGGAGTTCAAAGAGGCACTAAGCAAGAAAAGAGCAAAGACATGATCCAAGTCCTGCAAATCAACCTACACCGTAGCTCAACCGCTCAAGATCTACTAGACCAGGTTGCAAAAGAGAAAAAAGTTGACTTGTTGCTGATATCTGAGCCACACCACAACAAAGAGGAAGCTGGATGGTATTGTGATCGATCCGGAACCGCCGCCATCTGGGTACGTGATAGGGCTCTACCTACAGCTCGGACTTGCACCAGTGGAAATGGCTTCGTGCTCATTGGGTGCGCCGATTTGACATTCATAAGCGTATATTTCACGCCGAATGAGTCAATTTCATGTTTTCAGAGCAGGCTCGATGAACTGGAGGAAGCTGTTTCGAGCACAGAAGGCCGAATCCTTGCTGGCGGTGACTTTAACGCCAAGGCGATAGAATGGGGAATGCCTCTGCCAGACTCGAGAGGAAAAAGAATCCTAGAAATGGCGGCTAAGAGGTAACTTGTCATCATGAACGTTGGGAACACACCAACTTTTCAACGGGGAGGCTGCTTGGAAACTATACCGGATGTGACATTTGCTTCAGAGTCCTTAGTGCTTAGGATACACAGATGGAGGGTACTGGAGGACTACTTGGCGAGCGATCATCAGTACATTGCTTTCGCAATTGGTGACTGTGCTACTCGACGCGTAGCAACCCAACCCTCAACTGTAGGTTGGAATATATATAAAATAGATGTCGATGCGTTCGCCGCAGCTCTTATGAGAGGTGAAACTATGACGGTAACGGGAGGAGCCTCAGCTGAAAACATGGTGAACTCCACCATGAGGCTCATCAAGAATGCGTGCGACTGCTCTATGCCCAGGCGACGGCCTCGACACAATAAGCCTGCTGTGTACTGGTGGTCGGCAGAAATCGCCGAAAAGCGGAGAGAATGTCACAAACTCCGCCGCGAATCTCAACGTTTAAGAAATCGAGACGAGTCACACTCCCGAACGCTGGCATACAGGTTGGCTAGAAAAGTTCTCCGTAGGTTAATTAACGAAAGCAAGGCTCGCTGCTGGCGCAACCTAGTTGAGGACATCGACAGAGACCCGTGAGGCTGGGTTACAAGCTTGCCATGCGGAAACTAGGAGCTGCAAGGAGGCCCTGTGTCCTTGAAACGGAAAAAATGGACCAGATTGTTAGAGCGCTCTTCCCTATGCATCCTATTCGTCCCGATGATGCAGATGTTGAATGTCTCGGAGAATGCCCACTTTTTACCGCCATCGAATTGGATGATGCGGTAAAAGCTTTAAAATCAAAAAAGGCTCCAGGGCCAGATGGTATACCAGCGGAAGTGATACAGCTTTCACATCAACTTTGTCCTGAAAAGCTGCTCACCACTTTCAATGCCTCTTACTGGCAGGGCGTGTTTCCAAATTGCTGGAAAGAGGCGAGGCTGGTGCTGATCCACAAGGGGAAGGGGAACGCGGAGCAACCATCTACATATCGGCCCCTATGTATGCTGAACGCCACTGGGAAGGAACTCGAGAGGCTCATTAGAGAAAGACTTGGAGAAGCCATTCGAACTGCCGGGGATCTGTCCCCTCGGCAGTACGGCTTCAGGGCTGGTCGATCCACAATTGGTGCAATAGCAGAGGTAGTGAGCGCGGTCCAGCAGGCAGCTTCGTAATCCTTTTCCTACTCAAGCAAATTCCAAAAACGACGACATTGATCGCGCATCCATTAACCGAAATCCCGAGATGTCCGAAACTAAACTACTTTACTACAACTGCTGCGAATTCTAAATTGTCACGCGAATACAACCCGATTAATACCCGGATTTTCAAACTACGGCACCGCGCAACGCGAACCGGCGAAACACTTGTGTGGCCCTACATCCCCCTGCATTAACCTTGGCGCCATCACTTTCCTCCTGAATAACAAGAAGGACCGATGGAAGGAAAGATGCGTCTTCTGGTTACCAATTTATATTTATGCTTTATTCGCTCGCTATAATTCGACTAAAATTTCAAGTTAAATTTTATTCCTGCGACTAAAATATCTTCACTACATTTTATGATTTTTAATCAATTACGTACGTAATTCATTATATAAAACAAACAAAAAAATTCTAATTATTTTTCTTCTTCTCTTAAACCTAAACCGAAAAACACAATTTCTTTCCCTATTTCAAATGACACGAATAGCACGTATGAATGAAAATGCAATAAACCTTATAAAACTTATGAAAAATCATAAGTATCCCGAGTATGAGCTCAGTTTCAACAAAGTTGATTTTCAAAGAATTTTCGTTCATCAATGCTTCCTAGACTTCTAACACATTTTCATCACTGTTCATCGTCGTGTCGTTTACATGCCATCTTCACGTTAAATATAAAATTGCTCTAAGAATACCTTCTTTTGATGTTTTTTTTTTTTTTGTTTGGGAGGTGAAGGCTATTTACGCCCTGAGTGTCGGACTCCCCCGCTACCGGACTACCGACTAAACACCTCCCCTGTCACACCGAGAACCTAGCCTGGAACTGTTTGTCACATTACTTCGGACTAGGCCTCATTAATCATCGCTTAGCGATGTCTTCAGGCTAAGGGAAATCTCTCTTCACGGATGGATAGGAAGGAATTGCAATTAGTAACTATAATATTGCGTTACAGAGATGTTCCCTTCCTCGCCAAGCGATCCATTATGTCCTTCTTTATAATGAGTACTGTCCGTACGTAATGTGACACACAGTTCCAATTGTTCTTTGATTTCATCATTTTTCCCGTTAGATTTTCTGGGGAAATCACGCCAATTTTCTCCGAGAGATGCGAACGGAGTTTTGTAAATCTATTACACGTAAAGAACGTGTGGCATGCGTCATCCGTCATCCCCGGGCAGAACACGCAAGTTGGGGATGGTGTTTTTCCCATCTTATACAGGTAAGACTGAAAATACCCGTGACCACTGAGTAGTTGCGTCAGATAATAATCAGTCTCACCATGCATTCTGTAGAACCACGGCCCCAAGTCACTTATCAGCCGTGCGGTCCATCTGCCTCGCGTTTCGTTTTCCCATGTTTGCTGCCATAAGATAAGGGTTCTTCTCCGTTCCTCTCGGCTGACGGTTTCTCTCGCCGACTCCCCCCTACGTGAGTATACACGTTTCCGTTCGTCTGCAAGTAATTTAATGGGAACTACCCTCCAGATTACCAGCACTGCAGGTTCAGAGACAGTGCGGTATGCAGCGGCTATCCGTAAAGCTCCTTGCCTCTGCACCTGTGCCAGACGCCTTCGGTACGTCTCTTTATTAAGAGCATCAGCCCAAACCTCGGAGCCATACAAGAGCACTGACTCCATTACACTCATCAGTAGACGTCTTTTGCTCGAGGTTGGCCCCTGCGTGTTGGCCATAATGCGGTTTAGCGCCGATACCCGCGCGGAGGCCTTATCTGCTGACGCTCGAACCTGCTCGAAAAAACTCATCTTCGAATCAATCATCAAGCCAAGGTATCTGATTGATTCTTTTGACTCGATGATCATTCCCCCTACACGAACCGGCATAACACGAGGGATTCGCTTCTTTGTAAGGACGACAACCTCGGTCTTTTCCAGCGCTAGGCTAAGCCCACGGTCTGTCATTCACTCGCTCACTCGGCGTATTACCGCATCCAGTTTGAGCTGCGTCTGTCCGACAGTATGTCCGGCGACTAGTACTGCTACGTCATCTGCGTAGCCAACCAGGCGCGACTCCTCCGGTAACTGCAGTCTCAAAAGCTCATCGTACGAGACATTCCAGAGGTCCGGGCCCAGAACGGAACCTTGCGCGACCCCTGATGTCAAATCAATTCTTCGCCGGCCTCCCAACGAATCATAGATGAGTTTCCGATTTTTGAGGTAGTCTTTCAATATCTGCATCAGGTACCTCGGCACCCTGAAATATTCCAGAGCACGAAGAATATCTGTCCATCTAGCAGAGTTGAAGGCATTTCTCACATCTAGAGTTATGAGCAGTACTATTCGTCTCGAGTAATGATTGTGGGCTTCTGCCTGCTGGACCGCGCTCACTACCTCTGCTATTGCACCAATTGTGGATCGACCAGCCCTGAAGCCGTACTGCCGAGGAGACAGATCCCCGGCAGTTCGAATGGCTTCTCCAAGTCTTTCTCTAATGAGCCTCTCGAGTTCCTTCCCAGTGGCGTTCAGCATACATAGGGGCCGATATGTAGATGGTTGCTCCGCGTTCCCCTTCCCCTTGTGGATCAGCACCAGCCTCGCCTCTTTCCAGCAATTTGGAAACACGCCCTGCCAGTAAGAGGCATTGAAAGTGGTGAGCAGCTTTTCAGGACAAAGTTGATGTGAAAGCTGTATCACTTCCGCTGGTATACCATCTGGCCCTGGAGCCTTTTTTGATTTTATGTGTCTGTATACGAACAGTAAGAGCGACCAGAACAGGCGGTCTCCTCGTAGAACTCGGAGCGGAATCCACCGACAAGGGACGGTTCGAGAGCGCTGTCAAGGACCTCTTGGGCTCTAAAGCTGTTATCTCGACTTTGCAGCCAATGGCGTCTTTGGAAATAAGAGACCTTGACTGCATTGCGGATGCCAAAGAAGTAGAAGACTCCATTAGGTCAATTCTTCCTACGGCAGAGAGCTTTAGGGTAAGGCTAACGCCTACCAACCCTAGAGGACAAAGGGCGGCAATAATAGACATCCCAGAGAAAGACGCTGTGCAACTCCTGACCAAGGAGAAAATTAAAATCGGCTGGGTTGTGTGCAGGATACGTCGGAGGGTAGCCCTAACTCGATGCTACAAGTGCCTTAACTTCGGACACATCTCCTTGAACTGCAAGGGGCCAGATCGAAGCAAACTGTGCTACAGGTGTGGCACTTCCGGTCATAAGGCGAAAGACTGCCCAAACGAACCCAGTTGTATCTTGTGCAAAGATAAGGGATGGAAGTCTGAAGATCTGACTCACATTCCAGAAAGTGGTAGGTGCCAGGAGTTCAAAGAGGCACTAAGCAAGAAAAGAGCAAAGACATGATCCAAGTCCTGCAAATCAACCTACACCGTAGCTCAACCGCTCAAGATCTACTAGACCAGGTTGCAAAAGAGAAAAAAGTTGACTTGTTGCTGATATCTGAGCCACACCACAACAAAGAGGAAGCTGGATGGTATTGTGATCGATCCGGAACCGCCGCCATCTGGGTACGTGATAGGGCTCTACCTACAGCTCGGACTTGCACCAGTGGAAATGGCTTCGTGCTCATTGGGTGCGCCGATTTGACATTCATAAGCGTATATTTCACGCCGAATGAGTCAATTTCATGTTTTCAGAGCAGGCTCGATGAACTGGAGGAAGCTGTTTCGAGCACAGAAGGCCGAATCCTTGCTGGCGGTGACTTTAACGCCAAGGCGATAGAATGGGGAATGCCTCTGCCAGACTCGAGAGGAAAAAGAATCCTAGAAATGGCGGCTAAGAGGTAACTTGTCATCATGAACGTTGGGAACACACCAACTTTTCAACGGGGAGGCTGCTTGGAAACTATACCGGATGTGACATTTGCTTCAGAGTCCTTAGTGCTTAGGATACACAGATGGAGGGTACTGGAGGACTACTTGGCGAGCGATCATCAGTACATTGCTTTCGCAATTGGTGACTGTGCTACTCGACGCGTAGCAACCCAACCCTCAACTGTAGGTTGGAATATATATAAAATAGATGTCGATGCGTTCGCCGCAGCTCTTATGAGAGGTGAAACTATGACGGTAACGGGAGGAGCCTCAGCTGAAAACATGGTGAACTCCACCATGAGGCTCATCAAGAATGCGTGCGACTGCTCTATGCCCAGGCGACGGCCTCGACACAATAAGCCTGCTGTGTACTGGTGGTCGGCAGAAATCGCCGAAAAGCGGAGAGAATGTCACAAACTCCGCCGCGAATCTCAACGTTTAAGAAATCGAGACGAGTCACACTCCCGAACGCTGGCATACAGGTTGGCTAGAAAAGTTCTCCGTAGGTTAATTAACGAAAGCAAGGCTCGCTGCTGGCGCAACCTAGTTGAGGACATCGACAGAGACCCGTGAGGCTGGGTTACAAGCTTGCCATGCGGAAACTAGGAGCTGCAAGGAGGCCCTGTGTCCTTGAAACGGAAAAAATGGACCAGATTGTTAGAGCGCTCTTCTCTATGCATCCTATTCGTCCCGATGATGCAGATGTTGAATGTCTCGGAGAATGCCCACTTTTTACCGCCATCGAATTGGATGATGCGGTAAAAGCTTTAAAATCAAAAAAGGCTCCAGGGCCAGATGGTATACCAGCGGAAGTGATACAGCTTTCACATCAACTTTGTCCTGAAAAGCTGCTCACCACTTTCAATGCCTCTTACTGGCAGGGCGTGTTTCCAAATTGCTGGAAAGAGGCGAGGCTGGTGCTGATCCACAAGGGGAAGGGGAACGCGGAGCAACCATCTACATATCGGCCCCTATGTATGCTGAACGCCACTGGGAAGGAACTCGAGAGGCTCATTAGAGAAAGACTTGGAGAAGCCATTCGAACTGCCGGGGATCTGTCCCCTCGGCAGTACGGCTTCAGGGCTGGTCGATCCACAATTGGTGCAATAGCAGAGGTAGTGAGCGCGGTCCAGCAGGCAGCTTCGTAATCCTTTTCCTACTCAAGCAAATTCCAAAAACGACGACATTGATCGCGCATCCATTAACCGAAATCCCGAGATGCCCGAAACTAAACTACTTTACTACAACTGCTGCGAATTCTAAATTGTCACGCGAATACAACCCGATTAATACCCGGATTTTCAAACTACGGCACCGCGCAACGCGAACCGGCGAAACACTTGTGTGGCCCTACATCCCCCTGCATTTACCTTGGCGCCATCACTTTCCTCCTGAATAACAAGAAGGACCGATGGAAGGAAAGATGCGTCTTCTGGTTACCAATTTATATTTATGCTTTATTCGCTCGCTATAATTCGACTAAAATTTCAAGTTAAATTTTATTCCTGCGACTAAAATTTCTTCACTACATTTTATGATTTTTAATCAATTACGTACGTAATTCATTATATAAAACAAACAAAAAAATTCTAATTATTTTTCTTCTTCTCTTAAACCTAAACCGAAAAACACAATTTCTTTCCCTATTTCAAATGACACGAATAGCACGTATGAATGAAAATGCAATAAACCTTATAAAACTTATGAAAAATCATAAGTATCCCGAGTATGAGCTCAGTTTCAACAAAGTTGATTTTCAAAGAATTTTCGTTCATCAATGCTTCCTAGACTTCTAACACATTTTCATCACTGTTCATCGTCGTGTCGTTTACATGCCATCTTCACGTTAAATATAAAATTGCTCTAAGAATACCTTCTTTTGATGTTTTTTTTTTTTTTGTTTGGGAGGTGAAGGCTATTTACGCCCTGAGTGTCGGACTCCCCCGCTACCGGACTACCGACTAAACACCTCCCCTGTCACACCGAGAACCTAGCCTGGAACTGTTTGTCACATTACTTCGGACTAGGCCTCATTAATCATCGCTTAGCGATGTCTTCAGGCTAAGGGAAATCTCTCTTCACGGATGGATAGGAAGGAATTGCAATTAGTAACTATAATATTGCGTTACAGAGATGTTCCCTTCCTCGCCAAGCGATCCATTATGTCCTTCTTTATAATGAGTACTGTCCGTACGTAATGTGACACACAGTTCCAATTGTTCTTTGATTTCATCATTTTTCCCGTTAGATTTTCTGGGGAAATCACGCCAATTTTCTCCGAGAGATGCGAACGGAGTTTTGTAAATCTATTACACGTAAAGAACGTGTGGCATGCGTCATCCGTCATCCCCGGGCAGAACACGCAAGTTGGGGATGGTGTTTTTCCCATCTTATACAGGTAAGACTGAAAATACCCGTGACCACTGAGTAGTTGCGTCAGATAATAATCAGTCTCACCATGCATTCTGTAGAACCACGGCCCCAAGTCACTTATCAGCCGTGCGGTCCATCTGCCTCGCGTTTCGTTTTCCCATGTTTGCTGCCATAAGATAAGGGTTCTTCTCCGTTCCTCTCGGCTGACGGTTTCTCTCGCCGACTCCCCCCTACGTGAGTATACACGTTTCCGTTCGTCTGCAAGTAATTTAATGGGAACTACCCTCCAGATTACCAGCACTGCAGGTTCAGAGACAGTGCGGTATGCAGCGGCTATCCGTAAAGCTCCTTGCCTCTGCACCTGTGCCAGACGCCTTCGGTACGTCTCTTTATTAAGAGCATCAGCCCAAACCTCGGAGCCATACAAGAGCACTGACTCCATTACACTCATCAGTAGACGTCTTTTGCTCGAGGTTGGCCCCTGCGTGTTGGCCATAATGCGGTTTAGCGCCGATACCCGCGCGGAGGCCTTATCTGCTGACGCTCGAACCTGCTCGAAAAAACTCATCTTCGAATCAATCATCAAGCCAAGGTATCTGATTGATTCTTTTGACTCGATGATCATTCCCCCTACACGAACCGGCATAACACGAGGGATTCGCTTCTTTGTAAGGACGACAACCTCGGTCTTTTCCAGCGCTAGGCTAAGCCCACGGTCTGTCATTCACTCGCTCACTCGGCGTATTACCGCATCCAGTTTGAGCTGCGTCTGTCCGACAGTATGTCCGGCGACTAGTACTGCTACGTCATCTGCGTAGCCAACCAGGCGCGACTCCTCCGGTAACTGCAGTCTCAAAAGCTCATCGTACGAGACATTCCAGAGGTCCGGGCCCAGAACGGAACCTTGCGCGACCCCTGATGTCAAATCAATTCTTCGCCGGCCTCCCAACGAATCATAGATGAGTTTCCGATTTTTGAGGTAGTCTTTCAATATCTGCATCAGGTACCTCGGCACCCTGAAATATTCCAGAGCACGAAGAATATCTGTCCATCTAGCAGAGTTGAAGGCATTTCTCACATCTAGAGTTATGAGCAGTACTATTCGTCTCGAGTAATGATTGTGGGCTTCTGCCTGCTGGACCGCGCTCACTACCTCTGCTATTGCACCAATTGTGGATCGACCAGCCCTGAAGCCGTACTGCCGAGGAGACAGATCCCCGGCAGTTCGAATGGCTTCTCCAAGTCTTTCTCTAATGAGCCTCTCGAGTTCCTTCCCAGTGGCGTTCAGCATACATAGGGGCCGATATGTAGATGGTTGCTCCGCGTTCCCCTTCCCCTTGTGGATCAGCACCAGCCTCGCCTCTTTCCAGCAATTTGGAAACACGCCCTGCCAGTAAGAGGCATTGAAAGTGGTGAGCAGCTTTTCAGGACAAAGTTGATGTGAAAGCTGTATCACTTCCGCTGGTATACCATCTGGCCCTGGAGCCTTTTTTGATTTTAAAGCTTTTACCGCATCATCCAATTCGATGGCGGTAAAAAGTGGGCATTCTCCGAGACATTCAACATCTGCATCATCGGGACGAATAGGATGCATAGGGAAGAGCGCTCTAACAATCTGGTCCATTTTTTCCGTTTCAAGGACACAGGGCCTCCTTGCAGCTCCTAGTTTCCGCATGGCAAGCTTGTAACCCAGCCTCACGGGTCTCTGTCGATGTCCTCAACTAGGTTGCGCCAGCAGCGAGCCTTGCTTTCGTTAATTAACCTACGGAGAACTTTTCTAGCCAACCTGTATGCCAGCGTTCGGGAGTGTGACTCGTCTCGATTTCTTAAACGTTGAGATTCGCGGCGGAGTTTGTGACATTCTCTCCGCTTTTCGGCGATTTCTGCCGACCACCAGTACACAGCAGGCTTATTGTGTCGAGGCCGTCGCCTGGGCATAGAGCAGTCGCACGCATTCTTGATGAGCCTCATGGTGGAGTTCACCATGTTTTCAGCTGAGGCTCCTCCCGTTACCGTCATAGTTTCACCTCTCATAAGAGCTGCGGCGAACGCATCGACATCTATTTTATATATATTCCAACCTACAGTTGAGGGTTGGGTTGCTACGCGTCGAGTAGCACAGTCACCAATTGCGAAAGCAATGTACTGATGATCGCTCGCCAAGTAGTCCTCCAGTACCCTCCATCTGTGTATCCTAAGCACTAAGGACTCTGAAGCAAATGTCACATCCGGTATAGTTTCCAAGCAGCCTCCCCGTTGAAAAGTTGGTGTGTTCCCAACGTTCATGATGACAAGTTGCCTCTTAGCCGCCATTTCTAGGATTCTTTTTCCTCTCGAGTCTGGCAGAGGCATTCCCCATTCTATCGCCTTGGCGTTAAAGTCACCGCCAGCAAGGATTCGACCTTCTGTGCTCGAAACAGCTTCCTCCAGTTCATCGAGCCTGCTCTGAAAACATGAAATTGACTCATTCGGCGTGAAATATACGCTTATGAATGTCAAATCGGCGCACCCAATGAGCACGAAGCCATTTCCACTGGTGCAAGTCCGAGCTGTAGGTAGAGCCCTATCACGTACCCAGATGGCGGCGGTTCCGGATCGATCACAATACCATCCAGCTTCCTCTTTGTTGTGGTGTGGCTCAGATATCAGCAACAAGTCAACTTTTTTCTCTTTTGCAACCTGGTCTAGTAGATCTTGAGCGGTTGAGCTACGGTGTAGGTTGATTTGCAGGACTTGGATCATGTCTTTGCTCTTTTCTTGCTTAGTGCCTCTTTGAACTCCTGGCACCTACCACTTTCTGGAATGTGAGTCAGATCTTCAGACTTCCATCCCTTATCTTTGCACAAGATACAACTGGGTTCGTTTGGGCAGTCTTTCGCCTTATGACCGGAAGTGCCACACCTGTAGCACAGTTTGCTTCGATCTGGCCCCTTGCAGTTCAAGGAGATGTGTCCGAAGTTAAGGCACTTGTAGCATCGAGTTAGGGCTACCCTCCGACGTATCCTGCACACAACCCAGCCGATTTTAATTTTCTCCTTGGTCAGGAGTTGCACAGCGTCTTTCTCTGGGATGTCTATTATTGCCGCCCTTTGTCCTCTAGGGTTGGTAGGCGTTAGCCTTACCCTAAAGCTCTCTGCCGTAGGAAGAATTGACCTAATGGAGTCTTCTACTTCTTTGGCATCCGCAATGCAGTCAAGGTCTCTTATTTCCAAAGACGCCATTGGCTGCAAAGTCGAGATAACAGCTTTAGAGCCCAGGAGGTCCTTGACAGCGCTCTCGAACCGTCCCTTGTCGGTGGATTCCGCTCCGAGTTCTACGAGGAGACCGCCTGTTCTGGTCGCTCTTACTGTTCGTATACAGACACCGTTTTTTTCGGGTTCCACATTTTGCCTGATTTCCTTGAGGACCTCGGCGTAAGTTCTCCCATCTGCAGGTTTGATCAGTAAAGCATCCCTGCGCTGCTTGTTCCTGGTCTTTTTTGGCATTGCGCTGTGTTTCGTGCCTTCTTGCTTTTCGGGCGCCTGTTTGGAATCTTTTGTTATCGCTTGGTGTATCTTCTTCGCAGCCTTTTGTTGCGATTTAGAGCGCACCAATTGAAAGCCATCATTTTTCTCCTCCCCTTGACTGTTGTCTCCTGTCTCGACTGTTATCGGTCCCTTCGCCCTTTTCCTACGGTCAGGTTTAAGTGGGCTACATGCCGCCCTTTTGCCTTTTACGAGAGGAGTAGCATTTTCGGTGAAGGGAGTTTTATTTTCTGGAATGTTTTTAAGCTCTTTCAATTCACTCTCCGCCCGTAGCCACCTGCGGCGATAGTGCTGGATCCTATCAACGAGGTCCTCCAATTCGTCAATCCTATTTTTGATGCCCTTCTTGACATTTTTTGGACATTCGTTGAATTTCTCATCACTTTTATTATAGCGCTTATGTTCCTTGTTAGACGCTCTTCTTCACTTCTGTCAGCGGCTATTTTCGTTATCAGGTCGTCCTCATGTGAAGTTCTCGATATACTGTCAGCAGGAGGGTCTTGTTGTTGTTGAGCATCATTGGTTTCGCCTCACACGTTGTTCAGTATATGACTTTTAATGGCCCCCGGAGAATGGCACTTCGGGTCGATGACTCCACTGCCCGAAACCTCCACTACGCTTCTGGTATCGTTCGCTCCATCGCCTTGTGTAGGAGGGATGTTTTGGACAAGCACCTTTTTCGCTGTTGCAAAGCGTTCGATGGAGGTTTGCTTGCACGATGTTTTCTCGTTGCCTTGATTAGGTTTGGCTACTCTTTGAGGCGGAGTTCGCAGGAGTTTTGGCCTTCGGGCGAACATGCTTGCGTCGTTGATTATTTCACTTGTAATTTTTGATTCTTCAGTGGCCAAGTGTTCCACCACTGAAAAATGCCCTGGCGACTTATCCCCAGCATGAATGCTGGAGAGAAGCCCACATGAGATCGAGGCTCCCTCACACGTCGGGGTGTATATCCCCACCCCTAATTTACTATTTTTGTTATCACTCATCATATATTTTTGTTTTTGGTGGGTGCTTTTAGTGAGTTGATCACGCGTCTGGATGACGGGCAACCTCGTCAAGCCCCCCCACCACGACAAGGTAGCACCCATGGGGGGGAGGGGTTGTTTTCACTGTTTTGTTCTTCTATCTTTGCGTACCTCTATTTTTATCTGTTTTTTTTATATATATACCGATGATCGTGGATACGAAGTCTTTGATTATTTTCATGAAGCATACATCCTGTTGATTTCATGCGGATACCGCTCCTGAATGTCTTTTCGTTGTAGCTTGAAGGCGGCTGTCACAAGGCCCATATCAGGGGACCACACTTCTTTGCATAATGTTATTACGGTGGGAACTTCAAATTTTTGTAGCTTGCATTTCGTTGCACGATCTGCTATCTCTCTAATTCACCTTTATCGATTTCATGTCTGATTTATAATCTCTTGATTTATCCGCGCGAACACACACTTCTTTTTTCCTTTCATTTCCCGCACGACCACGCATTGGGATGACTCCATCATCGCATCTAACGCCTGTGGACTGCGTCGTACTGCCATCGTATTCAAACAAAATGGATTCGTAAATTAAGATATCGTAGAGAGAAAAAAACTGGAGGCGAACCTGGTTAATGATATCCTCAACGATACGGGGAAGTAGCTGCTATTAAAATGTAAATTCTAGCCATCTTGATGACCTTAACAACTAACAATCCCGACGAAGAAAGAATTTGTTTGGGTCTTATTATAAGTGAACTAGAAAGGTAAGATTTAGAAGTGAACTTCTGTTTATAGGAATAATAATTGAATCTGAATATTCATAATGATATACAAATAATAATAAAATATATATGAATAGTAAGAGTTATATACGAGTATCTTTACTTCCATCGTGCCAAATTCTCAATCAGAAAGCGAGGCGCTCAGGGTGCATCATAACATGCATAACCATCAAGTGTTTTGCGTTTAGCATTGCAAAAAAATTTTTCGCATTTTATTATTTATATTTTACGTTACTTGTTACTAGGCAAATGAGTAAACCCGATTAGAATTGAAACCGGGACGCCCATTGCATTTCGCGCATCGTAATTCCGGCAATGATTGGTTGTTACGCGGATCCACTCATCCTTTATCACGCATAAGAGACCGAGAATTTCTCCGGCATAGAGAGGTAAGGGTGGGGTTAGTACTTTGAGAGTCCATCTAGCGGAGTATGACCCCACTAGTGGCCATTCTAATCAAAAGCCTAACCGTCCTTTCTGATATATCTACCAGAGACAACACGTCCGAGAAACTCTATCGCGTGAAGTGACTCAGTGGTGTCAGACACAAAACTTCACTGCTCCGTGCGTGGGAGCCCTCATTCGGAGGCTCTCTGGATTGAATTGATGATACTAAGTCAGAAACTGACCAAAAACTAACGGTTTGAGGGTCCCACGTTGGCCCCCATTGTAATGGATTCAAAATCCATTACAGTGGTCATAACAAGATCATTTGCATTTGGCAATCACACACAGTCCTGTTCGCGTTCTCCCTAGTTTTAATAAAGAAGATGAGTTCCATTGAAGAGGCCATATTATTGGCTCTTCTGTTTGAAGAGAGGAAAAGCGCTAAAGACAAAGGTACGTGAGATTTTGGATTCATCCAATCAACAGAAGCAAACAAGTAGAAAGTGAATTTCAGACTTTATTCAAAAAGATTTTGCTGGACAATCTTCGTATGTCATCTGGAAAATATAATCAGTTCCAAGATATTGTTCACGAAGACATTCAGCTGCATAATACAACATTTAGCTTGCTGCTATGGTGTAAAATTTTTAACAATTTTACCATACTTATAAAAAAGTGTATTGTTGAATCTTCTATTCGAGATTTTTTTGCTGGAGGTTTTGTTTTTCTAAATAATTTTGAAATATACTAGTTACAGATAGGTCCTTTTGTTGGTACGGTTTTGGTCTGGCATATGTACGTTTTCCTGCTCAAGAGATGACAGAAGCAGTCAAAGACGCGTTACTTACTGATGGAGATTGTAACGGAGATGATAAAACCTCGGAATCCATGTGAGTCGACATTTCTTCTTCAATATCTTTCTCCACAACTTCTTCAGAATTTTGTGACTGGTCAACTAGATTTGAAATTGTCTTGCAAATAATATAAACGAATGAGAAAGTACTTTGACCTTATGTAGTCAAATATTCTCACAAGTTCTAATTTCCAATATTTTAACTCACTTCAGTATATGGTAGCTTGAAATCAATACTCACTCCTCGTTGATGTGTTATCTTAAGAAGTTCATTAGTTCCTCAAACCGTCACGTTTTTAGGTTGGTTGCTGCCTGGCCACTGCACGTATCGTTCGATTTTTCATGGCTCTCTGATACACCGCTCTTAGTGTCATCCATCGTTTTTTAACATCTTTCACTGTCAGAAGAGTTTAATAAAAGAAATTTGTGGCAATTTAATTTTGTTTCTCTTTTTCAGGTACTTGGCAACAGGAGACACTATTAAGACAATAGGAAATAGTTATATACTTGGATACACAACAGTCAAAGAAATCGTAATTTCCGAGTGTGAGGCAATGTCTAAAAATATCACCCATTAGTGATATCCACACCGACCAAGGCAATGTGAGAAGAAAGCGAAAAGCAAATTAGTACTTTTTGGAACTTTCCCAAACTGCATAACTGCGGTAGACGGTAAACGTGTTCGCTCAAATTCAAAAAAAACGGTGGCTACATTTCAACTACAAAAAAATTTGTTCTATTGCTTTATTGGCTTGCGGGTGGGTGCAGACTGCAACTTTATTGTTGTGGACATAGGCAGTTGTGGAAAAAATAGTGATGGGGGAATTTTCTGAAGTTAGCCTTGGGATAGCATGCGTATGCATAGGCGGCCCTATAAATCACTACGCAAATTAAGTTGATACATAATTATTGTGACTTCATTCCAGACGAATAAGCTGTTCGTGATTAAATAAATAACTTCTTGTTTCAATTCTGGAAGTTTTTGGTAGATCAATTTATCCATTTTCACTTAGAACTTATAAGTGATTTATACCCTTGCATTTGATATGGGAGTACATATATCTGCAAATCAAAGTAATTCATCAATATCATTTCTAAAAATTTCATAACTGATGACTCATCAATATCATTTCTCAAAATTTCATAACTGATGAAAGTATATAATCTGCAAAACGAAGACATTATCGTTCATGAAATGCGAAAATATTATCAATATTAACATTTTCCATAACCTTCAGCCACGTTTGATTTTAAATTTCACACTTAAAAAGTGAGTATTGAAAAAACAACCTGTAACCTCTGTAACTTACAACAGAGTTGACTTGTATAACTATGTTTTACCAAATTATTGAAGTAATGAATTCCAGAAGACTGCAGTTCGGAAGACCGGTCTGACATGCGCACTGATTAAGTCGCCAATGCAGGCTCAAAGCGTTGCGAACCAGGCACGTACTGAGGGAAATGGAAGGAAGCTAAACCGCTGTGTGATGACGATGAGAGAGTTAATTGAGGCCTAGAACTTACTATGAAGTAAGAAAAAAATTGAATAAACTGATGTGCAAGTGAATGAAGCAAACAGATTTGTTGATCGATGGATTATGAAAGTTGCTTTTTGTTGAGTACTGTTACAAAACATACAGCTATCCTGATAAGCCAAAAATATAACTGACTAAGTGTAATATTAAATGAAGATCAGTGGTGGCTCGTCAGGGTCTCTGCAAATCTGAAATTATTAAAGAGAAAATCAAATATTTGAATGTCAATACATTAGTTTGTGACAGATTTGTTGATCGATGGATTATGAAAGTTGCTTTTTGTTGAGTACTGTTACAAAACATACAGCTATCCTGATAAGCCAAAAATATAACTGACTAAGTGTAATATTAAATGAAGATCAGTGGTGGCTCGTCAGGGTCTCTGCAAATCTGAAATTATTAAAGAGAAAATCAAATATTTGAATGTCAATACATTTGATTCATATTTATTTCCATTTAATGATCATAAAAGAAAATTACTTTACTCAAAAACCTTCAATTAAAAATTTGATCTCATCACACTTTTCGAATATTTTCACATGCATATTGTCATTCATTCATTATTGCATAGAAATAAAAGCAAAACATATTCCTTGGAAACGCATTACAACGCATAGAAACTCACATACCAAAGGTAAACTCATTAATAGGCGGTAGCTGTGCTACGTTAGCCAAAGCAGAGCCCGTAGTGTAAACAAAACTTTAGGCATCCGAGCGGAACGATGAGCCACTCGGCGCCAGGGTGGGCGAATTTACACATCCACGTTTTGCTTTATGTGCGAAAGAAAATTAAAAAATTTCGATTGTCTTTCGCACGTTTCACCGATGGGCAATTAAATAATATACAATGTCACAACTTGTTTGCTGTAGCTTCACGTATATTACTGACGATCTTAAGACTAGGCATTACATTTATATCTTACCAACTAAACCATTTCTTACAAATACATGTTAATCCTAATATATCCTTAATTACTTAACTAATATATGGAAGGACGAAGACGTACTTCCCAGAAAAACCTAATTATCATGCCCGACAATCATAAACCATCATATATTGGAAAAGGTGAGTCAGGGTTTATGATGGGCATGCAATTAGTGAAAAAGGGTCAATTTCAACGAATGCGATAGTGCATTCGTCTATGACTTTTAATGATGACTTTTACATACAATTAGGGACTGTTTCCATAACTCCTCCCTCTTCAAGTTCAAAGTTGTCCTCGACTTTGCCCCCAATTTACACATCCACGTTTTGCTTTATGTGCGAAAGAAAATTAAAAATTTTTTAGAAATTCACTTATTCACTTTTTTCGAATCTTATTAATTTATTTTACACAGTTTTTGATTTGGTACAAAAATTTGTGATTAATATTAACTTTTTAATATCAATATAGTATATTTTTAGCAATTGAGTTTTGTGTGTTTTTAATGAACGTACAATTATTTGGTTTTCTTTTAATATATTAAACAGTTGCCATGAATCGGTAAATTTAACACCAAGTGATATAGAATGGATGCTAAAGTTATTGATGTTTGGCATAGGAAATATCTGACAGTTTGGATATTCTGTTAGTTCTAAAAAAAATTAATTTATGTTGTTCAATGAGGACGTCAGTTCTTATATGTTCCAATTTATGTGGTATAAATTTAAAATTGATCATTTGTGAACCTGATTATTTGATATTATTTGTTTTCTTTTTTTCCGTTTTCGATTTCGTTAAGATAAAGCCATTCTGTTGGGGAAAATAATGTTACAAGCATTTGTGCTCGGACCAGAGCTGGAGATATTATCATTAATGCAAGCAGTATCGTCAGGAAAATTATAATGCTTCCTTAATTTCTTTTTTCTTTGTGGATATGTTTTGGAGTTGTGTTTGTCAACTACATATCTAAGATCTAATTTATTTTTAGGAATGTTTTTGCGATATTTATTGTCAAGAGGGAAATGTTTACGATTCAAATTTGCTTTGGAAATCCACTTCTCTTTATTGCTTTGAATATTTTTCAGTATTTTTTCTCTGTCCAAAAGAGTTTTTTGTTCTGCCAAAAAATATATTGAACGGAGTTTCACCGTTCGTTGAGTGGATGTAATTACTATAATAATATAAACATTCTTCTATTGGATCCAATCGTTTTAAATCTGTGTCTTCTAGATTTTGCCTTTGTAAAAATATTCGCAGTTGCTCATTTAGGGTTCTATGAGCAACTTCAATATCGAAATTTCCTGTTTTATGGTAAGGTGAGCATAAATGGTAAGATATTCCTTGTTTGTCTAACCATTCTTTTGTTTTGATACTTGTTATAGCTTCCTCGTCATCAAAAACTTTGAATTTGGGGCTTCCTATTCTATTAAATATTGTTTGCAACGTATTCATAATTGTATCCCATTGCCGATTAGATAGCTTTTGTATTTTAAGGAACTTACTAAATTTATCTATTCGAGTAAGACAAGGACTCTTATTATCGCGAAGCCATATATCAACATGATAGATTTCTCTTATATCAGATGGAGTAAGTGTCATTCTATATGGTTCCCTTCGAGGATGTCTGTCATATTTTGCTGTTGCGCAGATTGTACATTTATTTACATAATTTGTTATAGCTAGTTTCATTTTCGGATAGTAATATTTTTTTCGTAATCTATTATATAATTTGTTAATACCTAAATGGTTTGTTTCTTGGGCTACGATTTCCAATGTATCTGAGTGCGAACAATCACGCAGAATATAGCTACAATTCTCAATAATTTATTTAGGATGATTTAATTTCCAGTTTAAATACTCATTCTGAAAAGTTGCTAGAATGGCTTATTAGGAACTTTTAATCCTACTTTTCCAGTGATCGGAATATGATTTTCTAATACAAACCTTGCTTCTTTGGCGGTGAATCGCTTATAATAAAAAACTATCCTTTTTCCACTATGAAATGTTTGTGTCGTGCAACGAATGCAATTTCCATTTGTTATAACTATTTGTAATTGAAAACAGTTCAATGGTTTTTCCGAGATGCTGATATAGTTCGTGTTGTCTTCATGAGCTGTATGCTGTGTAGCCATAAAGTCAGATCTGTCGTTCATTATATCTATCGCATTTACTTCAATTCTTGAAAGTACATCTGCTACAAAGTTTGCTTTGCCTTTTATATACTTGATAGTAAAAGCATACTCAGCTAATTTCAGTTTCCATAAGAAAAGTTTCGGTGTATCCTCGTATATACTGTGTAGAAATGTAAGCGGCTTGTGATCAGTTTCTAATATAAATCTTTGTCCGTATAAATAGGGTCTGAAATATTTGAAGTTCGTTTTGGTGTTGCCGCAGGCCAAAATTAACTCTAGGTAGCTTGGGTCCGCCGGGCCTTGCTTCGTGGGTCTCGAGGACGCGTTTCGGCTGCATACAGCCATCTTCAGCTCGTTCTGATGTCTTTGTCGCGGTGTCCATCTTTTTATATGTGAAACTTTTTTCGGAGGGGTAGGTCTGGTTAATTTGGTGTTAACGAGGGTCATTAAGATTGGGTCTTTTCAGGATCGTGGGATTATCGTTGTCGGGTTCGTCGCGTATTCTTTTTTTTGACAAGGATTGGGTCGAGGACTGAAAATATTGTGTCGGAGTTGGTCATTATTTGCTTGTTGATTATATTTCCGTGGGTTTTTTTTTGTGTTTGTAGATCTCTAATTTCTCTAGTTGCGTAGTTGGAGTCTACGCAACACACCTACAGAATCACACACATGAACCCGATACCATGGCAAACTCAATGACGCTACTACACAAACAAAAGAAGGGAATTAGACTTGACGTACTAGAGAGATTAGAGATCTACAAACACAAAAAAACCCACGGAAATATATCAATATATATAAGATCGTAATTTTTCTATACCTGAGATATGGACCTTCTCAGCGGACATGATGCTCGTTGAAGATCCTGTATCGATTAGACAGCGTAATATATGACCCTGAATACTTAATTCAATGGTGGGTAATATTCTAGATATTCCGAGGCATGTAAAAGAAAATCCTGATTGCAATTTTGTACATGCAAAGAAGATTGATTTGTACTCACTGTATTCATCGATCTATCAGTTGACAGAAAGTGATCAACAGGTGGATTATGAAATCTCCTTGAGTTCGAACATATGTTCCGTGAAGGATTGTAGTGGAAAGTTTGGCTGTTTATTCATTACATGGTGTGGTTGCTAACTCAACCACTGTTGGTTCATTGTGTAACTTACGGGAGGAACTGAACTTGAACTATTTTCAACTGTCTCCACATTGAACCTATGAAAATTTGAAATTTTCACTTTTAGAGGCTTGCCAAAATTTAAGTAACCAGTCTCATGAAGAATAATTCTAACTTCTTCCAAACTAGCAGGGTTCCTGCTTGTGCTAACAGTACACTCTTGAGTGGTTCGGGACATTTATTTATGTAAATGTTTTTTGCCATTAAATACCTACTCTTAACTATGTCACTCTTTTGGTTGTTAGTATAATTATTATCATTTAAGACTTTTTGGCTTATTAAACATAAAAACTTACAAAATTAATCATATAGTTGATTTGCTGTGTAAACATCGCACTGTGTAGTCTCTCCTGTAGTTGTAGCTCCTTTTCCGCTGTGTGGAAATGGGCAATCAATGTTTTCCTTACTTCATCCCATGAGCTCGGATTATAGGTGAGTAACGTCTCCCTGGCCTTTCCTGTAGTCCTTAGGAGCACTTGCTGCGTTAGCTGGACCTTGAGTTCACTAGCATTTAAATCGCTCTTGATAACATCAACGGCACGAACAAATGGGTATAAATCCGATTGATTTCCATCAAACTGCGGAATGAATGAAATAAACGCGGAATCAATGGGGAATATAATATGACTCAAGGACTAACATTGCACATAAGTTTATTTCAATGATTGAATTGGCAAGATGATATGCCATGAGATATCCAAAACGAAATAAACGACTTTTTACAAATTTTCAGAAATTTTTCGTAGCGTGCTATTCTTGCAAGAACACACAATCGCCAGTGAAGTGGAAAATATATAACATGAAAATGTATGTATAAATGAAAATGTATAACATGGATGAACAGGATATCCAGGTAAAAGTTAAAAATAAGGAAGATATAGTCCTTGTTGAAAACAAATACGGTTCCTTATCGTTAAACAATATATTATTTGTTGTAAAATAACGAACATATCCGAAACGAGAAATGAAGAAAGAGAGAAAAGAAAGAAAGTTTAGAGAGTCGGCAACCGAGACACTTTGCGAGAATCGATGGGGTTTTATATTTTGAACGAGTTTCCATTTAATTTTTGCCAAAAGCATTTCATTTGTTCTATCTGCAAACGAATGTTATTTTTAATTTCTTACAGTCGAAGTTTATAGATGTTAATTATTACAAAAGTAAAATTAATAATTTGATCACCGCCCTTTAACGGTGTCGAGACCAGGATGCAAATTTCGAAAATATTTTCGATGATTTTTTTCACCTTAGTGTATCAACTATCAAAGAAAAGAAAATTTCTGAAAAATTATATTATTTTTATAAGCGTCTTTATGCTGAAATAATAGATTTGGTGAATAAATTAAATGTGTTAAGCCTAATATATAGTATAACAACAAATTTTCAATGGATTTACTAGCGTGTCTTATATTTTCCGAAAATATTTGAAAAGCTTCATGAACTTCACCTTCAAGTTTGCCAGTATTATTAGTCTTTCAACATATAACGTTGAAACTTCAAAAGTTATTTCAAAAATTAATTAAGAACATGACGTTTTGAGATTAATAAGCTCTTATGCTTGGTTGGTCTTCACCAGCTACTTTAGCATCCGTTGATCGAAGTTTTGCTGGTCTTAAAAGTACCAAAAGTTACTCCAGAAACTCTATGCGTCAAATGCGTTTGAGCAAACTTTCTGTAATTACTATCGATAAGGAACGGATGGAACAACTAAATAGAATCCAGAAACTTAATTTTATGATAACGTTATTGGTCATTTTGCTGAATTAAAAGATTGTACAATTGAATTAAAGTGTAAACATTTATGAATTCATCATTTTTAATTGAACATCTACTCTTTTCTTTACTCGATCCTATCCATGACGAGAGACTACTATAGGGTTGGGATGGATGCGAGACTAGCACATTTGCTAAAAGTGGTTAAAAGAATGCCGTTCGAAAAATGCATTAATGTTGAATTATATGTTGTAACGGCTGTTAACCTGGACCCTATAAAATTTGGTATAGGACCCAGGTTGACACAGGGGGGCTGATAAGCATAAGCTGCGGTTAACATTAACATTTAGCTCATTAATTAATATAAATTGGATAGCATAGATTATGGTAGGATTTTTGTCCGCATTAATTAATATAAATTGGATAGCATAGATTATGGTAGGAGTTTTGTCCGCATCGTTGAAAATAACTGGAACTATTGTTAAGATTTTAATTATTAATAAATATACGAAGTATAGAAACAAACCGAAGCCATTTATTTTGTCTGTCGCCGTACAGTTAGTCATAAATGGCGCCTGATCAATTTTCATGAACACCGTTCAATAACAACACGATGGTTGGAACAAAAAAGCGCTGATACGCTGCTTAAAAGGGAAAACACTCGGGGCAAAAATTTTGAAGTTTCGCATAGTATTATTCAAGAATGTTTAGTGTTCTTCAAGAAAACGTGGGTAAAATACAAATCCATCAATTCCGAAATTGCCAAGTGTCCGGGCATGGTTCTTGCGAAGGTGTCCATTTTACCGAAGACTCAGAATGTGGCAGCAACAATGAGAACATGCGTTTTAAAACTCAACAAAAATGAAAAGTTTTCCCCAAAGAGTACTTTCTACTTCTGCCTTGCTGAAGAATCAATCCCAAAATTGAACCCAAAACCAGTACACAAGACAAATGGTCTGTATTTGTAGATACAACACCTACAATAAAACATGTTAACTAATTAGATTAACCTGACTTAATTTATTCGAATCACGTGACAACATATCGATGATCGTGTGTAAAGTTACAACAGATCCCGACACAAAACCCTTTATCCGTTTTTCGTTCCAAAATTATTTTATGATGTTGTTGGCACAAGATTGATCCTTTTTCACACATTTTATGATTTTAGGAAAAAACGTGTACATATAAGAAAATAAATAGAAAGTGGTATAAGATGAAATTTTTATAAATAGCTTAAGAACCGAATGCAATTAGTCAATAAGATTTTGAGCGTGAAATAAATAAAATGTATCTTTGTTGAAAGACTTGTGTTTTCTTTGAATGGAATACACACAGATAATTGTAGCTCGGTTGCCATCCAGCGCGAGAGGGATTTCATGTACCATGGGAGCATTGTCATCTGATTCGATGGTCGAAGTTGCCCGATGGCGTTTTGCAAACGCCAAACTGTTTCAAACAACAATAAAAATAAAGACCACTACACTGAAAACAGGCAAGCATATATAAAAACCCAAGATCAAAGTCTTCCAAAATAGATAAATATGAAAGGGAGAAATTTAAAATATATTGGGACAAACAATTTACAAACGCTAATACTTATATATATATATATATATAAAGGTAAATGTTGATAACTGCACCGAACATCACACGTAATTTTAAGCATCCTATCGTTTCTATTATAAAATAAACTGTCCTTAATAAATTCTGTAACTATACCGATATGAAACAAAAACAAATGTTTTGAGAAATAAAATATTAAAGTCACCACAAATATACTTTGAAGCATGAACAAAATACAATAAATCAAACAAACAATCCTATATGGTGTTTTCCAAAAACTCAAATCCCAAGAATGTTTGAAATACTTTGTAAGTACACGATAATTCCAGACAATCCCCAAAACATGAAACAGAAAGGGATAAAATGCAATAAAGCAGTAAAATAACGTTTTTAAATTTTTTCTTGATATGTTAAATTTGATATTGATAAATTTGACATGTTTTTATTGCGGTAACCCTATAAGTGTGAATATCCTAAAATGTAGGGGAAAAGGATATAATGAACAATAGCATATAAAAGCATAGAATTTAGAGTTAAGTGTCAGTTTTATATTCATATTAAGAACGTAACAACGTATGTTAAAGAAAATACTTTTTAGTAAAAATCTTTTATTCTTTTTTCTTTTGATACGATGTCCAGCAATTTTCCCTTTTGCTACATAATCCATTGGCACAACTAGTCGCGGAAATCCAAGCGCAAGCCCAAAAACTTTGGATCCGCCAGTAGATACTGTACGCACTCATAATTAACACCTTACATGTTATATACACCTTACACCTTATACATGATTCAACCAATCCGGAATCTTCCACATGGATCATTCTCGAGTTTACGCGCTAAGTCATTTGCAAATGTATTGTCATACTCAATGCACGCAATGTGTTAACGTTATGCCTACTTCCTCTTCGAGAATGATCGGTGTTTTGGTTATATATATATATCTTTATATATACATATACATATATATATATATATATATATATATATATATATATATATATATATATATATATATATATAAATATCTATGTATAAAATTTGTTATATATATATGCATATGAAATATATATATGTATGTATATAACCATTTTTTGTACTTATTGTTTCCTAGTATATGAAAATAAGGAAATCTTATGCATGATAATACACTAAAATCAAACTAGAATTATATTTCGAATGAAAGTAATGATTGAATTGGCATCCAACTACAAATGTGTTTACAAACATATGGTTCATTCATGAAACATATTTAATTTTCTTAACAACAACAACAATAAAAAAAATTTATAAGCTTATTTGATACCCAAATACATGAGAAAATGTAAACCTACCAAAACGTAAATGTTGATAACTGCACCGAACATCATACGTAATTTTAAGCATCCTAATATTATATTATAAAATATTTCACGTTCGTGTTTTCCTGGAAGTAGTCCTGAAAGGACTTTCTTTTTGTGTTTTCCTATGAGTAGTCCTGACAAGGACTTCGGTGAGAGGAAAGCCTCGTACTCTTTTAGTGTTTGTGTGACAGAAACAACACTCTTCAATAAGACGGGTTTTATTACAAAATCAAGAATCTTGCGATGCCTGTAGCTCGACGAAAGGAAACTCCTCCTCGCTTGAGGCCTGAGCTTGTCCCGGTATATCGACTCGTGAGAATCGAGAAGAATGGCTCAAATGATTTTTCACTATCTCGGAACGAGTTTGCTTTTGCCGCTTTGGTGCGAAACGAAGACCTGCCGCGGGACCAGGATTTGCTTGCGGCGTGAAGAATGTGCCGATCACAAACAGTCACTCCCTCCCCAGTGAGCTTCGCGCTTGTCAAAGGGAATGAAAATGTGACGAATTGACGAATGACTGTGACAAATGACTGTGTGGACGAATTGCCCTGAACAAGCGGCGTAACTCGTTGACGAAATCGTGTGGGTCATTGGCTAGTGTTGTCTGGGATGCGAAGACCTCGCCTGGGATTAGAGGCGACGTGCCGAAACCCATATCTGCTGGTGGGGCTTGCAGGTCTTCTTTAAATGTGGTGCGCATGCCCAACAAAATAGCCGGAAGTGCCTGCATCCATGGCGTCTTGGGGACACATTTTAACGCAGTCTTCAGAGTGCGGTGCATCCGTTCCACTTTTCCGTTGGCCTGAGGGTGATATGGTGTGGTATGGAAGTGGTTGACCCCTAGGAGACGGCTGATTTGGCTTAGGAGGTCGGCTTCAAACTGACGGCCCTGATCCAATGTTAATTGGAGTGGAGTGCCGAATATGGTGATGCAGTTGTCGAATAAAGCTCTGGCGATGGTGCTGGCCTTGCAGTCACGCACTGGTATTGCCTGTGGCCAGCGTGTGTAGCGAACGATTATGGTGAGGCAGTTTTCGTAGCCTTCGCACTGCGAATGCTTGATTAGGTCGACGTGGATGTGGTCAAATCGCCCATCCGGCGTCTTGAAGTTGCCTAGTTCGGCACGGTTGATCCTTGCGGTGGCGCGTCCACTGGGTGCGAGAGCTAGTGAACCACGTCGAAAGCTTGACGGCGGAGCTCAACTGGCAAATAAGGCTTGATGATTCCGTTGAAATCGATGACATGCATTGGGTAGCCTTCTAGCTCTACCCGGCGGAGCCCTAGGTGGGAATTCGCTCTGAGGTGTGGCAACTGATCGTCTGTGGCCTGGGCCTCGCTAATGGTACGAGCGGAGAATGCGGTGGGTACTGTGACTGTTTCCACCCGTGAAAGTGCATCGGCGTGGATGTCCTCTTGCCCTGGTGTGTACTCAAATCGTGTGTCCAACTAGCTAATGAAATCTAACCGTCTGATTTGGCAGGTTGAGGCTTTGTCCGAGCATTGCATCAGAGCGAAGGTGAGAGGCCGGTGGTTGGTGTAGACGATAAAGTGCCTCCCCTCTAGCATATGTTGGAAATATTTGATGGCGGCGAAGACCACCAGAAGCTCGCGGTCGTAGGTGCAGTAACGGCGCTCGGCTTCAGACAGCTTCCTCGAGTGAAAACCGAGGGGTACCCACGTACCGTCGTCACGTTGCTGATCCAAGGCTGCCCCTACGGCGGTGTTAGAGGTGTCGGTACATAGAGCTATTAGATGCGATGACGACAGAAAAGCCGACGTGACTGCCTTGGCGATTCCTAGCTTGCAAAGTTCGAAGGCAGCGTCAACATCGGGTGTCCAAGTTAGTGGTGCTCTCTTAGTCGTACAGCCTTTCAGGAGTTCCGAGAGTGGTGTTTGAAATTCAGCGGCGTGTGGAATGCAACGTCGGTAAAAATTGAGCATGATGAGGAAACGTCTTCGCTGCGAGGTGTCGGCCGGTTTAGAATAATCTCCCATGGCTTGCGTCTTGGGAACTGGTGGTCCAAATCCTGTTTTGCAGATGTGGTACCCGGCAAAAATGACCTCGGCCTGTCCGATTTGGCACTTGTCCCAGTTGGCCTGAAGCTTCGCCTCTTGCAGCGCTGAAAGGAGCTTCTTGTGGTGATGCTGGTGGTGGTCGTGGTTGGCCGAGAACACTAAGATGTCATCCTGGTACACGCGAACGAAATCGAAACCTCTTAGAAGGTGGTTGAGGGTTCGCTGCATGGTTTGGGCTGCGTTGCGTAGACCCAAGGCCATTCCCAGGAATGCAAACAGTCCAAAGGGCGTGGTAACTGCCGTCTTGTAGGCGTAATTGGGCGCGACCGGGATCTGGTAGAAAGCGCGCTGGAGATCGATGACTGAGAAGACCGAACCGCTGGCCTCCTGGATTAGATCCTCGATGATGAGCAGCGGGTAGCGGTCCGGCTGTGTGTGGGCTTTGAGTTGTCGATAATCTCGAGTAGCTCGTCAACGGCCCTCGTCCTTGGGTACCATGTGTAATGGACTAGCCCATTGGCTCGATGAAGGTTGAATAACGCCTCTTGCCAAGAGGAGCTCAAACTCGGCTTTCGCGGCAATGAGGCGTTCCCCCTCGAGGTGACGTGATCGTGCAAAAACAGGTGGGCCATGAGCTAATACTGATGCCATGCACCGGTGGCGTCGGGCCCAGGACGCAGATCGTTGAGAGGTTGGTACGGTCGTCCAAAAGGCGTCGGATTCGCAAATCGATTAGCAGCCCACGATAATTGAGCGCGTCTGCTCCTAGGATAGCCGTTTGGACGTCCGCTATGACGAACGGCCAGTGAAACGGGCGGCGTAGCCCAAAATCCAATGTGAGTGCCTTGGTGCCAAAAGTAACAATAGGCGTGCCGTTTGCTGCCTGTAACGTGAGACTCTGCTTCTGAAGAGGTCTGGTGACTTCATCACCAGACCTCTTCAGAAGCAGAGAATCATTGAATCATTGAAAGGGCGGTGCCAGAGTTCACCAGAAAACGGGTTTTTCTAGAGCGGTCGGAAATGTATAAGGGGTTTTTCTGAGGTGTCGCCGGCGGTGTCCACTGAGAGCACCGACTGCGACCTTAGTTTTCCGAGTGCCCAGAGGTGGTGCTTTGAGCTGGGAATGTGCACGGTTGCTTGCAGTGGAACGCTAGGGCTCCGTGTTTATTGTGATACCAGCAATATCCTGTGCGTGGTGCAAGTCCTGTAATAATTGAATATAGCTGAGTTGGCATTCAACTATAAATTTGTTTACAAACATATGGTTCATTTATGAAACATATTTAATTTTCTTAACAACAACGACAGTAAAAATATTTATAACTTTATTTGATAGCCAAATACATGAGAAAATGTAAACATACCAAAACGTAAATGTTGATAGTTGTACCGAACATCATTCGTAATTTTAAGCATCATAACGTTTATATTATAAAATATAATGTCCTTATTGAATTCTGTAACTATACCGATATGAAACAAGAAAAATTGTTTTGAGAAAGAAAATATTAAAGTCTGGGTGGCTTGGGTCCGCCGGGCCTTGCTTTGTGGGTCTCGAGGGCGCGTTTCGGCTGCATACAGCCATCTTCAGCTCGTTCTGGTGTCTTTGTCGCGGTATCCATCTTTTTATATGTGAAACTTTTATCGGAGGGGTAGGTCTGGTTAATTAGGTGTTAACGAGGTTAACGTTAACGAACGTATGTGCTCCTTTACGTTTACACATAACAAAGCAGACTCCAACTACGCAACACACCTACAGAATCACACACACGAACCCGATACCATGGCAAACTCAATGACGCTACTACACAAACAAAAGAAGGGACTTAGACTTGACGTACTAGAGAAATTAGAGATCTACAAACACAAAAAAACCCACGGAAATATTATCAACGAACAAATAATGACCAACTCCGACACAATATTTTCAGTCCTCGACCCAATCCTTGTCAAAAAAAGAAAACGCGACGAACCCGACAACGATAATCCCACGATCCTGAAAAGACCCAAACTTAATGACCCTCGTTAACACCAAATTAACCAGACCTACCCCTCCGATAAAAGTTTCACATATAAAAAGATGGATACCGTGACAAAGACACCAGAACGAGCTGAAGATGGCTGTATGCAGCCGAAACGCGTCCTCGAGACCCACAAAGGAAGGCCCGGCGGACCCAAGCCACCCAGAGTTAATTTTGGCCTGCGGCAACACCAAAACGAACTTCAAATATTAAAGTAATCACAAATATACTTTGAAGCATGAACAAAATACAATAAATCAATAAAATAACCTCTTCTGAATCTTGTGATGTCTATATGGTGTTTTCAAAAAACTCAAATCCTAAGAATGTTTGAAATACTTTGCAAGTACACAATAATTCCAGAAAATCCCCAAAACATGAAACAGAAAGGGATAAAATGCAATAAAGCAATAAAATAACCTTTTTAAATTTGTCTTGATATGTTAAATTTGATATTGATAAATTTGATATGTTTTTATTGCGGTAACCCTATAAGTGTGAATATCCTGAAAAGTGGGGGAAAGGATACAATAAACAATAGCATATAAAAGGATAGAATTTAAAGGTAAGTGTGAGTTTTATATTTATATTAAGAACGTATCATTATAGGTTAAAAAAAATACGTTTTAGTAAAAATATTTTATTCTATTTTTCTGTTATTTCAATAAAACCTTAATTCGCTTTACCGATTTTGATACGATGTCCAGAAATTTTCCCTTTTTCTACATAATCCTTTGGCACAGCTAGTCGCGGAAGTCCAAGCGCAACCCCAAAAACTTTGGATCCGCCAATAGATACTGTACGCACTCATAATTAACACCTTCGAAAAATTAAAAGGATCTTGTAAGTACATGAATCCGAGCAGCTTCAAAAGAATCATGTGTATTCAATGCCAAAAACCATCCTGCATCATGTTATAAATTACTTCTTGTACACTTCATGCAACTAATAATGTAGAAAACATCTGAGGAAGAGTTATGATTAATGTAAATAATATCAGTTTGAAGAAAAAAATTCGAAAACTAAAACAAATAAGTGCTCTTATTTTCCCATGGTATTTCAATTATTTGGAATAGAAAGAGTTAACTAAAATAACAATAATGTTGTGCTTTATCAGGTGCGCGACATCTTTGCTTCGCAAATGTTCGCAAAAGTGAGTTAAACACACACGAACTAATTTAAAATTAGTTCTTCGATAATTTATTTAATAAATTTTACAAACACTTCACACTCAATTATTTTCACGAATTTCAATCTTACTTATTCACTTTTATTTTAATCAATTGATTAATTATCACAATCACTTTCACTCGCTGTTTTAAAATTCGCGTTCGATTGGATTCAATATTTCCCTATCACACTCGTATGACCGCGCACTGTTGCTTAATCAAAAAGACTTCTCTTTCCCGCTTGCAGTAGTCGCTTTTATACATTTTTCAACCAATCCGGAAACTTCCACTGGGATCATTCTCGAGTTTACGCGCTGAGTCATTTGCAAATGTATTGTCGTACTCAATGCACGCAATGTGTTAACGTTATGCCAAGTAATGATTATGCGTGTATATTGAGAGTAATAAGTAATGATTATACGTAGTTTAATTTAAGAAAGACACAAACACTTCCTTCTTATTATTCTTTACTTACAAGACTGAGTAGAACTATGAGTCGGGGGTCAATATATACTTACAAAAAAATCTTAAATCTTATCTTACCAACTAAAGGGTCGTTAGGACTTCATCGTAAATGTGTCATAAACATTCTTACATTTCGTCTATGTTTTATTATATGCTAATGGGTCTTGGGGACTCTTACATTTTGCATGTATTTAATTGCATGCAAATGAGTCTTAGGGACTCTTGCATTTTACCTAGATTTCATTGCATGCTTACATAGCCAGGTGTGAGGCAGATGGTCTTATGTCTCTCCTCCGGCCCTTGCGGAAAATCTGTCCTCAGATTTATTAGTGATTTGTCGTTGGAAAGTTTATTTGCGTTTAAGAATATATACTAAAATGATTTTAAGTGACCCTGGCTTTAACTTATGAATATATCTAACACAAGTATCTTGAATTGGTTGTTTGGTATTCTTTGTGATTATTTATGATTGACACAATTTGGACTGAATGGGTTTCGATTAAATGATTGTTATTTCCCAGTTGTATCAGTGTGAACTCGAAAAGAGCGCAGAAATTTCAGATTGCATGGTTCATACTGATCATCCCGGGAATGGATTTCCGTTTCAGTCGTCGCGGATGTATTTTTGAGTTTTTAGGTTTTTTTATGTAACGAGGGGATAGACTTGTCGGGTTGGGATGTCTGATTAATGAATCGTTTAGATCGATATTTTGTCTGTCCTGATTTCTTTTTGCGATAATATGTTCTTTATATTTTTGCAGCCTTGAAAATATTTCTGCATTTGTTGTGTTACATTCATTAAAGATGTATCTTCCGGTTTCTCTTTATGACTGGAGTGGACAAGATTGTTATAACAAGATATACATTCCTCGACCGGGTTGAGTTCTAGCAGAGATTTGTCTTCTTGCTTGCATCTAAGAAGAAACTTTCGTAAATTTTCATTCAGCGAACGAAGTGCTACTTCAATATCTGAGTTGCCGGTCTTATGATGTAGTGAGCAGAAATGGTATTCAATATTTTCCCTTTCCAACCAACTCTTTGTTTTTTCTGAGTCCAGAGCTCCCTCATTATCAGTAACGATGAGTTTAGGTTTGCCTATCTTGTTAAAGATTGCACGTAGTGCGTGAATAATAGTGTCCCATTGTCTATTTTTAATCTGTAGGACTGTTAAGAATTTGGAAAATTTATCCAAACATGTGAGATAAGGGGTGTTTTTATCTCTGAACCATATGTGAATATGGTAAATGTCTCGTATATTTTTTGCAGTTTGAGTCAATTCTAATTTCAATTTTGGGGGGTTTCGCTCGTATTTTGATTGAGCACATATGGAACAGTTATTTACAACATTTGATATATGTTCTTTCAGGTAAGGAAAATGATATCTTTTTGATTATATCATGAGTCTTATTTATCCCAGGATGGTTATTCTTCCTGTGTTCTTTAGCAATAAGCTCTTTGATTTCGACTTTGTTACAATCCCAAAGAAGTTTATTTGCTTGAACTATGCAAGTTTTCCGGTTATCCCGCTTCCATATATTATATTGATTTTGGAACTGCAGTGAATTTGTGTCACTGTTGTTTATTGCATGGATTTCAATTCTAGATAGTGCATCGGCATCGTGATTCTCTTTTCCCTTGATAAATTGGGTGATGAAGTGGTACTCCATTAGCTTCACCTTCCATCTTTGCAACTTTGCGTTTTGTTCTTTTAAATTTTCTAAGTATACCAACGGTTTATGGTCGGTCTGCAAGAGAAATTTCCTGCCATGTAGAAACGGCCTAAAGTATTTGGTAGCCCAGACTATAGCGAGCAGCTCTTTTTCGAATGCAGCGTATCTTGTTTCGTACTCGGTAAGGTTCTAGATGCAAAACTGACAGGTCTATTATTTTGACTTAGCACTGCGCCTATGGCAAAGTTGCTGGCATCTGTAGTCAAAGTGAATTGCTTCCCGAAATCCGGATGATCCAGTATGGGATCGCTTAGAGTGTATAATTTTAGCTTTTCGAAAGCGTCTACGTAAGTTTTATCAGACACGTCTACTCTGCTATGTTTTTTTAACACGTTGACTGCCACGCGCGTTTACAGTAAAATCTCCTTCAGGCCACGCGTACCGCTATACGAAGCGTATTCTGCTGGGTATTCTCACTGATATTTTAAGAATGCGATTCGCTGTTTGTCGCAAGAATAATCTCTCGCTTCTTTCGTTTCCATGGTATCATGCTCGTTCATTTGTTTTCGTTACTTCGCATTTATAAATCATCTCGCGATTGTTGTACAGGATTAGTTTGACTCTTTGCCAAGTAACGAGCGGTATAACTTAAAATCTCTACCCTAATTCGTTGAAATGTCGAAAAGAAAAAGGGAAAACTTATTAGTTAGAGAGTCAAATAGCAGTGAACAAGAAAGCTTTTACGAGGCTTACACAAATTCATACAGCAGCGATGAGGAAGAAATCAGATTTCCTAGAAAAAGAAATGTAAATATAATTACATCGTCTGATTCCGATTCGGATATTGATCAGTGCAATCATAGTGATACTGAATGTGATGAAGATTCCATTAACGAGATTTTGCAAGAATTGGTGAATGGTGAATAGTGAAGTTGGTGAATGAATATTCTATTATAAATTTAAGTTTATATTAATAAATATAGTTTATATTAATTAATATTCAATAGTTTTGGTACTTCCTCAGCAAAATATCTTTTTAAACACTTACGAATATCCTTCGCAAGTAGTCAAATAAGCGTCACCCCAATACGGGTGACGCGGCCCGATCAGAAACTTTACTGTCACCCGAATATGGGTGACGTGGCAGTCAACGTGTTAATGTTGTGGTTAAAGGTTTGGCTATTTTAAGCGTAATCTTTAATGAATTTCCGGTAAAACCCAGTGAGTCCAAAGAATGATTTAACTTTTTTTTGGGTTGTGGGTATTGGGAACTCCTGAATGGCTTTAAGTTTATCCGGATTTGGTTTAATGCCCTCGGGGTAATTACATGACGAAGAAATTCTGTGTTTTTCCTTAGAAACGAGGTTTTAGAAAGTTGAATTTTGAGTTGTGCTTGGCGTAGTGTTTGAAAGATTTTCAGCAAGGCTGCCTCGTGCTCTTCAATGGAAGTGCTGAAGATAAGGATGTCATCCATGTAGACAATGCAATCTTTTCCAATATATTCCATCAAAATGGAATCGATGAGTCGCTGGAAAGTTGCTGGTGCGTTTTTCAACCCGAATGGCATTCTAGAGAATTCGAAATACCCTTCATCTGTGGAAAAGGTGGTTTTGTGGCGATCTTCGGGTTTAATTTCGATTTGATGAAACCCTTTCGGCAGGTCCACCGGAGTAAAGTAGTTTGCATTCCCTAATTTCCCAAGAATATAGGGGTATTTGTCCTCAATTGTAATATTATTAATTTTGCGAAAATCAATAACAAGTCGACGTTCTACTTTTTGGGAACAATCCAAATTGGCGAATTATACGGTGAATTTGACCGTTGAATTATTCCCTGTTTTAGATGTTCTTCAATTTGCTTTTTTACAAAATCTCTCAAGGAGTATGGATACCTATAGTTTCTTTGGTAAGCCGGGATATCTACTGTGAGCTTAAGTTCATGTTTGACTTCATGAGTGAAAGTTAAAGGATCATCCTTTTTATACTCCAAGTCCTCGGATTCGGTCTTAATACGCTCGATTAAGGAACGTTCCTCATCAGAATAAATTTCAATTTTACTATTGACTATCTCTGGTTCACAGAATGGTTCAGAAATAGATTGGAACACGTCAATGTCATTTGAGTTGAGAGAGATAATTATATTATTTATGTTCAATGTATTGTCTTTAAAACTTATAACAGCATTTGTGGGAACGAGAGTGTTTTGACCGACTATACAATTAAAATTTTTATTTTCTAGATCCACAAGTTTCCATTCAATTTTAGCTTGAATAGAGAACTCCTGTGGAAAATCGGAATAAAATCCATTAGTTGCTACGGAGCTTGCATTTATGTAATATTTTGTCAAAGGATTCCCTAGGATGTGTTGCATATGATGTGCCACAAGTTTTGTATTCATAAAGGACGTTGAACAACCTGTATCTATTAGGCATCGACGTTTTTTGTCCTCGATAGTTGGGTAGAAACAATGGGTAGGGAGTGTTATCGTCCGAGGCTAGCAAGTGAAAATCCGCATCAACATAAAGAGACGTTGAACGGGAAGAAGATGTATTCATAGATACATCAGAGGGAAGAGTTAAATCATTATTGTGCTACAAATAAAGAAACCTTCCTTTTAATTTTATATTTCCTCAGCCGCTGATGAAGACCGAACGATCACGGTCGAAAATCGATTCCGCATGATAAATAAAAAAACATAAAATTAAAAGGAAGGTTTCTTTATTTCTAGCACAAAAATTTTATGAAGATGGAAGCAATTACAAATATCATTATTGTGTTGGTTAGAGTTTGTTCGGTTGTTAATAGACCTCTGAGGGTTATGATTCCCAGAGTAACCATTTGCATCAAATCTTTGCTCAACGTTAGAAACGAAAGGAATCACACTGGCCTGATTTTGTCTAAAGGAAATTTGGTCGCGTTTCTTTGACCCGTAATTTAGATACCCGTTATTCACTAGAACTTTATACGCGTCTTCTAACGTTTCGGGATTATACGCGTGAATTATTGCGCGAATAGGCTCAGGACACTTGTTCACAAACGTATTTTTAGCTATTTGATTTTTTGTTTTAATTAATTCACTTTTTTGAATCGCGGAATACTCTTTACTATAACTAATCTTATGATTTAGCTTAAATAAAACCTTACATATATATTCGTACAGCTGACTTGGGGTTGTGAATCGGGCTGCTAATAATTTCTCCATTAGTTGCGTCTCGTTTTCAGGGGTATCGAAATGGTTGACGAGTAGAGTCTTGATTTCCTGCCAATTTGTCGTGATCTGACTATAATTATTTGTGTATATTTCTTTTAATGAAAACACAAGTCTTCAACAAAGATATGAATTTTATTTTTAGACGTTCAAAATCTTACTGACTAATTACATTGGGTTCTTAAACTATTTATACAAATTCCATCTTATGCCTTTTTCTATTTATTTTTGGATTTTCCTATATTTACACGAATTGCCTAAAATCATAACATATGTGAAAAAGGATCGATCTTGTGCCAACAACCTCATAAAATAATTTTGGAACGAAAAACGGATGCAGAATGCAACGAAAATTCCAAGCAATAAAAGGGGATAAAGGGCCATAAAACAAGTATCATTAAGGGATGTAAAGGGTTTTGTGTCGGGATCTGTTGTAACTCGTCCCCCATTAAATAGGATCGCGATTCGAGGTAGGATTTTTTTTTGATGGTGATTTGATGAGGTTTTACATTTTTGTTAAAATTTTCTTGTGAACAACTTGTATGTGTCAGTTTAGTATGTTTTTATACAAAATGAATTTTTTTTTGACTAACTACTATTTTCTTTTCCTATAAAATTAAATTTGTTCTTAATTCATGATTATGTGTCTTTTTCAGAAATTTCCGCTCTAAAAGATTTGGAATAAATAAAAAAAAACATTTATTTTATTTATGCGTTATTAAAAAAAAACAATTTTTTTTGTTTATGCGTTATTTCATTAACAGTAACCATAAGAGAGTTGTTTTCAATAGGCAAAATGAAGGTGTTAAGCTAATCTTTTACTTTTTGCAATTTCATTAAAATTGATGTTGCAACGAAACATAGGGCAATGATGAAGATTGTTCTTGAGGCGTTTCTTTATTAGGTTGAAAATTCTTATGTCGTTTGAGTAGTTTTTTATTAGTATGTTGTCTTTCATTGTTTATCTTGAATTTCGGGTCATGTTTTGTTTTAGCATGTGAATTTATTACATACTTCGGGTTATATGTTACATATCCTTCATGTAAATTTCGCACATATGTTTCCGCTACATATTACACCTCTCATTAAATAGACTTTTCAATGTTATAAAACCATCACATTTTTCCGATCGTATTTAGCGCGGCAAACATCCTTAGATCTTTTCAATGTCATAAAACCATCACATTTTTCCTTTCGTATTTAGCGCGGCAAACATCCTTAGATCTTTTTACCGTCATAAAACCTATCCTAATCCTTTAACACATGTGCGAAATAATTAACTAATAGATAGGATATTGAGGCGACTGCATAGGTATATAAGAAGTTAGTTCTCAAGTCTACATTAGTCTTAAGAAAGATTCCAAACGGAACATGTAAATAATTAATCGTGGAAAAAAAAATAAAGTTGAAGATAAACTTGTGTTGCGTTTTTTTTTTGTGTCCGAGGAAATCATTAATGGCGCAGTCGGTAGGATACGCGGAGTAAAAAGATTACTCGATTTTTTTTAAAAAATCAGTCGCGTATAGTATCACGTCTGTCTAAAGATATTCCCCAAGAGGAGGAAAATTCACGATTAACGCAGACGCGAAAATAAAAGTGATCTCGAAAAAAAAAAAAACCAAAAATCGTTCACGATAGTGCTAACAGACAAGGAACCCGTGCTCTTCGAAAAAAAAAGAAAAATTCTTGAAAGTGAATAAAAAGTTTTAAGGAAAACTCGACCTGCTGAAAAAAAAAAAAAACCAAAAATCGTTCACGATAGTGCTAACAGACAAGGAACCCGTGCTCTTCGAAAAAAAAGAAAAATTCTTGAAAGCGAATAAAAAGTTTTAAGGAAAACTCGACCTGCTGAAAAAAAAAAAAAAAAATAAACAACTAGCAGATTACAAGGAATCACGCTGAAAGGAGTCTTATAGTCGGTCCACAGGAGCTCCAGCACAAAACCAAGTAAATTTTACACTGTGAATTTTACATATTCAAAAATAAAATTTTTATATTCTTAAAATCCGATGTATATATATATTGTATAGACCATTATCTAAAAATCTTGTATTTTTTTTTTTATACCAAAAACTGCCCCAAAATCTCAGTTTATAATCATTTTTGTAAGAGTGGTTTGGAATCTGGTGTAAAGAAAAAAAAATGACGAACAACGAAGCCCCTGCAATACAAATCAACCCCCTTAAATATCTAAACAGTCTCCCCGAATATGATGGTAAACACGAGAACTTACAAACATTCATAAATTTAGTAGACAGAGTGAAACCCATTCTAGAAGCTTACAATGAAGTTTCTCAACTTCTTTTCAGTGACATCATTAAAAGTAAGCTTAAAGGGAGAGCAAAGGAAACAATCGACATTAACTGTCACGCTGTCCTTTGGTCGGAAATTAAACAAATCCTCCAAAATAACTTTGGAGATCGTCTGAGTATGGACGAACTCTTCGACAACCTTAGAGGCGCAATCTTTAAAACTAATACACTCGAATTTTATAATGATATTAGAAGCAAACTTAGGCGACTTAATAATAAAACCCGTATAGTCTTAGGAACAAGCACTGCAACCAACGAGTGTGCTAGAAATAATATGAAAACAGCACTCAACGTCTTCAAAAACAAATTACCCGAACCCATGAAGACAATATTATTTTGCAGAAATCCCGAAACCCTTGAATCTGCCATGGACATTCTCTTTACGGCTGGGTACGCATACTATGGTTCAAATGGACAAATTTACAAAAACCAGACTACAGACGGAAACAATGACAAAAACCAAATCAATAACAATAATAATAATAAACCAAATATTCCAAATAACAGTTCCCGTAATAATAATAACAATAACAGGCCTAATAATAATAATCAAAATGATAATAGACAAAACAGGAATAATAATAATAACAACAACAACAACTATCATAGGTTTAATAATAATGCTAGTAACTACAATAATAACAACAACGCTAACAATAATAACAATTATCACAATAGATTCAACAACAATAACAACCGATTTAATAATAATAATCAACAAAGCGAACAACAAAGACGACCTCATGAACACAACTACAGAGTTCATCAAAGCGAAACCCAATATCCATATAATCCTAACGCATCAGGAAATCCTCGGTATTTCGAACGGCAACCATCGCCAGAACCCATGGACATAAATATTACTGAAATGGCACAAAATTTTCTTCCACAAGCCTCGGACGAAAATTACCTTATATAGTTGTGAAGACAAAGACAAAACCCTTAAAATTTATCATAGATACCGGAGCTACACACTCTATTATAAACCCCGGTCTCTGTCATCCTAAGTGGAAAATAAATACACCAGATACAAACTTAAAAACCCTCCAACATGTTATTAATATTCACGAAAAAGTCAAAATTCCGCTCTTTGAAGAATTGGGAGACAAGGCTCAAGAAATTGAACTATTCGTCTGTCAATTCCACGAATTTTATGACGGAATCTTAGGCAATAATGTACTAAAACAACTCGATGTAATTATAGATTATAAGAATCAAATATTACGCGCCGGAGAAAAAACTATCCCCATCTTCTTCGAAATCAAAGAAGATGAGCAATATTGTCTCTTTAATAGGGCCGGACTCTACGAAGTATCCGTGCCTGTAGACCAACAACACGGTCTAATACACCTCCCTGGAAAGACTTCCAAAGATGGAAAAGTCCAACTTGAGGAAGGTATTTACGACGCAGTAAATTCTAAAGTATTAGGTTTAGTAAAGATACTAAACGAACATCCCACAAAAGTTAAATTTACCCCACAAGAAACCACACCTGTAACCTTCGAAAACTTTAATGTAATTGATAACGAGGTTAAGGGATCTTTCTCCATTTCTGAACAGATTAGAATTGATCATCTGAATAATGAAGAAAAAGGTAAATTACTGCCATTAGTAAAGAAATTTTCAGACATCTTTTATAACGAAGAGTCTGATTTATCCTTCACTAATTTAATTAAACATGAAATTCGCACCTCAAATAATATCCCAATATACGCAAAAACATACAGGTATCCGTATATTCACAAGGAGGAAGTACGGAAGCAAATCAAAGAAATGTTAGAGAAACGTATCATACGACCTAGCAAATCACCCTATTCAGCACCAGTTTGGATCGTTCCAAAAAAAAATGGATGCAAGTGGGAAACCTAAATGGAGACTTGTAATAGATTATCGAAAACTCAACGAAGTTACGATCGATGACAAGTACCCCATTCCCAATATCGAAGAAATCTTGGAAAAACTGGGAAGAAGCCAGTATTTTACCACGCTAGATTTGGCAAAAGGTTTCTATCAAATAGAAATCGAAGAAAAGGATATACATAAAACCGCCTTTAGTGTCGAGGGTGGGCACTATGAATTTCTACGAATGCCTTTCGGGTTGAAGACAGCCCCTGCCACATTCCAACGTCTTATGAATTGCATACTTGCAGATTACATAAACAATATATGTCTCGTATATTTAGACGACGTAATAATATTCTCTACTTCTTTGCAAGAACATGTTGATTCACTCAACAAAATATTTACTAGATTTAGAGAAACTAATTTAAAGGTACAATTAGATAAATCTGAATTTTTCAAACACGAAACCAACTTCCTAGGCCATGTAGTCACCAGAGAAGGAATTAAACCCAACCCGCAAAAAGTTAAATGCGTTCAAAATTTTCCTATACCTAAAACCCCGAAACAGATCAAACAATTCCTTGGTCTGGCTGGGTATTATCGTAAATTCATAAAAGATTATTCCCGTATTATAAAACCCATGACAAAATGCCTCAAAAAGGATGCTAAGTTAGACATACAAAATCCAGAATATATCCATGCTTTCGAAACGATCAAGAATCTTTTAACAAACGAACCCATTTTAGTATATCCAGACTTCAATAAAATCTTCACACTTACAACTGATGCTAGTAAATATGCTCTTGGTGCCGTCCTATCTCAAGAAGGACGACCAATTAGTTACGCTAGCTGCACACTAAATGACCACAAAATTAACTATAGCACCATTGAGAAAGAACTTCTCGCTATTCTTTGGGCCACAAAATACTACCGCCCATATCTTTTTGGACGTAAGTTTATAATTGAAACTGACCATCGACCTCTCACTTGGCTCTTTTCTATAAAAGAGCCCAACTCTAAACTCGTAAGATGGAGACTTAAACTTTCAGAGTTTGATTACACCATCAAATACAAGGAAGGAGCAAAGAACGTAAATGCCGACACTCTGTCCAGGATACCTAAACCAGAAATAAACTTAGTCGAAAATCAAACTATAATCCCAACGAGCTCTTCTTGTATCAACGTTTTCAAAAACCAAATAATCATAAATAAATCAGACTCAGGCTCCCTTAGAATTAAAAAGAAAAAAATCTTCAACAAAAACAGGACTACTATCAACGCCAAACAGCTGGATGAGCAAGACGCTATCACATTGCTAAAGAACCATTTTAATCCCAATGGATTAAACGCTATTCTAATTGAAAACGAAGATTTCTTCCAAAACATATATTCCACATTTAGCAACAATTTTATTACCGATGGAAAATTCAAAATCATTAGATGTAACGTCCTCTTAGAAGACGTAACAGACGAAGAAAACCTAGCCAAAATTATAGAAGAAGAACACCTTAGAAATAATCATAGAGGAATCGAAGAAGTGACTAAAGAACTCAAACTAAAATACTACTGTCCGAAACTGAAGGATAGAGTCACAAATTTCATAAATAACTGTGAAATATGCAATTGCGAAAAGTACGTCCGAAATCCACCTAAGCCCCTATTCAAACTAACAGAAACTCCACAAAAACCTGGAGAAGTAATTCATGTAGATGTGTTTTACACATTAGAAAAATTTCTATTCTTAACAATAATTGATAAATTCTCCAAGCATGCATGTGCTATTAAAATTATTGGAAGAACTTGGACCGAATTTAAGAGAGCTCTTGCCTATTATTTCAGTCAGTTTGGTACAATAAAAGAAATAATAGTTGACAATGAGTTAGGGTTTAAAGCAATCCCTTTGAGAGAATTTCTATCAAATGAAAAGGTTGAAGTTCATTATACCTCTAGTAGCAACCATACTTCCAATGCTGATATAGAAAGACTCCACAATACCATCAACGAACACATTCGCCTTCTCAAACACGACCCTATTAATAACCAGAGTACAGTAGAAGAAAAAATTCTGAAAATAATTACCTTTTACAACAACACCATACACTCCTCTACAAACAGGAAACCCATTGACTTCATCAACGGTAATATCCACCAAGATGAATATCCCGCAATCCACGAGATAATCCACCAAAGAAAACAAAAAATAATTGATAAGCTCAATCGAAACCGAGAAAATGTGGAAATAGATACCGGTCCAAATTTTATTAAGGAAACCAGAGGAGGTAAAAATCACACTAAATTTAGGAAAATTAACTCTGAAAAAATAGACGAAGACCACATTGTAGACACAAATAACCAAAACAAATACTTTCGCACTCACATAAAGACAAAAAAGAAATACCAAAATATAGAACACCCAACCATAAAAGCAAAACCTAATAAGAAACATAATAAAAACCGACCCTCGACTTCTAAATCTACCACCAATAACTAAAACCCTTATGCATGTCATTCTCCCAGGAAAATGTTGTTACTACCTATAGTATCCTTCTGGAATGTACCACAAACCCATCGAATATCACAATAACGTGCTACACATTATTCAAACCAATTCCAACCACTCAGAATAGGTCCTTGTTATTGAATTACGATCTCTACGATCTCATTTTTAAGTAAACCCTAATGAAAAAAAAAAAAAAAAAAAAAAATATATATATAATAATTTAGAAGAAGTAAAAGATGTATGCATAAAAAAAAAAAAAAAAAAAAAAAAAAAAAAAATATACCATAGAGCCTAATAATATAAATTACACTACAAAAACGTTTGAAAAAAAAAAAAAAAAAAAAAAAAAAAATCATAAATCATATTACGGATTTTAATCTTTAAATTACAGTTACTTTTTCAAAGTATACAATGAAATAGTTTTTCAAAATTAATTTTTATATCAAAATCGTAGATTTGTATTTGAAGCAAATTGATAATACAAATACTATTGATAACTTTGTATTTAGAACAAAACTGACAATATTATAAGTCTGGGGTCAGATTTCATGATTGTAATTGCAATAATTTTTGTAACAGTCGCACACCTAAACCGTAATTAGCTATTTTCGTCGGAGCCTCAATCTAACGGTGGGGGTGTTACATATCCTTCATGTAAATTTCGCACATATGTTTCCGCTACATATTACACCTCTCATTAAATAGACTTTTCAATGTTATAAAACCATCACATTTTTCCGATCGTATTTAGCGCGGCAAACATCCTTAGATCTTTTCAATGTCATAAAACCATCACATTTTTCCTTTCGTATTTAGCGCGGCAAACATCCTTAGATCTTTTTACCGTCATAAAACCTATCCTAATCCTTTAACACATGTGCGAAATAATTAACTAATAGATAGGATATTGAGGCGACTGCATAGGTATATAAGAAGTTAGTTCTCAAGTCTACATTAGTCTTAAGAAAGATTCCAAACGGAACATGTAAATAATTAATCGTGGAAAAAAAAATAAAGTTGAAGATAAACTTGTGTTGCGTTTTTTTTTTGTGTCCGAGGAAATCATTAATGTTATACTCGCAATCTTTTTTGTTTTTATTATAGTACTCCAGTCTTTTGCTCTGTATGTTTAAAATCCTGTTTCTAATATCTTTATATTACGTTGGTAAAATAGTGCCATTTTCAAAATCTATTGGTCGTTCATCAGTTGTGCTATGAATAGAATTGTTTTAGAATTAAACCGCTTCGTGAACACAAATGGGTTTCGTTTTATCCTGTTTGTTTATTGCAGTCATAATTTTCAAATGCTCGTTAAGGGTATTATGAAACCTTTCGATATCACTATTTCCAGTTTTTATATTTGGTGTACAAAAGTGAAGTTGAACTCCTTCATTTTGTAGAAAAAACTGCAAATTATTTTGGTAGGCTTATTATTTATTCTTTATTACTACGATGAGCTATGCTTATATTGTATGCTAACTAATTTTTTGAGGAATAAAAAAGATATATATGAAAATGCAACTTGTTTGTAAATATGAATGTTTACACCTATTATATTTATATGAGTAAAAAGAGGAGTATATTGGACAGAAATTATGTAAAAAGCCTAATAGCTCCTTACTTTTAAAGTACAAATGGCCTACTTTTGTCGCACGTTAGACAATATGGGAGCAAATGGGACAAAATATGGGCCAAATGTATTTACAGAAAGTTGTTATGTCCTGAAATTTCAGGCAACTTATACTACTAAAAAACTGAGGCTTAGTCAAAGTAATGGTGAAATTGGTGAGAAAAACTTTGTCGTTGTGCGAAACGTCGAGCGAAACAGAAACAAACCACTAACCTTTGACTTCAAACATTTGTAAAGTCCTCAGCCTATCACTAAACACAAACATTAGTTATTCTTTTCGCGAAAAAATATGATATCTCGAAAATTTTTTTATACTTTTCCGACATGGTCCCCACACTTAAGCACGGAATTCCCATACCAAGTTTGTCGACGATTCGACCAACTTATGGGCATATGTGTATGACTCCCAGGCCTATTATTACAAACGGCCCCGTTACTGATTAATATCAAGTGTAGCAACTATGTAGCTGTCATCGCGATTCGCCGGAATAGCTTGAGACCGCAACGTAATGTTCGCAAATACAAATCCCTTATTTTTAAAACTTATATTTGTCGTGTTTGGAAAGTAGTGTTTTAAGTGATAGCGTTCTGCTTGTCTAGCTGTTTGCTATTTCGAATCGTCCTATTTCCTTCAAAGAAATTTATTTATTGAGTTCGCAGGGAATATTATTGCTTTATAATAATTTGGCTTTTGAATACAATAATACCAAATCTACTATAAAGATTAATTTCGAAATTTTGGCTGGATTTATATTAGGGATAGAGATTCTAGAATGAATGTCAGCTGAGAGTTTTTTTTTATGAACGGCGCAACGGTTTGACGAAGGAAAAAAATTGCTAGAGAAAAGATCCTCTCACTTTCGGCGGCACCAGCCAATCAAGTATTCCTTTTTTGTTGTTGGGATCGCCCGCTGTAAAGTAGCGCTTGGTTCTATTTGTTCGCTAATTTCAGCATATCTTTTCGTCTCTATACGTACACCAGCCATTTACGGTGCAGCTCCTTATTTAGAGCTTTGCTCCATGTCTCTGCGCCATGCTTAGACTGAAAGATACACAATAAGAATTTGTATTTTACTCTGTCTCCCAACATGAGCCATGAGTTGACTGATTGTGAAGATCCCTGCCCTGAAATGGCCTTATCTGCCATTGCTCTGATTTCATCAGAAAAACTCAACTTGACAGTTAGTTTCGACTTTACTAATGTATACCCGACCCTGATCGTTCTTTCTCTAGGGATTCTCTTCTTTTTCAGCATGACTTCAGTTTTCTCTAGCACAAGGCTAAATCCATGAAATCCATAAGACTCCTTCCCGTTACAATAACGCGTTGACCCTGAATTGCGTATGATCGGCTGTGCGCCATTGGTGAAAGTAAGCCCTCTGTTGCATCACGGAATGAGTGCTAAGTTGTTGTTGTTGCTATTATATTTTAACAATTTAAAGTACTTACACAAAAAAATGCATATAAAATAAAAAGTGAAAAAAACAGACAAAAGTGGAAGTGAAATTTTCCGCAGTTCTGATTAATTATAATCAGTATCAAATTCTTCGGAATCACTATCAGAATGCCGATCAGATTCACTGCATTCACTACCGTTACTTTCAGAACTTTCAACAGTATCTTCTTTATCTCCTTTAGAACCATCCAAATTCCTTCCTCTTTCATGTGGTAGTATTCTAGGTTCAAAGGTTGTTGGAGCTATAATTTCTAAAAGGCCCCATAATTTTGTGACATGTTGTTTTTGGAGTAGTACGCAAACTTGCAATAAATGGATCAGATGAGTTCAACAATCTTTTAATCAAATCTGGATTAATATCGATTCTAGAAGTTTTTCGTGTGAAAGCTCTCTGAATTTACTATTGTGTTTGTTTCGTGTCTCTTGGGCTTCTTCGGACATTTGACCAATTGGTAAAGCACATGAACCGACTATGTCTTTTCCGTTGAAGAGAATTTTATGCACGCTTACTGGCATTCGGTACCGTGAATACTTCTTGATGTATAATTCCCTTGTTGATTTGGAGTATTCATGAAATTTGCCAACATTTATTGAAAATCCACTGTTTATGGCCTCTAAAATGACACGAAAGCGTTTGTTAAGCTCAAAATTGACACCAGTGATTTTGGCTGACTTTTAATCATTTCGGAAAAATTTACGGGCTATATTTCATCATATAACATCATTCGTATGTCCTGCTTGTTGTTTTGGCATACCTACTAAAAGACCCAATACTCCTAAATTTTTCTTGTACTAATTCCGTTTTTTCAGCTACTTTTGCCTTGTTTACGGTTCCCCTAGCATGCGAAGTTTTTATATCCAAACGGTAGGAAATCTGCAAGATGCACTCAAATTATCTAATCCATGAATGCAGAGGAGACAGGCCCAGTGAATAAAATTCACTTTTAGCAGTCATTTTTGAAAGAAGCTCTTCGTTATTCATCTCACTGGGCTTGGCAGCACACAGGTAGCAAGTTTGTGTTCACACTTCCTTATCATTTACTATGATTTAAGTAGCAACTAGAGATGGCAGTTCATTTTTAACTCTATCAACCGCGGTGATGATAAGATTTACTGTTTCTTTGGCAAATACAAACTTAATTGGTCGACAATATGTTATAGAAGACGATGAATCGTTTTTCCAGACGATTTGTTTGTTGTTTTGCTTTCAAGACCTCTTGTAGTGCTTTGCATAATCTATTATTATTTATCCATTAAAGTATACCCATTAAAGGTCCATTAAAGTCTGAAGTTTATCATCAGCGTGTGTTTCGATGACAATAGATTCACTGGGGTAACATAATTGTTTTGCCGCTTTAACTTTGTAATAAGATGGGTACATTTTTTTTAATTCTTTTGTATGCGGCCGTGTGATGCAATATTGGTGAGTTGACATATTCGCATCAATCATTAACGCCAGTGCTTGATCTTGCGAAAGTCCACCTTGGTGTATGCTGGTTAAACATCTCCGTGTTTGTTTTATTGCTGTACCTCTTCCAGGCGAAGCAAACGATCATAGCTGAATCTCTTTTTCCCGACTGGTGAAGCTGTGCCTCATTTGCCAATGATATCTCTTCTGGACTCATCGTTTGAAGGAGATGATTGATTCGACGTCTTTTCGCTTTCGAATTAAATTTTTCAAAGTGTTTGAGTGGTCTCCCGACCCGCCTGCTTGATTTAGATTGTACAGTATTGGCAGTAGATTAACCAAAAATATCACGTAATGAAATATTTGTAAGGAAGCGTTCTTTGTGCCTTCCTGACTTGGACCACTTTTCCTGAAGTTTAATTGAAACTCTCCTGGTTTTTGCTTTCAAAATTTTCGAAACCTCAACCAAAGTAGACTCAGCACCAAATTATTCCAAAATAAATTGAAACAAAACATCTTGTCTTAATTCTTAGCCAAATATCAAAAAATGAACGACTTGAAATCTGGGAACCCATACTGAAATCAAGTGAAAGTTGTATGAGCGTCGCAAATTTGCGCCAAAAATTGACCATTTTTTCTTAGCTTACAAGTAGATATTTCAAATAAATGTCAATTGTGAAAAGGGAAATGCGGAGAAATAAACTAAAACTCAAGATAAAGCTAATGAAATTTTTTGGTTTTTCCTGAAAAAACCTCACGTCATCATTTTAATGTTCGTGATTAAAACAGAACACATATTAGCAAAAATAGTTACGGAAAATTAACTGGAGTGTTTTACAAATTCAATCAAAATAACGAATCACCACTAGCACACGGAAACGCAACGTACTAATAAGTCAACCTCACACAACTGAGTGAATAGTAGTTTGACGTTTTCCTGCAACCCTAGAAACCTGCCTGCTGTGACCTATTTATACTTGCTTTCGTTCCGTGTTTTTTTTTCGAGGAAAATGAAAAACACTACAGGATAATATGTTTAATTTATATTTAAACCCTATAAAAGCTGTCACGACATGTAAGAAAATTGAATTTTGTCCGACTTTATTGTGAAAATATTACATTGTGCGTCGACTTTTGGCTTTGTGGAGTGGTTTACTTCGCAGTAAATTTTGCGAGGAGGAGCCTTTTAGACAGTTTGAAATTTGCCATTCAAAGAAGACTGTTTGTTCGCTGCTTCGTACTTTCTCCTTTTGTCTTGGTCCTCTTTTATTAAATCGACGGCAGATATTTGGGAGTGTTGACGGAAATCACTAGAATTTCGACCGAGTGTCTAGCCTTTTACTTTTCTACCGCTTTAAGCCACTTGAGTCTGTAGAGCTCTTTCATTATTTATCTATTTTTCATTATGTTTATATTTTTCGAACATTACAGCAAGCTTTGGGGTCCTTTATAATTCCCTGCCTTTCGCATGAGGCGTGTTTCGTCATAAAGTTGCATTTCAATCGACTTATACTAGTTTTGAGGTGTGCTTTTTCTGTTTGTACCAGAATATGGAGCATATATTCCCAGGTATTTGTTGTTCGTACTTTTCTTCTATTTTCTGGTATCGATGTACAGCAGGTATCTATACTAGGGTTGGTATTAGCCTTCATGGGGAATGGTGCTCAGAGCCAGAACAGCGCTAATCGTCCGTTTGCCTCACTGAACGTACACTTACAACTCAATGGTGCAACCTTCGAAAGTACTCTTAGTTACGCCAAGGTTTTACTAGAATGGAGACTGTATAGTACTTATATTGAAGCCCCACGGGAAGCTTCAGGACGTTGAACTTAATATTAACTTCCAGAATACTAATGTCGACCAGCATTACCCTTGCGGATTTCCTTATATTGAATAGAATAAACGAATTCAGATAATTTGAGTCTCCATCAGATTTGCTTTTATTGAAAATGCTCAAGCCAATGGTCTAAAATCTGTTGCCATAATAAATTTCCTACCGAAGAAATATGGGTCGACGTATTTATAAAACTATAAATCTACATAATACCAAATGATATCCAAAAGTCTTTTATGCGATGGATAAATAAAATAAAACAACGTCCTCTAAGTAAACTAGACATAACTTGTTTATATAGTCTAAAAGTATTGTGACATGTTCGGAAAAGGTTACGCGCCACTGTATTCGATACCAATGCATCGATAATTCTCGAAAGCATAAACATGAACATGTCGCGTGCATTGAGTACAAAAAATCCGGGTGCAAGTGACTCAGCGCGTCAACACGAGAACAATCCACATGGAAGATTCTGGGTTGATTGGTAGTTGTATAAAAGTGACTACGGCGAGCGACGAAGAGAGTATTGTGAATGAAGTGAAGCACCGAGCGACAGTGCGCGATAAAAATAGTGCAGTAAATGTGTGGTGAAGTAAAATCATATTCGAATATAAGTGATTATAAAAGTGATTGATTAATTAGTGTAAAGGTGAACTCATAAAAGTGAAATAGTGGTTCAGTGAAATAATTGTAAAGTGTTTGAAATTTTGAGAATAAAATTTTAAGCACCTAATTTTAAATTATTCGGTGTGTTTTATTCACTATTGCTAATATTTGCGAAGAGAAAACAGGTCGCGCACCTGTCAAAGCGCAACAGTATGTTGTTTTGTGAATTCGGTGTTCGCTGGCTGCAGCCTAAACGACATCCAAAAAAATTATGGGTATCTTTATCTAATATCTCTAGTTGATAGAAAATTATCTCCACAATGAAATAATCGGTTTTTGTAATTACTTATAATTATAATTAATTAATATATAAAATTAATTAATGTGATTTGTTATCCATGCAACCATCTGTAAAAGACTCAGAAATAGTTATTTCGACAGACAGTCGCCGGGAAAATTCCTAACAAAAATTTTCGCATCATTATTATATAAATAAGCAAATCGTTTTACACCACCACATACAGTTTCTCGATCCATTAAATCTTTGGTTTTTATTCTAATTTATTTAGTAGCTAGTTTCCACCTAGGAACTTGGGACGCTACAACAATGAACGCGTAACTAAGTATCAATACGGTAAAAGTACACATACGAGTCGAGATACACATTGAGACAACACGGGATGTAGGCGGTTGGAGAAGCGTTTTACAGATAGTGCTAACCTTGAATTTATTGTGTAGAATTAAAGTGCTACGAATATTATTGCAAATAAAGTTAGTTTTTTTTTATAAAAGAAATACAGTTGTTTTTGTTTTACTTGCAAACGTTGTAATTTGTAAAATTGTTATTTAAAAAGTCGTTACTGTATGAATCGGAAAATTTCCATATAAATAGTTTATTAAGTTATTTTTTCATCTAAACTTTCAATTTAGACGACAAAGGTCTTGATTTATAATGGAATGAGTGACCTATAGAATAGTGAGTTATATGTTATCTTACTTTTTCTCTGTTTTGATGGCTCTCATTTCTTTCGCATTATTGATGTAGATCTTCTTCATAAGTTCCAAAGATAGGACGTCTTGTACGTCTCTTTTTTGTCTCTTGGTTTAAAACTTGAACGTATTTGATCTCCTGTGCAATAAGTTTCTTCAAGTTAGCGTTGTTCATTTTAATAAGTCGGCCATGTTGACATCAGTGACTTTAAGGTCGTGGCGAAGAATTCAATAGATAGAATGTATATACTGTGATATTCTCGCATTAATCAATTTCGCTTCTTAACTTATTTGGGATGCAGCTAGAATCGCTCACATATACGAAAATATTTTCATTACATATAACTTATTAATTTATCGTTTTACATAAGTTTCATATGCCAGAAATCCATATGCATATCCATTTTCATGGAATTAATTATTTCAGTTTAGTTTTCCTATTCACTATATTTGATATTGCTAATTCTTCTTGAGATCATAATAATCGATGCTGCACGTAATCCACTTCCAAACTTTTCTTAAAAACTTTTTGTTTCTCTGGAGTGTTATTTTCATAAGGGTTTCTGTTTCAACTAGTGTGCCACTTCCAGCGAAAGTGGTGTCCTTGGTTCGTAAAGGAGCTTTGGAGAGGGTATCAGCAACTGCTTTTGATTTCTCAGTTTATAGTGAAACGGGTAATTTCGAGGATAGCTTTTCATTGCTTGATATTCAAATTATTTTTTTTATTACCAAGGGCATATGTTGACAGTAGTCCGTGAAAGTATTGATCTTTCTGAATCTTTCTGAAGTAAAGGAAAATTCTAAGGGATTTAAGTGCCCAAATTATCGCCAGTTTTGCTTAGTTTGCACGATAGTAACAGGATGAGTCTACCCTGCTGTGATAAAACATCGCTGCGTGCATATTGTGACGCATCTGTGATAAAATTAAATTCAGTCTCGTAATTAGAATTGTATAATATGAAATTTTAGTCAAAGCCAAATTCGGGGTCAAAGAGTTTTTTTACTTCTCAAAAGCTTCAAGTTAATTGAATACTAATTTTGCGCCCTCTCTTCAGCTAGAGGCGTCTCTAATAACTGCATATAACTGTTAGTTCTATTTGGTTTGTATGTAGAGGAAACTTTTAAATTGCTTCTAATTTTTGGGGGTTAATCTTATGCCATATCAGGATATACCAAAGATTTTCTATTACATATTTCCTTCGAAACTCACACTAATCTTCAGATAAGCCTCGTTAAGAGTTATATCAATTATGAAATACGATGTCTAAACATGCCTCGTTATTACATTGGATTAAAATATAATAAATGAAGACTTTGCATCTCTCTCCGACGTGTTTGTTTCGATATGTCACCCAAGGCTGCCTGGAAAATCGATGTAGCGTACTTATCGAAATAAGTGTTGCTAATCGATAATAATATCTTTACAGTATCTTCTGGCTTAAGTGGCATCTGAGGAAAACCGCATTTAATTTGCATTACTGTGAAATATGCATTTTACCCTAAGTCAACCAGAATTCTATGTGTGTCGAGAATGGAGCACTGTTGAGAGACGGTCTACACATTTGCTCTCCTTAATCATCCGACTTCTTTGATATAACCCATTGAAGCGCATTATATGCAGACTTAGAAGGTTTCATTATACCGTCTCCCAATCATTTACCTGTTTCTTTTCTGGCGTCGGTTTTCAATGCTCTAGCGTAAGGATATGGTGTAACGTACATTGTTTTTGATTTATGATCCTGACTTCTGGAATTCAATTCGTCGCAATAATTATTCATAATTGATATTTTTAATAATTCACAATTGTAATAGAATTTTCTGATGTGTATTGAATAGCGAATATTGCAAGTGAAGAAGTGGCTTTAAACTTTTACTACTCAGAATGCCCCTGGATTATTGATGCACTTTGATTGAATATTTGTTTGTGTCAATTTCAAATTATAGACAGAGTCTTTCCACTACTATCAGTGAGTGCGGACGTACGAGCGAATTTTCCGAGTGTCAGAAGCATTTAATTCTATTGTTTCATCTATCTTTCAAATTTAATAAATTAAGTGTGTCGGAATACACGAAGTGAGTGTTGATTGTTGTGAAAACTCCAACCCTGCCCAGCGCAGGAAAAGAAGTCGGGAATCATCCCCGATCGGAACGCTCCTCAGGGACAAATTCAAGATGGCGCGAAGCACATCTAAATCATCCGTGTCAAACAGATTCCTGTCATTAGCTGACCCTGAGGGTAGCAGCGACATCGGTCAACAACCCAGCATGGAACAGCAAGCTAAGGTGAGAGTTCCCCCAATCACCTTCACCGATCTTCCCCGCGATACAATTGATGCCATCCTCAAAGAGCTTAAAATTGAAAATTTTTCAATTAAATTAATCTCCATCGGAAAACGCCTTTTTCTTCATACGTATGAAGATTACACTAATATTGAAAAATATCTAAAAGCCAAAAAAGTGAACTTTTTCACTAAAAGTAGTCCTAACAGGGCTCCATGACATTCCTACGGAAAATTTCAGAAAAATCCTGAAAAACGATCATGACGTCAATTCATTCGACATAAAAAAGTTCACTTCTAAGATAGGAGGAAGTGAACAGATATTACTTGCTCTATCTACAAAGAGGGACAAAAATGGCTGATCTGAGGAAAATTAAAACAATTCTTCACACAATTGTACGTTGGAGCTACTACTCTAACAAACGTAAAGGCCCGACGCAATGCCGAAATTGCCAAATGTATGGGCATGGCTCCTCCCATTGTCATTTACCCACTAAATGTGCCATATGTAGCGGCCCTCATGAACACTCTAAGTGCACACTACGAAAAGAGCAGAGTAAAAGAATAGTATGCTGCAATTGTAATGGTCCTCACTTCTCCAATGCTCCCGAATGCAAGAGCAGAACAGATTATATCGCGCTTAAAGAAAAGCTACAAAAAAGGAGAAGCAACCCAAAATCTCAGAGAAGCTTCGATACGTTTGCACTTTCGGAGAAAAATTTCCCAAGTCTGTCTACACTTAAATATAAGACACAAACCTGTGTTGAAAATATTCCGAAATTGCCGGCAAACTTAGTGAGTACAACGAACGCAATTGGAAATAGACCTCAACCTCAACTCTCCTACAGTGCGGCGACCAAAAACACCCCAACACTGTCTGGGAAAACTTGTAATGAAGAACTTTTCTCGCCAGAAGATTTATTAAAGCTTTCTCAAGAACTGATCATAAACTTATCAAATTGTAAAAATAGACAAGATCAGTTCAACGTAATTGTTAGCATTTCAGTAAAGTTTCTTGATGGCTGAAGAATTGAAAATTCTAATATGGAATGCGCAAAGCATTAAAAATAAGAAAATCGAATTCTTTGATTTTATAGCTAAAATTAATGTTGATATTTGTATTTTAAAGGAAACTTGGTTGAGGCCGCATGATAAGCTAAGTCATGCTAACTTCCACATTTATCGATGTGATCGTAAAAATAAAATAGGTGGTGGAGTTGCAATTGCAATTAAAAAATCAATTAGGCATTCACCATTGCCCCCTTTTGAATCGTCTGCCATTGAAAACATAGGGCTAATGTTAGAAGAATCTGAAATCAAATTATACGCAGTTTACTTTCCTGGTACAAAACTCACGAAGGATAAATTAACTATATTCAAAAACGATTTAAAAAGGTTTACACTTCAAAACCAAAAGTACTTGCTCTGTGGTGATCTTAACGCGCGTCATAGGCTTTGGAACTGTGTTCGAGCTAATAAAATAGGTCAATGCCTGTATGAAATGTTGAGTGAAGGGAATATATTTATTCACTTCCCGACCGAACCCACATTCTATTCGCCTCGAGGTGCCGGATCTACCCTAGACATTATATTAGGCGATGATAGTATTGGCCCCTCCGATATTAGATTATTACAAGCGCTATCATCGCCTCATTTACCAGTGCTTTTCACTCTAGATTCAAAAGGAAGTTTATCGCAACAAACCACATCAAGCCTTCCTCTTCAAAAAAGCTGACTGGAGAAAATTTCGAAGACATGTGAACGACAATATATCGATTTCGCATAATACGTTTAATTCTCTGAACACAGCGGAAGCGGTCGATGAAAAAATCTCCGAATTTAAGCACACTATTTGGAGGGGTATAGAATGCAGTGTACCCAAATCAAATGCCAAATATACAAGCTTCGAATTAGATCAGGAAGCCCTGAAGCTTATTCGTACCCGAAATAACCTTAGAAGACAGTGGCAAAGATCTAGGGATCCGACCTTGAAGTTAGGCGTGAACTTACTCACTACAGCAATCCGGAAAAAATCTCAAACATACGGAATCAGTACTGGAATTAAATGCTCCAGAGCTTAGATTTCAACTCAAGGGGACTATGGCGATTAAATAAAATCTTCAAAAGCAAATCTCACAACCTCCCCTACCCACTTAAAGACGCAAGTGGCCAGCAGACTTACTCCTGTGAACATAAGGCAGAAATTCTGGCTGATAAATTTCATAATTAACATAAAATATCAAACTATAGGCGTAATGACATCATAGAAACGATGATAGATAACTCCGCGCAAAGTATATCTAACACGTCTAACTTGCCCGCCGGCGCCTACATCAAGACCAGAGAAATAGTTAGGCAGCTTAAAAAACTTAAAAATCGAACAGCTCCTGGGATCGATGGAATTCCTAATTATGTGATGAAAAATCTGCCAAAGAAAGGGATTGTGCTCACTTGCCTCTTATTCAATGCTTGCCTCAAACTATCTTATTTTCCACTCGCCTGGAAACAAGCTGTTGTAGTACCTCTGCTAAAGCCTGGGAAGGATCCACATGAGCCAGAAAGCTACAGGCCAATAAGCTTTTTGCCAGCCTTTGGTAAGCTATTCGAAAAGCTAATTCTCAAACGACTCACAGACTTCGTGGAAAATGCCAACATACTTCCTGACTTTCAGTTCTGTTTCAGGCACGACTATTCAACGGAGCACCAGCTGTATCGCGTCTCAAAGGACATCAAGACAGCCCTAATAGGGAAGCAATCAGTTGGAATGGTCACCATCGATATTGAGAAAGCTTTCGATAGAGCCTGGCACGAAGGTTTGCTGTACAAACTCCAAGAGTACAAAACGCCAGAATACATACGTAAATTGATAGCTTCATACCTCAAAGACAGATCATTTAAGGTAAAGGTCCGAGATAGCACCTCTACTGTAAGATGCATCCCTGCTGGTGTTCCCCAAGGCTCATGTCTGAGCCCCACCCTTTTCAATATCTACACCTCCGATCTCCCTACAAGCGAGCACTGTCAAATAGCTGCCTTTGCGGACGTACCTGTTTTTATACTTCAGGAATTTACCCAAGTACAATAACTGCTAACTTAGAAAAAATGCTTGGAAAAGTTTATCAGTTCTTTTACACGTGGAAAATAAGCATCAATATTGATAAAACCAAGGCAATATTTTTCACTAAAAAACGTAAATGTTCCTTGCTGCCTAATCGACCGATCAACTTTTTAGAAAAAATCTGCAGTATCTTGGGCTTATGTTGGACAAGAAGCTCATGTTCAAAGACCACATTGAACGAATAAGCATTAAAGCTTTTAATTCTGTACTTCAACTGTATCCACTACTCAATAGAAGGTCCCAACTGAACATTAAGAATAAGATGATAATTTTAAAAATGGTAATTCAGCCTATCATATTATACGGAGCGCCCACTTGGAGTCAATGCGCAAAATATTTGATATCAAAGCTTCAAGTCACTCAAAACAGGTACTTAAAAATGGCGCTAAATAAGCCTTTCTATTTCTCTTCACGCAAATTACATGAGCTTGCTAATATTAGCCCTATCAATAAACTCGCGCTCTCACGCAGAGATAATCTACTAGCTAAGGTAGAACACGCTTCGAACCCATTAATTCAAGCACTCAGGATTTAAATTAATAGATTAACCTTAGAGATCATGCGTCCTCAACCGAGTTTTCATAGTTATTACTAAGATTCAAAATAGTATGTAAATAAGTTTTAACATAGGTAGTAGTAGTTTCAGTTAGAGTTAAGTTTAAAAGAGGTTTTTGTTGTATTTTCCTCTACTATTATAAATATGTCATATGAATAAGTAACATTTGTGGTACAAACAGAAAAATTATGTAGATGCAATGAATATCAAATTCAGAACTCTCAATTTAAGTATTAGCTTAGTCCTGTAAATTTTTTAGAAACAATAAAGAACTTATTAAATAACAAATTATAGAGATTTTCTACTTTTTGGTCTATGTTCGAAATAAGCTACTGAAAAGCTTGCAAACCTAAAAAATGGATATCTTGGAAATCACCAGCTTCCTAGATAACTTTGCTGTCGCATTTTCTACTTTCCATATATTTGCGAGATGTTTGGGTACCTGCATCCTTTTTATGCCTCACTGCTTGGTTTGGTAATATTAGTACCAAACCAAGATTCATTGTGTACGAAAATTGGGCTGTTGTTTAGATGGATTGTTTATATAAACTATAAATGCAGCTCTGAACATGAATTGCAAATAATATTTTTTTTAAGCAAATACCTACTCACTTAATTCATTTTTCAAATAAATAATTCAATAATTTGAATCAATATTTTTATGAAGACCGTGGTATTATCTTATTTGTTCCTATATCAGAAAAATAAATATAAAAGATGTTATTTAAAAAGGTCATTTTCGTATCTAAGAATAAAAATGGACTTTAGTGGGTGTTTTGGAAAGAACTTACCGAGGAAAATCACAAAATTTTTTTCTAAATTTAAACTTCAATCTAGGTATGATTTTTGCAGTAAAATGATCAAATTTCGCGAAATTCGTTGATTTAAATTTGTTTAAAATGGATGAAAATTTATTCTTTTCTAATTACCACTTTTGTGCTTCATGTGGATTAGACATTTTGTAATACAGTATCATCAAATGATGAACAGTGATTAATTGATAATTTGAGACTATTTCAAAGACAGTACTGCAACGAAGTAAAAACTTGGACCGGTTGCAAAAATGGAATAATTTATGGATACAAAAACATCCAAGAAGATTGAGTGCTGAAAAAAAACAAATGCATTGCTATGGAATACTAATAAAGAAAGACTGAAATAGCCGGCTCAATCACTGGGAGTCGTTTTGTATCAAGAACTTATGCTCAGTTACAAAAGAAAACAGTAACTGCCCATTAGAAAAATTCTTGATGATGTATTTTTGGGGAAAGTCTACAGTTAACCTAACCACATTTGTTTTGGTAAACATAATTAAAAATTTTAAAAAAATATAAAAAAATAAAAAAAAATTTTCCTGTATCAAAATTTTTGCATCAAAATCATTCCTTTCTCCCACGTTCCTTACTTGACAGCGGCGAAAATGTCGGAAATACCAAATTTTGTGAACAGCGCTGCTCGTGAGTGTTTGCCAATATCACTGCAATATTAAGGGTTTCCGCTTCCTCCATGATTAATTTAATTTTTTCACTTTTATGATTAATACCTGTGAGTTAACAACGAAACTTCTTAGAAAGGAATAAAATTTAAGTTACTACTCTACTATAATACTCTACTCTACTATAATCTCTAACGATCGTTTAGCTATTTAGTTATTTTTATTTGGGAAAGTTTTTTGAGTGACATTAAAGACATTGACATTAATGACATTAAAGTTGCTGACTAAACAAAGTCCAGTGCAGGATCAATTAAATGAAATAAACACAATAAAACTTTTCGATAATGGTTGAATTCTTTTTGAGCAATCGAATATTCAATAAGTCATTCGATACACAAGGTAAGAGGTTAGCTTCAGGTCACTTTTTTGAAGATATTCCCCATAACTTAACCATTTTTTAATTGCTAACATTGGCTCCTAGATTTTCTTTTTAGAATTTCCTTGAAATAATCTTCCTTGAAGTAACATTTTGTGATTGTAACTCTTCATTTTCTTCCTTCCACTTTTTTTCTTGTTGTTGCTATTTTAATTTCTTGGAGTTGGATTCATCATTGCAATTTATTTTATATATTCATCCACGTTCGTTTTGACTGTCCCCTTAAGCTTTTTAACTATTTTTACAGTTGCATCGAAATCATCGTCTTTTTCAGTTTCTCTTAAATCTTATATTTTTGCTTGTGACAATCGATGTTACCCTTTTTAACACTTTAGAAATTGAGTCAAGTACTCAAAATGAATACCGGATCATTATGTTTGAAAAACCAGAACAATGAGTAAAAACGTACAGAGGTACACACACTTACTTACTGTTGACTCGTTTTTCGGCAATAAGCGAGAAGAAATATATGATCTAAGCATATGTTATCGATCAGAATTTTATATAACAAGAGACTTGCCACCAGAACAAGCCACCAAATAAGCTATATTTAAACAAAGATGTGCCATATGTAGCGGCCCTCATGAACACACTAAGTGCACACTACGAAAAGAGGAGAGTAATAGAATAGTATGCTGCAATTGTAATGGTCCTCACTTTTCCAATGCTCCCGAATGCAAGAGCAGAACAGATTATATCGCGCTTAAAGAAAAGCTACAAAAAAGGAGAAGCAACCCAAAATCTCATAGAAGCTTTGATACGTTTGCACTTTCGGAGAAAAATTTCCCAAGTCTGTCTACACTTAAATATAAGACACAAACCTGTGTTGAAAATATTCCGAAATTGCCGGCAAACTTAGTGAGTACAACGAACGCAATTGGAAATAGACCTCAACCTCAACTCTCCTACAGTGCGGCGACCAAAAACACCCCAACACTGTCTGGGAAAACTTGTAATGAAGAACTTTTCTCGCCAGAAGATTTATTAAAGCTTTCTCAAGAACTGATCATAAACTTATCAAATTGTAAAAATAGACAAGATCAATTCAATGCAATTGTTAGCATTTCAATAAAGTTTCTATATGGCTGAAAAATTGAAAATTCTAATATGGAATGCGCAAAGCATTAAAAATAAGAAAATCGAATTCTTTGATTTTATAGCTAAAATTAATGTTGATATTTGTATTTTAAAGGAAACTTGGTTGAGGCCGCATGATAAGCTAAGTCATGCTAACTTCCACATATATCGATGTGATCGTAAAAATAAAATAGGTGGTGGAGTTGCAATTGCAATTAAAAAATCAATTAGGCATTCTCCATTGCCCCCTTTTGAAGCGTCTGCCATTGAAAACATAGGGCTATTGTTAGAAGAATCTGAAATCAAATTATACGCAGTTTACTTTCCTGGTACAAAACTCACGAAGGATAAATTAACTATATTCAAAAACGATTTAAAAAGGTTTACACGTCAAAACCAAAAGTACTTGCTTTGTGGCGATCTTAACGCGCGTCATAGGCTTTGGAACTGTGTCCGAGCTAATAAAATAGGTCAATGTCTATATGAAATGTTGAGTGAAGGGAATATATTTATTCACTTCCCGACCGAACCCACATTCTATTCGCCTCGAGGTGCCGGATCTACCTTAGACATTATATTAGGCGATGATAGTATTGGCCCCTCCGATATTAGAGTATTACAAGCGCTATCATCGCCTCATTTACCAGTGCTTTTCACTCTAGATTCAAAGGGAGTTTATCGCAACAAACCACATCAAGCCTTCCTCTTCAAAAAAGCTGACTGGAGAAAATTTCGAAGACATGTGAACGATAATATATCGATTTCGCAAAATACGCTTAATTCTCTGAACACAGCTCAAGCGGTCGATGAAAAAATCTCCGAATTTAAGCACACTATTTGGAGGGGTATAGAATGCAGTGTACCCAAATCAAATGCCAAATATACAAGCTTCGAATTAGATCAGGAAGCGCTGCAACTTATCCGGACCCGAAATAACCTAAGAAGACAGTGGCAAAGATCTAGGGATTATAGCAATCCGGAAAAAAATTTCAAACCTACGGAATCAGTACTGGAATCAAATGCTCCAGAGCTTAGATTTCAACTCAAGGGGACTATGGCGATTAAATAAAATCTTCAAAAGCAAATCTCACAACCTCTCCTACCCACTTAAAGACGTAAGTGGCCAGCAGACTTACTCCTGTGAACTTAAAGCAGAAATTTTGGCTGATAAATTTCATTATTACCATAAAATATCAAACTATAGGCGCAATGTTATCATAGAAACGATGATAGATAACTCCGCGCAAAGTACAACTAACACGTCTAACTTGCCCCCCGGCGCCTATATCAAGACCAGCGAAATAGTTAGGCAGCTTAAAAAACTTAAAAATCGAACAGCTCCTGGGATCGATGGAATTCCTAACTATGTGATGAAAAATCTGCCAAAGAAAGGGATTGTGCTCACTTGCCTCTTATTCAATGCTTGCCTCAAACTATCTTATTTTCCACTCACCTGGAAACAAGCTGTTGTAGTACCTCTGCTAAAGCCTGGGAAGGATCCACATGAGCCAGAAAGCTACAGGCCAATAAGCTTTTTGCCAGCCTTTGGTAAGCTATTCGAAAAGCTAATTCTTAAACGACTCACAGACTTCGTGGAACATGCCAACATACTTCCTGACTTTCAGTTCGGTTTCAGGCACGGCTATTCAACGGAGCACCAGCTGTATCGCGTCTCAAAGGACATCAAGACAGCCCTAATAGGGAAGCAATCAGTTGGAATGGTCACCATCGACATTGAGAAAGCTTTCGATAGAGTCTGGCACGAAGGTTTGCTTTATAAACTCCAAGAGTACAAAACGCCAGAATACATACGTAAATTGGTAGCTTCATACCTCAAAGACAGAACATTTAAGGTAAAGGTCCGAGATAGCACCTCTACTGTAAGATGCATCCCTGCTGGTGTGCCCCAAGGCTCATGTCTAAGCCCCATACTTTTCAATATCTACACCTCCGATCTCCCTACAAGCGAGCACTGTCAAATAGCTGCCTTTGCGGACGATACCTGTTTTTACACTTCAGGAATTTACCCAAGTACAATAACTGCTAACTTGGAAAAAATGCTTGAAAAAGTTTATCAGTTCTTTAACAGGTGGAAAATAAGCATCAATATTGATAAAACCAAGGCAATACTTTTCACCAAAAAATGTAAATGTTCCTTGCTGCCTAACCGACCGATCAACTTTTTAGGACAAGCCATACCATGGTCAGAAAATCTGCAGTATCTTGGGCTTACGTTGGACAAGAAACTCATGTTCAAAGACCACATTGAACGAATAAGCATTAAAGCTTTTAATTCTGTAATTCAACTGTATCTACTACTCAATAGAAGGTCCCAACTGAACGTTAAGAATAAGATGATAATTTTAAAAATGGTAATTCAGCCTATCATATTATACGGAGCGCCCACTTGGAGTCAATGCGCAAAATATTTGATATCAAAGCTTCAAGTCACTCAAAACAGGTACTTAAAAATGGCGCTAAATAAGCCTTTCTATTTCTCTTCACGCAAATTACATGAGCTTGCTAATATTAGCCCTATCAATAAACTCGCGCTCTCACGTAGAGATAATCTATTAGCTAAGGTAGAACACGCTTCAAATCCATACATTCAAGCACTCAGGATGTGACTTAATAGATTAACCTTAGAGATCATGCATCCTCAACCAAGTATTCGTAGTTATTACTAAGATTCAAAATAGTATGTAAATAAGTTTTAACATAGGTAGTAGTAGTTTAAGTTAGAGTTAAGTTTAAAAGAGGTTTTTGTTGTATTTTCCTCTACTATTATAAATATGTCATATGAATAAGTAACATTTGTGGTACAAACAGAAATAATTATGTAGATGCAATGAATATCAAATTCAGAACTCTCACTGTAAGTATTAGCTTAGTCCTGTAAAATTTTTTAGAAACAATAAAGAACTTATTAAATTAAATAATAAACAAAGATAAAACATTTATTACAACTTATTCGTGGCATGCAAAAAAAAAGAAGAATCAATTGAATCCTAAAATAGCAGAAGCACATTTTATTATTAAAGATGTGTCAGTAGTGAACTAGTTTTTTAAATCTAAAGATATTTCTTTTAAAAAACAAAATATTTTATTACTTGAAATTTCAAGTCGTCATTACTAGTAATTAAGCAACTGCTTCATTTTTTTCTTCTTTTATATATTATACACAGAAAGGTGATTCCATTCGCTACAATATATATATAAATGCAGATTAGATAGATTACGTAGAAGGTGGAACAGTATGCGGCAGGACTTGTGGGAGGTGATGGGAGAGCTTTCTCCAGACAATCTGGTCGGAGAAATGCTAAAAAGTTTCGACAAATGGACCTGTGTGGCACATTACTCTCGGGCAATACTTACTGCCAAAAAACGTAGCATGGATAACCTTGGGCGCGGGGGGTCTCCTTTCCAGCAGTCCTCCTCCATCCTGCCCCCTCCCGCTGGGGGGAGATTTCACTTGGCTGACGGCGCTCTAGGGCGAAGTAAAAAGAGGCCTAGCCCGAATTAATGTGTCAAACGGTTCCAGGCTAGAGTCTCTTGACAGGGGGGGTGTTTAGTGGGTAGTCTGGTAGCATGCGCTCCTAGGAGTCCCACACTCCGGGCGTAAATTGCCTTCACCCCCCAACCCAAAAAAAAAAAAATATTTTAAGTTGCAATCATATTATTAATATAAGTTAAATAAGTATGTTGATAAATAGATAAATAATCTTTATATAAGTTGAAAGGAAATCATGAGAATAAAATAGAACTAGAATAAGGACAACAAAAAGTAAAAGGAAGGGAAACGAACCCTTGCTGTGAGTTCAACTGTGAATGGTGTCTGTTGGTTTTTTGATGGATTATCGAAGTATCGAAGAAGGAGGGCGATGGGTATCAGTCCTGCGATCACCAACCACCGATTCAGAGACAGTGCGGTATGCAGATGCAACCCGCAAAGCTCCTCGTCTCTGTACCTGGGCCAAGCGCTTTCGATACAGCTCCTTACTGAGAGCTCCGGCCCAAACCTCAGAGCCGTAAAGTAGCACTGACTGTACAGCACTCATGAGAAGTCGGCGTTTGCTCGGTGTGGGCCCACCGATGTTGCACATTAACCGACTTAAAGCTGAGACGCCTATCGCGGCCTTTTTCGCCGTTGGATCCCCATGGATCCCTGTTCACATCGTCCACAAGTTATCGCCAGCAGCTTGCCTTACTCTCATTGATGAGTCTACGGAGTTCTTTCCTCGCTGATCTGTATGCTGCTGTCCTATTGGATGCTTCCTCTACGTTTCTCGAGCGCTGAGCTGCACGTCGAAGTCTGTGACACTCGCCTCGTTTGTCTGCGATATCTTTTGACCACCAATGTACAGCAGGCCTGTCGTGTCGAGGCCTCCGTCGAGGCATAGATGAACTACACGCAGAAATGATGAGGTACATCGTTGACTCCACCATTCCCTCAACTCAACCCCTTCCGCTCCCCGAAGGGCACCCCGATGTCGTTCCGCCTTCCAGAATCACATTGCCGAAAGTCTCCACATCCATTTTTCCGATATTCCACCCGGGAGTGAAAGATCGTTGAGACGAGCGAGGAGTGGTATCGCCGATCTCAAACGCGATGTATTGGTGGTAACTCGCTGAATAATCCTTGAGTACTCTCCAGTTCAGCGTCGTCGGAGCGAGGGACTCCGAGGCGAATGTCACATCTGGGATTGTTCCTTCGCAGCCCCAACGCCGGAAGGAACGTACATTGCTGGTATTTAAAACCACAAACCCGGTCCTCGCCGACATGTCCAGAATGCGTTGCCCTCTAGAATCGGTTTGAGAGATGCCTCACTCGTTGGCCACACTGGCGTTGAAGTCTCCTGCTACGAGTACTTTGCCTTCTGTTTTCAGAACAGCATCCTCTAGCGCGTCCAGTCTATTTTGAAAAGATGGCATTGACTCGTTCGGCGTCAGGTATACGCTGAAAAACGTTATACCCGGGCACCGAATCCACACGAAACCGTCTCCTCGGCCGTGACCTTGAATCTGGAGTCGCATGCTGCCACGAACCCAAACGGCAGCAGTATGGGAGTCATCGGAGAACCAGGCTGGTGAGGTCTTATTTCGATGTTGTTCGCTCAGCAGCAGCAGATCAGCTCTCTTTTCTCTGGCGAACTGCTCTAACAAATCTTGTGCATTGATGCTACGGTTTGAATTTCAAGGGCCCTGATCATCACATCAGAGCTGCTTTAACTTTTGCTAGTGCCTCTCTAAAGATTGGGCACGCGCCTGTTCCTGCAACGTGAAGGTGCTCTATTGGTTGAGAGTTAAGATGATTACATAACAAACAGCGCGGAGGCTCATCGCACTCTTTTTTATTATGCCCAGACGCTCCACACTTAAATCAAAGCATACTACGGTCAGGGCCCTTTCAGTTCGGAGTGGTGTGCCCGTATCCAAGGCACCTGTAGCATCGTACTAAAATGGCTCGGCGACGAATTCTTCACACCACCCAGCCGATTTTTATTTTTCCTTTGGCCAGGAGTTGTGTAGCATCTTTCTCCGTTACGTCGAGTATGGCCAGCCTTTTCCCTCGGCGATTCTCTGGAGAAAGCTTTACTTTTACTAGAGTTATTCCAGGGAACTCTTTTTGAATGACTTCTTCGACCTCAGCCGGATCGGCGATGCAATCCAGGTCCCTTACTTCCAATGAAGCTCTTGGCTCCAAGGTAGAGACGGTGGCTTTTGCCCCAAGGACGTCCTTTATTTTGTCGCGGAATATCGATTTATCGGAAGAGTCCGCTCCAAACTCGACGAGTAGCCCTCCGGACCTCGTCGATCGTAGAGTTTTAATAATCGTCCCTGTTTCCTCCGGCTTGACATTCTTGCGGATATTGTGTAGAACGTCAGAATAGCTCCTTCCGTCAGTGGGTTTCACAAGAATGGCGTCCCCAAGGACTCTTTGCTTTTTTCTTGCTGGTTTTTCCACGGTATTTGTCGTTGTTTGAACAGGCACTGTTTGTTGGCTAAGCCTATGTTCGCGTTTTGCGGATTTTTTTACCGCCTTAGATATCACGAGTTGGAAGGCGTCTTTTCTTTGTGGCGTTTCTTTTTCTGGCTCAACGTTCTCTTTACGCCTTTTCTCCTGTTCGCTCTCAAGAGGGCTAGCAGCAGTCCTCTTGATACTGGGAAGGAAAGGTTGGATGACTTTAACGTGCACCGTTTGATCTGGATGTTCTTCTTCCAGCTTTTTTCAGAGTCTCCTGTAGTGGCAAACTCGATCCAAGAGGTCTTCGAGCTCAAACACTCCATTCTTTACATCTTTACTGATTGGTTTTTGCTTTATGCACGCTCGTTGCATACGTTTGAGGATCGCATAACATTTTTAGTCAACCGTTGTTCCTCGGAACGGTTCTCCACGATAACCTCCTTAACAATCAGGTCTTTTTCGCCGACTTTCTCCTCCGGGAGCTTACGTTCTATGTTGTGCGTTCCTCCTACTGAGGTCGATTCAACAGTAGAAACCTTAGGAGTGAGGTGGTCGTAAACCTCCGGAGCCGCATTTACTACCGGCCCATCACTGCTCTTTCCGTTTGGGGCTGAATGAGACCGTGGTGGTGAACGCAAGGTTTTTGCACTACGGGAAAACACGCCAAGATAATCGTTATGGTTGTCAGAATTATGTTCATCGGCTCGTTTGTTCGTCTCCTCTGCATTATTCTGTTTGGTGTTGTTTTTGTTGTTTTTCTTCATTTTGTTTTTAAGGGTCCCCCTCAGAGCCGCTATCTCCACTCGGATGTGTAGTCGCCTTAATGATCCCATGGTTATCTATGCAAGCAGGGAGGCCATGCGAGGGTTGGCACCAGCCCTTATGGAGTCAGGTGCTCAGAGCCAGATCAGCGCTAATCGGGAGTACGACTCAACCGAACCTACACCACCAACTCAATGGTGCGAGCTTTGAACGTACTCTGAGGCCTGCCAAGGTTTTATCGGGACGGAGACTGCGTGATATTAGCTTGGAGCCGTTCGCGCACGGGTTTCACCCCGGCGGTACCGCGCAGAAAGCGACTAGGTCCAGAATATCATGGCCTCCAGCCCACATGCGTCAAATAAAGTCGAGAGTCAAATCATAGTCCGGGTTCGGTGCTGTGTTCACATTAGTCGCCTCTTACGACAAGTTGGGTTACTGTGGATGTATTCTAGCCTCTCCCATCCACAGGGGAAAACTTAAATTAATAAACTTAACTTAAAATATTAAACATAACTTAATTATAAAAAATAATCTTACTTGATGTCTTTTAATTATTTATTACTACAAAAAGGGAAAACGTAACAGCCTTTGAAATGGAGTATTTTGTTAAATCGGCGTCTACAAGAAATGTTATGTGAAGTACTTTTAGCAATGAATATATGGTGTTAAGATATTTTTCACTGATCAATTTGGTCATGGAGCAGTAGTGCATGGTCTCTCGCATGTGGCTTGAACTGCGTGGGAAGAGGTTTCGACCAATACACTACAATTGAACTGTATTCAGATTTGAAGTAAAAAAGAAATAGGAGACATTTTTAATCGACGAAAAATGCAGCTTTGTGTAAAGCTTCATTAGATGATAATGTATTTATGCTCTGACGTTTTAATAATAAACGAAAATACCATGATATGTGACCTCTACGCACATTATTTGCAATATTGTTAGAATTCACATAAAAATATTTACTTACATCAGAAGCGTATTCCATTCTGTTATGCACGGGCTTCTCAGCATGTCTACTTAAAACAGTCTACAAGTAAAATTACTATAAAATATATTGAGTGCATACTCAATACTCAATACATACTCAAAACTCACTTCATGGATTTCCTTCACATCGCTGGGGTTCGGGCAAATACTCATTCAGCAAATTTATTGTGAGTTTTGTATTGAAAAATAACTTCCGAGTGATTTCTTTGAAGAAAAGTGTGACTAAATAAAATTGCCAGAAACTGCTTCCTACCATCATATCTTCGTAGAATTCTGGGTCATTTTTGCGACCATAGCTCCAGCTCAAGCTCATTCTAAAAAGAAAATGCTATATACTTATATCATCCGTTGAACTTAAACTTGCAATTTTATACAATAAAACAAATTGGAATTGCAGTTTCCCACAAAAAGTTTTTGCCTTGACATATGAGCAGGTCCTCTTGTTTGAAATGAGCTCTGCAAATCCCGGCCGAAGCCAATTTCCAATATTTTTGAGCCATTACGCTTTCTGGCATTCATCCCGAGGAAAACTGGTGACGAATATTATGAAAGTTTAAGATAATTTTTAACTTGATCTAATGAATTCAACTTATAAAACTTATGAAATCCGTTGCTAGCATCGAAAAGAATATAATGTTAATGTGCTAATGTTGAGTTAACGGGAATGTTATCTCCACACGAAGCTTGTAACTCGCATATAAACCCCCCCCCCCCCCCATGTAAAAAAACATGTAAGTAAACAAACATAAGCAAGATCGTATTTCCCACTAAATATGAATTATTTTCACTAACCTGAAGTTTTAAAAATAAAATTAAATATACTAATTCAATGAGTAAAACCTCGTGAACAAAGTCAATGGCTGTCAACTTGCCTATCAAAAGATATACCTAATGGCCGCTTACGGGAATCGTTTGCACAATTTAAAATCACTCGTTTTATTTCAAGTTTATTATGATTCTTTAAATGACACTGTCACTACTTCAACTTATTTTATGCTTCACCCTGTTGCACACTGGCGGAACTACTTAACGAAACAAATTCGAACTTAAATTCTCGAATCTAACACAATTTTTCGCCGCAAACATCAAACTTTTTGTGTTCCGCACAAATAAATTTGACGGATGCCTGACTTCGGGTAAATTTTCTTGCAGGCGAATGAACCGAACCTATGGTGTGACAACTGCATGTGTTTTATGGTTAAGTTGAGCTCTAATTTGATAACAAAATTGATTGATGACCAAGCAACGTCCACAAATTTTGCAAATTTATTTCGAAAAAATGATTCTGTTTGAGAAAATCACTGCGCGCTCAGTCAATTTTCTGGCCGACATAACCGATTAGGCATTTCTGGTTGAATGGCTACGTCAATGAACATACCAGCCGCATTTGAAGCGATGCGTAACCTTATGGGCATTTGGTGTGCTTTATGTGCTGAGTCTTTGGTCCATATGTCTTCAAAAAAGCTACTGGGAACAATATTACAGTCAATCATGACAGCTATTCTTGTTCCGAATTCGAGTCAACGCAATGCAGGGAATCGCTTATTTCAAGACGATTGAGCATCATGCCATACAGCTCGTGTAACCTTCGACTTATTGGAAGATGCACTTAATTATCGTATAATGTCTTCAGCAATGCTACTGGGAATGACATTACAGTCAGTGGTGACTGTAGTGGTGTCCACTGTAGTGGTGAATCTCTTGTTTCAAGACGATTGTGCGACATACCAGAAACCTCATGCAAACTATTTTGACTTTGGCTTATTGAAAGAAGCATTTGATCATCATATAATTACTCGTTTTTGGAACTGTGAACTAACCTGCATGATTTTGGAATTTAAAACCGCTGGACTATTTACTGTTGGGATACGTCAAATCATTCGTCTACGACCACAAGTCCGAGACGCTTTGCAATAAAAGAAAACATTTGATGCGTTATTGTCGAGATATGCTTCAATTATTTGTTAGAGTAGTCGAAAACTGGACTTCTCGTTTGGACTTCCTCCGCAACATTCATGGCCCTTACATACCCAAAATCAATATTTAAATTAAAATGACAAAGAATTATCTTTTAAATTACAGCAATTTCCAATTAAACCAATTTCATGTTAATCAAAACAATAATTTGTATTTAATTTCTTAATATTTAATTCCTTTTCATTTTCTCTGAGTTTAATTCCTCTTAAAACACCTTTTACATAGGAACAAACAACCAGCTACAAAAGGTATTGAAATTTCCTTACCGTCTTAAAAAAAAGACAAAAAACTTCAAGCCTTTGTATGGCTGAAATCAAAGAAATATTTTTAATGAAATCGTTGCTGGCGTAAAGCACAGGCTTGTGTTTTTAACATACATAATGATGGCACCATTAAAAAATCATTTTTAATTGTTATGCACTCAATTTTTGAGATATACTACACATTTCGACCGTAGTACATGCTGAGAAATTATTTCTTGTTTGTTATCATTTTTGTCAGGAACTTTACACTTGAAAGTTTTAGTTTTGAAAATACAGATGCTTTCGCATTGTCAGAAAATGAATTATGACAATTGCATAATGTATACAGTGGTGATTGCACGAACACTCATCACAATGTTGACATTTCATGCTGATTGTATCATGATGTGGGTACCGAAAAAGTAATGAGTATTCAAGGCCTACCAGCAGAAAAAATGTCTCTTGTGGTGAACATTCTAAAGATCCTGAGTGTTTAATTTAAGAAGAAAAAGCAAAAGCAAGTATTCCAGGAAAGTCGTCCTTGTATAGACCAGCAAAACAAAAATATATGTTAGATGCGACCGTTTCAAAGGCATTAAACATAAGGGAGCAGTAGTTCCTCAAGGGACAACCAAATAAAATTCACCGAAACAGCTATAGAACAGAGCTAGCTTGCAATATGTTTATTGTTTTCATGGTCGTAACTTTTTTCTCTCGCTTCCGGGCAAATCGGGATCTAACAAATCAGCGAAGAAGCTGTGTGCGGAAACAACTACTTCTACCAAAGCCACAGCTTTTGACTTTTACCACGCTTTGATATTTCACAGTGCAAACTCCACATTTGGTACAAATCGTTCTTCATCCAGTATCTAGATTGCCGCATATGACATCTCCAACAATCTCGATCGATCGACCAAATGCTCCAAATTGAAAATCCAAGTAGGGATTAACAATCATCGTTGATCAAATCATACCAACACATCCTAAGTTTCTTTACTAGGTTAGGACTTTACTGCAACTTCCGCAGTTTTGCAATCTTGGAGACCACTGGTTCAGCAAAAACTTCTCGTGTATGCACTTTCTTCGCCAATTATCACCTGTAAGTTTTGTTTGAAGGCTGCGTCTTTGCCTTGCTTTTGAAATGCACGCAGTTTGTTTCCGATTATTTCGTCAGTAACCTTGTGCAATTGGCGTTAAGAACTTTCTTCTATTTACTTGTGCTGATTTATTGCCGTATTTCATCTGTTCGACACTATGGTAAACAAAATTGTCTAAATTCTCTGCTCTCGAACCATTCGTCAGTATGTTAGGCCAGTTTGAGGTCGCTGTTTTTTTGTTTGGACCATGCAGTTTTTTTAGCTTCCTAAATTTGTAGTTCTACTACTGGTTAACAAAATTTTTTCAGTAAATTTTAAATACTGTGATAGCATTTTAATATGATCAGGCAAGATAAGATCATCCGATGCTTTGGTAGCATGAGAGACAGGCGGTCTCAGGCAATTTTTTTATCGTGAAGAGCACTGAGTTCAGAGTTCGGTTTGAAATTTTTGGATGGTAATAACAAGGCGCTGCCATATTGATGGCTTAGAATTAATAGGTAACTCGCACGCAAAATCAATGTTATACTCCGTATAAGGCCTTTCAATCAGGCCTCGTGTTAAATGATTTGAATTTGTCAAAGAATAGCAAGACGCAAATTAATGTGTCATAAGTGTAAGCCTTAGTTATCAATGGCGCTTAGTTTAAATGTAACTCACGATACTTTTTGCGGCTGTTAACACGGACAGAACATCTAAATATTCACAAAATAGACCGTACGTTTTTTCTTTTTAGAGAATGATATAGAACGATATCAAATTGTCATGTGAATATGTACAATGTCTGTACTATTACGTTTCTTTAGCTGTAGAGGTTTCTAAATACCCATTAACATTATTGTTGCCTCAGTTAAGGTTTTCTAATACATTACTTGAATGAATTTGTGTATTGTGTGCTTTTTTAAAAACATTTAAGATATAGTGCGGGTAGCTACCCATGTAACATATGTAAATAAACAACAAAAGAGAAACTCAACTGAATAAAGTGTGCTATCTTCACTATAAATGTAACTCGGCGATTCAAAAAGATGAGATTCACTTTGCTTGAAATTGTTATAAAACTAAATATAGAGGATTTAGACTCAAAACATATGATAAATGGGGAGTAAATATTATTTTTGTTGATTTCCGATAAATTGTCCAGACGTTGTTAGTACCTAGTATGTGTATAAAAGTACAATATATTTGTGATAGTTTTTGCGTTACAGCCTGCGATATGAATGGTTATACATCGACACTCGATTATTTTTAATTTTCAATAAAATTAAGCCATTGATTATGCTCCCAAAAAAAAAACATAAATTTATCGTGTACAAAAATTTTAATTGCTTAGGACAACCCAGGGCGGAGAATTGCTTATGCTATCATTTTGCTCATGAGTACACAGTGAATTATGAGTCATGCTTAACTTATTATATGCTGTAGTTTTTCGAAAAGACAAGGATGACGATGCCTTCGTTCCAAATCGCAACATCTTCGGCTTATTCTTAATCAGAGGCCAGATTTTCTTCACGTGTGGAGCGACTAGTCATAAGTCCTCCCTCAAGCGAAGATCATCGGTCCGGCATGAATTTAGAAGCTTTTAATACCACTTAGCTGAAATGCGATCGCATACTAGAGGGGAAAGCACTTTAAATCAGCAAAATCATACATAACCAGAATCAAACTTTCAAAAAGCGCGTGTTCTCGGTCGTCGAAAATTTTTAATTCATATAGTTTATGGCTGCGTGCAGAAGTTTTATTGGAAATTGAAAGAAAGTAAAGCGTTATTCATTATAACCAAAGAAATTCCACTCCTATTGAATATTTTTAAAATTATTCAAATGTAGTACAAGTTGAAATAATATGTGAAGTTTGAATTGTTTTCTATGATAAGTGAATATTTGCAAATTTTTCGTGACAAAATCTTGCTCCGTACTGAACAATATTGAGTTAAATAGTTAAAGGAATAACAAATGTTTACAATGACCAGCACTCCTTCGATTCCGCGAAAAGGAGTAGCTCCTCGTCCTCCCCGGATTATCATAAATAGTTCTCAGTCATATGGAGTACCACGGACACCAGTTGCACCCTTCATAACACCTACAGGGCCCACATTCATAGGAACAACGATGCCACCTTACACAACAAGCACAGTGCCTCCTTTTACGGCAACAACAAATGCCACCGTGCCAAATACTATAGGTGCGCCAGTATGGCCACCGTATTCAACATCATACTTTACTAAAGGCTTTGAAGGGTTTCGTGATTTTGCGATGGCTGGACTAAGTTCTGGAGAGAAATCTGCTTATTGGATATACAACAAAGTTAGCAAGCTATCAAGAAGATGGTTTACACATTTTTTCCTTTTCTCTGTTGTTTTGCTCTACAGTGCGGTTGGAGCTGTAATATTTCAAGCAATCGAAGGTAAGTTGATGCAAAAATTGATTGAGATCAACTAGGAGAAGCCATAATAGCGTTTTTTTATGAAAGATCAGGGGAGAGCATAATTAGGGACAATAAACATATGAAAGAGAAACTAAGTGCAGATTTAAGTTAAATTGCCAGGTTTTGCGTTCTGAAACTTTTTTTTTTAATAATGAATTTCTTTGAGTGTCGGTTGCGGATAGGTGATATGACGTTTTTCCACATATTCTCCGATTTAAATAAACATCGTCTTTGAACGTGCTGTATTAGAAAATAATTAACGTTCCAGATGGTGATACCTTGAGTTACTGCTGTTATTTTCTACCTTCACTCTTTAAGCAAATGCTTTTTGAAATATCCTTGTTAGTTTCGTATGGAATGTAATTAAAGTTTATTCTATTTACTAATTAGTTTAAAAGAGCTAGAAAAAGTTATCTCATAGAGTTAAGAAGTTGAATCTTCGCTTCTGATTGGAAAAAGCTTCTGGCTCAGAATGATATGAAATAGCTTGCAAAACTTTTCTACCATATGCAAAAACAATATGAGAAGGGATTTTGGAATATCATCTTAACAATATACTGTCAGCCGACTTTGACAGAAATGGCGAGCAACTTTGAAACGAAGCTAAGATTAGATATTCTTCCTTGGACATTATTTCCATTCCCACTTGAGGCCATCGATTGTAGATCACATTTGGTAATTCAGTTAACGTGAAGACAATATCCACTGAATAACTTCTCAGCCCGTTGTAAATATTGTATTGATTTTTAAAAACAGTGGAGACCCGAACTATGTTAAACGATGCAAATATCAGAAAATCTAAACTAAATTCGGTCATTGAATTTCTATGAAAATATATCATTGTATTGTAAAAATGAACACATTGTATAAATGTACACATTCACGTTGGAATAAGAGTCAAGGAAAATTAACACAAGAGTACAAACGGAATAAATTGATTTGCGTAAGTATCTCCGAGTAATTGAATTAAAGATCATATAGGGGACAATAAATGACTTTACCGTCCAGATTTTTCCGAAACCGGCAAGCATTTAGATAAATTTACAAAGAAAACATTCATTGATACTCACAAAAATGTGAACTTAACGGCAGAAACCTTCTGGAATATAAATTCTTTTCCTTTCAATAACTCAATAATCGTAATATTTCAATTCAATAATTATAATTTGTAATTTCTTGGTATTTACAGAACAATTTTATGTAATTTAAAAATTATAAATTGATATTATACGTAGTCGATTCGACATGTAATCGACTTTGATCAAATTTTCAGAAAGCCAAATGTGCACGTGGCGAAATTCTAAAACTCCACTGATCATTTTTATGATAAATAAGAGTGAAAAATTTTAAGAAAAGCATCAACCTACGCTTACGTAGATTACATCTTCTAAGAGAACTTAACAGCACGAAATATAAACACGGAGGGACATCAGCGCGAAAAAGATATTGCAAACAACTGTTTAAATTAAAAATCCAGTCGTGCATAGACCTTTAAACTGTGCAGCTGATTATAGCAGTATCAAGAAAGTGGTCCGTAATTACAAACGCCTGATTATATAACTAATGTATTCTTTCAATTCCAATTATGAAGTGCGAATAGTCAAACTTTGATTTTGAGTTTGGTAATGCCCTAATCATTAAATATAAACTTGAGTGAAAATAGTGCAACAGACAATAATCCTGCCCAGAGCAGAAAAAGAAGCCGGTGTCCGTCCCCACCTGGCAATCTCATCAGAGTTCAATTTAAGATGGCGCGAACCTCATCAAGAGCTGAAACCTACAACTGATTCAGAATTCCAGATTCCAGATCAGCAAAGAACACAGCGACCAACCCACTAATACTGCGCAACCTATTGTGAACCAAGGTCAACGGTCAGATCTGCGGCCTGCCTGAAATGTCCTGGGAAGAATTGAGCAAGATACTCAAATCGGAACGCGACGTCACTCCATTCGACGTCAAGAAATTTACACCTAGAACAGAAAAAATCGATAATGTAGAACAGAGAAAGCGATAATGTAGACTATCTTCTGTACCTTCCAAGAGGCACCAAAAAAGCGATCTCCGTAAAATAAAAACAATCATGCACACTATTGTGCAATGGAATTATTAGTTTAGCAATTGCAACAATGTAGAGAAAGAGAATTGCCTGAGAAAGGATCATCTACCCACAAGATGCTCAATATGTAGTGGTCAAAGTACCTCTTCTGCTACAAAAAAGCAAAATCGTCACGTTTATGAAAAAAACTAAATGAAAAAGTATCAGAATCTCGTATTTTCCTGCTATTTGAAAACATGCAGTCGTTTTAATAATTTTTAAGTCCGAGATTCTTTACATATCATGCCCGAGAACTACAGGCCGATCAATCTACTACCCACTCTCGGAAATTTTTCGAAATATTTCCAGCTAGCTTTCCAAGGCAGCAATATTCTGCCGAATTTCCAGTTTGGTTTTATATATGGATATTCGACCTAGCACGACAACTTTATCGCGTAACGAAATATTAACAACTGCTCTTAAGTAAAAGTTATCCGTTGGCATGGTATCACTAGATATAGAGAAAGCCTTCGATACCGCCTCGCACGAAGAACTATTCTACAAAATGATTGATCATCCCATCATAACTGGTCAATCTGATCAAATCATTTCTGAAAGATAGAAACTACCAACTCAAAGTTCGAGGATGTACCTCATTTACGAAAAATATATCTGCAGGTGTCCTTCAATATCTGGGCCCTATCTTATTCAACATGTACACCTCTAATATCCCTACTAATGCGAACTACCAATAGGAACGTTTGCTCACGATACATGTATCTACAACGCTAGCGTTGATTCCAACAACATTGTTCGAAAGAGTTTAGCCGGATAAGTATGACGAGTTGGCCCCCAAAAAGGAACCTATATCGAAACCTATGTTTTAATATCTACTTGATATATGAACGTAATTTATGTACGTTTCGCGTCCGGCTTCCGCTTTGACCTTGAGATATAGGAAAAAATAACCGTGTGCCGTATAACCGTATAAATAGTTATTCAAAAAAATATATCTCAAAAACTAATTAAGCTAGAAAAGCGAAACCAAAGCGCGGCTTTAGGTAAATTTACAGTGAATATTATATTTTTTTTTAGATTTTTAAAATAATTTTTCATAATAAAAAAAATATAAAAAGCAAATAAGTAATAATTTTTTTTTCATGTGCTCTCTATGACTTACAATCACGAAAATAATATATGTTATGCTCCTTTATGTACACTATCACGCATATGAATTGCGTGAGAAAAAAACTTGGTGCGACACTTCGATAAAAAATTAAATGTGATTCGCGTCTTGTCATGTAAAGGTATACACGTGACTACTTTTATCTATTCGTGGGGGTTCCTTCTCGTAACATGCATTCATAGAACGAAATAGTATCCTTCACCCATCTATTTAGTTATTTTGTAAGCTTCCTACTTCGTTTTAATTAATTGATAAACAGCCTAGGCCGACATTCCCAGAACTAACCATATTCATTATCTTATATTACGGTCATTTATTTTTATCCGTACAGGCGAGAAATTCCGCACATTGTGTTGTAAGCAAAGAGAATGAAAATATATTCCATATTGTTAAGAACGTCGTGGGAGATATTTAGAATCCCTTTTTTGTTTGTACTTTGTATTAATTAAAACGATGCAGCGATAAAATTTAAGTTACATTTTTAACGCAAAAACTGGATAAGTTCAGCTATCGTTGTTAATCGTTGCAAATAAGATCAAGAGTGCTAACCGCAAGAACTCAAAATGGCAATATAATTAGTAATTGTTATGAACTTTGCTGTATGGGTTAGTAAATACGTTTTGAATTTTGAATTCGATCAACATAATCAAATAATAAATGAACAATTTAATAGAGCAGAACTATAGTGAAATATTAAAGTGCAACTAACTAAGAAAACCGTTTTATTCCATATGTGTTTAGAATTTATGTTTCTTAGACGGAGTGATAAATAAAACTCTTGTTTCACTTAATAACACCAACTTTATTAATTTATTATATTCCCGGTATACAATTTATATTGTATACATGAACCGGTATTCAAAAAGTCACCCTAATGCAGCCTCACATTGGGTGATAGGAAACAGTGGTTTGTCCGTACCTTTTGACGCGAAGAAATAACTCTTTTTCTTTAAGACAATTTCATTACTATTTATATCACTCATTGCCTACTTGGTTTAATTTAATTCAATTCAAAATATCAATGCCTACTTTGTTTACTTTAATTCAATTCAAAATATTAATGCCTACTTTGTTAACTTTAATTCAATTCAAAATATTAATGCCTACTTTGTTTACAAACTTTAATTCAAAATAATTATGTCAACTTTGTTTGTATTAATTCCATGTGTGAGATTTGTATATTGTGGGATCGATTTGGGTAAGTGTAACATTTACACGGGACAGTATGCAAGTTTGTAAGCAAATAAGTTCAGACTTAGTATCACGCTGTTGTCACATATCTTTCCAACATCGCATTGTCATCGGTATTGTTCTAAGAGGTTGCTTTGTGAGTTAGATTCTTTGGAAGTTTGTTTCAAGATTCTAAAAAAGTAACAGCTAAGCCAAAAGCGTTATTAGTAATGTCGGACGAGTGCAAAAACTGTAACAAGTCCCTTCGTTAAATAAGTGTCTATAAAAAAGTTATAAGAACTGAAAAGATTGGTTTAATTTAATTCAATTCAAAATATCAATGCGTACTTTATTTATTTTAATTCAATTTGTGTGATTTGTATATCGTGGGATCGATTTGGGTAAGTGTAACACCCCCATCGTTAGATTGAGGCTCCGAATTTACGATGTTTATGGTCCATGTACACGAACATCATAATCAATGGTAATATTACTATAATATTAATTATAATATCAGAACTCAGGCTTATTATTTTGTTTGTTTTTGTCTACAATACAATTGAGTCGATATTATTTTCGTTATTTACTTGTTTCAGGTATAATTCTTCGATTTGAATATCAGGCATAATTTTAGTCTCTTTAATGGATCAAATCAATTTTGGTAGAACTACTTTATCGTATATTTCCAAGTAAACGTTCGAATAGGTTTTATTTAATGTTTTAATTTGCCAATTCTCAAATTTAATGATGAATGTTCCATGGATTGTTACGTTATTATTATTACAATTATGTTCTATTTCTTCATAAAAGTTTCTACAGATTAAAATGCCTGGTAAAATTTGTTTAATTTATTGGTAATTGAATATTTTCGTATTACATCGAGATTCCCTGGGTTCTATAATGCTTCTGCTACGTCTATCTTTAATTTCCTCTAAATAATTTTTTAAATTGTTTTAACATTTACATTATAAATTTGATTGTAGGGGCTTATTATTATTGTATTGGTATTAATGACCTATTTTGGATGGTTGGGATCGGTTCGAGAGTAACTTTCGAAAGGGTTTCCTTTGAAAATTTTGGTATTGGTAAAATGATTCTGATAATTTTATCAATCGACGAAACAACCGTTTTTATAGGTAAGTATTTGTCGAAGTCTCTAAGAGGTCTAGTTCTGGCTTGGTAAGGATGTTTTTACCCTTGTGCAGAAGGTTATCATAAGGAGTAGAGTCATTTCTGAAAGAGATATGAGATATGATTTATTTTGGTCATGGGCTGGGGGACGAGAAGTTGAAGGGTGATTTTTACTTTTCTTCTTTCTTGTAGCTTTAATTGTTGGATGATTGAAATTTGGGTTTTTCTTCTTACTTTTAATGTGAGTTCGGAAGTATTTGATTTGATTTTCAAGGTCGATTATATGCTCTTCATCTAACTTTCTTGCGTTGATTGTTCTAAATTTGGAGTGATTTTTCCCTCCTCTAGTTTCTTTAATAAAATTAAGTCCAGTATTAATTTCACTATTAGATCTGGTTTGGTTCAATTTATTGGTAGTTTTCTGTTTTTTCTGGAGGATCATATCGTGTATGGAATTGTATTCGACTTGATGTATTTTCCCATTAATTAAGTCTATTGGCCTTTTATTTGAGGTAGAGTGAATAGTGTTGTTGTAGAATGATATAATTTTAAATATTTTCTCTTCAACCGTACCCTGGTTATTAAGGTAATCATGCTTTAATAATCGTATGTGTTCATTTATGGTATTATGCAGTCTTTCTATGTCTGCATTAGAAGTCTGGTTACTGCTAGAAGTATAGTAAATTTCCACATTTTCGTTCGTAAGGTAATCTCTCAAGGGAATGGCTTTGTATCCCAGTTCATTATCAACTATTAACTTTTTGACGGTGCCAAATTGGCTGAAATAATACGCTAATCCTCTTTTGAACTCGTTCGAAGTTCTTGCGAGGATCCTTATTGCGCAAGCATGTTTTGAAAACTTATCTATTATCGTTAAAATTAATTGTTTTTCGAGTGTGTAGAATACATCTACATGGATAATTTCACCAGGTTTTTGTGGGGTCTCGGTAAGTTTAATTAAGGGTTTAGGTGGATGTCGAACGTATTTTTCACAGTTGCATATTTCACAATTGCTTATGAAACTTGTGATTCTGTCAAAAAGTTTTGGGCAATAGTATTTTGTTCTAAGTTCTCTTGAAACTTCTTCCATGCCACGATGGTTATTTTGTAAATGTTCTTATTGGATAATTTTTGCTAGTTTTTCTACGTCTCTTATATCTTCTAGTAGGGCGTCACATCTGATAATTCGAAATTTACCGTTGATTATGAAATTATTACTGAATGCAGAATGTATAATTTGAAAGAATTCTTCATTTTCTACAAAAATTGCATTTAAACCGTTTGGGTTAAAGTGGTTTTTCAACAGGATAATGGTGTCGGGTTCATATAATTGCTTTGCATGGGTTATAGTTCTATTCTTGTCAAAAATCCTTTCCTTTTTTATTCGGAGATTTGATTTTTTTATAATTATTTGATTCTTGAAAACGTTAACACACGAGCTGCTTGTGGATATATTACTTGCGTTTTCTGCTAAATTTATTTCGGAGATAGGAATTCTGGAAAGAGTATCGGCATTTATGTTTTTTGCACCTTCCTTATACTTAATTGTAAAGTTAAATTCGGCTAGTCTAAGTCTCCATCTAACTACTTTGGAATTGGGTTCTTTTATAGAAAAAAAGCCATGTTAGTGGTCTATGGTCTGTTTCGATTATGATTTTTCTTCCGAAAAGATAGGGTCGGAAGTACTCAGTTGCCAAGATTATGGCTAACATTTCCTTCTCTATGGTGCTATAGTTGATTTCATGTTCGTTTAGCGTGCAGCTTGCGTAGCTAATTGGTCGTCCTTCTTGGGAAAGTACGGCACCAAGAGCGTATTTGCTTGCATCGGTTGTCAAAACGAAAGTTTTATCGAAATCTGGATAGGCTAAGATGGGTTCATTAGTAAGAAGGGTTTTTATGATTTCGAAAGCTCGAATGTATTCTGGGTCTGAACAGTTTAATTTTGCATCTTTTTTCAGATATTTAGTCATCGGTTTGATGATTTGGCAGTAATCCTTAATAAATTTCCTATAATAACCAGCTAGACCGAGAAATTGTTTATTTGTTTCGGGGTCTTTGGTATGCGAAATTTGTGTACACATTCCACTTTTTGTGGATTGGGTTTTAAACCCTCTCTTGTAACGATATTTTCCAGAAAAGCAGTTTCATGTTTAAAGAATTCGGATTTATCCAACTGAACTCTCAAGTTGGTTTCCCGGAATCTGTTAAAAATCTTGTTGAGTGAATCTACGTGTTCTTGCAATGAAGTTGAGAATATAATGACGTCATCTAAATAGACTAGACATATCTTGTTTATATAATCTGAAAGAATATTATTCATATGACGTTGAAATGTTGCAGGGGCTGTTTTCAGCCCGAATGGCATTCGTAGGAATTCGTAATGTCCACCTTCGACGTTAAAGGCGGTCTTATGGATATCTTTATCCATTATTTCTATTTGATAAAAGCTCTTCGCTAAATCTAGCGTGGAAAAGTATTGGCTTCTTCCAAGTTTTTCCAGGATTTCATCAATATTGGGGATAGGGTACTTGTCGTCGACTGTTCCTTCATTAAGTTTACGATAATCGATAACAAGTCTCCATTTTTGTTTTCCACTCGCATCTATTTTTTTGGCACAATCCATACTGGTGCGGAATAGGGAGATTTGCTTGGTCTTATGATATTCTTTTGTAACATTTCTTGGATTTGTTTTCGTGCTTCATCCATATGAATGTACGGGTATCGGTATGTTTTTGCAACTATTGGTAGGTTATTTTCTGTCCTGATTTCGTGTTTGATGACATTAGTGAAGGTTAAATCTGACCTTTCATCATAGAATATATCAGCAAATCTCCTGACCATCGGTATTAATTGCTGTTTTTCTTCCTCGTTAAGATGGTCCATTCTAATTTCATTTAAGATGGAGTTGGACCGTTTTGATTTACTTTCTATTATATTGAAATTTTTAAGGGTTACGGGTGTACTCTTTTGGGGACCAAATTTGACCTTAATAAGGCCGTCGGCTAATATTTTTATTAGGACGGGCATTTGAGAGTCTTTAACGTCATAGATACCTTCCTCTAGGTGGACCTTCTCATCTTTGGAGGTCTTTCCTTGAAAGTGTACCAGGCCACTTTTTTGGTTGATAGGCACGGATACTTCATATAATCCGGCCTTATTGAAAAGACAATATTGATCTTCTTCTTGTTTTTCGAAGAGTATTGGGACCGTTTTGTCCCCAGAACGTAACAGTTGGTTCTTATAGTCGATGGTTACGTTGAGTTGTCTTAGTATATTATTTCCTATAATTCCATCATATAGTTCATGGAATTGACATACTAAAAGTTCTATTTCTTGAGTACTAATACCTAACTCTTCAAAGAGAGGAATTCGTACTTTTTCAGTTATATTGATCATATGTTGTAGAGTTTTCAGATAAACACTGGGGGTGTTTATTTTCCATTTGGGATGACAGATACCTGGATTTATGATGGAGTGTGTAGCTCCTGTATCAATAATGAATTTCAGAGTTTTGGAATTCGATTTGAGGTTTATATGAGGAAGTTTTCGTCCGAGGCCTGTAGCCAAAAATTTTCTGCGGCCTCGTTTTTATTAATATCCATGGGCTCAGGAGTTGGCTGCCCCTCGAAATGTTATGGGGACTATATGCGTCGTTCCATTGGTTGCGATTCCTTTGTCTGTTTTGTTGGTTATTATGGTTACCGCTATAATTGTTGTTAGACCTATTATAATTATTATTATTAAATCCATTACTGTAATGATTGTTGTAGAACCTTTTGTTATCACTATTATCGTGATAACTGTTATTATTAGGTCTACTGTTGTTTTTCTTGTTATGATTACTATTTCTAAATCTATGATAATCGTTATTATTTATCGTAGAATTACTATTATTATGTGTTCTATTATTGAAGTTATTATTGTGAGTTTGATTGACGGGTCTGTGTGTCCTGATTCTGTTGTTTTGTCTGTTAGGTGGATGAATTTGCCCATTAGATCCGTAATAGGCGTAGCCCGCTATAAATAAAATGTCCATAGTTTTTTCAAGATTTTCAGGATTTCGACAGAAAAGGATAGTCTTCATGGGTTCAGGGATTTTATTTTTAAAGATGTTAAGGGCCGTTCTCATGTTATTACGGGCGCACTCGTTTGTGGTGTTACCCGCACCTAAAACAACTATAGTTTTGTTGTTGAGTCTCCTCAACTTACTTTTGATTTCGTTATAGAAATCTAGCGTATTTGTTTTAAAAATTGTGCCGCGTTGATTGTCGTAAAGTTCGTCTACGCTGAAGCGATCACCAACATTATTTTGGAGGACTTGCTTGATATCCTCCCAAAGTGTGGCATGACAATTTATTTCGAGAGTTTCTTTTGCTCTACCTTTCAGCTTACTTTTGTTAATATAATATAAGTTAATATTTTGTTAATTTGTTTTGTTGTGATGCTTCGTTAAAAGCTTGAAGCATTGGATTAACCTTTCAAACAAGTTAATGAAGGTCTGTAAATTTTCGGATTTGCCATCGAATTCGGGCAAGCTATTCAAGTATTTGAGGGGGTTTATTTGAATGGCGTTGGTTGCTTCGGCGTGCATCATTTTGATAATTATTTTAGTTCTCGATCCAAACCACCCAAAAGTCAAACACTATGAAAGCAAATTAATAAAAAGCAAATCAATATTCTGTATTCAAAATGTAAAATTTTAAAAATCTAATTTAAAATTATGATACTTCATATTCGTTTTTTTTCTCTGCTTCCTCTTGCAGGAACAACTTCTCCTTTTCTTCTTTTTTTTTATAATTGAGATTTTTATTTTATTTTTTGTTCATATATAATCATCAGTACACAATGTATTTTGTTTTTATCATGTTTTATGTAGGAATATTTAGAAAGCATCATATTTTGTTAAGTTCAACGCATATGAAAATATTTTTTTAACAATTTCAATTATATTGAAATATCTTTCGTAAAATTTTCTTACAGATTTAAAAACTGAAACAAGTCTGTTTGTTTGCTCTACATATTATAAATCGTTCGTTATCGTATTTCTTCATCGGATATGGATGAATCTTTTAAGTAACTCAAAAAAGAAATTATTAAGTAAAATACTAAGTTTCCGTCTTCTCTAATAAAAAAATCAGGTTCTCGGGTCGTTCATATCTTCCTCAAAACAAGCTTCTAGATAGTTTATTTATTAATTACTCATTCCATATTTTCCATTATCGGTCATCAATGTCAATCGAAAATCCACCACATAGCATATGTGAATTTAATGTTAATCGGACGAAATTTTGGTCATCTTTCATTGTGAAAACATATCAAAAATTCTTTTTGCCACTTACAAGATCTTCCGTTTCGCTCGTCTTCCTTTTTTTATTTTTCTTGTGTTACCTTAAATATTGTTGTCAGATATATTTTCGCTGCCCTACATTTCTACCTTTCATTGTTTCTCAGTTTTGTTAAGCTACTACTTCCATCTCATCTCAACGTGTTTTTGTTTTTATAGGACACTGCCGGGTTTCGATTTGTAGGTCGTACTTTCTTTTGTTATTTCTTCCCTTTTTTTGCTTTTTTTTCTTTTTCACTATTTATATATTTCTTTTATTCACTTTTTGTTTTTAAAGCACACTGCTGTTTTCGGAATTTTGTTGGTCCGTCTAGAAGCTGTTTCTTCTTAGAAACAACTTTCTTTGCGTCGGCGATACAAAAAAAGGATTCTTATCCACGTTTTTATTTACGCTGACGTGACGTCGATACGCTTTAAAGATTTTAAAAAATCACGCGAACTTTCACTAAGCGTATCCTACCGACTGCGCCATTTATGTTTCTTAGACGGAGAGTGGACGGAGAGAGACGGAAAACATCGCAATATGATTAGTAATTGTTATGAACTTTGCTGTATGGGATAGTAAATACGTTTTGAATTTTGAATTCGATCAACATAATCAAATAATAAATGAACAATTTAATAGAGCAGAACTATAGTGAAATAGTAAAGTGCAACTAACTAAGAAAACCGTTTTATTCCATATGTGTTTAGAATTTATGTTTCTTAGACGGAGAGATAAATAAAATTCTTGTTTCACTTAATAACACCAACTTTATTAATTTATTATATTCCCGGTATACAATTTATATTGTATATATGAACCGGTATTCAAAAAGGCACCCCAATGCAGCCTCACATTGGGTGATAGGAAACAGAGGTTTGTCCGTACCTTTTGACGCGAAGAAATAACTCTTTTTCTTTAAGACAATTTCATTACTATTTATATCACTCATTGCCTACTTGGTTTAATTTAATTCAATTCAAAATATCAATGCCTACTTTGTTTACTTTGATTCAATTCAAAATATTAATGCCTACTTTGTTAACTTTAATTCAATTCAAAATATTAATGCCTACTTTGTTTACAAACTTTAATTCAAAATAATTATGCCTACTTTGTTTGTATTAATTCAATGTGTGAGATTTGTATATTGTGGGATCGATTTGGGTAAGTGTAACATTTACACGGGACAGTATGCAAGTTTGTAAGCAAATAAGTTCAGACTTAGTATCACGCTGTTGTCACATATCTTTCCAACATCGCATTGTCATCGGTATTGTTCTAAGAGGTTGCTTTGTGAGTTAGATTCTTTGGAAGTTTGTTTCAAGATTCTAAAAAAGTAACAGCTAAGCCAAAAGCGTTATTAGTAATGTCGGACGAGTGCAAAAACTGTAACAAGTCCCTTCGTTAAATAAGTGTCTATAAAAAAGTTATAAGAACTGAGAAGATGCTAAGGAGCTTAGTGACTATTTAAATAAAACCGTCAAAGTTGACGATATACTCTGTAACAAGTGTCGACTCATCCTATATGTTAACAAAAAAGCTTCTAGTTCGAAATGTACATGGTCTGACGAGGTGCCTTTAAGCACGGAAGTATGCGATGAAGAATCAGCGACTACTGGCGTGCCGGAAGAAACTTAAGTTAACTCCAAGGATTCAAATACTAGTAGTGACAGCGATATTACTTATGAATATAATCTGAGCGAAGACTATATTGAAACTTCATTTCAACGTGTTGCATCAACTCACAGGTATCGCATTATATGTCAAAATACAACTGGTCTTAAGACAATATGCTTAGAAACACGAATACAAATGTTCATAAAAAAGTATTCATACCAAAGGTGGATTCAATACAAAGGTGATTGGTGCTGTTCGACGCATTTAATAGGAAAATATTTTTATGGAGATGATTTATCTTATCTACGTATAGTTTCTAACACCATTCCAAAAGAAAAAATAGAATTAACACTATATTTTAATACGCTGTCAAATAAATCCCAGTCATCAATATTCGATAGTATGAACGAACTCGATATGTAATGTATATGATCAAGGTAAAGCTTTAACTGGCTTACCTTGGAATAATCTTCAGCTTTAATAATATGTTTGTTCAAGCCGAAGGCCGGAAACTCAAACCAAACAAAAGCTAGTATTTTCGGTTTACCTTACGGCCAACAAGTCTCCGAATATTTCACACAAAAAATTACTAGTTTTGAAAAAGACATTCTACCGAGCTGTTTCGGATATAACGCTATTTCTCGACAACAACTTATAGCGAACACCTGTAATACTGCAAGAAAATTATTAAATGGTGATGAAAATCAGCTTGTATTGATCGTAGATTGAGTGTATATATGACACCAAAAAAGTTAAAATTATTATTATCAAAGCAGATCATACTCAGGACAAAAAAGGACTCAAACCTTTCATAATATGTACAACAAATGTGTGGCCTTGTCGTTGATTTGGCTGGGCCTTTTTACGGGACCCTTAATGATGCTTTAAGTGTGAAAATTATTTTAGAGGATCCATTAGGCCTGAAAAAAAACTTCTACTACCTGATAATTTCTTCGTTGTAGATCGTGGAATTAGTGATGTCGTAGAGCTTTTGAATCACAAGGGTTTTACCGTTCTTATGCCAGCTTTTAAAGGTAATAAGCCTCAACTGACTACAGAAGAGGCCACTGTGTCGAGATAGATAACGAAAATCCGGCAGAAGCTGTTCGCGGTAACATTGCCCAAAAGTTCAAACTTTACATCATTCTCTCGATATCAAAATGTTGCCAAAGTTTGGAACCGCTATGTAAATTATGGGTTTTCTGCACAACACTTATGATTAAAGGCTTGGTTCGGATGGTGAATTAAACTACATTATAGTACAATATATGAAAAGTAGGATGGACGTAGAAGATGCTTTGAGCCAAGAAGTAGAAAAGCAGCGTTGGAACCGAAAAGAAAACCTCAAACGTTTAACATCATCTGAACTACTTGATTTTCCGCGTTTGATTGAAGATCAGCTCAAGATTTTACTCACAGGCACGTACCAATTTTTACAAAATCTATCTTACTTGGTCGAAATAGTGGATGATCAAAATAATCTTTAAGTATAATATGTGAAATCAGCACTTAGTACCAATTAAGCAGAAGTAAAATCAAGACATATAAATAGTAAAACCCATCGCATGAACATTCATTTTATTTCCGACGTAAAAATTTGTTCGGATGTTCGCATGTAGCAGCTATTATTTATTATTTGTCATATGACCGGTATTTATCCGGAAACTTGCGTGCTGCTGGGGTCTTATGTAAGTTATTTGCGACTCAAATTGTTCCAGTTGTAATTAGTCACAACTTTGAGGAAAATTAATATTATTTTGTTTGTTGTATTCTGACTACCATAAAAAAGTAATAATATGGTACTAGTAATAATAATAATAAGGTAATAATAATAAATATGGAACACTGGCTGTTTTTCCTTCATTTTTGAGGAATTGCTTCAACTCTTAAAAGTATTTCCCTATGTTCTAAAACGAGTTGGTGCAACACTAATGCGGCCCATATAGCATACAGCTATATCACATTTTCTTTTATTTTTCCGAAGTGTTGCACCAATTTTTTTCTCACACAAGTTTTATGCGTGATAGTGCACATAGAGGAGCGTAACATATTTTATTTTCGTGATTGTAAGTCACAGAGAACAAAAAAAAAATTATTATTTTATTATTTAATATTTTGTTATGAAAAAATATTCTAAAAATCTAAGAAAAACATACAACATTCACTGTAAAGTTATCTAAAGCCTCGCGTTGGTTTCGCTTCTCTAGCATAATTAGTTTTTGAGATGTTATTTTGAATAATTGTTATCGTACGATTATTTTTTCCCACATCTCAAGGTCAAAGCCGAAGCCGGACGCGAAACGTACATAAATTACGTTTGTATATCAAGTAGATATTAAAACATAGGTTTCGATATACGTTCGTTTTTGGGGGCCGAATCGTCATACTTATCCGGCTAAACCCTTCGGAACAAACATTGGAAAAAATATTTCAGTTTTTTCATAAGTGTCTGCATAAACGTCAGCAAAACTCAATGCATATATTTCAGCATTACGAAAGTCTAAACTGCTACCGAGTAAGCCACTAGATATTATTGGACAAAACGTTTCGTGGTCTGAAGAATTAGTCTGAGCAAGTTAACCTATAGAAAACACATTGAAAACATCGATCTGTAAGTCGGTTCTATCGTTGTACCCATTGCTAGACAATAAATCGTGGTTAAGCATTAAAAATAAAGTCCTCTTTATCAGAATAGTGATACAACCCATTATATTATACGATGCCCCCAGTTGGAAATATTGTGCCAAATACTTAAAAATTAGCTTCAAGTCACACAAAATAGACACCTCAAAATGGCACTCGATAAAGCTCTTCGCAAAAACTACACAAAATTGTCGGAGTAAAGCAAATTAACCAACTTGCTATTTTGAGAAAAGAAAGTCTACCCTCCAGAGCCAGAAATTCATCAAATCCTAACTTACGGATGCTACCGCAATGTCTGTCAACGAAAAGTTAATTAGTTTTAAGTTGGGTAATAGGTATATTTAAGGCAATTAATTTAAATTAGTTATAAGTTTAGAAGTTTCCTCTTGCACCAATGTCATCATTAAAAACCAATACTCATCTCTATAAAAGAAATAAAAGGATAACTATGGACGAAATGAATAATAACTCATAACACTGAACGTAAGCATTAAGAGGAACAATTAAATGAATGAAAATTAACAATCCATACTTTCCCTAGTTAGAAAACAGGTGTGTTAAATTACGGAAACTGCTATCTTATTGCTAAGCAGTTGTAATATGTCTGCTGGCATTTAATTGAAAAACAGCACATTTTCAGCTTTTTACCATGATTCATGAAAATAATGAATGCTTTGTTACTTAAAATTTAATCAGAACTGTAATATTGTATTAAAATTTGTATTTCGGGATGTCTATAGAATCAGAATAGATTTTTCTATAAAATAGGGCCTCCAACACTTGCTGGATAAAAAATGAAGTATCAATTTTCGGTCTGTTAATAATATAGTAATGGCTCTGGTTAATAATGGTATTACTGGTAATGAGAGTTATAATAAAACTGCGGTAATTACTACTGATCGGGCAATTGATGGTATTCGGTCAAATGTGATTCCTGCAGATCGCATACTAATTACAAAAAAAATATATTGTAATTATACAATTTGACATTTATTCAACTAAATGGATAAACAAATGAAAATTTACATCCGTGTTTGATATAAAAATGGATAATGATGTGAACAACTAATTGTTCTGGACGGAGACGGTATGATCGTTAGATTGGAGCCGTTCACACTCGAGTGTCACCTCGGTGCTACCGTGTGACGCAACTTGGTCCAAAACATCATATCCGCTAGCCCATGGCGTCAATTCCGGTTAACCAGTCGAATCGTGGTCCATAATTGGGTAAAGGTAATCTTCTGTGAAGTCCTCCATTTCCTCGGGTACGTTGGGGCGGCACTCCCCAAAGAATACTAGCTTTCAGGAATACTCCTGGTAACCAGCATTCCTCCTGCGATCAAAATAATTGTAGTAGCTTTCCATAACAAAGAAATTATAAAAATTATATAGATAAAGCTCATGGTTCCAATCAATACAGACATAAAGATTACAACAACAATTACAAAAGAAACAGGCAGAACTACAGATTGGATACTTATTATAATAACTTCCATAATAAACAACACCATTATAATAATCATGACAGAATAATTGGTGCGAATATATTATTGTGCATTAATTCAAAAATTAATTTCGGAAGTAAAAGTATTACATTTGGTGATAATGGAGTGCCATTTATTAATCAATAAAAGTGAAAATATAAATTTAAGTGTCAATAAAAATTCATGTAAAAGTGAAGGAAATAAATTAAATTTTGAAGAAATGCAAACAATGGAATCTGATCCCTTGATCTGACTGACTGAGGCATGCCCCTGAATGGGGTATGCATGGATCTGACTGAGGCATGTCCCATTCAATAGCCTTGGCGTTAAAGTTTCCGCAGATAAGAACAAGACCCTCTGTGCCCAAGACGACGTCCTCCAAAGAGTTGAGCTTTGCCTGGAAAGATGTTATTGGTTCATCTGGTATCAAGTACACACTAAAGAATGTTATTCCGGGGCAATGGACCTACACCAAAACCATCCATTCATCTTTTCACCCATGGCCCTGAACTCTCAGTTGGGTGCCGTTTCAAACAAAGATGGCGCAAGTACCAGATTCATCAGAGTACCATGCTGATGAATTTATATCTCAGTGTTGTTCGCTAAGCAGCAAAAGGTTGGCTTTCATATTCTTCGCGAACTGGTCATGGGTCATTGCAGAGCTGCTGGACATGGGTGCTTAACTGGACATGGGTCATTGCGGAACTGCTTTGGCTTTGGTTAGGGCTTCTTTGAATACCCGGCACTTCCCTGTCCCTGGAATATGTCTCAGGTCATCAGGTCTGAGGTCAGCGTTCTCGCAGAGGATACAGTGCGCCTCTCCCGTGCATTCTATAGTTTCATGCCCTGCCTTGCCGAACTTATAGCACACGGAGCTCCTATCAGGCTCTTTGCAGCCTTGTGCTGTATAACCGTAGGTTAGGCATTTGAAACAGCGGAGAGGAACTGCTCTTCGCCATATCCTGCAGACCACCCAACCTATTTTTATTTTGCCCATGTAGAGGAGTTTTTCGGCTTGTTTCTCGGTTAAGTCGACTATGGCCATACGCTGCCCTCTATTATTTTCAGGGGTTAGTCGTAATTTGAGCCCACTTAATTCTGGGAAACCCCTTTTGAGGCACTTATCCATCTCCGTCGTGTCCGTAACGCAGTCAATGTCCCTGATTCCGAGGGTGGCCATTGGTTCAAGTGAGGCCACCGTTGCCTTTTCCCCAAGAGCCTTTTTACTGCGTCACGGAATGAGTCGGTATTTGTTGTCCCATGCCTAAATTCTACAAGGAGGCAACCAGATCTGGTTAGCCGGACTGTTCTGATGGCAATTTAAGTGTTATCGGGTCTTACAGCAAAACGTCTGCGTAAGTTCTCCCATTTATCGATTTGACCAGCAGTGCATGCCTTAAGGCCTTCCGGCGTGGCTTGCTTCGTGGTTGTTGTTTCTTGTTTGGGGTTTCTTTGCCTCCTTCCCCAGGAAGGAGCTTATCATCGGTCACTTGTTCGGGAAGGAGCCTTCTGGACGCTATTTTGGTGGCCTTGATTACCACCAGCTGGAATCCGTCATTCGACGTAGCCCGTCTGTTCGCTCTTCCTCCTTGTGTCTCGGTCTCCTAGGATTGGGCTACTGGCAATTCTTTTGGTAGCGCTATACGCGGGAATCACTTGCGTTTCGACCGAGGTACTGGCCTTTTGCTCTTCCTCCGCTTAAAGCCATTTGCGTCTGTAGTGCCCGATTCGATCTAAGAGCTCTTCCAGCTCTTATATACCGTCCCTTATGTCCTTGTTTATGTTTTTCTGGGTATTGCAGGAAGATTTGGTCTTTTTAGCAGTGTTTCCTACCTTATGCATGAGGCGTTCTTCTTCATGAAGATCCAATACGATAAGATTGTCCTACGCCTCGTTTTCAGGCGGGCCTTTTCTGTTTGCGTCAGGATCTAGAGCTCTGATGGCATCAGCAGCAGTGTCACTAGCTGCATCACATCGTATCATGCTGCATCACATGTTATCACCGTGTGTTTCCAAGACATTTGTTGCATATAATTTTCCTCTTGTCTTACGGGACGTTTCAGCGTGCGTATTATTTTTTTGCTGCGTCCGAATGCCGCCAGTATCTCCCAGTTGCCTCCAGTTTGTCGTCTTGGTTTGGTTGTTTGTTCGTTGCTTTTGATTTTATTGCGTTTGATATTAATTTATAAGGCATTATGCTAAAAGGATCCCCCTCGGAGCTGCTATTTCTACTCTTGTGTGTAGTCGCCTGGTCACATGGGTGTCTGTGCAAAGCAAGGAGGTCATGCGAGGATTGGCACCAGCCCTTATTGGGACAGGTGCTCAGAGCCAGTACAGCGCTAATCGAGAGCTCGCCTCAACCGAACCTACACCACCAACTTAATGGTGCTAGCTTCGAACATACTCCGAGGCCTGCGAAGGGTTTGCCGGGACGGAGACGGTACGATACTTATATTGGAGCCGTTCGCACGCGAGTTTCACCTCGGTGGTACTGGGTCCAAAATATCGTGTCCGCCAGCCTAAATGTGCCTTTGGAATTCGTCTGTCGGTTCGTTTTCCAGAGTCGTTGCAGAGTCGTCAACCACTGGAGTGGTCTTACTAAGACCTGCAGGTCCTCTGATACGTGGGGGCGGCACTCCCCAAAGAACACAGGGTTCCAAGAGTACTCCTGTCGACCAGCATTCTCTCTGCGGTCGATCATATTCTAATCAAAGACGATTTCATTAATAAATACAAAGAATAAATCTTATTAGTAGAAAGAAAGAAACCTGAATATAAACTGAAGACAAATAATAGAAAAAGAATTATTCTACTGTTAGAATACATTGAAAATGAAAATAAAACAATACATTTCCTGAAAAACAGACTAAAAAGTGGACAAGTTGAAATATACAGTGAACTCAATGACCATGAATATAATATCTTACAACAAATTTTGATAAAAGGATTTGAAAAAACAAAAATAAAATTCATTAAAGTGCTTAAAATATTAAAGGAAATTAAAAACGAGGACGAATTAGTTAAAATCATAAAAGATTATCATGAAAAAGAAACAGGTCATTCCGGAATCAAAAAAAAAAACTACGAAGGATTAATAAAAAAAGTTTATTTTCCAAATCTAAAACAATACATTAATCGATTCATTAACGTCTGTAACAGTTGCAATGAAATGAAAATTGATAGACAACCTATTAGGCCAGTATTCGAATTGTCTCAGCCACCCACAAATACAAGACCAATAAATCACATGGATTTATTTTTCATTGACGGATTAACAATAATGTGTTGACAGTGTTGACACATTTTCAAAATTTGTAGCATGAGAGAAGGTCTATTAACCATTTTAGAAACTACTGGACAACCTAATCTTACTATAGGAGATGGAGATTTTGAGTCAGTTTTCTTAAAGGAAAGATATCAAATTAAATATATAGAAATACATATAACGAAACCGCATTCTCATACAGGAAATGCAGACATTGAAAGATTCTATGAAACAATACAAAAGATAATGACAACAGGATGTAATAGCATACTGAAGCAAACCATAGAAGAAAAATTCTTCGAAACTCTTGAATTTTATAACAGACAACTATAAAGTAAAGACCAATTAACGTTCATTTTGGAAAAATTCATAACGAAATAATATATGATAGGATAGTCAAAGCAAAACATGTTATGCTTATAAAAGAAAACAAAAATAGAGAAGAATATAAAGAAGAGAGACAAAATATCCTTGTAAAAAATTATTGCATTATGAAAAAAAAATTGCATTAAAAAATGAATTAGAACCAAGATTTAAACAACAATTTTATAATTAGATAATTGCAAAAATCAATATAAAAAGACCCAAGAAAAATATTATTATTTTATGTTCAACAAGATAATCCTGAAAATAATGGAGATATTAACAACGACGTTTATAATGACGATCTATTATCTAATATTTCTATTACACCTAACATCGGAAACATGGGTGGTAGATAAGATAAATCTGAAACAGGATACACTGAAATCATAACTGACAAAGTACAACTAGTCATCGAACGACATATTATTTTACACAGCAAATTTAGAATATATGTATACGAACAGCAATTAACGAAATTAGACAGACTAATATGCTAGGAATACATGATCACAGTCAATGGACATTCGACCAAGAACTAGATGACATGAAATATCAACTACACACACTAATTCCAAAAGAATACAGACCAAAACTTAAAAAGGAACATACTTACAAAGCAATATGAAACAGCACAAGAAATTAACAAATACACAGAAATTACCAACTATACCTGATAAATTGCTTGAAATCTGTAACTCTGTACTTGACAATGAAATAGAATATAAAGAGATATGTGAAAATAGAAAAAAAGACTTAATAATAAAAACGCGAAAAAGCACAGGACTGATAGACCCGATAGGCAATGTTTATAATTGGCACTTTGGCGTTATGGGGTGTAACGATAGAAATGATATAAAATGTAGATCAAAATAACCATGAATTAACTGATAGAATGAATAAACAAATAATAATAAATAACAGCCTAGAAGAACAAATTAATAAAGTAACAACATCCATTCAGATTGATAGAAAAACTATAGAACATTCTTTAAACAAAACTACACAAAGATTGAAAACAGAATTATCATATTTAGCAACAGTAGTTAATATTCAAATAATTCAAAACGAATCAGAAATTTTACAAGATATCAGCTAGATTAGGACTTATGAGCAAGAATATGTTACCAACAAAAGAAATAATCGAATATAATGCTGAAATAGATAAACTGAACATTTAGAAAAAGTAGTAGCTTTTAATAACAATTAATAACTATTAGTATTATTATTTGCTATAAAAATTCCTCACAAAATTCCAACCACATTCAAATATGTACATTGTTTTGCAAGTTTCTAACCAAAATAACTTTGAAATTTAATTTGAGTCAGAAAATATTGTAAAAATAAATAATACTATCTAAATACTTACAAAAATTAACTTGTATTTTTTCATAAATGGACAAGCTGTACAATAATAAAAATTGAAAGATCGTCTATTGTAGAATTAGAAATAGGAACAGTCCTGGCTATTCAATCAAAAATAAAATGGTATAGTACATGTGATGAAAGGAATCAGGAAATAAATGGAAATTATTTATTTATTTTCAATAATTATTCTATAACATTTTTTCATAAATGGACAAGCTGTACAATAATAAAAATTGAAAGATCGTCTATTGTAGAATTAAAAATAGGAACAGTCCTGGCTATTCAATCAAAAATAAAATGGTATAGTACATGTGATGAAAGGAATCAGGAAATAAATGGAAATTATTTATTTATTTTCAACAATTATTCTACTAAATTATTCTAAAATAAACATTACATTTTCTAACAGATTACCAGAATATTAAGCTCGAGTCTTGATTCCAAAAGTAAATCTAAATTTTTCAAATTATATTCCACAATTTGCATGGAAAGAATTAAAAGATTTCCATCTAAACCATTTAAAAGAAATCAACGAAACAAAATATTTAAAACAAACCCATTTGGCCATAAATATTTCAATTATCATTAGCATTGTAATCGCCCTCATAATTGTTTTCGTGGCCGCTGTGGGGACGTGGTGTCGTTACTCAATTGAAGGCACGGTGAGACTGATTATTACCTTACCCAGCTTTTTAGCGGGCATGGGCACCCAGGCTGCATTTTCTGCCCAGGGGAAAGGGACAGCTTCTTCAACTGAAGAAAGTGGAACAGGATGCGACAGAACTTGTGGGAGGTAATGGGAGAGCTTTTTCCAGATCATCTGGTCGGGGAAATGCTGAAAACTTTTGACAAATGGACCTGTGTGGCACATTACTCTCGGGTAATACTTACAGCCAAAAAGGTATCATGGATTGCTTTTTGGCGCGGGGTCTGGGGGTCTGCTTTCCAGCAGTCCTCCTCCGTGCTACCCCCGCGGGGTGGCGGGGGCTAAATTTCTCTAGGTTGACGGCATCCTAGGGCCAAGAAAACGAGAGCATAGCCCGAACTAATGTGTCAAACAGTTCCAGGCTAGGGATTTTTCATTCACAATAGCCTCTTCATCACAAGGTGGTAAAAGGAAAACCATGTCTGAAGGTTTAGAATTGTAGGAAACCAGCGTTAGTGGGCCATCAAAACAAAAAATGAACATTCCGTTTGAACGAGATCATGTGTTTTTCATTTCGTCGGGAATTCTACGTTTATTGGAACGAATGGTTCCAACCAAGGTAAGTTTATATGGCTGAGAAATTAGAGATTTTGCAAGTGGTACCGAGGAAAACCAGCTGTCGCAAGTAATATTCCGATTAGAGCCATGAATGGTTTTTGATAGCGTTTTAACATAGAATTCACCAAGTGATAATCCTCCTGTGATGGTTATCTTGCCCGTATAAGGGACAGCATCTATCATATACTTCGAGGCGAAGTCAGACATTATGGGAAATTGAATCCCGTATACAACTCGATCGAAACTGAGTTGGAAAGAAAAATCAAAGCGCTAGCTCAAAACGTTAGAAACAGACAAAGAATTAATTAATGTGTATACGTCTAAGAGGCATAGATTATGCTTTTAGGGTTAAGCATAGAGAAAATAGATAGATCTTATACCTCTTTGGAATTATGCAACAGTTGGCAAGTTGGCAAGCCTTCTGTTGAAGCGTCGATGTTGGGTAAAAGTACGAGTGTATGGACGCATCCACGTGGAACATATTGAGCGTGAGCTTATGTACTGAGAGCCAGAACACTGTACTTCCATCAAACTATTCGGATCGCGATTCTCTGGCGATGATTTTCGATGTGATATCCAAATAACCACAGACGTACTGTTTACTTCTCATATATTTAACATATGTTATATTTTCGTATAAAGTATACAAAAGCATATCATATCTTTTTACATTTCGAATTTTAAAACATAAATATGTATCCGTTCATGCTTGTAGTACCTTATTCCTATTTTTATTAAAAGTTATCAGAGAGACGGCATTAAAATCAACATAATCGTATACGGAGTGACGAAGAAACTTACTGCAGCGAGGGCAACGATTAGATACTGGAATATGTTTGAAATATTCCTTTTGTATATCAATTATTATTTTCATTCATTATTTGAAAGTTGTTATTGGCTTGCTAATTATAAAAATAATGATTAATTATAAAATAATAATAATTATTATTATTAATAATAACTAATTATTAATAATAAATATAGAAAATTAAAACGAACATATTTAAATTTTGCTCATAAATATGTTTTTGTCTACTTAAATTATCCAATAAGTACATTTAATATTCAACGATTAATGCATTTTGCCCTAGCGATGGAAACAAAAGTTAATTTTGAAAGGTGACTGATTTTTGAAAGGCAGCATGTTAGAACCATCAAAAGTGTCTGGCTTTTTATCAAACAAAGTGGGAACTGGGAACTGATGTGATAAATTGCAAAGTAAACATTCAAATCAATGTTTGTACTTTTTAAAAATCGACTATAGGTATAACTAGACAGACTAGTATTATTGGGAGAAAACTACTTGTCCGGGCCCTTGTTATTTTTACTTCAAACAAAACTAAAAACAAATATAATCCAGTTAAATAATCATAATAATTATTGTGGCAACCATTTTGAGCGCCATGCTTTCTTTGTATTTTCAAAAGAACCAAAAAATGTCGGTATCAAATAAATAAATAAAAATAATAATTGAGGCAACTGATAGATCGCATCCGCAGCGACGAAGGAACAAGGATAGAAAAACAAGGTTATTTGAAAATACAAAGGCCGCATATTCGTGGTCGAAGGAAGATACTTTTAAACGACTAGACCCAGGTGGGCGAGGGGGTGACGACATTATGAAAGCATATCCTTGCATATCAAACACACACACATGTACACAGAAACATCTTAGTGCTTTATTTTACACAAATGAAACAAATTTTATAAAAAAATTATGTAAAAATACAATTACAAATATGATATTGCAAAACAAGTAAGTAAATATTTTAAAACAATAGTCAATTTACATGAATTAGTGCTGCTGCGATGATTCCAATCACTTGTGCTGCCTCCAACACGAGTTTTTATCTCACCCCGATTTCGGGACTTCACCTGAGCGTCTTTTTTCACTATATCTTTGACTTCGTATGGAATTCGAAGGTATTGGATTGTCTTCCCTCACATATAACTGACTGGTATCCGCCAGAAACGATGTTTGTCCTTTGATTGAATCAGTCAATACCAACAGATACCATTCCGAAAAGCTTTTTTTCTTATTCAATTTTTCGTCATCCGCTTATCAGAACGATAAAATTTTTAGATGTAATAGTTTGTACTTGTTTGTACAGTTTGCTTTGGTGAAATGTAGTGCATTCGCACACGAGCTCGTTCATACTTTTTAGTTGATGTATTTCGCAACCACAAACAGCTTACCTAGTGTTCATTTTCCTTGTCTCCGCCTTCTCTTCCCTTTACTTTTTCTCAAACTTTATATGTATATATTTTTCACTTTCTATTCTTCTTAATTTGTTTTTTTTTTCACTGTTTTACTCTACACTACTTTTATTTGTTCAATTCACTTTTTCCTTATTCTATTCACGTTTTCTTCTTATTTATTTACTTCTTCTTATTTATTTTGAAAGTAAATAAAGCATAAAGCTTTATTTACTTTCGCTTCTTCTATATTACTTTCACTATTCTTCTTGTCCCTTATATTTACCTTTCCTCCTTCTTAAAGGTATTTGATCACAACTACCAAGTGAATTATATTCATTGAAAATTTGTTCCGAGAATTCTAAAGGATTTTTTAACTGAGACTTTCTTTGGTTTTTCTTAATATTACTTAATCTTAATATTACTTAAGGGGGTCTTACTATATAATACCTCATTTCCGAGCGCTATATTCAAAAATTGATTACTAGTAAACTACAAATGATTTCGGGAAGCAGTTTTTTGTAATGTTATCATTCATTATTGAACTTAACATAGTTTCTTTGGTTTTACATAAAAATGACGTATGTGACCGCTACACGTCCTTCACTGTGTCCTCGTCAAAAGTGTCCAGGGCGCACGGGGTGAACGAGTTTGACCGATCAGATTATCTGAAACACAAATCCTTTAAAATTTATTTTTTTCATCCCCTTGGCTGTGGATAGACATGAGTTTTTTCAAAAATTCAAAAAATTCTTATAGCAATAGAGTTTTGAAAAAAAAATTTTTGGCACTTTTTTTCCTGCTATTCAAGGCTGTTAGAAATGTTTGGACAAGAATTTCAAAAAAAGCTCGTGTCTATCTGTTGCGACATGTTTTCTGATAATAACTAAACATTTTTATTAAGATCGGTCAGTTAGGTTTTTCGAAAACGTTCACCCCACCTCAAAAAAGACGACTTTCGGAAAAACACGTTTAAAGATTGACAACGTAATAAAATATTGTTAAAAATTCTTACGATCAATCTGCGACCCCACGTCCGTAGAGTTCACAATCTTGTTCGAGGAGGAATTCGCATTGAGCCACTTGCTCTTCTCTTTGCTCGATCCTGGCCCTTTTCGCTGCATCAGTCACCCTACGCTCCGATCGGTCGATGCGTTGCTCGTCAAGTCGCGCGGCGCACGCCTCTGCTTCATGCCCCAACGTGATTCCGTGATTCTGCGTGAAGGCTCCGATGCACCGCTGTAGCAAATTGGTCGAGGACAAGTCTCGGTAAATCGGCTCAAAAGCTTCTATGAGTTGAGGACTCAGAGGAACACGTGTATGTTCAAAAGTTGCCAAAGTTCCGGTTCTTCGGCCTGACGCCACTTGCACCAGCTCTCCTTGCCTGGTGGGCACTTTGATTGCTTGAATTATCATCACTTGAGCTGCAGTGATCTAACGTAGCCCAAATTGCCTCCCACATTTTTTCAACAGAATCGAGATTTCTTCTTATCGCCAAACCGTAAAATTTCGTAAGTTCCCCGATGATTTTGTCTGTCAGCTTTCCCTTTCCTTTCTCTCCGAGACCTTTCTTGGATTTTTTCATGTTCCTAAGCCTCGTGCCCATCCGCTTTTCCACATGGCCGACGCATTCTTTTTTTTAACGAGAATACTGTCTCCGTATGGTTTTGATGAAACGATTCCATTGTGAGTTTTGTTGTCACCATCACCTACATACGTAACGTACATCACGCCATACATCTCTGTGGATCGTTTGAATATCTCCGTTGCTCCGTCAACTTCCATTTTTCCAGAGCTTCCTTCGTGGTTTGCTTGTTCATGGCTTATATACCATTCTTCGAAATCATCTGAGCTCCCGTTTGTCAACCTTTTCTGGTTCAACCTTTCAACACATTTAGTTCTTTTTCTTCGTCGACAGCTTTTTTTAAAACAGATTCGTATACAGCCGACGCCGCGGTTTCAATGTTTTTCAGACACGCGTACTAAGCACAGACCGAAATTCCACTACAAATGTCCATTAAACCACAAAATTTGTCAACGCCTTCTCGACCGAATCCCAGCAAACGAAATATAAAAACTAATCTGCGGTTAATTTCATACGCATTGTTTATATATGGACATGAAGGAATAGTTTTTTTACCGCACTTGCACTCCATAATAATAACGAAACCCGCGCCACGTTTCGAACTCTGGGAAAATTTCAATTTTTCCTTGCACACCTTGCATATTGCATTTTCCGCAATGGTGGAGAAAACAGTCATGAAATTCAAAATGCAATACAAAAAACCAGGAGTAGTTTTCATTTCCACTGATCGCCTGGTCTTGAGTTTTTTCGCCGACGTGCTTGCTGTTTTCTTCTCCGCAACATGCGGATTCGGGGTTTTTCTTTTCTTGATACTACCACCAATACGACTACGACGCACTAGTCGCGATCTTTTTTATCCATTTTCCATGAAAAATGAAAAAAAAGCGAAAAAACTGAATAAAAACTCCGACAGAAACAGTTTCGAAACAAGCGAGATGTTCAAGGTGCCAACGTTATTTTCAGACTGAATCAAAAGTAAGAAATAAAGAATTGTTTCAAAAGAGCATCTCAAACACTAACTAATGGGAAAAATGTAAAATGGTTTTCACAACTCTTCACAAAATCAGTTCCGTACCTCCAAAAACTGTCCCACGTGGGACTACAGCAGAAACGTGAAAAACGACCGCGCGAGTTATTTAATTTGATTTTGTATTGGAACAATAACTTCGAACTTAGTTCTTCAGAACTAAGTTTTCATTGAAGTCAAATTAATTTTAAACTTTAAAATGAAACTCGTTATTAAAATCCTAGTTTCAGAACACGTCTTCGGACTTAGATGTTTTTATTTTCCCGTTTAACTCTCTACTGCCTTTTCTCAAGGAGTTCTTAACTGCTTATATACAGTCTGTTTGACAAGAGCGTGTACGGCAAAGCTCGGGAATGAATTGGGATAAAAAGTAGAAAATAAATACACTCATTATACATGATATAGACAATGATGCTTTATTATTAATAACTTGTCCAGTCGCCTCCATTATCAATAATTGACTGGAGTCTTCGAGGCATACTTTCTACTAATTTTATTGCATAATCCAGGGACAAAGACCTCCAAATAAGTTTAATTTCACGAACTAATCGTTTTAAAGTCCAGATCTGCTTTTCTCGAAGCTTCAACTTCATGAGTCCTCAAACATTTTCTATTGGATTTGCATCCGGCGACTGTGATGGCCAATCTAGCACTTCAACATCATTTTCTCGTTTCCACACTGTACAAAGATGACTCCGATGTTTCGGGTCATTGTCTTCTTGCAGTAGCCAATATATGTTTTTCCTTCTAAACCACTTTCGAGCAGATGGTAATAAAGCCCTTTGATATATTTTGACAATTTTAGCTGCATTTAAATTACCTGTAAATATGTGCAAGGTACCAAATCCTTGTTTTGAAAAACAACCCCAAACGTGCACCTTAACCGGATGTTTGACGGTCCGCTGGATGAATTAATTGGCGTGGGTACACCAGGTATGAGTGACAGAAGAACGTGCCCGAAAAGAAGCTTCGTCCGAAAAAATTACATTGTCCCAATCCCGGTCCGAATTTCCCTGCGCCCAAGTGAGTCTCTTTTTAACATGATTTTCCGACAGTAGCGGTTTCTTTATTATGCTACGAAATTTTACATCATGAGCCAGTAAACGTCTTTTTATAGTATCACATGACACATTAAGGCCCTTTGTAAGCAAAACCGCTTGGCCACCACGTAACGATAGGCGAGAATTCTTCTCGAACACCCGTAAAATCATTTTGTCCTCCTTTTTCGTTGTTTTTTGCGTAGAGCCACGATTAGGTAGATCGTCGACATTTTTTACTTCAGAATAGCGTTTCACCCACTTACTAACAAATGTCTTTGACTTTTTCATGTATTTTGCAGCGGCTGCGTATGACATTTTGGGTCCTTTTGGATGCAAACACAAGAACACTGCTTCATAACGTGATGCGTACGTAACGCTCATGACGAAATACGTCCTTCTCTGACAAAGATCGAACGACAACTGAGACTCTATACACAAAGCATCTGAGGGGAAGGGGCTAACAACATGCCCAATTCTCAACCAAGCTTCTAGCGGTACCTAAAAAATGTTTTGCCGTACACGCTCTTGTCTAACAGACTGTACTACTTATCCTATCGTTTTGTCTTAAAACCATATGTACAATGTGATTTGCATTATCCTCATAAAATTAGATACCGACAACCTGATAAAACAAAAAGGACGTGTATGAGATGCAGAATTGCATGTAATAAAAAAAGGATATCGAGTGCAGAGTGTGAAAAATGAAAGGCAATAAAAGATTGTAGTTTTAAAGGTGTGAATAGTTTTCGGATTTTACTATCGTGTTTTGATATAACTCTACGTTAAAAGGAATATAGCGTTTTGTTCAAAAGTTCTTTTATTGATGCGTCCACGATAGAATTCGTGGCATCGCATTTCTTTTGGGTATTGGTTTCAACGTAACTCCTCCCCCGCTAGAGTGGGGATTCTCCCGAATCCTTTTTTTTTATATCGAGTTTGAAATTTCTCCTCTTTTCAAAGAAGTATACAAAGATTATAATTTTAATGACAAGAATGGTTGAAGAACATCCGATTCCCATATTCACAATCCTTAGATATTTAAGTACTTGGATTTCTTTTATATTCTTTTGTTATGTTAAAACTTCAAAAGTTAATGCTATTTTATTCAAATCGAGTGTATTATTTACAGATATTACTACATGCATTTATCTTGTTTGTAAATTTTTTTTTCTATCGTTGCAGTACAATTTTAAAAGCTTATAAAGTAATTTCCAGTTAAAGTCAACTTCCTTTCATCACAAGGATTACTAAAATTTCTTTTATACAAACTAAGACATCTTTTTCTATTTCTATGTATTCTTCATTATAATTTTTAACAAAACTGCAATACAAATTTTTTTTTGTTTTTTTTTATCTTAAGTTCTTTGAGATTTTTGTTATTTTCATACGTATATGTTTTATTATCTAATTCGATTATAAACTCTATAACTTGGTCAATCTGTTTGTGGTTTGTGTTTGGTGTTGGAATTATTTCCAACACCAAATTAATATACAAGTTAATATAATTTATTAACTTTCTGAAATTATATTGGAATTTTGATTGCAAATAGAAGTGATCCCTTATAGTGTGTAGCTATGCCGAGTCTAATATTTATGTTTCTTCGACGGATAAATATAACTCTTGTTTTATTTTACAACACCAACTTTATTTACTATAATCACGGTATACAATTCTTATTGTATACATGAACCGGTATTCGAAAAGGCACCCCAATGCAGCCTCACATTGGGTGAAAGGAGATAGAGGCTTGTCCGTACCTTTCGAAGCGAGAGAAAATAACTCTACTTTTATTTACTATAATCCCGGTATACAATTCTTATTGTATATATGAACCGGTATTCGAAAAGGCACCCCAATGCAGCCTCACATTGGGTGAAAGGAGATAGAGGCTTGTCCGTACCTTTCGACGCGTAGAACTAACTCTTCGAGACAATTCCACTTCTATTTATACCACTCGTCGCCTACTTGATTTGATTTCATTCAATTCAAAATATCAATGTCTACTTTGTTTTAATTCAATTGAATTTAAAATATCAATGCCTACTTCGTTTTAGTTCAATTGAATTCAATATATCAATGCCTACTTTGTTTGTAGTAATTTGATTTGGGTAAGTGTAACACCCCCACCGTTAGATTGAGGCTCCGACGAAATGAAAACTTTACGGTGTTTACGGTTCATGTATACGTACATAATAATCAATTTATTACTATATTATTTATATTTATTTATATATATTCAATATATTTATTATATATTTATTCAATATTACTATAATAATAATTATAACATCAGAACTTATGTTTATTTATATATTTTTCGTTATTTAAATCTTTCAGGTATAATTCTTTGATTTGGACATCAGGCATAGTTTTATTCTTTTTTATGGAATAAATCAATTTTGGCAGAACTACTTTATCGAATATTTCGAAGTAAACGTTCGAATAGGTTTTCTTTAATGTTTCAATTTTCCAATTCCCAAATTTATTCATAAATTTTCCATGGATTGTTACGTTATCATTACTACAATTATGTTCTATTTCTTCATAAACGTTTTAATTGCTTAAAATCCCAGGTACAATTTGCTTAATTTATTGGTAATTGAATATTTTCGTACTGGGTTCTATAATGCTTCTGATATGTTTATCTTTAAATTCCTCTAATTGTCTTTAACATTTACATTATAAATTTGATTGTATGGGCTTATTATTATTATTGTATTGGTATTAATAACAAAGACCTATTTTGGATGTTTGGAATCGGTTCAAGAACTATTTTTTTTTGCTAAAGATTCGTAAGAATATTTCGGTATTGCCAAAATGATAGTAATAATGTTGTTATGCGATGAAACAGCTGTTTTTATGTTTAGGTACTGTTCAAAGTCGTCTATGAGTTCGAGTTATGTCTTAGTAAGTATACTTCTAGTAATCAGTCCTATCCTGCTTGATGATATTGTTTGTTTAATGCCCGTTATGTGATTTCGTAATAGGGAGATGTCATTGTCGATTTGGTAGACTTGCTGAAGGAAGTTGAGCTCGTCTCTGAGGGTTGCTATGCTGTTTTGATTTAGTTCTTTAAACTTATTTAGATAGTTAGTTATTATGATTTGTTGAGTATTTATATGCCTTGTTGTGTTTTTAATCTGAGTCGAAAGGAAGTTATTAGTTATTATGGTTTCCTTGAATTTCTCAGCAAGTTTCCCTTCGTTTCCAGAAATTTTACTTATTGAGTTTTCAATGTTTGTTCTGTCATCGTTGTCCATGGTCCCAGCAATGTATTTTAGTCCTTTGCCTAAAATGTTTATCAGTCCACGTTTGCGTCTCGGATTAGGAGTAAGGTTATTTATTTTTGTTTCTAATAATTCAAAATTTCTATTAACAGTTTGTAATATACTGAGTTTGATTCTGTTGTAGAAGCTGATAGGGTATCGATATTTCGTCGAATAAGTTCTATTGTTCGTTCGTATTCTGTTGTGTTGATGATGTGTAAGACGTGATTGTAGTAGTCGATAGGTCTTACATCGCCTGTTTTGATAGGGATATATCCGTTGTTTACGTTGAGGTCCTGGATGTCTATCGTCTGGGCTTTTGTCACGGTCCAAAAGGCTATTATCAATAGTGGTGACATTTTCCTGTGAAGTTTGTAAATATTTAGTTACTGGCAAGGAGTTGAGAGGTTGGTGGACGATTTTTATTCTTTTTCTTATTAAATTTTGATTTTATTGTTGGGTGGTCTAAATTTTGGTATTTCTTTTTAGTTTTCACATGGGTTCGAAAGTATTTGTTTTGGTTATCTAAGTCTATGATATGATCTTCATCCAACCTTTCAGAATTGATTTTTCTAAATTTAGAATGATTTTTACCTCCTCTAATTTCCGTGATAAAATTTGGTCCTGTTTCGATTCCAACATTTTTCCGATTTTGGTTAAGTTTATTAATAATTTGTTCTTTCTTTTCATGCAACATTGTATCTATTGCAGGATATTCATTTTGATGGATATTTCCGTTAACGAAATCAATGGGTTTCCTGTTCGTAGAAGAATGTATGGTATTGTTGTAAAACGAAATTATCTTCAGAATTTTTTCTTCAACAGTGCCCTGATTATTAATGGGATCATGTTTCAGAAGACGAATATGTTCGTTAATCGTATTGTGGAATCTTTACACATCTGCATTGGACGTATGATTACTGTTAGACGTGTAGTGGATCTCGACATTTTCGTCAGAGAGGAATTTTCTCAAAGGAATTGCTTTAAGTCCTAGCTCATTATCGACTACGATTTTCTTTACCGTGCCGAACTGACTCAAATAATATGCAAGTGCTCTTCTGAACTCAGTCCAAGTTCTTCCAATGATTTTAATCGCACATGCATGTTTAGAAAATTTATCAATTATAGTTAAAAATAGGAGTTTTTCTAGCGTGTAAAACACATCTACATGAATAATTTCTCCGGGCTTTTGTGAGGTTTCTGTTATTTTAAATAGAGGCTTAGGAGGGTTTCGATCGTATTTCTCGTAGTTACAGATTTCGCAATTATTTCTGAAGTTTGTGACTCTGTCTGCTAGTTTTGGGCAGTAGTACTTTAGTTTCAATTCTTTAGTCACTTCTTCGATTCCTCGATGATTATTCTTTAGATGCTCTTCTTCTATAATCTTAGCTAATTTTTCCTCATCTATTATATCTTCTAGGAGGACGCTATATCTAGTGATTTTAAATTTATCGTTAGTAAAGAAGTTATTACTAAACGCGGAGTATAAAGTTTGAAAGAAGTCTTCATTTTCAATGAGAATAGCATTTAAACCGTTTGGATTGAAGTGGTTCTTCAATAATGTAATGGCATCTTGTTCATCTAGTTGTTTAGTATTGATTATGGTCCTATTTTTATCAAAAAATTTTTTCTTTTTTATTCTGAGTGATCCTGAATTTGATTTATTAATAATTATTTGGGTTTTAAAGACGTTAATGCATGAACTGCTCGTAGGGATATAAGTATGATTTTGGACTAAGTTTACTTCAGGTTTGGGTATCCTAGACAGGGTGTCAGCATTTATATTTTTTGCTCCTTCTTTATATTTTATCGTATAGTCAAATTCAGAAAGTTTAAGTCTCCATCTGACTAGTTTGGAGTTGGGTTCTTTAATGGAAAAGAGCCAAGTTAAAGGTCTATGGTCGGTTTCAATGATGAATTTCCTTCCGAAGAGGTATGGTCGGAAATACTTTGTAGCTCATACTATCGCCAAGAGTTCCTTTTCGATAACACTATAGTTGATCTCATGCTCATTAAGTGTGCAGCTTGCGTAGCTGATAGGGCGTCCTTCTTGTGAGAGATGTGCGCCGAGGGCGTATTTACTCGCATCTGTTGTTAGAACGAATGTTTTGTTAAAATCGGGATAAGCTAGAATTGGCTCATTAGTTAGGAGGGTTTTAATTGTTTCGAATGCGTGGGTATATTCAGGGTCAGTTATATCTAGCTTTGCGTCCTTTTTTAAGTTTTTGGTCATAGGCTTTATTATTTTCGAATAGTCCTTAATGAATTTTCCATAATATCCAGCGAGTCCGAGGAATTGCTTTATTTGTTTTGGGGTTTTTGGGATCGGAAATTTCTGGACGTACTCTACTTTCTCTGGATTCGGCTTTATTCCATCTCGGGTGACTATATGCCCAAGAAAAGCAGTTTCTCGTTTAAAGAATTCAGACTTGTCCAACTGAACTTTCAAGTTGGTTTCTCTGAATCTTTTGAAGATCTTTTGTAAGGATTCTATGTGTTCCTGTAAGGAAGTGGAAAATATTATAACATCGTCAAGGTAAACCAAACAGATTTTGTTGATATAGTCAGAGAGGATGTTATTTATAAGGCGCTGAAATGTAGCGGGGCTGTCTCAAGTCCGAATGGCATTCGCAGGAACTCGTAGTATCCACCTTCTACACTGAACGCAGAGATGTCTTTTTCAGTAATCTCTATTTGATAGAAGCCTTTAGCTAAGTCTAGTGTAGTGAAATATTGACTTCTCCCGAGCTTCTCTAGGATTTCGTCAATATTAGGGATTGGGTATTTGTCATCAATCGTAACTTCATTGAGTTTTCGATAGTCGATGACGAGTCTCCACTTAGGTTTCCCACTCGCTTCCATTTTTTTTGGTACTATCCAAACTGGTGCCGAATAAGGGGATTTGCTAGGTCTTATTATGTTGATTTGTAACATCTCCTTAATTTGTCTGCGTACTTCATCCTTATGAACGTACGGATATCTGTATGTTTTTGCTACAATCGGAATATTATTGGTAGTTCTGATTTCGTGTTTAATGGCATTTGTGAAAGATAAGTCCGATTCTTCGCTATAAAATATGTCTGAAAAGTGTTTCAAAAGTGGCATTAATTTTTGTCTTTTTTCATCGTTAAGATGATTTATTCTAATTTGACTGGAGATGGAGAAATGTTCCATTGGTTTGTTTTCTATGATATTGAAGTTCTCGATAGTGACGGGAGTAGTTTTTTGGGTTGTGAATTTTACTTTAACAGGGCGGTCAGCTAGTATCTTTACTTGAGCGAGCTTTTTAGAATTCACTACATTATAGATACCTTCCTCGAGTTTGATCTTCTCATCTTTGGAAGACTTCCCGGGGAAGTGTACCAGGCCATTTTGTTGATCTACAGGCACGGCTACTTCATAGCATCCGGCACTTCATAGCATAGACAATGTTGATTATCTTCTTCATCTTCGAAGAGGATGGGAATAGTTTTTTCACCGGTATGTAATACTCGTTTCTTAAAGTCTATAATTATATCGAGTTGTCTCAATATATTGTTTCCTAATATTCCGTCGTAAAAGTCATGAAACAGGCAGACAAATAATTCAATTTCGTGAGTTCTGTCGCCTAATTCCTCAAAGAGGGGGATCCTTACTTTCTCGCAAAGATCAACTGTATGTTGAAGGGTCTTCAGACTTATTTTTGGAGTGTTAATTTTCCACTTAGGATGGCAAATGCCAGGATTAATGATTGAGTGTGTAGCTCCTGTATCTACGATAAACTTTAGGGGCTTGGTTTTTGTTTTAAAGACTATATATGGTAGTCTTCGTCCGAGGCTTGTGAAGGAAAATTTTCTGCCATCTCGTTTTTATTTATATCCATGGGTTCTGGTGGTGGTTGCCGTTCCGGATACCAAGGATTTGCGGATGCATCGAAGTTATAGGGATTTTGACCTTCATTTGTGTCAATTCTGTAACTTGGTTCGTGAGGTCTATTTCATCGTTCGTTTTGTTGGTTGTTAACATTAAATCTATTAACATTATTTCTATTGTAATTGTTATTAAGTCTTTTGTTATTATTATTATTAAACCTGTTACTATTATTGTTATTGTTACTATTATTATTGTTTTTTTTACTATTTGACCTGCTGTTGTCATTATAATTATTATTAAATCTACTATTGTTATTGTGATAGTTATTATTAATATTACTGTCGTAATTATTATAATTATTTAGTCTTCTAATATTATTATGGTTATTATTATTATTGCGGGTTTTGTTGTCGTTTTGTCTGTTTTTTGTTTGATAGATTTGGCCATTCGAGCCATAATAGGCATAGCCAGCTGTAAAGAGAATATCCATAGCCGATTCGAGAGATTCGGGATCTCTACAGAATAGAATAGTTTTCATGGGCTCTGGGAGTTTGTTTTTAAAAATATTGAGAGCGGTCTTCATGTTGTTCCGTGTACATTCGTTAGACGCGTTCCCTGCACCTAAAACTATTTGCGTCTTATTGTTGAGTCTTCTTAGTTTACTTTTGATGTCGTTGTAGAATTCAAGGGTATTGGTTTGGAAAGTTACACTTCGTAGGTTGTCGTACAGTTCGTCTATGTTCAGGTGGTCTCCAAAGTTGTTTTGGAGGATCTGTCTTACGTCTCGCCAAAAGGTAGCATGGCAGTTTATTTCAACAGTTTCTTTTGCTCTGCCTTTTAATTTACTTTTGATTATGTCGCTAAATAAGAGTTGAGATGCTTCGTTATAAGCTTGTAGTACGGGGCTAACTCTGTCCACTAAATTAATAAAAGTTTGCAAGTTTTCGAGCTTGCCGTCAAATTCGGGGAGGCTGTTAAAATATTTGAGAGGGTCAATTTGTATGGCAGGAGCTTCATCGTTCGGCATCTTGAAAAAATTTTATGCAATCCCTGATTCCAAATCACCCTTACAAAGAAGTTTTCAAATTTCAAAAAAGCAACAATAATGGGGCAGGTTTTAAGATTATGTGTGTGAATATAAGATATAATAATGTATTAAATATAATTAAATATAATTAAATAGAAAAGGAAATATTTGAACATTTGTTCTTCTCCTTATTACTTGCTTTGCTCGTCCTAGATTTTGCGATCGATGGGAAAAAATTTCTGCTATTTTTCTCCGCACTGTTTTGGTTTTGTTGGTTCAGTTTAGTGGTTTAGTTGGTTCTAGTTTTGCTTCGTTTTCTTTTATTTTTTTTTTGTTTGTTTTTTTGTTTTTCACTATTTATATGTTTTTTTTGTTCACTTTTGTTTTTATAGGACACTGCCGGGTCTCGATTTGTAGGTCGTATTTTTTTTGTTATTTCCCTTTTTTCACTATTTATATATTTCTTTTATTCACTTTTGTATTTAAAGGACACTGCTTGTTCCCGGGATTTTGGTGCTCCGTCTAAAGGCTGTTTCTTCTTAGTAACAACTTTCTTTGCGTCGGCGATACAAAAAAAAATGGATTCTTAACCACGTTTTTATTATCGCGGACGTGACGTCGATACGCTTTAAAGATTTTGAAAAATTACGTGAACTTTCACTTAGCGTATCCTACCGACTGCGCCATTTATGTTTCTTCGACGGATAAATAAAACTCCTGTTTTATTTGATAACACCAACTTTATTTATTAAATTCCCGGTATTTCAAAAAGGCACCCCAATGCAGCCTCACATTGGGTGAAAGGAGATAGAGGCTTGTCCGTACCTTTTGAAGCGAGAGAAAATAACTCTACTATTATTTACTATGATCCCGGTATACAATTCTTATTGTATATATGAACCGGTATTCTAAAAGGCACCCCAATGCAGCCTCACATTGGGTGAAAGGAGATGGAGGCTTATCCGTACCTTTTGGAGCGAGAACTAACTCTTCGAGACAATTCCACTTCTATTTATACCACGTGTCACCTGCTTGATTTGATTTCATTCTATTCAAAATATCAATGTCTACTTTGTTTTAATTCAATTGAATTCAAAATATCAATGCCTACTTCGTTTTAATTCAATTGAATTCAATATATCAATGCCTACTTTGTTTGTATTAATTTGATTTGGGTAAGTGTAACATTTAAGCGCTGAGTCACTTGCACACGCATTTGTTGTACTCAATGCACGCAATATGTTTACGTTATGCCTTCGAGAATTATCAATGTATTGGTAATTGAACTTGTTTACGACTTTTCTCTTAAGACAACTACAGTGGCACGTGACATTATTCGAACATGTCACACTATCCCCGCCTTATATCTTTTTAGCCCCGAAAAAGTGTCACATCAGGTATCTCCGCATCTTCCTGCTGATAATGCGGGGCACGGCGTTCCAAGTGCACAATTTTCATTTTTTCCCTGGGTTTCTGGTACTCCTGTATCCGGTATACCACATCGTTGATTCGTTTGATGATTTTATAGGGTCCTTCCCATCTGCCCCCCATCTGCCTTTCCGACCCCGTGGGTTATATAACCACACCAAGTCGTGCGGCTAGAATCCGGAAGAGTTTGGCATTTAGTCATATCTGGTCTTAATGCGGTCAGTGGTTGACTCTATTTGCTTCCACACTAATTGGTGTATCTGATTCAGCAGTTACCTCAAGTCGCTTGTATACTCCGAAATGGGTTGGGGCTGCTCAGGCGGTGTCCCAAACTTTACATCAGCTGGTAGCCGAATCATTTTTCCAAAGATGACTTTCGCTGGCGCTTCTCTGCTCGATGCATGTTCTGCAGTGCGGTACGCCATCAAAAATAATGGAATGCGTCGATCCCAATCTCTCTGGTTTTCATCATCTCCGTGCAACTACTTTGGTACTCCTTTGACCCGATTATTAGGAAGAACAATTTGCATCCTATATGAAGTGCCGTCTGCCGTTTCCCGCTTCCGTTTCAGAACTCCATCATCAACCTCAAGGGAGTTCCATTGAGCCAATAGCTTTTTAACACCGTGCCGCGTGGTGATATGTCCTTCCACTCGGGACGTCCTGTGGTCCCTATCCATACCAACAATGGTCCAATGTCATCGTCGGCTAGCTGAGCGTCCCGAAGTTCGTGCTGTGTCCAACCCTCGTCGACTTCCGTTGTGATTACACGTATATCCACACCTTGTTCTTTTTCCTCAAACCGTCGGCAATGTTTACAAGCCGCTGGACATGGACGGCGGGATAAAGCGTCGGCATTTCCATGCACTGCTTCTTTTCGATGGACGATTTCGTAATTATAGGACTGTAGCCTTTCGATCCATCTAGCAACTTGCCCTTCTGGGTTTTTGAAATGAAGCAGCCATCTCAGGGAAGCATGATATGTTCGAAGAACGAATTTCTGTCCATAAAGGTACTTGTGGAACTGCTTTGTTGCTTCAATTATAGCCAGTAGTTCTTTCCTGGTTACGCAGTAGTTCCTTTCATTCTTTGACAGAACTCGGCTGTAGTATGAGATTACTCGCTCCTCACCGTCGACCTGCTGTGACAATACGGCCCCAATCCCATTGTTACTCGCATCGGTGTCTACTACGAACATTCTTCCAGGTTTGGGGTACGCTAGAACCGGTGATTCACAGAGCTTATTCTTCAACATCTCGAAGGCTTTTTCACACTGCTCGTTCCAGATAAAGGGGCGATTCTTTTCCGTGAGCTGATGGAGACACTTCGCTATTTTTGCAAAGTCTTTAACGAATTGGCGATAATAGATCGCCAGTCCAAGGAAACTTTGAAGTTGTCGTTTGTTATTAGGTTTCGGCCAACTTCTCACAGCTTCTATTTTCTCAGGATCCGTTTTCACACCTTTTGCCGATACAACATGTCCTAGGTACTTTACTTCAGCTGCGAAAAGTGTGCACTTCTTTGGATTCAGCTTCAAGTTAGCCCGTCGTAGCCTTGAAAACACCTCTTCCAAGTTGAACACATGTTCGTCAAACGTCCTCCCTATGACAATGATGTCATCCAGATATACCAAGCACGTTTTCCAGCTTAACCTGCGGAGCCCACATTCCATAAGGCGTTCGAATGTTGCTGGTGCATTGCAAAGCCCAAATGGCAGCACTACAAATTGCCACAATCCACTGAGAATGCAGTTTTCTCTCTGTCTTTCTTATCGATTTCACCTGCCAGTATCCACTCTTTAAGTCAAGAGTAGAAAACCACTTCGAATCCGACATTGTATCCATAATGTCGTCGATGCGCGGAAGTGGGTAGCTGTCTTTTTTCGTGACATCGTTGAGCTGCCTGTAGTCGACACGAAACCGAGTGCTTCCCAGGTGCTTTGCCAGCTTTGCCAGGACTACAGGTGAGGCCCACGGGCTGATTGAAGGCTCGATTACTCCTTGTTTTTCCATGTCTGAGATCATTGCGCTTACTTCTCCCTGCTTGGCTAATGGAAGTCGTCTTGGCGCTTTTCGAATCGGCTTAGCGTCTTGTGTGTCTATAACGTGAGTCAATATACTCGTACGTCCTTGATCGTCGTGACCAGTTGAGAAAATATCGCGATATTTGTTCACCAATTCCGAGGCTTTCTTGAACTGCTCTGGTGATATCTTGCTTGGCTCCAATAAGGTCGACACTAACTCACGGGATTCCCCGGTATTTTGTTTCCTAGCTGGATATTGGTTATCTCCCACTTCCAAAGATGTTACAGTAGAGACAAGCTGACAGCTCCCGATAATGTCTCCAGCTTTGATGTGGGTAACTGAGTCCGAGGTGTTAAGGACTCTAAGCGGCACGCATCCACTCTTATTTGTTGTTACTAATGTCCGTCCTAAATTTAGATTACGCAGTGCCGGTGTTTTTGTTGACTCAATTAGGTAGGATCTATTGTCCCCAGGATCACCTTCAAATTTGGCCCATACAATGCTCTCGGAGGATTTCGGTACGTCAGTGTCGGCACTTACGAACTCTTTCTGTGTTGAGATATTGTCGTAATGACCCTCCATTAAGATCTCAACATTCCGCCATCTCAAGACCCATCTGCCCAAATCCAACGTGAACCTGTGTGGTCTTAAGAAATCCATTCCCAGGATGCAGTCGTTGTTTATATCGGCAACGTGAAACTCATGTTGAAACAGTATATCCCCTACTTGTACTTGGAGTTTGATCTCACCATATACGGGCATTGCTTCTCCCGTTGCTGTTCGTAGCAAAAGTGGTTTGCCTTTGGAGAGAAGACGTCCGCTCATCAAATCTGGTCGCAATATTGACCTTGTTGCACCAATATCAATAGTGAGGGTGCAAGATTCACCGTCGACTTGTCCACGAACACAAGGGTCTGCCTCTCTACAATGTAGCCTGGACACTTTGATGGTGGTTCTTGGGACTTCGATCCTCCTAGCCAACCTCTGCCCCACGAAGTTGGCTCTTACGCGTTTCCCGACCCCTTGGTTTGAGGGGCCTTATTGCCCTTCTTTGTGTTTGGCCCTAATCTCCTTCTAGCGGCACATGCCGGGCAATAACTTGATTTCCTTTGCTGCTTGCAGTTTCGTTGTAGATGCCCTCGTTCACCACAATTCCAGCATATAAGCGCACCATTCACCTGCGCTTCTTCGCTCACGTCAACACGCTCACATCTGCATTCTTCCGTTGTAAACTCCCGGATCTTGGCTGTATTACGAGTGGTTATTTTGGCGGCTTCGAAGTTTAAACAGTAGGCCAGTGCACCACTGAGCGTTTTACGGCTAGGCGGATAGCTTATTGTTTTTCCCTGTCCTTCAACGCGTTAATAAATGCTTCCGTTGCTACATCGTCCCGATGATTTGGGTCGTATGCAGGGTAAGCCAAAAGTGCAAACCTTTCAATATCCTGGGCTAATTGCTGTAGGGTTTCACCTGGTTTCTGCACTCAGTTGCACAGCTGCGACTTCTAGATCTGCTTCAGGTGATTATTTCCATACCTCATGTCGGGTGCGTTCATGATAGCGATGGAGCTTGACTGCGACAGTTTGAAGTATTTCCGCAGCTTGGTCTCTCAGGGCAAGAATTAAGGCTGTTGCTCGCTCCAGCTCATTCCAGTGATTCGTTTGAGCGGAAGCTTCAAACTGGGTTTCGTAAATTCTCTAAGCTATTTGTCCATCGAAAGTTGGTGCTTTTACATTCCTTGTTGAGACACTGGCTGTACTCGTTATCGGGATCGGGTTACTCGCTATCGGGGCCGGGCTACTCTTCCTTCACTCTTTTCATCTCTACCCGCACCGTCTCCACTTTGCTCATTATTTCTTCCATTTTTTCCATCCTTCCTTCGAAACTTTTAATTTGGAGGTTCAGTTTTTGGCTTAGCTCACCTAAATCTGCTCTTAATTCAGCTGATTGCTTGTCGAATTTCTGATGAAAGTCTGCTGATTGCTGGTACAGTTTGTGGTTAAAGTCTGCTGATTGTTGATCCAATTTCTGGTTCTGGCCGGTGGATTGCTGGTCGAGCTGGTTGAACGTTGTTGACTACCGATCGAGCTTCTCGTTTTAGTCGGTCGACTGCGGTCGAACTTCTCATTTAAGTCGGTTGACTGCCAGTCGAGCTTCTCGTTTAACTCGGTTGATTGCTTTTGTATTATCATCAACATCCGCATCAGTCCTTTCGCAGTCAGTATTTGTTCCTTCTCCTCGCCTTCAGTGCAACTTTCCGCATCGGGAAACTCAAACGACTCTGGATCCATCCGCTGCCAGCGCTTCGTTTAACCGGGTGATTAGCCTAGCTTTGCTTCCTTCAGTGGAAATGTTCCGCTATTTCAATTCCTCCTTTAGTTCCGGTAGAGTAAGTGCGTTGATTTTACGCGGCATTTTTTTGAATTGTCTTTAATGCAAAAAGTTCACAAAAGTGTTCACAATAGTTTTCAGTGTGTTTTTTTTTCTAAGTGTTTTTAAGGGTTCGATTTTATTCACTATACTATTGCAAGAATAATCTCAGTTCTGACACCAGTGTTGCGCTTTGCCAGGTGCGCGACCTGTTTACTCTTCGCAAATGTTCGCAATAGTGAGTGCAGCAGCTAGAATTAAAAAAAAACGCAATTCTTATTAGATTTAGGTATTAAGGGGGTCTTACTATGAAACAGTTTCAAAAAATCGATTTTTTTTTTAAATTTGTTCATCTAAATAGTGTTAGAAATACGCTGGTAAAAGGATTTAACTGTGGACGGGCTCGTTTGGCAGTGACAGAGCATTTTTCACGGTCACGCGAGTTACGTTGTAACCAATACCCAAAAGAAATGCGACGCCACGAATTCTATCGTGGACGCATCAATGAAAGAACTTTTGAACAAAACGCTATATTCCTTTTAACGTAGAGTTATATCAAAACACGATAGTAAAATCCGAAAACTATTCACACCTTTAAAACTACAACCTTTTATTGCTTTTCATTTTTCACACTCTGCACTCGATATCCTTTTTTTATTACATGCAATTCTGCATCTCATACACGTCCTTTTTGTTTTATCAGGTTGTCGGTATCTAATTTTATGAGGATAATGCAAATCACATTGTACATATGGTTTTAAGACATAACGATAGGATAAGTAGTATATAAGCAGTTAAGAACTCCTTGAGAAAAGGCACTAGAGAGTTAAACGGGAAAATAAAAACATCTAAGTCCGAAGACGTGTTTTTCTGAAACTAGGATTTTAATAACGAGTTTCATTTTTCAGTTTAAAATTAATTTGACTTCAATGAAAACTTAGTTCAGAAGAACTAAGTTCGAAGTTATTGTTCCAATACAAAATCAAATTAAATAACTGGCGCAGTCGGTAGGATACCTTTTCGAAGAATAGGGATCCAGTGATACGAAACTTTCGCACTTTTCGGGAAACGCAATACATTTCTCCGTCGCGATATAAAATAAAATTATCCAGAGGTGTATCGTTAAGCCCAAAGAACACCTTCAAACCGATACTGAGGCTGGTATTGGATCTGGATTCATAAAAAAAATATAATTATAATACATACAAATGTGTACATATATGTAATAATACTAATAAAATAAGTTTGTTTGTTTTGGCAAGTTAATGCAACGAAGGTTACTTCTTGATAAAAACAGATTCAACAACGAAATGGATCAAGAATTGCAAAGGCTACAACAAGCTCTGCACCAAAGAAATTGAAAGCTTACGACAACAATTAGAGCAACCCGAAAGAGTTTTCCAAATAAGTTTCGATCAAGTCTTAAAAAAATTTTCAAGTGTTAAGCCTTTTTACGGGAGACCCGAAGATTCACTACAAGAGTTCCTGAACACAGTTGAAAACGTGGCTTCTTTGTGTGGCGAAAACGCAGCGTTGTTACAATTTGGACTGCAGATCATCTTCAAGGAAAAAATACAAAGTGAAGCCAAATTGGCGATGCAACGGCTAGGCGAGGACCTGACATGGGAAGCGGTAAAATCGGAACTGAAACTTCACTACAGACAACGAAGAACGTACAAAAAGCTAATGGACGAAACCGGAAATATTAAAGTAAGTAATTTAAGAGAATTATTTGTTACGATTAGGAAAATAAATTATCAACTAAACGAACTTTATGATTTCGACGAAAATAAGCCCAGTAACTATAGCCCAACAAATAATGACAAGAATTTAGTGGATATAATTAAAGACATGCTCAATGGTTGTTACAGAGTCTATATACGAAATGGTATGACTCTGATTGATGTGATCAATCTGTTTGATTGATTGGGGTTATTAGACGAAAATGACGTGATCCATTATGACTTTAAAAGGAATTTCAAAGACCTTAAACATAATAATTTTAATAGCAGACAGAATGACAGGGACAACCGACTGAATAAGTTCAACATAACCCAAACAGAAACTTTGAACAACAAAACAGTTATCAACGTCAAAATTTCAGACTAAATAACAATACCAATTTTCATGATACCAACTGGACATCTAGACATAACCCCGAACAACAGAGACAATTTTTCAACAGAAATTCTTTTAATAATAATTCGAGATTTAGCAATCAAAGAAGTAATTTTAACAATTCAGGACAGTTCCGAAACAGTTTTGGAAAAAACTTCCACTATATATGGAAATAATCCCAAAAACAATTCCGGGCAGCTTAAGCAACGCTCTCCAAACAATAATCGTATTGAACCAATGGAAGTGGACAACATCCAACAAGACGTAAATTTTTCAAACGAGCCTCGGACACAAAACTCCCAATAGTAGTCCTAACTATCGCAGGAAGAAAACTAGCCTGTCTAATCGACACTGGTTCAGAAACTAGTATTTTGAAGCCAACAATTTTAAGCAGGTATCAAGAATTAAAACTAGAAAAACCTCTCTACTTCTCTACTATAAATGGTGTAACTAAAGTCACATCCAAAACTGTCACACCTATTCCAGAAGAGTTCCACGTTCAAGGAACCTTGTCATGGAAATTAATGGACTTAGCAAGTCGCAAATATGATGCAATAATTGGCCAAACCCTTAAAGCAAAAACCGACATAGACAAAAAATTCATTGAAATTAATAAAAATAAAATCCCCTTTCAAAATAATGATTCTTACTTCATAATCAACGAAATCTGTAATTTTGAAACGAGCAATTTAAGGAAATTAGATCTTGATAATCTTAATATCGAAGAGAAGCAAAATATCCAAAGACTTCTGAACCAATACTCCGATAGTTATTGAAAAACACAATTTTCCTTTAAACCATAGAATTTATTTAATAAGTTTTTTTAACATATACCGATATTTCGGAAGCCAGTTGCCTCCTTCCTCAGTGCTAACTGATTCATAACTTGGAAAATCAACCCTATATATACATGCCTATCCTAATTAAATCTTAATTATTATTAATTAACAAAAGGAACCATTAACAAACCGACCATTGTAAATTATTTTTATTGGCAGTATACCTAAGTATTATCTAACTTAGTTAGCCGTAAGGCTTAATCCTTCATAAGGTTATTATTTTGGGTGAATTTGAAAAGAGATGAATAAGCGTTCATATATTCTAAAATTTATCGCTACCCTCGAATTCATGAACAAGAAATCGAAAACCAAATAAGAGATATGCTGGAGCAAAATATAATAGTTCCAAGTAATTCTCCTTATAAGAGCCCATTATGGATAGTCCCTAAAAAGATAGACAATTCGGGTCAACAAAAATGGCGCATCGTAATCGATTATAGAAAATTGAACGAAATAACGATCAGCGACAAGTTTCCCATTCCTAACATCGACGGAATTCTAGATAAGTTGGGTAAAGCGCATTATTTTACCACTCTAGACTTGGCAAAAGGCTTCTACCAAATCGTTGTTCGACCTGAAGACAGAAAGAAAACCGCTTTTTCTACTCCATTCGAGCACTATGAATATGTAAGGATGCCTTTTAGGCTTAAAAACGCACCTTCAACTTTTCAAAGATTAATGAATTCCGTTTTGAGGGATCTCATTAACAAAATCTGCGTCGTCTATCTAGACGACATCTTAATCTTTAGTACATCCCTGGAAGAGCACATTCAAAGTATCAGAAAGGTATTTGATAGATTAAGAGAAGCTGGCCTAAAGATACAAATTGACAAGTGCAACTTCCTGAAAAAAAAAAACTGAATTTTTAGGACATATCCTGACTCCAGACGGTATAAAACCAAACCCAAATAAAATAAAAGTTATTCGAGACCTCAAATTACCAACGACAACAAATCAAATAAAATCTTTCATAGGTACCACAGGATACTACAGGAAATTTATTAAAGATTATGCCAAAGTAGCCTACCCCATGACGATGTATTTGAAGAAAGGAACGAAGATAAACCCGAATAATCCAAATTACATTTCTGCTTTTGAAAAACTCAAAGATATCATCACAAATCACCCCATTCTGAAATATCCCGACTTTAGCAAAAGATTTAAACTAATAACAGATGCAAGTAACTTTGCTCTTGGTGCAGTCTTAACACAGGAAGGTCATCCTATCTGCTATGCGTCCAGAACCCTCAACGACCATGAGAAAAACTACTCCACAATCGAAAAAGAGTTATTATCGATTGCATGGAGTACTAAATATTTCAGGCCATACCTTTTTGGGAAAGAATTCGACCTACAAACCGACAATCAGCCAATAAAATGGCTTCAGGTGAAATATTCAGGGAAGGATATAAATCCAAGACTTCAAAGGAGGCTTATCTCTCTAGGAAATATAAAAATATATTATATGAAATGATATGAAAATATATTATATTAAGGGAAGGGATAACAAAATAGCAGACTTTTTAAGTAGACTGAACACAGAAAAGAATGAAATAAATACGATCAGGAAATGCGACATTGGAAAGCATTCAAAAACTGAAAATTTGAGTTTCTATAGAATGACCAATGAAAGTCTACACAATTTGAATGAGCAGGGCAGCATTCTTGAAACCGAAAATTGGGGTCTCACCTCGAATGACTGTGTCAAAGAAAAGGTTAACTCATGCGAAAATTAAAAAAATTCGGGAACTGAAAATTTGAGTTCCATTTTTGTCGAAACATCTCATAATGAAATAAACGCTTTAAGTGAATCTCTAGAAAACGAAACTATACACTCTCAGGAAGAGGACAGAAATGATCATATACCTATACTTGAGACAATAGTTAACAGGTTTAGAACGCAAATTATTTTAAAGAAATCAAAGGAAAAAGAATATGAAAGTGTTTTCGGAAATAGAAGGATCTTTGTTGATAAAAATGATCTACATACCGATAGTGTTAGTAACTTACTTCGAAGGTATATACGTAAAGGAAAAATAAGAATTTATTCGTTCCTGTCGGATCACAATTACAACAAATTACAACAGGTAATTATAACCACATTTTCCGACAGTAACCAAGTAAAATTTGTCAAGTGTAGTAATTTTGCTGTAGATATAGAGGACGAAGAGGCGTTAAACAAGCAAATCTCACTTTTTCATAAACATGAATCTGGTCATTCTGGGATACTGGCAACCTATGATGGCATTAAAACCAGAATATACAACCCAGTTCTTCGAACGCAAGTTCATAAGATTATAAACAACTGTGAGATTTGTGCAGCTGGAAAATATGACAGAAACCCTATCAACAAGAAATTTCATCTAACGGAAACACCGTCCACTACAAACGAGCTCATTCACGTAGACACTTACGTAAACAGTAAACATTGTTTTATCAATTTTATTGACAAGTTTTCGAAACATGCCATTACCTTTTATCTGGAGGATCGTAACACACAACCAATAATCGAGAAGCTCCGACAATTTTTAGCCATAAAAGGCAAGGTTAAAATGTTTATATTCGACATCGAGTTCAACACTAGGAATATAAGAGAACTCTGATTAGCGGAAAATATCGACTATCATATAACAAAACCCAATAGTCATACAGGGAATGCAGATGTCGAACGGCTAAATAATACGTTAACAGAACGAATAAGAATTTTAAATATCGAAGAAAAACTTCCTTTTAGGATACAAATGCTGAAAGCAGTAAAATTTTACAATATTCCCTACCACTCAACTATTAAAGCAACCCCTCAAGATGTACAAGAACATAAAATTTACCACAATATCATCCGTGATAGGTTGAAAAAAAAACAAAGATAAAGATTATAGGAAAAAGAAATAAAGTTAGGGAAGACTATGACGAAGAAAGAGAAGAAGGTTTTATAAAAAATTATAAATCCCTTCGGCACAAAGAACAACCCAAATTTAGAAAACATTATCTAACAGGTATTCATGAAAGCAATATCAAACGACCTTTAAAATTTTCAGATAATTCTGGCGATTGTCTTTCTATTGGTCCCCCTAGTCCAAGGGAAACTCACGATAAAGAAGATTAACACTGAATTGGGATATTCAAAAATAAAAACCGACGAAATCGGATTGGTAAGCAAATTTAACATTGTGCAAATTTAACAATGAAGTTATAAATACCCCAAAAAAAAGTTTAGAAGAAACCACAAATTCTCTATTACTCGGTGTTGATCGAGACATTCCAAATCATCATACGAATAGCGTGAAAAACTTAGCAATGACCTTGATCCCTCGTAGACACAAAAGAGCCTTAATTCACTTAGGTGGAAACGTACTACAATGGGTATTTGGGACAATGGACGATCTTGACCGACGCGACATTGAGAAACACCTAGAAACTATTGATAAAAACAACCATCAGACGATAGAGACTGTAAATCAACAAATCAAAATAAATGACAACTTTTATTAAAAAAAAAAAAACTTTTTTTATTTATAAATTTTTTTATAAATTCACCCAAGCATATTAACAGACGAGGAAATAAGAACATACGACATCGATTCTACTAAACTATCACAGATTAGATGTTACACTTACCCAAATCAAATTAATAAAAACGAAGTAGGCATTGATTTTGAATCCAATTGAATTAAAACGAAGTAGGCATTGATATTTTGAATTCAATTGAATTAAAACAAAGTAGACATTGATATTTTGAATTGAATGAAATCAAATCAAGTAGGCGACGAGTGGTATAAATAGGAGTGGAATTGTCTCGAAGAGTTAGTTCTTCGCGTCGAAAGGAACGGACAAGCCTCTATCTCCTTTCACCCAATGTGAGGCTGCATTGGGGTGCCTTTTCGAATACCGGTTCATGTATACAATAAGAATTGTATACCGTGATTATACTAAATAAAGTTGGTGTTATAAAATAAAACAAGAGTTTTATTTATCCGTCGAAGAAACATAAATGGCGCAGTCGGTAGGATACGAACCAACAAAACCAAAACAGTGCGGAGAAAAATAGCAGAAATTTTTTCCCATCGATCGCAAAATCTAGGACGAGCAAAGCAAGTAATAAGGAGAAGAACAAATGTTCAAATATTTCCTTTTCTATTTAATTATATTTAATTATATTTAATACATTATTATATCTTATATTCACACACATAATCTTAAAACCTGCCCCATTATTGTTGCTTTTTTGAAATTTGAAAACTTCTTTGTAAGGGTGATTTGGAATCAGGGATTGCATAAAATTTTTTCAAGATGCCGAACGATGAAGATCCTGCCATACAAATTGACCCTCTCAAATATTTAAACAGCCTCCCCGAATTTGACGGCAAGCTCGAAAACTTGCAAACTTTTATTAATTTAGTGGACAGAGTTAGCCCCGTACTACAAGCTTATAATGAAGCATCTCAACTCTTATTTAGCGACATAATCAAAAGTAAATTAAAAGGCAGAGCAAAAGAAACTGTTGAAATAAACTGCCATGCTACCCTTTGGCGAGACGTAGGACAGATCCTCTAAAACAACTTTGGAGACCACCTGAACTTAGACGAACTGTACGACAACCTACGAAGTGTAACTTTCCAAACCAATACCCTTGAATTCTACAACGACATCAAAAGTAAACTAAGAAGACTCAACAATAAGACGCAAATAGTTTTAGGTGCAGGGAACGCGTCTAACGAATGTACACGGAACAACATGAAGACCGCTCTCAATATTTTTAAAAACAAACTCCCAGAGCCCATGAAAACTATTCTATTCTGTAGAGATCCCGAATCTCTCGAATCGGCTATGGATATTCTCTTTACAGCTGGCTATGCCTATTATGGCTCGAATGGCCAAATCTATCAAACAAAAAACAGACAAAACGACAACAAAACCCGCAATAATAATAATAACCATAATAATATTAGAAGACTAAATAATTATAATAATTACGACAGTAATATTAATAATAACTATCACAATAACAATAGTAGATTTAATAATAATTATAATGACAACAGCAGGTCAAATAGTAAAAAAAACAATAATAATAGTAACAATAACAATAATAGTAACAGGTTTAATAATAATAATAACAAAAGACTTAATAACAATTACAATAGAAATAATGTTAATAGATTTAATGTTAACAACCAACAAAACGAACGATGAAATAGACCTCACGAACCAAGTTACAGAATTGACACAAATGAAGGTCAAAATCCCTATAACTTCGATGCATCCGCAAATCCTTGGTATCCGGAACGGCAACCACCACCAGAACCCATGGATATAAATAAAAACGAGATGGCAGAAAATTTTCCTTCACAAGCCTCGGACGAAGACTACCATATATAGTCTTTAAAACAAAAACCAAGCCCCTAAAGTTTATCGTAGATACAGGAGCTACACACTCAATCATTAATCCTGGCATTTGCCATCCTAAGTGGAAAATTAACACTCCAAAAATAAGTCTGAAGACCCTTCAACATACAGTTGATCTTTGCGAGAAAGTAAGGATCCCCCTCTTTGAGGAATTAGGCGACAGAACTCACGAAATTGAATTATTTGTCTGCCTGTTTCATGACTTTTACGACGGAATATTAGGAAACAATATATTGAGACAACTCGATATAATTATAGACTTTAAGAAACGAGTATTACATACCGGTGAAAAAACTATTCCCATCCTCTTCGAAGATGAAGAAGATAATCAACATTGTCTATGCTATGAAGTGCCGGATGCTATGAAGTAGCCGTGCCTGTAGATCAACAAAATGGCCTGGTACACTTCCCCGGGAAGTCTTCCAAAGATGAGAAGATCAAACTCGAGGAAGGTATCTATAATGTAGTGAATTCTAAAAAGCTCGCTCAAGTAAAGATACTAGCTGACCGCCCTGTTAAAGTAAAATTCACAACCCAAAAAACTACTCCCGTCACTATCGAGAACTTCAATATCATAGAAAACAAACCAATGGAACATTTCTCCATCTCCAGTCAAATTAGAATAAATCATCTTAACGATGAAAAAAGACAAAAATTAATGCCACTTTTGAAACACTTTTCAGACATATTTTATAGCGAAGAATCGGACTTATCTTTCACAAATGCCATTAAACACGAAATCAGAACTACCAATAATATTCCGATTGTAGCAAAAACATACAGATATCCGTACGTTCATAAGGATGAAGTACGCAGACAAATTAAGGAGATGTTACAAAACAACATAATAAGACCTAGCAAATCCCCTTATTCGGCACCAGTTTGGATAGTACCAAAAAAAATGGAAGCGAGTGGGAAACCTAAGTGGAGACTCGTCATCGACTATCGAAAACTCAATGAAGTTACGATTGATGACAAATACCCAATCCCTAATATTGACGAAATCCTAGAGAAGCTCGGGAGAAGTCAATATTTCACTACACTAGACTTAGCTAAAGGCTTCTATCAAATAGAGATTACTGAAAAAGACATCCCTGCGTTCAGTGTAGAAGGTGGACACTACGAGTTCCTGCGAATGCCATTCGGACTTGAGACAGCCCCCGCTACATTTCAGCGCCTTATAAATAACATCCTCTCTGACTATATCAACAAAATCTGTTTGGTTTACCTTGGCGATGTTATAATATTTTCCACTTCCTTACAGGAACACATAGAATCCTTACAAAATATCTTCAAAAGATTCAGAGAAACTAACTTGAAAGTTCAGTTGGACAAGTCTGAATTCTTTAAACGAGAAACTGCTTTTCTTGGGCATATAGTCACCCGAGATGGAATAAAGCCGAATCCAGAGAAAGTAGAGTGCGTCCAGAAATTTCCGATCCCAAAAACCCCAAAACAAATAAAGCAATTCCTCGGACTCGCTGGATATTACCGAAAAATCATTAAGGACTATTCGAAAATAATAAAGCATATGACCAAAAACTTAAAAAAGGACGCAAAGCTAGATATAACTGACCCTGAATATACCCACGCATTCGAAACAATTAAAACCCTCGTAACTAATGAGCCAATTCTAGCTTATCCCGATTTTAACAAAACATTCGTTCTAACAACAGATGCGAGTAAATACGCCCTCAGCGCACACCTCTCACAAGAAGGACGCCCTATCAGCTACGCAAGCTGCACACTTAATGAGCATGAGATCAACTATAGTGTTATCGAAAAGGAACTCTTGGCGATAGTATGAGCTACAAAGCATTTCCGACCATACCTCTTCGGAAGGAAATTCATCATTGAAACCGACCATAGACCTTTAACTTGGCTCTTTTCCATTAAAGAACCCAACTCCAAACTAGTCAGATGGAGACTTAAACTTTCTGAATTTGACTATACGATAAAATATAAAGAAGGAGCAAAAAATATAAATGCTGACACCCTGTCTAGGATACCCAAACCTGAAGTAAACTTAGTCCAAAATCATACTTATATCCCTACAAGCAGTTTATGCATTAACGTCTTTAAAACCCAAATAATTATTAATAAATCAAATTCAGGATCACTCAGAATAAAAAAGAAAAAAATTTTTTGATAAAAATAGGACCATAATCAATACTAAACAACTAGATGAACAAGATGCCATTACATTATTGAAGAACCACTTCAATCCAAACGGTTTAAATGCTATTCTCATTGAAAATGAAGACTTCTTTCAAACTTTATACTCCGCGTTTAGTAATAACTTCATTACTAACGATAAATTTAAAATCACTAGATATAGCGTCCTCTTAGAAGATATAATTGATGAGGAAAAATTAGCTAAGATTATAGAAGAAGAGCATCTAAAGAATAATCATCGAGGAATCGAAGAAGTGACTAAAGAATTGAAACTAAAGTACTACTGCCCAAAACTAGCAGACAGAGTCACAAACTTCAGAAATAATTGCGAAATCTGTAACTACGAGAAATACGCTCGAAACCCTCCTAAGCCTCTATTTAAAATAACAGAAACCTCACAAAAGCCCGGAGAAATTATTCATGTAGATGTGTTTTACACGCTAGAAAAACTCCTATTTTTAACTATAATCGATAAATTTTCTAAACATGCATGTGCGATTAAAATCATCGGAAGAACTTGGACTGAGTTCAGAAGAGCACTTGCATATTATTTGAGTCAGTTCGGCACGGTAAAGAAAATCGTAGTCGATAATGAGCTAGGACTTAAAGCAATTCCTTTGAGAAAATTCCTCTCTGACGAAAATGTCGAGATCCACTACACGTCTAACAGTAATCATACGTCCAATGCAGATGTGTAAAGATTCCACAATACGATTAACGAACATATTCGTCTTCTGAAACATGATCCCATTAATAATCAGGGCACTGTTGAAGAAAAAATTCTGAAGATAATTTCGTTTTACAACAATACCATACATTCTTCTACGAACAGGAAACCCATTGATTTCGTTAACGGAAATATCCATCAAAATGAATATCCTGCAATAGATACAATGTTGCATGAAAAGAAAGAACAAATTATTAATAAACTTAACCAAAATCGGAAAAATGTTGGAATCGAAACAGGACCAAATTTTATCACGGAAATTAGAGGAGGTAAAAATCATTCTAAATTTAGAAAAATCAATTCTGAAAGGTTGGATAAAGATCATATCATAGACTTAGATAACCAAAACAAATACTTTCGAACCCATGTGAAAACTAAAAAGAAATACCAAAATTTAGACCACCCAACAATAAAATCAAAATTTAATAAGAAAAAGAATAAAAATCGTCCACCAACCTCTCAACTCCTTGCCAGTAACTAAATATTTACAAACTTCACAGGAAAATGTCACCACTATTGATAATAGCCTTTTGGACCGTGACAAAAGCCCAGACGATAGACATCCAGGACCTCAACGTAAACAACGGATATATCCCTTGGAGTGGGGGGATGTTGCGTGGAGCTGGTGCGATTTAGCACCTTTGCTCCGTTCTATCTGTGGGCATTACTTGTCCACTTATCTTCTCTAATAAATAATACTGTGCTCAAATATTTTTATTTTATGAAATTATTTGTCGGATGGGTGGGTAGTGATACTTATTTTGATTTGTGGTAATTTTTAGGGGTTGCAGGGTGTTGTTTGTGTGTTGGTCGATTGTGTCGAAAAGCTTAAGTGCTTTGTCGCGTATATATTTGTCAATTGTGTCGATTTTGAGGTCTTTATATATGTCCACGTTTCGTATGTACCAAGGTATCCCAAAAACTCTCCTGATTATTTTGTTTTGAAAGGCTTGGAGTGCTATTTTGTTAGTCTTGGTCGTTTGGCAGAAAGCAGAACTGCCGTATAGTAGCGTTGGTAGTATGATTTGTTTGTATATTAGTAGTCTGTTCTTTATGTTAAGTCTCTTTGATTTAAGAAGGGGGTATAGGGAGGAGAGGATCCCGTTGCATGAAATGCGTTTATTGTGAATATGTTGTGTCCAGGATAGTCTATTGTCTAGTGTTAGTCCTAGGTATTTTACAGTCGTTTTCCATTCGATTTTGTCGTTGTTTATTGTCAATTCGTTTGGTGTTTGTCTTCGTTTTCTTGTGATGAAAATTGCCTGTGTCTTTTCGGTGCTTATTTTAATTTTCCATTTGCGGAAATATGTCAAAAGGGTATTTATTGAGAGTTGCAACTTTGAGGTGATGAATGTTGCTGTTCGTGCTGTATTATATATGCAGGTGTCATCAGCGTACAGGGATATTTTAACCCCGGCGGGTAATGTGGGTAGATCTGAAGTGAAGATGTTGTATAGAACTGGGGAGATGGGTGATCCTTGCGGGACTCCGGCTTGAATTGGTCGTATGTTTGAGAGGTTGTGATCTATCCGAACACGATAGGTTCTGTCCTGTAGGAAGGAGCCGATGATCTGGGTGAGTTGTAGTGGTATTTGGAATTCATGCATTTTATAAATAAGTCCAGCATGCCAGACTTTATCAAAGGCTTTTTCAATGTCAAAAGCGACTAAGCCTGTTGATTTTCTGCGGTTGAAACCTGTCCTGATCTGTTGGACCACCCTGGTTAGTTGGAGTTCTGTGGAGTGTTTTGCTTTGAAACCGTATTGCTCATCTGGGACTATTTTCTTTTCAGTAGTTATCTCTTTAAGTCGGTTTAGTAGCACCCTTTCTACTATCTTAGACATTGATGACAGGAGACTTATGGGTCTTCAGTTTTGTGGAAATGTTAGGTCCTTTCCCGGTTTCGGGAAGACTATTATCACCGCTGATTTCCATGTTTTTGGATATTTCCGCAAATGGAAAATAGAATTCGTTACATCTGTGAGTATTTGTAGTATGTTGTCCGGTAGCCAAGTCATTGTTGTGTTATTTAGTGTGTCAATTCCGGGTGCTTTGCGTTTGTTTAGGGTTTGTATAATGTTTTTAATTTCATGTATATTTGTTGATTGTATTGTGTCTTCCTTTTGAATATCTGTACGTAGAAGTCTGCGTGCCGATCTTGAAATTTCTTCATGTGATTCTATGTTTTCCTCATCTGAAGAGTTTTCTTTGAACTGCAGCTCTAGTGCGTCCGCGAAAGCTTCAGCTTTTCCCAGGCTGTCGAATTTTATACCGTTGGGGCCATGTATGGGGGGTATTGATATTTTGTTGCCTATTCGGGAATATTTGGTGATTCTCCAGAGGCTGCCATATTCGGGCTCAAGGTCTTGTAGAAAGCTCTCCCACAGTTCGTTTCGAAAATTATATATCTTATCGCGGATGTCATTAGTTAGCCGGGTAGCTTTCCTTCGTAGTCTAGGATCACCTGTGTTCCTAGATCTTCTCCGAATTTTATTCCTTCTCCTTATTAGTCGTTTGATATCAGGTGGGAGTTCGTAGGGGTTGGTTTCCTTTCTCAGAGTTATGACCGTGTTGTTCTTTTTTGCCTGCTGTATTCGCTTTGTTAGATCTTGCACAATTTGATCTATGTCGTCGGCCGTTTCAGGTGTTTTGTAGTTGATTTCTTTGGCCAATGCGACTTGGAAAGCTTTCCAGTCTGTTCTCTTCTTCGTTTGGATAGGAGCATTGATGTAAATGTCATCTATTAAGAACAGTACCGGCTTATGGTCAGATGAAAGTTCATCGAGGACTTTGAGATGAACATTGTGTGGAAAATTTCGCGATAGCCCTATGTCTATTATTGAGCTGCTGTGTGGTCCGAAGTGGGTGGGTTCGTTGGGGGCATGCAGGACGAGTTGATTTGCTGTAATAAATCTGTTTAGTTCGGTCCCAGCTTGATTGTTTCTTACAGCTCCCCATTGGCGGTGGTGTGCGTTTATATCTCCGGCTATGAGAATCGATCCTTCGTTTTCGAGGAGAATGTTGAGGTCCTCTGTGAATTGACGGTTATTTGGGGGACTGTATACTGAGATTATGATGAATTCGAAGTTTTCTGTTTGGACTTTAATTGCCGTCGTTTCTGTTCTTTCAAATGTATGTGTTTGTATGTAGTGATGATTCACATTTCGTCTCACGAGAATGGCCGTTCCTCCTCCTCTACCCGTTGTTCTGTCGGTTCTATACAGATTGTAGTTTGGGATTCGGAGACGTTTTCCGGGCTTCAAGAAGGTTTCCTGTATGAGTATGATATCGAATTTATGGTCATATATAAACTGATTCAACTCGCCAATCTTTTGAAGCAGGGAATTCGCATTCCACGTGAGAATAGAAATGTGGTTCATTGACGTCATCAGTGACTAGGGGTGTTTATATTCTGTGATGCGGCAAACATGTTTTGGAGCATATTTGCCATCATGTCCTGCATCATTTTTAAGAACTGAGTCTGCATTTGGGCGATGCTTCCTGTGTCAGTTGATGTGTTTGTTTGTTTTGGGGGAAGAGTGGGGATTTTCTGTTGTGGTGCGTGTTGTTGGGTGTGTGCTTCTGCAGCAATTTGGGCGAAAGATTTTTTAATATTTTTTGGATTTCGTGGGCATCCTCCATAACTCGCTGGGTGTTCTCCACCACAGTTGACGCACTTTGCCTTTTCTTCTTTCTTTTTAGGGCATACCGAGAAATGGTGTAATCCGTCGCACTTTACGCATCTCGCTTGTGCGTGGCAGCATCCTGAGGTGTGGCCAAATTGCTGACAATTATGGCACATGGCTTGGCCGCTACGTGGGCGTTGGGCTTCTGCAGTGCATATCAGTTGGCACACAGCTTTGATATTAAATATTTCCTTCTCTGCTTTTGGTAATAAAACCTTCACTAGTTTGGAGGGTCCGTTTTTCGTTTTAATATAGTAGACTTCGATTGGATGGAAGCCTTGTGCTTCCAGGTCTTCCTTAATATCATTTTCGTCCAGGCCGTGCAGGCCCCTTAGTACCACATTGAGTTTTCGCTCTTCTGGTAAAAGGTATGTATGGTATTGGATGTCTTTTGTTTTCATTAACTTTGTTAGACGTCGGTGGTCGTTAGGGGTTTCTGGTGTTATTTGTACGCCTAGGTAGACCCTTTTGGCAGATGAGTATTTAATATTTTCCTTTTTCATCAGTGTCAAAAGTTCGTTCCATTTGGCCGTTTCTCTTAGTATGACTGGAACGGTTGTTCTGATTTTTTCTTTGTCATTGTTTGAGTTTGAAGGGCCTATAGTGGAGGTTTTGTCTTGGATGATTTCTTTTGTTCGTTTGGCCTCTATTTTCATAGAGGCAAAGTTGACAGAGGGTTTTGGGGGAGGTAGTGCTGGAAACTCCTCGTTTTCATCTGATTTATTACCCTCCAGGCTTGTGTCGCTGTCCGTTTGGTCTGACATTTCCTCGTCTGACTCGGTTTCTTCTGAAGAAGAGGGTTTGTTTGAGGACGATGAGGATCGCACTCTTCGCTTTTTATTTGGAGTCTGAGGCATTTTAGGGGGAGTTTTGGCAAGTTTGGCCATTAGAACGTCGTTCTTGTGGCGCTGCTCGGCCAGCTCTGACTGCAATTTTGACATCTGCACCAAAACTTCATCTAATCGCTGCTGTGTCTTGTGATGATTGTCATTTGCAATTCTGAGTTGCTCTAGCAGCGCCACGATTTGCGCATCTCTGTTTGATTTTCCTGGGTCCAGCCCCAGGTTCCCATCCAGGCTCATCTCTGCTGTTTAATAAAATTTAGTTTACCCGAGAGTTCAGGGGCTAAGAAAAGGACACCACTAATCACAAGAAGAACACCACAATATATCACCGACACAATGATTAAAATTTATTTTGTTTTGTAATATATAGCAAATCTATTTTTGAGCACAATAATATTATTCAAAGACAAGTGGTCATGTAATACTCACCCAGAAATAACTTTCTAAAATTTCGCCGCCCTTCTCGCTTCTCATATCTTGTATTCAAGATGTATAAGCACCGTGCTTTCTACTTCTCATAGGATAGTATTCCTATACTAGCGCTATGCCGCTCTTCCTGCTTCTCACTATCCTTGGGTCACTTAACTGCACTTACTGTCACTTTTTGTCACTGATGCGTATCCTTTCACTGCTCACCATAGAATGATATATCCCTATCAAAACAGGCGATGTAAGACCTATCGACTACTACAATCACGTCTTACACATCATCAAAACAACAGAATACGAACGAACAATAGAACTTATTCGACGAAATATCGATACCCTATCAGCTTCTACAACAGAATCAAACTCAGTATATTACAAACTGTTAATAGAAATTTTGAATTATTAGAAACAAAAATAAATAACCTTACTCCTAATCCGAGACGCAAACGTGGACTGATAAACATTTTAGGCAAAGGACTAAAATACATTGCTGGGACCATGGACAACGATGACAGAACAAACATTGAAAACTCAATAAGTAAAATTTCTGGAAACGAAGGGAAACTTGCTGAGAAATTCAAGGAAACCATAATAACTAATAACTTCCTTTCGACTCAGATTAAAAACATAACAAGGCATATAAATACTCAACAAATCATAATAACTAACTATCTAAATAAGTTTAAAGAACTAAATCAAAACAGCATAGCAACCCTCAGAGACGAGCTCAACTTCCTTCAGCAAGTCTACCAAATCGACAATGACATCTTCCTATTACGAAATCACATAACGGGCATTAAACAAACAATATCATCAAGCAGGATAGGACTGATTACTAGAAGTATACTTACTAAGACATAACTCGAACTCATAGACGACTTTGAACAGTACCTAAACATAAAAACAGCTGTTTCATCGCATAACAACATTATTACTATCATTTTGGCAATACCGAAATATTCTTACGAATCTTTAGCAAAAAAAAATAGTTCTTGAACCGATTCCAAACATCCAAAATAGGTCTTTGTTATTAATACCAATACAATAATAATAATAAGCCCATACAATCAAATTTATAATGTAAATGTTAAAAACAATTAGAGGAATTTAAAGATAAACATATCAGAAGCATTATAGAACCCAGTACGAAAATATTCAATTACCAATAAATTAAGCAAATTGTACCTGGGATTTTAAGCAATTAAAACGTTTATGAAGAAATAGAACATAATTGTAGTAATGATAACGTAACAATCCATGGAAAATTTATGAATAAATTTGGGAATTGGAAAATTGAAACATTAAAGAAAACCTATTCGAACGTTTACTTCGAAATATTCGATAAAGTAGTTCTGCCAAAATTGATTTATTCCATAAAAAAGAATAAAACTATGCCTGATGTCCAAATCAAAGAATTATACCTGAAAGATTTAAATAACGAAAAATATATAAATAAACATAAGTTCTGATGTTATAATTATTATTATAGTAATATTGAATAAATATATAATAAATATATTGAATATATATAAATAAATATAAATAATATAGTAATAAATTGATTATTATGTACGTATACATGAACCGTAAACACCGTAAAGTTTTCATTTCGTCGGAGCCTCAATCTAACGGTGGGGGTGTTACACTTACCCAAATCAAATTACTACAAACAAAGTAGGCATTGATATATTGAATTCAATTGAATTAAAACGAAGTAGGCATTGATATTTTAAATTCAATTGAATTAAAACAAAGTAGACATTGATATTTTGAATTGAATGAAATCAAATCAAGTAGGCGACGAGTGGTATAAATAGAAGTGGAATTGTCTCGAAGAGTTAGTTCTTCGCGTCGAAAGGAACGGACAAGCCTCTATCTCCTTTCACCCAATGTGAGGCTGCATTGGGGTGCCTTTTCGAATACCGGTTCATGTATACAATAAGAATTGTATACCGGGATTATAGTAAATAATAGTAGAGTTATTTTCTCTCGCTTCGAAAGGTACGGACAAGCCTCTATCTCCTTTCACCCAATGTGAGGCTGCATTGGGGTGCCTTTTTGAAATACCGGGAATTTAATAAATAAAGTTGGTGTTATCAAATAAAACAAGAGTTTTATTTATCCGTCGAAGAAACATAAATCTTAAACTCGAGAACAATCCTAATGGAAGATTCTGGGTTCATTGGTGGATGTATAAAAGCGACTACAGCGAGCGGCGAAGAGAGTCTTGTGAATGAAGTGAAGAAGCGAGCGACAGTGCGCGTTAAAAGTAGTGCAGTAAAAGTATTGTAATATAAAATCGTATGCGATTTTTATTACAATAGATATTAAGTAGCAAATAAAAGTGATTACTTTTAATAAGTGATTAATTAATTAATGTAAAAGTGAACTGATAAAAGAGAATAAGTGAAATAGTGATTGAGTAAAAATAATTGTAACGCATTAGTGATTTTTGAGAATAAAACTTCAAACATCTAATTATAAATTATTCGGGTGCGTTTAACTCACTATTGTGAACATTTGCGAAAAGCAAACAGGTCGGGCACCGGGCAAAGCGCAACAATATTAAAGAACTTTTCGAAGAATTTCTTGGAAAGATTTGCGAACTTAACATGGATAAACGGTAAACTAAAATTCTGATGCAGATATTTGTGTAGTTGTAAATAGGAGCAAAGAAGAAACCAATAATTTTCAAAAATCTACCACAGTCAAAACCTTATGTTCATAAAAAAAAGTGTAGATTACTCTTTCGTTTGTTATATTCTACCGTAATGTGGTCATGTTGATGGTCATGCCTCTTTCTAACGAGAATATAACCTTTTCTTCAATTTTGATATTGAGTGCTACGAGGTAAAGGTAATATTTGCTAATTAATGTATTATTCGTAGCTTTCATCTATCTTTCCTTGCACCATTGTTGTCACCTTTACGTTTGACATAAAGAAGAAGATGCATTAGTCCAATATCGTTTCAATGTTTTGCTTTGCTTTATAGATAGGTTGTCTGTACCTTATGCGCGCCTTAGGTGGGTGGCCATTCTGTCTTCTTACAGACCAAAACACAAAACCAGAAGAATTTAACAAGAACTGCTTGGCAAATTCAAAAGTCAAATAAATTAGCCACAGGTCAGTTCCTTTTTTTAGTAAATGCATAAATACTGGAAAGTAGAATTTATCCGTGCTTAATAAAAATCTGAAAGATTAAGAATTGCGGCATTAGTAACGGAGAACCGCGCTTATTAGTGTGCGAATTAGGAAGTTTAAACTAATACCGTCCGGAAAACGTAGTTCACGAGCAGCGTTACTTAGCAACAACAAGATAAAGCTCAAGAAGTTAACATCTCAATATATTCAAAAAGACCATCGTAAAATTTCATCTCCGATAATCAGGAGGGAATCGGACAAACTCTAACCTGTAAAGAGAAAAAAGATGAACAAGAATGAACAAGATGCCATCCTAAATTAGTTAAATCACAACCTACAAGTTAAATATCTTAAAATTAACGAAGGAAATTAAGCCGGAATTTGCTTCCCGAACAACAATTACAGAGCAGAGACTATTGGTTGGTAAAAACAGACAACTGTCTTTTATTTGAAAATTTTTACAATTAAAAAAGCTACATAAAGAGAAATGAGCATAGTCAACGGAATAATACATATAATACAGAATTCACTGCAGGTGCTTGCTTCTCGCCAATTTTTTTACATATGGTTGAGCTTGCCAAAGTTTTATTTGAAATATGGGATGTTTGTAAATAGATCCACTGGTTCCACAGTTGTGCAAAATCAAACGGTTTGGTATTATACTGGAAAAGTAGGAAAGTTTTGAGCACATTTTTCACCTAAACCATTAAAATTAGTAACATTGATCACATTATGGACAGAAGTGGAAGACTGCTTCACAAAGGTTTTTCCCGAGTTAGTTGGGATAAAACTAAGACATAGTGCTGAAAATAAGAAAACACTCGGCTAGGTCCGCTGGACTGATCAATAGGTCGTAGTTAGTTAGGTTGTCTGCAGGATACTGCGAATAGAAGTTTCCCTATGCTGCTTCAAATACTTAGGTTACAGATATATCGCAGAAAGCTGAAAAGCACCTAATAGGATGATGAAAGATGAATAAGCGCTCTTTAGAGCACTATGGTAATCAATCTAATGGTTTTCGTCCCTAATTTTCCAGATCATCGAAAAGAGACCTCTCGTGCTAAGAGGTGCGCATTAACAAAAGCATTCCCTTAAATCGCATTAAAGTTATATAACCTTACTTTAATATTCTCTTAATTATTATTAAATCTTAAGCAACAGAGGGCAGAAAAGGAATAGAGCCACACTAGCTACAAAGGCCTTCATGCGTATATGCACATTGGAAGCAAAAAATGCAAAAACACTTAACTGATAAACAAAAAGGTTGGGTATGGCCGGTTCTGCGTCCATCCGAAACAAATGATGAAGAAAGAATAAAAAAGTACCAGAAATGCTCTTACCAGAATTCAGAATATAATTATTACTTATTTTGTTTACATGGCGATAGTGCGTCAATCTTCTTAATTTTCTTTTACTTGAGTTGATGATACAGTTCGTTTACTAGTGAGCTGAAGATTGTATTTTTCTCATGTTCATTCGGCTCCAGCAAATTGTTCCGAAGTCAAGCATCTCTCAAGATTGTATGGAATGGACGAAGCTTCATTCGTCGGGAAATCATCTTCGTGTGGAATTTACATTCTCGTTAAGTCGATTCCCCTGTGGCCCGGCCAGAACAAATTTGTTGAGGACATGGCGTTTAATGTATTTATATTTGTTGTAATTTTATTACTTTGATGACGTAATCACATTTATGAGAACACTTCACGCAAATGAAAGCAAAACACATGCGTAAATCATGGCAAATAAATATAATAATTTTTCCCTTACATTTATACTTTCAACGGATTTTTTTTGTGATTATTTGTGCATTTGTGTCAATATAGGTAAATTTTGGACATCGCGAAAAAAGGGCCTCTCTTTATGTTATACCTCTATAATTAACTAACAACTGTTTCTTCTTGCATATGTTTTTTTTCTTCTTTGTTAATTATCTCGTGTTGCTGTTGGCATCGTGAATTTGAAGGGGAAAGGGAAGCGAATTAAAAACAGCAAAAATTTCTCCTGATTATAGTTTAAATTTTACCAAATTAACATTTAATAACTAGCTGATAGAAAGTTTAATTTTTTGATTGCTTTTGACTGCATGCCAGATTTTATCGAAAGCTTTTGCTATGTCAAATATAACAAGGCCTGTCGATGTCGAGGCTCCAAGCTTTGTAGAAATTCTTACCATTGGTCATTTTGGAACTCGACTATTTGCTTTCGGACTTTGTTGGTCAACCGGCAGGCTTTCGTTTTCAGTCTAGGATCATCCGTGCTCCTAGCTCTTCTCTGTATTTGATTCTTTCTCTTTATCAGGTTTTTTAAGTCCTGAGGGAGTTCGTAGGGACTGTCTTCCCTGGCCGGAGTTGTGGCTGTATGGCTCTCCTTTGCCTGTCGGATTTTCTTTGTTATTTCTTTTAGAATTTTGCCGGGATTCCTAGCTGTTTTAACTCTTGGGGGAAAGTTTCATTTGCTATCGTGGCTCGGAAAGCCTTCGAATCTGTTGTTTCCTTTATTTTTAACGGTACATCTATGAAATGGACCGGTTGATAATCAGAGGAGAGCTCGTTCAGGACTCTGATTCTTACCTTGTGGTCGAATTCTCTGGAGATGCCAAAATAATTGTTGTGTGAAATCGCAATAAAAATATCAATCTACTTTTGGCTTTTCTATCCTCGTTTAGAAAAAGCCGGCATACAGTGTTAGTAGACGACGTTCAATTTACATGCTCTCTTTCTTGCAAAGTTCGCTACCAAGAGATTCGTATCGCTTTCTTTCATGTGCCCTTTCGGACTGTTAGCGTTTCTCTGTAGTAACTATAACTGTTGACCATCACTCAATTTTAATAACATTTTGGTTATCTTCTTGACCCCATACTTGTATAAAATTGAAAGAAAGTTTCTTGCATAAGTTCTTCTCATGTAGGATAAAAGATACTCTTCTTGGAAAAGTCACAATTTCCCTTCAGCCATTCAGCTTCAAGTACTGTTCACTTTGTTTCAGTCCATTATTCCATTACCACACATAGATTGATTGTCAGACACACGATAAGTAACATTTACTTAAAGCATCAAATATATATTTCTTATTGAGACCAACAATCTGGAATAACAATGGAATTATAGGATCATCAAAAAGATGATGATTTCGTGAATCAAAGAATCAAAAGAGATGGGCTTTAGAAAAAATCAACATATGAAAAGACAAGCCTACATGGAACAAATTAAGAATACACTCAAAATTTCATTACGAAATCCCAAATTGTTAACCGAAATGTGTCAAACACAGGTTTGCACCCCAGAGTCAAAATCTATAAGTTTTTATTATTTTATTAATATTAAAGTCTAATCTCAAACATCGACGATTAAAGAGGGAAACCAGGGAATTTTCAAAACATCGCCAATCTTAATTTGGCCAAATTGTTCCACCTCAAACTCGAAACAGACTCGAATAAGACCATATTCGACGGAAATCGTTTGAAAAATAAAAAAAATCATATATTTTTTGGACTCAATTTTTTTACTTAATTACTCGTTAACACGTTATTTAATACATTCTTTTTAAATACACGTCACACTCTTCAAATAGTTGATTTGTCAATGCTAGATATTTATAACATTTTTACGTTTCTTCGGTTTGAGTCTTTCATTTTACAAACTACAAAGTTTATCTGATAATTGTGGCGTTTTTCGTTTTCTAATTTTTGCAGGCCCAACAGAAAAAAGACAAATAGAAAATATTAGAAGTCAACGAAACGAACTACTAGCAAAACTCAGAATGCTTTCACTAGATAACGAATTGCTCCGAGTAAGTTGAGAATCCAAAAGAATTTGTTAGTGTTCACTCACTTTCTCTCCAAAGGACCACGACGGATGGGAGGGGAGAGCTTTAGCCTACATTAGGGAATATAAGCATGTTTTGGTGGACTCATTTAGAGAAGAACCTCCGAAAATGAAGTGGACATTTTGGAACACAATGTTTTACTGTGGCACAATCTATACGACGATAGGTAAGTGATAGGTTTTATTGAGTGAAGTTTAATATATTTCTTCAAATGAACTTACTAGAACATTTTTAATCTGTGTATCATGCTAACTACACTTAATAAGAACAATTTCAAACAGATTCAGTTAGATTAGACAGTTTTGTGATTGTATTAAAAAGAAAATCGTTCGAGTGGGAGAGATTCGGATGTGAGAGATTCGCGGAATTTCAAGAGACTTTAAAAAAGTTAAAAAGAGACATAAATACCCGATTATTATCCCTTGAATGGTCAATGAGTTTTACTTTATTGAAAAAATATACGTACATTACCGATAAAAATATATAAGGGAAAGGGAAAATATGAATAGGGAGAATACCTGGCAGACTCTTGCTGGTGATTACTTAAATTTTCAAAAAACATTCCTTCATAAACTATTCGAATTATTCGGAACAAATTTGACTTGGACGAATCTGAATCTTTTGAATGCATGAAGCACAATTCTAGAGTTTGTCTCTTTGTCCCTCAATTGCCAACAGAAATTCAATAAATTAAATACTTGTTTTCCCATTGGTTTAGTAAATGTAAACATAGCGTTATCTATTGTATTTGATCCAGTACATAAAAACGTAATTTCTAACATTTAAAATCAATTGCCAATGTCAAAATAATCGACAAATGATACTCCTGATATATTATTCCATACGAAGAAAACTCCGAATTCAACGGTCTTTGACGCCAATTTCGTGATGCATAGGTTTTTGTAAGCAAAAATCGTTGCTGATGGGACAAGGCGAAAGGATGGAAAGACGTCAATTTACATTCGCTGACATATACTGTTCATTCACAATGGCTCATATATACTATTACACATCAGAAATCATTCCCACATACATTTAAGCTCAGGGGGCTATCCGTGACAATCTCTACGATTCTAAGCACTACATTTTGCACTGCAAGCTTCATTTGTTAATTGGAACGTTTTTCTGAGAGTGTTGGCGCTCTATGTTGCTTTAAAAGCGTAACTAGTAAAAAAACGGTCGCACTTCGGAAGGTCATCACCTAGAAAGAGACTGAAGACAGAGGACTTGAAAATTAAATGACGTACGTAGTTGAAGGAAGCGTTAAAAATGCTTTCTGAGCTTAAGTGAATGCCAATAATTTTTCTGGGAATAAAATATATTTGTGTATGAATATAAAAGTCAGAAGATTTTTAATGCAAATAACCTCGAATGTTCGTGTCATTTTCCAACAATTTTGGCTTAAAATACCAATCGATCCTGAAAATATTTGTCGAATACGGTTACACTGCGAGTTTGTACGGAGTAATCGTGCTTTAGTGTTTACATTATGCTTTTTAAACGTTACTGCAGTTAGTACCTATGATAAGGTTCTCCAAAGCTCCTTAAAAATATGTCATGCATATGCAATACCATTGGAAAATTCCTGCTTGGCATGTTTTCAAATTCATAAAGGTGCCCATTGCGTTCTTCCTACTCATTAATGTTGCAAATCATTTGTTTTACTTTGACCGCTCACGGAAGTGAAAATATACCTGGCACTTGATGAAGAGTACCACGATAAGCGAAGAAAACAAGACTGAGGCCGACATGATAGGTCAAATGGTCCCCAAACTATTTTTCCATATTGACAGGGAGAAGCTTAAAGAGTAGTCCAGAAATATTTTCATCAGTGGCGTAGCTACCTTGGGTGGCACCCGGTGCGGAAGTTGGTGGTGTCACCCCATCGAAAGTAAAATCGGTCAAGACATTCCAACATATCTTTTTGAAGTTCCTCTTTCAGTGTGAGTCCTGCATCGCTGGCCATCTCACGAACCATCCGTTTTTTACACCGAAGTCGTCTTTCTGTTGGAATATCGTAGTCTTCTAATTTTTTTGTTGCAATGTCTATTGCCTCTTCCACAATGTGATCACGTTTTTCTTCGATATAAAAACGAAGTGCCTCTATTTTTGTAGCAGTTTCGTCAACAGTCAAGCCTTTACTTTGCAATGCAATCTGTGCATCATTTGTTTCCCGAAGAACATCATACCAGAAGAAAAGATAACATAAAAAAGTGTAATTGCACACAGCAGGCATGAGGTTTTGTGCAGCACCTCTGGTGTCTACATTTTCTCGTCCATCACACAACTCCTCAATTGCGTCTACAAGTCCTTCAAAATTCTCTGCTAGTACTTTTACTGCACGGTAATGAGCACTCCAACGCGTTGTTGAGAGTCTTTTAACAGATAATTTGCTGTGTTTCATAAGCACTTCCCAACGGCTAGTAGAGGCGGAAAAAAAAGAATAAATCGTCTCTACCGTTCCAAAAAATGTAACGCATGATACATTTTGGGCAAATGAATGTTGACCACACAAATTAATTGAGTGATCAATACAACCAATAAAAATTGCTTTATTGTTTTTTGTTTTAAGAATGGACTGTACTCCTCCGTGCACACCGCTCATAACAGCAGCATTGTCATAGCCTTGGGAACGACACATCATAATATCTAAATCGTCTGTCTTAAGCTTGTCAAGAATTTCATCGCTTAGATCAGCAGCTTTTTTTCCTTGCAAAAGAAAAAATCGAAGGAATGCTTCTTTGATTTCCACTTTCCTATTTTCTATTTTCACATAACGTATCACTTCAGACATTTGGTCAATATGTGAAATGTCAGGTGTGCTATCAAACATAATACCAAAATATTTCGCTGATTTAATTTCGTTGACAAGCTTAGTTTTCACATGGTATGATAGAACATTAATGAATTCATTCTGTATATCTGGCGACAAATATGATACTTTTGAAGTTTTATCTTCCTCCAATTTCATCATGTGTTCTTTCAACACTACATCATACTTTGACAATAGATTTACTAATTCCAAAAAATTGCCATTATTTTTAGAGTCTTTATTTCTAGAGTCATTATGTCCACGAAACGCCAAGTTTTGTTTAGCCAGAAATAAAGTTATATCCAGTAATCTAGTCAAAAGATGCTTCCACTTCTGTTTTTCTGTATCCATCAATTGCAAAGCTGCATCATCTATTGTTTTATTCAATTTTAGTCTCATTTCTAAAGTTTTCCATTTCTCAAGATTTTCTAGATGTTCATTTAAACATTCGTGGTCAGCTACTTTCGGATTTAATTTCCATCACTTTTGAAATCCAGTCGTAAATGTTCCCGCATTGGTATTATTGGCCATAGCAAATAAACGACAGCAGAAACAGTACAGGTTTTTAGAGGTGAGGGAATAAACCATCCATGACCGTAGGATATTTTCACCACTAGGCATAATTTTATAAAACCAATCTTTTGAGAGATGACGAGCGTCACCTTTTATTTTGGTTCCGTGTCTAGAAACAGTGGCAAATGGTCCTTCTTTGTTTTGGAAATATTCACTTCCTTTTTTTATTATTTCAATGAGAACATTGTAAGGAACAGGAATACTCCATTCTGACACATCATTCAATTGAGGCAATGGTTCATTGGTAACAATAATAGTACTGCTACTATTATTTTCAGCATCTTCTTCGTTTGTGTTAATTAATTCTGTACTGTCAATGTTGCTTCCTGAAGATGAGCTGATATTATATAAATCATCTCTTGCATTTGCATCAAGGTGAAAATCAGTTTCTTTTGATGAACTTGGGCTGTCATCAGTTTTTGTAACATACTTAAAAATTGATCCAGACATACTCTGAGCTACATCCAATCTAGCCTGTTTGGCTTTCCTTTGCTGAAATCCACTTTTTCTTTTGGATGTATGCACTCCCCGGGTCATTTTTCACTTAATGTTTGTTTCTTACACTAAAACAAAAACACGGCTGTTATGGTCTATAATGTGAGAGTATTTTCTCATAAACTAGTTAAGCAAAATGAAACAAATTAATTAAAAACTTTATTAAAAAAAATTGAAATTAATTAATTAGACTACTTAGTAAAATTATTCGAATAGCAAGATTTGTAAATTACTAATTTCGCATTCAAATAAAGTTATTAGTAAATTCGGTTTCATTCGAATAACGAAATCATTCATAGTCGCGTACTTGTCGATGTGTAAATTTCAATTTATTATTGTGCAAAACGTGCGATTTACAACATAAAATGATATTAAAATATGAAAGTAGATAAAATCTCCTGACTTAAATTATAAAAATATTAGTTTATAAGGAAATATATTATGTATGTTATAATCAGATAAAAATTCCGTTAAAAGTATAATGACGTATTAGCCCAATGTAGCTGGCATGCGAATTTTATCCACAGTTTTATACTAAAACAAACGTCAAAAACGTATGGGAACTGACAGTTTTGTGACCACATAATCCGACGTAAAAATTAGCATGCTAGCCCCCCAGGTTGACTTTATAGTGCCAGTCCATACGTACTCACGCAAAAATGACTAATATGACATTAGCCATTTTTGCATAACCCTATAAGTTTCGTCCATAGAAGTACTAGGAAATTAATGTAATTATAAAATTATCTTACCTGTCAAATATTCGATATGAATCAATCAATCTTTTTAATCTTCACAAAACAGCATTTAAGTTTCTAAAATATTGTTTTTTTCTTTTTATTATCTATCACTATAGAATAATACACGTTTAACAATTCACCCCAACCAAACATAACACACTTCCTTCACGAAACAAATGAGAAATGTTGCAACTGAACTGAGACGTCAAAGATCACGAGTATGGGACGGGGAATCCCCCACGACAGCGTCAGGCTCTTTTGTGGGAATCCCCGAATTATACATAGAGCTGAGCTAGTGCTAGTGGAGGAATCCCCGAAAAAGAAATTTTTGTGCTAGCGGTTTATTTATTTTTTGTTTGTACATTGTTCTTAAAGTTGAGAGATCGAGTGGGTGTCACCCCAAAGAAGGTGACACCCGGTGCGGCCCGCCCCCGCCCCCACCCTTTTGCTACGCCACTCATTTTCATCTTGGAGCCCTTAGCGACAGGTGGTAACAGTTATCTTCTTCTTATCGCAAAAAAACATTCTAGATTGGTCAATTTCGACGGTATCAGGTTCTTTCTATTTATTTCTATTGCTGCTTTCTCAGATAGTGAGATAACAAAAAGTCAGGAAAGTCTGAAAAAACTCTTGATCTAACGGAATTAAACAAAAATCAGTAGAGTTTAGTTGTATTGTTTTTTCATCAATTTGAATTTTATGAAGGACAGACATTATTACATATGTTATTGCCTGAAGATTGCATTGAATAATTCCAATGCACATTGGGATGTATTTTCAAAAATAAAACAAAAAAAATTTTTTTCTGAGACCTTTTTTTCTGGCACTTTTTTTACTGAGACTGTTTTTTTTTATTTGTTTTTATGTCGCCTACAGAACGGAATACGTAGCAGCATTCTATTATATCCAGGGATTGTACAGTCCGCGACAAAACTATATGACACTGGTGCCTTAACGACAGCCTGAATTGGTAAAGAAAAAAACCGGTGTGTAGAATAATCAATTAGAAAGGGTTGAGACAATTTTTATAAAATGTTAATGCCCCTGAAATTGTTATCAGTAAGACGCCAAAGAGATGCGTCGAAACTCGGTAAGATCACTTCAATTGAAACCCCTGTTTGTCTCTTGATCATGATATTTAATCAAAACTATCTTATATTGGAGTATTCAGTATTCAGTACGATTACTAAGACGTCTCTATCATACCCGTTCTTGATAATGAAAATTTAGAATACTATGAATAAAACAAGCTTCCAAACCAATCGATTGAGGTTAATTATCGAAATCAGATTCGAATGCAGGATTCATTGTCGTAAATATCTTTACTTCGTTGGAACATTAAAAACTTTTAAGTACTTGCTTATTGTTTAAATTTAATTAACAATATGATAAGTCAATTTACTTTGACTTTAACAAATCGAACCTTTTTTCATTCTTTGCATGCCTTAGACATTTAAATTTATTTTTCATCAACAAAAAAAATTTAGTGATGTTGATTGATTTGAAAAATACAAATTTATTTATAACGGTGCCGAACGCTGTCGGTTCGGCGCCAGGCCAGTCGTTTAAGACTTGATTTCACCTATGGTAGATCGAAATTTGAAAAAACCGTCAAAAAAATATTGTCGATGAAAAAGTTTATTTTTTAAACAAAATTAAGTGAATACGTTGATATAATATCATTTTTAGCCACAACAATAATTAAAAAAAAATTTTATTTCTTGGTAATATTATACGCTATTATTGTTTGAGTAACAATAAGCAACAATAATTAAAATAATTTTTTGTTTCTTGGTAATGTTACACGTTACTATTTTTATTTATTTGTTATATTATATTTGTTACATGTTACTATTATTATTTATTTATTATATTTTTATTTTATATTATTATAAATAATAATAGCTATATTTTATTATATAGCTATTATTATTTATTTATTATTATTAAGTTGCCGAGAAGTCCATTCATCTCTATCTGTTTGTTCCGTTCGGGTACGATTTTAATTTGTTATTTCCGTATACAATTACTTAAGTATCAAAATTTTGTTATTCATTTGAGTTTGTTTGTTGATTTGGTCCATACGCATATCAGCTGATGAAAGATAATTTTTGGTTAAATATTAAATTTTTTAATATATTAATTTTTTGCTCATATTCAAAATATTGAATGGGACGGGTGAATAGCTATTGGTTTTGAAAATTTCATTGGGTCTTGCATGTGTGATTCGTGGTTCATGAGCAAAATCCTGGCTCTGAAATGTAACGATAATGTTATGAACAATATAAGACAAGACATGTGTCTTCTTGCTGGTGCGGTTCGGCATGCCTAGGTAGCGTTGAATGTTTATGCAGATGGTCGGTATATGGATCAATCACTGCGGTATGCAAATGGTGTGCATGCGTTCTAATAGCATAGTTGTTGTTAAAGGTTAGATTACTCTCAAATATGCTCGCTTATGCGATAAGTAGAAATGTATGTTCTTTACCTTTCCCGGTATTGTTGCTTGTATATCCTGAACTAATAAACCATCGCACGAAAGATAGTACATCTGTCTAAATAAAAGTAGGACGCTTAGGCATGCAAGGATACATGGAAATGTAAGGATTGATGGCAGGCTAGTATTGACCGAACGGCAGGCGCGTCAGCATGTTGGCTGACGTGTCGTGATAAATTTTTTTTTGAACTGTAACATTCGTATAAAGAGGCTTTTTATCTGGATCGAAAAAATCCCGTGATTTACCAATAAATAAATATCGTAATATTAACGAGACTTAATCAAGTTAATGAGCCATTCTTCTGTAAGCGCGTAGGGCACCAGAATCATATTCTGTGTAGGCAAGTTAGGTGCGTGGCCTTTCCGCAGAGAAAGTTTCGACATGTAACTAACTAAAAACGTAAGCACTCTTCAAACAACCCCTTATCCTAAAATATCCGTAGAATCTCCAGAAGCGGTTCCGCAAGGGACGAGGAGTAAAAATGAAAGTGGTTGTCTCTTGGTTAACGAATACCTTGTTAATGATGGTTTAGACTTGGAGATTGCCTAAGTCTGTAAAGTCTGCAAAACCCAATCGTTCCATGAATTCAGCCTCAAGCTGACTCCAATATAATTCGTCCCATCGTTCACCATCTGCCATTAGCTTGTCCATATTACGCTGAAAATTATGACTAACCAGCTCGTGCTCCCTGACTTCAAAGTCTCGGATTGCCATCAAACATCAATGCACATTTAGTGGTAGGGTGAGATATTCGAAAGTGACGGAAAGTCTAACCACCTTCCCTGCTCGGTACCCAAGAGCAAGGTGATCAGGAAGAGTGTGGATCCGCCATGATCAGATATTACAACACTAATAATAAAGCGAAGTAAAATATCGTACCCGTGAATGATTTGTATTAACCGCTAAGTTGATAAATATAACGTAATTTGACGTTAAACCAATGCCGAGTTTGTGCACCATTACAGGTTTAAACAATAACGGAGCTAAAGCAAATTATATAGAACATTCCAAAAAAACCCGATGCGCGGACGCCAATATCCATTGATAAGAAGTATGTTTTCAGTATGTTTTTTACAGCGTAGTAAAAAAACAGGGTAAAAATTAAAAGAATTTTATTTGCATTTTATTTGCAAAATAATTTTTGACTTCAACCTTTAACAAACATAACACTCTCTAAAACAAAGTACAATTATGAGTTGAACATTGATTGCACTATTGCTTTCTACCACAACCGTCCGAGGATGCCACCGACTTATCGTTTTTCTGTATTACTTTCTCTTCCTTAAAAGTGTAGAAAGGAAACATTAAACATTATATGTAATAAGTTGCAAAACGTTTTTTCCTAACAAACCGTTACCAATGTAATTTCGAACCTAAAGCATAGCTTAGGATGATAAACATTGTTAGCGTCGGGAATGGGATGGATCGTTTGCGGTGTGAATTTGATGGTGAATTGGAATAAAACTGGGACCCGCAAAACGCAAAAGAGGAGTGAAGTGCCATACGTCGGGATTGAAAGCCGATGCACAAAAGCTTTTGCTATTGATTGATCGATTTCGATAATCGAATGCAGGACAGCTTGCAGAAGGACCATTTCTTGTTCGTACAATAATTATACAATTACAATTGAAAAGTAATTATTGTTAATAGACTATTATATACAATAGTTTAATAATAAAGTTTAACGTCTGAATACGAGTAAAAGCCGTGAATCGCGACAGCGTTCCCAGTTGTGGCGGCGGCGTACTCTCGGGCTGGATATCTAAGAAGTAAAATTTGTGGACATATGCGTTTGAAGCATGAATGTTTTAGGCTTGTGATCGAAAAATAGAACAATCACCGGTGAACCCAAATCAAATTTTACGACGTCATACGTAATTGTGTACAATATATAATATATATATATATCGTCTTTTTCAACGTTCCAGACAGTAAGTCAAATATTTCAGCTGAGACCCTGACATAGAGGTATCGAGAAGATGGTCGATTTATCTTCTTCAATAAAGTTCCCAACTCGTTCTTTTCAACGTTTGAGACAGCAAATCAAATAGTTCAGCCAAGTAGTCGAGAGCTCGAGTATCGAGCCGAATCGAATATAATTTTTCTTATTTGTATTAAATTTACCTAAAGTTTTGTTTTAAGTTGTGGTAAAAAAATTGAAAAAAACGAAGGTGAAACTATGCATGTAAACCATACCCAATCAGATTAGGTGTTGGGCTTGTTTGATATTATATTTTTTGTCATGGCTAAATTACCTCCATTGTATTTTGTTTCTATTTTGCTAACCACTTTTTATTATATTATTTTACTGGTTTTTGTATATAAATTTTTATTCAGCATTAATAATATGAAAACCATTAGCATTAATAATATTAATAATTAGCAAACTGATTTTCTTTTCTTGATGCATTCCTTCTCCGCATCCCCTCCCTTTTCTCATTATGTATTATTTGTGGTTTTTTATGAAGGGGGTGAAGCACGGGCAGTAATCCTCTCCATAGAACCCTAACAGACTGAGCGCAGCCGCCCCAGTGAGCCATCTAGAGGACACAAAAGTTACTCTAACATAAATGTCTGCGACCCCGGTCGCCATTGATTCACAACAGATTGCCGCCCAATTTTTTGACATTTAGGCTTTAAATTTTGCTATAGCTGGTCTTTCTAAATTCTATCTCATGTCACTCTTTTTTATTATTAATAAAAAAGTAAAATTAAAGTAAAGTTGATTTCTCACGCTATTCGCAACGTAATTTTAAATTGCAGACGGATCTCTTGAAGTGGTTGCCTTGAGCAAATGGCTTTTACATGTCAGGTGTTCATTTTTTTATTTGTATCTTCTTACTTCAAATTATAGTTTAATTGTTTAGAAAAGTGAGTTTAGTTCGGAGTTTTTATCGGGCCGGTGCTTTCAACCATGTGCATCCACCGTGATGTGATTTGTGTGACAGTCTTCTCGGCTATGACAGCTTTTGTTAAATAGAGGAAATGGTGTTGGGAACCATCGAGTTTTATGCCGTTGGCCATATCTCCCTGCAGGGGAAAGCTGAACTTTGATTTAGCTCTTGGAATTCGTCAACGCTTTCGATCCTTGCATTATTTTTTATTGATTGGCCATGAAATTCTCGTGTCTCTTGTCCGAGCTAAAAGCCGTCGGGGCTCCTTATAGGCTCGTAGTCAATCCGAGAATACACACTTAGTCTTGACAAAAGTCTTGTCTTAGTTTTATTTTTATTTTTATTTTGCTCAAGAGTAAGTTTTTTAGTTTATTTCTTTTAACGTGCAGTAATTTTTATTCGTAAATAAAAAGTAAAGTCCGAAATGTCTCGCAGACAAACTGCAGCGGTAGTGGATTCAGCGGTGTATCCGCCCGCCAATTCATCCTTCGCGTCACAACTATGGTTGCAGATCATACGTCTCGAACGCCGAGTTGTTTCGCGATTTTCACGGGGGTTTTTTGGATGCAGCAAGTATCTGTTTCATCCCTAAGCAGAACGTGGTGTGTTCAATTTTTTAAGATCTTAGGCACTCTTTCTTTGACTGTCCTTCGCCTATGAGCCACATTTTTTTGTTTTAGATGCGGCCAAGAAGGCACCTTCGAACCCCAATGTCCTCGCTGTCATGGACGTGGTGGGGAAAAGCACAAATACTAATGCAACCTCTCACCTTGGCAGTGGGTGAACCAGCGACTGTCCAGAATTCCCTCCTCACATTGGTTTGCGACCCGGAAGTGCTTCATGATTAGGCGTCTGCTAAGGCATGCCTGCATAGAATCGAAACTGATGGCGGCAATACACCGTGCGCCGGGTTTTACATCAAGGGTTTGAAAATGAATGGCTTGTGCGGTAGTGGAACCGGTGTCAAGATCTTTGGAGCCGGAGCCTTGGACTTAATGTCCGCCTTGGGAATGCATCTCCATTCGATGCACACTCAAGTCCACATCGCACCAATGCAAATCAGCAGTCTAGAGCATGTCGGAGTTTTTCCGAATCCGGAGTTCCGTCTTTTGTTTCCTCAGCACCAGTATGCTAGTGTCACACCGTATCAACGCTGCCTCTGCTCAACCGATTAAACAGCGACATTATGTTGTCTCTCCCGTAGTACAGAAACTATTGTATTAGGAAATCGGCCTAACTGTCTTTGGTGGTAATAGAGGAAAGTCGCAGTGAATGGAGTCCACCAATGACCTTGGATAGGAAGCTTGGAAAGGTCAGGTTACACATAGATGCTCGTCGCCTAAATAAAGTCTTAGTTAAGGATGCTTATCCACTTCCATTAATTGACGGGCTTTTGACACGACTAGAGAAAACGAGGTTTATCCTCAGCTTGGATTTCGAAGACATCTTTTGGCTAATTTACTTGGACGCAGAGAGTAAGGAGAAAACCGATTTTATGGTCCCCGGCCGGTCGTGGTCTCCTAAAATTTCTGTACAGTGAAAGAAATGACACAAGCTCCAATGAAAGTCCCAACGAACGTAGACTTGAGAATAAGCATGCACTAGACCTTCAGATTATAAGCCAGCAATTGGCAGGATAAAGTAGACAACGTGAAAAAGGAATCATTGGGCATAGCGAAGCTTAAATTCGATACCCAAAGGTTTTTAGTTCATACGGATCAAGAAAGACGAATCGCATCGCAAGTATCTTTTTCTTACTGTTCAACACATTTCACGCTTACCTAGGTGGCCTTTTCAGATTGACAAAACTCGGTAAGAAGGGAAAAGAATCTCAAATGATCATGTAAAAACAGCTCACCTTAAATGCTGATACGGCTGAAAAATTGCTGAGAAAGCTTATAAGAAGACTATGCGCTAACCGAATTCATATTACTGTGAAGCAATCTGAACAATGAGATAGCTGAAAAACGAGAAAAGTGAATGCGGTCGAGCGTGTGAGTACAAACAACATATTCTTCGAACGGATCATCTCGCTTCTTATTCGGGACATCAAAAAATATATTAATTAACTTATTTACTCGTTGATCGTAACCCGAAAGTCTCCCTGAGCACTCCAGCACTCCATGATAGTAAGATGCCATATCTATCATGAATGATACCATAACTACCCACATCTATCGTCTGTTCTAAGATATGAAACATCTCTTATGATGGACAATGAGTGTGCATTGATGGATGGGTCGATATGAGCGATGATGTGGCACCTTTTTCAAGATGTTTAGTCAGAAATGACGGAAAATCATTTATCTGTGTCATTGATCAGTCGTTTTTAAGTACCAGAATATCTAGTGCGCATTCTGAACAACTTATCTGAGGGACTGGTGGGCAGTATGAAATAACGTTTGTCAGCTGCAGGATAATTATTTCATCTAGGTCGCTGGGAGAAATCACGGACGAAGTCGTCCCTGGAGGCCGGATTCGTCAAAACCTGGTTAAATATTTTGAGTACCCACTGCAAGAGCGGCTTCAAATTGTCTCCGAATATAATATACTCTCATATTTTTAATATTTACTTAAATTTGTATTTAGAAATCATCTTCAATCCTACCGATTGTCTGCATAACCGGGATACAACTAATGCCACACGATCAATATTCATATTTTCGACGAAATCATGACATAAGAAGCCTTACTCGAACATTTACTTCTCAGAATAGTCCAAACGCAAATCAGTGATAATAGAAGCTGTGAGTGAAAATGATCCCAATCGATACTAACTTTTAATGGTAATGAAAACCGAAAAACACTGCGATTCCAAATAAATGCTCATATTATTTTAAGATATAACGAAATTTCCTTTTGTCAGGAAGTTTTGCTTCACTCTCAAGGAAAAAACGATTATCATTAAATTTTCCGTTAACATAAGAAGTTGTAAATAATTCAAATTCAATTCGATTGAGGAGTTCGAACTGAATCAATTTTCTTTCTCATATTTTTAGAACATTCTGTTTCCGAAATTCTAGAAATTTTAATTTAAAAATGTAGTCAAAACGCAAATTCCGGCGAGAAGCCAAAAATTAATGGATTTTGCGGCTGTTCGTTGTCAAATCTACATTTCTTCATTTTACGTGCGTCCCAACGAAAATAACGCAAAGTGAAAGAGTGTAAATTATGGAATTAACCATGAGAAGGCCAACTTAAATGTGTAAACAATAACACACTAGGTTAAAAATAAATTTGGAGTCAACATCTAAAATAGCTGAACTGTGGTTCGGGTGCTCATGTGCCTTTATCAATATAACTTAAAATCTAATGTTGGAAGCGAATTTTCGCAAAGACTTACATTGCTCGTGTCAGTACCTAAACATGACGTAATTATAACATGCATAAGAATCAGCTAGCTACAAAAACACAGTCTAAAGTATCAAATCATCAAAAATATCAATCAAAGTGAACTTCTGGCTAGTAGCGAACGGGAAAAGTATGCGAAATAAATTAAAATAGAGGGCAAACGATGGCTGAATAAATTTGAATGTATTGCCAACTGGAGCACAAAAATGCTCTTGTATATAACTTCACCGCTTTTGTAAACAATTTTTAATGGAGTATTATTAATTATTAGTATTATCAAATACCTGGTGCAGTTTTCCTTAAAAACATCAATGCGAGGTCAACCGTAGCCAATATTGTCCGATCTAAGCATCGAAATTGAAAAAAAATCTTAGTGTAAAGTTCGAGAAATATTTAGATCCACAATTCGCATGAACTTTTTTCCTTGCGTCTTTTTGCGTCTTTGATTATAAATTTCTTCCAGTTCAAAGGCTCGATACAAAATTCAAATAATCATATTAAATTGTTTTTTTATATAATTTAATTAAATCATTAATTACATTAAATTATTAATTTATTTATTTATTAATTACTGACACTTATTTATTAATGACACTCCTAAATTATAAAAAATATTTCCACATATAATAGACTCATTATATTATAAACGCATACAATATTACATAAATTCTGATACATACGAAAAGATCTAGGAAAAAATATATCCCTGATGAAAAACGAAAACATTCCAGTTGACTAATAAGGAAATTGTCTCTCGCAATAAAGGCTTGCGAGAGACACATGTTTACAGGGCTTACCAATAAAACCTTTAGGACTTTCATTTGGTATATCGCATTTCGCATGGTAAATTTTCAACAGTTCGTTGCTTGTTTCATCTAAGATCGCGATACAATTTATTCTCCAAGATCAAAGAATCCAAAAACACTTATAGAACTCTTATAGAAAAAGCCTCGCTGTGTGAGATGGCACTATCTTGGTAGCCAGTTGACTTTACCACTTCTATAAGTAACTCGACTCGGGATTTTTTTCATTAAGCGGAATTTATAATGAGCCGCACCATACTCTTTTGTGGAAAGGCAGAATTTTCAGCTTCCCAAAAATTCCTTCTCAGCATATCCCTGAAGCGTTCGCCATTTACAGTTACGAAATTTCCAATGCAAAAAACAAGATCCGATCACGTCTTGAACATGGGGAGGCGATACATGAATCGTTACGGGAAACGGTGCTGCTCAAATCAAACGGCTTTTACTTTGCACAAATTGCTTTTCTAATTGTAATATCAACTCATTGTCAAATTTCAAACCGAAGGAGGCAGAAGATTATTGAAAATGCAAATATTGATATTATTTTTAACATTCCATTAATGAAAATGTTTTCGTAATAAAATAACATGCTTAAATTAATTTTTTTGTGAAATTGTATGTAGTAATATTGGCGCATAATTTCCAATTTCAAGGCTGATATATACCATTAAACATATCATGTACAAGTAATGCAGTTTTCAGCTGTTTTTTGTGATTAACTAGTTGAGTGCCACGTCCGTCACTGGCGGCTGACATTGAATTTTCCGTTCAGGCTGCGTCAGTCACCGGTGAGTGAGAGTGTAAAATCTGATATAAAACTAAAAAATTTAGATTGTTTAAGTTGTTATCTAAAATTTATTTGGATTCCACTTAACATGCTTCGGCTTTTATCAATCATACATTAATTAGTTCTATGTATTGGGCTAGCTTACATTTAAGAAAATGCAAAACACACTTGCTGCTTATCAACAGATCCAATGGTACGAATACGTTATTGACACAATAAGATTTTTATCGTAATAAGCGTGACCATATCGCTACTGAAAATCCAATCAAAAAATGAAAATATGAAGTTCTTATACCCAAATCTAAATCTCAGCGATTTAGAAGACAAATGTGTTCTTAATTTTTGTTTTCACAAATTTGTACATATTTGATAAGACATTTTTCAATAATAGGCTGAGAACAAATGGCCATTTATCGGTTATGTAAAAGTTGAATTTTTGCACAGCTTTTTTTAAGCTTCTGTTTAGACAAATTAGCACACGGTTTTCAAGTAACATTTTTTTATGATACTTTTTCCATAATATCGTTGGTTTTATAAATTTTTGTTCTGTAGGACCAACATTTAAATAAACATCTACATAAGAAGTGCATAATTGCATAAGAATTGCAACGTTTGAAATTGCAGAAATTTTTCAGTAACGTTTTAGATGGTACAGTGTCTATCTATTAATTATAACATTTTTATTTTGCTATGCATCGAAGAAAACGGTATACATCAAGCTCAGATTGATTTATTCAATTTTTAAATTTAGAAAAGTGTTTAGCGGATTTTGTAAACTGTTATCAGGTTAGATTTTCGACTCATTTCGGCATAGATTCACAGTTTCGAGGTGCTTACAATATTGATATAAAGCAAAGCAATTTAAAACTTAAACATAATATATAATAAGGTGTACAAGCATACTCAAAAACGAAGAGAATAATTGAACCAAAACTCAGACGAAACGAGATTCGATGAGATTTATTTAAATGAATATACACCAGTTGAAATAAAGTGTAAATTGCTAAATTTTTCACAATTTAATTGGTATCACCGTATTAAATCGCGTTGGAGACATGTGAAAAATAAATGTTCGATTTAGTTTTTTAAAGAAATAATTGTAGGATAATAATTAAAGGATAATTGAAGAACTGCTTTTTTTAAAACGAGTCAAATGTCAAACTTAGGTCAGTCAAAATATATTCACGATTTAAAAAATCGTTCGCAACGACTGTTAATGAAACACGTTGTTTCGTCCCTTTATATATATATTTATTTATTAATTTGAAAATAATGAACGTTTCGATTACCAATATCCAAAAACCAAACTTACCAAAATGCAAGCTTTCTTTGAAAATATCAAAGTAAAATGTTCAACTTTATCTAAACCAGAACAAGATAAGGGAGTGGATGAATTTTTACTACTATGGAAAGGACGATTATCTCGGAAGGAATATTTACCTTTCCAAAAGATATCGCTTTGGGATGAAATTTTTCGTCTTATGCGAGAGTTATTGCGGATACCTATGGAATTTTTTCGTGCATACTGAGAAGGACACTAAGTATAGTCCTCATTATTCAGATATCAGACCTCATCACGTATTGTTCTTGAGTTGACCACTGAACTTTTAGATCTTGGATATCAAATGCATGTGGGTAACTGGTACACTAATATTATCCTTGCTGAAAAGCTGTGTGTTCATAAAACAGATTTAGTTGGCACAATGAAGAAAAATAACGTTGAAATCTGAGGTGAAAAAAAACTCTATTTTAAAGAAAGGATAACCTATAAAAAGCAATAAAAAACTGATGATAATGAAATGGCGAGATAAAAAAGATATTTTGATGCTGAACAAAATACATGATATCAGTATGGAAGAGATCTAGAAACATAGTAAAATAAAAAGGATGCCGTATGCAGTTTATGATTATAACAAGAAAATGGGTGGAGTACAAAATAGTGATGGCATAATAGTCGCTTATTCTGCGACAGGACAAAGGCTGAAAAATTTTATAAATAATTTTTCTTCAAATTCTTGATATTATTTACATAAACTCTTATTTGTTATATAAATAATGCAACGGAAAATTAAAACGTATTGTCTTCTTACTGCAATGTATTGTAAAAAACGATTGAACGATATTCTCATAATTCATCAAATATGTCTTAATTACGTCGCCCCGCTGCAACAAAACGCTTCAGGCAACGCTTGATTTTTTCACAATTAGTTAATTTAACACCAAAAACATGTTACCCTGTTTTCTTCGAGTAGACTCGTGATGGCTGAAAAATAATTAAGCAGGCAGAAAAAATTTTCGAAACAAAATTAAACAGTTAGAGTAGGCGCACACTAGGGGTTTTTTGCCGCGCGGCGGAAATGCTTTGCGGCATAAAATCGCGCCACAGTATTGTAACATTGAGTTTTCAATTTTATTGCGCGCACTTAGCTACAAAGTCGCCGCAGCGTCGAAAAGTCTGTAACAAGTAACAACTTGTTTGCGGCGCGGCGGTTGATCGGTTTGTTGTGATACATAAGTTTATCTTTGACTGCGCGCACTACGGCGATTCGCTGGCAATTTTTACGTTATAATTATTTATTTTGTATTTTTGGAGGAACGATGACTTCATTGAGTATCGTAATGATTAGGGTAATGATTGTATGTAATACAAGGTCCAACTCGTTGTAAAAGTTCATAAAAACATTCTTTCGTCATTCTATAATATTGGAAAAACTTTTCGGGATAATCGTTAAGTTCACTAAATATTTTACAGAATTGTCCCTTGTTTAAACGTTCATTGACAAGAGGATGTACCCAAAATCTTTTTTTATTTTTACGAGCTCTAATTACAGAGCTGCTTATTTTTTATTATTTTTGCCGTACTTAAAAATATCGCAGGTTTTTTCGCCGAGCGGCAAAAAAGTCGTAGTGCGCGCCTGCTCTTAAAGGGTGAAAGAGATCTCGAGCGGCCATTCGAGCAGTTTAGAAAATAACTTGTTACTTTTTATTTACTATTGATTTGATGATGTTAATATTTATGTCAGATGTTAGTCACTGCACGCAAGAGCAGATAAAACTCAGGTACCCATATTCGTAAGCATATTCATAACAAATTATTTTTCATAAAATTTAGTTATTTACGGTTATTAAATTTCAAACTTCCTTTCCTGGGATATGATTATGTGTTGATGATAACAAATCAGCACCGAAACTCGTACTTTTGGAGCTTTCCAGCTGCAAAAAAGTCAAATTAATAAATGAACAAACCGTGACAAGCACGTTACTGAAAATTTCAGCAAACGGTTTACTTGAGTACTTTCGTAGAAATCATCATCTAAAAATACAACACATTTAGATCAGCATGAACGCTAGCCAGACGCATTTTACGTATTTAATGTAGTTTAAGTCGCAAACGAATATTCTCCTCTCATATTAAATGTCTTTAAATAAATTGAAAATGTTCGATGCATAGTTCTTTTTCTCAACAAATTTCTTTCAATCTCTTTCACGTTGCAGTGAAAATATGGCGGTGGGGCAATGAAACACATTTTCATATGCATAATAGATTATCGCGTATTATAGTGAATAAACTCGAAAGAAAATCGCTTTCGGTTAAATTTGTCGAAAATTCGGATTATTCAGTGGCGAAGTGCAAATTCAAGTTTTTTGAAGTCATCAGTGAGATAGTTACGAAATGGACCAAAAAGAAAATTGTCAGAATTTAGTTCAAAATGAGGCAGGCTCAGAGCCACCAATTTTAATACGACGAAAACGAAAAGCTGCCCGTCATTCTAGAGAAAAGACCCCAGAGACAGTAAAAGTTAGTAGAACGCGTGCGGAAAAAGAAAGTGGTAATGCAATGACTGCACGAAATTCGGTCGAATCACAAATTCGGCCACATCCTAGTGGTTGCGCGCATGACACAGATAGCTCACACAAAAGCAAAATTGTGAGCAGAAAAAATAGAAGTGTGAGCAACGGTACAATACGAAGTTTGTCAACACCACGTGAAGAACGCAACACTATAACTCCCGAAACGTATGACTTTCTACGGGTTGCTCGTAGAAGCCTCTCATCTCCTCGGTATAAAGGAAAATCAGCTGAACGTGGACATCGTTCTCCATTTCCGTTTCAGTCTGTTCTTTTGCAAAGAACACAAGTTTTGGACTGTCAAAAAAATAGGCAACAAGAGAAATTGAAAAATGCGAGAACTGATTTATCATCTGACTCTCAATCTAACACTTCTTCTCGCCTTGAGAGGAATCTGAAGCGATTTGAAGAAGAGAGAAATAAATTGGAATTGGAGCGAGAGAAATGTGAATTATCCTGGACTCGAAATAAATTATTTGATTCACTTGATCGAAAAGTAGTCGAAATTAATCGAAAGTCAAACGATGCTCCTCGGCTTAAAAACTATTTAAATTATAAACAGTTACTCTTAGAAAAATTTTTAGACACCCAACAGAAAGCTGTACTGGACCGGAAACAAAACTCGAGGCGAAGCTCACTGGACGATGAAACTGAGGAAACTGACCAAGAACTACCACTTATCGAATGTCCAGACTATGAATCCTCGACTGTGACAGTTTCCGATTCGGAAATAAGCACGGTAGATGTCGATGAAACTGATGCCGATGACGAGGAAAATCCTCAGCCTAGAAATTGTAAAAAACGCACAAATCTTAGCCACATATCTCCTCAGAATTCGGTCCAAAGTTGTAGCTCTTTTACAAAATCTAAAATTTCAAATAACTTTCACAATGAAAAGAAATCATTGTCTTCAAACAAGAGATTACTATGGCAAATATTTTCTTTTTTCACATTCAGAAAGAAATCGAATAAATTGGAACCGACAAAGCAATGTCCAACAAAACAAAAAACCTTGCAATCCAAAATGACGTTGGAAATAAGCTTAATCAAGCTGCTCCTCCGGCTAATCTTCACTGAGGCCTATAGGGAATGGAAAAAAATTAAGAAAGAATATCCTCAAGAAATCAACAAAATGCGTCTGCAGCGAAACAAATGTATTTCATATCTAATAATCTTGGTAATGATTTGTGGGTTTGGAGGAATTCTTTTTCGATTCTTGGAAGGAAACTTTGAAAGTACTTATAAATGTGGAGTTGGAAAAGTCAAACGAGATTTCATAGACCTTTTGTGGCTGTCAAGTCATAGCTTAAGGTGAAAATTGTCTCGTAGAAGTTTAAAGCAGGTTTTAATTACTACAATTTTTCGCAGGGAAGAGGATTGGAAGACACAGGCACGAATTAAATTGCGAAAATTTGAAGATGAGTTGCACGCAGCCCACGAATTTGGAATCACTTCGTACAGCGGAATGAGAACGTGGAATTTTTTAAATAGTTTTATTTATTGTTGGACCGTGATTACAAAAATTGGTAATTGTGATAAAAACATATGAACTTTATGTGAACACCCAAGTGCATAAACTTAGTCTATCTTTTAACTTTGCATTCGGTTGTGGGAAGACTAACCTCACGTATCTTCTTCTCTGGTTCTTATACAACAGTCATATCACACTTTAACCTATTCAAAGCCATCTCTTTTTTCTTATGACCTCATTCATGTTGAAAACGTAGCCATCGGTTTTCCGTGAAGCAACGTCTACACTTTTAAACTGTTCTTGAGCTGTCGATGGTGAGTCGCTCTTCGATTTGCAGGTTTTTTTCGAAGAACTCCTCAAACCTGCACAAAAGTATTCGTTATTTCGATCCACCTTTCATTTACCTTATCAATGATGTTTTACGCGGGTAAGAGAACTTCGAAAGTGAATGGTTCTGTATCGTGCAAGTCACGTCATATCGTAAGGATTTACAACGCTAATCCTTTGAACCATAGCAAAACTTCTAAAGAACACTAAAACTTTGACGAAAGCAAAACTTTTTCCAGATGGCACGAAGATAAACAAAAGTGTGGAGAGATGCGCATTAACATTCTCTTGAATTTCTTTCTATATGCTCCTCCAAGCTCTTAGAGGAAAATTGTTACGCTATGCTTTGAACAATTTAACGGTGTTCAACCAATACAAGTGGCATTATTTCTGGGACTGTTCAAATTTCTCCCATTTTTGTGTAAAATAAGAATGCCTCTCCCAAAGCATCAAACTGCGATGAAATTATAAATCTTCTTGTGCTTTTACGGATGAAATCGGGTAGGTTTTTTTCGCTTTCTATCACCCTATATACTCCGTTGTACTTGATACTTCCGTTGTAAGATTTTTTATAATTAAATTCTAAGAACTTTATATAATTTATACTTTGGATATTTTCCTGAAATGCTTATGTTTAATTACGCTCGGTACAATTATATAATGAAATTTTGTTTTATTTTCGTAAATACATTTTCTGATGTAAGCAATTTTCTGTTTTCTAAGCAATCCCGATTCGGGATTGCTTAGGATTTCAACTAAGTAAATGTCGTTAGAGATTTTATTTTTTTTCCTTTATTTATATTTTCCTCTTGTATCACTTTTTTTATATCTTTTATCTTTTTATCTTTATCTTGATATCTTTTTTGTGCTATCTTAAGTACCATAGATGTTTTGCAAAACTTTTTTCCAATCAAATTGAATATACCAATAGTTATTAGTACTGCTGCAGCCTTTTATGCTATTGCTACTGTGATATTTTATGTTTTTTTTACATCAATTTTATGTTATTATTTCTTCAATTGTCAGGATATTTGCATTTAGAACAAGTCTTATAGAGTAATAGTTTTTCTTCAATTAATTTAATTATTCAATTTTTTGGATTCCATTTCGGACTAATACAATGAATTTTCTTTAGAGATTACTTACTCTTATTGCTTGTTGACCGTACTTTGGATATTTTCGTCAAAAAAAAATTTTTTTTTTTTTCGTTACTGCCTACCAGCTACTTTATGTTGGTTCTAGTTTATCAAAACTCTTTTGAATACAAGACCATCGTCTTCTTCCATGATACCACCAATGCTTTTAAAAATGATAGGTAGGAGATAAATGTTGTACCTTTGCTCTCTTTCGGTTTTTACTTTAATAGGGTAATACTATTTTCCAAATTATCAAATGAATTCAAAGGATTACATCTACCATACATGTTCATGAGCTCCCTTTGGATATAACAAATCTCAGAAACTTTGACAATAATGATATGACAGATGGAACTTTTTGAAAACTTTTTTTAGAATCAGCATTTGATCTTCCTTTATTAAATTGTATCAGTTTCTTTCAGTTTTGTCTTTATAAAATCGTTGCCATAGCTAGCAAAACGATTTTATCATAACTTCCTATGTGGTTTTTGTTGTATAAACGATTATGAAGTGATATTATTGTTATGGAGTTTCACTATCACTTCAATGTCTATTAAGGGTGATGCTAATTTTATCTCACTTCAACTGCATACCGCCCGTTATGAATATTCGCTACAGCGAGTTATGCTGAAGAAACATTGCTATAGAAACTAAGAAAATTCATAAGTGGAATCCCTAGTTTTCTAATCGTTGTGAGGTTCCACCATTAACACACGTGCAATAGTCGTGAAGGCGATCGAGGGCAGCAAGTCGGACCAATTAACGATTAATTTTGTTAGCGAAAATTTTGTCTTGCCGGTGGTTACAAAAAATAAATTTAATAAATTTAAATGCAAGCTAACTCAAGAGCACTTGACTGAGTTAAAAAAAATAACTGTGAAAAGGTAACTTAAGCACAACGCTCAGATTAAATCTAGTATTGAATATAAATCTGATTATCATTAAAAATAAGCTCTAAAACGAATTCAGAGAATATACAACATCAGAGTCTTCCTCTATCTTTCTCTGATGAGACAATAATAAACACACAAAGCACTCGAAATCCTTCTAGGCCATTTCTCCAAAGTACCATCAGGAGAGAAAATTACCTAATTACCTAGAAAATAACCTAAGTGAATTCAAGACTCGAGCTTATAACATGTAACTTGGATTTGAAAAAACACTAAAAGGTTAAAAAATAGAATTCACGCTTGTTAGCTCATAATTATTGCCCCGTCCATCTCTGTGATGGATTCTTCAAGCACTTTTGCAGCACACATAATGTCCGATATTCAGAATTTAGCTCCAGATTCTCATTTTTTTTGCCGATCCGATACGCCGATATGCAGAACTTAGCTCCAGATTCTCAATTTCCTAGCTAATCTGCTCAAGTATTCTGGAAAACTTTTACTTTCACTTTTACCTATTTGCAAAAACTACTATCACGCAGCCGTGTTATCAGATCATGGCCATCAAAGGATCATAGAAAAATCGCTACAAACTTGAAGGGGCCAAAAGAATTTACCACATTTTCAGTTTTATTCTCTCTAGTTCTCGCCGTAGTTTCACTACTCAAATAAAGTTCCCGGACATGTTGTCATTCATCTTCGATTGAAGACACAGGTGCTCGATGTGGCTGAACTGACTACTGCATACAGAGCTACAAAATTTATTGTTAGTAGCCATAAAACGGAGAAAATTGAAAAAACTACATTCGCACTACGAACTGATAAACAATGCATATGCAAATAACTCGACATTTAGAAAAAGCGTCTGGCGGAAAGGATTCGATAGCGTTCTTAACAACATCGCCTTTCGAAAATCACCACGTTACGCTGATGATGCTGTTCTGAAGGAATTTGACGGTAATGAAGCTGCATTCATTACCATCAGATTCCATCAGTATGCTCAGCCGGAATACGAGCTCGAATACGAGCTTGAACAATCGAGCCTTCGATTGTTGAAATAAATAGATTTTATTTACGAGACACAATCTTTTGACTAAGGGCAATACCCTCAAATTAAGCACTGAAATGATAAAACAAATAACAAAGACTTACACAATAATAAACTACTAAAATATTTCACTAGATGTTAAAAGTACAAAATGAGTCAACTACTAACAATGATAAAATTTAAAAAGCATCCTGCGTCCTTGAAGTTGAATTGTAGTTTGGCAAGAATTGCATCAATCCAGCTACTTCGTCTTTTAACATTAACCCGTCGCCAAAAATCAAATTGTAGAAAAATTTATCATACCAAATCAACCTAAAACAAAGTCAAATCGGATTACAATCTAATGCAAACCTTAATATATGTAATATGTAATCAATTATACAAACCCTGATTGGTTTGCAGGTGTATATTATTCAGAAAATAATATAATACATATAATAAAACTAGTCATTTTACAAAATCTTAACTCAGTTCTACGCTCTTATAACGCGACAAGGATCTACATAGTACAATAAATTCGAATACCTACAAACTTTCATTTATATCTTCATTCAAGAAAATGCAGATATAACTACAGACTTTTCGCATTCTTCGAAGACAAATTAAATTGCATCCTTTATCAGAGTTTGTGAAGAGCTCCGTAAGTTTTGTGACCTTGAGGCAATGAAATCTAATGGCCCCCATGGTTAAGAACTGTTGCGTGCCATCCCAATGTAGTATTTTCTTTTACTCTCTTCAAGTGGTTCCAGCGAATTATGAATCATTTTTTAAGGTCCGCAAGTGAACGCTACTTACTCCCTAATATTATTCAGGTAAGGGTGAAATCGTGCATTACCACTCAGAACCAGAGCTCATTGCATTAGTGATTTGGCTTTTTTCGCAACTCTGGAACTTTTCTGTTCCTAACACATGATTTATATCACTCGATCATGAATCAGAGAATACAGTATGCATACCGCGTACCTTCTTTTCGTTTACCATATATCTTCTGATTATCTGGAGCTACTAGCGTTTCGCGAGGAGAGTTGGCCAATTAACAAGCATTATAATGATTTTTCCTATTTCAATGTATGGCGGCTACTGGTTTTGTCTATTTTAGGCCATTTCTCATATTTCTGTGCGGTGATATGCAGAAATGTTTGTTGTTTGTTTGATTTACATAGAACATAACAAAAGGCCACACAACGGTGCTATTATTTGTATATGTTGCTAAGTCATCTGAAATTTAGCACCGGCCATTATCGAGACATGTTGTTACACTTAGTCACAAAAGTCTACGTACCCCCAAAAAATATGTAGAATTCGAATGAAAACAACAGAAAACTGTATTGGCGTTTTTGAAATATATATCTTTAATTAATAAAAATTAACAAAGTTCTCATAAAACATAAATATTTTCACTTAATTGACATTTAAATACAATAAACGAAAAAAAACTCAAAAAGTAATTACAACAGAAGTCTACGTACGACTGCTTTATTTTGAAATTGTATGCACCTCAGTATCTTGTTGGCCCGCCCTTGGAGTCTATAACTGCTTGCAACCTTGATGGCATTGAACTGACTAATTTCTCTGTGAATTCTGGTCGGATTTTTGGGCATTCTTCTGTTAGTGCTTTTTTGAGGTCATTCTTGGTGCGTACTCCCAGTTTATGGATACGTCGTTTCAGTTCATTCCATAAATGTTCTATGGGATTAAGATCTGGGGACTGAGGAGGAGAGTGGAGTTGTTTCCTGACGTTGTACAGAAGCCATTCCTTGATAATTACAGAAGTATGGTTCAGGTCACAATCCTGTTGAAATATATAACCCGAACCCAATCCTAGTTCATCAGCACTGGGCAAGAAGCTACTTTTTAGGATATCCAAGTAGACATACTGATCTATGGTACACTCGATGAAATGTATTCTACCAACTCGACTCGCCGCCATGCAGCCCCAGATCATAACAGAGCCAGCTCCATGTTTGAAAGTAGGAAGCACGTTTTTCACTTTCGATTCTTCTTTGCGTCTGCGCCATATTTTGATCCTGCCATCCTTCCCAAAAACGTTAAATTTTTCACTCGTCTGTAAAGATAACTTTACTCCAAAAGTCTGGGTCGCTCTCATGTATCTTATAATACTTTTTGGCGAACTCAAGGCGCTTGGCCCTATTGGCTTTACTTATGAAAGGCTTTTTACGGGGACTTCTGCTGTTCAATCCAGCTTTTCTAAGACAGCGTCATACAGTTTCTGGATGAACTTTAATTCCCAGTGAGTTTTCAAGATCGTTCGTAAACTTCCGGGCACTTAATGTCGGTTCCGCTATTACTTTTTTAACGATGTCCCGTTGATTGCGCTCATTGAGAACAGGAGGTCGACCAGATCTTGGATTGGTTTCATAACTTCCAGTATCGTAGAAGTTTTTAATTATTGTTTGAACTGTTGTCTTTGCCAATCCTAGCGTTTCCGCGATATTTTTTAAAGATTTACTTTCAATTTTTAACTTTATTATTATTTTTCGAACAGCTACTGGAACTTCTCTCCTTTTTGAACTCATTTCGGCGAAATTTATTCTTCACTACTCGCAATATTCACGTCCCGTCTTTCACTAAGCCCAACAACACCGTCCCTTTGCAGTTTAATTGTGATCATTCTAACGGCACTCTTTTCACTTGCCGAATGAAGCAGTCGTACGTAGACTTGTGTTGTCATTACTTTTTGAGTTTTTTTTCGTTTATCGTATTTAAATGTCAATTAAGTGAAAATATTTATATTTTATAAGAACTTTGTTAATTTTTATCAATTAAAGATATATATTTCAACAACACCGATACAGTTTTCTGTTGTTTTCATTCGAATTCTACATATTCTTTGGGGGTACGTAGACTTTTGTGACTAAGTGCATATTCAGACAATTAATTTCGGATGTTCGTCTAAATTCTGTAATTTCGTTTCTTACACCAAAATTTATTAAAAATCATAAAATTTGATTTTGTTTTCACCTTTCGGCATATCAACTCAACAAAATTATGCTATATAAATGTGTCAAATTATCAATTTCACATTTAAAATATATTTCCTTTTTTGTAATAATTTGGACTTATTAGCTAGTCAACTTCTATTTGCATATGTGTTACAAATAAAGATATGAAAATACCGCATTTTAAACGCAGATACAAAAGTTCACGTTGAAAATACCGCATGCTATTTGTTCAGATAAAAATTTCACTTTTATTGCACCATTCATAATAAAATGTTTTTTGCATTGCAGGTTATGGTCATATCAGCCCAACAACGGTAGTTGGCCGGGCAGTTACGATTGTCTACGCAATTATTGGTATCCCCATGTTTCTGATCCTTTTGGCTGATTTCGGTAAATTATTTACACGAGGTATAAAATTCCTATGGGTGTTCGTTCGACGGATGTACTACACGGGAACTTTCCGTAATATTCGAAAACACCATAATGTCCAGCAAATGGTCCATGGAATGAATATTGTTTATGAAATTGCCATGCGTAGACCAACATTACCCAACATGGGTATGTTAGATACCGAAAAAGCTGAAGCTGATCCAGCTAAAACCTCTGGAACACCGAATTTTCAACATGAACTTCATGGTTCAACTGCTGAAACACCAACCTCACCCGTACCTGAAACTTTCTTAATTGACGATGAATTTAATTTACCAATTTCTGTAGCGATCACCATCCTCCTGCTCTACATATTTCTTGGAGCTGCCATTTACTGCATTTGGGAGGAGTGGACATACTTCGAATCAATTTACTTCGTCTTTATTTCGATGTCAACCATTGGTTTTGGTGACTTCGTCCCACAGCATCCAATCTTCATGATGTGTAGTATAGCTTATTTGATTTTTGGTTTGGCTCTAACATCCATGTGCATCAACGTCGTCCAAGTCAAGCTTAGTGACAGCTTTAAACAGGCAAGCGTTAAAATTGGTGCAACCATTGGCTTCGAGATGTCCGACGAAGAAGCTATGAGTACACAAAACCAGACGCCCATCGAGATCCCTTCTGCTCCTTCATCACCAAAACTAGAAAGACAACTCACCATGACATCGGTTCAAGAACAGATTACCCCAAATGTTATTAGTGATTCCCCTCCTCCATTGCCACGCCGATCACCTCTCAGACCGATGGACGAAAAAAGCAAAATAAAGGAGAAGAAAATTAAAAACAAAAAATAACTCAAGCTGCCATTCTTACAAGTTAATTTTATTTTAGCAAAGTACATTATGAGTAAAGGGATATTAAGGATGCACATTTCAAACATTGTTATTGTAATTTATAAGTGAGAGAAAGCTTTTAACTTGAAAACACATGATATAATATATGATATAATTTCATTTGCATACATGCACATTTATTCATTATAAAACTTATGAACTGATTCATCTTTCGTATGGTTAATCGCTTTTGTTTTTATAATAAGTCAGTTTACATCATCGCTGTGTGTTATTTAGATTTCTTGTTCAAGAAACAGCGAGTGAGCAAACTGCTCAAATGCCAAGTCTAGTCGGATATTCAGAAATGCTTTAGGCATTTGAAAATAAATGCGATGCGCATAATACACCTACGCGCGTATTATGCCCATAATATACAAACATATAAGTTTCTTCTTAAAGGCCTGATTATTTAAATGCACAATCGAATAATTCTTTAGCAAAAAGATTTTGCTACATCAAACTTCGGTCGACAAGTTTTTCTGAAAAAGAGAACCATTTCGTTAAAAGTTTACATTGTTAGACTGCATGTTATTATGTTCAAGAATAATTGAATAATTAAATATTTTTAATCGAAGTCAAGTATTACTACTAGGAACGTTATAAGTGTTTTATGCGAAGATTAATTAATTTTATATCTTAACAATACCACCGTGAAGATAAACGCGTCCCGTTTATTAAATTTAAATATTAGGGTTTCCCTACTGAATACAATAAAAAATAAAATATTAAAAGTTAAAGCCTACAAGAACTCTATTTGGTAAAAGTATGTAGTTCATGAGTGAAATCTTTGAGTGCAGAAGAAAGTCCTGCTGAAGTGCATAGAACACGCTGTGTAATGCCAGCATAAATCAAAAGTTATGTTTTATATCCATGTAACTATAGCAAACACAATATGTAAACGGTAGACTGCCAAACAGCGGAAATAATTGGCTAGGGGGTCATTTTGGTTACAAGAAACTCGGACAATGTGGAGATTGAGTTCTGAATAGTAAAAATAAAGAAAAACGCATGCGAATATTTAAAATTAATTTTTTGTTACATGGCAGCCGATGAATAATCGAATTTACATACTAATACTAAAGGGGAAACCTGACGTTACTTCTTAAAAAGTCTGTAATTTTTGTCTGAGCTAACTGAGGATGAGCTTTTAATCAAAGAACCTGTTTTTAAACAGTTTTTCAAGAATTAACCCATTAACCGTTTCATTGCAATCGAAAAACAAGTTGATTTCGTCAACCGTTTTTTCAACGCTCAACGAAACTAAATGAATGAACTAAAAGAAAACGTTTCGCCAATCAACTTCTTTCTTCGCAGAACTAGTTGAATGCATCAACTGCTTTTAAACGAATGATAAACAAACAGTTTTTGTCAACGATCACCGAAAATGATTAAGAAGATAACAAGTTGAATACATCAACCGTTTTGCTTTAACGAAAAACGTTCAACGAGAGATGAAACGTAAGGGAGATTGAAAGTTAATGTATTGCCATAGCGTAACAACAAACAGCGCTAACACTCCGAACAAACGACCGATCTAACGGTATTCAAAAAATTCTAGAGAATTGCATTGGTGTTCGTAAAAATGTTTATTTTTCTCTATTTTGTCTATCTGTTTACATTGTGCTTGTAAACAAAACGAGCAAAAAATAAATATTTTTACTAACACTCATACAATTCTGCAAAATCCGTTAGATTGGTCGATGGTCGGAGTGCTATCGCTGTTTGTTGTTACGCTATGGTATTGCTATTGATAGAAATCTCTTGATAAGAAGAGCAGAGAAAGGAGTTGTATTCGTTGCAGTTGATGCTTGGCAGTTCGCGACTGAAATTCTATTTTGTGAGTGATTCTGTAAACATTCTCAAGGGACTGTACATACAGGGAGATACACTAGCCAGTCCTATTCCTGAATAAGTACGAAGGGACTTTTACTCCACATTTTTAAAGACTGAAGATTTAACTCTTTTGTCTTAACATTAATTTCAAAACACTTCATTAAAATTAACAGTTTAGTATGTTTAATTAAGTCGAGCAAACCGCTTAGCAAACTAGTTAAAAACATTAATTGGTTTTTAAACCAGTTGACGGCTCTTCTTAAACGGTTTCGTTACGTTAACAGAAAAAAAATCAACGACCCACCTCAAGCGCTAATATCTTCCTTATCTTGGATGAAGCGTAGTTACATTACAAGATGACGTAAGGCGTAAACTTTTCTTATTGCTCGTTACTAACTATAGCGACGTCTATTGATTCCAAATGGTCCGCGTGTGATATTTTTCGAGCGATTCCACCAGTGTCATCATTTTGTCTTATTCTGTCTTTTGGCTGTGTTATCAGTATAATCCGCTTAACACCTTCACTGCACCATTCGGGTTTTTCTATGTATAGCTCATTCTCTTATTGAATAAGTTCATACTCTTTTTTGTAGATTTCAAAATAGCTCGAAATTATTACCTCATATTATGCTGAAGAAATTCACTATGATGCATCTTTAAATGTGATTTTTTTTATGTCTATGCAATGTCAATCCTCCATCTTTTTGTCAATTATATCTTGACAAGCCAACGTCGACCAATTCTTAAATTTTTTCTAGACCTTTACTTTATTTTGACCTACCTTTTGCAAAAGTAAAGTTCAATAAGGGAATCAAAAACGGCTTTGATATCATTATTAAATAGTTTTTTGACATGTGTATGAAATGACGCACTTTTCAAACAAAATGTCGCTTTCCTAGAAGTTCACTCTTTAACAATAATTAGTCAAACGGAAGAAGTTTTTTTTAACTGCTTTGTTGTAGTATAATTTGCAGTCCAGGCACTTAGTAGACCATAATATACTCTTGGCAAACTGCAGAATTTAATGCGTGGCGAATCTACTTTGACGAATCTACAATTTGAATAATGTGGCGAATCTATAATTCGCATTTCTCGCCTACTTATTCTTGCCAAAAGTCAATAAATATAAAAATAAAGGAATAATGATTATTAATAAAAAAGTTGACAGGAGAACAGAAAAACAACGCATGCATTTTATTCCAGCGAATATAATTTCATTCTTTTAACTTTATATTCAGGATCATCTCTACTAGAGGATACAATTCAGGATCCACACCTTTTGCAAACAACTGACTCTCACCACATTGAGACCAAAGTCCCTCCAGTAGATGCCACAACCCGTCGTCTGAGTCCTCAAAAATACGCATTGGCCAAAAGAGAATTCGATTATATGGCCGAAATGGACATTTGCGGACGCTCGAGTTCACCATGGGCCAGTCCATTACATTGAATTAGAGATTGAATGGATGAGAGAAGAATGGAGATTGGCTTCCTTGTGGCGATTACAGACGTCTCAACGCACAAACAATACCGGATCGTTATCCTGTACCATACATTCAGGATACTGGAGAACTGTGAAGTTTTTTCAGAAATCAATTGGACTCGAGCGTACCATCAGATCCCTGTTCACAAAGACGACATCGAAAAGACTGCGATTATAGCACCCTTTGGATTGTTTGAGTTCCCTGTGATGCAATTTGGTTTACGAAACGCCAGCCAAACATTTCAACGATTCATTGATCAAGTGTTGCAAGGCCCCCCATTTGTTTTTACTTACATCGACGACATCAGAATCGCATCAAAGAACCACGCTGAGCACCTTGCACTCTTGCGAACATTTTCTCAGCTATTCAAAGAATATGATCTTAAAATCAACGCTGTAAATTGTGAATTTGGCATTCATCAACAAAGATGGCATCAAACCACTTCCAGAAAAAGTGATGGTTATTAAAAATTTCACTAAGCCAGCCGTTACCGCAGAACTCCGACGTTTTCTTGCATCAATCAATTTTTATCACCGTTGCATTCCCAACGCTGTCATTTCAGAAGGCGTTTTGAAAAAACTGATGAAATGCAACGAAAAGAATGACAAATCTGAGGGTGGCCTGGATAGATAAAGCTTTGATCGCTTTTGAAAAGTGCATAGAGGAACCAGCCAACTTAGCTCTCCTGGCTCACCCATCGAACAATGCTGAACTGTGTCTGAATGTTGATGCTTCTAACTATGCCGTTGGAGCCGCTTTACATCAAAAAGCCAGAGATTAGCTACAGCCTTTGGGTTTCTACTCAAAGCGTTTAACAGACACACATAAACGGTACAGTACTTATGACCGAGAGTTGTTGCGAGTTTTTCAAGCAGTGAAGCATTTACAATCATCACTAGGGGGAAGACCATTCTCAATTTACACCGACCACCAGCCATTGCTATTCATGTTCACGAAGAATCCAGAATAAACACTACCTCGAAAACTTCGCCAAATTGATTTCATCAGTCAATTTACAACAGATATTCGCCACGTTACTGGCTCCGAAAATGTGACTGCAAATATGCTGTCAAGATTGGAGGCAGTTTCGAAACAATCTATCGACTACGAATTTCTGGACTAGCAACAAAAAGATGATGCCGACATCAAGGATTTCTTGAACAACCAATCAAATTCGTCATTGCAACTTAAACTGTGCTCTGTTTCTAACACAAAAGCACAGATATATTGTGACTATTCAACTGATCGAATCCGTCCGTTCATTACCAAGGATATGCGATAAACAGCTTTTGATTCTATTCATTGCCTTTCTCATCCAGGAATTTTGTTTACTGTTAAAATGATGACCGGTCGTTTTGTCTAGCCTTCAATCAAGGATGATGGTGGAAAGATCGCCAAAGATTGTCTTGCTTGTCAACGAGCCAAAATACAACGCCACAACAAGCTGCCTTTTACAAAATTCCTTGTTCCTGGCGAGCGATTTAGTCACATCAACATTGACATTGTTGGACCATTACCTCATTACCATTACCCATTGTTTGACCATTACCTCCTTCGCAATATTTTTGTTATTTGTTGACCTGCTGTGACAGATTCACTCGTTGGCTCGAGCTAATTCCGATTCAAGACATAACGGCTGAAACAGTCACCCGTGGTCTCGTCAATGTTTGGATTTCTCGTTTTGGTGTCCCTCGTCACCTTACAACTGACCGAGGAGGACAATTCGAGACTTCTTCGTTCACTGAGCTGACCGAAATGCTCGGAATCAAGCACCTATGAACCATATCCTGCGATCCTCAAAGTCATGAATCGATTGTTTGGATTTCTCGTTTTGGTGTCCCTCGTCACCTTACAACTGACCGAGGAGGACAATTCGAGACTTCTTCGTTCACTGAGCTGACCGAAATGCTCGGAATCAAGCACCTATGAACCATATCCTGCGATCCTCAAAGTCATGAATCGATTGAAGGCACACAGAGAATAATCAAGACCTCAATCAAATGTCACAACTCTAAAAATTGGATCCATTTGTTACCAACTATTCTCTTTGGATATCTCTCTGCGTTCAAAGAAGATATCAAAGGCACACCAGCTGAGCTTGTCTACGGAACATCACTTAGACTTCCAGGAGTGTTTTTCGAGGACTAAACCAGAGAACACCAGAACGAGTTCGTCATCAAGCTGAAGGAAACTATGCATGATTTGAAACCCTAAGCAACTTCAAATCATGCTTCTCAAAGCACAACTTTTCTTCAAAAGAGCCTTGAAACATGCGCCTACGTTTTTCTCCGAAACGATAAAATTGATTATGTTTTACATTTGCTAACATGGCTAACATTTTGTTAACATTTGCTTCAGGCATTATAACATAACACATAATAATATGTAGTACGTTTTACTACATATTATTATATATTATACGTTTGTGGTTGGGTCAGAGAAATCGTCTTAAGCGAGTTCTACTGTATATACACATACTCAAAAAAATCTGCGTACATCTCATTAGTAAATACTGAATGATGTTGGAATTGTATGAATCAATAACGTGATCTTGATTTAATCATTTTGATAAAAAAGCCTAATCTGCAGGAAACGTATTGAAGCAGGTTTGATTAAAAAATTCCGAAAATTAACGAAGATATACTAATTTCAATAGTTGGAAGTCTGTGAGCGGCCCCAAAAAAGTCTGCGTACAGATCACTAATTTTGGGGATTCCCCGAAATGTGCAGTGGAAATACCTACATGTTTTCATCGATCTGCATGGAGATACTTCATTGGAAAATTGTTTGTGAGTTTTGCTTGAATAAAAGACTATTCTTTAATATGGAAGCTAAAAATAAGGAAATCAGTGTCAGTGAGCGTAAAGTAATAATAAAATTGCGTGAAAATGGGAAAAGTTTTCGTGAAATCGCAAAATTAGTTAGGAGAACTAATTTTGTCCATTCCTCGGTCCAAAGGGTTGTTGCTAATTACGAAGAAACCGGTTTGATTATTTCACGGCATCGATCAGGACGTCCTCCTAAACTTACAACATGTGAACGTAGGAGATTATTAATGCTGTGAAACAAAATCCCCGACTAACGGCGTTCCAAATTGCGCAGAACATAAAAAAAAAATATAATAAAACAATAAGCGATGAAACAGTGCGCATAATTCTCAGAAAAGGCGGTTACCATGGTCGAGTCGCACGTAAGAAGCCGTTCATATCGAACCGAAATCGCCGAAAGAGGATGGAATTCGCCAAAACTTATGTGAATATGCCAAAAGAATTTTGGGAAAGTGTTCTTTTTTCGGACGAAAGTAAGTTTTGTATATTTGGGATAAAAGGACGCAAATTAGTATGGAGAAAACGCTCGACAGAATTCAATAAAGAAAATTTGATTCCCACTGTAAAGCATGGTGGAGGTGGTGTGATGGTTTGGGGGTGTATGGCAGACAGTGGAGTGGGGCAATTAGTTTTCATAGAATCCACAATGGATAAATACGGGTACCTTAATATTTAATAAAATAATATTAAGCAAAGTGCCGAGAAATTGCAGCTGGGGAACGCATTTTTCTTTCACCACGATAATGACCCCAAACATACTGCTGAAATAAATAGGCATAAGTCTTAGGTACACCTCCTCAATCACCAGATTTAAACCCAATCGAATATTTGTGGGATTTACTTGAAAGGGAAATTCGAGAGCACGACATAACAAGCAAAGAGTCATTAAAAAATGTTATTTTGAACGAGTGGAACAAAATAACGGCCGAAGAAACATCAAAACTTGTTCAATCCATGCAAAATAGGCTAAAGGAAGTCATTTATAGGAAAGGCTATGCTACTAGATATTAAGGTTCTTAATCTGATAAGCTAATATAGTGCTTTTCAAATAAAATGAATAATTTTTTTCAGTTGTACGCAGACTTTTTTGGATGAATTTCGATGACTTCTTGGAAGAAACTTTTTTATTTTGGTTATTCTAAGCAACGAACGAGTATTCAGTTATATATTCATCTAGCATATAGTTTAATGGAAGTAATAAACAAAATTTTTTAAGTTATAAACAAATGGCAAAGTTTTTTATATTGATATGTTTGCTACGACCAGCAAGTGTACGCAGACTTTTTTGAGTATGTGTAAGTGGCTAGAGAAGGTGGGAATGATAAATAACAATTGAAAAGCGCGAAACAACAGTGCGCGTCGACGAAATTGACATTAAATAGTGCAAAAGTGAAATTTAATTTTATGAGAATTTTAGAAGAGCATTTTAATTATCTTTATGAGTATGCTTTCACTTGCAAGAAGTTCAATTTTTAGTAAGTTAAAGGCCGCGTACCTGGATAAGCGCAACAATATGACAAACAATTGCAGATCAGATTCTTTGGGTGGAGAGATGTATGGAGAGTATTTTAGTACCCAGCAGACAAAACGAATCGCCGTCGATACGAATTCGTTTCGCCATGTCGGAAAATGTGTTCGCCGGCGAATCCGCCAGCGATCCGAATTCGAATCGTCTCCGAACAATATGTCACCTCGCAGACTAATTGCCGCGGCGTATCGCAAACGATTCGCCATGGCGTATCGCAAACGATTCGTCATGGCGATTTACGTATTTATAATCCGACGTGGCGATTTGTTTTCGAGGTGCCGCAGTACTTCGGATCGCTATTGAAATTATTCGAAATGGCGATACAAATTCATATCGTCGGCAATCGTTTTCTTTGCTGTATGTTCTGAAATAAAAGTTTTCCAGATTATTTCCTGAAAGTTAATATTACCTGAAAAACCCATCAAATAGAACAATAATAGAAAAATTAAACAAACTGACTTGAAAATGACCCACAACCGATGAAATAAATTTTGCGAAATCAGTTTCTCCGTTTTGTAACTTTGTTTGTAACAACTTAAAAATCAATCGTAAGTAAATTTGGGAAAACAAATTTGGCATTGATTCTTTAAAATTAGTTTTATCATATTTAGGGCATTTAAAGGCAGTTTTGTTTTTAAAGTAAAGGCGCACTTAAAGTCGATTGTAGGATTTGAGTCTGATAGGATATTTATGTTCTTGAATTTAAACCTAATATACGAGTAATATGATTTCGTTGTTGCTGATTTCAGTCATTTTTATGTTTAAGTTTTCTGCGTCTGCATCAAGAGATGTAACATTAATGGGAGTGCTATTTAAACTACGTGAGTCCCTTGGAACGTCTGAAATACAGTACCCTAGAAATTTTAACACTTCATTCAGTGTCGAATTATTTACTAAATATTTTGCAGCTCACTCTGCCAATTCGGAAACAATGTTATTTTTGATTCTACTATCGACATCACTTTGAACGGTAAAAATATAAGTTGAAGGGAATGAAATATATATTAATCAGTCTCTAACTTATATATTTTTACAACTTATATATATATGAAACGAGAAAAATAATTGATTACACATAATTATTATCGTCTCGAGCTTTCATAAGTACTAGATTAGATTGTTTTTTAAAAAGGAATCTATAAGATTTTTACAGAATCCACGTTAACATAATAGGAATACAAACAGGCTGTAAAGTAAGTCTTTTTCTTCATGTAAGAAATTGAATTGTAGAATTAATTCTGTTTATATAAAGTCACAGGGAATGGAGAATACAATCAAGCTTATGGAAAAAAAATCATGTCTTGTACGTCTTTATAAAAACAGGAAAAGGAAAACTGACGAGCCCTAAAAATCTGCAGTTTATCAATAAAATTGTGAGACAGTCAAGTTCCGATAATTCTACTAGTTTGGCGACCTGCCTATCGTCACTTACGCCCGATGTCACTTTAAACGGTCGCCATTTTCTTGCGATGCTGCCAATATTAGTGAATGTATGACCTGAATGATATATATGTCACAACAAAACCAGCTGTAATCCTTATTATAAATTTATTCAGTATCCTAATCAGCATAACAGCTGTTCCTTTTGTTGTCCAATGTACACTTCATTACATGCACCTACAGTAGAGCACCGAGAATCCATGTATCCATGTTGTGATTGATTTTATAATTGATATCAGCGGCTTTCATATGTGGGAAGTTCATACATTCAACATGCAAAAATCGTTAATAACGGATTATATAAAAAAATAATTATTTATTTGAATGAAATTCACTTAGGATCACACTATCTAAAATATTAATGCAACAAAATTAAAAAACACTTGACTAACCAATTTGCAGTAAAATATTGTAAAAAAGGGGGACAAAATTACGGCATTTAAAAATTATATTGTTTGTAGTTTACCTGGCGTTCCGAAAGTTGATCGAGAATCCGTAAATAGCGAAATGCTCATAACGGTTCGGAATTCAAAGAGTGGTAAAGTACCACTCTTTCGAAACCGTCAACTGATTTTTTTTTTTTAAGCACACCACACAATTAGCTATACCTAGCTCGCGCAGTCGGAAAACAAATCAAGAAGCCAAAAGGGATAAACCTTGGTTGCGTATAAAAATAAGCAAAAAGAACGCGCAAATGATTACTTTTGATCGCGTAACTAACCTATTGTGAAAATGCTGTGCAAGTTAATGCGTGATCGAAAAAATAATCGCAAATTTCGCTATGCAAATTAATAATTTAAAACGAGAGTCTGAGTCCGAAAACGGATAACCAAAAATGTCACTCAGAACTGACGAACAAATGATGAACAAAAATGTTACTTAGAAGACTGACAAGAGCAAAATAATCAACAACCCATAAAAATAAAATTGTATCCAGAAAATAGGAAAAAGAAATGTTTTCTTGTTCGCTCTGTGCATAGCTTTACGCGCCACATATGTTATTTTCCGACTTTTTCGAAAGATGATTTTTCCATAGCTTTACGTACCGAATATGCAATTTTCCGACTTTTGTTCGTTCTGGCGAAGAATAGGCGATCCGAATTTGGCGGAAAAGGGTGTAGCCGGATAAGTATGACGAATTGGCCCCCAAAAAGGAATCTATATATCGAAACCTATGTTTTAATATCTACTTGATGTACAAACGTGATTTATGTACATTTACCGTCCGGCTTCGGCTTTGACCTTGAGACATAGGGAAAAAATAACCGTACGCATAACAATTTTTCAAAAAAATATATCTCAAAAACTAATTAAGCTAGAGACCTACGCTAGTTAATTTTAGAATCTTGAAACAAAATACCAAAGAATACAACTCACAAAGCTACCTCTTAGAACAATATCGATGACAATGCGATGTTGATAAGATATGTGATTTAATAAACAGCGTGAAACTAAGTCTGAACGTATTTGCTTACAACCTTGCACACTGTCGCGTCTAAACACATATGGAATGAAACGGTTTTCTCAGATAGTTTCACTTTATTATTTCAGTATAGTTCTACTCTCTATTAATTTGTTCATTTATCGTTTGATTATGTTGATCGAATTCAAAATTCACAACATATTTTCTAAACCATCCAGCAAAGTTTATAACAATCACTAATTATTTTGCACTTTTGAGTTCCTTGAATGTCGGCCTTGGTTGTAATTAAATTACTTGCAACGAAGTCGTAAAGTTACAAAATAAATAAAAAGATCGGTGAAGGATACTATCTCGTTCTATGAATGCATGTTACGAGACGGAACACCCACGTATAGATAAAAGTAGCCACGTGCATACCTGTACATGACAAGGCGCAAATCACATTTTTTTTTTCGAAGTGTTGTACCAATTTTTTTCTCACCCAGTTTTTATGCGTGATAGTGCATATAAAGAAGCATAATATATATTATTTTCGTGATTGTAACTTACAGAGAACATAAAAAAAATTATATATATATAATATTCACTGTAAAGTTACCTAAAACCTCGCGTTGGTAACTAGCGTAGGTCTCTAGCTTAATTAGTTTTTGAGATATATTTTTTTTTGAAAAATTGTTATGCGTACGGTTATTTCTTCTTATATCTCAAATATAAATAAGCAAAAACAGCTGAAAAACATATTGAATCTAACTGTAAATTCCCCCCCCCCCCATGGGTGCTAAATTGTCGTGGTGGGGGGGCTTGACGAGGATGCCCGTCATCCAGACGCGTGATCAACTCACTAAAAGTACCCAATAAAAAAATATATGATGAATGACAACAAAAATAATAAATTAGGGGTGGGGGTATACACCCCGACGTGTGAGGGAGCCTTGACCTCATGCGGGCTTCTCTCCAGCATTCTTGCTGGGGATAAGTCGCCAGGGCATTTTTCAGTGGTGGAACACTTGGCCACTGAAGAATCAAAAATTACAAGTGAAAAAATCAACGACGCAAGCATGTTCGCTCGAAGGCCAAAACTACTGCGAACTCCGTCTCAAAGAGTAGCCAAGCCTAATCAAGGCAACGAGAAAACATCGTGCAAGCAAACCTCCATCGAACGCTTTGCAACAGCGAAAAACGTGCTTGTCCACAACATTCCTCCTACACAAGGCGATGGAGCGAACGATACCAGAAGCGTAGTGGAAGCTTCGGGCAGTGAAATCATCGATCCGAAGTGCCATTCTCCAGGGGCCATCAAATGTCATATACTGAACAACGTGGAAGGCGAAAACAATGATGCTCAACAACAACAAGACCCTCCTGCTGACAGTATATTGAGAACTTCGCCTGAAGAGGACCTGATAATGAAAATAGCCGCTGACAGAAGTGAGGAAAAGCGTCTAACAAGGAACATAAGCGCTATAATAAAAGTGATGAGAAATTCAACGAATGTCCAAAAAAATGTCAACAAGGGCATCAAAAATAGGATTGACGAATTGGAGGACCTCGTTGATAGGATCCAGCACTATCGCCGCAGGTGGCTACAGGTGGAGAGTGAATTGAAAGAGCTTAAGAATGTTCCGGAAAATAAAACTCCCTTCACCGAAAATGCTACTCCTCTCGTAAAAGGCAAAAGGGCAGCATGTAGCCGACTCAAACCTGACCGTAGGAAAAGGGCGAAGGGGCCGATAACAGTCGAGACAGGAGAAAACAGGTGCGCTCTAAATCGAAACAGAAGGCTGCGAAGAAGATACACCGCGCGACAACAAAAGATTCCAAATAGGCGCCCGAAAAGCAAGAAGGCACGAAACACAGCGCAATGCCAAGAAAGACCAGGAACAAGCAGCGCAGGGATGCTTTACTGATCAAACCTGCAGACGGGAGAACTTACGCCGAGGTCCTCAAGGAAATCAGGCAAAATGTGGAACCCGAAAAAACGGTGTCTGTATACGAACAGTAAGAGTGACCAGAACAGGCGGCCTCCTCGTAGAACTCGGAGCGGAATCCACCGACAAGGGACGGTTCGAGAGCGCTAAAGCTCTGGGCTCTAAAGCTGTTATCTCGACATTACAGCCAATGGCCTCTTTGGAAATAAGAGACCTTGACTGCATTGCGGATGCCAAAGAAGTAGAAGATTCTTCCAATTCTTCCTACGGCAGAGAGCTTTAGGGTAAGGCTGACGCCTACCAACCCTAGAGGACAAAGGGCGGCAATAATAGACATCCCAGAGAAAGACGCTGTGCAACTCCTGACCAAGGAGAAAATTAAAATCGGCTGGGTTGTGTGCAGGATACGTCGGAGGGTAGCCCTAACTCGATGCTACAAGTGCCTTAACTTCGGACACATCTCCTTGAACTGCAAGGGGCCAGATCGAAGCAAACTGTGCTACAGGTGTGGCACTTTCGGCCATAAGGCGAAAGACTCCCAAACGAACCCAGTTGCATCTTGTGCAAAGATAAGGGACAGAAGTCTGAAGATCTGGCTCATATTCCAGGAAGTGGTAGGTGCCAGGAGTTCAAAGAGGCACTAAGCAAGAAAAGAGCAAAGACATGATCCAAGTCCTGCAAACAACCTACACCGTAGCTCAACCGCACAAGATTTACTAGGCCAGGTTGCAAGCGAGAAAAAAGTTGGCTTTTTGCTGATATCTGAGCAACACCACAACAAAGAGGAAGCTGGATGGTATTGTGATCGATCCGGAACCGCCGCCATCTGGGTACGTGATAGGGCTCTACCCACAGCTCGGACTTGCTCCAGCGGAAATGGCTTCGTGCTCATTGGTTGTGCTGATTTGACATTCATAAGCGTATATTTCACGCCGAATGAGTCAATTTCATGTTTTCAGAGCAGGCTCGATGAACTGGAGGAAGCTGTCTCGAGCACGGAAGGCCGAATCCTTGTTGGCGGTGACTTTAACGCCAAGGCGATAGAATGGGGAATGCTTCTTCCAGACTCGAGAGGAAAAAGAATCCTAGAAATGGCGGCTAGGAGGCAACTTGTCATCATGAACGTTGGGAACACACCAACTTTTCGACGGGGAGGCTGCTTGGAAACTATTCCGGATGTGACATTTGCTTCGGAGTCCTTAGTGCCTAGGATACACAGATGGAGGGTACTGGAGGACTACTCGGCGAGCGATCATCAGTACATTGCTTTCGCAATTGGCGAGTGTGCTACTCGACGCGTAGCAACCCAACCCTCAACTTTAGGTTGGAATATATCTAAAATAGATGTCGACGCGTTCGCCGCAGCTCTTATGAGAGGTGAAACTATGACGGTAACGGGAGGAGCCTCAGCTGAAAACATGGTGAACTCAATCATGAGGTTCATCAAGAATGCGTGCGACTGCTCTATGCCCAGGCGACGGCCTCGACACAATAAGCCTGCTGTATACTGGTGGTCGGCAGAAATCGCTGAAAAGCGGAGAGAATGTCACAAACTCCGCCGCGAATCTTAACGTTTAAGAAATCGAGACGAGTCACTCCCCCGAACGCTGGCATACAGGTTGGCTAGAAAAGTTCTCCGTAGGTTAATTAACGAAAGCAAGGCCCGCTGCTGACGCAACCTAGTTGAGGACATCGACAGAGACCCGTGGGGGCTGGGTCACAAGCTTGCTATGCGGAAATTAGGAGCTGCAAGGAGGCCCTGTGTCCTTGAAACGGAAAAAATGGACCAGATTGTTCGAGCACTATTCCCTATGCATCCTATTCGTCCCGATGATGCAGATGTTGAATGTCCCGGAGAATGCCCACTTTTTACCGCCATCGAGCTGGACGATGCGGTGAAAGCCTAACAATCGGAAAAGGCGCCAGGGCCAGACGGTATACCAGCAGAAGTGATACAGCTTGCACATCAACTTTGCCCTGACAAGCTGCTCACCACTGTCAACGCCTTTCTGCAGCAGGGCGTTTGAAAGCTGGAAAGAGACGAGGCTGGTGCTAATCCGCAAGGGAAAGGGGAACCCGGAACAACCATCTTCATATCGGCCCCTATGGATATTGAACGCCGCTGGGAAGGTGCTCGAGAGGCTCATTAGCGCGAGACTCGGAGAAGCCATTCGAACTGCCGGGGATCTGTCTCCTCAGCAGTACGGCTTCAGGGCTGGTCGATCCACAATCGGTGCAATAGCAGAGGTAGTGAGCGCGATCCAGCGGGCAGAAGCCCACAATCACTACTCGAGACGAATAGTACTGCTCATAACACTAGATGTGAGAAATGCCTTCAACTCTGCTAGATGGACAAATATTCTTCGTGCTCTGGAATATTTCAGGGTGCCGAGGTATCTGATGCGGATATTGAAGGACTACCTCAAAAACTTGAAACTCATCTATGACACATTGGGAGGCCGGTGAAGAATTGATTTGACATCAGGGGTGGCGCAAGGTTCCATTCTGGGCCCGGACCTCTGGAATGTCTCGTACGATGAGCTTTTGAGGCTGCAGTTACCGGGGGAGTCGCGCCTAGTTGGCTACGCAGACGATGTAGCAGTACTAGTCGCCGGACGTACTGTCGGACAGACGCAGCTCAAACTTGGTGCGGTAATACGCCGAGTGAGCGAGTGGATGACAGACCGTGGGCTTAGCCTAGCGGTGGAAAAGACCGAGGTTGTCGTCCTCATCAAGAAGCGGGCCCCTCGTGTTATCCCCGTTCGGGTGGGGGAAATGATCATCGAGTCAAAAGAATCAATCAGATACCTTGGCTTGATGATTGACTCGAACATGAGTTTTTTCGGGCAGGTTCGAGCGTTAGCGGATAATGCTTCCGTGCGAGTATCGGCTCTCAGTCGCCTAATGGCCAACACGCAGGGGCCAACCTCGAGCAAAAGACGTCTACTGATGAGTGCAATGGAGTCAGTGCTCTTGTATGGCTCCGAGGTTTGGGCTGACGCTCTTAGTAAAGAGACGCACCGAAGGCGTCCGGCACAGGTGCATAGGCAAGGAGCTTTGCGGATAGCCGCTCCATATCGCATTGTCTCTGAACCTGCAGTGCTGGTAATCTCGAGGGTGGTTCCAATTAAGTTACTTGCAGACGAACGGAAACGTGTATACTCACGTAGGGGGGAGATGGCGAGAGAAACCGTCAGCCGAGAGGAACGGAGAAGAACCCTTATCTTATGGCAGCAAACATGGAAAAACGAAACGCGAGGCGGGTGGACCGCACGGCTGATAAGTGACTTGGGGCCGTGGTTCTACAGAATGTATGGTGAGACTGATTATTATCTGACGCAACTACTCAGTGGTCACGGGTATTTTCAGTCTTACCTGTATAAGATGGGAAAGACACCATCCCCAACTTGTGTGTTCTGCCCGGGGATGACGGATGACGCCTGCCATACGTTCTTTACGTGTAATAGATTCACAAGACTCCGTTTGCATCTCTCGGAGAAAATTGGCGTAATTTCCCCAGAAAATGTAACGGGAAAAATGATGCAATCAAAGGACAATTGGAACTGTGTGTCGCATTACGTACGGACAGTACTTATTATAAAGAAGGGTATGATGGATCGCGCGGCGAGGGAGGGGACATCTATGTAACGCAATATTATAGTAACTAATCGCAATTCCTTCTTCTCCATCCGTGGAGAAAGAGAGATTTCCCTTAACCTGAAGACATCGCTAAGCGATGATAAATGAGGCCTAGTCCGAAGTAATGGGACAAACAGTTCCAGGCTAGGTTCTCGGTATGACAGGGGAGGCGTTTAGTCGGTAGTCCGGTAGCGGGGGAGTCCGACACTCAGGGCGTAAATAGCCTTCACCTCCCAAACAAAACAAAAAAAAAACTGTAAATTTGGATTGCATGTTTTCTCTTAGTAGTTAGACGTAATTTGCCGAAAGTAGTTTCTGTGCTTTCAAAAATATATTTTTTCTAACTAATTTAGAGATAAAGTTTCCAAAATACTAGTAGTTTGTACTTATGAAAAATGTATGCTTATAGACTCGTTAAGGTCATTTTCGGCCATATTCGCATTGTTAACGGTCAGACAGTTAACATTACACTTAGAAATGCACTAACTATTAAAGCACTGGTCATACTTTTTATTTGGTTTTGGAAAGTTAACTAAATTTTCTCGACAAATTGTAAAATTGACACTTTGAATGGTAAATATAAATGTCACATACACTTTTATTTAGCATTTGCATAACACATTAACCATGTTTAGAACATTAAATACCAAATTTATTATTTTAGCACATCGGTTTAGCTTAGTCTAGACTTGTTATCAGTTGACGATAGAATTTTCCCCATGTTCATTCGGCTCCAGAAAAATTTACCCGAAGTCGAGCATCTGTCAAATTTATTTGTGCGAAAATTTGTGTTCAATTCGGGAATTTAAGTGCGATTTTTTTCCTGTGAAATAGTTCCGCCGGAGTGTGCAAGAGTGAAGTCTAAAATAGATACACATAGTGACAGTGTCACTGGAAAAAAAGATAATAAACTTGAAACTTATTGTGTTTTTAAATTGTGAAAACGATTCATGTTCGCGGCCATTGGGAATATCTCTTCATAGGTAAGTCGACAGCCACTGATTTTGTTCATCTGGTTTTACTAGTTGCTTGCATTAAATAACCTCAAGTAAGTGAAAGTAATTCATGATTAACCCATTAATACCCAGTGGTTCGAAATCGCACTTGCGGAGGTGTCTTGTAGTAGACACCTGTTAACCTCTTTTCAATTTTTGCAATGAGTCATTGTTGGTATTTTCCTAATGGGGTCTTATATTTATACGTGGTCTTATTTTAGCATCCTCTTTCAGTCTTTAGTTACTTTTTGTTGAGTTAACACATCGTTGATTGTTGACTTCTTGAGCAAAGTATGAAGAGAAAAAAGTAAGTAACTATTCATGTATTTAAAATTGTTTTTTAACTTTAATAACATGTTGGTAATAGTTCAATCTAAAACTCAATATAACATTTACATGATATCTAATTCTCTAAGTGATAAATATTTTTACATTACATTGGTGCGTTTTCAGACCACCAGGCACTTGTGAATAATTTTTTTTTTTGTTTCGTAGGATTTACCGAACAGTCGTCGAAGTCCAAAATAGACTTCTGGAATTAGAAGAAGAAGAAGTTGCTGGAAGCTAACAACATCAATGTTTACATCGCCCCACCTCCTACAAGCTATGGTACAGACGAGGATAGTGGAGATGAAGATTTTGGAGGTACTATAAACAATTTGAATAAACACCAGCTTTTAGCTGATGGAGAATTGCTTTTGAGTGGAAAGAAGGACATCGGATGAGGAATCTAATTATATTTCAGCGTATGACTCTGAGAGCACAACAACCACTCCTTTTCCCAACATGCCTTCTACATCACAGTGTCCTTCTAAGAAACTGAAGATTTCTCCACAAAATCAAATCAGAAAGAAGATTATTCTCATAATATATAAAAAAAATTGAAGTCGGACAATTTTTGAGCAAAAGAAGATAAACCTTCAAATAATATTGGCTGCAAATTTTCACAGGTAGAAATAACCTTTGAACCAACTCATGTGAGCAAACGGATGACTCCGCTGAAAATCTTTGAGTTATTTTTCAGCAACAGTATCCTGGAAGAAATCGTAAAGCAATCGGTGATAGATGGTGTTCAAAAAGGGAAATCGACTTATCAATTTTCCGTCGCTGAGCTCAAGGCTTTCTTGGGAATATTGATTTTGTGTGGATATTGCTCTGTCCCACTGAGAAGAATGTACTGGGAAGAAAAACCGGACTTGCAAAACGCTGCAGTTTCTTCAACTCTTCCACGCAACAGATTTTAAGAGATTATATGATATATTCATCTGAAGGACAACAACATCCTCGAAAAAGATGACAAACTTTCTAAAGAGAGACCTTCCTTGGAGCACTTGAAACTGGAACAAACTTGACTGTTACAAAGGAATTCACCAATAGATCAATTGGATTGGCTGGAACGATTAGGGCAGACCGGATTGAAGATGGCAAGCTGATGGATGTAACAGCTAGGAAAACAAAACCCTTATATAGTAACTTATCGGACTTCTATAAGGTCTAAAAAATGGTGGTTGCCAATATTTCTATGGAGAATCTATGTTTCATTACAAAATGCATGGCTTTTATATACACACAAAAACACAATATACACATATAAGTGTGGCAAAAAAGCTAATGGGAAATAACGCTAATAATAGTTTATAAGAATAAGTAATAAACCAATTAATAAACAACATCTTTAATAAACGAAAGGTCATGATTTATTATCCAACCTGAACGCTGCATTAATTATCATGATATCCCAAATGCCCGGAGGTGCGATTTTGCACCAGATCATAACTCCAAAATTTAAGAGTTATTTTCCAAACCGCAATTTTTTTTATACTATATGAATGTTAATGAAATCACATACTTGTTCTCAAACAAAAAAATAAGTGGGCATATATGGGTTAATTAAAAGCGTGATATTGTTTACAAAGTTCGGTTCTCCTACCTTCATTGTAGTGGAATATTTCTATTTTTTGGGGCAAATAGTATAATTTACACCGAGATCAATGAGCTGGTAAAAATATTGTTCGCTGGCTCATTGATCTCGGTTTTCAGTGTAATTGGTTTTATATTATCTTCTTCTTGTTTTAGCAAGCTATGGATTTCATAAGTATTAGTAAGATTTAAGTTGAATTCATTAAATTAAGTTTTTTTTTTGTTTTTTGGGTTGGGGGATGAAGGCAATTTACGCCCGGAGTGTGGGACTCCTAGCAGCGCATGCTACCAGACTACCCACTAAACACCCCCTGTCAAGAGACCCTAGCCCAGAACCGTTTGACACATTACTTCGGGCTAGGCCTCTTTTTACTTCGCCCTAGGGCGTCGTCAGCGTAGAGAAATCTGCCCCCAGAGGGAGGGGGCAGGATGGAGGAGGACTGCTGGAAAGGAGAACCCCCTAGACCCCACGCCCAAGGTTATCGATGGTACATTTTTTGGCAGTAAGTATTGCCCGAGAGTAATGTGCCACATAGGTCCATTTGTCGAAACTTTTCAGCATTTCTCCGACCAGATTGTCTGGAGAAATCTCTCCCATCACCTCCCAAAAGTCCTGCCGCATCCTGTTCCACCTTCTACAGTTGAAGAAGGTGTGACATGCGTCATCCCTTTCCCCGGGGCAGAAAATGCAGTCTGGGGACCGTGATTTACCAATCTTGCGCAAGTAAGACTGAAAATACCCATGCCCGCTAAGAAGCTGGGTAAGGTCATAATCAGTCTCACCGTGCCTTCGATTAAGCTACGATCCCACGTTCCCTATAAGGCGGGCGGTCCAGCGGCCATTAGAGTCGCCTTCCCAGGACTGTTGCCACTCAAGTATTGTGCGCTGCCTCTCCTCTCGGTTGACAGCATCTCTTGAGCCCTCCACTTTTCGGTCATGAATTCTCCATCTCTCCTTAGCAAGGAGGGCGATGGGTATCACTCCTGCGATCACCAACACCACCGATTCAGAGACAGTGCGGTATGCAGACGCAACCCGCAAAGCTCCTCGTCTCTGTACCTGGGCCAAGCGCTTTCGATACAGCTCCTTACTGAGAGCTCCGGCCCAAACCTCAGAGCCGTACAGTAGCACTGACTGTACAGCACTCATGAGAAGTCGGCGTTTGCTCGGTGTGGGCCCACCGATGTTGCACATTAATCGACTTAGAGCTGAGACGCCTATCGCATTATTATTCGCCGTTGCCCTGATCTGTTCCGAAAAGCTCATTTTGGAATCGATCGATAGTCCCAAATATTTTATTGCAAGTTTAGACTCAACAGTCGCATCTCCGATCTGCCAAGGAATTACCGTGGGAATTCGTTTCTTCGTGAGAATGACCACCTCGGTTTTCTCTAGTGCCAAACTGAACCCGCGGGTGGTCAACCATTCCCTGACTTGACGCATTAGCATTCCCAGTCTGCGCTGCTCATGTTCTACTGTGCGTCCGGTGACCAGTGCTGCTATATCATCTGCATAGCCGACTAAGCGCGACTCATCTGGCAGCTCAAGCCTCAATAGTCCGTCGTATAAGGCATTCCACAAGTCTGGTCCCAGTATGGAGCCTTGCGCTACACCAGACGTTATCTCCATACTGCGCGGCCCATCTTGTGTTTCATAGAGCAGACTGCGGTCCTTTAAGTAATCCCTCAAAATCCGCATAAGATACCCTGGCAATCGGAAAAAATTTTCCAATGTGCCAAGAATATCCAACCATCTGGTGGAGTTGAAGCCATTTCTGACGTCAAGCGTCACTAGCAAGACAACTCGTTTTTCAGTTTTGTGCGCTTCGGCTCGACGGACTGCATTCACCACTTCCATGATGGCATCGGAAGTGGATCGCCCTGCTCTAAAGCCATACTGGCGAGGAGATAGGTCCCCTGCAGCACGAATTGCGTCTTCTCTTGATGAGCTTTTCGAACACTTTCCCGGCTGTGTCCAGCATACAAAGCGGGCGGAATGTAGATGGCAGCCCGGGGTCCCCTTTTCCCTTGCTGATCAATGTGAGCCTCGCCACCTTCCAGCGAGATGGGAATACACCGTCTCTAAGGCAAGCGTTAAACACATTGAGTAGCAAATCATGGCAAACGTGGAAAACCATTTGTAGCACCTCGGTTGGAATGCCGTCTGGTCCTGGTGTCTCTCGAGGTTTCATAGAAAGCACCGCATCCCCCAGCTCATTTTTAGTGAACGATGAACATTCGTCTGAGTCGACCTCGTGGGCAGCATCAACACGGGCAGGATGAGTTGGGAAAAGCGCCTGCACTATGCCGTCCATCTTGTCTGCTTGAAGTAAACACGGCTTCCCTGAGGAGCCGAGCTTGCGCCACACTACCTTGTAGCCGAGCCCCCATGGATCCCTGTTCACATCGTCCACAAGTTATCGCCAGCAGCTTGCCTTACTCTCATTGATGAGTCTACGGAGTTCTTTCCTCGCTGATCTGTATGCTGCTGTCCTATTAGATGCTTCCTCTACGTTTCTCGAGCGCTGAGCTGCACGTCGAAGTCTGTGACACTCGCCTCGTTTGTCTGCGATATCTTTTGACCACCAATGTACAGCAGGCCTGTCGTGTCGAGGCCTCCGTCGAGGCATAGATGAACTACACGCAGAAATGATGAGGTTCATCGTTGACTCCACCATTCCCTCAACTCAAGCCCTTCCGCTCCCCGAAGGGCACCCCGATGTCGTTCCGCCTTCCAGAATCACATTGGCGAAAGTCTCCACATCCATTTTTCCGATATTCCACCCGGGAGTGAAAGATCGTTGATTTTGATCGCTGGTATTTAAAACCACCAACCCGGTCCTCACCGACATGTCCAGAATGCGTTGCCCTCTGAAATCGGTTTGAGAGATGCCTCACTCGTTGGCCACACTGGCGTTGAAGTCTCCTGCTACGAGTACTTTGCCATCTGTGTTCAGAACAGCATCCTCTAGCGCGTCCAGTCTTTTTTGAAAAGATGGCATTGACTCATTCGGCGTCAGGTATACGCTGAAAAACGTTATACCCGGGCACCGAATCCACACGAAACCGTCTCCTCGGCCGTGACCTTGAATCTGGAGTCGCATGCTGCCACGAACCCAAACGGCAGCAGTATGGGAGTCATCGGAGAACCAGGCTGGTGAGGTCTTATTTCGATGTTGTTCGCTCAGCAGCAGCAGATCAGCTCTCTTTCCTCTGGCGAACTGCTCTAACAAATCTTGTGCATTGATGCTACGGTGCAAGTTAATTTGAAGGGCCCTGATCATCACCTCAGAGCTGCTTTTGCTTTTGCTAGTGCCTCTCTAAAGATTGGGCACGCGCCTGTTCCTGCAACGTGATGGTGCTCTGTCGGTTGAGAGTTAAGATGATTACATAACAAACAGCGCGGAGTCTCAACGCACTCTTTTTTATTATGCCCAGACGCTCCACACTTAAAGCAAAGCATACTACGGTCAGGGCCCTTGCAGTTCGGAGTGGTGTGCCCGTATCCAAGGCACCTGTAGCATCGTACTAAAATGGCTCGGCGACGAATTCTTCACACCACCCAGCCGATTTTTATTTTTCCTTTGGCCAGGAGTTGTGTAGCATCTTTCTCCGTTACGTCGAGTATGGCCAGCCTTTTCCCTCGGGGATTCTCTGGAGAAAGCTTTACTTTTACTAGAGTTATTCCAGGGAACTCTTTTTGAATGACTTCTTCGACCTCAGCCGGATCGGCGATGCAATCCAGGTCCCTTACTTCCAATGAAGCTCTTGGCTCCAAGGTAGAGACGGTGGCTTTTGCCCCAAGGACGTCCTTTATTTTGTCGCGGAATATCGATTTATCGGAAGAGTCCGCTCCAAACTCGACGAGTAGCCCTCAGGACCTCGTCGATCGTAGAGTTTTAATAATCGTCCCTGTTTCCTCCGTCTTGACATTCTTGCGGATATTGTGTAGAACGTCAGAATAGCTCCTTCCGTCAGTGGGTTTCACAAGAATGGCGTCCCCAAGGACTCTTTGCTTTTTTCTTGCTGGTTTTTCCACGGTATTTGTCGTTGTTTGAACAGGCACTGTTTGTTGGCTAAGCCTATGTTCGCGTTTTGCGGATTTTTTTACCGCCTTAGATATCACGAGTTGGAAGGCGTCTTTTCTTTGTGGCGTTTCTTTTTCTGGCTCAACGTTCTCTTTACGCCTTTTCTCCTGTTCGCTCTCAAGAGGGCTAGCAGCAGTCCTCTTGATACTGGGAAGGAAAGGTTGGATGACTTTAACGTGCACCGTTTGATCTAGATGTTCTTCTTCCAGCTTTTTCCAGAGTCTCCTGTAGTGGCAAACTCGATCCAAGAGGTCTTCGAGCTCAAACACTCCATTCTTTACATCTTTACTGATTGTTTTTTGCTTTATGCACGCTCGTTGCATACGTTTGAGGATCGCATAACATTTTTAGTCAACCGTTCTTCCTCGGAACGGTTCTCCGCGATAACCTCCTTAACAATCAGGTCTTTTTTGCCGACTTTCTCCTCCGGGAGCTTACGTTCTATGTTGTGCGTTCCTCCTACTGAAGTCGATTCAACAGTAGAAACCTTAGGAGTGAGGTGGTCGTAAACCTCCGGAGCCGCATTTACTACCGGCCCATCACTGCTCTTTCCGTTTGGGGCTGAATGAGACCGTGGTGGTGAACGCAAGGTTTTTGCACTACGGGAAAACACGCCAAGATAATCGTTATGGTTGTCAGAATTATGTTCATCGGCTCGTTTGTTCGTCTTATCTGCATTATTCTGTTTGTACTGTTTCTTGTTGTTGTTGTTGTTTTTCGTCATTTTGTTCTTAAGGGTCCCCCGCAGAGCCGCTATCTCCGCTCGGATGTGTAGTCGCCTTAATGATCTCATGGTTATCTATGCAAGCAGGGAGGCCATGCGAGGGTTGGCACCAGCCCTTATGGAGTCAGGTGCTCAGAGCCAGATCAGCGCTAATCGGGAGTACGACTCAACCGAACCTACACCACCAACTCAATGGTGCGAGCTTTGAACGTACTCTGAGGCTTGCCAAGGTTTTATCGGGACGGAGACGGCGTGATATTAGCCTGGAGCCGTTCGCGCACGGGTTTCACCCAGGCGGTACCACGCAAGAAGCGCCTAGGTCCAGAATATCATGGCCGCCAGCCCACATGCGTCAAATAAAGTCGAGAGTCAAATCATAGTCCGGGTTCGGTGCTGTGTTCACATTAGTCGCCTCTTACGACAAGTTAGGTTACTGTGGATATATTCTAGCCTCCCCCATCCACAGGGGCAAAATTAAGTTAAATATTATCTTAAACTTTCACAATATTCGTCACACAGGTTTCCTCGGTATGAGCGGCAGAAAGCGAAATGGCCCAAAGATAACGGAAATTGGATTCGGCCGCTAACGAAGTCCTCAAAAATTTACAGTTCTCATTTCAAACAAGAGGACTTGCACGTATGTTGAGGCAAAAACGTTTTGAATGAAACTGCAGTTCCAATTTCCGGCATAATTATAACTTAAATTTCAATGGGTGATATAAGTATATAGCATTTTTTTTTATAATGAGCCTGATAACACGTGTTATGGTTGCGAAAATAATCCAGAACTCAACGAATTTATGATGGCAGGAAGCTGTTACTTGGTGATTTTATTCAGTCACACCTTTAGTCAAAGGAAATCACTCGGAAGTCATTTTTCAATACTTTTGCAGGATCCCTCGATAAATTTTCTGACTGAGTATATTTAGGACTTTATTTTTTAGTAAAAAAGCTAAAATGGTATGGACCCTATAGATCTTTATATTTTGATTTTTTAATTTTATAAAGAATTTTTTGAATTTAATACTGTTGAATTTAATACTTCACTGCGAACCGCAGTGTTGTTGAAGCATCAATGCATTTTTGCATCAATAAATGCATTTTTTTAAATGCTTATTACTTATAAATAATTATTAAAGTTTGATAATCAACTATGTATTTGCATATTTAATGCTAGTTAATTATTAGGAAACTATGGATCAATTGTAGTAGCTAAATATCATTAGTTCAAAGTACGAAATTTTTGTCTCTTAATTTAGTAAAAGTGTGTGAATACGCGTAAATTTTGGAGAAATTCGGACGGAGCATTGGGCATAGGGCCTCTATATCTTCTCCCTCTATTTCAGAATATGTTTTTATACGTTTTTTAGTCATTTAATATTGGACGACTTCAAATAATCGGGCAACTACAACTTACTTCATTGCGTACAACTTAAGAAACAGAAGTCAGGAAGAACGGTAAACAATTGAATAACTGGCGGCTTGTCATGGTATCCAGACTGTCATTTACTTAGAGAAGTTGGTCGATATTCAGGTGATCTGTGTTTGTGTTTAGTAAACGCTGCAAAAACCTTACGAAGTCCTAAGCAAGGAATTTCGTAATAAACAAGTAGGAGCTTATCACACTACACTACATTTATTATGACGGCTGTTAATAATAGACTCCAAAAGCTTGAACAGCAGGTAAAGTGGTTTACAATTTTAAAAAATTTCCGCGGAGTTTCTGAATCATAATTGAAATTCCTTTAATGTGTATCTCTTTGATGATTCGGAGATGTTCTCGAGTTTTTCGATCCAAAACATTTACCGACGATACAAATTGCCCATCAGAATCGCGTGCACATAGTATTTATTTAAAAACTTAGTCCTTGTTTCTCTAGGAAACAATTTTCTTGTGACATCGATTGATTTTCGGTTGTCGCAGAAACGCCGCTTCTGTAATTATTTCTTTAGCTAAGAAAATGTCAAAGTTCAATGGAACGACCGAGCATATTGATTTGTTAATCGTAAAGTAAATGCAGAACGGCTGAATGTTCCAAAGATTTTGAAGTTTTAAATCGTAAATGTGTAAATTAGTATTGTCAAAATTTTATTAAAAGAATTCTGCTTTCATGTTTAGTGATCAAAGTGAATTACTGATATGATTGACTTACTATAAATTTGAATCGATAAATTTTTCAGGGTTCTGGCTTAATGTATTGAGCTAAAATACTTAGCGCCTAATGAATAAATGCAATGGTTCATTCTTTCCGTGAAGGATTGGGAGCGCTTGGAGAAGTTGCAAGTGCTTCCGAAAGTTTGTGTACAGTTTAAGTGATGTCAGTCATTTTTAAACAGTCAATCACGACCAGTGCCGATAGTTAAATAGATTATTGAATACATAATTTTCTCATATTTACTCATTAAGATGAATTTTTATTCTTATAAATTTCGTGTATCCATAGGTGCCATGCTTTGATGTTTCACAATATTGAAATAATAATTACATCGTTTTAATAGTTTTTGAAAATTGTCAACACATTACCTTATCTCAAGAAAGCCGGATTTCAAAATTCAATTGATGTCCAAGCTATGCAGTTTGTAAAGTAAATAACTTATACTTTATCATAGTTTTCGAATCCTAAGCAGCTGCTTTTTTAACATGTATAAAAGATGTTTTTATCATGTTAAACGATATTTTGGTTGAAAATGCCGACATCAGTGGAGTCGGCAAGTTCGTATCGTTGGAATAGAACGAAGAATATTCTTACTTATTTTTATATAAATTTTGACTGGCGTAGTTTTATGAAATTGGTCAATTAGTAGCTATTTATCAATTTACTTGCGTTCGAATGCTCTAAGTTTCAACTATCATTGGAAACTTACACAGTTCATGAATTCCTAAAATTCATATTAATAACGAATAGAGATTTTTGAAGCTTTATAAAGTATGGATTCCTGCGAGTACAATTGAGCACGTCAACCACAAACTTGTTTGCAAATCTGTAATCTCCATCAGTGGATATTTGTTTTAGTTTCTAGTTAAAAATTGTCCACTTGGAGATCTGAGAGCCTCACGTGTGATATTCGTTTGAGTCTCAGTCATAGCACTTTATATATACAATATTTGCATAGAGAATGTCTATATTTTGACCCTCGTTAGTATGTGTGATCCTATCATATACCGAATCAAACGTTTTTCTTACTGCTATGTTTTGCAATGGCTTATACAGTTTCGTTGGTCTTTTTCGTTAGAATGTGATATCCTCTTGAAGTAATGTTGTTCGTATATTTGATCGTATTTTTTTATTTTTATTTTTCAGAGTCCAGACGAAAACTGAACTCGGCCTATTCTTTCAAGTTCCGCCAAAGTTTCCAGCTTTACAATGCTACAAACGCCCCTTTAGTAAACTTAAACGAAACCCTTCTGTTATTTCTTCGAGTACCCTATAAGTGTGTTTTTTTCCCTGAAGCTCGATCCAATTTGCTCGTGTAAAATTTGAAGTTTTAGGTATAGTCTTGTGGATTGGATACTATTAATTGCTTAATCCCGTATTTGCTTGCCTTACCTATAAGGTATTGTCAAAACCCCAAACATCCACGGAATGATATCTGAGCTTGAGCAATCAGAAAGAAGATTGCTCTACTTCTAATTACCGTTTAAAATCTTTATAGGAAATTAACCCAACAATAGATTCAGACAATTTTGACAAGTATTTTCTTTTACATTTAACGAATATTTATACAAAAAAATTTGCTTACTAAATGCACAGTAATTTTCCCATGGCTGACATGTTATCTGCTGCTTGCTGACATAATGTAATAATAGAGTTCTGGAGTCTTGCATTTCATGAGTTCAGTCATGATAAACATGATGAGATCCGGAGAAGATGGTATTTAAAAGAAGGTGTTATTGATTTATTGTTGGTAAGGCCAATATTTGAAATGCATGGACTACGTATATGCACGGAACTTTCGCGATCTGATGTACACGTGAGACACTGATTGGATTTCCAAACAATGGAAGTCCTCTATCTTGTGGTCAGTTGTTTTTGGTAAATGCGATCTGCACCTTAAGTAGTTGAGGCGATATGACATTGTGATTTATTGATTCGTGATGAGCGTCGACGATTTCTTCAATCAGTAAATGATGCTTATCTTGACATTTCGCAATCAAAGACGTAATGAGTAATGAAAGGGTATTGACAGCTTCAATTGTTCTTTGTTGTTTAAATTTAGAATAGAAAAATGTTATGTTCTCAAATCAAACACCTTTTGAATTTGTTGTGTCTGATTTTGTCTTTTTAGTTCGCCCTTTGTGATGCCGTTGATTGTGGTTTCAAAGAGAGAACTACGCTTATTATAGAGAAGTAGAAGTTTTCATTATATATGATATTAGCAATGGTCTTACTCATCAATGTTGCGTATTAGTTATCTAAAACTCCGAACAGTTTATCGGCTAGTGATCTAATTATATCAAAAGCAGACCTTTTCTGCCTAGTTTGCGTTGAATCTTGTGTAAGCAGATTGTCTCGGTGCAGTGTGTGACAATAGCGTCATGATACGTATTGTTGGTAATTGTATTGTTTAGTTTGATCATCTTATGGTGCCAGAGCTGCACATCGGCAACTCATAGGTGGTCATCGGCTCCCTGAATGGTCTCTAAATTTCGACCTAGTTTCCATTTAAAGGGTGACAGATTATCTTACTTTATTGTGACCAGCGTTCCCATTTTTATATTCATCTGCTTGTGTCCACGAGCGGTTCGCCAATCAAGAAATGTGCTGATGCTAATAGTGTTAGATTGTTTGGGTCGGAGAATAACGGACTGAGAGGTCTCGAATTGAGAATCGTCTCAGTCTTAGTAGCTACCGTATATAATTCTTCATATGTTAATTAAGCTGATGGAATTGTAGGAAGAACTTAGTAGATTTTACTGCTGCTACCCAAAGTCCACCGAAGTTCCGTGATCGAGGGGGAATGACGTGAAACTGAATATTGACATTAGAACAACTCATAAATATTTTTTTCACACATTTCTGATCGGTCAATGTATTTTCGAACTCTTTGAGCTGATTATTTGCGCTCACAAAAATAACGTGCGTTATGACAGTAGATGTTTTCAAAACTACCTCTTCCATTTAATTTATTCCCCATCAAATATGGAGAGCTCTATGTCTGGAAGCTTCAATGGGAAATCTTTCACAGTTGGTAGCATACGACCGCTATCGTCTGGCTTCTTTATACTGCTATTTTAAGTCGATAAGAAACGCCTCACTTATGCTTTGCAAATCAAAGTATTCTTGCAAGTTGTAAGGCGTGAGTTCAATATTGTCAACTGATTCCCAGATCAAATAAAGAGTTTTTTTTTTCAATATCTGACGAGGTTTTGATTGCTGGTGACAGTCGTATTGCCGACCATGCGTTTTAATGAGATATATGGGGCAAACAAAATTTGGATGCAACCTTTTGTGCTGATTCATGCTCGTGATTTGAACTTGCATAAACTTCTTCAAATGATTGAGTCTTTAAATATTCAAGTAAAGCCATAACCTCTAATCGGAACTTCTCTACAGCTGTTTTTACTGTTCTGTGGTAATATTTAAGGGAATATGGGTGATCAAGAGATATACCCGTGTTTTCTCGTATCTCATCTTTATTCATAAATTTTTCCCAAAGGCTTTGGACCACAGTTAGTTTATCTTCCAAATAGAAAATTGTTTTCTTGTAAGGTAATTGTATCTGATAATCTTTAAATATTGTCTCGATCTCTTTTTCCGAGATGATATTGTTCTGTTGCTAATAACTCCATGATTAGTCATTATTTTTTCTTAAAAAGCTTCCAGAGAACTGTTATTTTTGTCAAGTTCTTTTTTGTTTTATGGTTTTTTCAACAGGGGTCACCAAAAAATGTTTAAGCTTGAGCAATCAGAAAAAGGTTGCTCTACTTCTAATTACAGCTCGACATCTTGAAATCTAATTGGCTGGTTACTCTACCAATAGATTCGCACAATTTTGGATAGTTGAATCGAAACGCTTGGGTCTCATTAACAACTGTACCTTATTTTAAATATAACGAATATTTATACAAAATAACTTGCTTACTCTAATTTTCACAGAGAAACTGTTGACGCTTCCGAACAGTCAATCAATCAAATCAAAAATCACAATCAAAAGCCTGATTTATAATTTTGAGTTCCTTTGATAGATTGGGTAAACTCTAATGGTTAATAGACGCTGTGGTTTCCAGAATGTTGATCAAGTCAAATATCTAAAATTCGAATTTATTTAAATGGTCAAATGCTCGACACAATTCATGCATGAACACCACCCATAATCCTAGAAGTGTATCCTCCTAATGGCAGACATCGGAGAACTAATTTAATTGAAATCCAAACAAAATAGTTCGAAGTTCCGACAAATTCATACTTGAAAGTCTGCAGTGGCTGGGACAAGATTAGAATTTAAAGTTCGTAATCCTCAATGGAAATTCGAAGGGCTACGTCATGATCTCAGTTACCATGAGGCGATATTCGTAGAAATAAATCATCCAACGGATGAAGCCTTCCGAGATTACCAGGAAATTTGCCCAGCTTCCAAGATTAGTAAAATTTCTTCGAAGCTTCGTGATGATGGAAATCTAACTATCATGAAAAAGATCTCTGTCAAAGTTGGAGAAGCTGACGTCGAAAATCATTAGAAACCAGGTTTCCAAAATTAAAGATCGAAACTATTTAAAAGAATGCAAGCACTCACCAAGATCAAAAAGCCTTTCAAGAGCCAACAAAATTTATCGGCGATTCCAAGGCTACACTCAGCCCACATTGGCTATGTTTGAATTTTGCCTTAAGGATACAAAATAAAATTTTTAACATGGACTAACGTTCAACAACATTTCGAAAGCATTTAATTCACCATTGTCGGTTAAATTATCATCTCTGAATTTATTGACACATCCTACAAAAATCTGGACGACTCCGTTAGCAGTGCAACCTTTCAAGGTTTCCCCACCACACTATTTGGTGCTTAAAGTACGAAGCAGCAAATGTAACCACATTTTGTTTTCATTTCCAATATGAGAAACCCATATAAAAACTTTCTTATAAACACATTTCGATACGGTTTTCATATTACTGGAACGATTTTGGTCAAGTCTCAGTAGATAACTCTTAACTTCTGCTTGGAACGCGGACCACTGGATTGCATTAATCTTTTGTAAAGTTGATAAAATTTATTTAATTCCCGACTTTTCCATTATGCACAGACCAAAATCAAATACTTGGCAAATGTCTCGATAATTTTTAACTGATGAAAATTAGTTCTAAAATTAGTTATCATGCAAAAGGCATGATAAAATTCAATTGTAAACTCGTTAAGGGTGTCACTGTTATGTTTCATATATAATATATGTTTTTTAAATATTACATTTTCTGTTTCAGATATTTAGTTTACTGTCGTTTAGAAAATGGAAGACTATTCTCCAAGGCAATGAGTAGTTTCGCCTTCTTTGACAGGAACGTTTCATGTATGCGATTAACAACCCGCAGAAAAAAATTGCCCTTCTTCAAACCTGGTTTGACTTCAGAATAGACACCAAATCCCAAATTGTCGGAAGTTGTAGATCTGTGCCAGAAAGTCATATTATTGATTTTCTGTAAGAACTTTTCTTAAATATTCTTCCAGCGTTAGGTTAAATGTCGTGATAATTCCACCTGACTGACACCTGACACCTGTAACGTTGTAAAAGCTTTTGAGTTAAATTTTCGCCTTGATCGAAATGTACCAATTGCATTGGAGCTTCAAATCGACTGTTCTCTTCATTATACATTCGCACAGGATGATTTTTCATTAGATAGACATGAGACTTCGATAACCGTCTGAACTAGTCGATAACCACAAACATGAATTTTCGCCTTGATCGAAATGTTCCAATTGTTTTGGAGCTTCAAATCGACTGTTCTCTTCATTATACATTCGCACAGGTTATCGCTTCTTGATTTTTCATTAGATAGATATGAGGTCTCTTGCTGAACTAGTCGATAACCACCAACATGTGCTAGTTCGCTCAGTCAGTTGTGCGTAACGGTCTTACGAACGAAGCTCCGGCGTCTGCTGCTGCACTTTGAATCCAGTGCGACTTTTTGGTCCCTTCATATAAGTACACTGATGGCAATTACCTACCCAATTCATACTAGGTGTATGCAAATGAAAGTGCCTTTTTTTCTTCAAAAATACATGTTTATTTCGAAAAAATGATTACAAATTCAATCTTCGAAGTAATTGCCATCGCTAGCTACACATCTTTCCCATCTCTCAGGCAATTTATGGATGCCTCGCCAAAAAAATTTTTGGTTTTTTGATGAAATCCAGTCATCGAGCCATTTTTGGACTTCTTCGTAGGAATTGAACCGTTCAGTGCGTGTCCCATCGATGAAAACAAATAGTAATCGGAAGGCGCCAAGTCTGGTGAGTAAGGCGGGTGGGTTAGCGGTTCCCAGCCGAAAGCGTTTAGCAAATTTTTATTGACCAATGTTCGATGTGGTGATGCGTTGTCATCTTGGAAAATAATTTTGTCGTGCCTCAATTTATATTCTGGCCGTTTATCGCGTATGGCATTGTTCAAATCGGTCAATTGTTGATTGTAGCGTGCACCAGTAACAGTTTCACCAGTTTTTAAGAGGTCATACCAGATAACGCCACGCTGATCCCAGAAAATACAGAGCATGGCCTTCTTTCCGAAGCGATCCGGCCTCGGAGTCGATGTGGACGCTTGGCCTGGGCTGACATATGATTTTTTACGTTTGGGATTTTTGAAATAAATCCATTTTTCATCGCCAGTGATGATTCGATGCACAAAACCCTTTCTTTTTTGCCTGGCCAGCAGCATTTCACAAACGGATTTTCGGTTTTCTTGCTGCCTTTCATTCAACTCGTGTGACACCCATCTACCGACTTTCAAAATCTTCCCCATGGCTTTTAAACGGCGAGAAATGGTTGATTGGTCAACATTTAATTATTCTGCGAGCTGTTGCTGCGTTTGGCCATCGTCTTCATCCAACAATGCTTGCAATTCGGTATCCACAAATTTTGACGGAGCGTGGCCGCGTTCTTCGTTTCTCAGATCAAAATCACCATCACGGAACTTTCGAAACCACTTTTTGCAATTGGATTCACTAAATGCATGGTCCCCGTAAGCTTCTACAAGCATTCGATGAGATTCAGCCACGGATTTTTTCAAATGAAAGCAGAAAACTAATGCTTCCCGCAAATGAGCACTTTGTGGCACAAAAATCGACATTTTTAATACCAAAATAATATGCGTTGATGTTTGAAACTTGTAATGTTATGAATCGGATATTGTTGACAGATGCCAAAAACATAAAAAATGACAGTCGATACGGTTTGAAAGTTCATACATGTGTAGGTTTAGCTATTGGAACACAGAAGGCACTTTCATTTGCATACACCTAGTAATAGATTTGCGCTTATCTAGGTGCGTAGCCTTTAATAACTGAACACTAAACTTCTTGAAAGTGAAATATCTCTTTTATATTTTATTAAAATTTTCTTTCGGTTTTATTTCAAAACACTTCACTAATGTCAATTAAAACTTCCCTAAATTGCCAATCACTTCTAAATTCCTTTTACATCTATCACTTTCAATTCGTTTATTTTCTTTACACTTACAACGTCTTTGATTCACGTACAATTCAAATTTACCCTATTATCCACTATTTAATCGGACACTTTCATCGACGCGCACTGTTGTGTTTTATTTTTGATCATTACTCATCGTCTCTGCCTTCTGTAGCCGCTTAAATGCTTTTATTTAGCCTGAGGACGAGATCTATCAAAAAGCACGTACGGTAGTCATCAATGAGTATAAACAAACCGCGAATTCTTGTAGGAAAACACAACGAAGGGATTATCGACATTCGTAGACAATGACCAGCAGCATGTTAACATGCAAAAGTCATTAACTATTAGAGTCGATGATGGCTTTGTGGTACAATTGCTTGAAAGAAGTTTACTCCTTGGTAACCGCAGCTTCGATTTTTTCATGTAACCGACATTTGGGCAGTATTGCTAGTTTGTAAGTGACAACTCGCTTAGCATTTTGCATTATAACATGACTTCCAGAAGCAATTCCAGTAATCTTCCTTACTCGCTTCCTAACGAAAGGAATTTCATTACGTCAAAGACCTGCAAAGATAAGTTAGGTATTTGTTTGTTTGTTACAGTCACGCAACACAGTTTGACACTGCAGTGAGAATATTTTGAAGTGTGAAAATTTTGAGAAATTATCAGTATGGGCCGCGATCAGAGCGAAGTATTTGTGCAGAAACTGTCTTAGTGTCTGCAGCAGTGCTTGTTCGCTTTCTCATTTCTCATTTCTTGGCGATCGATTTTACAAGGCGAAATTGCATTAAGCCGATACACATAAGGTTAAATATAAGAAGAATTTAATTACAACAAAACAGAAATACATCGCGTCATAAGGAGTCATCGAAGGCTTCATTTTGGCATCACGTGCCAATAGAGGTATAACATATGCACAGGCCCTAAGCCCAATTTTTGTCCGCATTTCCTAAATTTTTCGGACATTAACACAAGTTAATTTGTAATTACATTAAAATACCCACAGGTAGTAAAGATATAGAACGAGGAGAAATTTGATGATCTGAACTATGGTAACAAAAATTAGAATATTTGCTAGCTGTGATTAAGCAGATGTTATATTTTAATTCACATAAACAATAACATAATAAATAAAACATAAATAATAATAGATGTTATATTTTAATTCACATAAATAATAAACATTATTTCGTCATTAAATTAATAAATTTTGAAAATATATTTCATTCACATCATTGCCAGAAGAATTAAGCTCCGCGCATTCCATACAGTTTTGCTCGACTTCGGATGCTCGGATTGGTTTGCTGGAGCTGAATGAATCGTCAGCAGATATAAATATGATAGTGAAATATATTCAACTATTTTCAAATCAATAATTTCCTTGTTAACATCATTAATGAGAATTTAAATATAAGGGTATTTCACATTTTTAACGAATTTCATGATAATTTCAACATTCAAATGATAGGTGTACTTTGTAGAAATTGCTTTTCTAACTGTAATTCGAACTGACTGGTAATTTTAAAACCGACGGTTGAATAAAATCTTTTGAAAACTTGAATCAAATCCTTTTTAAAATTGGATGATCCGCTTTTCCACTTGCCGAGATCAGTAGACTTGTTGTTCGCTGCCGGCGTGACTAACGCTTTTCCAAATCGAATCAATCAGCGACTGCTATATGCATCATCCGGATGGGTTGACAAAAACCAGCAGTGGTCTGACTTTGAATGCAGTCATGATGGTTGGAGTTACAACCCAATCTAAATTCTTCGCTCATTTACTATTATCGTTGCGAAACTCGTTATGTTGGGCACAAATTCTTTCTCGCCTCTACTAAGAAATGAGCTCTACTGTAAATAGATTTGTGAAAAAAATTGTATTCCTCCAATGCATAAAAAAATCTTCTCAAGTAATGAAAACCTGTGAAGCCTACAGCGTCACTGAAATTCTAGCACTGGGAAGTCTGACGTGTGAACAAAAATTAGCTTCTTGGTTTCAATAATCGGAAGGTTCCTGGCAATAAAGAACCGGTTCTTTCCGTTTCATAATTGCCGCTTGTGCAAAAAATATCTGTCTTTCGACAATTTTTCTCAAATCATACTCATCGTACTCAAATATGTCTTTCGACAATTTTTCTCAAATCATACTCATCGTACCCTCGTACTCTTTATTAATTAAACATTACGCTGTTTTTTTAGCAGCTCGTATCAAATCCATTCAGATTGATTTGCGTCGGTGGTCGGTTGAGCAACGCATAGGTCAGTTTTCCAATTTCCGATTCTTTTACCAGCACGTCACCGACCTAATCAATCATACGTGAAACGCAAGTAAATTCATATCACGCTGAAATTCAGAGCACTCTGTATTAGTTAATTAAATAATGCTAGTTTACCTGCAATCCGTTTTCTAATAGTACCGATCAAGACCTTGAATTTGCTCAAATTCTGAAGTAATGCAATCAGGAAGGATAGAGTCTAACTTCCAAAAGATTAAGGATTGGTTCGATTCAAGAATTGAGCCTTTGAATTTTTTAGTTCCATTTTAAGGCTTCCTTGAAGTGCCGGGTCTTCAAAGAAGCCTTAACCAAAGCCAAAACAGCTCTACAATGACCCGTGTCCTGCAGATAAACTTACATCGGAGCTCAAACGCCCAAGATCTGCCTGATCTATTGCTGCTTAGCGAACAACACCGAGATAAAAATTCCTCAGCATGGTACCCTGATGAATCTGGTACTTGCGCCATCTGGGTTCGAAACGGCGCCCAACTGAGAGTTCAGGGATGCGTGCGAAAAGATGGTTTTGTGTGGGTCCGGAGCCCAGGAATAACATTCTTAAGTGTGTACTTGACACCGAACGAACCAATAACATATTTTCAGGCAAAGCTTGAAAAGTGCTCTGTCTTGAGCACAGAGTGTCATTTTCTTATCGGGGGAGGCTAGAGGACTATTCGGCCAATGACCACCAGTACAAAGCTTTCGAGATCCGCGACTATTTCCTACACTCCTAGAAACTCAGCGCTCCGCCTTCTTGTGGAATACTGAGAGGATGGACGTGGGGAAGTTTGTCGACTTGCTCACGAGATGCTCACCACTATTTGGCTCGTCGCTGGCAACCAGAATACAGACTGCTGAAGAGATGGCGAACTCCACAACGAGTACCATCACGTCTGTTTGTAAGTCATTTATGCCCCGCCGGAAACCTAGACACGGTCTAGGTTACGCATGCTTGATACGGCTCGAGAAATTGATAAAGGGAAGACTCACTGACGATATTCATCCCGTTGGGGACCTTTCTCCAAGTCAGTACGGTTTCAGAACAGGACGTTCCACTATATACGCAGTCGCGGAAGTGGTGACTGCGGTCCAATAGGCGGAGGCACGCAGTCGGTCTAACCGGCGGGTAATCCTTCTAGTGACGCTGGACATAAAGAACGCATTCAACTCCGCTAGATGGACGGATATTCTGGAAGCCCTATAATTCCTCATTCCAAGTACCAGAGTATCTGATGCGGATAGTTCGAAATTACCTGAAGGATCGCAGCCTGATCTACGACACGGCGCAAGGTCGACGGGGGACGCTAGTCACATCAGATGTCGCCCAAGGCTCCATCCTCGGTCTGGAACGCCTTCTACAACGGACTGCTCAGACTTGAACTGCCGGAGGAATCGCGACTGATCGGCTATGCAGATGATGTTGCGGCACTAGTGGCTGGGCGCATAGTGGCAGTCGATCAAACGCAATTAAGGCTAAATGTGCAACTGCGCCGGGTAGGGAGCTGGATGACCACTCATGGGTTTAACCTAGCGTTAGAAAAACTGAAGTGGTCTTCCTGACCAAGAAGAGAACCTAGAGTAAGAATGGTCCGAGCAGAGAACACATTAGTAGAGTCGAAACTATCAGTTAAGTATCTGGGCTTGCTGATAGACTTAATCTGAATTTCTCGGAGATAATCAAGGCAACGGCCAACAAGGCCGCAAGAGGGGTCTCGACAATTAGTCGACTAATGGCCAATCATGTGGGACCAAGTCCAACAAAAAGGCGACAGCTGATGGGTGTCGTGCAATCTACACTTCTATGTGGAGCAGAGATATGGAGTGAAGCTCTCAACAAGGAACTGCACCGAAAACGGCTGGCACAGGTGCAGAGACGAGGAGCACTGCGGATTGAGTCAGACTGAGTCAGCGGTGTTGGTAATTGCAAGGGTGATACCCATCGCTCTCCTTGCTAGAGAGCGTAAAAGAATTTACCTCCTAAGACACGAGGGTAACAAAAAAAAGTTGCTCGCGATGAAAGACAATGCACTCTCGAAGAATGGCAACAATCTTGAAAACGTGACCTAAAAATAAGATGGCGGCTCTTCAACGATTTGAGATTGTGTCTTATTTAGGGTGTAGTATTTAGTTGGGGGTCTTGTCTGGAGAAACTCGAAAAGAACTTTGTAACTGATAGGTATTTCCGTCACCAATTTTTAAAATGCAACTTTTGGTGCATGCTGCTTTCTTTCGAAAGCAGGCGATTTTTAAGCGTGTAAATGCATTTATGCTCTTTTAGTCAAAATGGACTATTTTATTTTTCGACTGACTTTTGTACACTCGTCCATCTTCCCCTCTTAAAAGAGAAGTTAGGGAGTTGGAATTTTTAGCATATTTCTTGATGAAGCAGTATTAGTACCCCGACATTTCAAGAATCAATCCAAGGTCTCCCAGAGTTTTTGGAAGGGGCATGTTGGCAATTGCGTAAACTTTCTGAGGGTTTTACACCATGCTTACGACGAATCGCAGAAATTCTATTTTTACATTTATCCTACTGGATTTTCATGTTGGAACCTTACTGGATTCGGGTAGTTTTTCTAAGATTTCGAAGTATTCACATAGTCTTTTTCGAAGATGATGTCATCGATGTATAAATAAAATCGTACTCCTATGTATTCCAGTAGAATATCACCGAGAGTCTCCTGGAACACCAATGGAGCATTTTCCAGCTCAAATGAAAAGCGCGTAAATTCGAACTTTCAGTTGTTACCGGAAAACGCTGTTTTGGAGATGTCACGCTCTTTAAACGGGATCTGATGGAATCCACTTTACAGGTCGACAATGCAGGAATATCTGTTCTCTCCTGAATTGGCAAGAAATCTCAGCTCTTTCTGGTATGTCCGCGAAAGTTACTTTATTCAGTTTGTGGTAGTCAATGGCCGTACGATATTTTTCCTCTCAGGATGCGTCTTGCTTCTTGGGTACGATCTAAACTGGAGAGTTATAGGGAGATTTACATGGCCTGTGTATTCCATTTTTGAGAAATAATTTATTTCCTTCTCAACGAGTTCCTTTAGGGCCGGATACGGATATGACTTGGAGGCATAAGATCATCGCGTTTTGTACGTATCTGTCCTTCGATTGTGGTAGTATATGTAAGTTTTTCGCCGGGTTCCATAAGTAATTTGTGTAGGTTTTTCAATATGGTTTGCAATTATATTCCCGGAACCTGATTTAGATGATTTTCATTTGTGAGGATTATTACTTTACGTTCTTGACGATATCATTACCAATGATGCCATCGAAAGATATTAACAATTGGGAGTAAGACTAAATTTTATCGATATGAGGGCCAAATAAATTCGTTGATTCTGAGGCCTATTAGCATAGTCAATGACGTTGGTCCTTAAGGACTGGTCAACATCAATGGGAACAGGGCCTCTTGGTTGTTGAAAAGGCGACTTAGTAACTATAAAATCACGCGTTGGAAATATTCGGTGACAAAACCTGGTTTCCGTGGAACTCGAGGGTTATGCATTAATTCAGGGTGACACTTGCGCTTAGGAACTGGACTAGATGCAGGTTTATGGGCAAGGTTCATGGCTGAACTGCAGGTGGATTATTATAGTATAGTATTTCTATATTTGATTTAGAATTATTCGAATATTGGACACGATAGTAAATATTTTGTAGTGTGAAGAATAGATGTAGAGCGAGAGATGAGTCTGCCGTCTCCCTAATGCTATGCAATCTTGGTAGATCTTCTCTTAATTCCCTAACAAATGTATCGAAAGCTTTGTTGCGATAAGACTGTTTCCTGATGTTCATCGCGTCCTGGCCCATCTCAACAGATCCTAACTTGTTAAGAATTCATGAAAAAGTTGGGATCTGTTGCCTAATCAGCTCTTGCCAATACAAACAAAACAAACAAGTCCTCGTTATTTGCGATGACTGGTTCATTGACACCGCTATTGGTAAAGTACAGGTTAATTTATGAACTGAAGATTTTTCTCCCTTGAATTCGGAGATTATCCGTGACCATTCGTGAAATAAGCTGAATCATATCGTTATCAATGGTTAGGGACGTTGTAAGGTGCGTTGAAGTCAACAAGTTCATAGATATGTACATTTTTTTTGCGATTGATATGGTATAGTAATGTATATGTGACTCGTCAAAAAGGATTGTTTTATTTCTAGTTCAAGACTGACGTTTTCTTTCCACTTCATGGTAAATAAATCAGAAACAGGTAGTTTCGAGCTACAATGTAGTATGAAGTAGTTTTACATAGACAAGTAGCTATAAGCCGCAAGAACTTGAACCGCCCTAAAGGTGTCAAGAAAGTTGTGAGATCCTGAGATTCCTTTGTAACCCGTTTCTGCAAAAATCCTGCGTTCGCATTTAATTTTGAGAAAAATCTTTCGGTTGATAACATCGACAAAGAGCAATCTACACCCAGTATGAGATGAATTTGCTTTTCAACACATTCGTTCAACTATGAAATCGACACAAATCCTGATTCCATTTTTCTTGGGTACAACAACCATGGGTGGACAACATTCTGTAGCATGCTCTACTGGCGCAATCATCCCTTTCTTCACCATATCCTGCAATTCGTCTCGTATTTTATTCAAGAGATTGAAGGGAACAATTCTGGGTGTTGTAATGGTTTTACTCCTGCTTTTAATTTGATGTCATATTCCTCAGGAAGGAAGGAAGGCAGGAAGGCCATTGAAAACGGCTTCAAATTTAGTTAGCCAGTTTTCTAACTTAACCTGAAACAATTTTTTCGTAACCCCTTACTTGTGTATCGCCGGTTTACCCAATAGATGTGCTTGCTCCCCAATTTCAATGACCAATCGTCTCCCAACTCGGCCGTGCCGACAAACAATGGATCTTATAACCTCGCGCACATTTTCATAAAATTACCACTTTTACCACATTTGTTGCATTTGCTATTTTTCGCTTGGCATTTGCTCCATGCGTGCCTTTCATACCCATATCTGGAGCATTTTCCCTTTTCACCCGGCGTTTCTGTTGTTGATTATGTCCTTTTTATACAGGTTTTTAAAATCGCTTCGAATGCGCGCTCACTACTTGTACTATAAATATGTTTTACTTACAATAATAAACTCCTGCTTGTGTTACGTTTTGGTAAGAAGTCGCTTACTTACACCATGCGACACAGTTTTTGTTTGTTGAATAGATAAAACCAGATCCGAAAAATCTAAATTTGGTCCGACGGTGTCGTAGGGTTAAATAATGTTAAATAAAGAAGTTAATCTACAAAATATCTGAAGGAGAAATAAGTTAGAATGAAATCCATGAAACAATTGAATGGAAAAAAGTATTTCCGAAAAGTCTAAAACTTTTTCGGTGATTAGTGAAGTTTTTTCCAATTTCACTTGTAAAACTTCTTTAAGTGGTGTCCTGTTTTAAATGGTAGGCCGTTTTATAAACTTTTTACCAGAAGCTCCCAGAGATGCGCCATGAGGTTAAGATCTGGTGATTGCGGGAGGGTGTTACGCATATGCGGAACGTTATACGCATTTCATTAACGCACGAAAAAGCCGCGTGCTTGGGATCTATCAAGTTGGTATTAGTACAAACTTATTGCCACTAATTTTCACGATATGTTTTAGGATATATAAATGAAAATTCTAGTCCGTGATGCCACGATATTTTTCAGGATATATAAACGAAAATTCTTGTCCATGATGCTATCGATAAATACAAGGTTGCTAACTCCCCACGATGCCATACAGTTCATACTAGAGGACGTCCATAGCCATAATTTACTTTTGGAATCACTCGTTGAACCATTTCTGCAAAAATTGCAGTAGACTTGCTTGCTATGATTGAAGGACATGTTTGGTTTGGATAAGCACGGAATACTCAAATACCTTTAACCATTATTTCGTCATTAAATGAATAAGATTACAACAAATATTACTGTAACTGCCCCATCGTCAACAAGTTTCTACTGCCCATGGATGCATGAGAATCATCATTTCCCAAAAAATTGACCTTTGTCCATTTCATACAATTCTGGCTATGTTTGGCTTGGGTTTAATCTGCCGAAGCCAAATAAACATGGGGAAATACGATCTTCAGCTGCTATCAAGTCTTCACTAACTAATCAAACATATTCAGATCAATAATTCCGTTGTTCATGTCATTAATTAGAATTTGTCATACTGAATGAGGAATGACAATGGTAAATCTAAGCGTTTTTTGCATTTGTAATTAACGTATACTAAGTAAAGTGTACGATTCATAGACGAATTTCATGATTTCGTAAACAAGTTTACGACTAGCAATACATCGATAATTCTCGAAAGCATAAACATGTCGCGTGCATTGAGTACAACAAATTCGGGTGCAAGTGACTCAGCGCGTAAACACGAGAACAATCCACATGGAAGATTCTGGGTTGACTGGTAGTTGTATAAAAGCGACTACGGCGAGCGGCGAAGAGAGTATTGTGAATGAAGTGAAACAGCGAGCGACAGTGCGCGTTAAAAATAGTGCGGTAAAGTAATTACGAAGCAAGTTAAAGTGATTATAGAAGTGATTGATTAATTAATGTAAAGGCGAACTCATAAAAGTGAAATAATTGTAAAGTGTGAAGTTTTAAGAATAAAATTTTAAGCATCTAATTTTAAATTATTCGGGTGTGTTTTATTCACTATTGCTAATATTTGCGAAGAGCAAACAGGTCGCATACCTGGCAAAGCGCAACAATATTTTAATTCTTCAACAATTTCAAATAAATATAGTATTGATAAAGAAATAATAATTCAAAATTCAAATGTATTTAAAACATCCGGGATTCATTTCAAATTGTAGTGTTGAAGTAAGATAAGTATTTTGCTCACAGATGATAAATTTTTTTCATAACAAATTTCTACTGAAAGACCTTAAATTTTCAATGTAATAACTGACCTTTAAAAGGTAAACCACATGTCGTGTTTGCGATTAAAGTCGATATTTCATGCGCTTGACCACAAAGAAATGTTTCGTTTATAATCTAAATCTAAATTGACCCACATTTTCTTCACAAGATAATGCTGTTTATCTACAACATGTGGATTTTCCCACGCAATAAGGGAGGAACTTGAATGATGAACTGTTAATCTATACTTTTTGGTTAGCGTTATGAACTAGGCTTAGTAATTTACATAGACAATAAGTTGAACTGAAAATCTATTCTTGTTAAAAGATGAAAGACTTGTTATGACATTTTTTCCCCAATCGTCATGGCGACGATTGCAGGACGAGTCGGCCTCGCACCAACATCCGGACAAGAAGTCATAGAGGCGTGACAACGAACCGTACCCGGAAGGTCAACCGTTCCGCCACTTGAAAGTTCACTACGCTGGCGGCTGCTGGCGGACCAACTCAGTGCGGCGAGGTATGCGGACGTGGGACGGACCCGAGTGAACTTCCGCTCTGGTTCCATTAATGAACCAGCCACCATAAAACCCGATTTTCTGTTCGCGACATTTCCAAATATACCTTTTACTTTACTTTACATCACTTTTCCTTCTTTTCTTCCACTCTATTTAAATCATCCGTACCGATCGCGCATCCATACCTGAACATCGCAGTGCCCGAAAAAAAGCTACTTTAATGAAGCTATCGATAACCATTTTTCCGCTTAAAAGACAAAAATAAAGAATCACTTAACAATACACAAACAACGGTACCGCGAACCCGGCAAAACACTTGATACCCTACATCACGATATACTTACCTTCGCACCATTACTTTCCTCCTGAAATAGACCACAGATGGAAAGAAAGACCCGTGTTATAGTTTTTACCAATCCATACTATTCGTAATATAATATAAGTATAAGGGGTCGTATCTATATCTATATATTACATTTAAATATAACTATCTTGGATTTTTTTTTTAATTAATTAGTACGTAATTCTTTTCATTTTTCCATCTCATTTTTTTTTCTTCTCTTAAATCTAACAAGAGAAACCAATTTATATTCCTGTACCTACTACTTATAATCTCTAGTTGTTGTTTTTGTGGATTTCGCATAATAATTCGGTGACTGTAGTTCCTGAATTTCACCACGTAGGATAGCTCGGAAGCGGTCAAGGATAACGTAATGAAATATATGAATGAAATAGATTCGCTTGTTCGTTACAATTTTGATTTGTTTGTTCGTATGAATGCACCTGCGGCTACATTTTCTTATTCACTCACTCAAATTCTCGAGTCGATTCCAAGTTTTTAATTTTCATTGAAAAGTTCACAATCGGGGGAGGCTGTAGGTTCGTCCGGTTCAGGTGGTTTGGTGTCGTTGGTTGGGGGTTCACTGGCGTAAGTCTTTAGGGTGGTAAACCCCGAGTGATTGACCGTTCAGATCGGTTATCAGAAACCGAGTGGTCCCAACACTTTCCCATCTCGGCACTTAACGACATTGTGGTCCAGCTTGCTGTTATAATGGGCTGCGGAAAATTCCGTTGGAAGATCTAATCTCCGACTTTGAACACAGAAGGGTGAGATCGCAGATTGTATTGTACCTCATCCCTGCCTCTAGTGTCCTGTATGTTCCGCTTGATCTGATCTCGCAGGGCTCGTAGTTTTTCATGCAGCTCTACTGCGACGACCGGCTCGCCCAAGCATTTTAGTTGCCGGAGCAACCTGTATGACCCACCGTAGCAGATCATATGCTGCCCGAAAGCGGCAAAGTAAGGTGCGAAACCCGTGGCAGAGTGGTACGAGGAACGCAAGGAGCACGTGATAGCGGACAACTTGCGGTCCCAGTCTTTCTGGTTCGGGTGGATGTAAGCGATGATGACAACCAGTAGTGTCCGGTTCAGGCGTTCCGAGGCATTTGCTTGTGGAGATTAGAGGGCTCCAGTAAGCCTTGGAATTGCCTCGATTTAAAGTGGACCCCTTTGTCCGACAGTACGTATTCCGGCCCTTCGAATACGTGGAAAACACGCTGGTCGAGGAAGTCCACTATTAGTGGTGCTGTGAAAATTCCGTATGGGTTCAACCCGCAGAAATTTGGAGAGCTGGTCTAAGACGACGATGGCACCAATATATCCTGAGGTGGCACGGGGGTACGGACCGATTAGGTCGATATACAGTCGTTGGAACACGCGTTCTGGAATAGAGAGTTGTTCCATAGGAGGGCGAGTGGGTTGGTTTGGAGCTTTCGTGCTTTTACAGGTGTCGCAAGCACGGACATACTCTCTGACCTGGAATATCATTTTAGGCCAGTAGAAGTATGTCTGCAATCGCCAAATGGTACGGCCGCAGGTACCATGCGCGCTCAAAGGATGGTTGTGAGCGTGGGAGATTAGCTTTCCGGTTATCTTTGCTGGTACCCATAGTCCCACTCGTCCTGCGCGGACATCGGGTCTCCATTTGGGTGTTCCATTCGCCTGTACACGAATCCGTTCAATACCCTCAGATCGGGAAGCTGTGGTTGCTGAGTTTCTATGGTTTATCTCAGCTCTTTGTAGCTACCCGACTGGAAATGGGCACTGGCCAGGTCGATTTTAATAGGGTCATCTTCGTCTCTCGCCAGTTCTGCTCCTTCTGAGGCGAACATGCGAGACAGCGTGTCCGGGGCCACATTCTGGGCACCCTTGTGTCGCACGGTGCAGTCGAATCCCTGTAATTTGAGGATCCGCCGGGTAGGTTGGACTGGCTCATAAGCCACTTCAGAAACGCGTGGTCGGTGGTGATTTCGAACGGGTGGCCCTCTACGTAAGCCAAAAACTTTTTCACTGCCATCACCGCTGCCAAGCATTCCTGCTCAGAGACGGTTTAGTTTCGCTGAGCTGAGTTCAGCTTGTGTGACATGAAGGGTATGGAAGCTTCCTCACTGGCTTCAGTGAGCTGCACCAGAACGGCGCCTACGCCATGTTGACTTGCATCACAATGTATGGAGAAGGGCTTGTTAAAGGCTGGACTGTGGAGCACGGGACCGGATGTCAAGCTTTTCTTAAGCTCTTCGAATGCGTGCAAGCTGGACTCAGTCCAGAAGAATTTATGGCCTTTCTGCAGCATGTTGGTCAGCGGCGATGAAACCGTGGCACAGTTTCGAACGAACCCTCGGTACAATTCGCACACACCTACGAATCGTCGCAACTGCTTGGTGGTTTTGGGTGGTAGGAACTCGTCGATGGCTCGTGTTTTTTCTGGATCTGTCCTGATGGTGGCATGCCCGATCATATGCCCTACATACCGAACCTCCGTTATCATGAACTTGCATTTTTGCACGTTGATAGTGAGGCCCGCCTTGCGGATGTATAAGGCGACTTCCTGCAATGGGACCAGATGTTCGTCCATCGTCTCAGTGATCAGTAGTATGTCGTCCAAATACACAAAAACTTGGTGGCGTAGGTGTGATGGTATTACCTTATCCATTAACCGCGTCATGATCTGGGGTGCGATGCAGAGTCCGAAGGGCATCTTGACGAATTGACACAGTGGCCGGCTGGGCACGTGAAAGGTGTTCTAATCCTTGGAATTGGGATCCAAGGGAATTTGCCAGAAAGCGTCTTTTAAATCGAGACTGGTAATGAAATGTGCTTTTGGCAGGCGACTGAATATCCCATCGATAAGGGGTAGCGGGTATGCATCCTTAATCGTGACTGCGTTCACCCGGCGAACGTCCAGACATTACCTTATTTCACTACTAGACTTACCGGTGATGCCCATGCATTCTGCGATTTTTCGATGACACCTAGGGATAGCATTCGGTCAACTTCGGCATAGAGCAACTTTTTCCACTTTGTCCAACCGTCTTTTTTGCGTGTTATCGAGGTCATGTTGGAAGGAATGCGACACAGGTGGTAGGTCGTTGAAAGTCGCGACAGTCCCGAGTCAAAGAGGTTCGGGGCCACGTTGAACTGTCGGATGAAATCAACACCTAAGTACTAAGTCTGGGTCAGTTGGGGCACGATATAAAAATCTAGGTCACGCCTTTAAATGTGATGTCGACTGTGAGTTTGCCCATGATGGAGTGTCGATCAGAACTCTCCTCAGCTACCAACATCATAATTCGATACGTGCAACAAAGACACTTCTACAAAGAAATTAACGACTTAAACCAAGCAAGGAAATAACGAGAAATAGCCCTTTGATCAAACTTATTCCATTCCTTTGCTGTTTGGGATTATTACGCGTTGGTGGACGATTAGAAAATTCTAACCTCAGGTACTCTCAGAAACACCCACTCATTCTGCCTCGAAGCTCGCATGTCTCAACACTAGTAATCAGGGCCGCTCACTTCAAGGCACTTCACGGATCTACTCAGGAAACATTAGCAGTTCTCAGACTGCAATTCTGGGTCATCGGCGGTCTAACATCAGTCAGATCATCAATCCTGAAATGTGTCACTTGCACTCGATATAGAAAACAGCACGCCCAATACCTAATGGGTCAGCTACCACCATCACTAGTTAATCCATCCAGACCATTTCTCCATTCTGGCGTCGACTACGCTGGCCCATTTACTCTCAAGACTTGGAAAGGGAAAGCAAGGCTATACAAAGCCTTGATAGCAGTCTTCGTCTGCTTCTCGATATCAGCCATCCATCTCGAAATCGCAACAGACTACTCAACGGAATCATTTATAGCATTATATAAACGCTTCATATCACGAAGAGGGATCTTTGCCACCTTAACTAGCGACTGCGGGACAAACTTTAAAGGAAGGGACAAAGAACTCAGAAATCTATTTTCACAGCAGTCAGAAACGTTAAAAGACTTCGCCTCTCTAATAGCATCTGATGGAACAAAGTGGAAATTCAATCCTCCATCAGGACTCATCATGACTCAAATTAAGGAATTCTCGACCACTTTGTTTACTGACAGATGACCCTGATGACCTCGACGTTTTAACTCCAGGTCACTTTCTAATTGGCCAACCACTAACATTAATTCCAGAGCCTAACTTAGAAATGATCAAAACTACTCGCCTCTCTCAATGGCAGCATCTAAGTCAAATCATCCAGAGCTTCTGGAATCGGTGGTCAAAAGAATATTTCCAACGCCACAAAGCAAGATATAAATGGAATCAGAGCCTCCAATCAATTAATTAAGGAGACATGGTGTTGATTATCAATGAGCGATTCCCACCAGCCAAATGGTCATTAGGAAGAATTATGGACAACCACCCTGGAGCTGGTAACATCATTCGAGTCGCAACTGTAAAAACCAACACCTCCACGTACACGCGACCAGTTATCAAGCTAGTTCCACTCCACATATCATCCGAAATCGAAAATTCGTCGCTGGGATCAACGAAGGCGGGCGGAAATGTTAAGGATTGAGACGTGCAAGCCACACACCCTAAACAAATATCGTAAAAATTTGTATCTTGGAGTTTTCCTAGCTCTAATCCTCGCAAGTTTGGGGTTATCACGGCACTGCCAAATGTTGGAAAAATTTTTGCGGCCTAACTTCAGTCAGTCTTCCATGACACCTAGCAGAGTGAAATTCAAAGTTTCTTAGTGAGTGATTTTTCAGTTCTTGTGACTATCATCTTTCAATTTTTATTCTGTGGCTTGCTGGGACCAATTTTTGCAATTATAAACTATCTAGACCAGCAAGTAATCATTCGACAATTAATTTTTATTCTGTGGCTTGCTGGGACCAATTTTCTGCGATTATAAACTATCTAGCCCAGCAAGTAATCATTCGACAATTAAGTAAGTCAGATCACTCACTAAAATCATTCATAAACTATCTTCTTCTTAATTCAACGTCTCAGATAGTTACTCGATCAATTAATACTATATAATTCGTTCTTAATTATTGTTCGCGACTCACACATAATATCGCGAGCTGATAGTTTTTTGCAATAATAAGATAGTTGTGAGAATTAAAGTTAATGAAAAGAAAAGAAATGCATTTTTAATCATCTGAGTTTAATTTTACTATAATAATAAGATCCCTGAACGATCCACGTCCTTTCACCTAACAGTACTCAATGCACGCAATGTGTTTACGTTGTGCCTATTTCCTCTTCGAGAATGATCGGCGTATTGGTTATTGATACTTGTTTACGAATTTGCTCTTAAGACGACTACATGACACTACGTGTCATTCGAACATATCATAGTACTTTTGAGAGTCCATCCAGCGTCGCATGACCAGTGGCCATTCTCATCAAAAGCCTGACCGTCCGTGCGGGTATTTCTAGACGGGACAACACGTCGGAGAAACCCTATCGCGTATCAAATCAATAAAAAAAAACAGGAGAGTGAAAACTGCTGCTCGCGTGAAGCGACTTAGTGGTGTCCGACACAAAACTTCACTACTCCGTTCGTGGGAGTCTTCATTCGGAGGATATCCGGATCGACTTGATCAAACTAAATCAGAAACAGACTGAAGGCTAACGTTTTGGGGGCCCCACGTTGGGCGCCATTGTAATGGAATTCACTCCGCAATCGTCACGGCGATGACTGCAGGACGAGTCGGCCTCGCACCGACATCCGGACAAGAAGTCCTAGAGGCGTGACAACGTACCGTAACCAACTCAGTGCGTCGAGGTATGCGGACGTGGGTCGGCCCCGAGTGAACTCCCGCTCTGGTTCCATTAATGAAACAGCCACCGTAAAACCTGATTTTCCGTACGTGTTACTTTACATCACTTTTCCTTCTTTCCTTCCACTCTATTGATGGACGAGCCATTCACACTTCTCGCTGTGTATCCCAGCATGATACATCGCATTTATATATTTACGATGTTAACCCTGCGGTTAGTGTAATAACAATCGCAACTTAGTGGACAGTTCACGCCATTCTTTCTTGGGCCAGCCGCTTGTTAAGGTAATATTAACCCTAAAATCTATTCAACTTCTACTGACTTTTCAACAGTTCACGGAGAGAGACCCCATCTTACAATCAATTTCACAAAAATAAAAATTTCAAAACAAACAAATAAATTTAAAGTGAATCTTTCTGCAACGAGAATAGTACCAAGGATGTGCCAACAAACCAATTCGACTTGGAGACACCCAGATTATCCAAGGACTCAATAACCTGCTACACATAATACGACTTGAACAATCCAATACGGAGATTGAAGCTTAATTTACTACTCTCGGTGACATTGACACCTTGAAAGACTCATATGCTATATATTACGATTAAAGAGGTGAAGAAAAAAAAGCACGAAACGAACCGTGTATGACCTAATTTTGACGCGTGTAATTGTTATTCACCTTGAAAACCCCATAAAGATTCCAAAATCTAAAGGTCTTTTAGTGAATATATTCAGCAGATTTAGGTGTTACGCGGTTGTGAAAATAACTGTTTTCACAGACAAATAATTTAATATATTCCCCGACTCGAGCGAGTCTTGACAATATGCATTGGAGAGAGACTATCGGACGCCTATTAATTACATTAATATAAATATTAAGAAGTGGAAAGTTACGAAAACCTCCGCTAAGTAGCAAATAAAGGAATTTGATTTAAGAAAACTTGTATCATACCTCTCTTTCTCTTTCTGCTTGTCTATCTTTCTAACTATTTTAAACGACTCAATCCTAAAATGCTTCAATAACATCAGACAATAGAAAATCAAAAGCAAAAAATCATCCGACAACCAATACAATCAGACAACAGTCCTATATGTGTCTACTTTGGAAATGTCAACGGTTATAGAAGTTAATTTCCCTTCTGGAAGTGGAAGTGCCGGGTATTGAGAAAATTTCATCAGAACAAAAATATGGCGTTATCAGTGCTTAAAGTGTCATCTATAAATTGATCCAATATATTTCGGATGACAAGCAGATGCCGCAGGAATGGTGCCGTTATAATCCTTATCCACAAAAAGAAGACAAACTAATGTGTTAAAAAGGGCAATGAATTTTATTGCAGTAAATAGCAGATTACTGCTCGCATAGATTTTTTCTTGAAGTTCGTCTTATAACTTGACAACACTGAATCATTAAGTCAAACTTCATGATACGACCTGTATTGTGCTAGGGTTGTGATGTATTCACTGTTGGCAAAATTCGAAAAAAATATAATATAAATAAATAAAAGAACACGCAAATGAAAGAACGCACTTCCAAAGCCAGAAATGGGCCGCATCCCCACAAAGAAGGTGGTGATTCGTAGTATAATATCTCCGACTATACTTTATGACATTGCAACTGTATATAGACGCGCCAAAATGAAAACAGGTACATGGTATTACATGGTATTTGAATAATGGTTAGAATATATGAAAATTTCGTAGCAAGTAGATTTAAACCAAAAGTTCATTTGTTGGGATCGTTTCAATAGTATTTAATAATTAACAGTGTTGGTTGTTTTTTTCCTTTTTTTTTTATTTTATGTTTAAATTCGCTTTATGTTATCGTTAGTTAAATGATGAATTTTTTCATTCATTTTGATTTTGACTTTAAGGCTGCTTTATTTAGTTTCTGGGTGACAACTGGCTAATGGTGTATTGTTTATTTCGGGGATAATGCACGTGAACTCTTAAAGGTATATTTTTCTCTCGTTTCCAGTGTACTTCCGAGTGCCTCGATCTTTCTAAGAAAGTAAGAAAGCAGCATCTGCGTTCACCGTATGATTTCGAGCCCATTTTTTATGTCCTCCGAACGTAATGTCCCATGAGGATCTCAGTGGGGATCCTTTGCTTTCTTGAGCATGTTGGATTCAACGCTCCATTCCCTTTTGTCACTCAGCACTACACACGATTTATTGTGAAAATTGAATTTGATTCGCAGATTGCCTGTCATGTTTCTGCACGCCATCAGAGTTTTTGAACACTGCTTTTTTATGACTGTTTTAGCATGAGCCTGCTGTACATCAGCTCTTCGATACTTTATTTCATTTTATGTTATTATAGCTTTTTCTAAACGGCGCCAGTTTGTTTTCAACAGGTTCGCACCTTAAATTCCTATCTCCCGGCACAACTTTATCCGTCGAAGTGTTCTCCTCACTACATCGAGGACTCTTTTATTGTCACTTTTAGATGTTTCAGCCGTTATCAGACATGCGTGAAAATACTCGGGTACGTATAGACCATTCTGACGCTTGCGCAAAATTCGATTCTATATCTTTCCGAGTTTCAATAGAATTTGTTGTATTCTGTTGTTATTTGGTAAATTTATAAACTATGTTGATTGATAACCCTATTTCATCTACCAACGATAACATTTTCATGTCGAAAAGTCGTTTTGAATTAATGTAGAACTGATCATATCAATTTTGGGCTTCGTAAGTAAAATTACCATATATTGGTGTCATTATAGAGGTGTTCCTTTCCATTGTAATTTCTCGAAATGACTCAATAACAAATGTAATAACAGTACACGTATGCCTCAAGTAAAACTTCTTCAGGTTTTTTAACATTTACTAGCGTTACCCCGTTCGCTTCGCTAGACGTCATATTCATATTTCACTGACTTGAATGTTAACTTGGCTGAATATCTCCTTAAGAATGAGCTCATTAATAAAATTGACGTCTTTATTTTTTGGCGCTAATATTGCTCGTTTGCTCAACCAAACATAGGTCTTGTAGTGTTTTGGATTATTTGAGAACACGATTTTGATTAATTCCTTTTGCGATTGACTTTATTGCGAAAATTGCTTTTTCATGTTTTCAGACCAGTTTGATTATGAATCGCATTTTTTCATCTTTCGTTTTGTAATTGAAGGCGCCCATTTCCTTTATTCTTGTTGTTCTATACACACATTTGCAGAGGTTTAGTCATGAACAGGATAGATGACCAGGAACTGGCATCTCTTGTTTGCGCCTTGCATATTTTTTTGGTCGATTTAATCCATGTGTATCATTGCGGAACTTCTGAGTATGAGAACTGAGTGGCAAATGTATAATTTTGAGGTCAGGTTAGTAGTCGTAGCGTGACGACTTGTTTTTTTTACTCTTGCTGAAATTTCGTCATAACAAATGACTGTTAATTAGGGTCAAAACGATATAACAAACAGTGAACACCAAAAAGTCGAAACGACAGAAGGAAGAGCCTAATCAACACAAACAGTTAAATAAACAAAAGGAGACTGGCGTATAACACACAAAACGAGCCCTCAACTAAGCAAAGATGGTCGAAAGGCGACAATGAGAATGCCTTGAGACTACCCCGACCTTAAGCCGCCCGTAAGGAAATCTTAATTGCAGCATCAATGGAAATGGAACAAGGACCAACCATTACAGTCGACCGAACCCAAGTGGAACTGATGAATAAGGAGGTGGAAGAGTTCAAAACAGCGACGGAGAAACTTCTTTTAGAACGTAAGTTGTCCGCTTCTAGTGTAGAAGAGAAATTTCGCCATTCTTTTTCGCCTCTGTCAAAGAACACCTCAAAGCATGCTCCAGCTTCAAACAGTCTCCGAAAATAAATCGTCATGGTGTCCCCCAATATTTGTACAGGGTTTTTCAGCCTTGACGATCCAAGCGATCATGGGAAAAAAACCCTGCAGCAACATATCGGATAACTCGACTTAAAGTCAAAAACAAAAAATTACAGTGGATGCCGTCACCCACGAGAAACTCGCTAAGACGATACGAAACACAAATGCAGAGAGTTACTCCTTCACCTCACCACAAAGCAGCTTACAAGATACTCTGCTATCCTCAGAGGAGTACACTCCGCCATCGGAGAAATTGAAGTAGAAATTGATTTGCAGGATCAGGATGAGTGACCGTAGAACAGAAAGAGGATTTACATCGCCTTCTGAAGGTACGGTTTACACTCAAATAAAAATCAATCTTGAAAAGACCTAGAAGAAGCGAAATGCTCCAATGTTTCAGGTACCAGAGGTTTGGCCACATATCGGCAAATTGCGCCTTTCATACAAGATGTGTAGCATGTGGAGAAGGACATAATAACGAGGCTTACCCAAGACCGCAAACAGACTAGCAAAATCAGTGACCCTTCTGCGTCCTTTGCAAAGAGAAAGGCTGTCCTGAAAGGAAAAGGCTGAGGTGAAAAGTAGCCAACCCACCCCCCGTTTACAGAATAAGCCCTCCGCAAAACATAATAACAGCGACACCAACAAAAGTCCAATGAAACGTATCGTACCCTGAAATCACAAAAGGATTGTATTCTGAAACACCGCGGAGCGTATCATTACAGGGAAACGGTTTTCAACGCCTTCAACAAGAAATCTTGCTGGTATTAGGAATTTCACCAGGCGACCTCCTAAAAAAATCGCGGAATTTTGCCAAAATTCGATAATACACCAACACAAGACAAACCTATTGCGCTGGTAGAACTATACCTCAATATCTATGGAGCAAATAAGGTTGTTATCCATTTGCCTTATGATAAATTCGCTAGTCTCCCATGAAAGAAGAATATTTATTTCAAATTTGACAAAATCCATACAACCAGACATAGTACTCCTAAATGAAACAGCACTGACATTGGCCCACAAGATCCGTTAGCATAATTACCAAATTCTCAGGAATGACTCGGGAAGAGGAAAGGTTATGGCAATTCTATACCGCGATAACCTTTCGATCGAACAAATAACCATTGACCACATAGACATCTCTTGCACGCTAGCCACCCCTAATATATGGAGAACCAATGGGAATCGTGGGGAAAATACTTATAGGGGCAGTATAAGAAGGCGGTCTGGTAACTACTTAGCGTCACTGCGCGATGGTGTCACTATCGCATACACTATAGTATAGTACCTTTCTATAGACGGCTACAGACGAAATTTCAGCCGGATCGGACTTGTAGTTCTGTGTTGAAAGCATGTGAAAGCAAGCGTGTCTGTTGATTTCAAAAAAATGGAAAAGGAGCAAAAAAAAGGTCGCTGATTCGATTCTTGTTTTTGAAAGGGATATCGCGCAGTGAAATCAAAGAGCGCTTAGATGTAGTGTATGGCGACGCTTCTCCTTCGATCGCGGCTGTCAAGAATTGGTTCAACGAATTGCAGCACGGTTGCACGTCCGTTTTTGATGAGCCACGCCCAGGTGCCTCGCAACCAGCAACCACAGAAGATAACGTGACGAAAATCCACGATCTCGTTTTGGCCGACTACCGATTGAAGTAGCGCGAGATAGCTGAGATAGTAGGCATCTCAAAAGATCGCGTGGCACACACATTACATTTAATTAAAATTTCATTACATTTAATGTCAATGTCCTTCATTGAAATTAAATTTCGGGTATGAAAAAGCTGTCGGCATGATGGGTGCCGCGTTTGCTCACTCCTGATAACAAGTTCAACCCAGCAGTGTGTGGCGCTATTTCAGCGCAATCCGAATGAGTTTTTGCGTCGTTACGTGACCGTCGATAAAAACATGGATCCACTGGTACTCACCAGAGACCAGGGAACAGTCGACACAGTGGACTTTACCCGGCGAACCTGCCCCGAAGAAGGCGAAGACAGTCCAATCGGCCGGAAAGGTGATGGTCACCCTTTTCTAGGATTCGCAAGGTGTGCTCAACGTTCCCATCAATATCCGATCACTATGGCCTACTATAATTTGAAAAATATAGAGACCATCTTCGTTTGTCCGAAAAAACAAAGACCTCGAAGATTTCTTACCCTCTATCTCTCCTGCAAAAAGAAAACTATCCAACCAAAAAATAGACACCTACATCAAAAATTTCTCTTAGTCGATAATAGGCTGTATATACTATCATGCCCCTAGAAAACCACCAACGCAAATGCATTACAAAATTATAAAAGTAGACTGAGCAGTAAAAAGCCAACTTCGGATGTCCTTAAATAAATATCTTAACAGGAAGAAAGGATGAAAACTTCGGTATCGATAGAGATCCTGTCAAAAGTGGGGGGCAGTCCTTTTCTACAGTCAATGGAAAACTCCAATTAACTTCCTCCTTTTACAAGAACCTTTTCCGAAAACGGAGCCCAGAAAACGTAAAAACAAATGAAATAATTTCCTCTGTAAAAGCCAGAATCATCGGCTACCAGGGTTCATATTTAACCATCTTCTCCAACAAAGAAGTGTCACCTACACATGATTTCTTTGGTAACTTTTTCGCTCACGAGACCGAAGTTCAGGAGATCCTAGCCATCATGAATAACAAGTTCTCCGCTGGCCTGAATGGCATACCCAACAATGTTTTGAAGAAGTGTGCAGCAGCTGTTGCGAAAACATTGACGATCCTCCGTAACAATTACATCAATAATGGTTACTTTCCTCGAACCTGGAAACTTGGCAAGCTTGTCCTCATTCCAAACCCACACTGCCATTGGCAATATTAAAAACTTCAGACCTATTTCGCTACTATCTAATATCAGTCAAGTCATGGAAAGAATCATCCTGATTCCTAAATTTCAGTTTGCATTGCAACATAGGAAGTAATAGAGTAAGCGAAAATGTTGATGCATGATACGGTCACGCAGAACTTGCGCAAGAAACAATGAACGATTGCTTGCGTACTGGATCTACAAAAGGCCTGTGATTCCGTTTGGGCTGACGGTCGGAAATTCAAGCTCATCGCTACAAATTGTCCTCTTCCCCTTACAAGTATCATCGATAACTTCCTACAAAACAGAACTTAACTTTTAAAATTTAATAAAATCAAACTTCAACACCAATTCCCATTTTATCAGCGGTGCCACAAGGTTCTATACTCTAGCACTACCTTTTTAATTTTTCCTCCACGATGTTCCGTACCCCACCAACTCTACAAGTACAAACCAAACCCCGTCTTGCAACCCGAAGGTTATGTTTGCAAACGACATACTAGTACTAGCCACTCACACTCTTCCCATTTCAGCTGAAGAAAAGGTTCAAAGAACAGTCGACGAAATAGCAAGTTACTTAAAAGATTGGGGGCTCATAATAAATGCCTCGAAATCGGAGTTAATATGCTTCCGTAACGCCAGCGAGAGGACACAGAACAGCAGTCCAACAAAGCAAGTCGATAGGAGTGACTATTGATGCCGAGATGGTACTTCCTAAAGACACTATTAAGCATCTAGGCGCCAATTTCACCAATATGTTCAAAATGATCCCCCACGCAAAGAAAGCTGTAAACAGAGCTAAAAGGGCATCAATTTCACATCTCCTTTCCTCCAGATCCGTTTTCCCAAATGTAAAGCTCTTTATGTATAAAACGTTAATCCGGTCCTTATCACCTACTCCTTCCCAGCTCAGATGACCTTTTCACCGACAGCGGCAGAGGAGATAGAAATATTCGAAAGAAGGATACTTCGGAAATGTGTTTCGAAATACAGACCCCACAAAAATATAAAAATCAAACACTCTACAAAGTGACAAAAACTCCCATTTTGCAATATATGATCAAAACAAGTAAATAAGATTAGCCAAATGGCGGACACGTGACTCACCACTAATTTGAAACATATTCAACAATTTTTGCACCGAAAAACCCAATGCAGAATCCCTACATAGTCCTTTAAAACCGGATTTTTACCATAAAGCGGCAGACAATACCTATAGGGGATAACATGGGTCAATTACTTAACTAGAAGTTTCACAAATACCTAGCTTGGAGACCAGGTCGGATGGAAATATGCCTTCGTCAGAGAGTTGGATTATTTTAACGCTTAGAAGAGAGCATACGGCCTCGAAGAGAGAACAAACGAGAACGTTGAACCGTGAATAAATTTAATTTGATAAGTTTTCGGTTTAGAATACGTTAAGTATTGTTAGTTTTAAGTTTTACATTCTAAAGCAGTAAAAATGAAACCCTTTGAGCAAATGGTAGAAAAATGTACATTTGAAAGAAAAAAAACTTGCACGAATGGACTCCGTTCGCGTATCCTTAAAAATGACATTTGACTATAGAGTCACTGTCAAATGAATTGTAAATAAATATAGTAGGTTAAGATAAATCCGTAAAACAAAAGTCGCAATAAAGTTCTACTACTACTGCTACAATTACTTCTACTACTTCTGCTACTGTATAATTTTGACACAATTCGATAAAATTAGTCAACGTAGTGGCTGGTTATACAAAATACATCCACCCCAAAAATCCAAACTAACACAGACTTAAAAATAATAATAACAAAACTTATAAACTAACACAACATACCAACTCTAACAACTAACAAACCCCAATAAAATAACCCAAAAACAACCGCTTATAAGAAAACAAAAGTAAACAAAACTTCAAGAACAAGGTCCAACAAAGACCAAAAACAACAACACTAGCCCAGAAGCGGCCTTGAACGAAAACGCTGGTCAATGCTAACTTAGGAATGACCAATACACCCTCCTGAAAAAGGAGACAGAAGGAAAAAAAAATAGTGGCTGGTGCTGCAATTGCTTTTTGCAATCAATTTTGACTTACAATACAAATGTCCGTTTCCAAGATGAAGGTCTTTGAATATCCGACAACTTGTATAAACAAACACCTGATGGTGAATTACGGAATCCATAAAGGTTTTTCTTTTCTTCAATAAGTTTATGTGTATGTCGTGACGATCTGCAGTGTGAATAAAACTAGAAGAGTATATATATATATATATATATACTCTTACTCTTATATATATATATACTCTTAAATCATAGAGTTATTAGATATAGAGAGGACGATCAGCCACTTTTGCGTCGTAACCGCCCCCTTTTAACAAACATTTGCAAAAATTTACAAATACCAACAAAATTTTAACAACTTCGCGAAAGTTGGGAAGTTTCGCGGTTCGCGAAAGTTTAACGCACAAAAAATTCAGGTGAGTGTCAAAAGCTCGAGCCGAAGATTAAGCCACGCCTTTGTAAACAATCTTATTGACCGACAAACCAATAATTTCTACATTATTATTGAAAAAGGCATCTATCTTGACCTAATCAACGCAAAAATTGAAAATTAATTAATTATCTAAAATTTACCTATGAAATGACACCCCGGATGGCCGCGAACAAGTGTGATTTCAGCGTGAAAATCACACACTTCATTGTCTATATTTGTCTTTAAAAATCACTGTCACTATTGTCTTTGCACTTTTCCACAATCACAAATAAAGTAGCACTCACGATTTGTAATTTTTATCGTTGAAAAATTCGTCTCACACAAGTAACTTACAAAATTCGTCCGTAAATCACTCCGAAAATGAATCAAAACACAGATTATTAGTCTTGTTTTGACAATTCATTCAGTTCGGCTGCAATCGAAATAACCCGAGCATTGAACCAACTGAAATAGGAGAAATGGCTTCGACGAATTAAGGGTGCATGTACATTATTCTACCAACATTAAATCAAAAAAGAGTTCACAAAGAAATTTCTATCAAACTGGGTTCTTGTAGATATTCAATGCATAAGCATTTTGAGGAGTGAAATTCCTCGTAATTTAGAGTATACTCAGCCGCCGGTAATTCAATTTCATAAAAATATTAGAAAAAAAACTTGGCCATACACTTTTTAAGTGTGCGCATACCTTCAAGTAGAATTATTTATCTAACTGTATATTCAGCTCAGTGTCAAATTGAAATTACGAATGTATCCGACAATTCGCATCGTATTAAAATTTGTAAACATTGATTTCAAATTAAGTTTTATCAATAAAAATATATGTTTTGCATGGCGAGAATGTTTCATTCTCCCACAAAATATGAATAAGATTCTATTGCCACCAATTTATGTGGGGAAAACCTCGACAAAGTTTAGATATTTATCTTTAAATTTCACGAGAAAAAGTATCCTCAACAACTTAGTTTTAGGGTTTATATATAATTAAATCGTAGATTTCCCATTTGAGGGTTAAAGAAATTTGTAGGTAATATGTTTAAGTTGGTGCGCAAAGAGATAATTGGGCGGGCTTTTAGAAAATAGAATATTTCTCACCATTTAAGCTGTAATATATTTTGCATTTGAAATATGGAAGTTCCGAAAATTGCCGAAGGTGAAGCAGCTACGAAAGGGGAAAATTAGCTAAATCCAATTCTTTGGACGCTCACGGACAGTCACATACACGGGAATTGCCTCTCTATTATCTTATACCTCTATGCCTTAAATATATATAATATATATATATACTTTTCGTAAGTTAGTAATATAGAGCTAAAAAAATAAATATTGTTTTTTTTTCTAAAATACATTCTTCCGTCGTTTATTCCCTTTTCAAGTGTAAATGGGTATGTGTCCGGCTTCTTTATTGAGCCACTATATATATATATATATATATATATATATATATATATATTTATATATATATCTAAACGTCAGAAGAATGTATTTTAGAAAAAAACAATATTTATTTTTTTAGCTCTATATTATTAACTTACGAAAAGTATACAGTGAGAGTCAAAATAAAGTGTACACTTCATTGCAACAAACATTTTTCTTAAATTGTGACCACCATGCTTAACTTCATAAATTTTTTGATGATTGTTTAAGTTCTCATTGAGATCTCTTTTATATAGTTAATCAACACTTACAGTTATTTTACAACAACAAAAAATATGTACGAAAAACCAAACATAGTCCCATTTTCACGCATCAAAATAAAGTGTACAGATAATACAAAAGGCTTCGCGCTGGAAATTTTCCAGGAAAATCAATCCAGTTATCTTTGATATTTTGCAGCCCTGGTGATTTATCGTCTTATAAGTTAACCCGTGCGTGTCAAGTCTGATGATTAGAGTGGAAAAAATTATATTTTATTTAAATTAATGAAAATGGGTAGGCAGACCTCTTTAGAAACGCAACAACTTGTTTTAAAATTTAGAAACGAAGGGAAATCTTTGCGAGAAATAGCATCAATAATTAATCGAAGCCATAACACAGTCAAAAAAATCATTGACAAGTTCGAGATTTTCTGTAGTTTAGAAAATCGGGCAGGTGCTGGTAGGCCAAAACGGCTAAGTGAAAAGGAAATACGCACATTTGTAAGAACGGTTAAACAAGAACCGAAAACGAGCGCAGTGAAAGTAGCGGAAGACATCTCAAGGTCATCAGGACGCAATGTTAGCGCAAGCACAATTAGACGAGCCTTGCATAGTAATGGGCTATTTGGTAGGATACCCAGAAAGAAGCCACTCATATCGAAAGCTAACCAACAAAGACACCTTGATTTTGCCAAAAAGCATGAAAATCGTCAGAATTCATTTTGGAAAAATGTTTTATTTAGTGATGAAAGTAAGTTTGAAGTTTTTAGCAAGAAAGCTCCAACTAGGGTATGGAGAGGAAAAAACCGGGAGTTCGAAGATAAAAACATTGTATCGACAGTAAAACACGGTGGTGGTTCGGTGATGGTGTGGGGGTGTATGGCGGCAAGTGGAGTTGGCAGATTGGTATTCATTGATAATACAATGAATAAAATGGGAAACCTGAATATATTGAAAGAAAATTTGGGTGCTAGCGTGGAAAAATTGGGGCTGGATCGCTCATGGATATTTCAACAAGACAACGACCCCAAGCATACCGCCAAAATAGTTAAAGAATATTTGCTTTATCATGCACCTAAACAATTGGATCACCCTCCACAATCACCGGATCTCAACCCCATTGAACATTTATGGGAACATCTGGACCGGCAAATACGAAACAGGAACATCACTAACATAGGCAACCTAAAAAAGACTTTACTGGAAGAATGGGAATATATTTCACCGGAAGTGACATCAAAATTGGTAGAATCAATGCCAAGACGATTAAAAGCTGTTATTAAGGCGAAAGGCAAGCAAACCAAATACTGAATGCTTGATTTTGAGTTTTATTTTTAAGTTTTATTAGAACTGTACACTTTAATTTGACGCTACGATTATGGATTATTTTTTGTTTCTTGGCGTATTATTTTCGTATCCATGAAATGTTCTCTTAACTTACTTTGTTGACTATTAAATTATGCCTTAATAGCTTAAAAACGACTACAATATGTCATAAAACCCCATTGTAAAGGACCAAAATACATGAAAATTATGTTTAAAACATGCTGTACACTTTATTTTGACGCTCACTGTATATATATATATATATCTCCAAGTTTAGGAAACCCAAAAGGATTATAATGGACAATGAGTTTAAATCAGAGAAAATTAAAGAATTTCTTAGTAAAAGTGATATTGAGGTGCATTGGACCAAACATAATAACCATACGGTTAATGCGAATGTTGGAAGGTTGCATTCTACAATTCTAGAAAAAATTACAGGAATAGAGGATAAAAATCGATCGGTGGAGGCGAAAGTTCAGTTATTTGTAGGTAATTATAACGATAGGTATCATTCAACCATTCGAGCATCGCCTAGAAAAGCAAAGGAGATAGAAGAAAGAACACTGAGTAGGTTAGTTCAGGAGGCAAAAGAAAAAAGATTACCTAAGATAATGAGAAGCGAGGAAAGTATGTAGAACGAAGACAGGAACGTCCTATAAAAACTATAAACATGTCCGACACAAAGAAGAGACTTGGTATAAGATTAAGAAATTGGATAATGTGCATTCAAGCAATGTAAAAAGACCATATAAATTTGCAGACGATACTGATCATAATGTTGATGATGACACGAATGGCGCTAGGAGCCCTGCAGGTGACGCCAATTAGGGAGCAGAATTGGTATGTGAAAATCAAAGTAAGAGAAGTACAGATAATCAATAAAACTAACACGATTTTAAATATGATTAATCCAGAGAGTATTTTAGAAACTTTTCTTAATATAAAGGTGAACTTAAAACATTTGGATATAAATAATCTAGAAATAGTAGAACAGCAAATAAAAGCAATAGAGGCAAAGGTAAACTCTATTATTCCTAGCACCAGGCAAAAGCGAGGGTTGTTGAATATTGTCCGTATCACACAGGAATGGCTTTTTGGTACTATGGATAATACTGATAGGGAAGAAATTTTAGAACATTTGCATGTTGGAGAAGAATAAAGCCGAAACTCAATTCAGACAATAAATCAGCAGATAAGAATTAATGAACATTTCAATGAATCAATAGAATTTTTGAAGGGAGTTATAAGTAATGATAGAAGAAAATTTTTGAATGCCTTTGAAGGAATAGTGGGGAATTACAAAAAAATTGATGCAACTACAGTTGCGCATAGATCAATTGATTAAATTACAGTTTCTAGAGAACAAAGTTTATCAAATCCAGGATAATATAGCGTCAGATAATTATAATTTGATTCATCGTAGCATTCTCACAGGTAATGAAATTAATGAATATCATATTGATTTTTATAAATTAAAGCTATCAAAAATAAGAATTGTGTAATATAAAGTATAAAGTATAAAGTAATCACAAAATTGAGTTATGTTTTCAATGTTTTTATTTTTCGTAAGTTAATAATATAGAGCTAAAAAAATAAATTTTGTTTTTTTTTTCTAAAATACATTCTTCTGTCGTTTATATATATGCATAATGAATCATAGCAGAATAATAATGCATAATGACATCTAGTTTAATACATATGCTTCGATTTCGCCTTTTTGAGTCATCTGACTCCTTTTTGAGTAAAACCTACGGTGAATTAGTACAATGAGGGTACGTTTATAAGCAGATGGATACGCACAGAAAGCATATAAAATTATGTAAATTAGTTGATTAAATTATAACATCTAAATTGAAAATTGGAAACATTGAAAACTTACTACTTTCAATTTGGTATTACTCCTGGTGCGAGATTCAGTATAATTGAAAATGGTTTTACCAGAACAGAGACGGTACGATACTTATATTGGAGCCGTTCGCGCGAGTTACGTAATTAACGGTTAACCATTAAAAAAAAACGAAATAGAAAAGACAAAAGATATAACAGTGTACTACGACTTTATTACATTCAGTGCAGACTACCAACTGATTTCTTACTTTCTATTAAGTTTAATGTTGGTTCAGTTGTTATTGCTTTATCGATAATACTCATTGTCGATATTGCACTATCGTGAATTTTGTGCAACGGCCTAGATAAATGCTTGTTGTGGCCGTTGGAGTTTGCACCATACGATATTGCACCAACAGTTAAATCTACTTTGGCTCTATCTAGGTTATTCTCAGTTGGCTGTGAATGACCTTTATTAGGACTTTGATTAATTGGTTAAGTAAAGATTCGCCTGAATCTTTTTATTTACTTTTGGACACAATTTCATTTTCATAATAATGGTTTAAAAAATTATTGTAAGGGCTATTATTGTAACAAGACCTAAATTTATTCCATATTTAATGTTTTTAAGCACTTTTAGTTCCTTTTATAATCTCAAACTGGTTGGCCCTTAAATTATCAAATGATATTGCTTTCGGAAATTTAGATTCGAACATATTATTCTGATAAAAATATTTATCTTATTTAAAATTTACTTATTGTTAAAAGTGTCTTGGCTGATTGTAATTGAGCAATTATTAAACTTTACAAGATAGTTATTTTCGAACATAATTTTCCTATCATCAAAATTATGCTTTAAGTCTTCCTGATGTGCATTTCTTACTAAAATGATTTCTTCATTGATAATACAAATTTCTGTTTGGTTCTCATGTTTCAAAATACAATTTCTTTTCACAACACAATGTTGGTTTAATTTAAGTTCCCGTGAACTCAATTCTGGGTTGTATACATATATTTTATCATTAATTTCTATGATGAATTCTTCATTATCTATTTCATAATTGCTTTCGTCAGTTACGGGTATAATCGATTTCAATTCTACGGATACATAGTCTTTAGGTATTTTCATTGCAATAAAAATATACTTGCATTTATATTACACAATTCCTATTTTTGATAGCTTTAATTTATAAAAATCAATATGATATTCATTAATTTCATTACCTGTGAGAATGCTACGATGAATCAAATTATAATTATCTGACGCTATATTATCCTGGATTTGATAAACTTTGTTCTCTAGAAACTGTAATTTAATCAATTGATCTATGCGCAACTGTAGTTGCATCAATTTTTTTGTAATTCCCCACTATTCCTTCAAAGGCATTCAAAAATTTTCTTCTATCATTACTTATAACTCCCTTCAAAAATTCTATTGATTCATTGAAATGTTCATTAATTCTTATCTGCTGATTTATTGTCTGAATTGAGTTTCGGCTTTATTCTTCTCCAACCTGCAAATGTTCTAAAATTTCTTCCCTATCAGTATTATCCATAGTACCAAAAAGCCATTCCTGTGTGATACGGACAATATTCAACAACCCTCGCTTTTGCCTGGTGCTAGGAATAATAGAGTTTACCTTTGCCTCTATTGCTTTTATTTGCTGTTCTACTATTTCTAGATTATTTATATCCAAATGTTTTAAGTTCACCTTTATATTAAGAAAAGTTTCTAAAATACTCTCTGGATTAATCATATTTAAAATCGTGTTAGTTTTATTGATTATCTGTACTTCTCTTACTTTGATTTTCACATACCAATTCTGCTCCCTAATTGGCGTCACCTGCAGGGCTCCTAGCGCCATTCGTGTCATCATCAACATTATGATCAGTATCGTCTGCAAATTTATATGGTCTTTTTACATTGCTTGAATGCACATTATCCAATTTCTTAATCTTATACCAAGTCTCTTCTTTGTGTCGGACATGTTTATAGTTTTTATAGGACGTTCCTGTCTTCGTTCTACATACTTTCCTCGCTTCTCATTATCTTAGGTAATCTTTTTTCTTTTGCCTCCTGAACTAACCTACTCAGTGTTCTTTCTTCTATCTCCTTTGCTTTTCTAGGCGATGCTCGAATGGTTGAATGATACCTATCGTTATAATTACCTACAAATAACTGAACTTTCGCCTCCACCGATCGATTTTTATCCTCTATTCCTGTAATTTTTTCTAGAATTGTAGAATGCAACCTTCCAACATTCGCATTAACCGTATGGTTATTATGTTTGGTCCAATGCACCTCAATATCACTTTTACTAAGAAATTCTTTAATTTTCTCTGATTTAAACTCATTGTCCATTATAATCCTTTTGGGTTTCCTAAACTTGGAGAAGTGTTCTGCTAAAATCGTTTTTATAGCTAACCAGCTAACCAAGTTTGTCAGTTTATCTACAATAGTCATGAATGGTCTTTTTTGTTAATGAAAAATGTAAATGGATTATCTAATTTTTTCGGTAGGTGTTTCTGTGTTATTAAATTTTAGTTTGATGGGGTTCCTATCGTATTTTATCTTCTTACACTTATTGCAATTCTTATTAACTAATTGGACGTGATTCTGGAGATTAGGAAAGTATATTTTGGATTTCATTGTATAATAAGTTTCATTGATCCCAATGTGCATTGATTCCTGAGTATGATAAAGTGAAATCTGTTTATGGACTTCCTCTTCAGTTCTTACTTCATTAGCTCTGTTTGAGCACCATATAAATTCCACTCCTCTATCATGCGAAAATAGCTTTATAATGACTTGTTGAACTCGGTTACAGTCATGATCCTCAACTTCAGAAAATATTCCCGTTAGACACTTTTTAATAAATCTAATTAATACATCTTTAATGGTATCAGTATTCCTTCGAATACTATATGTTAATATAAGTTGTGTTCAATATTTATTAACAATTTCGTCCTTAATACTTATACGGTCCAATTGCTGTTCATCTGTACAATGAACAGTAGCAGTTAAAGCTAAATTAGAATCATTATAGCTATAATCTTTGATTTTTGGTGTGTTTTCCAACCTACTAAGGAGGTCCGCCATCACATTCTTCTTCCCTCTGATATACTGAATCTCAAAATGGTATTCGTGAAGGCTCAAAATCCATCTATGGTCTCGCTGAGAAAACTTTTCCCTTATATTTAATATTCAAATATTTGATTGGCATATGATCAGTAACAATTTTAAACTTATTTCCGTACAAATACGGGCGGAAATACGCCACTGAATAAACAATTGCTAAAAATTCTTTATCTGTGACACTATAATTTTGCTCATGTTTGTTAAGAGTACGAGAAACAAACAAATTGGTTGACCATTTTGTGATAAAACGGCCCCAATCGCATAATTACTCGCATCTGGTATTAACACAAATGGCTTATCAAACAGGATATTTTGAGATTGGGTTAGCTGTTATTAAATTTTTGAGAGTCTCAAATGCAGAAATGTACTGAGGATCTCGTATATTAATTTTTTCATCTTTCTTTAAATATCTTATCATTGGATATGCTACCTTTGCATTATCCCTGATCAACTCTTAACTCTCTCAACTGCTTCCCCGTCTTAGGCAAAGACAATTCTTCAATTTCCTCGATCTTATTCGGGTTTGGATTCATTCCCTCTTTACTTAAAATATGTCCTAAAAATTCCGTTTGTCGTTTCATAAACTGCATTTATCATCTTGGATTTTTAAATTATGCTGTTGTAAAACTTTATATATGACCTAAAGATTCGAGATGTTCTTGCAGACTAGTGGAATAAACCAAGATATCATCCAGATAAACGACGCAAATCACACTTATCTGATTGCGCAAAACATCAAACATCATCCTTTGGAATATACGTGGAGCGTTCTTTAAACCGAATGGTATCCTTATATATTCAAATAAACCCATAAGTGTAACAAAAGCTGTTTTCTCAATATCTTCTTCGGCGAAAAGGTTCTGATGGTATCCTTTTGCCAAATCCAATGTACTAAAATACTGCGCCTTCCCTAACTTATCCCATATTCCTTCGATATTTGGCAACGGATGCTGGTCATCAAATGGAACTTCATTAAATTTTCGATAGTCCACTACTATCCTGTATTTTTGAACTCCCAAATCATCTTGTTTCTTTGTAACCACAATTATAGGTAAACTATAGCGGTTATTACTTTTGCGTATTATTCCTTAGCTTTCCATCTCTTCAATCTGTCTTCTCACTTCTTCATGTTCAGGTGTATACCTGTATATTTTCGAATTAATCGGTTGATCCGTAGTTGTTTTAAAAGGATGCACTACCGGATTGGTATTTATCAGCTGCTCGCCTTCTTTAAATATTAAGCCCTCATACTTCTTAGGAAGCCTTTTCATTCCTGTCCTTTCTTCCTCAAATGTTCCAAATATATTTGCATTATGTCTGCTGTCTCCAAGACATTCACCTCCTCTGTAAATTTTGAAATAAATGGATTTTTTTCTGCATTTAACAACGTAATTTCTTTACTACCAATGTCTTTCGATCTCACATTCCATCCAATCCAATCCATCCCAATAAGGAAGTCATATTCCTTATCGATTCCACGACACCTTTTATTGTATTAATTTGTATTGGCTTCGACTGAATTTTTACAAACGACACGGTACTTTATTAGCATTTAATAAACTAATTGTTGACCCCGTATCTATCATTGCTACGAAATCATCACTTTCAACGAAATACTAATAAAAACTTTTCTATTACCTTGAAGCTTGTTTATAAAAAACTCTCCAGATACTATCTGATTGACCTCTTCGTTGTTGATATTATCAACATCAATGATTCTCCTTAATTTCGCTCTTTTCTACTCTGCCAAGAATTTCTATTGTCCCTAGACGGTTGTCTCCCTTTAAAGGTTTGATTGGAAAAATGTTGTCCACCCAGAGTGGAATCATTTCTTCTCACTTGTGTCGATCACTTTTTCTAAACTGCCCTGATTGATTTAGCCCCAACTCTTTTGATTTATCACCACTATTTCTCACAGCATTACTTGATACATTTTTTTCATACTGTCTTGAGTTATTAAATTTATTTATTTTTTTATTGATTTTATGAGTCATCTTTCTATCAATATTTAAATTAAATTTGTCCTGCTCAATTTATCCATGCAAAATCGTTCTAATTGCCGGAAGCGAAAACTGATTACGGATTTCTACCGCTATTGAATCGGCTGTGATTTCTTTTATTTTCAAAATTAATTCACTTTTCAAACACATCACAATTTCTTCTCTGTTATCACTAAAACTAGCACATTCTGTAATGTTATCGACTAATTGTTTTATTCTATTTAATAATTATGGCAAATACCTTAAGATAACTGATTTCCTTGGCTATCGTTATCTGATCCTTGGTTGGTCTATAATGGACACGTAACTTCTGCTTGCACTCTTCCCACATCGAGGTACCTCCATAGTAAGATAATTCTTAGCGTTTCCGATAATCTTCTCGTTATAGATTACCTCATAGGCTGTACCAGCTTGCTCGTCGAACTCCTGGAGAATACGGTCCACTGTCACCATAAACGATGCTAATGTTCCCGGCTCACCCTTGAAGCACGGGATATGCTTGATACGCTTTTCTAATGCAGCCCGAATGCTAACTGGTTGATTCTGCCTTAGCAAAAGCTCCGTAAGTGATATCAGACACTGTTAAATCTGCGGTTGATTAGTCATTCTGATGTTCTGATCAAGGCCGACTCTGTTGTCCTTCCGTTATTGATGTAGCTTGTTTCTTCGTATAGTGGTAAATGTTTCTTCACGACAATTTGTTTTCCACTTTCCACGCCAACGGATACAAGCACTTTTAATTCCTTTGTATCTCGGTTTCAACGCTTTCCTCTTACAATTTGTATCTTGAGGAACACTGACTGCCCCACTTACGTAATTAACGGTTAACCGTTTAAGAAAAAGAATAGAAAAAGAAACAAAAGATATAACAGTGTACTACGACTTTATTACATTCAGTGCAGACTACCAACTGATTTCTTACTTTCTATCAAGTTTAAAGTTGGTTCAGTTGTTATTGCTTTATCGACAATATTCATTGTCGATATTGCACTATCGTGAATTTTGTGCAACGGCCTAGATAAATGCTTGTTGTGGCCGTTGGAGTTTGCACCATACGATATTGCACCAACAGCTGAATCTACTTGAACTCTATCTAGGTTATTCTCAGTTGGCTGTGAAAAACCTCTATTGGGTCTTTGATTAATTGGTTTCAACCTAGTTCTAATTGGAGCATTATCATATGTTACTCGCCCGAGTTTCACTGTTACACTTACCCAAATCAAATTAATAAAAACGAAGTAGGCATTGATTTTGAGTTCAATTGAATTAAAATTGATATTTTGAATAGGCATTGATATTTTGAATTCAATTGAATTAAAACAAAGTAGACATTGATATTTTGAATTGAATGAAATCAAATCAAGTAGGCGACGAGTAGTATAAATAGGAGTGGAATTGTCTCGAAGAATTAGTTCTTCGCGTCAAAGGTACGGACAAGCCTTTATCTCCTTTCACCCAATGTGAGGCTGCATTGGGATGCCTTTTCGAATATCGGTTCATGTATACAATAAGAATTGTATACCGGGATTATAGTAAATAAAGTTGGTGTTATAAAATAAAACAAGAGTTTTATTTATCCGTCGAAGAAACATAAATGGCGCAGTCGGTAGGATACGCTTAGTGAAAGTTCGCGTGATTTTTTAAAATCTTTAAAGCGTATCGACGTCGCGTCCTCGAAAATAAAAACGTGGATAAGAATCCATTTTTTTTATCGCCGACGCAAAGAAAGTTGTTTCTAAGAAGAAACAGCCTCTAGACGGAGCACCAAAATCCCGGAAACAAGCAGTGTCCTTTAAATACAAAAGTGAATAAAAGAAATATATAAATAGTGAAAAAAGGGAAATAACAAAAGAAAATACGACCTACAAATTGAGACCCGGCAGTGTCCTATAAAAACAAAAATGAACAAAAAATATATATAAATAGTGAAAAAAAAAACAAACAAAAATAGGAAGAAATAACAAAAGAAAATAGGACCTACTAATCGAAATCCGGCAGTGTCCTTTGAAAACAAAAGTGAACAAAAGAAATATATAAATAGTGAAAAACAAAACAATAAAAGAAAACGAAGCAAAACTAGAACCAACTAAACCACTAAACTGAACCAAAAAAACCAAAACAGTGCGGAGAAAATAGCAGAAATTTTTTTTTCATCGATCGCAGAATCCAGGACGAGCAAAGCAAGTAACAAGGAGAAGAACAAATTTTCAAATATTTCCTTTTCTATTTAATTATATTTAATACATTATTATATCTTATATTCACACACATAATCTTAAAACCTGCCCCATTATTGTTGTTTTTTTGAAATTTGAAAACTTCTTTGTATGGGTGATTTGGAATCAGAGATTGCATAAATTTTTTTCAAGATGCCGAATGATGAAGCTCCTGCCATACAAATTGACCCTCTCAAATATTTAAACAGCCTCCCCGAATTTGACGGCAAGCTCGAAAACTTGCAAACTTTTATTAATTTAGTGGACAGAGTTAGCCCCGTACTACAAGCTTATAACGAAGCATCTCAACTCTTATTTAGCGACATAATCAAAAGTAAATTAAAAGGCAGAGCAAAAGAAACCGTTGAAATAAATTGCCATGCTACCCTTTGGCGAGACGTAAGACAGATCCTCTAAAACAACTTTGGAGACCGCCTGAACATAGACGAACTGTACGACAACTTACGAAGTGTAACTTTCCAAACCAATACCCTTGAATTCTACAACGACATCAAAAGTAAACTAAGAAGACTCAACAATAAGACGCAAATAGTTTTAGGTGCAGGGAACGCGTCTAACGAATTTACACGGAACAACATGAAGACCGCTCTCAATATTTTTAAAAACAAACTCCCAGAGCCCATGAAAACTATTCTATTCTGTAGAGATCCCGAATCTCTCGAATCGGCTATAGATATTCTCTTTACAGCTGGCTATGCCTATTATGGCTCGAATGGGCAAATCTATCAAACAAAAAACAGACAAAACGACAACAAAACCTGCAATAATAATAATAACCATAATAATATTAGAAGTCTAAATAATTATAATAATTACGACAGTAATATTAATAATAACTATCACAATAACAATAGTAGATTTAATAATAATTATAATGACAACAGCAGGTCAAATAGTAAAAAAAACAATAATAATAGTAACAATAACAATAATAGTAACAGGTTTAATAATAATAACAACAAAAGACTTAATAACAATTACAATAGAAATAATATTAATAGATTTAATGTTAACAACCAACAAAACGAACGACGAAATAGACCTCACGAACCAAGTTACAGACTTAACACAAATGAAGATCAAAATCCCTATAACTTCGATGCATCCGCAAATCCTTGGTATCCGGAACGGCAACCACCACCAGAACCCATGGATATAAATAAAAACGAGATGGCAGAAAATTTTCCTTCACAAGCCTCGGACGAAGACTACCATATATAGTCTTTAAAACAAAAACCAAGCCCCTAAAGTTTATCGTAGATACAGAACTACCAATAATATTCCGATTGTAGCAAAAACATACAGATATCCGTACGTTCATAAGGATGAAGTACGTAGACAAATTAAGGAGATGTTACAAAACAACATAATAAGACCTAGCAAATCCCCTTATTCGGAACCAGTTTGGATAGTACCAAAAAAAATGGATGCGAGTGGGAAACCTAAGTGGAGACTCGTCATCGACTATCGAAAACTCAATGAAGTTACGATTGATGACAAATACCCAATCCCTAATATTGACGAAATCCTAGAGAAGCTCGGGAGAAGTCAATATTTCACTACACTAGACTTAGCTAAAAGGCTTCTATCAAATAGAGATTACTGAAAAGGACATCCATAAAACTGCGTTCAGTGTAGAAGGTGGACACTACGATTTCCTGCGAATGCCATTCGGACTTAAGACAGCCCCCGCTACATTTCAGCGCCTTATGAATAACATCCTCTCTGACTATATCAACAAAATCTGTTTGGTTTACCTTGACGATGTTATAATATTTTCCACTTCCTTACAGGAACACATAGAATCCTTACAAAAGATCTTCAAAAGATTCAGAGAAACCAACTTGAAAGTTCAGTTGGACAAGTCTGAATTCTTTAAACGAGAAACTGCTTTTCTTGGGCATATAGTCACCCGAGATGGAATAAAGCCGAATCCAGAGAAAGTAGAGTGCGTCCAGAAATTTCCGATCCCAAAAACCCCAAAACAAATAAAGCAATTCCTCGGACTCGCTGGATATTACCGAAAATTCATTAAGGACTATTCGAAAATAATAAAGCCTATGACCAAAAACTTAAAAAAGGACGCAAAGCTAGATATAACTGACCCCGAATATACCCACGCATTCGAAACAATTAAAACCCTCCTAACTAATGAGCCAATTCTAGCTTATCCCGATTTTAACAAAACATTCGTTCTAACAACAGAAGCGAGTAAATACGCCCTCGGCGCACACCTCTCACAAGAAGGACGCCCTATCAGCTACGCAAGCTGCACACTTAATGAGCATGAGATCAACTACAGTGTTATCGAAAAGGAACTCTTGGCGATAGTATGGGCTACAAAGTATTTCCGACCATACCTCTTCGGAAGGAAATTCATCATTGAAACCGACCATAGACCTTTAACTTGGCTCTTTTCCATTAAAGAACCCAACTCCAAACTAGTCAGATGGAGACTAAAACTTTCTGAATTTGACTATACGATAAAATATAAAGAAGGAGCAAAAAATATAAATGCTGACACCCTGTCTAGGATACCCAAACCTGAAGTAAACTTAGTCCAAAATCATACTTATATCCCTACGAGCAGTTCATGCATTAACGTCTTTAAAACCCAAATAATTATTAATAAATCAAATTCAGGATCACTCAGAATAAAAAAGAAAAAATTTTTTGATAAAAATAGGACCATAATCAATACTAAACAACTAGATGAACAAAATGCCATTACATTATTGAAGAACCACTTCAATCCAAACGGTTTAAATGCTATTCTCATTGAAAATGAAGACTTCTTTCAAACTTTATACTCCGCGTTTAGTAATAACTTCATTACTAACGATAAATTTAAAACCACTAGATATAGCGTCCTCCTAGAAGATATAATAGATGAGGAAAAATTAGCTAAGATTATAGAAGAAGAGCATCTAAAGAATAATCATCGAGGAATCGAAGAAGTGACTAAAGAATTGAAACTAAAGTACTACTGCCCAAAACTAGCAGACAGAGTCACAAACTTCAGAAATAATTGCGAAATCTGTAACTACGAGAAATACGCTCGAAACCCTCCTAAGCCTCTATTTAAAATAACAGAAACCCCACAAAAGCCCAGAGAAATTATTCATGTAGATGTGTTTTACACGCTAGAAAAACTCCTATTTTTAACTATAATAGATAAATTTTCTAAACATGCATGTGCGATTAAAATCATCGGAAGAACTTGGACTGAGTTCAGAAGAGCACTTGCATATTATTTTAGTCAGTTCGGCACGGTAAAGAAAATCGTAGTCGATAATGAGCTAGGACTTAAAGCAATTCCTTTGAGAAAATTCCTCTCAGACGAAAATGTCGAGATCCACTACACGTCTAACAGTAATCATACGTCCAATGCAGATGTGGAAAGATTCCACAATACGATTAACGAACATATTCGTCTTCTGAAACATGATCCCATTAATAATCAGGGCACTGTTGAAGAAAAAATTCTGAAGATAATTTCGTTTTACAACAATACCATGCATTCTTCTACGAACAGGAAACCCATTGATTTCGTTAACGGAAATATCCATCAAAATGAATATCCTGCAATAGATACAATGTTGCATCAAAAGAAAGAAAAAATTATTAATAAACTTAACCAAAATCGGAAAAATGTTGGAATCGAAACAGGACCAAATTTTATCACGGAAATTAGAGGAGGTAAAAATCATTCTAAATTTAGAAAAATCAATTCTGAAAGGTTGGATGAAGATCATATCATAGACTTAGATAACCAAAACAAATACTTTCGAACCCATGTGAAAACTAAAAAGAAATACCAAAATTTAGACCACCCAACAATAAAATCAAAATTTAACAAGAAAAAGAATAAAAATCGTCCACCAACCTCTCAACCCCTTGCCAGTAACTAAATATTTACAAACTTCACAGGAAAATGTCACCACTATTGATAATAGCCTTTTGGACCGTGACAAAAGCCCAGACGATAGACATCCAGGACCTCAACGTAAACAACGGATATATCCCTATCAAAACAGGCGATGTAAGACCTATCGACTACTACAATCACGTCTTACACATCATCAACACAACAGAATACGAACGAACAATAGAACTTATTCGACGAAATATCGATACCCTATCAGCCTCTACAACAGAATCTAAAAGTATATTACAAACTGTTAATAGAAATTTTGAATTATTAGAAACAAAAATAAATAACCTTACTCCTAATCCGAGACGCAAACGTGGACTGATAAACATTTTAGGCAAAGGACTAAAATACATTGCTGGGACCATGGGCAACGATGACAGAACAAACATTGAAAACTCAATAAGTAAAATTTCTAGAAACGAAGGGAAACTTGCTGAGAAATTCAAGGAAACCATAATAACTAATAACTTCCTTTCGACTCAGATTAAAAACATAACAAGGCATATAAATACTCAACAAATCATAATAACTAACTATCTAAATAAGTTTAAAGAACTAAATCAAACCAGCATAGCAACCCTCAGAAACGAGCTCAACTTCCTTCAGCAAGTCTACCAAATCGACAATGACATCTCCCTATTACGAAATCACATAACGGGCATTAAACAAACAATATCATCAAGCAGGATAGGACTGATTACTAGAAGTATACTTACTAAGACAGAACTCGAATTCATAGACGACTTTGAACAGTACCTAAACATAAAAACAGCTGTTTCATCGCATAACAACATTATTACTATCATTTTGGCAATACCGAAATATTCTTACGAATCTTTAGCAAAAAAAATAGTTCTTGAACCGATTCCAAACATCCAAAATAGGTCTTTGTTATTAATACCAATACAATAATAATAATAAGCCCATACAATCAAATTTATAATGTAAATGTTAAAAACAATTAGAGGAATTTAAAGATAAACATATCAGAAGCATTATAGAACCCAGTACGAAAATATTCAATTACCAATAAATTAAGCAAATTGTACCTGGGATTTTAAGCAATTAAAACGTTTATGAAGAAATAGAACATAATTGTAATAATGATAACTTAACAATCCATGGAAAATTTATGAATAAATTTGGGAATTGGAAAATTGAAACATTAAAGAAAACCTATTCGAACGTTTCCTTCGAAATATTCGATAAAGTAGTTCTGCCAAAATTGATTTATTCCATAAAAAAGAATAAAACTATGCCTGATGTCCAAATCAAAGAATTATACCTGAAAGATTTAAATAACGAAAAATATATAAATACACATAAGTTCTGATGTTATAATTATTATTATAGTCATAAATATATTGAATATATATAAATAAATATAAATAATATAGTAATAAATTGATTATTATGTACGTATACATGAACCGTAAACACCGTAAAGTTTTCATTTCGTCAGAGCCTCAATCTAACGGTGGGGGTGTTACACTTACCCAAATCAAATTAATAAAAACGAAGTAGGCATTGATTTTGAATTCAATTGAATTAAAATTGATATTTTGAATAGGCATTGATATTTTGAATTCAATTGAATTAAAACAAAGTAGACATTGATATTTTGAATTGAATGAAATCAAATCAAGTAGGCGACGAGTAGTATAAATAGGAGTGGAATTGTCTCGAAGAATTAGTTCTTCGCGTCAAAGGTACGGACAAGCCTTTATCTCCTTTCACCCAATGTGAGGCTGCATTGGGATGCCTTTTCGAATATCGGTTCATGTATACAATAAGAATTGTATACCGGGATTATAGTAAATAAAGTTGGTGTTATAAAATAAAACAAGAGTTTTATTTATCCGTCGAAGAAACATAAATTTTCACCTCGGTGGTACTTGGTTGAAAATTTCGAGGTTGAAAATATCGCCAACCCAAATGCGCCGATTGGAATTCGTTGGTCGGTTCATTTTCTAGAGTCGTTGCAGGGTCGCTATCCGTTGGAGGGGCCTTATAGAGACCTCCAGGTCCTCGGGTACGTTGGGGCGGCACCCCTCAAAGAATACTGCCTTCCACGAGTACCCCTGCGGACCAGCATTCACCCTGCGGTTATGTTTACATTAGACTGCGTTTCAGAGAATTAGTATGTGAGTAGAGATTTTGTATTTATTATTTAGTATGTATTTATTTATTTATTGTGCACACAAAAAAATGAGGAAGTAATGATAGTTTTAAATATATAGAAGGTTACAATATTCTTTGTACTCACGCCTTCCTGAACTTTGAAACATAATTCTCAATATTCAAAGCCTATTGCAAGAATTTTCAAAACCCCAATAAATATTTTTTTTAAAAGGCTGCATAATTTCCAGTTAATTTTGCATTTCACAGCTTTAATAAGTTTTCCGATTTTTGTTCTGTTTGAAAACATCAACAATTTTGCTGCCTGATAGATTCCGGCGTGAAGTGACTGCGGGATTCCGATTCGCAGGGAATCGATGATTCGCGAGTGAGTAAAAAATAAATACTTATTAAAATCTGTGTCTATATTTACATTATCCATAATCTTCGGCCACCTGCGGTTTTAAAATTGACTGTCAATTATTATTATTATAAATATTACATTGCAGTTAGAAAATCAAAGATAAAGGGATGGTCACACTTTTTAATTGAATGCTGAAATTATCATAGATTGGTGTTTGAATCAAACACTTTACTAAGTAAACTATCATTAAAAATGTGAGAGACGCTTTTAGTTACCATTTTCAATTTTCATTAAGTATAAGGATATTATAACTTATATATATTATTATATTATATATATTATTATATTATTATATTATATATATTATTATATTATATATATTATTATATTATAACGGAATTATCGATTTAAACATATTTGATTAGCATAGTGTAGACTTGATATCAGTTGAAGATTGTATTTTCTCCATGTTCATTCGGCTCAAGCAAATGAATCTGAAGTCATAATTTAATCCATTTAATGACGAAATAATGTTAATCAGTAGTTGAATCCTCTGCGCGAACAAAAGATATGGTTGAATCATAGCAAGCAAATATCGTGATGTTTGTGGCTAAAGTTCTGATCACTAAATTTTTGTGCATTCGTTTGTGCTACCTATGTATATGAATTGATGTAATTATTGGTGTATTCTTGCAAAATGCTTAAATATTGGGAAAAAGGCCTCTCTAAATCTTATACCCCGATGCATGTCTATTTCGTTCTCATTGGCGTTCTCTTTTTCTAAAATGTTCCTTTAAATTTGATTTTCCTGCGCTTAAGTTCAGTGTATGTGTATCATATAGGTCTTCTTTCAGTTTTTGCTCTTTGGACTACTAAGGCTGGAGCTGACGGTTTCGGGTGTGAAGGTTTTGCGGGGTATATATATGCTAATACAGCTTATAAAGGAAGGGAAAAGTATTTTCTCTGGCGAAAAGAAGACACAAAATATCAAAAGAATGACATTCTTAAGCAAGAAAATCAGGGAAAATATTAGGAAAGAAAGGGAAATCAAGCGGCTTAAAGTACTAGAAAAACATATTATTGCAACAGGAGGAACGAAGAAAGCCCTAAAAGAGCTTCGTGAAAACAACTTACCTAACCTAACCTGAAAAAGAACCAAACTAAAATAACAAATAGAAAACACATCAGCAACCTAGCAACAGAATTTCATAAAATTCTCTACTATTGAAAACACAAAAAAATGGAACAAAATAAGTGTGAATCTCCTAAATTAGAACATAAACCGACTCCTGTACCTGAACCTGAAATTTTAGCAGCGGAAGTTAGGAAAGCTATACTGAGTCAAAAGTCGGATAAAGTCCCAGGGCCAGATTGGATCAAAAATGAAATATTGAAAAGCACCCTAGAAGAACTTGTTTCCATCCTGACAAAAATTTTCAATGATGTATTAAGATCAGGGATAATTCCAGAGCAATGGCAAACGTCACATATAACCCTTATTCATAAAAAAGGTCCAAAAGAAGATATTGAAAACTAAAGACCAATAAGCCTGGTGTCCAATATATATAAAGTTTTTACGAAGATTGTATTGGACCGGATAACAAACAAACTAGACGAAAGCTAACCAAAGAAACAAACTGGTTTTAGAAGACATTTTGCTACTATAGATCACATAAACACAGTCAAACAAGTTCTAGAAAAATACAATGAGTACAATAAGCCCCTGTATTTGGCTTTTACAGATTACACGAAGGCTTTCGACAGTATTGTCACGAAACAATATGGGAAAGCTTAGAGAACCAAGGCATCCCTAATGTATATATACATATTATTAAGAACATATATTTGCAGACGCCATCATCCTACTGGAAGAAAACCCACATAGCTTGGAGAAAATGATAAAGAACATAAAAAAAGGAAGCGAAAAAGTTGTACTTTTCATAAATGTGGAAAAAACTAAGTTGCTAACTAACTCTAAAACACACGAGATTCAATTAAAAGCACAACCTCTGGAATATGTAGATGAATATATATATTTGGGACAAATTATTTCACACAAAGATATGACAAGCAAAGAAATAACCAGAAGAATAGCCAACAGCTGGAAAAAGTATTGGTCATTAAAAGAAATAATGAAATCCGCTGAGATTAGCAATACAATAAAACGAAGAGTCTTCAACACCTGCATACTACCTTGCATGACTTATGGCTGTGAAACTTGGGCACTTACAAAACGCCATAGAGGCATGCTAAAATACTGTCAAAGAGCAATGGAACGAAGCATGTTGGGAATAAAACGTCAGGGAAGGCACAGAAATACGTTTATAAGATCCAAAACTAAAGTTGTTGATGTTCTTGAAAAAATAGACCAACTAAAATGGAGGTGGACCGGTCATATGATGCGGAGCAAACACGAAAAATGGAGCAAAGACATCACCAACTGGTACCCTAGAGACGGCAAAAGAATTAGAGGCAGACAAAATACAAGATGGGAAGACGACATAAAATTAACAGCGGGGCCATACTGGAGAAGAGTAGCAAGGGATAGACACCAGTGGAAAATGTTAGAGGAGGCCTATGCCATGAGGCACACTGAGCTCAGAGACATACTATAACAACATGAAGTAAAACAAATAAAAAGCTCAGGATGAAGAGGCTATATAGATAGATAAGTATGCTAATTCGAAAGTCGGAGCGAAATTGGAGAACTTCTTCAGCGAAATTGGAGAACTGAAGGCATACTGGAGGATTAGGGGCGTCAGCGATGGGATCTCCTTCAGCTTTTGTTTCAAGCATCTCTGTAAAATTGTTGTTAATTCTGATTGGCACTATGAATTTAAAAGAATAATTTTCGAAGATCGGTCTAGTATGACATAGTGCTGCTTTGTATCCTCTATCAATGCTGAATGGTGAACTTACAGCAAGGACATATACTTTTGGCGGATCGATTTGAACCATTGGACACCTTCTACGGAATTCCAGGTTTACCATAGGATTGAAATCATATTTTGGATTTTGTCCCGTGGATACATTTCCTTCTGACTAGGCATGATAGTTTGAATGCTTGTTTCTTTTGACGTAGGTTTTCGTCTGTCTCATGACGTTTTCTCGTTTTGTGCCTGTATAATAAGCTTCGACTTAGGACATTTGTTGACTCTTGACTTAGGACGTTTGTTGACTTTTGATTCAACCCTGTCAGTAAATCACCGAGAGGTTACGCACTCGAGGCATGAACAGGAGGACAAAAAAAATGAAAGTTTTTAAGAGCTACCGTCAAATTAATAAAACATTATTTCTAAATAAACTAAAATTCTTTTAATTTTGCGTTTTGTTTCAATTTTCGATGTAAACTTGCGACCGTAGGATTTTTATTCGAGAATTATATTTTTATTTTTTAGGTTAAATATATTGTGACATGTTCGGAAAAGGTTACGCGCCGCTGTAGTCATCTTAAGAGAAAAGTCGTAACGAGTCGCGTGCATTGAGTACAACAAATCCGGGTGCAAGTGACTCAGCGCGTCAACACGAGAACAATCCACATGGAAGATTCTGGGTTGATTGGTAGTTGTATAAAAGTGACTACGGCGAGCGGCGAAGGGAGTATGGTGAATGAAGTGAAGCAGCGAGCGACAGTGAGCGATAAAAATAGTGCAGTAAAAGTGTGGTGAAGTAAAATCATATTCGAATATAAGTGATTATAAAAGTGATTGATTAATTACGTTGAAGGTGAACTCATAAAAGTGAAATAGTGATTCAGTGAAATAATTGTAAACTGTTTGAAATTTTAAGAATAAATGTAAGCACCTAATTTTAAATTATTCGGGTGTGTTTCATTCACTATTGCTAAAATTTGCGAAGAGCAAACAGGTCGCGCACGTGGCAAAGCGCAACACTGGTGTCAGAAAGTGGGATTATTCGTACAATAGTGAAGTGAACAAACTTTACAAAAAAGAACGCGAACAATAGTGAACATTTTTGTGAACTTTTGCATTGAAGACAACTCGTAAGAAAAAATAAAATATGACGCGTAAAATCAATGCGCTTACTCTACCAGAACTAAAGGAGGAATTGGAAAAACGGAAAATTTCCACCGAAGGAAGCAAAGCTAGACTAATCACTCGGTTAAGCGAAGCGCTGGCAGCGGAAGGGATGGATCCAGATTCGTTTAAGTTTCCCGATGCTGAAAGTTGCACTGGAGGAGAGGAGGAGGAACAAATTCTGACTGCGAAAGGGCTGATGCGGATGTTGATGGTAATGCAAAAGCAATAAACCGAGTTGAACGAGAAGCTCGACCGGCAGTCAACTGACCTCAACGAGAAGTTTGACTGGCAGTCAACCAACTTAAACGAGAAGCTCGACAGGCAGTCAACAGCGTTCAACCAGCAGTAAGCAGACTTGAAACAGAAACTGGACCAGCAATCGGCAGATTTAGGTGAACTTAGCCGAAAGCTTAACCTGCAAATTAAATGTTTCGAAGACAGGATGGATAAAGTGGAAGAAAGGGTAAGCAAAGTAGAAACGGTACGGGAAGAGATTGGCAGAATGAAGGAAGACATAAGGCAAGCCCAAGTAACGACAGCAAGCAACCTGAACCCGATATCGACTACAGCCACTATCTCAACAAGGAATGTACAAGCACCAACTTTCGACGGACAAATTGCTCGGAGCATTTACAAAACTCAGTTTGAAGCTGCCGCTCAAACGAATCACTGGAATGAGCAGGAGCGAGCAACAGCCTTAATTCTTGCCCTAAGAGACCCAGCTGCGGAAATACTTCAAACTGTCCCTGTCGAGTCGCATTCAAGCTCCATCGCTATCATGAACGCACTGGACATGAGGTATGGAGATAATGAAGCAGATCTACAGGTCACAGCTGCGCAACCGGATCCAGAAACTAGGTGAAACTCTACAGCAAATAGCCCAGGATACTGAAAGGCTTGCACTTTTGGCTTAGGCTAAAACAACCACTCGTAATACAGCCAGGATTCGGCAGGTTACGTCGGAAGAATGTAGATGTGAGCGAGTTGACATTAGCGAAGAATCACAGGTGAATGCTGCGCCTATATGCTGGAATTGTGGTGAACGAGGACATCTGCAACGAAACTGCAAGCAGCAAAGGAAATTAAGCTATTGCTCGGCATGTGCCGCTAGAAGGAGATTAAGGCCAAAAACAGAGTCTGGCAATAAGGCCCCTCAATCTAAGGGGTCGGGAAACGCGTAACGCGGGCAGAGGTTGGCTAGGAGGATCGAAGTCCCCAGCACCACCATCGTAGTGTCTAGACTACATCGGGGAGAGGCAGACTTATGTGTTCGTGGACAAGTCGACGGTGAATCTTGCACCCTCACTATTGATACTGGTGCAACAAGGTCAATATTCCGACCAGATTTGGTGAGCGGGCGTCTTCTCTCCAATGGCAAACCACTTTTGCTACGAACAGTAAGCAGCACCCGTATACGGCGAGATCCAACACCAAGTACAAGTAGGGGATGTACTGTTTCAACATGAGTTTCTCGTTGCCGATATAATAGACGACTGTATCCTGGGAATGGATTTCCTAAGACCACACTGGTTCACGTTGGATTTGGGCAAACGGGTCTTGAGATGGCCGAGTGTTGAGATCGTAATGGAAGGTCATTACGACAATATCTCAACACAGAAAGTGGTCGTAAGTGCCTACTCTCACGTGCCAAAATCCTCCGAGAGCATTGTATGGGCCAAATTTGAAGGTGATCCTGGAGACCGTATATCCTACCTTATTGAGCCAACAAAAACACCGGCACTGCGTAATCTAATTTTAGGACGGACATTAGTAACAACAAATAAGAGTGGATGCGTGCCGCTTAGAGTCCTTAACACCTCGGCCTCAGTTACCCACATCAAAGCTGGAGACATTATCGGGAGCTGTCAGATTGTCTTTACTGTAACATCTTTGGAAGTGGGAGATAATCAATATCCAGCTAGGAAACAAAATACCGGGGAATCCCGTGAGTTAGTGTCGACCTTATAGGAGCCAACGAAGATATCACCAGAGCAGTTCAAGAAAGCCTCGGAATTGGTGAACAAATATCGCGATATTTTCACAACTGGTCACGACGATCAAGGACGTACGAGTATGGTGACTCACGTTATAGACACACAAGACGCTAAGCCGGTTCGAAAAGCGCCAAGACGACTTCCATTAGCCAAGCAGGGAGAAGTAAGCGCAATGATCTCAGACATGGAAAAACAAGGAGTCATCGAGCCTTCAATCAGCCCGTGGGCCTCACCTGTAGTCCTGGTAAAGAAAAAGGATGGAAGCACTAGGTTTTGTGTCGACTACAGGCAGCTAAACGATGTCACGAAGAAAGACAGCTACCCACTTCCGCGCATCGACGACATTATGGATACAATGGCGGATTCGAAGTGGTTTTCTACTCTTGACTTAAAGAGTGGATACTGGCAGGTTGAAATCGATAAGAAAGACAGAGAGAAAACTGCATTCTCAGTGGATTGTGGCAATTTGTAGTGATGCCATTTGGGCTTTGCAATGCTCCAGCAACATTCGAACGCCTCATGGAATGTGGACTCCGCGGGTTAAGCTGGAAAACGTGCTTGGTATATCTGGATGACATCATTGTCATAGGGAGGACGTTTGACGAACATGTGTGCAACTTGGAAGAGGTGCTCTCAAGGCTACGACGGGCTAACTTGAAGCTGAGTCCAAAGAAGTGCACACTTTTCGCAGCTGAAGTAAAGTACCTAGGACATGTTGTATCGGCAAAAGGTGTGAAAACGGATCCTGAGAAAATAGAAGCTGTGAGAAGTTGGCCGAAACCTAATAACAAACGACAACTTCAAAGTTTCCTTGGACTGGCGATCTATTATCGCCAATTCGTTAAAGACTTTGCAAAAATAGCGAAGTGTCTCCATCAGCTCACGGAAAAGAATCGCCCCTTTATCTGGAACGAGCAGTGTGAAAAAGCCTTCGAGATGTTGAAGAATAAGCTCTGTGAATCACCGGTTCTAGCGTACCCCAAACCTGGAAGAATGTTCGTAGTAGACACCGATGCGAGTAACAATGGGATTGGGGCCGTATTGTCACAGCAGGTCGACGGTGAGGAGCGAGTAATCTCATACTACAGCCGAGTTCTGTCAAAGAATGAAAGGAACTACTGCGTAACCAGGAAAGAACTACTGGCTATAATTGAAGCAACAAAGCAGTTCCACAAGTACCTTTATGGACAGAAATTCGTTCTTCGAACATATCATGCTTCCCTGAGATGGCTGCTTCATTTCAAAAACCCAGAAGGGCAAGTTGCTAGATGGATCGAAAGGCTACAGTCCTATAATTACGAAATCGTCCATCGAAAAGAAGCAGTGCATGCAAATGCCGACGCTTTATCCCGCCGTCCATGTCCAGCGGCTTGTAAACATTGCCGACGGTTTGAGGAAAAAGAACATGGTGTTGATATACGTGTTATCTCAACGGAAGTCGACGAGGGTTGGACGCAGCGCGAACTGCGGGACGCTCAGCTAGCAGATGATGATATTGGACCATTGTTGGTATGGAAGGAGACAACTAGACGTCCCGAGTGGAAAGACATTTCAGCACGTGGCACGGTGTTAAAAAGCTATTGAGCTCAATGGAATTCCCTTGAGGTCGAAGATGGAGTTCTGAAACGGAAATGGGAAACGGCAGACGGCCGTTCATATAGGATGCAAATTGTTCTTCCTAAGAATCGGGTCAAAGGAGTACTGAAGGAGATGCATGAAGGCACATCAGGAGGTCACCTTGGGGTGAACAAGACCCTGACAAAGGTTCGAAAAAGATTCTACTGGCTCCACGCTCGGGAGGACGTTCTTGACTGGTGTCGTAAATTCACAATATGTGCTTCCGTTAAAGGCCCAAATCGAAGAACGAGAGGGCAAATGCAGACATATAACGTTGGGGTACCATTCGAAATAATAGCTGTGGACTTCGCAGTACCCTTTCCCGAGTCTGAATGGGGAAATCGGTATCTACTCGTTGTAGCTGATTACTTCAGTAAGTGGCCAGAAGTCTACCCGATTACTAACCAGGAGGCAACTACTGTGGCGGAGCAAATCGTTTCACAGTGGGTTAGTAGATATGGCGTACCCCATGAACTACATTCAGACCAAAGCAGGAACTTCGAGTCACAAGTTTTTGCCGAAATTTGTGAACTGCTGGGAATACGGAAAATGCGGACAACACCACTTCACCCCCAGTCCGATGGAATGGTCGAACGGTTCAATGACACGCTAAATAAACATTTGGCCAAGATGATTGATGCAAATCAGAGAGATTGGGATCGACGCATTCCATTATTTTTGATGGTATACCGAACCGCAGAACATGCATCGACAGGAGAAGCGCCCGCGAAAGTCATCTTTGGAAAAAAGATTCGGCTACCAGCTGATGTGAAGTTTGGGACACCCCCTGAGAAGCCCCAACCAATTTCGGAGTATACAAGCGACTTAAGGAAACGGCTGAATCAAATACACAAAATAGTGCGGAAGCAAATAGAGTCAACCACTGATCGCATGAAAACCAGATACGACTGTATCTGGTTGTAATGGTCTGGTTGTAATGGCAAACTCATCTGGATTCCAGCCGGACGACTTGGTGTGGCTATATAACCCACGGCGTCGGAAAGGCAGATCTCTGAAGCTACAGCCAAATTGGGATGGACCCTACTTGAATCATCAAACGGATCAACGATGTGATATACCGGATACAGGAACACCAGAAACCTAGGGAAAAAATGAAAATTGTGCACCTGGACCGTCTTGCTCCATATTATCAGCAGGAAGATGCAGAGATAGCTGATGTGACACTTTTTCGGGGCGAAAAAGATATAAGGCGGGGAAAGTGCGACATGTTCGGAAAAGGTTACGCGCCACTGTAGTCGTCTTAAGAGAAAAGTCGTAAACAAGTCGCGTGCATTGAGTACAACGAATCCGGGTGCAAGTGACTCAGCGCGTCAACACGAGAACAATCCACATGGAAGATTCTGGGTTGATTGGTAGTTGTATAAAAGTGACTACGGCGAGCGGCGAAGGGAGTATGGTGAATGAAGTGAAGCAGCGAGCGACAGTGAGCGATAAAAATAGCGCAGTAAAAGTGTGGTGAAGTAAAATCATATTCGAATATAAGTGATTATAAAAGTGATTGATTAATTAGTGTAAAGGTGAACTCATAATAGTGAAATAGTGATTCAGTGTAATAATTGTAAAGTGTTTGAAATTTTAAAAATAAATGTTAAGCACCTAATTTTAAATTATTCGGTTGCGTTTTATTCACTATTGCTAAAATTTGCGAAGAGCAAAAAGGTCGCGCACCTGGCCAAAGCCACTGAAGGTTTCATCTTTCGAACCCGGAGTTGTCCGTACAAGGAGGTTGTAAAACGGCTTAATGACCCTGAAGGACGAATCATCAAAAATGGTGACTTCAACGTGAGAGCAAGAGAATGGTTTATTCAAACAAATTTTAAACGGAGAATATTACTCGAAATTGCAAAATTTTGATTTTATGTTTGATAAGAACATACTTTTGGAGGTTAATGGAGGCTTGCTCAACAAATGACCAATTTATGGAGCATCAGATCGGTAACAAACAACACGATCTAAATTGCTAGGATGTTGCTGACAAAATGTAAGTTAAAAAGCTCACTGATTCCATTCAGGTCTTTATTGTTACTGTATTCTGACTGCTGGTGCCATATGTCACTAATAATATTTGCAGCTAGGCATGCAAGCAACTATACATCACTCTTTCGAATTACTTTTGCTAACATTCAAAAAAAAGTCGACAGGTAAGGGGCACAGGTTTCAACATTAATAGGAATGTCGTACTCTGACTTGTCAACTACTGTCGTTATTCTTGTATTACGTTAGCATACAACTGGTATTGTTTCTTGATTTAGATGATGAGTGACTAGTAGGTTAAATGATGTCGATTGCGGAGAACAGTGCGAAGGAAGATTGGAAGTGCTGGAATTATTAATGAGTTGGTCTGTGACCATTGCGGCCTGTCGTGGAAGAAGAAATAAATGAGACGTGTTCCGGGAATACACGCATGAGGAACTCTCTGAGTTCACCCTTATTGACTTACCTACTTTCTTTACAGGTATTGGCTGAAATACGGACTAATAAAATAGGCATTCCTTTTCTTACCAAATTTTATATTGCTACATTGGTAACATTTGTTACATGTATGGCAACATAAGTGCGCAATTGGGAATTCCTTTGGGTACTGATAGTCTTTCTTTAGTGAGCAAAGAGTATGCTTTTTGTATAAAGTTGCATAGAAGCTTGTGAACTGTTTCCCCTTATGTCAAAAAGCGGGGTTGGTTGGTGAGGATACTGTTAGAAACGGGCCCTGATATCCCTACAGTGATTCACTTATATTATTTTCAACGAAATCTTTCGGGTTTTAATCAAAAACGAATTTCATTCCAAATAGGTGACGATTATAGTTACAGAAAGTAAATAATAATTGTTCCGTTGGGGTGAACACTTCTCCGTTATACGATTCAAATTACTTTACCAGGCCTCTACACCAGTTGGCGAGAAACCATTTTTTCTATAATTTAATATGATTTCCACTTGAGATAAAAAAGGTTTTTGATTATTTTTTTTCTTTTATAGAGGCACTTAATGGAAACCTATATAAGACAGAAGAGAGCTTCGTCAGGCATAGTGCAAGCAAGTGACTTACAAATGCGTTCAATACCAGGATTGCCGAACAGTCGAGACGTTCATGCATATGATGGGCCAATGCAGTTCATCAGTTCCCCCTATAATCCAGATCAAATCTCGTCATTAGACCCATCATCACTGAATAAAGAAGGTATTGTACATTGTAAAGAACACACAAATTTTAACCCCTCTTAATATCCAATTTTGACTTGCCCACAGATGTAATCGAAGAAATTTCTAGTCAAGAGATTGAAGATGAAGAAAGCACACCAGTAGAAATCTTACCATCACCCATTCGTAACGAATTGAAGGAATCGTTAATGAAAAGTACGGCAAGTGATAAAAACGGTTCTGTACCAGTTACCCCAGTTGTAGGCAGTGATGTGCAAAAAAGATCATTACCACCATCAAGCGATTTTGATGGTGAAATAACAGGCCAAATCGAAAATTTTGTAATACAACCTGCTCAGCAAGGAATTTTGTACAAATGTCGAATAACTCGTGATCGAAAAGGAATGGATAGGGGATTATTTCCAATTTATTACTTACATTTAGAACGTGACTATGGAAAAAAAATTTTTCTTTTAGGAGGTGAGTAAGTTAATAGATGCATAATTAGCTCAGTGTGGTTGATCAAAAGTTTCAAAAATTTTACGCCATTACTCTGTTTTTAGGAAGAAAGAGGAAAAAAAGTAAAACATCGAATTATATTATAAGCTGTGATCCAACCGATTTATCTAGACAAGCAGATGGGTTTGTTGGAAAACTTCGCTCAAATGTGTTCGGCACAACATTTACGGTTTATGATAGTGGTGATAAGGACAAGTCTGATAATCCAAGACTGGACTTAGCAGTGATTATTTATGTAAGCATAATTTTGATGAATGCGACTTTATTGCCATTTACATTCTTCTGTCTTCTTGAAATGATTTAATTTAATTCAAATCTATTTAAAATTATTTTGACTCAATCTAAACCAAACATCAGAAACGACCGTCATTAGTTGTATTGTGTGTTTGCAATGAAAATTTATTCATATACATTCAACTTCATTTATTTTATTTTCTATGTTACGCCCTTTCTTCATAATACCCCGACAGAGGTTCTCCGATCAAACAGTATTGAGACATTCTCTATTCGCGCTGATAACTTTCTTCACATGAGATTCAAACTTATTGGTTGATTTTGTAAAAGCTCTTCCCATCAGATATTTGTATCGGATTTTTTCCACTCACTAAAATTTTAAGTGCGTCTCTGCTACAAGCCGAGATACAAAGTCGAAATCTTTTAGAAGGAAGTAGACATAGAAACCCTTACCCAAATGTTCAATATCTTGTCTGAAAGAATACTGTTCCAAACTCGTGGTACTATATCTTACCGTTTGTCATGGTGGTATCTAAGATGTCTGATTTTTCTTTCTCTAATCAACATAAATATGGGATCGCCGATTAGATAAAACATGAAAGGGATAATTTTTTGGTGATTAGGTGCGCTGATGTTGACAATGAGAAAGTTACATTGTCACACATCGTTACATGGATTTCTGATTCAAATTTTTCGCAATTGTTAAAAATTAGAAGGCCGAAAAAATAAATTGAGTGCGGCAATGACATCTTCTGTCCAAGTTATACAGTCAAGAACAACAAGTACCTCACCAAAAAACGGAGAAAAGTGAAACAACCGGAAAAATGAAGCAATCAGAAAAGAATGATACACTTGTATATTTTGAAGCATACATGTAACTAGCTCAATTATGCATGGAGGATACTTTGTCCTCAGAGTAGAATGTTACAAACTAGCAGTTGTTGCACTCATGGGTATTCCATCAATTCATTTATCAGAAACGTTTTCTTGATCATTATAGAAAGCAAACCGAAGGAAAGCAAAGAGGAAGAGAAACTACTAAAACATTATATTACGATACAAAATGATTAGTAGTCAAAATTTACATATCTGAATTCAAGATCTTAACGCACCGAACAAGAATATACAATCGAGCCATACCTGCGGCATCATTGCCTTTTCTTTATTTTTCTTTAGACATTTTCTTCATAAGTGGGTACAGGGAGACATCCGTCAAACATAGAGCAATTTTCACCGGTACGAAGTGTTTGATTTTTATGGTTGATTTTGAATTACAACTGGAACAAAAACTTAATATCAAAAAACATTAACATTTCGTTAATGTGCTTATATGTTGGAACTTACTTTTATGATTTATCCAGTTATTGTCTGCAAAAGTACTTGCCAACTATGTATGTGGCGACGGGCCTAGCGCAGTCTCTAACCGGCGAAATCTTTTTTGGATGCTGCACTTTCTTAATTTACATCTTCAAATACAATACGGGCTTTCAAGACCCTTTTGTGCTCGGTCGACACTTTAAATGGGCTTCGACGACAGATCTTTTCTTAATACAGAGGAGTTACCATTCTCGAGTTTACTAAATACCAAATTTATTGTATCATTGCGTTGTTTGTATCATCGTTTATTCTTTTTAAAAGCAGAAATCATATTAAAACTGACATTGTGCACTTTTCAATTGGAGTAATTTTGAAGCCAATGCACTGAACATAACAGTAAAACAAATAATATTTGGGAGGTAACTTGAAAAATAAATTATCGAGCCGAACTAACTCTTACATATTAATTTGACATATATACCAATATACATATTCGAACCAAATTTAAAAAATTACTTAGAATTTATGTACACCTGAAATGATAAAAACACAAATTCTCGATTACTATAGGATACAAATATATTGGGTTTCAAAGGTCCCAGAAACATGACTGTCGTATTGCCGGGAATGACAGAAAAAGATGAACGAGTTAAGATTAGTTCAGCTGATCCCCGACAGCAAGGCCTTTTGGAGAGCTGGAAATCAAAGGTAAATAGTGATTTCCTCCAATACAAGATAAAAAAGAATATGGTATGATTTATATAACAAGTTTAATGTTAAATATATTTCCTATAAATATTAAATTATATTTCCTTTCCCTTTAATCTGCAGAATTTTGACAATATTGTAGAGTTACACAATAAGACTCCAGTGTGGAATGATGATACACAATCGTATGTGTTAAACTTTTATGGACGCGTTACACAAGCATCGGTTAAAAATTTTCAGTTGGTACACGACTCAGATCCAGACTACATTGTTATGCAATTTGGCCGTACGTCTGAAGATGTCTTCACAATGGACTATAGATACCCTCTGTGCGCCTTGCAAGCTTTTGCAATTGCGCTCAGTAGTTTTGATGGAAAAATTGCGTGCGAATAAATACTTAGTATCAGAAATTCTATACTGCAACTCCTGTTCTAAGTCGTACAAATTACCTTGATGTTTTAGTTAGTAATTAGGCACTTAATTATTGATCTAGTAGTTTGATTTAATGACTGATTTAGCTATATTTTTGAGTTAGGCATTAAAAGTTTCTACATGTTTTCAACCTGTTCCCTCATCAAGCTTGGAAATAATTTTTCCAATAAACGTTGATACAACGTTATTCAAAACCCGTATTAAGCAGTTTTTCATGGTCTTCTCGTATGTTAAGAGGTGCTACGACGCGAAAGGAAAATAAAATTATACAGTGCACGGAAAGTTTAAAGTTACAATCAAATTAAAAATTCACAAAAAATGCATAAATGGATACAATGTGTAATTTGGGAGTTTTATACCAAATGTTATTTAAAAAATCAATCAGTAGATATGTAGCCTGCTCTATGTTCCAAGAAATTGGCAACATGATTTTTTTTTTATTTTTATAGAATAGGATACTGTAGAATGTTCTAATTCGTGTGCTGAGTATACTAACCACGGGTTTTCTTTTTGTCGGGCAGCTGACTGTATTGATAAGGCACGTGGTCAGTTTTCGTGTACGAGTTGAAACAACATAGACTAACAGTGAAAATTCTGGAAACCATTAAATTTCCGACATGTGGAATGCTATACGTTACTCACCATCACGATTTTGAGCAAAATTTGCCAACACGTATTTCCCTTTTGAAACACATTCAATATAAAATAAACCGTAAGAGTAAACATATAAGTTTAATTCTGTGTTGCTTGGGTCCGCCGGGCCTTGCTTGATTGGTTTCGAGTAATTTTGGCCTGCGGCAACATCCAAACGAATATAAGTTTAACTTTAAAAATAAAGTTAGTGTAAATTATTAGTAAAAAATTTGTACAAATGGAGGCAAAAGAGTTTCTGAAATAATTAATCCACAGATCTTTTGCAAAACTGCATTTAGTGATTATTAAAGCTTTAGCTTTTCTATGTGACACACTTGAATTTTATTAATTATGTGAGGTATATCATCGATTTTATTTTTGGGTTTCTGTGAAATGAAATGGTTCTATTGCAAAGCATCGACATTGCTTCTTCAATCTCATTGCCTCGCTGCTTTGACCTACATAGGTGACTATTTGTCATTCAATTTGATATACGAGAATTCACCCTTTTTAAGTTTTGGAACATGTTCAAAATAAGGACATATTTATAGTAAGTTGTTTGGTTGTACCTCAACTTTTGTTAGCTTGATTGAGAATCTTATGAAGATATAAATTGATAAGGAAAAATCAATATTTTGGTCGACAGTCAAAAGATATGTCCAAACTGCGTTATTTTAATTTTATTTAATTGCATAAATAAAAAGAAAGAAAAAGCCTCCGAATTTTATTCAAGTCTCATGTTTTGAAGTTTATACTCTTGTGTTCGGTTAAACTTTATTTTTATCAGTAATCACATTAGAAATTATATTTAAGTAGAAAATACAGCTGTCATTACATTCTGGCGTAAAACCTAATTAAAAAACTAAATTCAAGAAATCATACCATACCGATACGAACAACTTGTATTCAGAATACGAGAAGCATTCTGCTTTTTTTTGCCGGAAATGGATCATTTACATAGTCCGCTAACACCAATTTTATTGTATCATATTTTGTTTTTAATTTTTTTTTGTATTTCTTTAGATATTTATCTGCATTTAATCAGAATATCACAAGTCACAAAACTGACGCAATATGAATACAATTTATTGGTCATAATTTATTAGTCAACAATTAAAGCAACTCGAGGACAATAGTGGTTAGAAGTGTGAGTATGTTGGAAATGTGAAGATTAGAAATATCAATTAATCGATAGGTTAACTCATTAATTAATTTTCAATTAATTAATCAATACAATTTATTGGTTATTATTTATTAGTCAACAATCGAGGCAAATTGAGGACAATCGTGGTAAGAAATGTGAAATATTCCGTGCGTCAAAACTATCGCGACAAGACGATCGACCTTAGATAAGAATTTAATTAATTTAATTAAAAAATTTAAAAGCCGCCCAAATGCCCTTCAAAAAATAAGGTACTTGAACTTCAACCAGTGTTACCGGTGTCAAGGATTTAGTCGTGCATTAAATGCAAAGACGTTCATGAATGCAAATTGGCTCAAACGGAGCCTCAAAAAATATTATAATGCGTTAATTGCGATGTTTTTGGTCACCCAGTATTATATCGAGGATGCTCCCGATATCAAGATGTAAAAGTCAAATTTATTCCAGTCTTCCAACTTCGTCAAGCCCGGAGTATCATTTGCACTCGCAGCTAAAGGACCAGCAGATAATGCTGCAAATAATGTAAGTGGTAACAATGAGCTGCATCTTAAAATTTACCAGCAGCTTAATTCTTTATCGGAGAGAATCGATAAACAAAGTTCAAAAAATAACTTTGTTTTTCAGCGATAATCTTTCAAATGTCTCAAAACAACTTGTCACCCAGTCACATTGCCATGGAGAGGCTTTTTCGCATCCCGATCAACGTCAACCCCATTGTCACTCTACATCGATGTGACTATCTCCTTGAATTCATTGTTAAGCAAAAGCCCGACATCATGCTTCTCACTGAAACCCACTTCAATTCATGCCTCTGCATGACATTCAAGGATTTTGAATTCGTAAGAAGCGATAGGGTAAAGGGTGATGGGATGTGGCACCGGGATATTGGTTAGAAGACCCTTTCGCTTCCAAAATTGAACAGGCTGCATAATTCTCATATTCTTGCCGGTTACCTGAACGCCCAGCATACATCATGGCTGAACGCCAACAATAATCCAAAAGGTGTATTCCTGAAATCGTGGATAACAGAGTATTTGAATACAGCTGTAATCTATATGGGTCGATATATATATGGGTCAGAACTCCCAACATACCCTTGGAGTAATTCATATTTAGACCTTTGCATTGCTGATGCGCGACTTGAATTCAGCACTAATGTTTTTCAACGGAAACTGCAGGTGCTTCCTTATGATAGCGACCATAACGCAATCGTAACGGAAATCAATCATCAAAGGGATGATGTCTTCCTCATTTCAGTTCAACATGAAAATCATCGTTTGAATTGCAAAAAACAACAGATTGGGGAAAGTTTTAAAAGATGTTTAATCGGGATTACCAAGGCATTACTACTTTTCATGATGGCAACGCTTCGTCAACGGTTCCTTATGACAGAAATCTAACTAACAATGAAATAGATCTCTATTTGTTGAAGTTAGCGAAGCTGGCGTTGGAAACGATTGAGAAAGTAGAGCACAAGATTAAATATCGAAACAATATGGAAGAATATGAAACACCAACTATCTCAAGGTTAAAAAAATTGAAAAGCCTTCTTCTCACATGCGTCAACAATATTTATCGGCGATTTTTGAACAACAACCATCCCTCGTTGACTGTTGAAATTACACATGAAGAATGTCCTGAACTTAATCCATTCATACGTCAAGAGTGGGGTCAGCAATCAATGGGCGGAAAAACTGAAAGGTATTGGCCCACAGGACCCAGATGGCGTTTTCACGAAAGTGAATAGTTTATTCCGTAAGAGGTCTCGAGGTAAGGTATCGAATCTTGGAGTCACTGGTGATCAGATAAATCATCTCCAAAAGGCTGGTATCGAAATTGATAGTACGACTCCAGATTATATGTGATGGATTGCAGAAACGTGCTCTGATCGGAACACATTTTGAATTGGTTCATCTACTAAATCATGAGAGGGGAAATCAAATATTTTCAGAGGTCGTTGAAACAAAAGTTTCTGACTTCAAATCAAGACTGCACGGCGAACCAATTCTTCATTTCAATGAAACATTAACATCTGACCTCATACCGTGTTCGAATCTTATTGATTATTTAGTCAGCTATGAAGACTTGTGTTTCGTATTTGACAGGATAAACAAGAAATCATGTGGTATTCACGATATTCCGAATATAGTTCTCCGACAGTTGCCTGAGATTGGTATTAGAAGCTATTGCATATTGTTCAACATATTGCATATTGCATTTGTTTAAAGGTTTAACATCTAAAATGAGCATATAGTTGCAACAGCAGAAATAAATGGATACAGCAGACAAGTTATTGAAAACATGATCTAGAATCACGTATCACGTCACCGATATGTAAAAAAGGCTACATTGGACAGAGGACAGACAATAGGTCATGGTTTTTTTTAAATTTTTTTGCTTCTTGGCTTTCGGCAGTTTGGATCTTCTTTCGGTAGCACAGGGCGCACATCCTTTTTATAGGCTTGCCCTGCTGATTCTTAAGAATCTCCAAATGGTGGGACACGTTCCTTGGTTTATTTTTATCGTTGTCGGGCATAACATTTTCCGGGGACAACGATTCGGTGACGAAAAGTTTCAAATATTTTCTGATTTCTATTTATTATTGGTAGCTCTCTGATATACTTTGTGAGCATTTACGATGCTTGTTCCTAAAAGTAAATGTAGTGCCAATTCCCGATACTATTTGATACTTTTCCGTATCGTTATTTCATATGAGACCATCTGGTCGCTTCTATCGATTCCTATTTTTCCATTATTGCATGCCAGTACCGCCAAAGGATTCTGTTTCGGGGGACAGCCGCCATGAGTTGAATCGAAGTTTGACGCCATAACAGGTGAATGTTTTGTTGATAATATCCGAAAATCGCTAACATCCTTCCATTTTAGCACCAGAACTCCGTTGTCATCTTACCGTGCTATCATTTGACCTCTCTTCAATGGGTACGACATCACAAAACGTGGCATACATTTTTTGTTGTACCGGACAGTTCCAAAGACATGCGTCTTGAATTGTAAAAATGTGACTGTCAATTCGTAACTTGTGTAAAAGTTGTCAACAAATAAAGTGCATCCTTCATTTAATAATTTATCTGCAAGTTCAATGCAGAAATTTTCGGCTATGCCAACTTGCTTTCTTCTGCTGGTATCACGTCCAGAATACACCTTCGCAGACCACGTATATCCTTCGGTGGAGCACAGTTTGAAAACTTTTATACCATATTTATGAGATTGTGTTGGTATGAATTCCCTGAATATTAATCGTTCCCTCCAGGGAACCATTGTTTCATCCACTACAATGTCTTCATCTGGTGAAAAAACTTTTTGGTAATTGCCCGTTAGTAGGTTTAGTAGCGGAAAACCCTTCAGGAATATTGCTAACATTATAACAGTATAAGTTAAAATCCTTTGGATTGGATTGGATTTGATTAGAATTAGGGTATAATATATAAGACGTAGGAGAAACGTTCACTGTTGTGCTAACATTTTAAATATTTTTTTAAGTTTTTTTCTCCTTTATCAAATTGAAGCTTGAAATATGTTATAATTTTATTTTAATTAAAATTGTTTCCATTCTGTATCAAATGAGAACGTTTAGATTGTCATTAAATCAAATGATAACGAGAATTAAATTGAAGCCTTATTGGTGGTGAAAATAACAAACCTATAGAAAAAATATTGAATGAACAATTTTATAGAATTCTGCATTATTTTATTATGTTTATAGTATTTATATTATTTATAGTATTCTGGAGTTGTGGCTCCAATAGCATTTTCATTAGGAAACTTTCAAAAATTAATTGAGACAATCATTGACATAGAATGAGGAGCTCATTTTGTTAGTTCACTGATTTATGATTGGATTCTGATATAGACTTTTTTAAAGATTCAAAAAATCAGAAAAGGCTTTTATGGTTTCGAGAATGATAACAGATTTAAGTTTGTGAATACTCATTAATTATGAAATCAAACCTTAGAATATTTCCAATTCAAACAGGGAAAGAAATCATCAAATCATTTTAGTCGTATTTATTACTATTCGACTGCTAGAATAGTCGAATTTTTCACATTCCAAATGAAGTGAATTAACTTAAATTTAATTCAGCTCAGTTAGAGCAAATAAATTATTGCCTAAATTCACAATTGAATTTCGAAATTTTTAATTAACTTATTTGCAATTCATTAAGATTGGTTCATTCAGGATTCATGAGAAAAGAAAAGTGTATTATTACATGTGCTATATTAGTTTTCCAGTGCTCATCATTTAATGTGTACTAAATAGTTTCACAAAGTGATATTTATGGTAGAAGTTATTTATACTTTGCACCCCTAACAAGCTTCTCAAGTACTACATCATACGAACATAGCCGGCATTTACAAAAGTCAAACAAGTCATGTAAGTTAACACATTTCTTATAGCCAACCTTATATTACTTCACTCCCAAGCCAACCTAAGCTAAAACACGTTTCCCACAGCCAGCCTCATATTACTTCCCTCCCAAGCTAATCTAAGCTAAACACGTTTCCCATAGCCAGATTCATATTGATTCATATTACGAGTACCTTTCGTCGCTTCCCAGAAACGCATTCCTTTCCGAAACTCACGGATTGCAAAACGATATCGCGTTATATTTGATTTTGGTAAGTTTAGAATTACGTCTAGAGAATTTGCTGTCGTATTAAATATGTAAACTATAAAACGAACTACATTTTGTAATTATCTGTTCAGTTGCCCGAAGACCGCAATAAAGAATCGTCGACAAACTTGCGTTTCATTCTTTATTTTTTTTTTATTCTACGAAAGGATAGTTCCGCTAACTGGCGCCCGAGCAAAAGGATTGTAAGGTTTTTGTTGGAAGAAGTTCTTGTGAAATTGTGCGTTGTGTAGTAGTATTGGTGGAAGCATTTTGTAAAATTGTGCGTTGTGTGGTGGTACGGAATATACCATCTTTATACAATTAACAAAAAACTGTAACATATCAAGTGTTAACCAATTAATAGTAACCGGAATCGGTATCGCGATCGGAATTAATCTAAAAACATTTTCGGAGGAACAAGCCGTAATTAACTCCCAAAGACACCGGTTGAGGCTGACCGGAAATCCGATCAAATAAAAGAGAAACTAGTGGACCAATAATTAGAAACCAGTGGACCAGTGATTCGATCCCGTGCCGGAGTAGTGATATCCAAAGAAACCGTTAAGGGAGATCCACGGACGATCCAGACAGGACACTTGGACTATGGAAGCTGCAATTATTGTACTGTAAGCTAGCGTTTTAAAATTTAGCCTTTTATCAAAAATAAAATTGATTTTCTTTGTCTGATCACATTATTGTACCATTTTGGTGGTGATATATAAATTTTTTAAATTAAAAAATTGTGAACCAAAATCAAATTTTTAATTATAGAATAGTGTAACTAAAGTGTTGAATAAGTCTCAACGTGCGATTTATTTTTATTTACATTTGCAATCTGACATTTTCCTACCCCTAAAACCCTAACCTTAATATGGAAGCTATCCAAGAATCAATTCGGCAACTGACCGGGGCGGTCAATGCTCAGATTGAGCAAATCAGAAGGCTGGAAATGAGGCTAACAATGCTTGAACAAATTCCTCAGCAGCCTACGGCACAACCACAATCAGATCTTGCTGTTCCGAGGATGGAACAGGATCTTGACGGCATTAAAAAAACTCCCAGATTGTGTCAGGGATCTGCAGGTGTTTGATGGGAACCCTGTACAATATATTTCATGGGTCCACAGTGTTGAGACCATATTGGATGATTATAAAATAGTTCAAAACAAACCCATTTTTAGGGCAATTCTCCGCCATATTAGGCAAAAAATCAGGGGACCCGCAGACACTGCCCTCATCTCATATAATATTTTTGACGAAGTATGTGGACTAGTATAAAAAAATGTCTTTCGCTGCATTAGCTGCATCGCTGCGGATAAGCGAGATTTTCGAACTTTGGAACATCAGCTACATACAATGTTACAAAGAAGGAAGACTGTGGACGAGTATGACGCAGCAGTCAATCACCAACTATCGCTTTTAATAAATAAAATTAAGACAGAGCATTATTCTCAGGAAACAATTTCAGCCCTTACCGAAAACTATAGAAATAGAGCCCTTGAAGACTTTATTAGAGGCTTGAATGGAGACCTCAGCCGAATGCTTATGATACAAAAACCCCAAACTTTACCTGAAGCATACGTATCATGTCTCGAAATCCAAAATACCGATTATAGGAACTACTCTATACGCCAGAAAAATATTGGTAACACAATTTCATTGCCTATTAATCAAATTTATATTCCCAGAACCCGGTTTAATCAAAACTTTAGGCAATTAAATACAAACGAAATGAACCAAGTTTATATTATCAAACATGCTAAGCAAAATCAACTCCCTTCTAATAACCCACCACCGAGACCCAATCATCCTAAACCACCAATTCCGATGGACGTAGATCAGTGAATTCAATCTCGACAAGTTAATTACATAAACAGGCCTTCGGATTCTCGTCAAGACAAAAGGCCCAACGGCTCAGCGAATTATCCGCGTACATCACAACCAGTGTACAATTTGCAGGTCGAAGATAAATCAGAGGAACTCGATACTGACCAACACGGTGATTGCCAATATGATGAGGATGATCATGTAAATTTTACGATGGACGCCTCTCTAGCGTACCATACTTAGAATACAAGCTAAAAAATGGCGAAATCACCAAATTTTTGATTGATACAGGAGCCAATAAGAATTTCATATCCATTTAGCTAGGAAGAAACGCGAAACCAGTTAAACGTCCATTTACTAACCAATCAGCTGGGGGTGATATACCAATAACCAAGAAGGTTACAGGAAAATTTTTCTCGAGTGTTGGAATTGATTGTTCGTTAGATTTTTTTGTGCTACCAGGTCTCAAAGCCTTTGATGGCATAATTGGCGATGACACCTTGAAAGAATTATAGGCAGTCATTGACAGGAAGAATAATGTTCTATCAATAAAGCCAAATATCAATATCCCATTAAAAGCTAAATTTTCAAAGCAGGTGAATAATGTTCAGATGAAATCTGATCACCTCAATCCGGATACCAAGCGGAAACTGCAAGAAATTGTTAACAGATATTCCCAAGTTTTCGAACCAATTAGTGACAATGAAATAATTGATACAAATGTAAAAGCTGAAATCAAAACTTCTACTACCGAGCCGATCTACACAAAATCTTACCCCTACCCAGTAAATCTACGATCGGAAGTGGAGAGACAAATAGAGAAATATTTGTGCGATGGTATCATACGGCCTTCAAAAAGTCCTTACAATTCACCTATTTGGATAGCACCTAAAAAGGCGAACGCCGCCGGTGAAAAACAGTATAGACTGGTCATTGATTTCAAGCGTCTTAACTCTGTCACGATATCGGACACTTACCCAATACCCGATATAACAAACACCCTTGCTAGTCTCGTAGAATCAAAATTCTTTACAACCCTCGATCTCACGTCAGGTTTCCACCGAATTAAAATGAAAGCCTTGGACATACCTAAGACCGCATTTTCCACAGCGAATGGAAGATATGAATTCACAAGATTACCTTTCGGCTTGAAAAATGCACCAGCCATTTTTCAAAGAATGATCGATGACGTCCTTAAACCATATATCGGAAAAATTTGCTACGTCTACATAGACGATATAATTATCCTTGGTAAATCAGAGGAAAATCATTTAGAAAACCTGGAAACAATATTTAACAGGTTGAAGGAGGCTAACCTAAAAGTTAACTTGGAGAAATCAAAGTTCTTGAAAACTGAAGTCGAGTTCCTGGGTTATATAATTTGCCAGGAGGGTATCTTGCCGGATCCCCAGAAAGTAGCAGCAATAAACAAAATTAAACCTCCAGAGAACCTTAAGGATTTAAAGTCTTTCCTGGGTTTACCCTCATACTACAGGAAATTTGTGAAGGATTTCGCCAAAATCGCAAGACCTTTAACTAGCATGACGCGAGGTGAAAACGCTCAGATAAAGGCAAATCAATCAAGGAGGAAATTGATCAAACTTGGAAAAACAGAACTCGCAGTGTTTAATAACATCAAAAAATTGCTCACTTCCCCGGACATATTAATTTTTCCTGACTTTGAAAAATCCTTCATTCTAACTACCGATGCATCGAACCATGCTATTGGCGCGGTTCTATCGCAGGGCGAAGTCGGTAAGGATAAGCCTATTACCTATATCTCAAGATCACTCAATAAAACCGAAGAACACTATTCTACCTGCGAAAAGGAAATGCTGGCGATAATGTGGTCTTTGGATAAACTAAGAACCTACTTATGTGGTGCTAAAAAAATAAAAATTCTGACTGACCATCAACCTCTAACCTTTGCTTTGAGTAATAAAAACCATAATGCGAAACTAAAGCGCTGGAAAGCAAGGATTGAAGAGTTCAACTACGAATTAGTCTACAAGCCTGGTAAGGCTAATGTCGTTGCGGATGCGCTTTCTAGATTACCCTTAGAAGTAAACGCCTTAACAACTTCTAGCACTGATACAGCGCACAGTGCGGAGGAAGATTCCACTGACCTCATTCACCACAGCGAAGCCCCATTGAACGTTTTCAGAAACCAAATAGTCATTTCAAAGGGCAAGCAAGTGACTGCGCATGAGCAGCCCCATCCTAACTATCACAGATATTATGTAGGAGCAGCAGTAATTGATAAGCCCAATCTTATTGAGATATTTAAGAAACACCTTAACCCCAACGTAATTAATGGCATTAAAATTTCAAAAAACTGTATACAAATGCTCCAGGAAATATATAACGCGCACTGCTCAAACTTTAAAATTAGAATCACTCAAAGAATAATAGAAGACATTGCAAATGAGGAAAACAAATTCAGAATAATACAACAAGAGCATTCTCAACTCAAACTTTAAAATTCGCACTTCACAAATTTTAAAATTAGAATCACTCAAAGAATAATAGAAGACATTGCAAATGAGGAAAACAAATTCAGAATAATACAACAAGAGCATAGAAGAGCTCATAGGAACCGCGAGGAGAATAAAAAGCAAATCTTGGAAAAATATTACTTCCCTCAAATGGCCCAGCTTATCAGGAAATACACTGTGACTTGTGATGTCTGCAACACAAGCAAATACGACCGACGCCCGCATAAGCCCGAAATACAGAAGACACCAGTTCCAGAGTACCCTACTCAGATATTGCACATGGATATTAAGGAACTTAATGGTGAAAAATTCCTTACATGCATCGACAAATTTACCAAATTCCCGAAATTTTTTCATATAAAGAACAAATCAGCTTTGTATCTGCGCAGGAAAATCATGAAGGTTTTGCACTTTTTTCTGTCCCAAAAATTTTGGTAACCGATAATTAGGGCAGTTTCATCAGCCCTATTATTCAAAATTACATCGAGATGTTAGGCGTAGAACTATATCTTACTCCACCTCAGAAGAGTGAAGTTAATGGGCCCATCGGACGAGCACACTCAACTATAATAGAAATTATAAGAAGCCTTCGTAGGGAATACCCTGATCTTTCAATGAAGGAAATCGTTTATATTTCTGTCGATAGGTATAACAATAGTTACCACTCCACCATCCAAACGAAACCTGCGGACATATTCTTTGCCAGGGAACAAAGAATTAATTATCAGAATCTGATAAATTTCCGGGAAAAACTATGCGATAATCTTAAGCACGAAATCGCAAGGAAGCAAAGGATTCAGAATAATACTATAAATAAGAAAATAATGACACCTAAAGACTATAAACCAGGAGATATAGTTTATAAGGTCAACAAACAAATTAAATCCAAGAGTAAACCCTTATTTGAAAAGGAAGTAATTGCAAAAAATAATAAAGTAACTGTTACTATAATCTCAGGGAAAAAAATCCACAAATCACACTTGAAAAATATACCCTCTATTGCAGATTAACCTTATGCAATGCGCGAGCGTCTGTAGATGTCTACAAATACAATAGCCCAGTCGTAACCATACAATAAGGAGTTGGAAAAATTATCAATGGGAATTTTAAAATCATTCACAACATTAATTTGGGGAATTACGATAAAATCTTGACAAATATGAAGTCAGCTATCGACCATCACGTTAACCGTTCCAGTATCCTCAAGCCTCAGTTTCTCATCAGCTTTCCCAAGTGGAGGAAATGTTGAATCAATTACGAAACAGAACAGCAGTAAGGAGTAGGCGATCAATAAATTGGATAGGCTCAGCCTGGAAATGGATTGCAGGCAATCCAGATGCCACGGATTGGGACAACATCTTAAAGAGCCAAAATAACATCATTCACAATAACAATGAACAATATAAAATAACCCAGTATCTTTCGCAAGTTTCCACCGAACTCGTCAACAATTATAACAGGATTACGTTAGACATGGAATCATTTAATACCGAAAAATACGAACAAATGCTGTTCAACCAAATTTTAATTATTAAAGAAGTGCAAGAAATAGTCCGAGCCAGCCAACTTGCGAAGAGAGGCATAGTCAACACAAACTTATTAGATATCTCCGATATAAGCGAAATTCTTTCACAAGTAGAATCCCTTCCTTACCAGAATGAAATCCAGGCTATCGAATATGCTGCACCTCTATTGCTTATCAGAAATTCGACCCTTTTATACGTCATCCTTCTCCCCAAAACCGAAAACACTACCTTCAACCATCTACTTATTCGTCCAACCATAAAGGATAGTAAGATGATTCATTTCGATTTTCCTTACTTATTTGTTACACAAACCGAAAAATTTGCCATAAAGCAGTCGTGCTCTGAAATTCAGGAAATCATTACGTGTCGCAGGGATCAACTGAAAAGACTCTCTCCCGATAATTGCCTAGCTAACCTTTTAGATGGCACTAGCGCAAAATGTAGTTACCAATATCATGACAGGCCAATAGTAGAACTTATCGGTGAAAATATAATATACGTAACAAACTTCAATGGGAAGCTCCATTACAGCAACACCACCAGGGTACTTAACGGAACCTTCGTAATCAAGTTCCATAATGACACAATCCTAATCGACGACGTCGAATACAGGAGTTACGAAATGAAATCATTTCACATTCTACCCCCGATTTTGTGGAGTGACTTAACAGAAAAGGATATGAAACTAGATCTTGAATACCTACACAAGTTTCATCAAGATAACGTGAAGAAACTGGAAAATTTTTCAGTCAGTAATACAATCTCCGCCAACCTCTGACTTGGTCATAATTACTCTTGTAATCGCCATAGCACTTTTCCTTCTCAGTATGCTCCGACAAAAAGGACCCACTTTAGAGCCTAGAATCAGAACAAATTACACGTACCCAGAGTCTGTTACTCTACACTTTTAATCTGTAGGGACACAGATTTTTAAGGGGGGAGGAGTTAACACATTTCCTAAAGCCAACCTTATATTACTTCACTCCCAAGCCAACCTAAGCTAAAACACGTTTCCCACAGCCAGCCTCATATTACTTCCCTCCCAAGCTAATCTAAGCTAAACACGTTTCCCATAGCCAGATTCATATTGATTCATATTACGAGTACCTTTGGTCGCTTCCCAGAAAAGCATTCCTTTCCTAAACTCGCGGATTGCAAAACGATATCGCGTTATATTTGATTTTGGTAAGTTTAGAATTACGTCTAGAGAATTTGCTGTCGTATTAAATATGTAAACTATAAAACGAACTACATTTTGTAATTATCTGTTCAGTTGCCCGAAGACCGCAATAAAGAATCGTCGAAAAACTTGCGTTTCATTCTTTATTTTTTTTTATTCTACGAAAGAATAGTTCCGCTAACTTGTATACATCAAACAACAAGTAAAATAAATATCTGCTGGAGATCGTCTTATGCTTTTGGAATTCAATTAACTGAAATCTCGACGAAGGTGAAGCTTGCTTGCATTTGGAGATAGCAGGCTTCAGCAAAATTTCTCCGTGTTACCGTACGTAATTGAATCCGAACTACGGAAACAAAACAACACGACAAAGCGTTATGATTGGTGGAATCGACAAAATTTCAGAAACGGAAAATTTGTATGAACACGCAATTTATTGCTGTTCAAGCCGTCAATGAATACGTATGTATATCGAAAAATATATCACTTGATTCAACGATTAATAATGATTTGGGAAAGCTCAATCAGCAGTGAGACATTGGACGCGGATTTTTTGTGTTTTTGATTCCGTGAATATAGGATACCTATTTTTGATATCCTGTTACATACAAATTCGATATGCCTCTGGCACATCTAGGTATGTTTAATTAAATGAATATGTACGTTTGATGTGATTTCAACTAATTTAATTACTCATTAAAATAAATCAGTTTCTATGTTTTAAATAGGAAATCGCCCTAAGAGATTGAAATTCCATTTTTGCGAATTGTTTATATCTATGAACTTGCTTGATTTGGAGAAATGAAAGGAAATCAATTTACGCAACAACTGGAGTCACATATAACTGAAAACGAAAACTTGATGAATTACTGTACGAATAGTATGTTGGATTGCATATATTAACCCTTTGCACCCGACTTTTTTTCATTTATATCAGCAACTCCAAGCAATCTGTGTGAATAGATAATATTTACATATAAAAAGGACATGCGCATTCAAAGAAAAGTCATCGTTGCATGTTATTATTTTTACAATTCATTATGGGCTGCAAATGTTTTATTAAATGTGTTTGCAAATGTTATAAAATTATTACATTTTTTAATGGTCCAAGGTATGATACCTCTCCAAGCAATCGCCAATATGTACCCGTGGCTTTTTTATGAAAGTACAAAATAATGGGTCTTCTGCCCGCAATTTTTCTATTTGACCACAGCTCACAATTTTCCTTGGTTCCATAAGATATGATGTGCAGGTAGTTGTTTAAGCTGCCCACCGTATTTGGCGTGTAAATTAATTCGCGGGATGTGGTGTTTTGTCGAAAATTTCCAATCAATTGATCCACCAACAATTTTACAAATTTCAAATGTGGCTTTGTTTTTTCATTATTTTTTTTTTAGCGGAAGTGTACAATATTTTCAACAGTGATTTTCTAAAAAACAAGAAAAAAAAAATGGTGCAGCATATTGGTCGGCCCGATCTATTCCACGCAAATTTTTTTTTGTATCATAAATATCAACTTTAGCTTGTTATATGTTGACTAATCACACACTGTATACTCTCTCAACCGATAGCACTATTTCATTATAGGTACTTAACAAAGTTGCGGTTCCTTTTGTCCTTCCATACGGGGGATATGATATGGTATGGTATACATGTGTATACTTGTCGGTATACATGTGATACCCTTCAGTATTCGGAAAATTTTCCATTATTTTTCTATACAAGTCTAAGTTAATTAACTGCCGTAATAAGGCAAAACCGAATAAACATAACCGGTACTTGAGAGGGCCAGAACGTAATTTCAAATTCACCATTAAGCGGGCTTAACTGGGTTATATGACATAAAACATACTTTTTCCCTTCAATTTTAAAATGGATTCATCAACGCAACTCGACTGATACTATACATTATCAGGTATAGATACTATAAGGTATAGTATCTATACCTTATCTTATCAATGTGGGAGAAATTTTGAGTCGATTTATTTTAAAAAGTGATTAGCCCTTTGAATGCGGATCCTTATACAGGTATTTTCGCCAACTGATGCCAACTTTAATGTAAATGAATATTTGTTGAAGAATTGAGTGTTAATGGCGAATTTGGTACAGCAATATTCCTGGAGATTAGAAACCGGCATGGTTCCCATATTCAAGATCACTCCAATCAAGGCCAAAAATTCTTTCCGATTAACACTTCTCCATGTATTCCAGACTGATCTCTTTGGCAATTGCGTTCCTAGCTATTTCAAATTTGAATATGAATTTGTCTCTTTAATTATGGTATCAATCAATGTATCCGTAAAGTTTAATTGAAAAATATCGTCTGGTTGTTTTATATCCATAGGAGGTGTAATATTATCCACTTCTGAAACGTAAAATACCATGGCCAAACTTTCGCGACCCTAAGTAGGCTCGCTCGTCGCGAAAATTTATTTGGGTCTTCGCGATTTTACATGTCTGCGCGCGGAGAGTGTCCAATAAAATGGGCGACATCTTCGGGTTTTTCGTATGACACTTGCGCAAAAATTGATGCGGATGTCGCGAAAGGGAGTGTGTGCTAATTGATTAACCTTGAAATTTATGATTTCATTCGTTATAACACATTTGTTACTGAATACAGAGGTTAGTAAATAAGTCTGTTAATATCCCATATCTAATTATCTTTTGTTACTAAAAAGACAAAGAGCAAATAGCCTAGGTTGGTTTTTTTCTCTTCACACTTTTGAGTGAGAAAGCGCTCCTTTTTTAATGGTCTTTTGTGTAAACAGTTACTAAGCATTTCGAAGCATGTTTGCTTCGGGACAGGCAACTTTTTCCTTTCATTATGTATAAACATGTGTTCATATTAAGCGACTGTGGAAATATTACTAAGTCGTCTTTTTGACCCAACATTTCAACAGCGCCACTTACCCTGTGTTTGACAACTATACCCGTCATCGTCGCGACACACACTGATGCGCACTTTGCCAAAGGTCGCCACGCTTAACTGGTTAATACTTGATTTTTATTAATTTTATAACGAAATAATGTTACAACACAATTTTCGCGACAAACTATTGGAGCGGCAGGCATAAAAGCGAACAACGATAAAATCGAAAAGATAGCTCATGTGCAAATTCTTAAAAACTCAAAGGCAATCAAGTCCTTCTTGGGTTTAACTGGGTACTATAGAAAGTTTATAAAGGAGTATGCTAAAGTGGCGCAGTCAATAATAAGATACTTCAAGAAGGACTAGAAAGTAAATCTGAACGACAGCGAATATGTCGGAGCCTTCGAAAAGATAAAAAACTTCTTGATATCGGCACCTATTCTAAGAGATCCTGATTTTGCACGAAGATTCAAAGTTACTACAGATGTTAAGAATTTCGCAATCGGAGCGGTTTTAAGTCAAAATCGACACCCAGTTTGCTATATTAGCAGGACATCAAACGATCATGAGAAAAGATACTCTGTAATTGACAAAGAGATTCTAGCACTAGATTGGGCAGTTAATGATCTAAGATCATTTCTGCATGGAAGATAATTTGATTTAAGAACTGATCATCAGCCTATTAAATGGCTTTATCAGAAATTCAAAGCAAAAGAGATTACCCCAAGATTGCAAAGGTGGATCATAAAATTAGGAAAGTATGATATAAAACCGGATTACATTAAAGGCAAAGATAATACCTAACAGACTTTTTATCAAGATTGCGTGAAACAGGAAACATAAAAAAATCAGATATTTCATCAGACATGAAATTTAATTTACAATTCCATCAAGAAAACAAACAAATATAGAAGTTTTTCTGGAAAACTTAAAGAAAGCACCACTGGTAATACAGCACATTCACAAATTGAAAATTTCAATGATTCAATGACTATTCTACTATTTGAATACATTAAAAACTGAAAAAAATCATAAAGGGTTAAGCCGTATAAGTATGACGAGTCGGCCCCCTAAAACGGAACCTACATCGAAACCTATATTTTAATATCTACTTGATACGAGCGTCAGCAGATAAGGCCTCCGTGCGGGTATCGGCGCTAAACCGCATTATGGCCAACACGCAGGGGTCAACCTCGAGCAAAAGACGTCTACTACAATGGAGTCAGTGCTCTTGTATGGCTCCGAGGTTTGGGCTGACGCTCTTAGTAAAGAGACGTATCGAAGGCGTCTGGCACAGGTGCAGAGGCAAGGAGCTGCTGCATACCGCACTGTCTCTGAACCTGCAGTGCTGGTAATCTCGAGGGTGGTTCCAATTAAGTTACTTGCAGACGAACGGAAACGTGTATACTCACGTAGGGGGGAGATGGCGAGAGAAACCGTCAGCCGAGAGGAACGGAGAAGAACCCTTATCTTATGGCAGCAAACATGGAAAAACGAAACGCGAGGCGGGTGGACCGCACGGCTGATAAGTGACTTGGGGCCGTGGTTCTACAGAATGTATGGTGAGACTGATTATTATCTGACGCAACTACTCAGTGGTCACGGGTATTTTCAGTCCAACCACCACACCATCCCCAACTTGCGTGTTCTACCCGGGGATGACGGATGACGCCTGCCATACGTTCTTTACGTGTAATAGATTCACAAGACTCCGTTCGCATCTCTCGGAGAAAATTGGCGTAATTTCCCCAGAAAATGTAACGGGAAAAATGATGAAATCAAAGGACAATTGGAACTGTGTGTCGCATTACGTACGGACAGTACTTATTATAAAGAAGGGCATGATGGATCGCTTGGCGAGGGAGGGGAGATCTCTGTAACGCAATATTATAGTAACTAATCGCAATTCCTTCCTATCCATCCGTGGAGAAAGAGAGATTTCCCTTAGCCTGAAGGCACCGCTAAGCGATGATAAATGAGGCCTAGTCCGAAGTAATGTGACAAACAGTTCCAGGCTAGGTTCTCGGTGTGACAGGGGAGGTGTTTAGTCGGTAGTCCGGTAGCGGGGGAGTCCGACACTCAGGGCGTAAATAGCCTTCACCTCCCAAAAAAAAAAAACTATTTACTTGATGTACAAATGTGATTTATGTACATTTCGCGTCCGGCTTCCGCTTTGACCTTGAGATATAGGAAAAACTAACCGTACACATAAGAATTATTCAAAAAAATTATATCTCAAAAACTAATCAAGCTTGAGAAGTGAAACTAACGCGAGGCTTTAGTACAGTAACTGTATAGTGAATGTTATATATTTTTTTAGAATAACTTTTCATATAAAAAAATATATTAAAAAGGAAATAAATAATTTTTTTTATGTTGTCAGTAACTTACAATCACGAAATAATGAAAATAAAATATGTTATGCTCCCTTATGTGCACTTTCACGCATGAAAATTGCATGAGACAAAAATTTGTGCAACACTTCGAAATGAAATAAAATGTGATTCGCTTGTATAGGGTATAGGGGAAATACGGACAAAATGACACACAGGGCTTTTTAAAAATTGGCGGGCTATGGCGCTGCTGTTGACATTGCAACACGTGAAGTTGGTAGCATCTGCAATCATGTGAAGTTAAAAATAAAAGTTTTTTATAGACAGTGATTTCTCGCTTGTTATGGTGAGTTTTACTTTGTTTTTTTCGCTTATGTTTATCGACATCGATATAATGGTGCATTGCGTTGTAATACAAGTTATTTTTATAATGAGTTTTTACTTTTCGTAGAAATCATGAACTAATTATTGTTTCGATATATTTTCGTACAAAACGACATACCAACACTCTGGGCAAAATGACATTTGTATGTCATTTTGTCCATATGTATTTTTTAAGTAGTTACACCTTAATCTTTTTGTATTCTTATTCAGATATCATGCCACGCAACTATAAAAGAAAAAGTGATCACCAATGTTGGAGTCAAGAGTCTATGCAGAAAGCTATTAAAGCAGTCAAGGAAAATAGAATGGGATGGTTGCTAGCTTCGAAGACTTTTGGTGTCCCTCAGGCTACACTGAGGAGACATGCACTAAACACCAATAAAATTTTAGCGCCTATCGCTAAGGCTTAGGCAGATTTAAACTGATGTTTCCTGCAGAGATTGAGAGGCAGCTAGTTCATCATTTAAAATTTTTGGAAACTCGACTATTCGGATTAACTCGAAGATCAGTTCAAGAGTTGGCCTTTGAATTAGCAGAGAAGAATGGGTTTGCTCACAACTTTAACATAGAAAAGAAGCGTGCTGGGCAAGAATGGCTAGATAGCTTTCTAAGCAGGAATAAAGACATTTCATTACGTACACCTGAGCCTACTTCTGCAGGCAGAGCACAAGCACTCAATAAACCACAAGTAACCAAGTTTTTCCAGTTATATCAAGAAATTTTGAGCGCTCAAAACTTGAGCCCACATCGCATATATAACGTCGACGAAACGGGCTTATCCACCGTTCAGAAACCTCAAAAAATTTTAGCCACTAAAGGTAGAAAGCAAATTCTCACCAGCGGCGAAAGAGGATCAAATATTACTGCTGTGTGTTGCACAAGTGCCACTGGTTTATACATTCCTCCATGCATGATATTTCCTCGTAAGAACATGAAAAATGAACTTGTTGATGAAGCACCTACTGGGACACTTGGACTAGCACAAGAATCAGGATGGATGACTACTGAAGTATTTTTGAAATGGTTAAAACATTGCCAAGTACATGCCAAATGTAGTAAAGGGGATCCAGTTCTACTCATTTGTGATGGACATGCATGTCACAAAGGCATTGAACCATTGACTTTTGCCAAAGAGAATGGCATACATATGCTGTGTCTGCCTCCTCACTGCACTCACCATATGCAGCCACTGGACGTGAGTATCTACGGACCTTTAAAAACCTTTTTCCACTAGGAAGTTTCTAAGTGGTTAAAAAATCACCCAAGTCGTGTAGTGACTCATTTACAAATGGGATATTTATTTAACTTAGCATATGGAAAGATGGCTACAGTTTCAAATGCATGTAATGGCTTCAGAAGTACGGGTCTTTGGCCGGTCAATCCAGATATTTTTCCAGACTACATGTTTAAACCTGCAGAAACAACTAATATTCCGTTAAGCAACATAAATGTTGAAAAATCTGTGGCAAACGCGAATGATATCAGGCCTCGTTCATCAAAGGAACACATCACAACCACTGATTTAACTAGTGTTTCATTGAATACTGGAGATACTTTGGCAACAAAGTCAGCTGCTTCAGCAACAACAAATAACAATGAAAGGAATAGTCTTATAAATGCAGGCCAATCTTTTGAAGAAGATGTAATCTGTTCCACTTCCTGTAATGATGTGACACTTGGCTCTGCTGAAAAAGATGTGACAACTGCTGATTCAACTAGCTTATTACTGATCCAAGAAAACCGTAACAAACTCGTGGATGATAACCTTACTTTTGGAAGAGATGTCACTAAAACAATGATATACCAATAACCAAGAAGGTTACAGGAAAATTTTTCTCGAGTGTTGGAATTGATTGTTCGTTAGATTTTTTTGTGCTACCAGGTCTCAAAGCCTTTGATGGCATAATTGGCGATGACACCTTGAAAGAATTATAGGCAGTCATTGACAGGAAGAATAATGTTCTATCAATAAAGCCAAATATCAATATCCCATTAAAAGCTAAATTTTCAAAGCAGGTGAATAATGTTCAGATGAAATCTGATCACCTCAATCCGGATACCAAGCGGAAACTGCAAGAAATTGTTAACAGATATTCCCAAGTTTTCGAACCAATTAGTGACAATGAAATAATTGATACAAATGTAAAAGCTGAAATCAAAACTTCTACTACCGAGCCGATCTACACAAAATCTTACCCCTACCCAGTAAATCTACGATCGGAAGTGGAGAGACAAATAGAGAAATATTTGTGCGATGGTATCATACGGCCTTCAAAAAGTCCTTACAATTCACCTATTTGGATAGCACCTAAAAAGGCGAACGCCGCCGGTGAAAAACAGTATAGACTGGTCATTGATTTCAAGTGTCTTAACTCTGTCACGATATCGGACACTTACCCAATACCCGATATAACAAACACCCTTGCTAGTCTCGTAGAATCTAAATTCTTTACAACCCTCGATCTCACGTCAGGTTTCCACCAAATTAAAATGAAAGCCTCGGACATACCTAAGACCGCATTTTCCACAGCGAATGGAAGATATGAATTCACAAGATTACCTTTCGGCTTGAAAAATGCACCAGCCATTTTTCAAAGAATGATCGATGACGTCCTTAAACCATATATCGGAAAAATTTGCTACGTCTACATAGACGATATAATTATCCTTGGTAAATCAGAGGAAAATCATTTGGAAAACCTGGAAACAATATTTAACAGGTTGAAGGAGGCTAACCTAAAAGTTAACTTGGAGAAATCAAAGTTCTTGAAAACTGAAGTCGAGTTCCTGGGTTATATAATTTGCCAGGAGGGTATCTTGCCGGATCCCCAGAAAGTAGCAGCAATAAACAAAATTAAACCTCAAGAGAACCTAAAGGATTTAAAGTCTTTCCTGGGTTTACCCTCATACTACAGGAAACTTGTGAAGGATTTCGCCAAAATCGCAAGACCTTTAACTAGCATGACGCGAGGTGAAAACGCTCAGATAAAGGCAAATCAATCAAGGAGGAAATTGATCAAACTTGGAAAAACAGAACTCGCAGTGTTTAATAACATCAAAAAATTGCTCATTTCCCCGGACATATTATTTTTTCCTGACTTTGAAAAATCCTTCATTCTAACTACCGATGCATCGAACCATGCTATTGGCGCGGTTCTATCGCAGGGCGAAGTCGGTAAGGATAAACCTATTACCTATATCTCAAGATCACTCAATAAAACCGAAGAACACTATTCTACCTGCGAAAAGGAAATGCTGGCGATAATGTGGTCTTTGGATAAACTAAGAACCTACTTATGTGGTGCTAAAAAAATTAAAATTCTGACTGACCATCAACCTCTAACCTTTGCTTTGAGTAATAAAAACCATAATGCGAAACTAAAGCGCTGGAAAGCAAGGATTGAGGAGTTCAACTACGAATTAGTCTACAAGCCTGGTAAGGCTAATGTCGTTGCGGATGCACTTTCTAGATTACCCTTAGAAGTAAACGCCTTAACAACTTCTAGCACTGATACAGCGCACAGTGCGGAGGAAGATTCCACTGACCTCATTCACCACAGCGAAGCCCCATTGAACGTTTTCAGAAACCAAATAGTCATTTCAAAGGGCAAGCAAGTGACTGTGCATGAGCAGCCCCATCCTAACTATCACAGATATTATGTAGGAGCAGCAGTAATTGATAAACCCAATCTTATTGAGATATTAAAGAAGCACCTTAACCCCAACGTAATTAATGGCATTAAAATTTCAAAAAACTGTATACAAATGCTCCAGGAAATATATAACGCGCACTTCTCAAACTTTAAAATTAGAATCACTCAAAGAATAATAGAAGACATTGCAAATGAGGAAAACAAATTCAGAATAATACAACAAGAGCATTCTCAACTCAAACTTTAAAATTCGCACTTCTCAAATTTTAAAATTAGAATCACTCAAAGAATAATAGAAGACATTGCAAATGAGGAAAACAAATTCAGAATAATACAACAAGAGCATAGAAGAGCTCATAGGAACCGCGAGGAGAATAAAAAGCAAATCTTGGAAAAATATTATTTCCCTCAAATGGCCCAGCTTATCAGGAAATACACTGTGACTTGTGATGTCTGCAACACAAGCAAATACGACCGACGCCCGCATAAGCCCGAAATACAGAAGACACCAGTTCCAGAGTACCCTACTCAGATATTGCACATGGATATTAAGGAACTTAATGGTGAAAAATTCCTTGCATGCATCGACAAATTTACCAAATTCCCGAAATTTTTTCATAAAAAGAACAAATCAGCTTTGTATCTGCGCAGGAAAATCATGAAGGTTTTGCACTTTTTTTCTGTCCCAAAAATTTTGGTAACCGATAATGAGGGCAGTTTCATCAGCCCTATTATTCAAAATTACATCGAGATGTTAGGCGTAGAACTATATCTTACTCCACCTCAGAAGAGTGAAGTTAATGGGCCCATCGGACGAGCACACTCAACTATAATTGAAATTATAAGAAGCCTTCGTAGGGAATACCCTGATCTTTCAATGAAGGAAATCGTTTATATTTCTGTCGATAGGTATAACAATAGTTACCACTCCACCATCCAAACGAAACCTGCGGACATATTCTTTGCCAGAGAACAAAGAATTGATTACCAGAATCTGATAAATTTCCGGGAAAAACTATGCGAAAATCTTAAGCACGAAATCGCAAGGAAGCAAAGGATTCAGAATAATACTATAAATAAGAAAATAATGACACCTAAAGACTATAAACCAGGAGATATAGTTTATAAGGTCAACAAACAAATTAAATCCAAGAGTAAACCCTTATTTGAAAAGGAAGTAATTGCAAAAAATAATAAAGTAACTGTTACTATAATCTCAGGGAAAAAAATCCACAAATCACACTTGAAAAATATACCCTCTATTGCGGATTAACCTTATGCAATGCGCGAGCGTCTGTAGATGTCTACAAATACAATAGCCCAGTCGTAACCATACAATAAGGAGTTGGAAAAATTATCAATGGGAATTTTAAAATCATTCACAACATTAATTTGGGGAATTACGATAAAATCTTGACAAATATGAAGTCAGCTATCGACCATCACGTTAACCGTTCCAGTATCCTCAAGCCTCAGTTTCTCATCAGCTTTCCCAAGTGGAGGAAATGTTGAATCAATTACGAAACAGAACAGCAGTAAGGAGTAGGCGATCAATAAATTGGATAGGCTCAGCCTGGAAATGGATTGCAGGCAATCCAGATGCCACGGGTTGGGACAACATCTTAAAGAGCCAAAATAACATCATTCACAATAACAATGAACAATATAAAATAAACCAGTATCTTTTGCAAGTTTCCACCGAACTCGTCAACAATTATAACAGGATTACGTTAGACATGGAATCATTTAATACCGAAAAATACGAACAAATGCTGTTCAACCATATTTTAATTATTAAAGAAGTGCAAGAAATAGTCCGAGCCAGCCAACTCGCGAAGAGAGGCATAGTCAACACAAACTTATTAGATATCTCCGATATAAGCGAAATTCTTTCACAAGTAGAATCCCTTCCTTACCAGAATGAAATCCAGGCTATCGAATATGCTGGACCTCTATTGCTTATCAGAAATTCGACCCTTTTATACGTCATCCTTCTCCCCAAAACCGAAAACACTACCTTCAACCATCTACTTATTCGTCCAACCATAAAGGATAGTAAGATGATTCATTTCGATTTTCCTTACTTATTTGTTACACAAACCGAAAAATTTGCCATAAAGCAGTCGTGCTCTGAAATTCAGGAAATCATTACGTGTCGCAGGGATCAACTGAAAAGACTCTCTCCCGATAATTGCCTAGCTAACCTTTTAGATGGCACTAGCGCAAAATGTAGTTACCAATATCATGACAGGCCAATGGTAGAATTTATCGGTGAAAATATAATATACGTAACAAACTTCAATGGGAAGCTCCATTACAGCAACACCACCAGGGTACTTAACGGAACCTTCGTAATCAAGTTCCATAATGACACAATCCTAATCGACGACGTCGAATACAGGAGTTACGAAATGAAATCATTTCACATTCTACCCCCGATTTTGTGGAGTGACTTAACAGAAAAGGATATGAAACTAGATCTTGAATACCTACACAAGTTTCATCAAGATAACGTGAAGAAACTGTAAAATTTTTCAGTCAGTAATACAATCTCCGCCACCTCTGACTTGGTCATAATTAGTCTTGTAATCGCCATAGCACTTTTCCTTCTCCGTATGCTCCGACAAAAAGGACCCACTTTAGAGCCTAGAATCAGAACAAATTACACGTACCCAGAGTCTGTTACTCTACACTTTTAATCTGTAGGGACACAGATTTTTAAGGGGGGAGGAGTTAACACATTTCCTAAAGCCAACCTTATATTACTTCACTCCCAAGCCAACCTAAGCTAAAACACGTTTCCCACAGCCAGCCTCATATTACTTCCCTCCCAAGCTAATCTAAGCTAAACACGTTTCCCATAGCCAGATTCATATTGATTCATATTACGAGTACCTTTGTTCGCTTCCCAGAAAAGCATTCCTTTCCTAAACTCGCGGATTGCAAAACGATATCGCGTTATATTTGATTTTGGTAAGTTTAGAATTACGTCTAGAGAATTTGCTGTCGTATTAAATATGTAAACTATAAAACGAACTACATTTTGTAATTATCTGTTCAGTTGCCCGAAGACCGCAATAAAGAATCGTCGAAAAACTTGCGTTTCATTCTTTATTTTTTTTTTATTCTACGAAAGGATAGTTCCGCTAACTTGTATACATCAAACAACAAGTAAAATAAATATCTGCTGGAGATCGTCTTATGCTTTTGGAATTCAATTAACTGAAATCTCGACGAAGGTGAAGCTTGCTTGCATTTGGAGATAGCAGGCTTCAGCAAAATTTCTCCGTGTTACCGTACGTAATTGAATCCGAACTACGGAAACAAAACAACACGACAAAGCGTTATGATTGGTGGAATCGACAAAATTTCAGAAACGGAAAATTTGTATGAACACGCAATTTATTGCTGTTCAAGCCGTCAATGAATACGTATGTATATCGAAAAATATATCACTTGATTCAATGATTAATAATGATTTGGGAAAGCTCAATCAGCAGTGAGACATTGGACGCGGATTTTTTGTGTTTTTGATTCCGTGAATATAGGATACCTATTTTTGATATCCTGTTACATACAAATTCGATATGCCTCTGGCACATCTAGGTATGTTTAATTAAATGAATATGTACGTTTGATGTGATTTCAACTAATTTAATTACTCATTAAAATAAATCAGTTTCTATGTTTTAAATAGGAAATCGCCCTAAGAGATTGAAATTTCATTTTTGCGAATTGTTTATATCTATGAACTTGCTTGATTTGGAGAAATGAAAGGAAATCAATTTACGCAACAACTGGAGTCACATATAACTGAAAACGAAAACTTGATGAATTACTGTACGAATAGTATGTTGGATTGCATATATTAACCCTTTGCACCCGACTTTTTTTCATTTATATCAGCAACTCCAAGCAATCTGTGTGAATAGATAATATTTACATATAAAAAGGACATGCGCATTCAAAGAAAAGTCATCGTTGCATGTTATTATTTTTACAATTCATTATGGGCTGCAAATGTTTTATTAAATGTGTTTGCAAATGTTATAAAATTATTACATTTTTTAATGGTCCAAGGTATGATACCTCTCCAAGCAATCGCCAATATGTACCCGTGGCTTTTTTATGAAAGTACAAAATAATGGGTCTTCTGCCCGCAATTTTTCTATTTGATCACAGCTCACAATTTTCCTTGGTTCCATAAGATATGATGTGCAGGTAGTTGTTTAGGCTGCCCACCGTATTTGGCGTGTAAATTAATTCGCGGGATGTGGTGTTTTGTCGAAAATTTCCAATCAATTGATCCACCAACAATTTTACAAATTTCAAATGTGGCTTTGTTTTTTCATTATTTTTTTTTAGCGGAAGTGTACAATATTTTCAACAGTGATTTTCTAAAAAACAAGAAAAAAAAATGGTGCAGCATATTGGTCGGCCCGATCTATTCCACGCAAATTTTTTTTTGTATCATAAATATCAACTTTAGCTTGTTATATGTTGACTAATCACACACTGTATACTCTCTCAACCGATAGCACTATTTCATTATAGGTACTTAACAAAGTTGCGGTTCCTTTTGTCCTTCCATACGGGGGATATGATATGGTATGGTATACATGTGTATACTTGTCGGTATACATGTGATACCCTTCAGTATTCGGAAAATTTTCCATTATTTTTCTATACAAGTCTAAGTTAATTAACTGCCGTAATAAGGCAAAACCGAATAAACATAACCGGTACTTGAGAGGGCCAGAACGTAATTTCAAATTCACCATTAAGCGGGCTTAACTGGGTTATATGACATAAAACATACTTTTTCCCTTCAATTTTAAAATGGATTCATCAACGCAACTCGACTGATACTATACATTATCAGGTATAGATACTATACCTTATACCTTATCTTATCAATGTGGGAGAAATTTTGAGTCGATTTATTTTAAAAAGTGATTAGCCCTTTGAATGCGGATCCTTATACAGGTATTTTTGCCAACTGATGCCAACTTTAATGTAAATGAATTGAATTGTTGAAGAATTGAGTGTTAATAGCGAATTTGGTACAGCAATATTCCTGGAGATTAGAAACCGGCATGGTTCCCATATTCAAGATCACTCCAATCAAGGCCAAAAATTCTTTCCGATTAACACTTCTCCATGTATTCCAGACTGATCTCTTTGGCAATTGCGTTCCTAGCTATTTCAAATTTGAATATGCATTTGTCTCTTTAATTATGGTATCAATCAATGTATCCGTAAAGTTTAATTGAAAAATATCGTCTGGTTGTTTTATATCCATAGGAGGTGTAATATTATCAACTTCTGAAACGTAAAATACCATGGCCAAACTTTCGCGACCCTAAGTAGGCTCGCTCGTCGCGAAAATTTATTTGGGTCTTCGCGATTTTACATGGCTGCGCGTGGAGAGTGTCCAATAAAATGGGCGACATCTTCGGGTTTTTCGTATGACACTTGCGCAAAAATTGATGCGGATGTCGCGAAAGGGAGTGTGTGCTAATTGATTAACCTTGAAATTTATGATTTCATTCGTTATAACACATTTGTTACTGAATACAGAGGTTAGTAAATAAGTCTGTTAATATCCCATATCTAATTATCTTTTGTTACTAAAAAGACAAAGAGCAAATAGCCTAGGTTGGTTTTTTTCTCTTCACACTTTTGAGTGAGAAAGCGCTCCTTTTTTAATGGTCTTTTGTGTAAACAGTTACTAAGCATTTCGAAGCATGTTTGCTTCGGGACAGGCAACTTTTTCCTTTTATTATGTATAAACATGTGTTCATATTAAGCGACTGTGGAAATATTACTAAGTCGTCTTTTTGACCCAACATTTCAACAGCGCCACTTACCCTGTGTTTGACAACTATACCCGTCATCGTCGCGACACACACTGATGCGCACTTTGTCAAAGGTCGCCACGCTTAACTGGTTAATACTTGATTTTTATTAATTTTATAACGAAATAATGTTACAACACAATTTTCGCGACAAACTATTGGAGCGGCAGGCATAAAAGCGAACAACGATAAAATCGAAAAGATAGCTCATGTGCAAATTCTTAAAAACTCAAAGGCAATCAAGTCCTTCTTGGGTTTAACTGGGTACTATAGAAAGTTTATAAAGGAGTATGCTAAAGTGGCGCAGTCAATGATAAGATACTTCAAGAAGGATTAGAAAGTAAATCTGAACGACAGCGAATATGTCGGAGCCTTCGAAAAGATAAAAAACTTCTTGATATCGGCACCTATTCTAAGAGATCCTGATTTTGCACGAAGATTCAAAGTTACTACAGATGTTAAGAATTTCGCAATCGGAGCGGTTTTAAGTCAAAATCGACACCCAGTTTGCTATATTAGCAGGACATCAAACGATCATGAGAAAAGATACTCTGTAATTGAAAAAGAGATTCTAGCACTAGATTGGGCAGTTAATGATCTAAGATCATTTCTGCATGGAAGATAATTTGATTTAAGAACTGATCATCAGCCTATTAAATGGCTTTATCAGAAATTCAAAGCAAAAGAGATTACCCCAAGATTGCAAAGGTGGATCATAAAATTAGGAAAGTATGATATAAAACCGGATTACATTAAAGGCAAAGATAATACCTAACAGACTTTTTATCAAGATTGCGTGAAACAGGAAACATAAAAAAATCAGATATTTCATCAGACATGAAATTTAATTTACAATTCCATCAAGAAAACAAACAAATATAGAAGTTTTTCTGGAAAACTTAAAGAAAGCACCACTGGTAATACAGCACATTCACAAATTGAAAATTTCAATGATTCAATGACTATTTACACTATATCTACTATTTGAATACATTAAAAACTGAAAAAAATCATAAAGGGTTAAGCCGTATAAGTATGACGAGTCGGCCCCCTAAAACGGAACCTACATCGAAACCTATATTTTAATATCTACTTGATACGAGCGTCAGCAGATAAGGCCTCCGTGTGGGTATCGACGCTAAACCGCATTATGGCCAACACGCAGGGGTCAACCTCGAGCAAAAGACGTCTACTACAATGGAGTCAGTGCTCTTGTATGGCTCCGAGGTTTGGGCTGACGCTCTTAGTAAAGAGACGTATCGAAGGCGTCTGGCACAGGTGCAGAGGCAAGGAGCTTTGCGGATAGCTGCTGCATACCGCACTGTCTCTGAACCTGCAGTGCTGGTAATCTCGAGGGTGGTTCCAATTAAGTTACTTGCAGACGAACGGAAACGTGTATACTCACGTAGGGGGGAGATGGCGAGAGAAACCGTCAGCCGAGAGGAACGGAGAAGAACCCTTATCTTATGGCAGCAAACATGGAAAAACGAAACGCGAGGCGGGTGGACCGCACGGCTGATAAGTGGCTTGGGGCCGTGGTTCTACAGAATGTATGGTGAGACTGATTATTATCTGACGCAACTACTCAGTGGTCACGGGTATTTTCAGTCTTACCTGTATAAGATGGGAAAGACACCATCCCCAACTTGCGTGTTCTGCCCGGGGATGACGGATGACGCCTGCCATACGTTCTTTACGTGTAATAGATTCACAAGACTACGTTCGCATCTCTCGGAGAAAATTGGCGTAATTTCCCCAGAAAATGTAACGGGAAAAATGATGAAATCAAAGGACAATTGGAACTGTGTGTCGCATTACGTACGGACAGTACTTATTATAAAGAAGGGCATGATGGATCGCTTGGCGAGGGAGGGGAGATCTCTGTAACGCAATATTATAGTAACTAATCGCAATTCCTTCCTATCCATCCGTGGAGAAAGAGAGATTTCCCTTAGCCTGAAGGCACCGCTAAGCGATGATAAATGAGGCCTAGTCCGAAGTAATGTGACAAACAGTTCCAGGCTAGGTTCTCGGTGTGACAGGGGAGGTGTTTAGTCGGTAGTCCGGTAGCGGGGGAGTCCGACACTCAGGGCGTAAATAGCCTTCACCTCCCAAAAAAAAAAAAACTATCTACTTGATGTACAAATGTGATTTATGTACATTTCGCGTCCGGCTTCCGCTTTGACCTTGAGATATAGGAAAAACTAACCGTACACATAAGAATTATTCAAAAAAATTATATCTCAAAAACTAATCAAGCTTGAGAAGTGAAACTAACGCGAGGCTTTAGTACAGTAACTGTATAGTGAATGTTATATATTTTTTTAGAATAACTTTTCATATAAAAAAATATATTAAAAAGGAAATAAATAATTTTTTTTATGTTGTCAGTAACTTACAATCACGAAATAATGAAAATAAAATATGTTATGCTCCCTTATGTGCACTTTCACGCATGAAAATTGCATGAGACAAAAATTTGTGCAACACTTCGAAATGAAATAAAATGTGATTCGCTTGTATAGGGTATAGGGGAAATACGGACAAAATGACACACAGGGCTTTTTAAAAATTGGCGGGCTATGGCGCTGCTGTTGACATTGCAACACGTGAAGTTGGTAGCATCTGCAATCATGTGAAGTTAAAAATAAAAGTTTTTTATAGACAGTGATTTCTCGCTTGTTATGGTGAGTTTTACTTTGTTTTTTTCGCTTATGTTTATCGACATCGATATAATGGTGCATTGCGTTGTAATACAAGTTATTTTTATAATGAGTTTTTACTTTTCGTAGAAATCATGAACTAATTATTGTTTCGATATATTTTCGTACAAAACGACATACCAACACTCTGGGCAAAATGACATTTGTATGTCATTTTGTCCATATGTATTTTTTAAGTAGTTACACCTTAATCTTTTTGTATTCTTATTCAGATATCATGCCACGCAACTATAAAAGAAAAAGTGATCACCAATGTTGGAGTCAAGAGTCTATGCAGAAAGCTATTAAAGCAGTCAAGGAAAATAGAATGGGATGGTTGCTAGCTTCGAAGACTTTTGGTGTCCCTCAGGCTACACTGAGGAGACATGCACTAAACACCAATAAAATTTTAGCGCCTATCGCTAAAGGCTTAGGCAGATTTAAACTGATGTTTCCTGCAGAGATTGAGAGGCAGCTAGTTCATCATTTAAAATTTTTGGAAACTCGACTATTCGGATTAACTCGAAGATCAGTTCAAGAGTTGGCCTTTGAATTAGCAGAGAAGAATGGGTTTGCTCACAACTTTAACATAGAAAAGAAGCGTGCTGGGCAAGAATGGCTAGATAGCTTTCTAAGCAGGAATAAAGACATTTCATTACGTACACCTGAGCCTACTTCTGCAGGCAGAGCACAAGCACTCAATAAACCACAAGTAACCAAGTTTTTCCAGTTATATCAAGAAATTTTGAGCGCTCAAAACTTGAGCCCACATCGCATATATAACGTCGACGAAACGGGCTTATCCACCGTTCAGAAACCTCAAAAAATTTTAGCCACTAAAGGTAGAAAGCAAATTCTCACCAGCGGCGAAAGAGGATCAAATATTACTGCTGTGTGTTGCACAAGTGCCACTGGTTTATACATTCCTCCATGCATGATATTTCCTCGTAAGAACATGAAAAATGAACTTGTTGATGAAGCACCTACTGGGACACTTGGACTAGCACAAGAATCAGGATGGATGACTACTGAAGTATTTTTGAAATGGTTAAAACATTGCCAAGTACATGCCAAATGTAGTAAAGGGGATCCAGTTCTACTCATTTGTGATGGACATGCAAGTCACACAGGCATTGAACCATTGACTTTTGCCAAAGAGAATGGCATACATATGCTGTGTCTGCCTCCTCACTGCACTCACCATATGCAGCCACTGGACGTGAGTATCTACGGACCTTTAAAAACCTTTTTCCACTAGGAAGTTTCTAAGTGGTTAAAAAATCACCCAAGTCGTGTAGTGACTCATTTACAAATGGGATATTTATTTAACTTAGCATATGGAAAGATGGCTACAGTTTCAAATGCATGTAATGGCTTCAGAAGTACGGGTCTTTGGCCGGTCAATCCAGATATTTTTCCAGACTACATGTTTAAACCTGCAGAAACAACTAATATTCCGTTAAGCAACATAAATGTTGAAAAATCTGTGGCAAACGCGAATGATATCAGGCCTCATTCATCAAAGGAACACATCACAACCACTGATTTAACTAGTGTTTCATTGAATACTGGAGATACTTTGGCAACAAAGTCAGCTGCTTCAGCAACAACAAATAACAATGAAAGGAATAGTCTTATAAATGCAGGCCAATCTTTTGAAGAAGATGTAATCTGTTCCACTTCCTGTAATGATGTGACACTTGGCTCTGCTGAAAAAGATGTGACAACTGCTGATTCAACTAGCTTATTACTGATCCAAGAAAACCGTAACAAACTCGTGGATGATAACCTTACTTTTGGAAGAGATGTCACTAAAACAATGATATACCAATAACCAAGAAGGTTACAGGAAAATTTTTCTCGAGTGTTGGAATTGATTGTTCGTTAGATTTTTTTGTGCTACCAGGTCTCAAAGCCTTTGATGGCATAATTGGCGATGACACCTTGAAAGAATTATAGGCAGTCATTGACAGGAAGAATAATGTTCTATCAATAAAGCCAAATATCAATATCCCATTAAAAGCTAAATTTTCAAAGCAGGTGAATAATGTTCAGATGAAATCTGATCACCTCAATCCGGATCCCAAGCGGAAACTGCAAGAAAAGGATTTAAAGCCTTTCCTGGGTTTACCCTCATACTACAGGATATTTGTGAAGGATTTCGCCAAAATCGCAAGACCTTTAACTAGCATGACGCGAGGTGAAAACGCTCAGATAAAGGCAAATCAATCAAGGAGGAAATTGATCAAACTTGGAAAAACAGAACTCGCAGTGTTTAATAACATCAAAAAATTGCTCACTTCCCCGGACATATTAATTTTTCCTGACTTTGAAAAATCCTTCATTCTAACTACCGATGCATCGAACCATGCTATTGGCGCGGTTCTATCGCAGGGCGAAGTCGGTAAGGATAAGCCTATTACCTATATCTCAAGATCACTCAATAAAACCGAAGAACACTATTCTACCTGCGAAAAGGAAATGCTGGCGATAATGTGGTCTTTGGATAAACTAAGAACCTACTTATGTGGTGCTAAAAAAATAAAAATTCTGACTGACCATCAACCTCTAACCTTTGCTTTGAGTAATAAAAACCATAATGCGAAACTAAAGCGCTGGAAAGCAAGGATTGAAGAGTTCAACTACGAATTAGTCTACAAGCCTGGTAAGGCTAATGTCGTTGCGGATGCACTTTCTAGATTACCCTTAGAAGTAAACGCCTTAACAACTTCTAGCACTGATACAGCGCACAGTGCGGAGGAAGATTCCACTGACCTCATTCACCACAGCGAAGCCCCATTGAACGTTTTCAGAAACCAAATAGTCATTTCAAAGGGCAAGCAAGTGACTGCGCATGAGCAGCCCCATCCTAACTATCACAGATATTATGTAGGAGCAGCAGTAATTGATAAGCCCAATCTTATTGAGATATTAAAGAAACACCTTAACCCCAACGTAATTAATGGCATTAAAATTTCAAAAAACTGTATACAAATGCTCCAGGAAATATATAACGCGCACTGCTCAAACTTTAAAATTAGAATCACTCAAAGAATAATAGAAGACATTGCAAATGAGGAAAACAAATTCAGAATAATACAACAAGAGCATTCTCAACTCAAACTTTAAAATTCGCACTTCACAAATTTTAAAATTAGAATCACTCAAAGAATAATAGAAGACATTGCAAATGAGGAAAACAAATTCAGAATAATACAACAAGAGCATAGAAGAGCTCATAGGAACCGCGAGGAGAATAAAAAGCAAATCTTGGAAAAATATTATTTCCCTCAAATGGCCCAGCTTATCAGGAAATACACTGTGACTTGTGATGTCTGCAACACAAGCAAATACGACCAACGCCCGCATAAGCCCGAAATACAGAAGACACCAGTTCCAAAGTACCCTACTCAGATATTGCACATGGATATTAAGGAACTTAATGGTGAAAAATTCCTTACATGCATCGACAAATTTAACAAATTCCCGAAATTTTTTTCGGGACAGTGTATCTTTCGCAATTTTCCACCGAACTCGTCAACAATTATAACAGAATTACGTTAGACATGGAATCATTTAATACCGAAAAATACGAACAAATGCTGTTCAACCAAATTTTAATTATTAAAGAAGTGCAAGAAATAGTCCGAGCCAGCCAACTCGCGAAGAGAGGCATAGTCAACACAAACTTATTAGATATCTCCGATATAAGCGAAATTCTTTCACAAGTAGAATCCCTTCCTTACCAGAATGAAATCCAGGCTATCGAATATGCTGCACCTCTATTGCTTATCAGAAATTCGGACCTTTTTTACGTCATCCTTCTCCCCAAAACCGAAAACACTACCTTCAACCATCTACTTATTCGTCCAACCATAAAGGATAGTAAGATGATTCATTTCGATTTTTCCCGTTGCCGAAGACCAGTTGCCCGAAGACCGCAATAAAGAATCGTCGAAAAACTTGCGTTTCATTCTTTATTTTTTTTTTATTCTACGAAAGGATAGTTCCGCTAACTTGTATACATCAAACAACAAGTAAAATAAATATCTGCTGGAGATCGTCTTATGCTTTTGGAATTCAATTAACTGAAATCTCGACGAAGGTGAAGCTTGCTTGCATTTGGAGATAGCAGGCTTCAGCAAAATTTCTCCGTGTTACCGTACGTAATTGAATCCGAACTACGGAAACAAAACAACACGACAAAGCGTTATGATTGGTGGAATCGACAAAATTTCAGAAACGGAAAATTTGTATGAACACGCAATTTATTGCTGTTCAAGTCGTCAATGAATACGTATGTATATCGAAAAATATATCACTTGATTCAACGATTAATAATGATTTGGGAAAGCTCAATCAGCAGTGAGACATTGGACGCGGATTTTTTGTGTTTTTGATTCCGTGAATATAGGATACCTATTTTTGATATCCTGTTACATACAAATTCGATATGCCTCTGGCACATCTAGGTATGTTTAATTAAATGAATATGTACGTTTGATGTGATTTCAACTAATTTAATTACTCATTAAAATAAATCAGTTTCTATGTTTTAAATAGGAAATCGCCCTAAGAGATTGAAATTCCATTTTTGCGAATTGTTTATATCTATGAACTTGCTTGATTTGGAGAAATGAAAGGAAATCAATTTACGCAACAACTGGAGTCACATATAACTGAAAACGAAAACTTGATGAATTACTGTACGAATAGTATGTTGGATTGCATATATTAACCCTTTGCACTCGACTTTTTTTCATTTATATCAGCAACTCCAAGCAATCTGTGTGAATAGATAATATTTACATATAAAAAGGACATGCGCATTCAAAGAAAAGTCATCGTTGCATGTTATTATTTTTACAATTCATTATGGGCTGCAAATGTTTTATTAAATGTGTTTGCAAATGTTATAAAATTATTACATTTTTTAATGGTCCAAGGTATGATACCTCTCCAAGCAATCGCCAATATGTACCCGTGGCTTTTTTATGAAAGTACAAAATAATGGGTCTTCTGCCCGCAATTTTTCTATTTGATCACAGCTCACAATTTTCCTTGGTTCCATAAGATATGATGTGCAGGTAGTTGTTTAGGCTGCCCACCGTATTTGGCGTGTAAATTAATTCGCGGGATGTGGTGTTTTGTCGAAAATTTCCAATCAATTGATCCACCAACAATTTTACAAATTTCAAATGTGGCTTTGTTTTTTCATTATTTTTTTTTAGCGGAAGTGTACAATATTTTCAACAGTGATTTTCTAAAAAACAAGAAAAAAAAAATGGTGCAGCATATTGGTCGGCCCGATCTATTCCACGCAAATTTTTTTTTGTATCATAAATATCAACTTTAGCTTGTTATATGTTGACTAATCACACACTGTATACTCTCTCAACCGATAGCACTATTTCATTATAGGTACTTAACAAAGTTGCGGTTCCTTTTGTCCTTCCATACGGGGGATATGATATGGTATGGTATACATGTGTATACTTGTCGGTATACATGTGATACCCTTCAGTATTCGGAAAATTTTCCATTATTTTTCTATACAAGTCTAAGTTAATTAACTGCCGTAATAAGGCAAAACCGAATAAACATAACCGGTACTTGAGAGGGCCAGAACGTAATTTCAAATTCACCATTAAGCGGGCTTAACTGGGTTATATGACATAAAACATACTTTTTCCCTTCAATTTTAAAATGGATTCATCAACGCAACTCGACTGATACTATACATTATCAGGTATAGATACTATACCTTATACCTTATCTTATCAATGTGGGAGAAATTTTGAGTCGATTTATTTTAAAAAGTGATTAGCCCTTTGAATGCGGATCCTTATACAGGTATTTTTGCCAACTGATGCCAACTTTAATGTAAATGAATTGAATTGTTGAAGAATTGAGTGTTAATGGCGAATTTGGTACAGCAATATTCCTGGAGATTAGAAACCGGCATGGTTCCCATATTCAAGATCACTCCAATCAAGGCCAAAAATTCTTTCCGATTAACACTTCTCCATGTATTCCAGACTGATCTCTTTGGCAATTGCGTTCCTAGCTATTTCAAATTTGAATATGCATTTGTCTCTTTAATTATGGTATCAATCAATGTATCCGTAAAGTTTAATTGAAAAATATCGTCTGGTTGTTTTATATCCATAGGAGGTGTAATATTATCCACTTCTGAAACGTAAAATACCATGGCCAAACTTTCGCGACCCTAAGTAGGCTCGCTCGTCGCGAAAATTTATTTGGGTCTTCGCGATTTTACATGTCTGCGCGCGGAGAGTGTCCAATAAAATGGGCGACATCTTCGGGTTTTTCGTATGACACTTGCGCAAAAATTGATGCGGATGTCGCGAAAGGGAGTGTGTGCTAATTGATTAACCTTGAAATTTATGATTTCATTCGTTATAACACATTTGTTACTGAATACAGAGGTTAGTAAATAAGTCTGTTAATATCCCATATCTAATTATCTTTTGTTACTAAAAAGACAAAGAGCAAATGGCCTAGGTTGGTTTTTTTCTCTTCACACTTTTGAGTGAGAAAGCGCTCCTTTTTTAATGGTCTTTTGTGTAAACAGTTACTAAGCATTTCGAAGCATGTTTGCTTCGGGACAGGCAACTTTTTCCTTTCATTATGTATAAACATGTGTTCATATTAAGCGACTGTGGAAATATTACTAAGTCGTCTTTTTGACCCAACATTTCAACAGCGCCACTTACCCTGTGTTTGACAACTATACCCGTCATCGTCGCGACACACACTGATGCGCACTTTGCCAAAGGTCGCCACGCTTAACTGGTTAATACTTGATTTTTATTAATTTTATAACGAAATAATGTTACAACACAATTTTCGCGACAAACTATTGGAGCGGCAGGCATAAAAGCGAACAACGATAAAATCGAAAAGATAGCTCATGTGCAAATTCTTAAAAACTCAAAGGCAATCAAGTCCTTCTTGGGTTTAACTGGGTACTATAGAAAGTTTATAAAGGAGTATGCTAAAGTGGCGCAGTCAATGATAAGATACTTCAAGAAGGATTAGAAAGTAAATCTGAACGACAGCGAATATGTCGGAGCCTTCGAAAAGATAAAAAATTTCTTGATATCGGCACCTATTCTAAGAGATCCTGATTTTGCACGAAGATTCAAAGTTACTACAGATGTTAAGAATTTCGCAATCGGAGCGGTTTTAAGTCAAAATCGACACCCAGTTTGCTATATTAGCAGGACATCAAACGATCATGAGAAAAGATACTCTGTAATTGACAAAGAGATTCTAGCACTAGATTGGGCAGTTAATGATCTAAGATCATTTCTACATGGAAGATAATTTGATTTAAGAACTGATCATCAGCCTATTAAATGGCTTTATCAGAAATTCAAAGCAAAAGAGATTACCCCAAGATTGCAAAGGTGGATCATAAAATTAGGAAAGTATGATATAAAACCGGATTACATTAAAGGCAAAGATAATACCTAACAGACTTTTTATCAAGATTGCGTGAAACAGGAAACATAAAAAAATCAGATATTTCATCAGACATGAAATTTAATTTACAATTCCATCAAGAAAACAAACAAATATAGAAGTTTTTCTGGAAAACTTAAAGAAAGCACCACTGGTAATACAGCACATTCACAAATTGAAAATTTCAATGATTCAATGACTATTTACACTATATCTACTATTTGAATACATTAAAAACTGAAAAAAATCATAAAGGGTTAAGCCGTATAAGTATGACGAGTCGGCCCCCTAAAACGGAACCTACATCGAAACCTATATTTTAATATCTACTTGATACGAGCGTCAGCAGATAAGGCCTCCGTGCGGGTATCGGCGCTAAACCGCATTATGGCCAACACGCAGGGGTCAACCTCGAGCAAAAGACGTCTACTACAATGGAGTCAGTGCTCTTGTATGGCTCCGAGGTTTGGGCTGACGCTCTTAGTAAAGAGACGTACCGAAGGCGTCTGGCACAGGTGCAGAGGCAAGGAGCTTTGCGGATAGCTGCTGCATACCGCACTGTCTCTGCACCTGCAGTGCTGGTAATCTCGAGGGTGGTTCCAATTAAGTTACTTGCAGACGAACGGAAACGTGTATACTCACGTAGGGGGGAGATGGCGAGAGAAACCGTCAGCCGAGAGGAACGGAGAAGAACCCTTATCTTATGGCAGCAAACATGGAAAAACGAAACGCGAGGCGGGTGGACCGCACGGCTGATAAGTGGCTTGGGGCCGTGGTTCTACAGAATGTATGGTGAGACTGATTATTATCTGACGCAACTACTCAGTGGTCACGGGTATTTTCAGTCTTACCTGTATAAGATGGGAAAGACACCATCCCCAACTTGCGTGTTCTACCCGGGGATGACGGATGACGCCTGCCATACGTTCTTTACGTGTAATAGATTCACAAGACTCCGTTCGCATCTCTCGGAGAAAATTGGCGTAATTTCCCCAGAAAATGTAACGGGAAAAATGATGAAATCAAAGGACAATTGGAACTGTGTGTCGCATTACGTACGGACAGTACTTATTATAAAGAAGGGCATGATGGATCGCTTGGCGAGGGAGGGGAGATCTATGTAACGCAATATTATAGTAACTAATCGCAATTCCTTCCTACCCATCCGTGGAGAAAGAGAGATTTCCCTTAGCCTGAAGGCACCGCTAAGCGATGATAAATGAGGCCTAGTCCGAAGTAATGTGACAAACAGTTCCAGGCTAGGTTCTCGGTGTGACAGGGGAGATGTTTAGTCGGTAGTCCGGTAGCGGGGGAGTCCGACACTCAGGGCGTAAATAGCCTTCACCTCCAAAAAAAAAAAAATATCTACTTGATGTACAAATGTGATTTATGTACATTTCGCGTCCGGCTTCCGCTTTGACCTTGAGATATAGGAAAAACTAACCGTACACATAAGAATTACTCAAAAAAATTATATCTCAAAAACTAATCAAGCTTGAGAAGTGAAACTAACGCGAGGCTTTAGTACAGTAACTGTATAGTGAATGTTATATATTTTTTTAGAATAACTTTTCATATAAAAAAATATATTAAAAAGGAAATAAATAATTTTTTTTATGTTGTCAGTAACTTACAATCACGAAATAACGAAAATAAAATATGTTATGCTCCCTTATGTGCACTTTCACGCATGAAAATTGCGTGAGACAAAAATTTGTGCAACACTTCGAAATGAAATAAAATGTGATTCGCTTGTCATGTAAGGGTATAGGGGAAATACGGACAAAATGACACACAGGGCTTTTTTAAAAATTGGCGGGCTATGGCGCTGCTGTTGACATTGCAACACGTGAAGTTGGTAGCATCTGCAATCATGTGAAGTTAAAAATAAAAGTTTTTTATAGACAGTGATTTCTCGCTTGTTATGGTGAGTTTTACTTTGTTTTTTTCGCTTATGTTTATCGACATCGATATAATGGTGCATTGCGTTGTAATACAAGTTATTTTTATAATGAGTTTTTACTTTTCGTAGAAATCATGAACTAATTATTGTTTCGATATATTTTCGTACAAAACGACATACCAACACTCTGGGCAAAATGACATTTGTATGTCATTTTGTCCATATGTATTTTTTAAGTAGTTACACCTTAATCTTTTTGTATTCTTATTCAGATATCATGCCACGCAACTATAAAAGAAAAAGTGATCACCAATGTTGGAGTCAAGTGTCTATGCAGAAAGCTATTAAAGCAGTCAAGGAAAATAGAATGGGATGGTTGCTAGCTTCGAAGACTTTTGGTGTCCCTCAGGCTACACTGAGGAGACATGCACTAAACACCAATAAAACTTTAGCGCCTATCGCTAAAGGCTTAGGCAGATTTAAACTGACGTTTCCTGCAGAGATTGAGAGGCAGCTAGTTCATCATTTAAAATTTTTGGAAACTCGACTATTCGGATTAACTCGAAGGTCAGTTCAAGAGTTGGCCTTTGAATTAGCAGAGAAGAATGGGTTTGCTCACAACTTTAACATAGAAAAGAAGCGTGCTGGGCAAGAATGGCTAGATAGCTTTCTAAGCAGGAATAAAGACATTTCATTACGTACACCTGAGCCTACTTCTGCAGGCAGAGCACAATCACTCAATAAACCACAAGTAACCAAGTTTTTCCAGTTATATCAAGAAATTTTGAGCGCTCAAAACTTGAGCCCAAATCGCATATATAACATCGACGAAGCGGGCTTATCCACCGTTCAGAAACCTCAAAAAATTTTAGCCACTAAAGGTAGAAAGCAAATTCTCACCAGCGGCGAAAGAGGATCAAATATTACTGCTGTGTGTTGCACAAGTGCCACTGGTTTATACATTCCTCCATGCATGATATTTCCTCGTAAGAACATGAAAAATGAACTTGTTGATGAAGCACCTACTGGGACACTTGGACTAGCACAAGAATCAGGATGGATGACTACTGAAGTATTTTTGAAATGGTTAAAGCATTGCCAAGTACATGCCAAATGTAGTAAAGGGGATCCAGTTCTACTCATTTGTGATGGACATGCAAGTCACACAGGCATTGAACCATTGACTTTTGCCAAAGAGAATGGCATACATATGCTGTGTCTGCCTCCTCACTGCACTCACCATATGCAGCCACTGGACGTGAGTATCTACGGACCTTTAAAAACCTTTTTCCACTAGGAAGTTTCTAAGTGGTTAAAAAATCACCCAAGTCGTGTAGTGACTCATTTACAAATGGGATATTTATTTAACTTAGCATATGGAAAGATGGCTACAGTTTCAAATGCATGTAATGGCTTCAGAAGTACGGGTCTTTGGCCGGTCAATCCAGATATTTTTCCAGACTACATGTTTAAACCTGCAGAAACAACTAATATTCCGTTAAGCAACATAAATGTTGAAAAATCTGTGGCAAACGCGAATGATATCAGGCCTCGTTCATCAAAGGAACACATCACAACCACTGATTTAACTAGTGTTTCATTGAATACTGGAGATACTTTGGCAACAAAGTCAGCTGCTTCAGCAACAACAAATAACAATGAAAGGAATAGTCTTATAAATGCAGGCCAATCTTTTGAAGAAGATGTAATCTGTTCCACTTCCTGTAATGATGTGACATTTGGCTCTGCTGAAAAAGATGTGACAACTGCTGATTCAACTAGCTTATTACTGATCCAAGAAAACCGTAACAAACTCGTGGATGATAACCTTACTTTTGGAAGAGATGTCACTAAAACAATGATATACCAATAACCAAGAAGGTTACAGGAAAATTTTTCTCGAGTGTTGGAATTGATTGTTCGTTAGATTTTTTTGTGCTACCAGGTCTCAAAGCCTTTGATGGCATAATTGGCGATGACACCTTGAAAGAATTATAGGCAGTCATTGACAGGAAGAATAATGTTCTATCAATAAAGCCAAATATCAATATCCCATTAAAAGCTAAATTTTCAAAGCAGGTGAATAATGTTCAGATGAAATCTGATCACCTCAATCCGGATACCAAGCGGAAACTGCAAGAAATTGTTAACAGATATTCCCAAGTTTTCGAACCAATTAGTGAAAATGAAATAATTGATACAAATGTAAAAGCTGAAATCAAAACTTCTACTACCGAGCCGATCTACACAAAATCTTACCCCTACCCAGTAAATCTACGATCGGAAGTGGAGAGACAAATTGAGAAATATTTGTGCGATGGTATCATACGGCCTTCAAAAAGTCCTTACAATTCACCTATTTGGATAGCACCTAAAAAGGCGAACGCCGCCGGTGAAAAACAGTATAGACTGGTCATTGATTTCAAGCGTCTTAACTCTGTCACGATATCGGACACTTACCCAATACCCGATATAACAAACACCCTTGCTAGTCTCGTAGAATCTAAATTCTTTACAACCCTCGATCTCACGTCAGGTTTCCACCAAATTAAAATGAAAGCCTCGGACATACCTAAGACCGCATTTTCCACAGCGAATGGAAGATATGAATTCACAAGATTACCTTTCGGCTTGAAAAATGCACCAGCCATTTTTCAAAGAATGATCGATGACGTCCTTAAACCATATATCGGAAAAATTTGCTACGTCTACATAGACGATATAATTATCCTTGGTAAATCAGAGGAAAATCATTTGGAAAACCTGGAAACAATATTTAACAGGTTGAAGGAGGCTAACCTAAAAGTTAACTTGGAGAAATCAAAGTTCTTGAAAACTGAAGTCGAGTTCCTGGGTTATATAATTTGCCAGGAGGGTATCTTGCCGGATCCCCAGAAAGTAGCAGCAATAAACAAAATTAAACCTCAAGAGAACCTAAAGGATTTAAAGTCTTTCCTGGGTTTACCCTCATACTACAGGAAACTTGTGAAGGATTTCGCCAAAATCGCAAGACCTTTAACTAGCATGACGCGAGGTGAAAACGCTCAGATAAAGGCAAATCAATCAAGGAGGAAATTGATCAAACTTGGAAAAACAGAACTCGCAGTGTTTAATAACATCAAAAAATTGCTCATTTCCCCGGACATATTATTTTTTCCTGACTTTGAAAAATCCTTCATTCTAACTACCGATGCATCGAACCATGCTATTGGCGCGGTTCTATCGCAGGGCGAAGTCGGTAAGGATAAACCTATTACCTATATCTCAAGATCACTCAATAAAACCGAAGAACACTATTCTACCTGCGAAAAGGAAATGCTGGCGATAATGTGGTCTTTGGATAAACTAAGAACCTACTTATGTGGTGCTAAAAAAATTAAAATTCTGACTGACCATCAACCTCTAACCTTTGCTTTGAGTAATAAAAACCATAATGCGAAACTAAAGCGCTGGAAAGCAAGGATTGAAGAGTTCAACTACGAATTAGTCTACAAGCCTGGTAAGGCTAATGTCGTTGCGGATGCACTTTCTAGATTACCCTTAGAAGTAAACGCCTTAACAACTTCTAGCACTGATACAGCGCACAGTGCGGAGGAAGATTCCACTGACCTCATTCACCACAGCGAAGCCCCATTGAACGTTTTCAGAAACCAAATAGTCATTTCAAAGGGCAAGCAAGTGACTGCGCATGAGCAGCCCCATCCTAACTATCACAGATATTATGTAGGAGCAGCAGTAATTGATAAACCCAATCTTATTGAGATATTAAAGAAACACCTTAACCCCAACGTAATTAATGGCATTAAAATTTCAAAAAACTGTATACAAATGCTCCAGGAAATATATAACGCGCACTTCTCAAACTTTAAAATTAGAATCACTCAAAGAATAATAGAAGACATTGCAAATGAGGAAAACAAATTCAGAATAATACAACAAGAGCATTCTCAACTCAAACTTTAAAATTCGCACTTCTCAAATTTTAAAATTAGAATCACTCAAAGAATAATAGAAGACATTGCAAATGAGGAAAACAAATTCAGAATAATACAACAAGAGCATAGAAGAGCTCATAGGAACCGCGAGGAGAATAAAAAGCAAATCTTGGAAAAATATTATTTCCCTCAAATGGCCCAGCTTATCAGGAAATACACTGTGACTTGTGATGTCTGCAACACAAGCAAATACGACCGACGCCCGCATAAGCCCGAAATACAGAAGACACCAGTTCCAGAGTACCCTACTCAGATATTGCACATGGATATTAAGGAACTTAATGGTGAAAAATTCCTTACATGCATCGACAAATTTACCAAATTCCCGAAATTTTTTCATAAAAAGAACAAATCAGCTTTGTATCTGCGCAGGAAAATCATAAAGGTTTTGCACTTTTTTTCTGTCCCAAAAATTTTGGTAACCGATAATGAGGGCAGTTTCATCAGCCCTATTATTCAAAATTACATCGAGATGTTAGGCGTAGAACTATATCTTACTCCACCTCAGAAGAGTGAAGTTAATGGGCCCATCGGACGAGCACACTCAACTATAATTGAAATTATAAGAAGCCTTCGTAGGGAATACCCTGATCTTTCAATGAAGGAAATCGTTTATATTTCTGTCGATAGGTATAAAAATAGTTACCACTCCACCATCCAAACGAAACCTGCGGACATATTCTTTGCCAGAGAACAAAGAATTAATTACCAGAAAATTTCCGGGAAAAACTATGCGAAAATCTTAAGCACGAAATCGCAAGGAAGCAAAGGATTCAGAATAATACTATAAATAAGAAAATAATGACACCTAAAGACTATAAACCAGGAGATATAGTTTATAAGGTCAACAAACAAATTAAATCCAAGAGTAAACCCTTATTTGAAAAGGAAGTAATTGCAAAAAATAATAAAGTAACTGTTACTATAATCTCAGGGAAAAAAATCCACAAATCACACTTGAAAAATATACCCTCTATTGCGGATTAACCTTATGCAATGCGCGAGCGTCTGTAGATGTCTACAAATACAATAGCCCAGTCGTAACCATACAATAAGGAGTTGGAAAAATTATCAATGGGAATTTTAAAATCATTCACAACATTAATTTGGGGAATTACGATAAAATCTTGACAAATATGAAGTCAGCTATCGACCATCACGTTAACCGTTCCAGTATCCTCAAGCCTCAGTTTCTCATCAGCTTTCCCAAGTGGAGGAAATGTTGAATCAATTACGAAACAGAACAGCAGTAAGGAGCCTGGAAATAGATTGCAGGCAATCCAGATGCCACGGATTGGGACAACATCTTAAAGAGCCAAAATAACATCATTCACAATAACAATGAACAATATAAAATAAACCAGTATCTTTCGCAAGTTTCCACCGAACTCGTCAACAATTATAACAGGATTACGTTAGACATGGAATCATTTAATACCGAAAAATACGAACAAATGCTGTTCAACCAAATTTTAATTATTAAAGAAGTGCAAGAAATAGTCCGAGCCAGCCAACTTGCGAAGAGAGGCATAGTCAACACAAACTTATTAGATATCTCCGATATAAGCGAAATTCTTTCACAAGTAGAATCCCTTCCTTACCAGAATGAAATCCAGGCTATCGAATATGCTGCACCTCTATTGCTTATCAGAAATTCGACCCTTTTATACGTCATCCTTCTCCCCAAAACCGAAAACACTACCTTCAACCATCTACTTATTCGTCCAACCATAAAGGATAGTAAGATGATTCATTTCGATTTTTCTAACTTATTTGTTACACAAACCGAAATATTTGCCATAAAGCAGTCGTGCTCTGAAATTCAGGAAATCATTACGTGTCGCAGGGATCAACTGAAAAGACTCTCTCCCGATAATTGCCTAGCTAACCTTTTAGATGGCACTAGCGCAAAATGTAGTTACCAATATCATGACAGGCCAATGGTAGAACTTATCGGTGAAAATATAATATACGTAACAAACTTCAATGGGAAGCTCCATTACAGCAACACCACCAGGGTACTTAACGGAACCTTCGTAATCAAGTTCCATAATGACACAATCCTAATCGACGACGTCGAATACAGGAGTTACGAAATGAAATCATTTCACATTCTACCCCCGATTTTGTGGAGTGACTTAACAGAAAAGGATATGAAACTAGATCTTGAATACCTACACAAGTTTCATCAAGATAACGTGAAGAAACTGGAAAATTTTTCAGTCAGTAATACAATCTCCGCCACTTCTGACTTGGTCATAATTACTCTTGTAATCGCCATAGCACTTTTCCTTCTCCGTATGCTCCGACAAAAAGGACCCACTTTAGAGCCTAGAATCAGAACAAATTACACGTACCCAGAGTCTGTTACTCTACACTTTTAATCTGTAGGGACACAGATTTTTAAGGGGGGAGGAGTTAACACATTTCCTATAGCCAACCTTATATTACTTCACTCCCAAGCCAACCTAAGCTAAAACACGTTTCCCACAGCCAGCCTCATATTACTTCCCTCCCAAGCTAATCTAAGCTAAACACGTTTCCCATAGCCAGATTCATATTGATTCATATTACGAGTACCTTTGGTCGCTTCCCAGAAAAGCATTCCTTTCCTAAACTCGCGGATTGCAAAACGATATCGCGTTATATTTGATTTTGGTAAGTTTAGAATTACGTCTAGAGAATTTGCTGTCGTATTAAATATGTATACTATAAAACGAACTACATTTTGTAATTATCTGTTCAGTCGCCCGAAGACCGCAATAAAGAATCGTCGAAAAACTTGCGTTTCATTCTTTATTTTTTTTTATTCTACGAAAGGATAGTTCCGCTAACTTGTATACATCAAACAACAAGTAAAATAAATATCTGCTGGAGATCGTCTTATGCTTTTGGAATTCAATTAACTGAAATCTCGACGAAGGTGAAGCTTGCTTGCATTTGGAGATAGCAGGCTTCAGCAAAATTTCTCCGTGTTACCGTACGTAATTGAATCCGAACTACGGAAACAAAACAACACGACAAAGCGTTATGATTGGTGGAATCGACAAAATTTCAGAAACGGAAAATTTGTATGAACACGCAATTTATTGCTGTTCAAGCCGTCAATGAATACGTATGTATATCGAAAAATATATCACTTGATTCAACGATTAATAATGATTTGGGAAAGCTCAATCAGCAGTGAGACATTGGACGCGGATTTTTTGTGTTTTTGATTCCGTGAATATAGGATACCTATTTTTGATATCCTGTTACATACAAATTCGATATGCCTCTGACACATCTAGGTATGTTTAATTAAATGAATATGTACGTTTGATGTGATTTCAACTAATTTAATTACTCATTAAAATAAATCAGTTTCTATGTTTTAAATAGGAAATCGCCCTAAGAGATTGAAATTCCATTTTTGCGAATTGTTTATATCTATGAACTTGCTTGATTTGGAGAAATGAAAGGAAATCAATTTACGCAACAACTGGAGTCACATATAACTGAAAACGAAAACTTGATGAATTACTGTACGAATAGTATGTTGGATTGCATATATTAACCCTTTGCACTCGACTTTTTTTCATTTATATCAGCAACTCCAAGCAATCTGTGTGAATAGATAATATTTACATATAAAAAGGACATGCGCATTCAAAGAAAAGTCATCGTTGCATGTTATTATTTTTACAATTCATTATGGGCTGCAAATGTTTTATTAAATGTGTTTGCAAATGTTATAAAATTATTACATTTTTTAATGGTCCAAGGTATGATACCTCTCCAAGCAATCGCCAATATGTACCCGTGGCTTTTTTATGAAAGTACAAAATAATGGGTCTTCTGCCCGCAATTTTTCTATTTGACCACAGCTCACAATTTTCCTTGGTTCCATAAGATATGATGTGCAGGTAGTTGTTTAGGCTGCCCACCGTATTTGGCGTGTAAATTAATTCGCGGGATGTGGTGTTTTGTCGAAAATTTCCAATCAATTGATCCACCAACAATTTTACAAATTTCAAATGTGGCTTTGTTTTTTCATTATTTTTTTTTTAGCGGAAGTGTACAATATTTTCAACAGTGATTTTCTAAAAAACAAGAAAAAAAAAACGGTGCAGCATATTGGTCGGCCCGATCTATTCCACGCAAATTTTTTTTTGTATCATAAATATCAACTTTAGCTTGTTATATGTTGACTAATCACACACTGTATACTCTCTCAACCGATAGCACTATTTCATTATAGGTACTTAACAAAGTTGCGGTTCCTTTTGTCCTTCCATACGGGGGATATGATATGGTATGGTATACATGTGTATACTTGTCGGTATACATGTGATACCCTTCAGTATTCGGAAAATTTTCCATTATTTTTCTATACAAGTCTAAGTTAATTAACTGCCGTAATAAGGCAAACCCGAATAAACATAACCGGTACTTGAGAGGGCCAGAACGTAATTTCAAATTCACCATTAAGCGGGCTTAACTGGGTTATATGACATAAAACATACTTTTTCCCTTCAATTTTAAAATGGATTCATCAACGCAACTCGACTGATACTATACATTATCAGGTATAGATACTATACCTTATACCTTATCTTATCAATGTGGGAGAAATTTTGAGTCGATTTATTTTAAAAAGTGATTAGCCCTTTGAATGCGGATCCTTATACAGGTATTTTTGCCAACTGATGCCAACTTTAATGTAAATGAATTGAATTGTTGAAGAATTGAGTGTTAATGGCGAATTTGGTACAGCAATATTCCTGGAGATTAGAAACCGGCATGGTTCCCATATTCAAGATCACTCCAATCAAGGCCAAAAATTCTTTCCGATTAACACTTCTCCATGTATTCCAGACTGATCTCTTTGGCAATTGCGTTCCTAGCTATTTCAAATTTGAATATGCATTTGTCTCTTTAATTATGGTATCAATCAATGTATCCGTAAAGTTTAATTGAAAAATATCGTCTGGTTGTTTTATATCCATAGGAGGTGTAATATTATCCACTTCTGAAACGTAAAATACCATGGCCAAACTTTCGCGACCCTAAGTAGGCTCGCTCGTCGCGAAAATTTATTTGGGTCTTCGCGATTTTACATGTCTGCGCGCGGAGAGTGTCCAATAAAATGGGCGACATCTTCGGGTTTTTCGTATGACACTTGCGCAAAAATTGATGCGGATGTCGCGAAAGGGAGTGTGTGCTAATTGATTAACCTTGAAATTTATGATTTCATTCGTTATAACACATTTGTTACTGAATACAGAGGTTAGTAAATAAGTCTGTTAATATCCCATATCTAATTATCTTTTGTTACTAAAAAGACAAAGAGCAAATAGCCTAGGTTGGTTTTTTTCTCTTCACACTTTTGAGTGAGAAAGCGCTCCTTTTTTAATGGTCTTTTGTGTAAACAGTTACTAAGCATTTCGAAGCATGTTTGCTTCGGGACAGGCAACTTTTTCCTTTCATTATGTATAAACATGTGTTCATATTAAGCGACTGTGGAAATATTACTAAGTCGTCTTTTTGACCCAACATTTCAACAGCGCCACTTACCCTGTGTTTGACAACTATACCCGTCATCGTCGCGACACACACTGATGCGCACTTTGCCAAAGGTCGCCACGCTTAACTGGTTAATACTTGATTTTTATTAATTTTATAACGAAATAATGTTACAACACAATTTTCGCGACAAACTATTGGAGCGGCAGGCATAAAAGCGAACAACGATAAAATCGAAAAGATAGCTCATGTGCAAATTCTTAAAAACTCAAAGGCAATCAAGTCCTTCTTGGGTTTAACTGGGTACTATAGAAAGTTTATAAAGGTGTATGCTAAAGTGGCGCAGTCAATGATAAGATACTTCAAGAAGGATTAGAAAGTAAATCTGAACGACAGCGAATATGTCGGAGCCTTCGAAAAGATAAAAAACTTCTTGATATCGGCACCTATTCTAAGAGATCCTGATTTTGCACGAAGATTCAAAGTTACTACAGATGTTAAGAATTTCGCAATCGGAGCGGTTTTAAGTCAAAATCGACACCCAGTTTGCTATATTAGCAGGACATCAAACGATCATGAGAAAAGATACTCTGTAATTGACAAAGAGATTCTAGCACTAGATTGGGCAGTTAATGATCTAAGATCATTTCTACATGGAAGATAATTTGATTTAAGAACTGATCATCAGCCTATTAAATGGCTTTATCAGAAATTCAAAGCAAAAGAGATTACCCCAAGATTGCAAAGGTGGATCATAAAATTAGGAAAGTATGATATAAAACCGGATTACATTAAAGGCAAAGATAATACCTAACAGACTTTTTATCAAGATTGCGTGAAACAGGAAACATAAAAAAATCAGATATTTCATCAGACATGAAATTTAATTTACAATTCCATCAAGAAAACAAACAAATATAGAAGTTTTTCTGGAAAACTTAAAGAAAGCACCACTGGTAATACAGCACATTCACAAATTGAAAATTTCAATGATTCAATGACTATTCTACTATTTGAATACATTAAAAACTGAAAAAAATCATAAAGGGTTAAGCCGTATAAGTATGACGAGTCGGCCCCCTAAAACGGAACCTACATCGAAACCTATATTTTAATATCTACTTGATACGAGCGTCAGCAGATAAGGCCTCCGTGCGGGTATCGGCGCTAAACCGCATTATGGCCAACACGGAGGGGTCAACCTCAAGCAAAAGACGTCTACTACAATGGAGTCAGTGCTCTTGTATGGCTCCGAGCTTTGGGCTGACGCTCTTAGTAAAGAGACGTACCGAAGGCGTCTGGCACAGGTGCAGAGGCAAGGAGATTTGCGGATAGCTGCTGCATACCGCACTGTCTCTGAACCTGCAGTGCTGGTAATCTCGAGGGTGGTTCCAATTAAGTTACTTGCAGACGAACGGAAACGTGTATATTCACGTAGGGGGGAGATGGCGAGAGAAACCGTCAGCCGAGAGGAACGGAGAAGAACCCTTATCTTATGGCAGCAAACATGGAAAAACGAAACGCGAGGCGGGTGGACCGCACGGCTGATAAGTGACTTGGGGCCGTGGTTCTACAGAATGTATGGTGAGACTGATTATTATCTGACGCAACTACTCAGTGGTCACGGGTATTTTCAGTCTTACCTGTATAAGATGGGAAAGACACCATCCCCAACTTGCGTGTTCTACCCGGGGATGACGGATGACGCCTGCCATACGTTCTTTACGTGTAATAGATTCACAAAACTCCGTTCGCATCTCTCGGAGAAAATTGGCGTAATTTCCCCAGAAAATGTAACGGGAAAAATGATGAAATCAAAGGACAATTGGAACTGTGTATCGCATTACGTACGGACAGTACTTATTATAAAGAAGGGCATGATGGATCGCTTGGCGAGGGAGGGGAGATCTCTGTAACGCAATATTATAGTAACTAATCGCAATTCCTTCCTATCCATCCGTGGAGAAAGAGAGATTTCCCTTAGCCTGAAGGCACCGCTAAGCGATGATAAATGAGGCCTAGTCCGAAGTAATGTGACAAACAGTTCCAGGCTAGGTTCTCGGTGTGACAGGGGAGGTGTTTAGTCGGTAGTCCGGTAGCGGGGGAGTCCGACACTCAGGGCGTAAATAGCCTTCACCTCCAAAAAAAAAATATCTACTTGATGTACAAATGTGATTTATGTACATTTCGCGTCCGGCTTCCGCTTTGACCTTGAGATATAGGAAAAACTAACCGTACACATAAGAATTATTCAAAAAAATTATATCTCAAAAACTAATCAAGCTTGAGAAGTGAAACTAACGCGAGGCTTTAGTACAGTAACTGTATAGTGAATGTTATATATTTTTTTAGAATAACTTTTCATATAAAAAAATATATTAAAAAGGAAATAAATAATTTTTTTTTATGTTGTCAGTAACTTACAATCACGAAATAACGAAAATAAAATATGTTATGCTCCCTTATGTGCACTTTCACGCATGAAAATTGCGTGAGACAAAAATTTGTGCAACACTTCGAAATGAAATAAAATGTGATTCGCTTGTCATGTAAGGGTATAGGGGAAATACGGACAAAATGACACACAGGGCTTTTTTAAAAATTGGCGGGCTATGGCGCTGCTGTTGACATTGCAACACGTGAAGTTGGTAGCATCTGCAATCATGTGAAGTTAAAAATAAAAGTTTTTTATAGACAGTGATTTCTCGCTTGTTATGGTGAGTTTTACTTTGTTTTTTTCGCTTATGTTTATCGACATCGATATAATGGTGCATTGCGTTGTAATACAAGTTATTTTTATAATGAGTTTTTACTTTTCGTAGAAATCATGAACTAATTATTGTTTCGATATATTTTCGTACAAAACGACATACCAACACTCTGGGCAAAATGACATTTGTATGTCATTTTGTCCATATGTATTTTTTAAGTAGTTACACCTTAATCTTTTTGTATTCTTATTCAGATATCATGCCACGCAACTATAAAAGAAAAAGTGATCACCAATGTTGGAGTCAAGAGTCTATGCAGAAAGCTATTAAAGCAGTCAAGGAAAATAGAATGGGATGGTTGCTAGCTTCGAAGACTTTTGGTGTCCCTCAGGCTACACTGAGGAGACATGCACTAAACACCAATAAAACTTTAGCGCCTATCGCTAAAGGCTTAGGCAGATTTAAACTGACGTTTCCTGCAGAGATTGAGAGGCAGCTAGTTCATCATTTAAAATTTTTGGAAACTCGACTATTCGGATTAACTCGAAGATCAGTTCAAGAGTTGGCCTTTGAATTAGCAGAGAAGAATGGGTTTGCTCACAACTTTAACATAGAAAAGAAGCGTGCTGGGCAAGAATGGCTAGATAGCTTTCTAAGCAGGAATAAAGACATTTCATTACGTACACCTGAGCCTACTTCTGCAGGCAGAGCACAAGCACTCAATAAACCACAAGTAACCAAGTTTTTCCAGTTATATCAAGAAATTTTGAGCGCTCAAAACTTGAGCCCACATCGCATATATAACATCGACGAAACGGGCTTATCCACCGTTCAGAAACCTCAAAAAATTTTAGCCACTAAAGGTAGAAAGCAAATTCTCACCAGCGGCGAAAGAGGATCAAATATTACTGCTGTGTGTTGCACAAGTGCCACTGGTTTATACATTCCTCCATGCATGATATTTCCTCGTAAGAACATGAAAAATGAACTTGTTGATGAAGCACCTACTGGGACACTTGGACTAGCACAAGAATCAGGATGGATGACTACTGAAGTATTTTTGAAATGGTTAAAACATTTCCAAGTACATGCCAAATGTAGTAAAGGGGATCCAGTTCTACTCATTTGTGATGGACATGCAAGTCACAAAGGCATTGAACCATTGACTTTTGCCAAAGAGAATGGCATACATATGCTGTGTCTGCCTCCTCACTGCACTCACCATATGCAGCCACTGGACGTGAGTATCTACGGACCTTTAAAAACCTTTTTCCACTAGGAAGTTTCTAAGTGGTTAAAAAATCACCCAAGTCGTGTAGTGACTCATTTACAAATGGGATATTTATTTAACTTAGCATATGGAAAGATGGCTACAGTTTCAAATGCATGTAATGGCTTCAGAAGTACGGGTCTTTGGCCGGTCAATCCAGATATTTTTCCAGACTACATGTTTAAACCTGCAGAAACAACTAATATTCCGTTAAGCAACATAAATGTTGAAAAATCTGTGGCAAACGCGAATGATATCAGGCCTCGTTCATCAAAGGAACACATCACAACCACTGATTTAACTAGTGTTTCATTGAATACTGGAGATACTTTGGCAACAAATTCAGCTGCTTCAGCAACAACAAATAACAATGAAAGGAATAGTCTTATAAATGCAGGCCAATCTTTTGAAGAAGATGTAATCTGTTCCACTTCCTGTAATGATGTGACACTTGGCTCTGCTGAAAAAGATGTGACAACTGCTGATTCAACTAGCTTATTACTGATCCAAGAAAACCGTAACAAACTCGTGGATGATAACCTTACTTTTGGAAGAGATGTCACTAAAACAATGATATACCAATAACCAAGAAGGTTACAGGAAAATTTTTCTCGAGTGTTGGAATTGATTGTTCGTTAGATTTTTTTGTGCTACCAGGTCTCAAAGCCTTTGATGGCATAATTGGCGATGACACCTTGAAAGAATTATAGGCAGTCATTGACAGGAAGAATAATGTTCTATCAATAAAGCCAAATATCAATATCCCATTAAAAGCTAAATTTTCAAAGCAGGTGAATAATGTTCAGATGAAATCTGATCACCTCAATCCGGATACCAAGCGGAAACTGCAAGAAATTGTTAACAGATATTCCCAAGTTTTCGAACCAATTAGTGAAAATGAAATAATTGATACAAATGTAAAAGCTGAAATCAAAACTTCTACTACCGAGCCGATCTACACAAAATCTTACCCCTACTCAGTAAATCTACGATCGGAAGTGGAGAGACAAATTGAGAAATATTTGTGCGATGGTATCATACGGCCTTCAAAAAGTCCTTACAATTCACCTATTTGGATAGCACCTAAAAAGGCGAACGCCGCCGGTGAAAAACAGTATAGACTGGTCATTGATTTCAAGCGTCTTAACTCTGTCACGATATCGGACACTTACCCAATACCCGATATAACAAACACCCTTGCTAGTCTCGTAGAATCTAAATTCTTTACAACCCTCGATCTCACGTCAGGTTTCCACCAAATTAAAATGAAAGCCTCGGACATACCTAAGACCGCATTTTCCACAGCGAATGGAAGATATGAATTCACAAGATTACCTTTCGGCTTGAAAAATGCACCAGCCATTTTTCAAAGAATGATCGATGACGTCCTTAAACCATATATCGGAAAAATTTGCTACGTCTACATAGACGATATAATTATCCTTGGTAAATCAGAGGAAAATCATTTGGAAAACCTGGAAACAATATTTAACAGGTTGAAGGAGGCTAACCTAAAAGTTAACTTGGAGAAATCAAAGTTCTTGAAAACTGAAGTCGAGTTCCTGGGTTATATAATTTGCCAGGAGGGTATCTTGCCGGATCCCCAGAAAGTAGCAGCAATAAACAAAATTAAACCTCCAGAGAACCTAAAGGATTTAAAGTCTTTCCTGGGTTTACCCTCATACTACAGGAAATTTGTGAAGGATTTCGCCAAAATCGCAAGACCTTTAACTAACATGACGCGAGGTGAAAACGCTCAGATAAAGGCAAATCAATCAAGGAGGAAATTGATCAAACTTGGAAAAACAGAACTCGCAGTGTTTAATAACATCAAAAAATTGCTCATTTCCCCGGACATATTATTTTTTCCTGACTTTGAAAAATCCTTCATTCTAACTACCGATGCATCGAACCATGCTATTGGCGCGGTTCTATCGCAGGGCGAAGTCGGTAAGGATAAACCTATTACCTATATCTCAAGATCACTCAATAAAACCGAAGAACACTATTCTACCTGCGAAAAGGAAATGCTGGCGATAATGTGGTCTTTGGATAAACTAAGAACCTACTTATGTGGTGCTAAAAAAATTAAAATTCTGACTGACCATCAACCTCTAACCTTTGCTTTGAGTAATAAAAACCATAATGCGAAACTAAAGCGCTGGAAAGCAAGGATTGAAGAGTTCAACTACGAATTAGTCTACAAGCCTGGTAAGGCTAATGTCGTTGCGGATGCACTTTCTAGATTACCCTTAGAAGTAAACGCCTTAACAACTTCTAGCACTGATACAGCGCACAGTGCGGAGGAAGATTCCACTGACCTCATTCACCACAGCGAAGCCCCATTGAACGTTTTCAGAAACCAAATAGTCATTTCAAAGGGCAAGCAAGTGACTGCGCATGAGCAGCCCCATCCTAACTATCACAGATATTATGTAGGAGCAGCAGTAATTGATAAGCCCAATCTTATTGAGATATTAAAGAAACACCTTAACCCCAACGTAATTAATGGCATTAAAATTTCAAAAAACTGTATACAAATGCTCCAGGAAATATATAACGCGCACTTCTCAAACTTTAAAATTAGAATCACTCAAAGAATAATAGAAGACATTGCAAATGAGGAAAACAAATTCAGAATAATACAACAAGAGCATTCTCAACTCAAACTTTAAAATTCGCACTTCACAAATTTTAAAATTAGAATCACTCAAAGAATAATAGAAGACATTGCAAATGAGGAAAACAAATTCAGAATAATACAACAAGAGCATAGAAGAGCTCATAGGAACCGCGAGGAGAATAAAAAGCAAATCTTGGATAAATATTATTTCCCTCAAATGGCCCAGCTTATCAGGAAATACACTGTGACTTGTGATGTCTCCAACACAAGCAAATACGACCAACGCCCGCATAAGCCCGAAATACAGAAGACACCAGTTCCAGAGTACCCTACTCAGATATTGCACATGGATATTAAGGAACTTAATGGTGAGAAATTCCTTACATGCATCGACAAATTTAACAAATTCCCGAAATTTTTTTCGGGACAGTGTATCTTTCGCAATTTTCCACCGAACTCGTCAACAATTATAACAGGATTACGTTAGACATGGAATCATTTAATACCGAAAAATACGAACAAATGCTGTTCAACCAAATTTTAATTATTAAAGAAGTGCAAGAAATAGTCCGAGCCAGCCAACTCGCGAAGAGAGGCATAGTCAACACAAACTTATTAGATATCTCCGATATAAGCGAAATTCTTTCACAAGTAGAATCCCTTCCTTACCAGAATGAAATCCAGGCTATCGAATATGCTGGACCTCTATTGCTTATCAGAAATTCGACCCTTTTATACGTCATCCTTCTCCCCAAAACCGAAAACACTACCTTCAACCATCTACTTATTCGTCCAACCATAAAGGATAGTAAGATGATTCATTTCGATTTTTCTAACTTATTTGTTACACAAACCGAAATATTTGCCATAAAGCAGTCGTGCTCTGAAATTCAGGAAATCATTACGTGTCGCAGGGATCAACTGAAAAGACTCTCTCCCGATAATTGCCTAGCTAACCTTTTAGATGGCACTAGCGCAAAATGTAGTTACCAATATCATGACAGGCCAATGGTAGAATTTATCGGTGAAAATATAATATACGTAACAAACTTCAATGGGAAGCTCCATTACAGCAACACCACCAGGGTACTTAACGGAACCTTCGTAATCAAGTTCCATAATGACACAATCCTAATCGACGACGTCGAATACAGGAGTTACGAAATGAAATCATTTCACATTCTACCCCCGATTTTGTGGAGTGACTTAACAGAAAAGGATATGAAACTAGATCTTGAATACCTACACAAGTTTCATCAAGATAACGTGAAGAAACTGGAAAATTTTTCAGTCAGTAATACAATCTCCGCCAACCTCTGACTTGGTCATAATTACTCTTGTAATCGCCATAGCACTTTTCCTTCTCAGTATGCTCCGACAAAAAGGACCCACTTTAGAGCCTAGAATCAGAACAAATTACACGTACCCAGAGTCTGTTACTCTACACTTTTAATCTGTAGGGACACAGATTTTTAAGGGGGGAGGAGTTAACACATTTCCTAAAGCCAACCTTATATTACTTCACTCCCAAGCCAACCTAAGCTAAAACACGTTTCCCACAGCCAGCCTCATATTACTTCCCTCCCAAGCTAATCTAAGCTAAACACGTTTCCCATAGTCAGATTCATATTGATTCATATTACGAGTACCTTTGTTCGCTTCCCAGAAAAGCATTCCTTTCCTAAACTCGCGGATTGCAAAACGATATCGCGTTATATTTGATTTTGGTAAGTTTAGAATTACGTCTAGAGAATTTGCTGTCGTATTAAATATGTAAACTATAAAACGAACTACATTTTGTAATTATCTGTTCAGTTGCCCGAAGACCGCAATAAAGAATCGTCGAAAAACTTGCGTTTCATTCTTTATTTTTTTTTATTCTACGAAAGGATAGTTCCGCTAACTTGTATACATCAAACAACAAGTAAAATAAATATCTGCTGGAGATCGTCTTATGCTTTTGGAATTCAATTAACTGAAATCTCGACGAAGGTGAAGCTTGCTTGCATTTGGAGATAGCAGGCTTCAGCAAAATTTCTCCGTGTTACCGTACGTAATTGAATCCGAACTACGGAAACAAAACAACACGACAAAGCGTTATGATTGGTGGAATCGACAAAATTTCAGAAACGGAAAATTTGTATGAACACGCAATTTATTGCTGTTCAAGCCGTCAATGAATACGTATGTATATCGAAAAATATATCACTTGATTCAACGATTAATAATGATTTGGGAAAGCTCAATTAGCAGTGAGACATTGGACGCGGATTTTTTGTGTTTTTGATTCCGTGAATATAGGATACCTATTTTTGATATCCTGTTACATACAAATTCGATATGCCTCTGACACATCTAGGTATGTTTAATTAAATGAATATGTACGTTTGATGTGATTTCAACTAATTTAATTACTCATTAAAATAAATCAGTTTCTATGTTTTAAATAGGAAATCGCCCTAAGAGATTGAAATTCCATTTTTGCGAATTGTTTACATCTATGAACTTGCTTGATTTGGAGAAATGAAAGGAAATCAATTTACGCAACAACTGGAGTCACATATAACTGAAAACGAAAACTTGATGAATTACTGTACGAATAGTATGTTGGATTGCATATATTAACCCTTTGCACCCGACTTTTTTTCATTTATATCAGCAACTCCAAGCAATCTGTGTGAATAGATAATATTTACATATAAAAAGGACATGCGCATTCAAAGAAAAGTCATCGTTGCATGTTATTATTTTTACAATTCATTATGGGCTGCAAATGTTTTATTAAATGTGTTTGCAAATGTTATAAAATTATTACATTTTTTAATGGTCCAAGGTATGATACCTCTCCAAGCAATCGCCAATATGTACCCGTGGCTTTTTTATGAAAGTACAAAATAATGGGTCTTCTGCCCGCAATTTTTCTATTTGACCACAGCTCACAATTTTCCTTGGTTCCATAAGATATGATGTGCAGGTAGTTGTTTAGGCTGCCCACCGTATTTGGCGTGTAAATTAATTCGCGGGATGTAGTGTTTTGTCGAAAATTTCCAATCAATTGATCCACTAACAATTTTACAAATTTCAAATGTGGCTTTGTTTTTTCATTATTTTTTTTTAGCGGAAGTGTACAATATTTTCAACAGTGATTTTCTAAAAAACAAGAAAAAAAAACGGTGCAGCATATTGGTCGGCCCGATCTATTCCACGCAAATTTTTTTTTGTATCATAAATATCAACTTTAGCTTGTTATATGTTGACTAATCACACACTGTATACTCTCTCAACCGATAGCACTATTTCATTATAGGTACTTAACAAAGTTGCGGTTCCTTTTGTCCTTCCATACGGGGGATATGATATGGTATGGTATACATGTGTATACTTGTCGGTATACATGTGATACCCTTCAGTATTCGGAAAATTTTCCATTATTTTTCTATACAAGTCTAAGTTAATTAACTGCCGTAATAAGGCAAAACCGAATAAACATAACCGGTACTTGAGAGGGCCAGAACGTAATTTCAAATTCACCATTAAGCGGGCTTAACTGGGTTATATGACATAAAACATACTTTTTCCCTTCAATTTTAAAATGGATTCATCAACGCAACTCGACTGATACTATACATTATCAGGTATAGATACTATACCTTATACCTTATCTTATCAATGTGGGAGAAATTTTGAGTCGATTTATTTTAAAAAGTGATTAGCCCTTTGAATGCGGATCCTTATACAGGTATTTTTGCCAACTGATGCCAACTTTAATGTAAATGAATATTTGTTGAAGAATTGAGTGTTAATGGCGAATTTGGTACAGCAATATTCAAGATCACTCCAATCAAGGCCAAAAATTCTTTCCGATTAACACTTCTCCATGTATTCCAGACTGATCTCTTTGGCAATTGCGTTCCTAGCTATTTCAAATTTGAATATGCATTTGTCTCTTTAATTATGGTATCAATCAATGTATCCGTAAAGTTTAATTGAAAAATATCGTCTGGTTGTTTTATATCCATAGGAGGTGTAATATTATCCACTTCTGAAACGTAAAATACCATGGCCAAACTTTCGCGACCCTAAGTAGGCTCGCTCGTCGCGAAAATTTATTTGGGTCTTCGCGATTTTACATGGCTGCGCGCGGAGAGTGTCCAATAAAATGGGCGACATCTTCGGGTTTTTCGTATGACACTTGCGCAAAAATTGATGCGGATGTCGCGAAAGGGAGTGTGTGCTAATTGATTAACCTTGAAATTTATGATTTCATTCGTTATAACACATTTGTTACTGAATACAGAGGTTAGTAAATAAGTCTGTTAATATCCCATATCTAATTATCTTTTGTTACTAAAAAGACAAAGAGCAAATAGCCTAGGTTGGTTTTTTTCTCTTCACACTTTTGAGTGAGAAAGCGCTCCTTTTTTAATGGTCTTTTGTGTAAACAGTTACTAAGCATTTCGAAGCATGTTTGCTTCGGGACAGGCAACTTTTTCCTTTCATTATGTATAAACATGTGTTCATATTAAGCGACTGTGGAAATATTACTAAGTCGTCTTTTTGACCCAACATTTCAACAGCGCCACTTACCCTGTGTTTGACAACTATACCCGTCATCGTCGCGACACACACTGATGCGCACTTTGCCAAAGGTCGCCACGCTTAACTGGTTAATACTTGATTTTTATTAATTTTATAACGAAATAATGTTACAACACAATTTTCGCGACAAACTATTGGAGCGGCAGGCATAAAAGCGAACAACGATAAAATCGAAAAGATAGCTCATGTGCAAATTCTTAAAAACTCAAAGGCAATCAAGTCCTTCTTGGGTTTAACTGGGTACTATAGAAAGTTTATAAAGGAGTATGCTAAAGTGGCGCAGTCAATGATAAGATACTTCAAGAAGGATTAGAAAGTAAATCTGAACGACAGCGAATATGTCGGAGCCTTCGAAAAGATAAAAAACTTCTTGATATCGGCACCTATTCTAAGAGATCCTGATTTTGCACGAAGATTCAAAGTTACTACAGATGTTAAGAATTTCGCAATCGGAGCGGTTTTAAGTCAAAATCGACACCCAGTTTGCTATATTAGCAGGACATCAAACGATCATGAGAAAAGATACTCTGTAATTGACAAAGAGATTCTAGCACTAGATTGGGCAGTTAATGATCTAAGATCATTTCTACATGGAAGATAATTTGATTTAAGAACTGATCATCAGCCTATTAAATGGCTTTATCAGAAATTCAAAGCAAAAGAGATTACCCCAAGATTGCAAAGGTGGATCATAAAATTAGGAAAGTATGATATAAAACCGGATTACATTAAAGGCAAAGATAATACCTAACAGACTTTTTATCAAGATTGCGTGAAACAGGAAACATAAAAAAATCAGATATTTCATCAGACATGAAATTTAATTTACAATTCCATTAAGAAAACAAACAAATATAGAAGTTTTTCTGGAAAACTTAAAGAAAGCACCACTGGTAATACAGCACATTCACAAATTGAAAATTTCAATGATTCAATGACTATTCTACTATTTGAATACATTAAAAACTGAAAAAAATCATAAAGGGTTAAGCCGTATAAGTATGACGAGTCGGCCCCCTAAAACGGAACCTACATCGAAACCTATATTTTAATATCTACTTGATACGAGCGTCAGCAGATAAGGCCTCCGTGCGGGTATCGGCGCTAAACCGCATTATGGCCAACACGCAGGGGTCAACCTCGAGCAAAAGACGTCTACTACAATGGAGTCAGTGCTCTTGTATGGCTCCGAGCTTTGGGCTGACGCTCTTAGTAAAGAGACGTACCGAAGGCGTCTGGCACAGGTGCAGAGGCAAGGAGCTTTGCGGATAGCTGCTGCATACCGCACTGTCTCTGAACCTGCAGTGCTGGTAATCTCGAGGGTGGTTCCAATTAAGTTACTTGCAGACGAACGGAAACGTGTATATTCACGTAGGGGGGAGATGACGAGAGAAACCGTCAGCCGAGAGGAACGGAGAAGAACCCTTATCTTATGGCAGCAAACATGGAAAAACGAAACGCGAGGCGGGTGGACCGCACGGCTGATAAGTGACTTGGGGCCGTGGTTCTACAGAATGTATGGTGAGACTGATTATTATCTGACGCAACTACTCAGTGGTCACGGGTATTTTCAGTCTTACCTGTATAAGATGGGAAAGACACCATCCCCAACTTGCGTGTTCTGCCCGGGGATGACGGATGACGCCTGCCATACGTTCTTTACGTGTAATAGATTCACAAGACTCCGTTCGCATCTCTCGGAGAAAATTGGCGTAATTTCCCCAGAAAATGTAACGGGAAAAATGATGAAATCAAAGGACAATTGGAACTGTGTATCGCATTACGTACGGACAGTACTTATTACAAAGAAGGGCATGATGGATCGCTTGGCGAGGGAGGGGAGATCTCTGTAACGCAATATTATAGTAACTAATCGCAATTCCTTCCTATCCATCCGTGGAGAAAGAGAGATTTCCCTTAGCCTGAAGGCACCGCTAAGCGATGATAAATGAGGCCTAGTCCGAAGTAATGTGACAAACAGTTCCAGGCTAGGTTCTCGGTGTGACAGGGGAGGTGTTTAGTCGGTAGTCCGGTAGCGGGGGAGTCCGACACTCAGGGCGTAAATAGCCTTCACCTCCAAAAAAAAAATATCTACTTGATGTACAAATGTGATTTATGTACATTTCGCGTCCGGCTTCCGCTTTGACCTTGAGATATAGGAAAAACTAACCGTACACATAAGAATTACTCAAAAAAATTATATCTCAAAAACTAATCAAGCTTGTGAAACTAACGCGAGGCTTTAGTACAGTAACTGTATAGTGAATGTTGTATATTTTTTTAGAATAACTTTTCATATAAAAAAATATGTAAAAAAGGAAATAAATAATTTTTTTTATGTTGTCAGTAACTTACAATCACGAAATAACGAAAATAAAATATGTTATGCTCCCTTATGTGCACTTTCACGCATGAAAATTGCGTGAGACAAAAATTTGTGCAACACTTCGAAATGAAATAAAATGTGATTCGCTTGTCATGTAAGGGTATAGGGGAAATACGGACAAAATGACACACAGGGCTTTTTTAAAAATTGGCGGGCTATGGCGCTGCTGTTGACATTGCAACACGTGAAGTTGGTAGCATCTGCAATCATGTGAAGTTAAAAATAAAAGTTTTTTATAGACAGTGATTTCTCGCTTGTTATGGTGAGTTTTACTTTGTTTTTTTCGCTTATGTTTATTGACATCGATATAATGGTGCATTGCGTTGTAATACAAGTTATTTTTATAATGAGTTTTTACTTTTCGTAGAAATCATGAACTAATTATTGTTTCGATATATTTTCGTACAAAACGACATACCAACACTCTGGGCAAAATGACATTTGTATGTCATTTTGTCCATATGTATTTTTTAAGTAGTTACACCTTAATCTTTTTGTATTCTTATTCAGATATCATGCCACGCAACTATAAAAGAAAAAGTGATCACCAATGTTGGAGTCAAGAGTCTATGCAGAAAGCTATTACAGCAGTCAAGGAAAATAGAATGGGATGCTTGCTAGCTTCGAAAACTTTTGGTGTCCCTCAGGCTACACTGAGGAGACATGCACTAAACACCAATAAAACTTTAGCGCCTATCGCTAAAGGCTTAGGCAGATTTAAACTGACGTTTCCTGCAGAGATTGAGAGGCAGCTAGTTCATCATTTAAAATTTTTGGAAACTCGACTATTCGGATTAACTCGAAGATCAGTTCAAGAGTTGGCCTTTGAATTAGCAGAGAAGAATGGGTTTGCTCACAACTTTAACATAGAAAAGAAGCGTGCTGGGCAAGAATGGCTAGATAGCTTTCTAAGCAGGAATAAAGACATTTCATTACGTACACCTGAGCCTACTTCTGCAGGCAGAGCACAAGCACTCAATAAACCACAAGTAACCAAGTTTTTCCAGTTATATCAAGAAATTTTGAGCGCTCAAAACTTGAGCCCACATCGCATATATAACGTCGACGAAACGGGCTTATCCACCGTTCAGAAACCTCAAAAAATTTTAGCCACTAAAGGTAGAAAGCAAATTCTCACCAGCGGCGAAAGAGGATCAAATATTACTGCTGTGTGTTGCACAAGTGCCACTGGTTTATACATTCCTCCATGCATGATATTTCCTCGTAAGAACATGAAAAATGAACTTGTTGATGAAGCACCTACTGGGACACTTGGACTAGCACAAGAATCAGGATGGATGACTACTGAAGTATTTTTGAAATGGTTAAAACATTTCCAAGTACATGCCAAATGTAGTAAAGGGGATCCAGTTCTACTCATTTGTGATGGACATGCAAGTCACAAAGGCATTGAACCATTGACTTTTGCCAAAGAGAATGGCATACATATGCTGTGTCTGCCTCCTCACTGCACTCACCATATGCAGCCACTGGACGTGAGTATCTACGGACCTTTAAAAACCTTTTTCCACTAGGAAGTTTCTAAGTGGTTAAAAAATCACCCAAGTCGTGTAGTGACTCATTTACAAATGGGATATTTATTTAACTTAGCATATGGAAAGATGGCTACAGTTTCAAATGCATGTAATGGCTTCAGAAGTACGGGTCTTTGGCCGGTCAATCCAGATATTTTTCCAGACTACATGTTTAAACCTGCAGAAACAACTAATATTCCGTTAAGCAACATAAATGTTGAAAAATCTGTGGCAAACGCGAATGATATCAGGCCTCGTTCATCAAAGGAACACATCACAACCACTGATTTAACTAGTGTTTCATTGAATACTGGAGATACTTTGGCAACAAAGTCATATCAAAGATACTTCAGCAACAACAAATAACAATGAAAGGAATAGTCTTATAAATGCAGGCCAATCTTTTGAAGAAGACGTAATCTGTTCCACTTCCTGTAATGATGTGACACTTGGCTCTGCTGAAAAAGATGTGACAACTGCTGATTCAACTAGCTTATTACTGATCCAAGAAAACCGTAACAAACTCGTGGATGATAACCTTACTTTTGGAAGAGATGTCACTAAAACAACCGCAGATAGGAATTTGAGACCAGGTACGTCTCCGGATTCATCACCATTTCCTGTTGACACTCTTTCACCAGCACCACAAGGACTTTTCATTCGGGGACAAGGCAAAAGAAAGCCGAAAACTCACAAGTCACACTGGCTTTTAACTTTCACCCCTAACATGGAAGAATTAAGAACAAAAAATGCACCTAAAAGTCCCTCAGCAAAAAAGAAAAAACACGTCAAGAAGACATTGTTCGATGATGATACTAAAAATACCCACAAGACCACGAGAAAAAAATAACAGACAAGTCAAAAAGGTTATTTACACAAATGACAGCTCAGATGCCGAAGATTTCCCAATTGACACTGATAATGATGACGAAGACTGCCCTTGTATTTATTGTAATGATATTTTTTCACGTTCGAAGCCCGGAGAATGTTCGTTACGATGCCTTACGTGTTCTCATTGGGCTCATGCGTCATGTGCTGATGTCCCTAAGAGGACTAAAAACTTTATTTGTGAGCTTTGCATATAATTAATTAGGTATGCTATAATGTCCATATAGTATGGACAAAATGGATTTTGTGAGAGGCTGACAGAAATCTCAATATTTTTTTCTGTAGTTCCTATTTGATTATAATTAATTAAGAAGCTGAAGTAATAAATCAAGGATGATTATTAACTTCTAAGACTGTTTATAAATGAATTAATTAAATATATATGAATGAAAAACATAACAGTATGTCATTTTGTCCGTACTTCCCCTACACGTGACTACTTTTATCTATACGTGGGTGTTCCGTCTCGTAACACGCGTTCTTAAATCGACATAGTTTCCTTCGCCCATCGATTTATTTATTTTGTAACTTTCCTACTTCGTTGTAATTAATTTAATTACAACTTAGGCCGACATTCCTAGAACTAACCATATTCATCATCCTTTATTACGGTCCTTTATTGTTATCCGTACAAGTGAGTTATTAGATCTTGGATTTAAATGTGACATTCGATATTTTTGTATTTTCAAGAAATTTCACATTGTGTTGTAAACAAAGACAATTAAAATATGTTCGATATTGTTAAGAACGTAGTGAGAGATATTTAGAATCCCTTTTTATTGTTTGCACTGAAAACATGAATAAGTTCAGATATCAGATTGTTCAGATAATTAATCGTTGCAAATTAGATCAACAGTGCTAACCGCAAGAACTGAAAAGTGCAAAATAATTAGTGATTGTTATAAACTTTGCTGAATGGTTTAGTAAATATGTTTTGAATTTTGAATTCAATCAACATAACCAAATGGTAAATGAACAATATGATAGAGAGAAGAACTATAGTGAAATAATAAAGTGAAACTAGCTAAGAAAACCGTTTTATTCCATATGTGTTTAGACGTGACAATGTGCAAGGTTGTAAGCAAATAAGTTCGGACTTAGTATCACGCTGTAAATAAACCGTTTCACATTAAAATAGAAAAGAAAAATTTAAATACTGAAAGGATTTGAGTCTGATAGGATATTAATATTGTTGAATTTAAACATAACATAACGAAATACGGTTGTTGCTCATCTCAGAAATATTATATGCACTAGTCATTTGTGATGACGATAAAGATGATGGAGCCTTCTGCATCAACAGATGTAACATTAATAGGGGTCCTATTTTAACTACGTGCATCCTTTGGAACATCTTTAATCAATGTAGTGCTCTAGAAGTTTTAACAGCTCATTTAGTACCGAATTATTTATTAAACAGTTTGCAGCCTACTCGGAAAATTTTGAAACAATATCATTTTCAATTCTCCTGTGTACGTTTCTTTCAAAGATAAAAAAAATTGCAGGGACTGAAATATTTTCTTCACTATAAGCGACATTGCATTCCGACTCGTTATTGTTTTTAATGTCGTCAAAACAATTAGAGGATGGTGAATTGCAAGGAGTTTTAGGAGTGTAACTGAAGTCAATTGTCAAATTATTGACAATATCTCGAACTTATTTTCGAATTGTTTTTCGCGACATTGTAATCAATACGGACTGGCTTCCCAGGTGGAATTGTATCTGAACTAAGGGACTATTACCGGTTATAACTTTGAAAAAATCGTTTTGTAACATTTATTGATTTCTTATACATCATTTCCTAAATTTGTATATAAAAATTCAAAAAAAAAAAGAAATGTGTAGCAGTTTTCTTTTGTAGTTTTTGTAGCAGAGTTTCGGCAGGACCGCTTCTCCTCTCTCCAAAACAGCGTTATTCTGTTTAAAAACATATATATATATATATATATATATATATATATATATATATATGCGAATATACCTCAGTGTCCGCTTTCTGAAACGTATTTAGTTTATATTTGGAGGTGTACACAAACGTTCGATATATTCAAAATGAGCAAAAATCCGTATGAAAAAGGAGAAAAGGAACTTATGCAAAATGGCAAAGAATATGAGAACATCTCGTAAATTTAAAGGGAATCAGCATAATACTAAACACAGTACAGTATTCACGAGTACTTCGGCAAGTAAATTGTCAACAAGTAATTTTGACGTTAAACTCGACGATAGCCATTCTTATTTTGTTTTGTCGTTTTTCCTCGTTTTCTCGGCGTGGGCGAGTATATTACAATGTAAAACGTGCGGTAAAGATGATGAAGATTTACAAACACTGCAATTTGTGGACTAGGATTCAAAATAAATATTGGATGAAGAAAAAGAATACCCAAAACAAAAATGAGTGATACAACAAAACACTTTGAGCTATCGTTCCCAAACATACGTTTGTGGGACGGGAAGTTACGGAATTGGCTCCACATATTACATTAGCAATATTCAAAGAAGTTAAAAAGTCTCTCTGGAAGATATTTGATGTAATTTGGTGCGTAATTGGACGACCCTACGATTATGTAAAAAAAGACGAAGAGCGAATTGAGATGGCTAACAAAGCGAGTACAGCGACGTCGAAGAGCTCACTTGGCAAAGCACAACAAGAGGAACAGCAAGAATTTATTCTTTCGGGACTCCTTTAATATGGACCAGGGATTGCTGATCAACCAATCGTCAGTGTTGAACCTAGATTTTTTTTTTAAATGTTAGAGTTTTACCGGAAAAAAAACCTTAAAGGCAATTTACTTGAACTGGTGTTTTTTCAAATCGGCCCAGACTTATTCACCGCAACCACAAGACAGATCTTTTTACATTTTAGTGAGTTTCATTTGTTTTGATGTCCTCTATCGTAATTTACTAGAAAATTGCACAAAAATTTGAAAATAAATAATTCACAAGGGCAAAATGGAAAAACGTGATTTTTACAACAAATTTTTCATATATACTCGAGTCATGCACGTACCTAGTTCAAACTAATAAATGAATATTGCAAAAAAAAATATATATATATAAGTAGACAATATATTATATACATATATATTATATTATAAATATATATTGTAAAAAATGCAGATATAGCGCTAGCGTTTTATTTTCCCGCACTTGGTCGAGAATCCTCGAAAAGCAGAATATTTAACATCGGTTCGTAATTGTAGATGTGGACAGGTATCATTGTTTCGAATACATGAACTAAACTGAGTTTTTAAATTCACGACACAAGTAACACTTAACTGGTCTTGTCGGAAAACAAAACGAGAAGCAGCCGTAAAAGATAAATCTTAGTTGCGTAAAAAACAAATCAATAAGAAGGCACAAATCATTACCCTTGATCGCGTAAAAAAATGTGGAAAAAGCCGCACACGAGTAATTCCTGATTGAGAAAATATTCGGGAATTTCGCAATGCAAATTAATAATTAAAAAGCAGAGTGACTGAGTCCGAAAACGGATAACCTGATATGTCACAAGAGCAATCTGATAAACAACCCATTAACTTAAAAATGGATCCATAAAAAAGTAAAAAGAGAAGTTTTCTTGTTCGTTCTGGCGATGAAAAAACGATTTTTCCATTATTTTACGTGCCACATATGCTAATTTCCGACTTTTCTTCGTTCGATCAATTTTATTCTTCATGCGATCCGAATTTAGCTCGCCTGGGCGTCATGTTTCGCCAAAATGTTTGCTGGGATATTGTATAATTTTTTCGATGTAAAGATTCAGGAGAATCTCCAGTTAAATCGGTTAAGTGCTGATATCAGTCAATTGCTCTTTCGTAATGTTAATTGTAATCCAACTAGGTTAGGTAATATTGCTGACACCATAAACAATGCCGAGTCAATTAAAGAGCGATTGACTGATCAATCAAGAACTGTTGTTTTATTAGTGACAGGAGCCTTAGTGACAGGAGTCGTAAATAAACGTATTATCATAAAAGAAGTTAGGGTTTTCTTTTTTATCAAGAACCTCGACTTATTATGTTAGTCGGCTGCACTTGGAATTTGTCTACATATGTCTTCAAAAAATGCCTGGAAGAATGGTTTATTGTAATTTGAACGACTAAATTCTCCAGTTATTATTTGCTGTTTGTAAAGTAAATTATTTTAAATTATTTCGGAAGTATATTATTTGCGCTTCTGGTTGGTGATTGTTCGTAGTGAACTTAAAATGGTTAATATTTTGAGTTGAAGCGGTAGTTTTTACAGCATATCCCACATTTGCGTACATGACTATGATAAAAATGTGGGAATCACTAACAACAATAAGCCTTTTTTGTGATTTTGTCCTTTTGCACTCTATTAGCTGTAAGTTTTGGCAAAAATCACATTCTGACCCAATTATCAACAAGAAAAAATGAAAACAAATGAGACGCTTGCGATACGATACAAACTTCAAGCACGTCTAGAAACAAGGCTTTTTTGAAAAAAATGCCGGTTTAACTGTTTTATCAATTATATATATAAAATTAATGAAGTACAACTTTTTGGTACATGTCAGCCTTCTAATGGCCATATGTTGTAAGGTGCGATAGGAAACACAGTCCTAATATTGGGTACGGAGCCAAAACTTGGCCGTCGCGAAAATTTGAATTATAGTTAAGAATTTTGTATGGCCGCGTGGGATAACGTACTTCCTATAAGCACGAATACGACTTGATAATATTACAATTACACACGTGTCATTTAACTCTAGACATTGTATATGCATTTTTCCATATTTCAGCTTAAAGTTCACATTTCATAGAGTCTAGAGTTGTACAAACCAAAACCGTAGTGGGCCCTATTATGAATCCTCATGTAAGAAATCATTTTATTAAGTTCAGAGATCTTTTAAAACTTATATTTTTTGCACTTTGTTTGATTTCTCTTGTGAATAGAATGTGTTCCTGATAATGAGTTTCTTTTGAAGTCGATTTCCACTTGTCAGTATGAGTTTTCACTTTGCCTTACGAACACTTCTGGATACTTATGGTTCATAGTTTGATTGTTTGCTAGGAAATAACTTCATTTAATATCCAAAAATCTACAATAATTTACCATTTGGTGTTACTAAATGTAAATTATTTTAATTGAAACTCCCCTAAAAGTTGATTTTACGCTTTACATGGTTTGTAATGGATTTCCAATTCGTAATAGATATGACGAGTCGGCGTCGCACCGACTGTGGGACGTGAAGTCCACAGTATGTGGCAATATATATATATATATATATATATATATATATATATATATATATATATATATATATATATATATATATATATATGTATATATATTATTTATGGATTTATTTGACATTATATATATGTATAAATAAATATGCACAGACATAGATACACCATGTCAAATAAATTCATAAATAATATATATATAATTCTAACTATTTCTATTTTTTTCTCTAAATCTCTTCGTTATTTTTAACTTTAATGAATTGCGTCGTGTTTAGTTGATAATTTTCTGTTTAAAGTAATAACTGAGATCTTTGCCTGGCCCATATAAAACGCTTGAAATGTCTAGCTGCTTTCTATTTACACTTTTGTTTTACATGTTTGTTATACCACATCGTTGATTCCGGAAGAGTTTGCCATTAAGTCATATCTGGTCTTCATGCGATCAGTTGTTGACCCTATTTGCTTCCGCACTAATTGGTGTATCTGATTCCGCGGTTGCCTTAGGTCGCTTGTATACTCCGAAATGGATTGGGGCTGCTGAGGGAGTGTCCCAAACTTTACATCAACTGGTAGCCGAATCATTTTTCCAAAGATGACTTTCGCTGGCGCTTCTCTGCTCGATGCATGTTCTGCAGTTCGGTATGCCATCAAAAAAAATGGAAAGCGTCGATCCCAATCTTTCTGATTTTTATCAATCATCTTGGCCAAATGTTTATTTACTGTGTTATTGAACCGTTCGACCATTCCATTGGACTTGGGGTGAAGTGGTGTTGTCCGTGTTTTCCGTATTCCCAGCAGTTCACAAATTTCGGCAAAAACTTGTGACTCAAAGTTTCTGCCTTGGTCTTAATGTAGTTCATGGGGTACGCCATATCTACTAACCCACTGTGAAACGATTTGCTCCGCTATAGTAGTTGCCTCCCAGTTAGGAATTGGATATACTTCTGGCCACTTACTGAAGTAATCAGCTACAACGAGTAAATACCGATTTCCCCATTCAGACTCGGGAAAGGGTACTGCGATGTCCACAGCTATTCTTTCGAATGGTACCCCCACGTTATAGGTCTGCATTTGCCCTCTCGTTCTTCGATTTGGGCCTTAATGGAAGCTTAATGGAAGTACATATTGTGCATTTACGACACCAATCAAAAACGTCGTCCCGAGCGTGGAGCCAGTAGAATCTTTTTCGAACCTTTGTCAGGGTCTCTTTCACCCCAAGGTGACCTCCTGATGTGCCTTCATGCATCTCCTTCAGTACTCGTTTGACCCGATTCTTAGGAAGAACAATTTGCATCCTATATGAAGTGCCGTCTGCCGTTTATTTTCTTTTCGTTTCAGAAGTCCATCATCAACCTCATGGGAGTTGCACTAAGCCCAATAGGTTTTTAACACTGTGCCGCGTGCTGATTTGTCTTTCCACTCGGGACGTCCTGTTGTCTCCTTCCATACCAACAATGGTCTAATTTGATCGTCGGCTTGCTGAGCGTCCCGAAGTTCGTCGTAAAGCGTCGGCGTTTCCGTGCACTTCTCCTTTGCGATGGACGATTTTGTAATCATATTCCGGTTGTCTTTCCATCCTTGTAGCCAACCCTTGTCCTACGAAGTTGGCTTTAGGTCGTTTCCCTGACCTATCAGTTAGAGAGGCCTTCTTTCCAAGCTCTGGCGCTGGTCGGCGTCTCCATCTAGTGGCACACCCTTGGCTAATAGGTTGGTGTTTTCCGCTGCCTGCAGCCCCATTGCAGGTGCCCTCGTTCACCACAATGCCAACATGTAGGTGAAACAAACACCTTTGACCCCCTGTACATGCCACGTTCACAACTGCATTCTTCCGTTGTAATCTGCCCGATCCTGGCTGTGTTACAAGTGGTTGTTTTCGCGGCTTCGAAGTTTAAGCAATAGGCCAGTGCGTCCTTTACTGAGCGTTTTTCGGCTAGGCGGACAGATTGTTGCATTTCCCTGTCCTGCAACGCGCTAATAAATGCTTCCGTTGCTATATCATCCCGATGATCTGGGTCCTATGCAGGGTAAGCAAAAACTGCAAGCCTTTCAATATCCTGGGCTAATTGTTGTAGGGTTTCACCTGATTTTTGCATCCGATTGCGCAGCTGCGACCTGTAGATCTGCTTCTGGAGGTAATCACACCTCATGTCGCGTGCGTTCATGATAGCGATGGAGCTTGATTGCGACTTGAGGGGGACAGTTTGAAGTATTTCCGCAGCTGGACATCTCAGGGCAAGAATTAAGGCTGTTGTTCTCTCCTGCTCATTCCAGTGATTTGAGCTGTGAGTGTGTTTGAGTGGCAGCTTCAAACTGGGTTTTGTAAATACTCCAATCCATTTGTCCATCGAAAGTTGGTGCTTGTACATTCCTTGTTGAGTACTCGTTATCGGGCTCGGGTTACTCGCTGTTGGGACCGGGCTACTCGCTATCGTTACTTTGGCTTGCTTTAAGTCTTCTTTTATTCTTTTGTGTGGTGAATAGATTCTTCCCGCACCGTCTCCACTTTATCCATCTTTTCTTCGAAACCTTCTATTTGAAGGTTAACCTTTCGGCTTAGTTCACCTAAATGTGCTCTTAATTCAGCTGATTACCTGTCGGATTTCTTGTTGAAGCCTACTAATTGCTGGTCCAGTTTTTGGTTCAAGTCTGCTGATTGCTGGTCCAGTTTCTGGTTCAAGTCTGCTGATTGCTGGTCCATTTTCTGATTTAAGCCTTCTGATTGCTGGTCCAGTTTCTGGTTAAAGTCTGCTGATAGCTGGTTGACTGCCGGTCGAACTTCTCGTTCGACTCGGTTGATTACTTTTGCATTACCATCAACATCCGCATCAGCCCTTTCGCAGTCAGAATTTGTTCCTCCTCCTCTCCTCCAGTGCAACTTTCAGCATCGGGAAACTTAAACGAATCTGGATCCATCCCTTCCGCTGCCAGCGCTTCGCTTAACCGGGTGATTAGTCTAGCTTTGCTTCCTTCGGTGGAAATTTTCCGCTTTTCCAATTCCTCCTTTAGTTCCGGCAAAGCGATTTTACGGGGCATTTTCTGACGAGTAGTCTTCAACTCAAAAGTTCACAAAAGTGTTCACTATAGTTCTGTAAAGTGTTTTTAAGTGTTCGATTTTGTTCACTTCACTATTGCAAGAATAATCCCACTTTCTGACACCAGTGTTGGGCTTTGTCAGGTGCGCGACCTGTTTGCTCTTCGCAAATTTTCGCAATAGTGAATAAAACACACCCGAATAATGTAAAATTAGGTGCTTGAAATTTTGTTCTTAAAAATCTCTAACACTTTACAATTATTTTCACTTAATCACTATTTCACTTATTCACTTTTATGAGTTATCACTTTTACATTAATTATTTAATCGCTTATAACAATCACTTTTACTCGCTATTTAAAATTCGCATACGATTTTACTTCACAACACTTTTCGATTACCGCAATACTTTTAACGCGCATTGTCGCTCGCTTCTTCACTTAATTCACAAGACTCTCTTCGCCGCTCGCTATAGTCGCCTTTAAACATCTACCAATCAACCCAGAATCTTCCATGTGGATTGTTCTCGAGTTTACGCGCTGAGTCACTTACACACGTATTTGTTGTACTCAATGCACGTAATGTGTTTATGTTATGCCTTTTTTTCTTCTCGAGAATTATCGATGTAATGGTAATTGAAACTTGTTTATGACTTTTCTCTTAAGACGACTACAGTGGCGTGTGACGTTATTCGAACATGTCACAATATATAAACGAAACAAATGAATGAAATTCAGCTGCACTTAGTTCTTATAGTTGTTGTTTTTTTGAGTTTCAGTTTTACTGATTGCAAGGGCAAATTCGTTCGTGACATAAAGCAAAATATTATTGGCAGTGATAAATTTTATTGGCAGAAATCGCACTGATTTTCATTCAGTAATACAGTTTTCTGTTGAAAGTGCCGTCAAGATCAGATTCACACACTTTTATTTACCTTCCCTATTTTCTATTTATTTGAACCCTGTGGATGAGGGAGGCTAGAATACATCCACAGTAACCCAACTTGTCGTAAGAGGCGACTAATGGGGAAAACAGCAACGAACCCGGATTATGATTTGACTCTTGACTTTATTTGACGCATATGGGCTGGCGGCCATGATATTCTGAACCTAGTCACTTCTTCCGCGGTACCGCCGGGGTGAAACCCGTGCGCGAACGGCTCCAGGCTAATATCACGCCGTCTCCGTCCCGATAAAACCTTGGCAGGCCTTAGAGTACGTTCGAAGCTCGAAGGTTCGAAGGTTCTGTTGAGTCGTACTCCCGATTAGCGCTGATCTGGCTCTGAGCACTTGACTCCATAAGGGCTGGTGCCAACCCTCGCATAGCCTCCCTGCTTGCATAGATAACCATGGGATCATTAAGGCGACTACACATCCGAGCGGAGATAGCGGCTCTGAGGGGGACCCTTAAAAACAAAATGAAGAAAAACAACAAAAACAACACCAAACAGAATAATGCAGAGGAGACGAACAAACGAGCCGATGAACATAATTCTGACAACCATAACGATTATCTTGGCGTGTTTTCCCGTAGTGCAAAAACCTTGCGTTCACCACCACGGTCTCACTCAGCCCCAAGCGTAAGGAGTAGTGATGGGTCGGTAGTAAATGTGGCTCCAGAGGTTTACGACCACCTCACTCTTAAGGTTGCTACTGTTGAATCGACCTCAGTAGGAGGAACTAACAGCATATAACCTAAGCTCCCGGAGGAGAAAGTCGGCGAAAAAGACCTGGTGGTTAAGGAGGTTATCGCGGAGAACCGTTCCGAGGAAGAGCGATTGACTAAAAAATGTTATGCGATCCTCGAACGTATGCAAGGAGCGTGCATTAATCAAAAAACAATCAGTAAAAAATGGAGTGTTTGAGCTCGAGGACCTCTTGGATCGAGTTTGCCACTACAGGAGACTCTGGAAAAAGTTGGAAGAAGAACATCCATACCAAACGGTGTACATTAAAGTCACCCAACCTTTCCTTCCCAGTATCAAGAGGACTGCTGCTAACCCTCTTGAGAGCGAACAGGAGAAAAGGCGTAAATAGAACGCTAGCCAGAAAAAGAAACGCCACAAAGAAAAGGCGCCTTCCAACTCGTGATATCTAAGGCGGTAAAAAAATCCACAAAACGTGAACATAGGCTTAACCAGCAAACAGTGCCTGTTCAAACAACGACAAATACCGTGGACAAATCAGCAAGAAAAAAGCGAAGCGTCCTTGGGGACGCCATTCTTGTGAAGTCTACTGACGGAAGGAGCTACTCTGACATTCTACGCGATATCCGCAAGAATGTCAAGCCGGAGGAAACAAGGACGATTATTAAAACTCTATGATCGAAGAGGTCCGGAGGGCTACTCGTCGAGTTTGGAGCGGACTCCTCCGATAAATCGATATTCCATCGTCTCTATCTTGGAGCCAAGGGCTTCATGGGAAGTAAGGGACCTGGACTGCATAGCCGACCCGGCTGAGGTTAAAGAAGCCATTCAAAAGGAGTTCCCTGAAATAACTCTATTAAAAGTTAAGCTTACTCCAGAGAATCGCCGAGGGCAAAGGCTGGCCATACTCGACGTAACGGAGAAAGATGCTACACAACTCCTGGCCAAAGGAAAACTAAAAATTGGCTGGGTGGTGTGAAGAATTCGCCGTCGAGCCATCCTAGTTCGATGCTACAGGTGCCTTGGATACGGGCACACCACTCCGAACTGCAAGGGCCCTGACCGTAGTATGCTTTGCTTTAAGTGTGGAGCGTCTGGGCATAATAAAAAAGAGTGCGCTGAGACTCCACGCTGTTTGTTATGTAATCATCATAACTCTCAACCAACAGAGCACCCTCACGTTACAGGCACAGGCGCGTGCCCACTCTTTAGAGAGGCACTAGCAAAAGCAAAAGCAGCTCTGAAGTGATGATCAGGGCCGTTCAAATTAACTTGCACCGTAGCATCAATGCACAAGATTTGTTAGAGCAGTTCGCCAGAGGAAAGAGAGCTGATCTGCTGCTGCTGAGCGAACAACATCGAAATAAGACCTCACCAGCCTGGTTCTCCGATGACTCCCATACTGCTGCCGTTTGGGTTCGTGGCAGCATGCGACTCCAGATCCAGGGTCATGGCCGAGGAGAGGGCTTTGTCTGGATTCGGTGCCCAGGTATAACGTTTTTCAGCGTATACCTGACGCCGAATGAGTCAATGCCATCTTTTCAAAAAAGACTGGACGCGCTAGAGGATGCTGTTCTGAACACAGATGGCAAAGTACTCGTAGCAGGAGACTTCAACGCCAGAGCCGTTGAGTGGGGCATGTCTCAAACCGATTCCAGAGGGCAACGCATTCTGGACATGTCGGCGAGGACCGGGTTGGTGGTTTTAAATACCAGCAATGTACGTACCTTCCGGCGCTGGGGCTGCGAAGGAACAATCCCAGATGTGACATTCGCCTCGGAGTCCCTCGCTCCGACGACGCTGAACTGGAGAGTACTCGAGGATTATTCAGCGAGTGACCACCAATACATCGCGTTTGAGATCGGCGATACCACTCCTCGGTCGTCTCAACGATCTTTCACTCCCGGGTGGAATATCGGAAAAATGGGCGTGGAGACTTTCGCCAATGTGATTCTGGAAGGCGGAACGACATCGTGGTGCCCTTCGGGGGCGGAAGGGCTGGAGTCGAGGGAATGGTGAAGTCAACGATGAAACTCATCACTTCTGCCTGTAGCTCATCTTTGCCTCGACGGAGGCCTCGGCACGACAGGTCTGCTGTACATTGGTGGTCAAAAGATATCTCAGACAAACGAGGCGAGTGCCACAGACTTCGACGTGCAGTTCAGCGCTCGAGAAACGTAGAGGAAGCATCCAATAGGACAGCAGCATATAGATCAGCGAGGAAAAAACTCCGAAATTGTGGACGATGTGAACAGGGATCTACAGGGCTACAAGGTAGTGTGGCGCAAGCTCGGTTTTTTTTTTGTTTGCGAGGTGAAGACTATTTACGCCCTGAGTGTCGGACTCCCCCGCTACCGGACTACCGACTAAACACCTCCCCTGTCACACCGAGAACCTAGCCTGGAACTGTTTGTCACATTACTTCGGACTAGGCCTCATTTATTATCGCTTAGCGATGTCTTCAGGTTAAGGGAAATCTCTCTTTCTCCACGGATGGATAGGAAGAAATTGAGATTAGTAACTATAATATTGCGTTACAGAGATGTTCCCTCCCTCGCCAAGCGATCCATTATGTCCTTCTTTATAATGAGTACTGTCCGTACGTAATGCAACACACAGTTCCAATTGTCCTTTGATTGCATCATTTTTTGTGAATCTATTACACGTAAAGAACGTATGGTAGGCGTCATCCGTCATCCCCGGGCAGAACACGCAAATTGGGGATGGTAACTTTCCCATCTTATACAGGTAAGACTGAAAAAGATGAGAAAGACACCATCTTTACGGAAGCCGTGTTTACTTCAAGCAGACAAGATGGACGGCATAGTGCAGGCGCTTTTCCCAACTCATCTTGTCCGTGTTGATGCTGCCCACGAGGTCGATTCAGTGGAAGGTCTATTGTTCACAAAAGATGAACTGGAGGATGCGGTGCTTTCTATGAAAGCTCGAAAGGCACCAGGACCAGACGGCATTCCAATCGAGGTGCTACGAATGGTCTTCCACGTTTGTCCTGACTTGCTACTTAATGTGTTTAACGCTTGCCTGAGAGAAAGTGTACTTCCATCCCGCTGGAAGGTGGCGAGGCTCGTATTAATCAGCAAGGGAAAAGGGGACCCCGGGCTGCCTTCTACATACCGTCCGCTTTGTATGCTGGGCACAGCCGGGAAAGTGTTCGAAAAGCTCATTAAGGGAAGACTCACTGACGCAATTCGTGCTACAGGGACCTTTCTCCTCGGCAGTATGGCTTTAGAGCAGGGCGATCCACTTTCGATGCCATCATGGAAGTGGTGAATGCAGTTCGTCGAGCCGAAGCGCACAAAACTGAAAAACGAGTTGTCTTGCTAGTGACGCTTGACGTCAGAAATGCCTTCAACTCCGCCAGATGGTCGGATATTCTTGGCACATTGGAAAATGTTTTCCGGTTGCCAGGGTATCTGATGCGGATTTTGAGGGATTACTTACAGGACCGCAGTCTGCTCTATGAAACACAAGATGGGCGGCGCAGTATGGAGATAACGTCTGGTGTAGCGCAATGATCCATACTTGAACCAGACTTGTGGAACGCCTCATATGACGGGCTATTGAGGCTTGAGCTGCCAGATGAGTCGCGCTTGGTCAGCTATGCAGATGATATAGCAGCACTGGTCACCGGGCGCACAGTCGAACTTGCGCAGCGCAGACTGGGAATGGTAATGCGTCGAGTGAAGGAGTGGATGACCACCCGCGGTTTCAAGTTGGCACTAAAGAAAACCGAGGTGGTCATTCTCACGAAGAAAAGAATTCCCACGGTAATTCCTTTGCAGATCGGAGATGCGACTGTTGAGTCTAAACTTGCAATAAAATATTTGGGACTATTGATCGATTCGAAAATGAGCTTTTCGAAACAAATCAGGGCAACGGCGAAAAAGGCCGCGATAAGCGTTCCGGCTCTAAGTCGATTAATGTGCAACATCGGTGGGCCCACACCAAGCACACGCCGACTCCTCATGAGTGCTGTACAGTCAGTGCTACTGTACGGCTCTGAGGTCTGGGCCGAAGCTCTCAGTAAGGAGCTGTACCGAAAGCGCTTGGCGCCGGTACAGAGACGAGGAGCTTTGCGGGTTGCGTCTGCATACCGCACTGTCTCTGAATCGGTGGTGTTGGTGATCGCAGGAGTGATACCCATCGCCCTCCTTGCTAGAGAGCGACGGAGAATTTATGACCGAAAAGTGGAGGGTTCAAGATATGCTGTCAACCGAGAGGAGAGGCAGCGCACAATAATCGAGTGGCAACAGTCCTGGGAAGGTGACTCTAATGGCCGCTGGACCGCCCGATTTATAGGGGACGTGGGATCGTGGCCAAATCGAGGGCACGGTGAGACTGATTATTACCTTACCCAGCTTCTTAGCGGGCATGGGTATTTTCAGTTTTACTTGCACAAGATTGGTAAATCACGGTCCCCAGACTGCATTTTCTGCCCAGGGGAAAGGGACGACGCATATCACACCTTCTTCAACTGTAGAAGGTGGAACAGGATGCGGCAGGACTTGTGGGAGGTAATGGGAGAGCTTTCTCCAGACAATCTGGTCCGAGAAATGCTGAAAAGTTTCGACAAATGGACCTGTGTGGCACATTACTCTCGGACAATACTAACAGCAAAAAAAGTGACCATGGATAACCTTGGGCGCGGGGTCTAGAGGGGTCTCCTTTCCAGCAGTCCTCCTCCATCCTGCCCCTGGAGGGAGATTTCTGTACGCTGACGGCGCCCTAGGGCAAAGTAAAAAACAGGCCTAGCCCGAAGTAATGTGTCAAACAGTTCCAGGCTAGGGTCTCTTGAGAGGGGGGTATTTAGTGGGTAGTCTGGTAGCATGCGCTCCTAGGATTCCCATACTCCGGGCGTAAATTGCCTTCACCCCCCAACCAAAAAAAAAAGATTATTCGTTTGTTTTATGTTATTTTTCTTTTTGCATAGTAATTCCATGACTGTAGTCCTTGAATTCATAACATAGGATAGCTCGAAAGCGGTCAAGGAAAGTACAATGCAATGTATTACGTTCGCTTGTTCGTTGCAATTTTGATTTGTTTGTTGTTCGTATTCGTTGTTCGTAAAAAATTAATGTCTTGCACGTCTTAACAAAATAAGGAAAAGTAGAACTGACGAGCTCTAAAAATCTGCAGTTTATCAATAAAATCGGGATACAGTAAAGCCCGGATAATTGCAGTGTGCATGAACGCGAAATTCGCTGAAATTCACAGAAAGCTCAAGCACAGCGTTTTTAGGAGTTCATAAAACCGATTTACAATATTCTACTAGTTTGGCCACCTGTCTATCCGTCAGTACGCCTTCCTCTCTGTCCACGCGTAATTCATGTTTTCTCAGTAACTACAGATTCCAACCATGAAATACTGTAAACGAGTCAAAAGAGATGGCTTCTTGTAAGTAAGATATAAATAAGTCGGGTACCCAGCCCAACGTTTCTGTCGGAAGGGCATTGTACTCGAAATATGATATGTAGTCCACCAATAGAAAGCAAAACCAAAGTGATGTAACTTTAAACGGCCGCCATTTTGTTGCGGTACTGCCAATATTATTGAATGAATGAGATATCAAAGATATTTATGTCACACATACTATCTGAAAATTTTAATTTTCAAATCAAAACTGTAGTGTCTGGTTCGATGGAAAGCCCATATAGTAGTAAAGTCATATGTAGTTGTCGTTGTAAATGGAGCAAATTAAAACGGCTAAAACTTTATAAAAAAAGAAGGTGAAGAAGAAGAAGAAGGTAGAACACAGTAATAACGTCAATTATGGGTCTGTAATAATTGTCAGTGATCAACAGTACATGCAATAACGTGTATACCGGACATGAACAACAACAGAAGCAGCTGTTACCCTGACTAGCAATTTACTCAGTATCTTAATCAGCATAACAGCTGTTTCTGTTGTTGTCCAATGTACACTTTATTACATGCACCTACAGTAGAACACCGATAATCCTTGTATCCATGATGTGATTTTAACATTTCAATCATATCTTCAATCATATCATATTTGATATAAGCGGCTTTTACATGTAAAAAGTTCATAGTTTCAACATGCAAAAACGGTAATATCGGATTTTATAAAAAAATATTTATTAATTTAAGTGAATTTCACTTGCGTTTTATTAATACGCTGTGTTTCCACAAAAAAACCCTATGTAAAGTGTTACTGCAACACGACACTAAAACACTTAATTAAATTATTTTATCCACAACACGATTCATGTACATACCAAGTTCAAACAAATGAATGAATATTGTAAATATATATATGTTGTAAAATATTGTAGAAATTGCAGGCTTAGCTCCAGCATTTTATTAGTATATTAATTTTAGTTTAGCTCACGTTCCGGCAGTTGGTCGAGAATCCGCGAAAAGCAAAATAGTTAACACCGGTTCTTAATTGTAGACGTGGAAAAGTATCATTGTTTCGACATGAACATGAACTAAATTGAGTTTTTTACATTCACGACACAATTAACACTTAATTGGCGCATTCGGAAAACAAATCAAGAAGAAGCCGCAAAGGATAAATCTTGGTTGCGAAAAAGTAAATCAAGAAGAAGCCATAAATCATAACTCTTGGTCGCGTAAAAAACTAATTTCGAAAAAGCTGCTCAACGATAATTCTTGATTGAGAAAACAATCGGGAATTTCGCGATGCAAATTAATAATTAAAAACCCGAGCGACCGAGTCCAAAAACGGATAACCTGATATGTCATTCAAAACTCATAGCCGAGGCTGGCAAGAGCAACAACCCATAAAGTTAAAAGTGGATCCAGAAAACAGGAAAAATAAAAGTTTTCTTGTTCGCTCTTGCGATGAAAAAACGATTTTCCCATATTTCCAATTGTTGGTTCGGATGTTTTTTTTCTAAAAATTTTTCATTCTAAAAAATTTAAAAGATTCTTGTTAGATTCCATTTTTAGGTTGATATTTTTATTTTGCAACAGACTGCTGTTTCGAGGCCGATATGGTCCCTTCTTCAGTGTTATGTCTATTAAAGTACAAGTGGGCGAATTATCTTTTTTAAACCTACAACATTTATCATACAATAAGTTTCCCTTCATTATCCTCAAATATTTTTCTATCATATTTATGGCCTAATTGATTTTCCCATAGTTTCATGCGCGGCATATCCTGTTTTCTGACTTTTGTTCGTTCTAGCGAAGAAAATACGATCCGAATTTAGTTCGCCTAAGCGACATTCCGCCAAAATGATTGCTGGGAAATTTGTGTTCTATCGCGCGAAAAGTATTTCGGGGTCCACTAGTTTCACGTTTTCACAAAAACCAAAAACAAAAAAAACCCACAGGAGCCCGCTGGACGTGTTTACGTTACAATCGTAATACTTACACTTGTGCTACTGCGAACATTATGGTGGCGCCGGCGGTGCCTCTTTCATTCCGTAAACATTGTCATGCCGCTACTGAAATTTGCCAAATCTTGTGCACCTGATTGTAGAAATACTTTTTAAACGATGTTCCTTTGCTCTATCTTCGCGACGGCTGGGGAGATGGACGAAAGCTTGGCAAAATCTCCTGGTCCATATGCAAACGTTCGAAAGGACTGTGCGGTATAAGTGAACCAGGCGAAAGTCGTTCAAGTCATGGTGTCAGGTGTGCGCGGTGGTTTATGGACAAGCGATCAAAGTGTCGTTGAGTGCATTCTATTTGAGTGCCAAACAGGAGTCCGCAATGGCAGCGATGGACGGGCCAAAAAGATTCGCCAAGAGCATTTTTTCCAGACTTCATTCGAAGGAATCCATTCAGGCTCCAAGAGAGCGCCGCAATAAGCGGGCAGAGACTTTTTCACACAAAATGTAAATTCCGCGACGACTCAATCGTGTCCAAATCAACGTAAATCACTTGGCTCGGTGTTTTTCATAAATACTTTTGCCGTTTACACGAATTTTTCGATAAAACACCATCAATCGAGATCGCAACATAAACCTTCCTCACAAAATCGGTAAAAATAACAACCGCTTTCCTCACGGGATTCTCCGCGTGTCCCCTCGTAATGATTTTTTTTCTCCCGCAGGTGTGTCACCTAGACCGCATTATCACACTCTCAAGTCTGACAATGCGGTCAATAAATTCACCACTCTCAGGTGTGTCATGTTGGCGGAATTGCCACACTTGAGAGGCCAATTACAACATATCCTTCCGGAAAAACTTGCCGTAATGTAAACTGCCACAGGTAGAATTGTCGAGCACGATGTCGAGTGGAGTTACTTGGTTTTTCATTGTAATTACGCTCTACAGCTGCTATGGTTTCATAATTGTGCATTACAAAGCATCTGAATGAATGCGTATTATCAGTGAGAGTGAACGGGGTACGGAAACGGTCCATGGTTTATCTAATTAATTGTTCTGATGGACAATTAAGTGGGCCAGAAAATTGACCAAGCACGCGATGAGTTTTTTTGAACAGAACTGGTTTTTTAATGCATTCGCGCAGTTTGCAGGCGTTGCTCAGACGTTATCATTCCTGATGCAAACTAACTATAAAACGCATGATAGCTGTTTGTTCCACACCTGTAAAAACACCCTTTATATATGAATGGAATAGCTCATGAATTTATGGTGTATGAGCCTATTATGAATTTTTGACCCCACATAGGAAATAATTTTATTAAGTTCGGAGATCTTTTAAAATTTTTTTTGCACTTCGTTTGATTTCTCCGGTGGAAAGAGTATGTTCCTGATAATGAGTGTCTTTTGAAATGGATTTCCACATGTCAGTATGTGTTTTCACTTTGCCTTACGAAAACATTTGGGTAGATCCAAAATAACATGTCGGAATATTCCAAATTCATTGTTCATAGTTTGATTGTTTGATAGGAAATAACTTCATTTAATATCCAAAAATCTACAATAATGTACCATTTGGTATTACTAGTTTTTCGGCAGAATCCATATTGGTGCCTTTTTGAACTATGTCTTGAATTTCTGTAATTTCTTCTTAGTTATGTGATTATAATTATAACTATAAATTTGCGAAAATATGGATTTATTTGACTTGGCATGTTGAGCATGTTGAGCGTTTTATTTCTGTATCTGCTTTCTTCATATTACAAATCTTTATTGTCCTTGAGTATTCGTAATAAAAACTTTAACACTTATCAACTTCAAGACAAAATACATAGTCTGTTTCACTGGTTGCTTTTCATCATTCAGGTTAATTTCATTATGAAAACCTCTTGATAATATATTTATTTAATTTATGTTTACTTGCGCTCTGTATACAAAATCCAATATTACTAATATCATGATTCATTGATATTTTACAGATCAGATAACCCGCATTAAAAATTTACACTCTTAACACTTTTGCACTGACTTGCAATACTAGTAATATGTTGAATCGAACAAGTTGCTAGTGAGTGTGATAGTGTAAAGTATAAACCATGACGTCTGCCAATATACACTGTGAACAACTCTGAATAAGTACTCATCCTCTGGATCGGTGAATTCCAAATAATCCTGTTCTTATGTACTCAATGGAATACTCGCAGCATATAATTTCGGACCATCCTTACCAAACTTCAAACTTTGAACGCGTTTTTCTCAAAACCACTTTTCTGAGTGCGGCACGCAGCATAACTCGAGCAATTTTTATTCGATCGACTTCAAATTTGGACTGCATCAATAAAACTAGACTAGCTAAAGAAATTCATAGAATTTTTTTGATATCTCAATAAAAAAAAGTTATAGCCTTTTGTCGACAAGAAATTTGGCTCGAAAATCGACCTGGGATTCCAAAAATGTGCCTATTTTTTAAAAATCAATATTTTTTCAAATCCCTATGTACTTCTCTTCAAAATATCATATTATTAACGAAAACACTGGGTATTTTTTTTCAGATCGACTTTGAAGACAGTTCTGCTGCGTGCCGCGGATCACTGCAGAGGCAACAGCACCTGACGCGGGAGCTTCCCCAGCGCCACCATGGGGCGTGAAAAATTAAAAAATTTTTGTTATGTATCTTTAATAAACAAGAAACAAAACAAACAGAAATTTGGAATATGTCTTTTTTTCTCACAAAAAAAAATTCATGAATAACGGCAAAACACCAGGGGGTCACAGTGGTGTTGTCCCTTAACAAACTTCAAACTTTGAACGCGTTTTTCTCAAAACGACTTTTTTGAGTGCGGCACGCAGCATAACTCGAGCAATATTTATTCGATCGACTTCAAATTTGGACTGCATCAATAAAACTAGACTATCTAAAGAAGTACATAGTATTTTTTTGATATCTCAATAAAAAAAAAGTTATAGCATTTTTTCGACGAGAAATTTGGCTCGAAAATCGACCTTAAATTTCAAAAGCGTGTCTATTTTTTACAAATCAATATTTTTTCAAATCCCTATGTACTTCTCTTCAAAATATCATATCATTAACGAAAACACTCGGTATTTTTTTTCAGATCGACTTTGAAAACAGTTCTGCTGCGTGCCGCGGATCACTGCAGAGGCAACAGCACCTGACGCGGGAGCTTCCCCAGCGCCACCATGGGGCGTGAAAAATTAAAAAAAAATTTTTTATGTATCTTTAATAAACAAGAAACAAAACAAAACAAAATTTGGAATAAGTCTTTTTTCCCACAAAAAAAATTCTCGAAGAGCGGCAAAAAACCAGGGGGTCACAGTGGTGTTGTCCCTCATCAAACTTCAAACTTTGAACGCGTTATCTCAAAACTACTTTTTTGAGTGCCGGACGCAGCATAACTTGAGCAATTTTTATTCGATCGACTTCAAATTTGGACTGCATCAATAAAACTAGATTATCTAAAGAAGTACATAGGATTTTTTCGATATCTCAATAAAAAAAAGTTATAGCCTTTTTCGACGAGAAATTTGGATCGAAAATCGACCTGGAATTTCAAAAGCGTGCCTATTTTTTAAACATCAATATTTTTTCAAATCCCTATGTACTTCTCTTCAAAATATCATATTATTAACGAAAACACTCGGTATTTTTTTCAGATCGACTTTGAAGACAGTTCTGCTGCGTGCCGCGGATCACTGCAGAGGCAACAGCACCTGACGCGGGAGCTTCCCCAGCGCCACCATGGGGCGTGAAAAATTAAAAAAAAAATTTTTATGTATCTTAAATAAACAAGAAACAAAACAAAACAAAATTTGGAATAAGTCTTTTTTCCCACAAAAAAAATTCTCGAAGAGCGGCAGAGAACCAGGGGGTCACAGTGGTGTTGTCCCATAACAAACTTCAAACTTTGAACGCGTTTTTCTCAAAAGGACTTTTTTGAGTGCGGCACGCAGCATAACTCGAGCAATTTTGATTCGATCGACTTCAAATTTGGACTGCATCAATAAAACTAGGTTATCTAAAGAAGTACATAGGATTTTTTCGATATCTCAATAAAAAAAAAGTTATAGCCTTTTTTCGACGAGAAATTTGGCTCGAAAATCGACCTGAAATTTCAAAAGCGTGCCTATTTTTTAAAAATCAATATTTTTTCAAATCCCTATGTACTTCTCTTCAAAATATCATATGATTAACGAAAACACTCGGTATTTTTTTTTCAGATCGACTTTGAAGACAGTTCTGCTGCGTGCCGCGGATCACTGCAGAGGCAACAGCAACTGACGCGGGAGCTTCCCCAGCGCCACCATGGGGCGTGAAAAATTGAAAAAAATTTTTTATGTATCTTTAATAAACAAGAAACAAAACAAAAAAAATTTGGAATATGTCTTTTTTTCCCACAAAAAAAATTTCTTGAATAACGGCAAAAAACCAGGGGGTCACAGTGGTGTTGTCCCTTAACAAACTTCAAACTTTGAACGCGTTTTTCTCAAAACCACTTTTTTGAGTGCGGCTCGCAGCATAACTCGAGCAATATTTATTCGATCGACTTCAAATTTGGGCTGCATCAATAAAACTAGATTATCTAAAGAAGTACATAGGATTTTTTCGATATCTCAATAAACAAAAAGTTATAGCCTTTTTTCGACGAGAAATTTGGCTCGAAAATCGACCTGGAATTTCAAAAGCGTGCCCATGTTTTACAAATCAATATTTTTTCAAATCCCTATGTACTTCTCTTCAAAATATCATATTATTAACGAAAACACTGGGTATTTTTTTTCAGATCGACTTTGAAAACAGTTCTGCTGCGTGCCGCGGATCACTGCAGAGGCAACAGCACCTGCCGCGGGAGCTTCCCCAGCGCCACCATGGGGCGTGAAAAATAAAAAAATTTTTGTTATGTAGATTTAATAAACAAGAAACAAAACAAAAAAAAATTTAGAATATGTCTTTTTTTCCCCAAAGAAAAAATTCTTGAAAAACGGCAAAAAACCAGGAGGTCACAGTTGTGTTGTCCCTTAACAAACTTCAAACTTTGAACGTGTTTTTCTCAAAACGACTTTTTTGAGTGCGGCACGCAGCATAACTCGAGCAATATTTATTCGATCGACTTCAAATTTGGACTGCATCAATAAAACTAGATTTTCTAGAGAAGTACATAGGATTTGGTCGATATCTCAATAAAAAAAAGTTATAGCCTTTTTTCGACGAGAAATTTGGCTCGAAAATCGACCTTAAATTTCAAAAGCGTGCCTATTTTTTACAAATCAATATATTTTCAAATCCCTATGTACTTCTCTGTAAAATATCAAATTATTAACGGAAACACTGGGTATTTTTTTTCAGATCGACTTTGAAGACAGTTCTGCTGCGTGTCGCGGATCACTGCAGAGGCAACAGCACCTGACGCGGGAGCTTCCCCAGCGCCACCATTGGGCATGAAAAATTGAAAAAAAAAATTTTTATGTATCTTTAATAAACAAGAAACAAAACAAAAAAAATTTGGAATATGTCTTTTTTCCCCACAAAAAAAAAATTCTTGAAAAACGGCAAAAAACCAGGGGGTCACAGTGGTGTTGTCCCTTAACAAACTTCAAACTTTGAACGCGTTTTTCTCAAAACCACTTTTTTGAGTGCGGCATGCAGCATAACTCAAGCAATTTTTATTCGATCGACTTCAAATTTGGACTGCATCAATAAAACTAGATTATCTAAAGAATTACATAGGATTTTTTCGATATCTCAATAAAAAAAATGTATAGCCGTTTTTCGACGAGAAATTTGGCTCGAAAATCGACCTTAAATTTCAAAAGCGTGCCTATTTTTTACAAATCAATATTTTGTCAAATCCCTATGTACTTCTCTTCAAAATATCATATTATTAACGAAAACACTCGGTATTTTTTTCAGATCGACTTTGAAGACAGTTCTGCTGCGTGCCACGGATCACTGCAGAGGCAACAGCACCTGACGCGGGAGCTTCCCCAGCGCCACCATGGGGCGTGAAAAATTGAAATAATTTTTTTTATGTATCTTAAATAAACAAGAAACAAAAAAAAATAAATGGAATATGTTTTTTTCTCCCACAAAAAAAAATTCTTGAATAACGGCAAAAAACCAGGGGGTCACAGTGGTGTTGTCCCTTAACAAACTTCAAACTTTCAACGCGTTTTTCTCAAAACGACTTTTTTGAGTGCGGCACGCAGCATAACTCAAGCAATTTTTATTCGATCGACTTCAAATTTGGACTGCATCAATAAAACTAGATTATCTAAAGAAGTACATAGGATTTTTTCGATATCTCAATAAAAAAAAGTTATAGCCTTTTTTCGACGAGAAATTTGGCTCGAAAATCGACCTGGAATTTCAAAAGCGTGCCTATTTTTTAAAAATCAATATTTTGTTAAATCCCTATGTACTTCTCTTCAAAATATCATATTATTAACGAAAACACTGGGTATTTTTTTTTCAGATCGACTTTGAAGACAGTTCTGCTGCGTGTCGCGGATCACTGCAGAGGCAACAGCACCTGACGCGGGAGCTTCCCCAGCGCCACCATGGGGCGTGAAAAATTGAAAAAAAATTTTATAAGTCTTTAATAAACAAGAAACAAAACAAAAAAAATTTGGAATATGTCTTTTTTTCTCACAAAAAAAAATTCTTGAATAACGGCAAGAAACCAGGGGGTCACAGTGGTGTTGTCCCTTAACAAACTTCAAACTTTGAACGCGTTTTTCTCAAAACGACTTTTTTGAGTGCGGCACGCAGCATAACTGGAGCAATTTTTATTCGATCGACTTCAAATTTGGACTGCATCAATAAAACTAGATTATCTAAAGAAGTACATAGGATTTTTTCGATATCTCAATAAAAAAAATGTATAGCCGTTTTTCGACGAGAAATTTGGCTCGAAAATCGAAAAAACCTTAAATTTCAAGAGTGTGCCTATTTTTTACAAATCAATATTTTTTCAAATCCCTATGTACTTCTCTTCAAAATATCATATTATTAACGAAAACACTCGGTATTTTTTTCAGATCGACTTTGAAGACAGTTCTGCTGCGTGCCACGGATCACTGCAGAGGCAACAGCACCTGACGCGGGAGCTTCCCCAGCGCCACCATGGGGCGTGAAAAATTGAAATAATTTTTTTTATGTATCTTAAAGAAACAAGAAACAAAAAAAAATGGAATATGTTTTTTTCTCCCACAAAAAAAAATTCTTGAATAACGGCAAAAAACCAGGGGGTCACAGTGGTGTTGTCCCTTAACAAACTTCAAACTTTGAACGCGTTTTTCTCAAAACCACTTTTTTGAGTGCGGCACGCAGCATAACTCAAGCAATTTTTATTCGATCGACTTCAAATTTGGACTGCATCAATAAAACTAGATTATCTAAAGAAGTACATAGGATTTTTTCGATATCTCAATAAAAAAAAGTTATAGCCTTTTTTCGACGAGAAATTTGGCTCGAAAATCGACCTTAAATTTCAAAAGCGTGCCTATTTTTTAAAAATCAATATTTTGTCAAATCCCTATGTACTTCTCTTCAAAATATCATATTATTAACGAAAACACTGGGTATTTTTTTTTCAGATCGACTTTGAAGACAGTTCTGCTGCGTGCCGCGGATCACTGCAGAGGCAACAGCACCTGACGCGGGAGCTTCCCCAGCGCCACCATGGGGCGTGAAAAATTGAAAAAAAATTTTATGTGTCTTTAATAAACAAGAAACAAAACAAAAAAAATTTGGAATATGTCTTTTTTTCTCACAAAAAAAAATTCTTGAATAACGGCAAGAAACCAGGGGGTCACAGTGGTGTTGTCCCTTAACAAACTTCAAACTTTCAACGCGTTTTTCTCAAAACGACTTTTTTGAGTGCGGCACGCAGCATAACTCGAGCAATATTTATTCGATCGACTTCAAATTTGGACTGCATCAATAAAACTAGATTATCTAAAGAAGTACATAGGATTTTTTCGATATCTCAATAAACAAATAGTTATAGCCTTTTTTCGACGAGAAATTTGGCTCGAAAATCGACCTTAAATTCCAAAAGCGTGCCTATTTTTTACAAATCAATATTTTTTCAAATCCCTATGTGCTTCTCTTCAAAATATCATATTATTAACGAAAACACTGGGTATTTCTTTTTCAGATCGACTTTGAAAACAGTTCTGCTGCGTGCCGCGGATCACTGCCGAGGCAACAGCACCTGACGCGGGAGCTTCCCCAGCGCCACCATGGGGCGTGAAAAATTGAAAAAAATTTTTGTATGTATCTTAAATAAACAAGAAACAAAACAAAAAAAAATGGAATATGTTTTTTTTCCCAGAAAAAAAAATTCTTGAATAACGGCAAAAAACCAGGGGGTCACAGTGGTGTTGTCCCTTAACAAACTTCAAACTTTGAACGCGTTTTTCTCAAAACCACTTTTTTGAGTGCGGCACGCAGCATAACTCGAGCAATTTTTATTCGATCGACTTCAAATTTGGACTGCATCAATAAAACTAGACTATCTAAAGAAGTACATAGGATTTTTTCGATATCTCAATAAACAAAAAGTTATAGCATTTTTTCGACGAGAAATTTGGCTCGAAAATCGACCTTAAATTTCAAAAGCGTGCCCATATTTTACAAATCAATATTTTTTCAAATCCCTATGTACTTCTCTTCAAAATATCATATTATTAACGATAACACTGGGTATTTTTTCCAGATTGACTTTGAAGACAGTTCTGCTGCGTGCCGCGGATCACTGCAGAGGCAACAGCAACTGACGCGGGAGCTTCCCCAGCGCCACCATGGGGCGTGAAAAATTGAAAAAAAAATTTTTATGTATCTTTAATAAACAAGAAACAAAACAAAAAAACATTGGAATATGTCTTTTTGTCCCACAAAAAAAAAATTCTTGAAAAACGGCAAAAAACCAGGGGGTCACAGTGGTGTTGTCCCTTAACAAACTTCAAACTTTGAAAGCGTTTTTCTCGAAACCACTGTTTTGAGTGCGGCACGCAGCATAACTCGAGCAATATTTATTCGATCGACTTCAAATCAATATTTTTTCAAATCCCTATGTACTTCTCTTCAAAATATCATATTATTAACGAAAACACTCGGTATTTTTTTTTTCAGATCGACTTTGAAGACAGTTCTGCTGCGTGCCGCGGATCACTGCCGAGGCAACAGCACCTGACGCGGGAGCTTCCCCAGCACCACCATGGGGCGTGAAAAATTGAAAAAAATTTTATGTATCTTTAATAAACAAGAAACAAAACAAAAAAAATTTGGAATATGTCTTTTTTTCCCACAAAAAAATTGAATAACAAAAATTCATGAATAACGGCAAAAAACCAGGGGGTCACAGTGGTGTTGTCCCTTAACAAACTTCAAACTTTCAACGCGTTTTTCTCAAAACCACTTTTTTGAGTGCGGCACGCAGCATAACTCGAGCAATTTTTATTCGATCGACTTCAAATTTGGACTGCATCAATAAAACTAGATTATCTAAAGAAGTACATAGGATTTTTTCGATATCTCAATAAAAAAAAAGTTATAGCATTTTTTCGACGAGAAATTTGGCTCGAAAATCGAAAAAACCTTAAATTTCAAGAGTGTGCCTATTTTTTACAAATCAATATTTTTTCAAATCCCTATGTACTTCTCTTCAAAATATCATATTATTAACGAAAACACTCGGTATTTTTTTCAGATCGACTTTGAAGACAGTTCTGCTGCGTGCCACGGATCACTGCAGAGGCAACAGCACCTGACGCGGGAGCTTCCCCAGCGCCACCATGGGGCGTGAAAAATTGAAATAATTTTTTTTATGTATCTTAAATAAACAAGAAACAAAAAAAAAATGGAATATGTTTTTTTCTCCCACAAAAAAAAATTCTTGAATAACGGCAAAAAACCAGGGGGTCACAGTGGTGTTGTCCCTTAACAAACTTCAAACTTTGAACGCGTTTTTCTCCGAAACACTTTTTTGAGTGCGGCACGCAGCATAACTCGAGCAATTTTTATTCGATCGACTTCACTTTTGGACTGCATCAATAAAACTAGATTATCTAAAGAAGTACATAGAATTTTTTCGATATCTCAATAAAAAAAAGTTATAGCCTTTTTTCGACGAGAAATTTGGCTCGAAAATCGACCTTAAATTTCAAAAGCGTGCCTATTTTTTAAAAATCAATATTTTGTCAAATCCCTATGTACTTCTCTTCAAAATATCATATTATTAACGAAAACACTGGGTATTTTTTTTTCAGATCGACTTTGAAGACAGTTCTGCTGCGTGCCGCGGATCACTGCAGAGGCAACAGCACCTGACGCGGGAGCTTCCCCAGCGCCACCATGGGGCGTGAAAAATTGAAAAAAAATTTTATGTGTCTTTAATAAACAAGAAACAAAACAAAAAAAATTTGGAATATGTCTTTTTTTCTCACAAAAAAAAATTCTTAAATAACGGCAAGAAACCAGGGGGTCACAGTGGTGTTGTCCCTTAACAAACTTCAAACTTTGAACGCGTTTTTCTCAAAACGACTTTTTTGAGTGCGGCACGCAGCATAACTCGAGCAATATTTATTCGATCGACTTCAAATTTGGACTGCATCAATAAAACTAGATTATCTAAAGAAGTACATAGGATTTGTTCGATATCTCAATAAACAAATAGTTATAGCCTTTTTTCGACGAGAAATTTGGCTCGAAAATCGACCTGGAATTCCAAAAGCGTGCCTATTTTTTACAAATCAATATTTTTTCAAATCCCTATGTGCTTCTCTTCAAAATATCATATTATTAACGAAAACACTGGGTATTTCTTTTTCAGATCGACTTTGAAAACAGTTCTGCTGCGTGCCGCGGATCACTGCAGAGGCAACAGCACCTGACGCGGGAGCTTCCCCAGCGCCACCATGGGGCGTGAAAAATTGAAAAAAAAACTTTTATGTATCTTTAATAAACAAGAAACAAAACAAAAAAAAATTTGGAATATGTCTTTTTTTCCCACAAAAAAAAATTCTTGAAAAACGGCAAAAAACCATGGGGGTCACAGTGGTGTTGTCCCATAACAAACTTCAAACTTTGAACGCGTTTTTCTCAAAACGACTTTTTTGAGTGCGGCACGCAGCATAACTCAAGCAATATTTATTCGATCGACTTCAAATTTGGACTGCATCAATAAAACTAGATTATCTACAGAAGTACATAGGATTTTTTCGAAATCTCAATAAAAAAAAGTTATAGCCTTTTTTCGGCGAGAAATTTGGCTCGAAAATCGACCTTAAATTTCAAAAGCGTGCCTATTTTTTACAAATCAATATATTTTCAAATCCCTATGTACTTCTCTTTAAAATATCATATTATTAACGAAAACACTCGGTATTTTTTTTTTCAGATCGACTTTGAAGACAGTTCTGCTGCGTGCCGCGGATCACTGCAGAGGCAACAGCACCTGACGCGGGAGCTTCCCCAGCGCCACCACGGGGCGTGAAAAATTGAAAAAAAATTTTTATGTATCTTTAATAAACAAGAAACAAAACAAACAGAAATTTGGAATATGTCTTTTTTCTCACAAAAAAAAATTCATGAATAACGGCAAAAAACCAGGGGGTCACAGTGGTGTTGTCCCTTAACAAACTTCAAACTTTGAACGCGTTTTTCTCAAAACCACTTTTTTGAGTGCGGCACGCAGCATAACTCGAGCAATTTTTATTCGATCGACTTCAAATTTGGACCGCATCAATAAAACTAGACTATCTAAAGAAGTACATAGTATTTTTTTGATATCTCAATAAAAAAAAAGTTATAGCCTTCTTTCGACGAGAAACTTGGCTCGAAAATCGACCTTAAATTTCGAAAGCGTGCCTATTTTTCACAAATCAATATATTTTCAAATCCCGATGTACTTCTCTTCAAAATATCATATTATTAACGAAAACACTCGGTATTTTTTTTTTCAGATCGACTTTGAAGACAGTTCTGCTGCGTGCCGCGGATCACTGCAGAGGCAACAGCACCTGACGCGGGAGCTTCCCCAGCGCCACCATGGGGCGTGAAAAATTGAAAAAAAAACTTTTATGTATCTTTAATAAACAAGAAACAAAACAAACAGAAATTTGGAATATGTCTTTTTTCTCACAAAAAAAAATTCATGAATAACGGCAAAAAACCAGGGGGTCACAGTGCTGTTGTCCCTTAACAAACTTCAAACTTTCAACGCGTTTTTCTCAAAACGACTTTTTTGAGTGCGGCACGCAGCATAACTCGAGCAATTTTTATTCGATCGACTTCAAATTTGGACTGCATCAATAAAACTAGACTATCTAAAGAAGTACATAGGATTTTTTTGATATCTCAATAAAAAAAAAGTTATAGCCTTCTTTCGACGAGAAACTTGGCTCGAAAATCGACCTTAAATTTCGAAAGCGTGCCTATTTTTCACAAATCAATAGTTTTTCAAATCCCTATGTACTTCTCTTCAAAATATCAAATTATTAACGGAAACACTGGGTATTTTTTTTCAGATCGACTTTGAAGACAGTTCTGCTGCGTGCCGCGGATCACTGCAGAGGCAACAGCACCTGACGCGGGAGCTTCCCCAGCGCCACCACGGGGCGTGAAAAATTGAAAAAAAATTTTTATGTATCTTTAATAAACAAGAAACAAAACAAACAGAAATTTGGAATATGTCTTTTTTCTCACAAAAAAAAATTCATGAATAACGGCAAAAAACCAGGGGTTCACAGTGCTGTTGTCCCTTAACAAACTTCAAACTTTCAACGCGTTTTTCTCAAAACGACTTTTTTGAGTGCGGCACGCAGCATAACTCGAGCAATTTTTATTCGATCGACTTCAAATTTGGACTGCATCAATAAAACTAGACTATCTAAAGAAGTACATAGTATTTTTTTGATATCTCAATAAAAAAAAAGTTATAGCCTTCTTTCGACGAGAAACTTGGCTCGAAAATCGACCTTAAATTTCGAAAGCGTGCCTATTTTTCACAAATCAATAGTTTTTCAAATCCCTATGTACTTCTCTTCAAAATATCAAATTATTAACGGAAACACTGGGTATTTTTATTCAGATCGACTTTGAAGACAGTTCTGCTGCGTGTCGCGGATCACTGCAGAGGCAACAGCACCTGACGCGGGAGCTTCGCCAGCGCCACCATGGGGCATGTAAAATTGAAAAAAAAATTTTTATGTATCTTTAATAAACAAGAAACAAAACAAAAAAAAATTGGAATATGTCTTTTTGTCCCACAAAAAAAAAATTCTTGAAAAACGGCAAAAAACCAGGGGGTCACAGTGGTGTTGTCCCTTAACAAACTTCAAACTTTGAAAGCGTTTTTCTCAAAACCACTGTTTTGAGTGCGGCACGCAGCATAACTCGAGCAATTTTTATTCGATCGACTTCAAATTTGGACTGCATCAATAAAACTAGATTATCTAAAGAAGTACATAGGATTTTTTCGATATCTCAATAAAAAAAAAGTTATAGCATTTTTTCGACGAGAAATTTGGCTCGAAAATCGACCTTAAATTTCAAAAGCGTGCCTATTTTTTACAAATCAATATATTTTCAAATCCCGATGTACTTCTCTTCAAAATATCATATTATTAACGAAAACACTCGGTATTTTTTTTTTCAGATCGACTTTGAAGACAGTTCTGCTGCGTGCCGCGGATCACTGCAGAGGCAACAGCACCTGACGCGGGAGCTTCCCCAGCGCCACCATGGGGCGTGAAAAATTGAAAAAAAAACTTTTATGTATCTTTAATAAACAAGAAGCAAAACAAAAAAAAATTTGGAATATGTCTTTTTTTCCCACAAAAAAAAATTCTTGAAAAACGGCAAAAAACCATGGGGGTCACAGTGGTGTTGTCCCTTAACAAACTTCAAACTTTGAACGCGTTTTTCTCAAAACGACTTTTTTGAGTGCGGCACGCAGCATAACTCGAGCAATATTTATTCGATCGACTTCAAATTTGGACTGCATCAATAAAACTAGATTATCTACAGAAGTACATAGGATTTTTTCGATATCTCAATAAAAAAAAGTTATAGCCTTTTTTCGGCGAGAAATTTGGCTCGAAAATCGACCTTAAATTTCAAAAGCGTGCCTATTTTTTACAAATCAATATATTTTCAAATCCCTATGTACTTCTCTTCAAAATATCATATTATTAACGAAAACACTCGGTATTTTTTTTTCAGATCGACTTTGAAGACAGTTCTGCTGCGTGCCGCGGATCACTGCAGAGGCAACAGCACCTGACGCGGGAGCTTCCCCAGCGCCACCACGGGGCGTGAAAAATTGAAAAAAAATTTTTATGTATCTTTAATAAACAAGAAACAAAACAAACAGAAATTTGGAATATGTCTTTTTTCTCACAAAAAAAAATTCATGAATAACGGCAAAAAACCAGGGGGTCACAGTGCTGTTGTCCCTTAACAAACTTCAAACTTTCAACGCGTTTTTCTCAAAACGACTTTTTTGAGTGCGGCACGCAGCATAACTCGAGCAATTTTTATTCGATCGACTTCAAATTTGGACTGCATCAATAAAACTAGACTATCTAAAGAAGTACATAGTATTTTTTTGATATCTCAATAAAAAAAAAGTTATAGCCTTCTTTCGACGAGAAACTTGGCTCGAAAATCGACCTTAAATTTCGAAAGCGTGCCTATTTTTCACAAATCAATAGTTTTTCAAATCCCTATGTACTTCTCTTCAAAATATCAAATTATTAACGGAAACACTGGGTATTTTTTTTCAGATCGACTTTGAAGACAGTTCTGCTGCGTGTCGCGGATCACTGCAGAGGCAACAGCACCTGACGCGGGAGCTTCGCCAGCGCCACCATGGGGCATGAAAAATTGAAAAAAAAATTTGTATGTATCTTTAATAAACAAGAAACAAAAAAAAAAATTTGGAATATGTCTTTTTTTTCCCCAAAAAAAAAATTCTTGAAAAACGGCAAAAAACCAGGGGGTCACAGTGGTGTTGTCCCTTAACAAACTTCAAACTTTGAACGCGTTTTTCTCAAAACCACTTTTCTGGGTGCGGCACGCAGCATATCTCGAGCAATTTTTATTCGATCGACTTAAAATTTGGACTGCATCAATAAAACTAGATTATCTAAAGAAGTACATAGGATTTTTTCGATATCTCAATAAAAAAAAGTTATAGCCTTTTTTCGACGAGAAATTTGGCTCGAAAATCGACCTGGAATTTCAAAAGCGTGCCTATTTTTTACAAATCAATATTTTTTCAAATCCCTATGTACTTCTCTTCAAAATATCATATTATTAACGAAAACACTGGGTATTTTTTTCAGATCGACTTTGAAGACAGTTCTGCTGCGTGCCGCGGATCACTGCAGAGGCAACAGCAACTGACGCGGGAGCTTCCCAGCGCCACCATGGGGAGTGAAAAATTGAAAAAAAATTTTTATGTATCTTAAATAAACAAGAAACAAAACAAAAAAAAATTGGAATATGTCTTTTTGTCCCACAAAAAAAAATTCTTGAAAAACGGCAAAAAACCAGGGGGTCACAGTGGTGTTGTCCCTTAACAAACTTCAAACTTTGAACGCGTTTTTCTCAAAACCACTTTTTTGAGTGCGGCACGCAGCATAACTCGAGCAATTTTTATTCGATCGACTTCAAATTTGGACTGCATCAATAAAACTAGATTATCTAAAGAAGTACATAGGATTTTTTCGATATCTCAATAAAAAAAAGTTATAGCCTTTTTTCGACGAGAAATTTGGCTCGAAAATCGACCTCAAATTTCAAAAGCGTGCCTATTTTTCAAAAATCAATATTTTTTCAAATCCCTATGTACTTCTCTTCAAAATATCATATTATTAACGAAAACACTGGATATTTTTTTTCAGATCGACTTTGAAGACAGTTCTGCTGCGTGCCGCGGATCACTGCTGAGGCAACAGCACCTGACGCTAGTTATAGTTCAAATAGAACTATGTTTCAAAATAAACCAATTTTAAATTATACAACGTATATTTCTTCCAAAGTCTAATTAACAACTCTCTTTCTTCTTCAATTTTTCGGTTTTTATATCGTTTGAAGCTAACATGTGCAAAAATATATCTATCGGTTCTTCGCACTACAGTTTTACTTTTCTAAGAAATTTGCTAAGATAGCCAGCACGTGCATAAATAGGTGAAGGAAAACACCTGCAATTATATAAATTGTTGTGAAGAATTTGTGTGCACTTCCGGCACGTGGGGTCCGTCTCAGGTGGATTAAAAATGTTAGGGCGATGATCTCGTAATTCCTCCCCCTTTAGAAGGTTGCGATGGCCATGGAAACTGGATCCTTGGAGGTTCGTTGGACTGAGCTACGACTCGTGAATCCTGTTGGAGTTGTATTACTTGTGATCTTTGCAGATAACAGATTGTGCAGGCAGTTGCGATGATGGTTAAACAGGACATTATGGTAAGTGCTGTATAGAATTGCTGTTGGTACGTATAATTGCCGAGAGTAGCGGCCTTCCTCCTGATGAATTGATGTTTCTGTAATTCATCTAGTTGGATGTTGTTGGTACTGGCGGGTGTGAAATTCACTGTTGAAACAAGGTTGGAACGATATGAATTTCGTCCCAATGGATTGGTCTTTTGGCGCTGTATGTAATTCCATTTGTGGTTATTTCTCAATTATTGTAGCGTATGAAAAAGGTTCCTTCGATCTTCAATTCGTCTTGGCCACAGGTGGTTGTGATGGTGGTGCCACGAACATTAGGTGGTTAGGTTCTGGCTCGAAGATTTCCATCTCGAAGTCGCGGTCATGTAGTTCGCAATTTGCAGGTATGTTGCTTATGATGTTTGCAGTGCAATTTTCTTCGGTGCTTCTTCTCATTGTAGTTGGTTTTGAGCAATAGCAAACGTTCTCAATGTTTTGTCATTTTTCGTCGAGACTATGTGAGTTGTTAAGACTCGAAAGGAGATAGGGTTTTGTTAGGATGGTTTTGGTTTTGTTGATCGGGAGAGGGATTATGTGATATAGAAAGTAATGTTCTTTTAATGTAATCGGGATTCGAATGTTGAAGATTATATTGGAATCGTTTGAGTAGGCTTGTAGGCTCAATCATTCGTAAATTTGTTCATTGGATTTTATGTCTAGCTATTGATTTTCGAAAATGGAATTTATCTCGGATAGATCTAGTGGACTAAGAATTGTTCTTGATATAATATTTAGTTTTGCAAAGATGATTGCTTCCGAAATGCTAGTGATATGATCGTTTAGTAGGTCAATGTTATAGTTTACTTGATTTTAATACTGTATGTATTTTAAATTATTATGTTCCTTAATAACTTGGTTTTTAGGATTTTCGTTTATATAGTTCAAATAGTTTGTAATAATTTTTTGTTGTTGATTAATGTGATTTGTCAAAACGTTTTATCATTTGTTCGATTAATAGGTATAAGGTTAAGTAGTTTGTTATTAAGCTCTGCCACTTTAGCTTTTGTCATGTCTAAGGATAGTTTGAGTTCTGAGATGTTTTGAAGGTTGCGAGTGTGTCTTGTATGTAGTCGATATTTGTTCGATAGTCATTCAATCGTACGATATGTATCAAGTTGTTGTAGGATGTGATAAGTCGTGCTGTTCCAAGTTTTATGGGTAAGACTCCATTGTTATTCGTCAAGTCCCGTATGTCCAGTTCCTGTCCGTGTGCTATGAGCATGTGCCTGGAATTTGCGTTTTTTCTTTAGTTTACTTTTATGGATTTTTTTATTTTTATTTGAGATAATAGTGATATGGTTATTTTGTTTTACTTCATGTTTTGAAAATCTTCGATTTAATTTGTTTCTACGACATTCCTTTCTATATACTATTGATCCTTCGTTATATGTTTCAGGGCTTTCTCTAGAGGAATTTAATTTTTCGTTTCTTTTATTAACTTGTTCTTCTAGTAGTTGCTTTATTTGGGGGTATAATTGAGATTGGAATTCCTTAAGTTTCTCGAGATATTCGTGCGTTTGACAGGGTGTTAGACTGTTATTAAATTTGTATGTTCTACCATAGAATAATTCGTAGGGAGTGAATTTCGTAGCGGAATGAATAGAATTATTGTAAGTGATTATAACTTCGTTTAAAATGTCTTCCGGGTCATTTTCACGATTTTTTTCGTAGACTATTCTGTAGATTTCCGTTAAAGTAGAATGTAACCTTTCTACTGGTGCATTACTACTGGTTTGTTGATATGACGTCGTGGAATGGTTTATGCCGAATTGTTTGCAAAAATCATTGAAGAGAGTGGAGGTAAACTCTGATCCCTGATCTGTAACAACAGTTATTAAATTTTGGGGGGTGCCGTGTAGACTGATATAGTGTTTTAGTGCTTTAATAATGGATAAACTATTTCTTGCGGGTAATTGGTATGCTGCTGCAAATTTGGAGAATTTGTCGATGATGGTTAGAATGTAACGTTTTTTTATGGTATAAATGTCTGAATGAAGTATTTCTAAGGGTTTGTTGGGTGTTTGAGACGTTTGAAATTCTGGTTTGGGAGGACTCCTCTTATATTTGAGAAGTTGGCACTTGTCACAATTATTTATAATTTGCGTTATTTTATTTTTTAAATAAGGGAAGTAATAGTCTCTTTTGAGATGAGCTAGAGTCTCATTTATTCCACGGTGGTTATTTTTCAAATGATAGTTATTTATCAGAGCGTCCTGGTCATCGCTTTCAATGATTTCTTTAAGACGCTCAGTGCATCTAACTAATTTGTAGCATCCGGATTGTGAAAAATGTTTTGAATAAACGTTTTGAATTATTATAAAGATGTCGTCTGTTGAGAAAATTGCCGTAGTTTTATTAGGGGGAATATATTTTCTAAAGATTTCCGTAAGCGTGGGTTCTGAAAAATCCTGCATTTTAATCGTTTGTCTCTGTTTGTTCCTAAACGGTGTTTCGACGGAGGTTGAAGGTTGTCTATTAGTTCTTTCCAGGACTAGTTGAAGCGAGAATTCGTTTAAAGGTTTTTCTGAAATTGGTATACCGGTATTCATGTCTTCTTCTGCCGAATGTATGGTAGTACCTCTTGTACTCTGAGCTGAAATGTTGGAAGGTGAGTTTGTGGTTTCGTTGTTATATATTTCCACGGACGCTGCTTTCATGGTTGCCGGTGATTTTATTCTACTCAAAGCATCGGCATTACTGTTTTGGGAGCCTTTCTTATAAATTATCTCGTAATCATATTCCTCAAGTTTAAGTCTCCAACGTATTAATCTGGAATTAGGATCCTTAAGACTCATTATCCAAGTGAGTGGTTTGTGATCGGTCACGATCTTAAACTTCCTTCCAAACAAATATGGTCGGAAATATTTAGTGGCCCATACAATGGCCAAAAGCTCCTTTTCGATCGTGGAATAATTTGTTTCTGAGTCATTTAAGGTTCTACTTGCGAAGCAAATGGGACGATCACTGCCGATGGGTCCTTGTGATAGAATGGCCCCAATCGCGAAATTGCTCGCGTCTGTTGTTAAAACAAACGGCTTACTAAAATCAGGATGTTGCAGGATCGGGTCATTCATAAGAAGATTTTTACAATCGTGAAAGGCGCGTACGTAGCGATCATTTAAATCTATGGTACGTCCTTTCTTCAAACATTCTGTCAAGGGTTTTGTCAATTTTGCAAAGTCTTTTACGAATTTGCGATAATATCCTAGCAACCCGAGAAAGGATTTAATCTCCTTTGGTGTTTTTGGTATAGGATAGTTGGCTATCGCATGGATTTTTTCGGGGTTGGGTTTAATACCCTCTGTTGTGACGATGTGACCCAAAAATTCGATCTCCTTCTTCAAGAATTCTGATTTGTCCAGTTGGACCTTCAGATTTGCCTCTCGTAATTTCTGAAATACCTTTCGAAGGTGTTCGCCATGTTCCTGTAAGGACGTCGAATAGATGATGATGTCGTCTAAGTATACTAGGCACACCTTGCCTTGAAGGTCCTTTAGTACGTTGTCTATGACACGTTGAAAGGTGGCAGGCGCATTTTTTAGGCCGAAAGGCATACGAACGTATTCGTAGTGACCGCCTTCGACTGTAAAAGCAGTTTTTGGAATATCTCTGGCATCCATTTCCATTTGGTGGAAACCGGAAGCGAGATCCAGTGTTGTGAAATACATAGATTTGCCCAATTTGTCTAATATTTCGTTAATATTAGGAAGTGGATATCTATCGCTTATCGTTTTCTCGTTTAACTTCCGGTAATCAATTACCAGTCTCCATTTTTGTTTACCGCTAGCGTCCAATTTCTTAGGTACTATCCAGACGGGTGAACTCCAAGGAGAATAGCTCGGATGGATTATGCCTTGTTTGAGCAAATCCTCGATTTGTCTGTGGACTTCTTGTTTATGCACGAAAGGATATCTGTAAGATTTTGTATAAATTGGCAAATCGTCGGTGGTGTTGATTCTGTGCTTCACCTGATTGGTGAACGTCAGATCCTAATTAGCTTTAAAGAAAATATCATTGTACTGCTGACAAATTTTAAATAACAATTTCTTTTCTTCGCGATTAAGGTGGGAAACTCGTAAAAGATCGATGAGATCATTTGAGTCCGTGAATGGAGAGCTTTGTTCGCATCTAATTTCCACGTTGTTAATTTCCTCATAATTGTCTGAAACTTGTTCTACCATTAAGGGTTGTTCGATGAAGAGCACTTTCTCGTTTCCAGACACGTTAGTTACTTCTATGGGGGCGTACCAATTAACAGCTGTGTATATGCCTTCAGAGATGAATAAATTTGGGGTAATTTGGATGGGTTTTATAAGAATGTCTCCATTCCGTGCATCCACAGGCAATTTTGCGATGAATTTTGAATGAGGTGGTACAGTATACTTTTCAGACATGAAGTTTGGTTTGAAGTTGAGTGGAATTGTTGCGTTTTGTGTTATGAGTACGTTCTTACTGAAATCAACTTTAGCGCCTAACTGAGATAATGTGTCAATGCCTAGTAGGCCATCAAAATACCCGTGAAATTTGAAAATCAGGAACCTTATTGTTCCTGGTTTGTTAACCTCGATAAAATTAGGAAGAGTCACTTCTTCTTTCACTTCATGTTTTGCTAGAATTGTGCAGATTGAAACTGGTTTTGTTGGTTTGACGTCATGGGGATTCACATATTCAGGATTGATGAATGATGAAGATGCGCCGGTATCTATGAGAAATTTCAAGGGTCTTCCATAAGGAGAAGATATCTGTATGTAGGGTAGAGTGTTCCCATGTTTGTTTACGTCTAGGTACCCGATGGGTTTGTGGAGGCATTCAACTGAAAATTTTCATCGTCTACCTCGGTGTTAGGAGGATATGAATCCTGGTCAGAATGAGAGTCCTGGCGATCCATGTTAAAAGGTTCGTAAAGATTTTCATAATTTTGAATCACGGATCCTGGATTATCCATAGGGTAATAGTCCGTTGGCAACATAAACTGTTGGGGTTCGAATTGAATTTGGTTGTCGCTGTTTGTGTAGTAATTTGGAGGATTTTGTTCCGAAATATTAAATAATTCTCTCACAGTGTTTCTTGGTGCTGTTTGAGGAGTAAAGAAGTTATTTGCTTGTGGGATACGTGGTCTTTGTAGAGGTCTCCTTATTGTTCCTGATGTTTCCATCGGTTCAGGTTTTGACTGAATGTTATTGTTCGGTCTGCTAAAGAATGATTTATTTTGAGGAGTAATTGTATTGTGATAATGATTTGGTCTAAAATTATTATTTGGCAACATAAATTGGTTACGATTAAAAGATTGATTTGGAGCACTGTGACGCTGGAGGCCAAAAGTGTTATTATTTGGCGCTTGATAGTTTGGCATCATAGTTTTCAGTGGGAGTAATGTATGTGGCTGGTTGTGGGGATGTCTAGCATAAATTCCTGTTGGTATGTGAAACTGTGGTGGTTTGGGCCTTAATAACATTTGTTCGTTTGTTTGCGGTCGTGATTTAGCAAAATGATGCCTATCAGAGTCAGATTTGGAATAAAACATGTTTTGTTCTTTAATGCAACATGCATACGCTGCTGCAAGGGTTTCTGGTTTCATAGCTCGAATGGTCGAGCCCAGTGGTTCCTTCAAGCCCGAAAGGAATGCGTTTAGGCACATTTCCGAGAATAAAGATTTTTTGGCGGCTATAACGTTAGGATCCACTTCATGTATATTTGTGTGGGTGTTCATGCTAGAAAGTATTTCTACGATATTACTGTAGAATTTATGTACGGAGTCGTTATTCTGCCGTAGACCGTGAAGGTCTCTGATAAGAGAGGTTTCGTTCCTCTTATCCGAATAATGTAAGATTAAATTTTCCTTAATCTGGTTTCACTCCAAGGGAGTGCCGTACATGTTAAGCACTTCGTTGGCTTCGCCGACGATTTTATTCCTTATGGCTCTCAGAAGGAGTTGCCCATAAGCAGTGCCATTTGTTATACTGATTAACGACAGAATTTCATTAACGTTGTCCAAAAAATCAAAGAGGAGCCGCGGATTTCCGTCGAATTTTGGTAGATCTTTTATCGCATCCGGGACGCGGAGAGAGTTAAAAATATCAATGGTTGTCATAACAATTTCACCTTCTTTATTAGTCATTGGAGTTCGCGAGTTGTTATTTAAATTATTTTCACTATTATTAGTATTGTAATTATGATTAACTATTATATTTTCACTAGTATTATCGATGTTATTTATGTTTTTACTATTATCGGTATTATAATTATTATCAATTGTTATACTATCACTACCGATATTATTTATATTTCGATTAACGCTATTCACACTTTCACTTTCCGAGATAAATCTTAAGTTTGTGGTAAAATTTGTAAAATTTCTTTGCCTACGTGTGAGAGTAGGATACGGGTTAGGGGCGGATTTCTTTTTTTGTGGAGTGGGTAGTGGCATAGGAGTAAAAAAAAGTCTCGACTTACCAGATAATTATTATCCACATACTTGGGATAATTCAATTTTCTTGAATTTCTGCTACAGCAACAATTGCAAATGCCGATTTTTTCCTACACTTGACCGATAAACCGTCGGATCGCCACCTTGTTTCCGATAAACCGTCGGATCACTATTTTTGTTTCCGATAAACCGTCGGATCACCACTTTGTTTCCGATAAACCGTCGGATCACTATTAATATCTCCGCCGCCTAAGTATCGACTGCGCCAGTTATAGTTCAAATAGAACTATGTTTCAAAATAAACCAATTTTAAATTATACAACGTATATTTCTTCCAAAGTCTAATTAACAACTCTCTTTCTTCTTCAATTTTTCGGTTTTTATATCGTTTGAAGCTAACATGTGCAAAAATGTATCTATCGGTTCTTCGAACTACAGTTTTACTTTTCTTAGAAATTTGCTAAGATAGCCAGCACGTGCATAAATAGGTGAAGGAAAACACCTGCAATTATATAAATTGTTGTGAAGAATTTGTGTGCACTTCCGGCACGTGGGGTCCGTCTCAGGTGGATTAAAAATGTTAGGGCGATGATCTCGTAATTCGCGGGAGCTTCGCCAGCGCCACCATGGGGCGTGAAAAATTGAAAAATAATTTTATTGTATCTTTAATAAACAAGAAACAAAACAAACAGAAATTTGGAATATGTCTTTTTTTCCCACAAAAAAAAATTCATGAATAACGGCAAAAAACACAGTGGTGTCACAGTGGTGTTGTCCCTTAACAAACTTCAAACTTTGAACGCGTTTTTCTCAAAACCACTGTTTTGAGTGCGGCACGCAGCATAACTCGAGCAATATTTATTCGATCGACTTTAAATCAATATTTTATCAAATCCCTATGTACTTCTCTTCAAAATATCATATTATTAACGAAAACACTGGGTATTTTTTTTCAGATCGACTTTGAAAACAGTTCTGCTGCGTGCCGCGGATCACTGCAGAGGCAACAGCACCTGACGCGGTAGCTTCCCCAGCGCCACTATGGGGCGTGAAGAATTAAAAAAAAATTTTTATGTATCATTAATAAACAAGAAACAAAACAAAAAAAATTTGAATATGTCTTTTTTTCTCACAAAAAAAAATTCTTGAATAACGGCAAAAAACCAGGGGGTCACAGTGGTGTTGTCCCTTAACAAACTTCAAACTTTGAACGCGTTTTTCTCAAAACCACTTTTTTGAGTGCGGCACGCAGCATAACTCGAGCAATTTTGATTCGATCGACTTCAAATTTGGACTGCATCAATAAAACTAGATTATCTAAAGAAGTACATAGGATTTTTTCGATATCTCAATAAATAAAATGTAGAGCCGTTTTTCGACGAGAAATTTGGCTCGAAAATCGAAAAAACCTTAAATTTCAAGAGTGTGCCTATTTTTTACAAATCAATATTTTTTCAAATCCCTATGTACTTCTCTTCAAAATATCATATTATTAACGAAAACACTCGGTATTTTTTTCAGATCGACTTTGAAGACAGTTCTGCTGCGTGCCACGGATCACTGCAGAGGCAACAGCACCTGACGCGGGAGCTTCCCCAGCGCCACCATGGGGCGTGAAAAATTGAAAAAAAAATTTTTATGTATCTTTAATAAACAAGAAACAAAACAAACAGAAATATGGAATATGTCTTTTTTTCTTACAAAAAAAAAATTCATGAATAACGGCAAAAAACCAGGGGGTCACAGTGGTGTTGTCCCTTAACAAACTTCAAACTTTGAACGCGTTTTTCTCAAAACCACGTTTTTGAGTGTGGCACGCAGCATAACTCGAGCAATTTTTATTCGATCGACTTCAAATTTGGACTGCATCAATAAAACTAGATTATCTAAAGAAGTACATAGGATTTTGTCGATATCTCAATAAAAAAAAGTTATAGCATTTTTTCGACGAGAAATTTGGCTCGAAAATCGACCTGGAATTCCAAAAGCGTGCCCATTTTTTACAAATCAATATTTTTTCAAATCCCTATGTACTTCTCTGTAAAATATCATATTATTAACGAAAACACTCCGTATTTTTTTTTCAGATCGACTTTGAAGACAGTTCTGCTGCGTGCCGCGGATCACTGCAGAGGCACAACAGCAACTGACGCCGGAGCTTCCCCAGCGCCACCATGGGGCGTGAAAAATTGAAAAAAAAATTTTATGTGTCTTTAATAAACAAGAAACAAAATAAAAAAAATGGAATATGTCTTTTTTTCCCACAAAAAATAAATTCTTGAAAAACGGCAAAAAACCAGGGGGTCACAGTGGTGTTATCCCTTAACAAACTTCAAACTTTGAACGCGTTTTACTCAAAACGACTTTTTTGAGTGCGGCACGCAGCATAACTCGAGCAATTTTTCTTCGATCGACTTAAAATTTGGACTGCATTAATAAAATTAGACTATCTAAAGAAGTACATAGGATTTTTTTGATATCTCAGTAAAAAAAAAGTTGTAGCCTTTTTTCGACGAGAAATTTGGCTCGAAAATCGACCTGGAATTCCAAAAGCGTGCCTATTTTTTACAAATCAATATTTTTTCAAATCCCTATGTACTTCTCTGTAAAATATCATATTATTAACGAAAACACTCGGTATTTTTTTTTCAGATCGACTTTGAAAACAGTTCTGCTGCGTGCCGCGGATCACTGCAGAGGCAACAGCACCTGACGCGGGAGCTTCCCCAGCGCCACCATGGGGCGTGAAAAATTAAAAAAAAAATATTTATGTATCTATAATAAACAAGAAACAAAACAAAAAAAATTTGGAATATGTCTTTTTATTCCTCGAAAAAAAAATTCTTGAAAAACGGCAAAAAACCAAGGGGGGCACAGTGGTGTTGTCCCTTAACAAACTTCAAACTTTGAACGCGTTTTTCTCAAAACGACTGTTTTGAGTGCGGCACGCAGCATAACTCAAGCAATATTTATTCGATCGACTTCAAATTTGGACTGCATCAATAAAACTAGATTATCTAAAGAAGTACATAGGATTTTGTCGATATCTCAATAAAAAAAACGTTATAGCCTTTTTCCACGAGAAATTTGGCTCGAAAATCGACCTGGAATTCCAAAAGCGTGCCTATTTTTTACAAATCAATATTTTTTCAAATCCCTATGTACTTCTCTGTAAAATATCATATTATTAACGAAAACACTGGGTATTTTTTTCAGATCGACTTTGAAGACAGTTCTGCTGCGTGCCGCGGATCACTGCAGAGGCAACAGCAACTGACGCGGGAGCTTCCCCAGCGCCACCATGGGGCGTGAAAAATAAAAAAAAAAATTTTATGTATGTTTAATAAACAAGAAACAAAACAAAAAAAATTTGGAATATGACTTTTTTTCCCAAAAAAAAAATTCTTGAATAACGGCAAAAATCCAGGGGGTCACAGTGGTGTTGTCCCTTAACAAACTTCAAACATTGAACGCGTTTTTCTCAAAACGACTTTTTTGAGTGCGGCACGCAGCATAACTCGAGCAATTTTTATTCGATCGACTTCAAATTTGGACTGCATCAATAAAACTAGATTATCTAAAGAAGTACATAGGATTTGTTCGATATCTCAATAAAAAAAAGTTATAGCCTTTTTTCGTCGAGAAATTTGGCTCGAAAATCGACCTTAAATTTCAAAAGCGTGCCTATTTTCTAAAAATAAATATTTTTTCAAATCCCTATGTACTTCTCTGTAAAATATCATATTATTAACGAAAACACTGGGTATTTTCTTTTAGATCGACTTTGAAAACAGTTCTGCTGCGTGCCGCGGATCACTGCAGAGGCAACAGCACCTGACTCGGGAGCTTCCCCAGCGCCACCATGGGGCGTGAAAAATTAAAAAAAAAATATTTATGTATCTATAATAAACAAGAAACAAAACAAAAAAAATTTGGAATATGTCTTTTTATTCCTCGAAAAAAAAATTCTTGAAAAACGGCAAAAAACCAGGGGGTCACAGTGGTGTTGTCCCTTAACAAACTTCAAACTTTGAACGCGTTTTTCTCAAAACCACTTTTTTGAGTGCGGCACGCAGCATAACTCGAGCAATTTTTATTCGATCGACTTCAAATTTGGACTGCATCAATAAAACTAGATTATCTAAAGAAGTACATAGGATTTTTCCGATATCTCAATAAAAAAAAGTTATAGCATTTTTTCGACGAGAAATTTGGCTCGAAAATCGACCTTAAATTTCAAAAGCGTGCCTATTTTTTAAAAATCAATATTTTTTCAAATCCCTATGTACTTCTCTTCAAAATATCATATTATTAACGAAAACACTGGGTATTTTTTTTCAGATCGACTTTGAAAACAGTTCTGCTGCGTGCCGCGGATCACTGCAGAGGCAACAGCACCTGACGCGGGAGCTTCCCCAGCGCCACCATGGGGCGTGAAAAATAAAAATACATTTTATGTATCTTTAATAAACAAGAAACAAAACAAAAAAAATTTGGAATATGTCTGTTTTTTTCCCATAAAAGCAATTCTTGAAAAACGGCAAAAAACCAAGGGGGTCACAGTGGTGTTGTCCCTTAATAAACTTCAAACTGTGAACGCGTTTTTCTCAAAACCACGTTTTTGAGTGCGGCACGCAGCATAACTCGAGCAATTTTTATTCGATCGACTTCAAATTTGGACTGCATCAATAAAACTAGATTATCTAAAGAAGTACATAGGATTTTGTCGATATCTCAATAAAAAAAACGTTATAGCCTTTTTCCACGAGAAATTTGGCTCGAAAATCGACCTGGAATTCCAAAAGCGTGCCTATTTTTTACAAATCAATATTTTTTCAAATCCCTATGTACTTCTCTGTAAAATATCATATTATTAACGAAAACACTGGGTATTTTTTTCAGATCGACTTTGAAGACAGTTCTGCTGCGTGCCGCGGATCACTGCAGAGGCAACAGCACCTGACGCGGGAGCTTCCCCAGCGTCACCATGGGGCGTGAAAATTATAAAAAAAAAAATTTTTCTGTATCTTTAATAAACAAGAAACAAAACAAAAAAAATTTGGAATATGTCTATCAATTCCTCGAAAAAACAATTCTTGAAAAACGGCAAGAAACCAGGGGGTCACAGTGGTGTTGTCCCTTAACAAACTTCAAACTTTGAACGCGTTTTTCTCAAAACGACTTTTTTGAGTGCAGCACGCAGCATAACTCGAGCAATATTTATTCGATCGACTTCAAATTTGGACTGCATCAATAAAACTAGATTATCTAAAGAAGTACATAGGATTTTTTACATATCTCAATAAAAAAAAGTAATAGCATTTTTTCGACGAGAAATTTGGCTCGAAAATCGACCTGGAATTTCAAAAGCGTGCCTATTTTTTAAAAATCAATATTTTTTCAAATCCCTATGTACTTCTCTTCAAAATATCATATTATTACCGAAAACACTGGGTATTTTTTTCAGATCGACTTTGAAGACAGTTCTGCTGCGTGCCGCGGATCACTGCAGAGGCAACAGCACCTGACGCGGGAGCTTCCCCAGCGCCACCATGGGGCGTGAAAAATTAAAAAAAAAAATTTTTATGTATCTTAAATAAACAAGAAACAAAACAAAAAAAATTTGGAATATGTCTTTTTATTCCCACAAAAAAAATTCTTGAAAAACGGCAAAAAACCAGGGGGTCACAGTGGTGTTGTCCCTTAACAAACTTCAAACTTTGAACGCGTTTTTCTCAAAACCACTTTTTTGAGTGCGGCACGCAGCATAACTCGAGCAATTTTTATTCGATCGACTTCAAATTTGGACTGCATCAATAAAACTAGATTATCTAAAGAAGTACATAGGATTTTTTCGATATCTCAATAAAAAAAGTTATAGCATTTTTTCGACGAGAAATTTGGCTCAAAAATCGACCTTAAATATCAAAAGCGTGCCTATTTTTTAAAAATCAATATTTTTTCAAATCCCTATGTACTTCTCTTCAAAATATCATATTATTAACGAAAACACTGGGTTTTTTTTTTTTCAGATCGACTTTGAAGACAGTTCTGCTGCGTGCCGCGGATCACTGCAGAGTCAACAGCACCTGACGCGGGAGCTTCCCCAGCGCCACCATGGGGCGTGAAATATTAAAAAAAAACTTTTTATGTGTCTTTAATAAACAAGAAATAAAACAAAAAAAAAATTTGGAATATGTCTTCTTTTCCCCAAAAAAAAATTCTTGAATAACGGCAAAAAACCAGGGGGTCACAGTGGTGTTGTCCTTTAACAAACTTCAAACTTTGAACGCGTTTTTCTCGAAACCACTTTTTTGAGTGCGGCACGCAGCATAACTCGAGCAATTTTTATTCGATCGACTTCAAATTTGGACTGCATCAATAAAACTAGATTATCTAAAGAAGTACATAGGATTTGTTCGATATCTCAATAAAAAAAAGTTATAGCCTTTTTTCGACGAGAAATTTGGCTCGAAAATCGACCTTAAATTTCAAAAGCGTGCCTATTTTTTAAAAGTCAATATTTTTTCAAATCCCTATGTACTTCTCTTCAAAATATCATATTATTAACGAAAACACTCGGTATTTTTTTTTTTCAGATCGACTTTGAAGACAGTTCTGCTGCGTGCCGCGGATCACTGCAGAGGTAACAGCACCTGACGCGGGAGCTTCCCCAGCGCCACCATGGGGCGTGACAAATTAAAAAAAAAAAATTTATGTATCTTTAATAAACAAGAAATAAAACAAAACAAAATTTGGAATATGTCTTTTTTTTCCCACAAAAACAATTCTTGAAAAACGACAAAAAACCAGGGGGTCACAGTGGTGTTGTCCCTCATCAAACTTCAAACTTTGAACGCGTTTTTCTCAAAACGACTTTTTTGAGTGCAGCACGCAGTATAACTCGAGCAATTTTTATTCGATCGACTTCAAATTCGGACTGCATCAATAAAACTAGACTATCTAAAGAAGTACATAGGATTTTTTTGATATCTCAATAACAAAAAAGTTATAGCATTTTTGCGACGAGAAATTTGGCTCGAAAATCGACCTGGAATTTCAAAAGCGTGCCTATATTTTAAAAATCAATATTTTTTCAAATCCCTATGTACTTCTCTTCAAAATATCATATTATTAACGAAAACACTGGGTATTTTTTTCAGATCGACTTTGAAGACAGTTCTGCTGCGTGCCGCGGATCACTGCAGAGGCAACAGCACCTGACGCGGGAGCTTCCCCAGCGCCACCATGGGGCGTGAAAAATTAAAAAAAAAAATTTTATGTATCTTTAATAAACAAGAAACAAAACAAAAAAAAATTTGGAATATGTCTTTTTATTCCCACAAAAAAAATTCTTGAAAAACGGCAAAAAACCAGGCGGTCACAGTGGTGTTGTCCCTTAACAAACTTCAAACTTTGAACGCGTTTTTCTCAAAAGGACTTTTTTGAGTGCGGCACGCAGCATAACTCGAGCAATTTTTATTCGATCGACTTCAAATTTGGACTGCATCAATAAAACTAGATTATCTACAGAAGTACATAGGATTTGTTCGATATCTCAATAAAAAAAAGTTATAGCCTTATTTCGTCGAGAAATTTGGCTCGAAAATCGACCTTAAATTTCAAAAGCGTGCCTATTTTCTAAAAATAAATATTTTTTCATATCCCTATGTACTTCTCTTCAAAATATCATATTATTAACGAAAACACTGGGTATTTTTTTTTTCAGATCGACTTTGAAGACAGTTCTGCTGCGTGCCGCGGATCACTGCAGAGGCAACAGCACCTGACGCGGGAGCTTCCCCAGCGCCACCATGGGGCGTGAAAAATTAAAAAAAAAATTTTTATGTATCATTAATAAACAAGAAACAAAACCAAAAAAATTTGGAATATGTCTTTTTATTCCCACAAAAAAAATTCTTGAAAAACGGCAAAAAACCAGGGGGTCACAGTGGTGTTGTCCTTTAACAAACTTCAAACTTTGAACGCGTTTTTCTCAAAACCACTTTTTTGAGTGCGGCACGCAGCATAACTCGAGCAATATTTATTCGATCGACGTCAAACTTGGACTGCATCAATAAAACTAGATTATCTAAAGAAGTACATAGGATTTTTTTGATATCTCAATAAAAAAAAGTAATAGCATTTATTCGACGAGAAATTTGGCTCGAAAATTGAGCTTAAATTTCAAAAGCGTACCTATTTTTTAAAAATCAATATTTTTTCAAATCCCTATGTACTTCTCTTCAAAATATCATATCATTAACGAAAACACTCGGTATTTCTTTTCAGATCGACTTTGAAGACAGTTCTGCTGCGTGCCGCGGATCACTGCAGAGGCAACAGCACCTGACGCGGGAGCTTCCCCAGCGCCACCATGGGGCGTGAAAAACTGAAAAATAATTGTTATGTATCTTTAATAAACATGAAACAAAACAAAAAAAAATTTGGAATATGTCTTTTTATTCCCACAAAAAAAATTCTTGAAAAACGGCAAAAAACCAGGGGGTCACAGTGGTGTTGTCCCTTAACAAACTTCAAACTTTGAACGCGTTTTTCTCAAAACCACATTTTAGGGTGCAGCACGCAGCTTAAATAGAGCAATTTTTATTCGATCGACTTCAAATTTGGACTGCATCAATAAAACTAGATTATCTAAAGAAGTACATAGGATTTGGTCGATATCTCAATAAAAAAAAGTTATAGCCTTTTTTCGTCGAGAAATTTGGCTCGAAAATCAACCTAAAATTTCAAAAGCGTACCTATTTTTTAAAAATCAATATTTTTTCAAATCCCTATGTACTTCTCTTCAAAATATCATATTATTAACGAAAACACTCGGTATTTTTTTTTTCAGATCGACTTTGAAGACAGTTCTGCTGCGTGCCGCGGATCACTGCAGAGGCAACAGCACCTGACGCGGGAGCTTCCCCAGCGTCACCATGGGGCGTGAAAAATAAAAAAAAAATTTGTATGTATCTTTAATAAACAAGAAACAACACAAAAAAAATTTGGAATATGTCTATTAATTCCTCGAAAAAACAATTCTTGAAAAACGGCAAGAAACCAGGGGGTCACAGTGGTGTTGTCCCTTAACAAACTTCAAACTTTGAACGCGTTTTTCTCAAAACGACTTTTTTGAGTGCAGCACGCAGTATAACTCGAGCAATTTTTATTCGATCGACTTCAAATTCGGACTGCATCAATAAAACTAGATTATCTAAAGAAGTACATAGGATTTTTTTGATATCTCAATAACAAAAAAGTTATAGCATTTTTGCGACGAGAAATTTGGCTCGAAAATCGACCTGGAATTTCAAAAGCGTGCCTATATTTTAAAAATCAATATTTTTTCAAATCCCTATGTACTTCTCTTCAAAATATCATATTATTAACGAAAACACTGGGTATTTTTTTCAGATCGACTTTGAAGACAGTTCTGCTGCGTGCCGCGGATCACTGCAGAGACAACAGCACCTGACGCGGGAGCTTCCCCAGCGCCACCATGGGGCGTGAAAAATTGAAAAAAAAACTTTTATGTATCTTTAATAAACAAGAAGCAAAACAAAAAAAAATTTGGAATATGTCTTTTTTTCCCACAAAAAAAAATTCTTGAAAAACGGCAAAAAACCATGGGGGTCACAGTGGTGTTGTCCCTTAACAAACTTCAAACTTTGAACGCGTTTTTCTCAAAACCACTTTTTTGAGTGCGGCACGCAGCATAACTCGAGCAATATTTATTCGATCGACTTCAAATTTGGACTGCATCAATAAAACTAGATTATCTACAGAAGTACATAGGATTTTTTCGATATCTCAATAAAAAAAAGTTATAGCCTTTTTTCGGCGAGAAATTTGGCTCGAAAATCGACCTTAAATTTCAAAAGCGTGCCTATTTTTTACAAATCAATATATTTTCAAATCCCTATGTACTTCTCTTCAAAATATCATATTATTAACGAAAACACTCGGTATTTTTTTTTTCAGATCGACTTTGAAGACAGTTCTGCTGCGTGCCGCGGATCACTGCAGAGGCAACAGCACCTGACGCGGGAGCTTCCCCAGCGCCACCACGGGGCGTGAAAAATTGAAAAAAAATTTTTATGTATCTTTAATAAACAAGAAACAAAACAAACAGAAATTTGGAATATGTCTTTTTTCTCACAAAAAAAAATTCATGAATAACGGCAAAAAACCAGGGGGTCACAGTGCTGTTGTCCCTTAACAAACTTCAAACTTTCAACGCGTTTTTCTCAAAACGCCTTTTTTGAGTGCGGCACGCAGCATAACTCGAGCAATTTTTATTCGATCGACTTCAAATTTGGACTGCATCAATAAAACTAGACTATCTAAAGAAGTACATAGTATTTTTTTGATATCTCAATAAAAAAAAAGTTATAGCCTTCTTTCGACGAGAAACTTGGCTCGAAAATCGACCTTAAATTTCGAAAGCGTGCCTATTTTTCACAAATCAATAGTTTTTCAAATCCCTATGTACTTCTCTTCAAAATATCAAATTATTAACGGAAACACTGGGTATTTTTTTTCAGATCGACTTTGAAGACAGTTCTGCTGCGTGTCGCGGATCACTGCAGAGGCAACAGCACCTGACGCGGGAGCTTCGCCAGCGCCACCATGGGGCGTGAAAAATTGAAAAAAAAACTTTTATGTATCTTTAATAAACAAGAAGCAAAACAAAAAAAAATTTGGAATATGTCTTTTTTTCCCACAAAAAAAAATTCTTGAAAAACGGCAAAAAACCATGGGGGTCACAGTGGTGTTGTCCCTTAACAAACTTCAAACTTTGAACGCGTTTTTCTCAAAACCACTTTTTTGAGTGCGGCACGCAGCATAAAAAAAATTTTATTATTTTTTTTTTCAGATCGACTTTGAAGACAGTTCTGCTGCGTGCCGCGGATCACTGCAGAGGCAACAGCACCTGACGCGGGAGCTTCCCCAGCGTCACCATGGGGCGTGAAAAATAAAAAAAAAATTTGTATGTATCTTTAATAAACAAGAAACAACACAAAAAAAATTTGGAATATGTCTATTAATTCCTCGAAAAAACAATTCTTGAAAAACGGCAAGAAACCAGGGGGTCACAGTGGTGTTGTCCCTTAACAAACTTCAAACTTTGAACGCGTTTTTCTCAAAACGACTTTTTTGAGTGCAGCACGCAGTATAACTCGAGCAATTTTTATTCGATCGACTTCAAATTCGGACTGCATCAATAAAACTAGATTATCTAAAGAAGTACATAGGATTTTTTTGATATCTCAATAACAAAAAAGTTATAGCATTTTTGCGACGAGAAATTTGGCTCGAAAATCGACCTGGAATTTCAAAAGCGTGCCTATATTTTAAAAATCAATATTTTTTCAAATCCCTATGTACTTCTCTTCAAAATATCATATTATTAACGAAAACACTGGGTATTTTTTTCAGATCGACTTTGAAGACAGTTCTGCTGCGTGCCGCGGATCACTGCAGAGACAACAGCACCTGACGCGGGAGCTTCCCCAGCGCCACCATGGGGCGTGAAAAATTGAAAAAAAAACTTTTATGTATCTTTAATAAACAAGAAGCAAAACAAAAAAAAATTTGGAATATGTCTTTTTTTCCCACAAAAAAAAATTCTTGAAAAACGGCAAAAAACCATGGGGGTCACAGTGGTGTTGTCCCTTAACAAACTTCAAACTTTGAACGCGTTTTTCTCAAAACCACTTTTTTGAGTGCGGCACGCAGCATAACTCGAGCAATATTTATTCGATCGACTTCAAATTTGGACTGCATCAATAAAACTAGATTATCTACAGAAGTACATAGGATTTTTTCGATATCTCAATAAAAAAAAGTTATAGCCTTTTTTCGGCGAGAAATTTGGCTCGAAAATCGACCTTAAATTTCAAAAGCGTGCCTATTTTTTACAAATCAATATATTTTCAAATCCCTATGTACTTCTCTTCAAAATATCATATTATTAACGAAAACACTCGGTATTTTTTTTTTCAGATCGACTTTGAAGACAGTTCTGCTGCGTGCCGCGGATCACTGCAGAGGCAACAGCACCTGACGCGGGAGCTTCCCCAGCGCCACCACGGGGCGTGAAAAATTGAAAAAAAATTTTTATGTATCTTTAATAAACAAGAAACAAAACAAACAGAAATTTGGAATATGTCTTTTTTCTCACAAAAAAAAATTCATGAATAACGGCAAAAAACCAGGGGGTCACAGTGCTGTTGTCCCTTAACAAACTTCAAACTTTCAACGCGTTTTTCTCAAAACGACTTTTTTGAGTGCGGCACGCAGCATAACTCGAGCAATTTTTATTCGATCGACTTCAAATTTGGACTGCATCAATAAAACTAGACTATCTAAAGAAGTACATAGTATTTTTTTGATATCTCAATAAAAAAAAAGTTATAGCCTTCTTTCGACGAGAAACTTGGCTCGAAAATCGACCTTAAATTTCGAAAGCGTGCCTATTTTTCACAAATCAATAGTTTTTCAAATCCCTATGTACTTCTCTTCAAAATATCAAATTATTAACGGAAACACTGGGTATTTTTTTTCAGATCGACTTTGAAGACAGTTCTGCTGCGTGTCGCGGATCACTGCAGAGGCAACAGCACCTGACGCGGGAGCTTCGCCAGCGCCACCATGGGGCATGAAAAATTGAAAAAAAAATTTGTATGTATCTTTAATAAACAAGAAACAAAAAAAAAAAATTTGGAATATGTCTTTTTTTTCCCCAAAAAAAAATTCTTGAAAAACGGCAAAAAACCAGGGGGTCACAGTGGTGTTGTCCCTTAACAAACTTCAAACTTTGAACGCGTTTTTCTCAAAACCACTTTTCTGGGTGCGGCACGCAGCATATCTCGAGCAATTTTTATTCGATCGACTTAAAATTTGGACTGCATCAATAAAACTAGATTATCTACAGAAGTACATAGGATTTTTTCGATATCTCAATAAAAAAAAGTTATAGCCTTTTTTGGACGAGAAATTTGGCTCGAAAATCGACCTGGAATTTCAAAAGCGTGCCTATTTTTTACAAATCAATATTTTTTCAAATCCCTATGTACTTCTCTTCAAAATATCATATTATTAACGAAAACACTGGGTATTTTTTTCAGATCGACTTTGAAGACAGTTCTGCTGCGTGCCGCGGATCACTGCAGAGGCAACAGCAACTGACGCGGGAGCTTCCCAGCGCCACCATGGGGCGTGAAAAATTGAAAAAAAAATTTTTATGTATCTTAAATAAACAAGAAACAAAACAAAAAAAATTGGAATATGTCTTTTTGTCCCACAAAAAAAAATTCTTGAAAAACGGCAAAAAACCAGGGGGTCACAGTGGTGTTGTCCCTTAACAAACTTCAAACTTTGAACGCGTTTTTCTCAAAACCACTTTTTTGAGTGCGGCACGCAGCATAACTCGAGCAATTTTTATTCGATCGACTTCAAATTTGGACTGCATCAATAAAACTAGATTATCTAAAGAAGTACATAGGATTTTTTCGATATCTCAATAAAAAAAAGTTATAGCCTTTTTTCGACGAGAAATTTGGCTCGAAAATCGACCTCAAATTTCAAAAGCGTGCCTATTTTTCAAAAATCAATATTTTTTCAAATCCCTATGTACTTCTCTTCAAAATATCATATTATTAACGAAAACACTGGATATTTTTTTTCAGATCGACTTTGAAGACAGTTCTGCTGCGTGCCGCGGATCACTGCTGAGGCAACAGCACCTGACGCTAGTTATAGTTCAAATAGAACTATGTTTCAAAATAAACCAATTTTAAATTATACAACGTATATTTCTTCCAAAGTCTAATTAACAACTCTCTTTCTTCTTCAATTTTTCGGTTTTTATATCGTTTGAAGCTAACATGTGCAAAAATATATCTATCGGTTCTTCGCACTACAGTTTTACTTTTCTAAGAAATTTGCTAAGATAGCCAGCACGTGCATAAATAGGTGAAGGAAAACACCTGCAATTATATAAATTGTTGTGAAGAATTTGTGTGCACTTCCGGCACGTGGGGTCCGTCTCAGGTGGATTAAAAATGTTAGGGCGATGATCTCGTAATTCCTCCCCCTTTAGAAGGTTGCGATGGCCATGGAAACTGGATCCTTGGAGGTTCGTTGGACTGAGCTACGACTCGTGAATCCTGTTGGAGTTGTATTACTTGTGATCTTTGCAGATAACAGATTGTGCAGGCAGTTGCGATGATGGTTAAACAGGACATTATGGTAAGTGCTGTATAGAATTGCTGTTGGTACGTATAATTGCCGAGAGTAGCGGCCTTCCTCCTGATGAATTGATGTTTCTGTAATTCATCTAGTTGGATGTTGTTGGTACTGGCGGGTGTGAAATTCACTGTTGAAACAAGGTTGGAACGATATGAATTTCGTCCCAATGGATTGGTCTTTTGGCGCTGTATGTAATTCCATTTGTGGTTATTTCTCAATTATTGTAGCGTATGAAAAAGGTTCCTTCGATCTTCAATTCGTCTTGGCCACAGGTGGTTGTGATGGTGGTGCCACGAACATTAGGTGGTTAGGTTCTGGCTCGAAGATTTCCATCTCGAAGTCGCGGTCATGTAGTTCGCAATTTGCAGGTATGTTGCTTATGATGTTTGCAGTGCAATTTTCTTCGGTGCTTCTTCTCATTGTAGTTGGTTTTGAGCAATAGCAAACGTTCTCAATGTTTTGTCATTTTTCGTCGAGACTATGTGAGTTGTTAAGACTCGAAAGGAGATAGGGTTTTGTTAGGATGGTTTTGGTTTTGTTGATCGGGAGAGGGATTATGTGATATAGAAAGTAATGTTCTTTTAATGTAATCGGGATTCGAATGTTGAAGATTATATTGGAATCGTTTGAGTAGGCTTGTAGGCTCAATCATTCGTAAATTTGTTCATTGGATTTTATGTCTAGCTATTGATTTTCGAAAATGGAATTTATCTCGGATAGATCTAGTGGACTAAGAATTGTTCTTGATATAATATTTAGTTTTGCAAAGATGATTGCTTCCGAAATGCTAGTGATATGATCGTTTAGTAGGTCAATGTTATAGTTTACTTGATTTTAATACTGTATGTATTTTAAATTATTATGTTCCTTAATAACTTGGTTTTTAGGATTTTCGTTTATATAGTTCAAATAGTTTGTAATAATTTTTTGTTGTTGATTAATGTGATTTGTCAAAACGTTTTATCATTTGTTCGATTAATAGGTATAAGGTTAAGTAGTTTGTTATTAAGCTCTGCCACTTTAGCTTTTGTCATGTCTAAGGATAGTTTGAGTTCTGAGATGTTTTGAAGGTTGCGAGTGTGTCTTGTATGTAGTCGATATTTGTTCGATAGTCATTCAATCGTACGATATGTATCAAGTTGTTGTAGGATGTGATAAGTCGTGCTGTTCCAAGTTTTATGGGTAAGACTCCATTGTTATTCGTCAAGTCCCGTATGTCCAGTTCCTGTCCGTGTGCTATGAGCATGTGCCTGGAATTTGCGTTTTTTCTTTAGTTTACTTTTATGGATTTTTTTATTTTTATTTGAGATAATAGTGATATGGTTATTTTGTTTTACTTCATGTTTTGAAAATCTTCGATTTAATTTGTTTCTACGACATTCCTTTCTATATACTATTGATCCTTCGTTATATGTTTCAGGGCTTTCTCTAGAGGAATTTAATTTTTCGTTTCTTTTATTAACTTGTTCTTCTAGTAGTTGCTTTATTTGGGGGTATAATTGAGATTGGAATTCCTTAAGTTTCTCGAGATATTCGTGCGTTTGACAGGGTGTTAGACTGTTATTAAATTTGTATGTTCTACCATAGAATAATTCGTAGGGAGTGAATTTCGTAGCGGAATGAATAGAATTATTGTAAGTGATTATAACTTCGTTTAAAATGTCTTCCGGGTCATTTTCACGATTTTTTTCGTAGACTATTCTGTAGATTTCCGTTAAAGTAGAATGTAACCTTTCTACTGGTGCATTACTACTGGTTTGTTGATATGACGTCGTGGAATGGTTTATGCCGAATTGTTTGCAAAAATCATTGAAGAGAGTGGAGGTAAACTCTGATCCCTGATCTGTAACAACAGTTATTAAATTTTGGGGGGTGCCGTGTAGACTGATATAGTGTTTTAGTGCTTTAATAATGGATAAACTATTTCTTGCGGGTAATTGGTATGCTGCTGCAAATTTGGAGAATTTGTCGATGATGGTTAGAATGTAACGTTTTTTTATGGTATAAATGTCTGAATGAAGTATTTCTAAGGGTTTGTTGGGTGTTTGAGACGTTTGAAATTCTGGTTTGGGAGGACTCCTCTTATATTTGAGAAGTTGGCACTTGTCACAATTATTTATAATTTGCGTTATTTTATTTTTTAAATAAGGGAAGTAATAGTCTCTTTTGAGATGAGCTAGAGTCTCATTTATTCCACGGTGGTTATTTTTCAAATGATAGTTATTTATCAGAGCGTCCTGGTCATCGCTTTCAATGATTTCTTTAAGACGCTCAGTGCATCTAACTAATTTGTAGCATCCGGATTGTGAAAAATGTTTTGAATAAACGTTTTGAATTATTATAAAGATGTCGTCTGTTGAGAAAATTGCCGTAGTTTTATTAGGGGGAATATATTTTCTAAAGATTTCCGTAAGCGTGGGTTCTGAAAAATCCTGCATTTTAATCGTTTGTCTCTGTTTGTTCCTAAACGGTGTTTCGACGGAGGTTGAAGGTTGTCTATTAGTTCTTTCCAGGACTAGTTGAAGCGAGAATTCGTTTAAAGGTTTTTCTGAAATTGGTATACCGGTATTCATGTCTTCTTCTGCCGAATGTATGTTAGTACCTCTTGTACTCTGAGCTGAAATGTTGGAAGGTGAGTTTGTGGTTTCGTTGTTATATATTTCCACGGACGCTGCTTTCATGGTTGCCGGTGATTTTATTCTACTCAAAGCATCGGCATTACTGTTTTGGGAGCCTTTCTTATAAATTATCTCGTAATCATATTCCTCAAGTTTAAGTCTCCAACGTATTAATCTGGAATTAGGATCCTTAAGACTCATTATCCAAGTGAGTGGTTTGTGATCGGTCACGATCTTAAACTTCCTTCCAAACAAATATGGTCGGAAATATTTAGTGGCCCATACAATGGCCAAAAGCTCCTTTTCGATCGTGGAATAATTTGTTTCTGAGTCATTTAAGGTTCTACTTGCGAAGCAAATGGGACGATCACTGCCGATGGGTCCTTGTGATAGAATGGCCCCAATCGCGAAATTGCTCGCGTCTGTTGTTAAAACAAACGGCTTACTAAAATCAGGATGTTGCAGGATCGGGTCATTCATAAGAAGATTTTTACAATCGTGAAAGGCGCGTACGTAGCGATCATTTAAATCTATGGTACGTCCTTTCTTCAAACATTCTGTCAAGGGTTTTGTCAATTTTGCAAAGTCTTTTACGAATTTGCGATAATATCCTAGCAACCCGAGAAAGGATTTAATCTCCTTTGGTGTTTTTGGTATAGGATAGTTGGCTATCGCATGGATTTTTTCGGGGTTGGGTTTAATACCCTCTGTTGTGACGATGTGACCCAAAAATTCGATCTCCTTCTTCAAGAATTCTGATTTGTCCAGTTGGACCTTCAGATTTGCCTCTCGTAATTTCTGAAATACCTTTCGAAGGTGTTCGCCATGTTCCTGTAAGGACGTCGAATAGATGATGATGTCGTCTAAGTATACTAGGCACACCTTGCCTTGAAGGTCCTTTAGTACGTTGTCTATGACACGTTGAAAGGTGGCAGGCGCATTTTTTAGGCCGAAAGGCATACGAACGTATTCGTAGTGACCGCCTTCGACTGTAAAAGCAGTTTTTGGAATATCTCTGGCATCCATTTCCATTTGGTGGAAACCGGAAGCGAGATCCAGTGTTGTGAAATACATAGATTTGCCCAATTTGTCTAATATTTCGTTAATATTAGGAAGTGGATATCTATCGCTTATCGTTTTCTCGTTTAACTTCCGGTAATCAATTACCAGTCTCCATTTTTGTTTACCGCTAGCGTCCAATTTCTTAGGTACTATCCAGACGGGTGAACTCCAAGGAGAATAGCTCGGATGGATTATGCCTTGTTTGAGCAAATCCTCGATTTGTCTGTGGACTTCTTGTTTATGCACGAAAGGATATCTGTAAGATTTTGTATAAATTGGCAAATCGTCGGTGGTGTTGATTCTGTGCTTCACCTGATTGGTGAACGTCAGATCCTAATTAGCTTTAAAGAAAATATCATTGTACTGCTGACAAATTTTAAATAACAATTTCTTTTCTTCGCGATTAAGGTGGGAAACTCGTAAAAGATCGATGAGATCATTTGAGTCCGTGAATGGAGAGCTTTGTTCGCATCTAATTTCCACGTTGTTAATTTCCTCATAATTGTCTGAAACTTGTTCTACCATTAAGGGTTGTTCGATGAAGAGCACTTTCTCGTTTCCAGACACGTTAGTTACTTCTATGGGGGCGTACCAATTAACAGCTGTGTATATGCCTTCAGAGATGAATAAATTTGGGGTAATTTGGATGGGTTTTATAAGAATGTCTCCATTCCGTGCATCCACAGGCAATTTTGCGATGAATTTTGAATGAGGTGGTACAGTATACTTTTCAGACATGAAGTTTGGTTTGAAGTTGAGTGGAATTGTTGCGTTTTGTGTTATGAGTACGTTCTTACTGAAATCAACTTTAGCGCCTAACTGAGATAATGTGTCAATGCCTAGTAGGCCATCAAAATACCCGTGAAATTTGAAAATCAGGAACCTTATTGTTCCTGGTTTGTTAAACTCGATAAAATTAGGAAGAGTCACTTCTTCTTTCACTTCATGTTTTGCTAGAATTGTGCAGATTGAAACTGGTTTTGTTGGTTTGACGTCATGGGGATTCACATATTCAGGATTGATGAATGATGAAGATGCGCCGGTATCTATGAGAAATTTCAAGGGTCTTCCATAAGGAGAAGATATCTGTATGTAGGGTAGAGTGTTCCCATGTTTGTTTACGTCTAGGTACCCGATGGGTTTGTGGAGGCATTCAACTGAAAATTTTCATCGTCTACCTCGGTGTTAGGAGGATATGAATCCTGGTCAGAATGAGAGTCCTGGCGATCCATGTTAAAAGGTTCGTAAAGATTTTCATAATTTTGAATCACGGATCCTGGATTATCCATAGGGTAATAGTCCGTTGGCAACATAAACTGTTGGGGTTCGAATTGAATTTGGTTGTCGCTGTTTGTGTAGTAATTTGGAGGATTTTGTTCCGAAATATTAAATAATTCTCTCACAGTGTTTCTTGGTGCTGTTTGAGGAGTAAAGAAGTTATTTGCTTGTGGGATACGTGGTCTTTGTAGAGGTCTCCTTATTGTTCCTGATGTTTCCATCGGTTCAGGTTTTGACTGAATGTTATTGTTCGGTCTGCTAAAGAATGATTTATTTTGAGGAGTAATTGTATTGTGATAATGATTTGGTCTAAAATTATTATTTGGCAACATAAATTGGTTACGATTAAAAGATTGATTTGGAGCACTGTGACGCTGGAGGCCAAAAGTGTTATTATTTGGCGCTTGATAGTTTGGCATCATAGTTTTCAGTGGGAGTAATGTATGTGGCTGGTTGTGGGGATGTCTAGCATAAATTCCTGTTGGTATGTGAAACTGTGGTGGTTTGGGCCTTAATAACATTTGTTCGTTTGTTTGCGGTCGTGATTTAGCAAAATGATGCCTATCAGAGTCAGATTTGGAATAAAACATGTTTTGTTCTTTAATGCAACATGCATACGCTGCTGCAAGGGTTTCTGGTTTCATAGCTCGAATGGTCGAGCCCAGTGGTTCCTTCAAGCCCGAAAGGAATGCGTTTAGGCACATTTCCGAGAATAAAGATTTTTTGGCGGCTATAACGTTAGGATCCACTTCATGTATATTTGTGTGGGTGTTCATGCTAGAAAGTATTTCTACGATATTACTGTAGAATTTATGTACGGAGTCGTTATTCTGCCGTAGACCGTGAAGGTCTCTGATAAGAGAGGTTTCGTTCCTCTTATCCGAATAATGTAAGATTAAATTTTCCTTAATCTGGTTTCACTCCAAGGGAGTGCCGTACATGTTAAGCACTTCGTTGGCTTCGCCGACGATTTTATTCCTTATGGCTCTCAGAAGGAGTTGCCCATAAGCAGTGCCATTTGTTATACTGATTAACGACAGAATTTCATTAACGTTGTCCAAAAAATCAAAGAGGAGCCGCGGATTTCCGTCGAATTTTGGTAGATCTTTTATCGCATCCGGGACGCGGAGAGAGTTAAAAATATCAATGGTTGTCATAACAATTTCACCTTCTTTATTAGTCATTGGAGTTCGCGAGTTGTTATTTAAATTATTTTCACTATTATTAGTATTGTAATTATGATTAACTATTATATTTTCACTAGTATTATCGATGTTATTTATGTTTTTACTATTATCGGTATTATAATTATTATCAATTGTTATACTATCACTACCGATATTATTTATATTTCGATTAACGCTATTCACACTTTCACTTTCCGAGATAAATCTTAAGTTTGTGGTAAAATTTGTAAAATTTCTTTGCCTACGTGTGAGAGTAGGATACGGGTTAGGGGCGGATTTCTTTTTTTGTGGAGTGGGTAGTGGCATAGGAGTAAAAAAAAGTCTCGACTTACCAGATAATTATTATCCACATACTTGGGATAATTCAATTTTCTTGAATTTCTGCTACAGCAACAATTGCAAATGCCGATTTTTTCCTACACTTGACCGATAAACCGTCGGATCGCCACCTTGTTTCCGATAAACCGTCGGATCACTATTTTTGTTTCCGATAAACCGTCGGATCACCACTTTGTTTCCGATAAACCGTCGGATCACTATTAATATCTCCGCCGCCTAAGTATCGACTGCGCCAGTTATAGTTCAAATAGAACTATGTTTCAAAATAAACCAATTTTAAATTATACAACGTATATTTCTTCCAAAGTCTAATTAACAACTCTCTTTCTTCTTCAATTTTTCGGTTTTTATATCGTTTGAAGCTAACATGTGCAAAAATGTATCTATCGGTTCTTCGAACTACAGTTTTACTTTTCTTAGAAATTTGCTAAGATAGCCAGCACGTGCATAAATAGGTGAAGGAAAACACCTGCAATTATATAAATTGTTGTGAAGAATTTGTGTGCACTTCCGGCACGTGGGGTCCGTCTCAGGTGGATTAAAAATGTTAGGGCGATGATCTCGTAATTCGCGGGAGCTTCGCCAGCGCCACCATGGGGCGTGAAAAATTGAAAAATAATTTTATTGTATCTTTAATAAACAAGAAACAAAACAAACAGAAATTTGGAATATGTCTTTTTTTCCCACAAAAAAAAATTCATGAATAACGGCAAAAAACACAGTGGTGTCACAGTGGTGTTGTCCCTTAACAAACTTCAAACTTTGAACGCGTTTTTCTCAAAACCACTGTTTTGAGTGCGGCACGCAGCATAACTCGAGCAATATTTATTCGATCGACTTTAAATCAATATTTTATCAAATCCCTATGTACTTCTCTTCAAAATATCATATTATTAACGAAAACACTGGGTATTTTTTTTTCAGATCGACTTTGAAAACAGTTCTGCTGCGTGCCGCGGATCACTGCAGAGGCAACAGCACCTGACGCGGTAGCTTCCCCAGCGCCACCATGGGGCGTGAAGAATTAAAAAAAAATTTTTATGTATCTTTAATAAACAAGAAACAAAACAAAAAAAATTTGAATATGTCTTTTTTTCTCACAAAAAAAAATTCTTGAATAACGGCAAAAAACCAGGGGGTCACAGTGGTGTTGTCCCTTAACAAACTTCAAACTTTGAACGCGTTTTTCTCAAAACGACTTTTTGAGTGCGGCACGCAGCATAACTCGAGCAATATTTAATCGATCGACTTCAAATTTGGACTGCATCAATAAAACTAGATTATCTAAAGAAGTACATAGGATTTTTTCGATATCTCAATAAATAAAATGTAGAGCCGTTTTTCGACGAGAAATTTGGCTCGAAAATCGAAAAAACCTTAAATTTCAAGAGTGTGCCTATTTTTTACAAATCAATATTTTTTCAAATCCCTATGTACTTCTCTTCAAAATATCATATTATTAACGAAAACACTCGGTATTTTTTTCAGATCGACTTTGAAGACAGTTCTGCTGCGTGCCACGGATCACTGCAGAGGCAACAGCACCTGACGCGGGAGCTTCCCCAGCGCCACCATGGGGCGTGAAAAATTGAAAAAAAAATTTTATGTGTCTTTAATAAACAAGAAACAAAATAAAAAAAAATGGAATATGTCTTTTTTTCCCACAAAAAATAAATTCTTGAAAAACGGCAAAAAACCAGGGGGTCACAGTGGTGTTATCCCTTAACAAACTTCAAACTTTGAACGCGTTTTACTCAAAACGACTTTTTTGAGTGCGGCACGCAGCATAACTCGAGCAATTTTTCTTCGATCGACTTAAAATTTGGACTGCATTAATAAAATTAGACTATCTAAAGAAGTACATAGGATTTTTTTGATATCTCAGTAAAAAACAAGTTGTAGCCTTTTTTCGACGAGAAATTTGGCTCGAAAATCGACCTGGAATTCCAAAAGCGTGCCTATTTTTTACAAATCAATATTTTTTCAAATCCCTATGTACTTCTCTTCAAAATATCATATCATTAACGAAAACATTCGGTATTTTTTTTCAGATCGACTTTGAAGACAGTTCTGCTGCGTGCCGCGGATCACTGCAGAGGCAACAGCACCTGACGCGGGAGCTTCCCCAGCGCCACCATGGGGCGTGAAAAATTGAAAAAAAATTTTTTATGTTTCTTAAATAAACAAGAAACAAAACAAAAAAAATGGAATATGTTTTTTTTTTCCACAAAAAAAAATTCTTGAATAACGGCAAAAAACCAGGGGGTCACAGTGGTGTTGTCCCTTAACAAACTTCAAACTTTGAACGCGTTTTTCTCAAAACCACGTTTTTGAGTGTGGCACGCAGCATAACTCGAGCAATTTTTATTCGATCGACTTCAAATTTGGACTGCATCAATAAAACTAGATTATCTAAAGAAGTACTCAGGATTTTTTCGATATCTCAATAAAAAAAAGTTATAGCCTTTTTTCGACGAGAAATTTGGCTCGAAAATCGACCTGGAATTCCAAAAGCGTGCCCATTTTTCAAAAATCAATATTTTTTCAAATCCCTATGTACTTCTCTTTAAAATATCATATTATTAACGAAAACACTCGGTATTTTTTTTTTCAGATCGACTTTGAAGACAGTTCTGCTGCGTGCCGCGGATCACTGCAGAGGCACAACAGCAACTGACGCCGGAGCTTCCCCAGCGCCACCATGGGGCGTGAAAAATTGAAAAAAAAATTTTATGTGTCTTTAATAAACAAGAAACAAAATAAAAAAAAATGGAATATGTCTTTTTTTCCCACAAAAAATAAATTCTTGAAAAACGGCAAAAAACCAGGGGGTCACAGTGGTGTTATCCCTTAACAAACTTCAAACTTTGAACGCGTTTTACTCAAAACGACTTTTTTGAGTGCGGCACGCAGCATAACTCGAGCAATTTTTCTTCGATCGACTTAAAATTTGGACTGCACTAATAAAATTAGACTATCTAAAGAAGTACATAGGATTTTTTTGATATCTCAGTAAAAAACAAGTTGTAGCCTTTTTTCGACGAGAAATTTGGCTCGAAAATCGACCTGGAATTCCAAAAGCGTGCCTATTTTTTACAAATCAATATTTTTTCAAATCCCTATGTACTTCTCTGTAAAATATCATATTATTAACGAAAACACTCGGTATTTTTTTTTCAGATCGACTTTGAAAACAGTTCTGCTGCGTGCCGCGGATCACTGCAGAGGCAACAGCACCTGACGCGGGAGCTTCCCCAGCGCCACCATGGGGCGTGACAAATTAAAAAAAAATATTTATGTATCTATAATAAACAAGAAACAAAACAAAAAAAATTTGGAATATGTCTTTTTATTCCTCGAAAAAAAAATTCTTGAAAAACGGCAAAAAACCAGGGGGTCACAGTGGTGTTGTCCCTTAACAAACTTCAAACTTTGAACGCGTTTTTCTCAAAACGACTTTTTGAGTGCGGCACGCAGCATAACTCGAGCAATATTTAATCGATCGACTTCAAATTTGGACTGCATCAATAAAACTAGACTATCTAAAGAAGTACATAGGATTTTTTTGATATCTCAATAAAAAAAAAGTTATAGCATTTTTTCGGCGAGAAATTTGGCTCGAAAATCGACCTGGAATTTCAAAAGCGTGCCTATTTTTTAAAAATCAATATTTTTTCAAATCCCTATGTACTTCTCTTCAAAATATCATATTATTAACGAAAACACTGGGTATTTTTTTTCAGATCGACTTTGAAAACAGTTCTGCTGCGTGCCGCGGATCACTGCAGAGGCAACAGCGCCTGACGCGGGAGCTTCCCCAGCGCCACCATGGGGCGTGACAAATTAAAAAAATAATTTTATGTATCTTTAATAAACAAGAAACAACGCAAAAAAAATTTGGAATATGTCTGTTTTTTTCCCACAAAAACAATTCTTGAAAAACGGCAAAAAACCAGGGGGTCACAGTGGTGTTGTCCCTTAATAAACTTCAAACTGTGAACGCGTTTTTCTCAAAACCACGTTTTTGAGTGCGGCACGCAGCATAACTCGAGCAATTTTTATTCGATCGACTTCAAATTTGGACTGCATCAATAAAACTAGATTATCTAAAGAAGTACATAGGATTTTGCCGATATCTCAATAAAAAAAACGTTATAGCCTTTTTCCACGAGAAATTTGGCTCGAAAATCGACCTGGAATTTCAAAAGCGTGCCTATTTTTTACAAATCAATATTTTTTCAAATCCCTATGTACTTCTCTGTAAAATATCATATTATTAACGAAAACACTGGGTATTTTTTTCAGATCGACTTTGAAGACAGTTCTGCTGCGTGCCGCGGATCACTGCAGAGGCAACAGCAACTGACGCGGGAGCTTCCCCAGCGCCACCATGGGGCGTGAAAAATAAAAAAAAAATTTTTCTGTATGTTTAATAAACAAGAAACAAAACAAAAAAAATTTGGAATATGACTTTTTTTCCCAATAAAAAAATTCTTGAATAACGGCAAAAATCCAGGGGGTCACAGTGGTGTTGTCCCTTAACAAACTTCAAACTTTGAACGCGTTTTTCTCAAAACCACTTTTTTGAGTGCGGCACGCAGCATAACTCGAGCGATTTTTATTCGATCGACTTCAAATTTGGACTGCATCAATAAAACTAGATTATCTAAAGAAGTACATAGGATTTGTTCGATATCTCAATAAAAAAAAGTTATAGCCTTTTTTCGTCGAGAAATTTGGCTCGAAAATCGACCTTAAATTTCAAAAGCGTGCCTATTTTCTAAAAGTCAATATTTTTTCAAATCCCTATGTACTTCTCTGTAAAATATCATATTATTAACGAAAACACTGGGTATTTTTTTCAGATCGACTTTGAAGACAGTTCTGCTGCGTGCCGCGGATCACTGCAGAGGCAACAGCACCTGACGCGGGAGCTTCCCCAGCGCCACCATGGGGCGTGAAAAATTAAAAAAAAAAATTTTATGTATCTTTAATAAACAAGAAACAAAACAAAAAAAAATTTGGAATATGTCTTTTTATTCCCACAAAAAAAATTCTTGAAAAACGGCAAAAAACCAGGCGGTCACAGTGGTGTTGTCCCTTAACAAACTTCAAACTTTGAACGCGTTTTTCTCAAAAGGACTTTTTTGAGTGCGGCACGCAGCATAACTCGAGCAATTTTTATTCGATCGACTTCAAATTTGGACTGCATCAATAAAACTAGATTATCTAAAGAAGTACATAGGATTTTTCCGATATCTCAATAAAAAAAAGTTATAGCATTTTTTCGACGAGAAATTTGGCTCGAAAATCGACCTTAAATTTCAAAAGCGTGCCTATTTTTTAAAAATCAATATTTTTTCAAATCCCTATGTACTTCTCTTCAAAATATCATATTATTAACGAAAACACTGGGTATTTTTTTTCAGATCGACTTTGAAAACAGTTCTGCTGCGTGCCGCGGATCACTGCAGAGGCAACAGCACCTGACGCGGGAGCTTCCCCAGCGCCACCATGGGGCGTGAAAAATAAAAAAAAATTTTTATGTATCTTTAATAATCAAGAAACAAAACAAAAAAAATTTGGAATATGTCTGTTTTTTTCCCATAAAAGCAATTCTTGAAAAACGGCAAAAAACCAGGGGGTCACAGTGGTGTTGTCCCTTAATAAACTTCAAACTGTGAACGCGTTTTTCTCAAAACCACGTTTTTGAGTGCGGCACGCAGCATAACTCGAGCAATTTTTATTCGATCGACTTCAAATTTGGACTGCATCAATAAAACTAGATTATCTAAAGAAGTACATAGGATTTTGTCGATATCTCAATAAAAAAAACGTTATAGCCTTTTTCCACGAGAAATTTGGCTCGAAAATCGACCTGGAATTCCAAAAGCGTGCCTATTTTTTACAAATCAATATTTTTTCAAATCCCTATGTACTTCTCTGTAAAATATCATATTTTTAACGAAAACACTGGGTATTTTTTTCAGATCGACTTTGAAGACAGTTCTGCTGCGTGCCGCGGATCACTGCAGAGGCAACAGCACCTGACGCGGGAGCTTCCCCAGCGTCACCATGGGGCGTGAAAATTATAAAAAAAAAAATTTTTCTGTATCTTTAATAAACAAGAAACAAAACAAAAAAAATTTGGAATATGTCTATCAATTCCTCGAAAAAACAATTCTTGAAAAACGGCAAGAAACCAGGGGGTCACAGTGGTGTTGTCCCTTAACAAACTTCAAACTTTGAACGCGTTTTTCTCAAAACGACTTTTTTGAGTGCAGCACGCAGCATAACTCGAGCAATATTTATTCGATCGACTTCAAATTTGGACTGCATCAATAAAACTAGATTATCTAAAGAAGTACATAGGATTTTTTACATATCTCTATAAAAAAAAGTAATAGCATTTTTTCGACGAGAAATTTGGCTCGAAAATCGACCTGGAATTTCAAAAGCGTGCCTATTTTTTAAAAATCAATATTTTTTCAAATCCCTATGTACTTCTCTTCAAAATATCATATTATTACCGAAAACACTGGGTATTTTTTTCAGATCGACTTTGAAGACAGTTCTGCTGCGTGCCGCGGATCACTGCAGAGGCAACAGCACCTGACGCGGGAGCTTCCCCAGCGCCACCATGGGGCGTGAAAAATTAAAAAAAAAATTTTTATGTATCTTAAATAAACAAGAAACAAAACAAAAAAAATTTGGAATATGTCTTTTTATTCCCACAAAAAACAATTCTTGAAAAACGGCAAAAAACCAGGGGGTCACAGTGGTGTTGTCCCTTAACAAACTTCAAACTTTGAACGCGTTTTTCTCAAAACCACTTTTTTGAGTGCGGCACGCAGCATAACTCGAGCAATTTTTATTCGATCGACTTCAAATTTGGACTGCATCAATAAAACTAGATTATCTAAAGAAGTACATAGGATTTTTTCGATATCTCAATAAAAAAAGTTATAGCCTTTTTTCGACGAGAAATTTGGCTCAAAAATCGACCTTAAATATCAAAAGCGTGCCTATTTTTTAAAAATCAATATTTTTTCAAATCCCTATGTACTTCTCTTCAAAATATCATATTATTAACGAAAACACTGGGTATTTTTTTTTCAGATCGACTTTGAAGACAGTTCTGCTGCGTGCCGCGGATCACTGCAGAGTCAACAGCACCTGACGCGGGAGCTTCCCCAGCGCCACCATGGGGCGTGAAATATTAAAAAAAAAATTTTTTATGTGTCTTTAATAAACAAGAAATAAAACAAAAAAAAAATTTGGAATATGTCTTCTTTTCCCCAAAAAAAAATTCTTGAATAACGGCAAAAAACCAGGGGGTCACAGTGGTGTTGTCCTTTAACAAACTTCAAACTTTGAACGCGTTTTTCTCGAAACCACTTTTTCGAGTGCGGCACGCAGCATAACTCGAGCAATTTTTATTCGATCGACTTCAAATTTGGACTGCATCAATAAAACTAGATTATCTAAAGAAGTACATAGGATTTTTTCGATATCTCAATAAAAAAAAGTTATAGCCTTTTTTCGACGAGAAATTTGGCTCGAAAATCGACCTTAAATTTCAAAAGCGTGCCTATTTTTTAAAAGTCAATATTTTTTCAAATCCCTATGTACTTCTCTTCAAAATATCATATTATTAACGAAAACACTCGGTATTTTTTTTTCAGATCGACTTTGAAGACAGTTCTGCTGCGTGCCGCGGATCACTGCAGAGGTAACAGCACCTGACGCGGGAGCTTCCCCAGCGCCACCATGGGGCGTGACAAATTAAAAAAAAAATTTTATGTATCTTTAATAAACAAGAAACAAAACAAAACAAAATTTGGAATATGTCTTTTTTTTCCCACAAAAACAATTCTTGAAAAACGGCAAAAAACCAGGGGGTCACAGTGGTGTTGTCCCTTAACAAACTTCAAACTTTGAACGCGTTTCTCTCAAAACCACGTTTTTGAGTGCGGCACGCAGCATAACTCGAGCAATTTTTATTCGATCGACTTCAAATTTGGACTGCATCAATAAAACTAGATTATCTAAAGAAGTACATAGGATTTTTTCGATATCTCAATAAAAAAAACGTTATAGCCTTTTTCCACGAGAAATTTGGCTCGAAAATCGACCTGGAATTCCAAAAGCGTGCCTATTTTTTACAAATCAATATTTTTTAAAATCCCTATGTACTTCTCTTCAAAATATCACATTATTAACGAAAACACTGGGTATTTTTTTCAGATCGACTTTGAAGACAGTTCTGCTGCGTGCCGCGGATCACTGCAGAGGCAACAGCACCTGACGCGGGAGCTTCCCCAGCGTCACCATGGGGCGTGAAAAATAAAAAAAAAATTTTTATGTATCTTTAATAAACAAGAAACAACACAAAAAAAATTTGGAATATGACTTTTTTTCCCAATAAAAAAATTCTTGAATAACGGCAAAAATCCAGGGGGTCACAGTGGTGTTGTCCCTTAACAAACTTCAAACTTTGAACGCGTTTTTCTCAAAACCACTTTTTTGAGTGCGGCACGCAGCATAACTCGAGCAATTTTTATTCGATCGACTTCAAATTTGGACTGCATCAATAAAACTAGATTATCTAAAGAAGTACATAGGATTTGTTCGATATCTCAATAAAAAAAAGTTATAGCCTTTTTTCGTCGAGAAATTTGGCTCGAAAATCGACCTTAAATTTCAAAAGCGTGCCTATTTTCTAAAAATAAATATTTTTTCAAATCCCTATGTACTTCTCTGTAAAATATCATATTATTAACGAAAACACTGGGTATTTTCTTTTAGATCGACTTTGAAAACAGTTCTGCTGCGTGCCGCGGATCACTGCAGAGGCAACAGCACCTGACTCGGGAGCTTCCCCAGCGCCACCATGGGGCGTGAAAAATTAAAAAAAAAATATTTATGTATCTATAATAAACAAGAAACAAAACAAAAAAAATTTGGAATATGTCTTTTTATTCCTCGAAAAAAAAATTCTTGAAAAACGGCAAAAAACCAGGGGGTCACAGTGGTGTTGTCCCTTAACAAACTTCAAACTTTGAACGCGTTTTTCTCAAAACCACTTTTTTGAGTGCGGCACGCAGCATAACTCGAGCAATTTTTATTCGATCGACTTCAAATTTGGACTGCATCAATAAAACTAGATTATCTAAAGAAGTACATAGGATTTTTCCGATATCTCAATAAAAAAAAGTTATAGCATTTTTTCGACGAGAAATTTGGCTCGAAAATCGACCTTAAATTTCAAAAGCGTGCCTATTTTTTAAAAATCAATATTTTTTCAAATCCCTATGTACTTCTCTTCAAAATATCATATTATTAACGAAAACACTGGGTATTTTTTTTCAGATCGACTTTGAAAACAGTTCTGCTGCGTGCCGCGGATCACTGCAGAGGCAACAGCACCTGACGCGGGAGCTTCCCCAGCGCCACCATGGGGCGTGAAAAATAAAAAAAAATTTTATGTATCTTTAATAAACAAGAAACAAAACAAAAAAAATTTGGAATATGTCTGTTTTTTTCCCATAAAAGCAATTCTTGAAAAACGGCAAAAAACCAGGGGGTCACAGTGGTGTTGTCCCTTAATAAACTTCAAACTGTGAACGCGTTTTTCTCAAAACCACGTTTTTGAGTGCGGCACGCAGCATAACTCGAGCAATTTTTATTCGATCGACTTCAAATTTGGACTGCATCAATAAAACTAGATTATCTAAAGAAGTACATAGGATTTTGTCGATATCTCAATAAAAAAAACGTTATAGCCTTTTTCCACGAGAAATTTGGCTCGAAAATCGACCTGGAATTCCAAAAGCGTGCCTATTTTTTACAAATCAATATTTTTTCAAATCCCTATGTACTTCTCTGTAAAATATCATATTTTTAACGAAAACACTGGGTATTTTTTTCAGATCGACTTTGAAGACAGTTCTGCTGCGTGCCGCGGATCACTGCAGAGGCAACAGCACCTGACGCGGGAGCTTCCCCAGCGTCACCATGGGGCGTGAAAATTATAAAAAACAAAATTTTTCTGTATCTTTAATAAACAAGAAACAAAACAAAAAAAATTTGGAATATGTCTATCAATTCCTCGAAAAAACAATTCTTGAAAAACGGCAAGAAACCAGGGGGTCACAGTGGTGTTGTCCCTTAACAAACTTCAAACTTTGAACGCGTTTTTCTCAAAACGACTTTTTTGAGTGCAGCACGCAGCATAACTCGAGCAATATTTATTCGATCGACTTCAAATTTGGGCTGCATCAATAAAACTAGATTATCTAAAGAAGTACATAGGATTTTTTACATATCTCAATAAAAAAAAGTAATAGCATTTTTTCGACGAGAAATTTGGCTCGAAAATCGACCTGGAATTTCAAAAGCGTGCCTATTTTTTAAAAATCAATATTTTTTCAAATCCCTATGTACTTCTCTTCAAAATATCATATTATTACCGAAAACACTGGGTATTTTTTTCAGATCGACTTTGAAGACAGTTCTGCTGCGTGCCGCGGATCACTGCAGAGGCAACAGCACCTGACGCGGGAGCTTCCCCAGCGCCACCATGGGGCGTGAAAAATTAAAAAAAAAATTTTTATGTATCTTAAATAAACAAGAAACAAAACAAAAAAAATTTGGAATATGTCTTTTTATTCCCACAAAAAAAATTCTTGAAAAACGGCAAAAAACCAGGGGGTCACAGTGGTGTTGTCCCTTAACAAACTTCAAACTTTGAACGCGTTTTTCTCAAAACCACTTTTTTGAGTGCGGCACGCAGCATAACTCGAGCAATTTTTATTCGATCGACTTCAAATTTGGACTGCATCAATAAAACTAGATTATCTAAAGAAGTACATAGGATTTTTTCGATATCTCAATAAAAAAAGTTATAGCCTTTTTTCGACGAGAAATTTGGCTCAAAAATCGACCTTAAATATCAAAAGCGTGCTGTTGCGACCACTGCTGCTTCGCTATTTCTCTACATAGCAAGGTACGCAAGTTGACGTCATTCCTTGTTCATTTATCCCATCTTCATCTTTTCCTCTCACATGTCATGTTCCTTTTCACCTTGTTCCTCACACTATTCATCCCAGTATCCACTCCAAATAGTTGGTACACAATCCAATATATTTGAATTTCATCTAATTCAAATATGCTGGATTCTACCAACAACAATCCCTGCCTTTAGTTACCCGACGTCAACATCGCGAGTGGCAACGGAGATGCGTGATCTTTGTTATAAATTAACATTCATCAGGTGACTCTGGGCATAGTGGATCCGATTCAGGTTGTGGAACCCCGACTTCTGAGTTCGAATCCATCGTGGGTAGTAATCTTTTAACCTTTTGTCAGTTCCCCTTTTTCAGGGCAATTAATATCTTAATCCAATTGCCCTGGGGAAGTTGACCTGACCGAAGGGTGAAAGGTTAACATCCGCGAGCCGGTGAGGGACAGTTGTCGACAGCGGGATGCTGTACCGGTGACGACAGCGGGTTGGCGGTGATGGGGATTTGCTGGATGATGAGGGAGTGGCTGGATGGTGCTGATTGGGGGAGGTCGAGAAGTTTTTTTTGTTCGGTAAGAAGAGAGTTGGTCGACAAGTTGGCGGTGTTACATATAGAATTCTGAAAATTGTTATTCTAAATTTTTAAGTGAATTTATGCGATTTTATTAACGTTGTGTTACCCCACGGCTCAGTACTTTCAATTTATATTTCACACGTTGTTTTACGGGATACAATTCATCGTGCGCCGGGAGAAATTAGTGAAATTGGTGAAATCGGTTTTTGGCTAGGAATCGTTACAAAAAAATAACATTTTTGTTCGTTAAGGGCAAGAGTTAAACAAGTGAATTTTGAAACGAAAATACCAAACAAAATCTCTGTGCCCAAGAGTACCATTTGAAAAATTGTGAAAGTGAAATATGAATTCGTTGCTTCCATTGGAAGCCAATTAAATTAAACATTTGAAAATAGTAGAGTTAGATAAAGGCGTGAAATGCCGAGAGGTGACAGTGAGAAAAATGTTTTTTTAAAGGATACTCCATAAAAAAAAAAAAAACAAGAAAAAGGGAAAAAGGAAATATATGGTGATTATGTGACTTTGTAACAAAACCTATAAGAGACATTTTACATGAAATGAAAATCTTATCTGAATAAGCTTAAATTGAAAATCCAGCGAAAATCTACTCGGTACGATTAAACTTTTATTTTGAATTGCACTCATCGTGAAAGGCTTTCTTTGAACGAGGAATAGTTGGTCATCGTATGCGACAAGAAAATATGGAAAACATCATCAGAAAAATAAAAAAAATCGGAAAAATAGAATAGGCAATTTATTATATTTATTTTTATAACTGCACTTAATATATAGCATGCTGTGAACCGTACCCGATCGGGTTTGGTGGTGGTATTTTTATTGGTATATTATTTTTTTTCTGAATTTTTCTTTATTTTGTTCTTTCTTCCTTTTTTTTTTTTTTTTTTTTTTTTTTTTTTTTTTTTTTTTTTTATAGATTTAAACTTAAAAATTCTCTTTAAGTTTCCTTTTTTTTTTTTTTTTTTCATTATATTTTTTTTTTTTTTCTTTTTCTTGTTTTGTTTGTTATTTTAGTAAAAAAAATGAAGTAGAGTAAAATTTTTTTTTCATTTCTCCAAGCCATCTCTCCTTCGTCCTTATCCCTTATTCCCCTCCAATTTGTAATGTTGTGTTTCTGAATTAGGTGGCCCAGCACGGGCAGTGATCTTCCCCGAACGACCCCGACCAGCTGAGCCTAGCCGGCCTCAGTATGCCACCTGGGGGAACATGAGATCACTGCCATATAAATGTCTGCGACCGCGGCAGCGTGATCGCAACAAATGGCGCCCAAGGTGACTGGTTTTTTTTTTTGAAGCAATAGCGTTAATAATTAAATTTTTTTTTTATTTTAATTTAAAGTTTTTCTTTTAACAAATTTTATTTAAAGTTAAACCGAATCCTTGTAAAGTTTTAAATTTTAAGTTGCGGGTGAAACCTTGGGGTGCCTGGCTTGAATAGTAGCCTGTGCATTTCAAGGGATTTTTTTTTTTTTTTGTTTTATTTTCTTTGGGTGAAGATTTATTTTTCTTATTCGGTTTTTTTTATCATTGCTCGGCGTTTGCCGCTGTCGCAGTGGCGCCCACCGTGCTGGAATTGTGTGTGACAGTCGACACCGGCTATGACAGCGGTGTTAGTCAGTGTTGATGTTGATTGGAATCATCGAGTTCCATGTCGTTGGCCACATCTTCCTGCACGGAATAGCTGAACTTTTATTTAGCTCTTTGAATTGGTCAACGCTCTCGATCCTTTCTTCATTTTGCTTGTTTGGTCATAAAACTTTCGCGGCTCTTGTCCGAGCTATTGATGAATCTGTTAAGATCCATAATAGTCTCGTAGTCGACCCAGGGTGGTGACAGTTGGAGCGGAGTTCGCAGCAAGGGTTCATGGCTACACAGGGCACTGGCTGACTTATCCCTGCTTTCGTGTCTTGTCAATAATTTAATCCTGTTAATTTTATACTGATTTATGTTTTCCTTTTCCTTAATTTTCCCATTATCGAAGGAGGAGGCCGAGAGAAATGAAATGTTTTATAATATTTTTATTATTGGTATTAACTTATTTATATATTTTGTATCTTTTTATTCTTTTCGCTTCTTTCGGTTGCGGTTGAGTTCCCTTTCAGTATTTTCCATTTAACTTATATTTAAGTGTTTAGATACCTAGGTCTCCTCATGCAACTGCAAGCTGGGATCCCAGCTATACCCATTTGGATCGGGAACTGGAGCGTCTCAGCCTATCCACCAGTACCAATGAGGCATTGGAGGGACCAACAGTGAAACCAGGTTCTTCACGAGCCCCGTCCACCCACCATCCCAAAACTCCTGTGGTGGTCTCTTCAGCCATAAGAGCAACAGGGACCGCTATGGAACCTCGTGTCAATTTTCAAGAGACATGTGGCAGTGCGGAGCGCTACAAGACCCGACTGCCCATAACCAAGTGGGGATTGTCCTATGATGGTCGAACAGGTAGTATACCGGCCCGGCAATTCCTTTTTCGGGTCACCACTATGGCCGGGGATCATGGATTTTCGAACGACGAGTTGGTGCGAGATCTTCACGTGCTTCTAAAGGGTGATGCCGAAAATTGGTACTGGCAGATGCGTGCTCTTTATCCTGACATCAGCTGGAACCATTTGAAATCCTCCCTACTAGACCGATTCTCACCACACCACACCGATGTTGACATCCGCCGAAGCATAGATGCAAGAAAGCAGCGCTCAGGAGAAAGCTTCATTCAGTTTTTCGAGGCTCTCCAATCGTTATCTCTCCAGCTACAAGTGCCCCTGCTAGACGCGGACTTCCAATACATTGTGACCAAAAACATGGATTGGCGCTTACAAGAACATTTGGCGGGATTCACGTTTCACACAACACTTGATCTTGTTGACCGGTGTCGTAGGGTGGAAGCGGTGTGGAAGGAAACGGAGGCAGCGAAACGAAACACTACCCGTCGGGTTACAGGGACAGTTCAAGCGTTGCATCCCTGGGAAGAGATTCCTCCGGAGGTTCGTAGTGAGGAATCCAGATATCCTTCGTCACCTTATGAGATCGCGGTTAATAACCGACCTCTCGTGCAAATGTCATTGGGGGGAAATAACCAGGCATCGGAATCGGATTACGCCAGGCCGGTCCAGCTCGACGCTGTCGCTCCTCCAGTGACCGTCTGCCCCGGAAGCAAAGCTCGTGGACAGTATTTGGTGTGCTGGAATTGCCGAGATCTGGGGCACTCATTTTTTGACTGTCCTTCTCCTATTAGCCATGTCTTTTGTTTTGGGTGTGGTCAGGAAGGCACTATGAAGCCCCGATGCTCCCGCTGCCGTGCATGTGGTGTACCAACACCAGTGACCACTTCCCCCAGGATCGCCTCTTCTTCCAGGATGCATAACAAAGCAGACGTGGCTACCAATGTGGATCCCGAACTGCGCCGCTCCTCAGGACCCAATTTCGACTACTCTTCCTCACCGTCTCGAACCTTACACACAACTATCAACACCACCTTTCATGGAACCGTGCACCAGGGTGGTGGTTTACCCGGTAACGGGCAAGAATCCCCTGCTTCTAACCCTTCGCGCTTTCTTCGGAACCGTTTCAACCGCTCCTGGAGGTACTTTACGGTCCGGCGTCTGTTGAAGCGTGCTTGCTTGGAATCGATTGTCACAGCTGCTGGCGACAATAGGCCCCACGCTGACTTTTTCATTAAGGGGCGTAAACTCACGGGCTTGCTCGATAGTGGTGCCAGCGTGAGCATCTTTGGATCCGGAGCCTTGGACCTACTATCTGACATGGGATTGCGACTTCACTCGTTGCACGCCCAAGTACAGACAGCATCAGGACACAAGGACCCGGTTCTAGGATACGTCACAGCATTCGTCCGGTTCAACAATACCACCAAATTGATGAGGTTTCTGGTTGTTCCAACCCTGACACACTCGGTGTACCTTGGTATGGACTTCTGGGACCTTTTCAAGATCGCGCCCATGCAGGTCAGTGCGGTAGAGCCTGTTGAAGTCCGTCTAAATCCGGAGTTCCATCTATTGTCCCCACAGGATCAGCAACGACTTGAGTTGGTCAAACAGCAGTTTCCTTCTTACAACGAGAGAGGCTTGGGCAGAACCAGTCTCGTGTCACATAATATCGACACTGGTTCCGCCCGACCCGTTAAACAGCGACATTACGCTGTCTCCCCAGTTGTCCAGAAGCTGCTGTATGATGAACTCGATCGTATGTTGTCTCTGGGAGTAATAGAGGAAAGTCTGAGTTCCTGGAGCTCTCCCGTGACCCTGGTAAGGAAGCCCGGTAAGGTCCGTCTATGTCTTGATGCTAGGCGCCTCAATGAAGTCACCGTCAAAGACGCCTACCCCTTACCGTTAATTGAAGGATTATTGGCACGGTTACAAAATACAAGGTTCATAACTAGCTTGGACCTCAAGGACGCTTTTTGGCAAATTCCGCTCGATCCTGCCAGCAAGGAGAAAACAGCATTTACTGTTCCTGGTAGGCCCTTGTACCATTTTAACGTCATGCCGTTTGGCTTATGTAACGCTCCCCAAACCATGTGTCGGTTAATGCATAAGGTAATACCACACGCACTGCAAGATAAGGTATTTGTCTATCTAGATGACCTGCTTGTTACAAGCTCTACATTTGATGAGCACTTGGAGCTCCTGAGCACTTGGAGCTACTGAGCACTGTTGCGAAGCATCTCAGGGACGCCAATTTAACCATCAATGTAGAGAAGAGCAAATTTGTCAAGAGAGAAATTAAATATCTCGGCTTTGTAGTGAGTGATGGTATTTTGCGAACCGACCCGGAGAAAGTCTCTGGAATAGTTTCCTATCCGGAGCCCCGAACAGCCAAAGACGTGCGGCGGTTCATGGGAATGGCAGGATGGTACCGGCGTTTTATTCCGAACTTCGCCGCCGTCACCGCACCGTTGACAGATTTGCTTAAGGGCAAGCGTGCCTTCAAATGGTCTGCAGCCACCAATAACGCCTTCAACGACGTGAAACAGCTGCTTGTCTCCGCTCCAGTCCTTGCCAACCCTGATTTTACGAGGCACTTCTTTGTCCAATGTGATGCTAGCACAGTGGGTATAGGAAGTGTCCTATTTCAAAAAGACGATGATGGTGGAGAGCATCCCATTGCTTATATGTCCATGAAGCTCAATGCTGCACAACGCAACTACAACATTACTGAATTGGAATGTTTAGCTGCGGTGCAGAGTGTCAAAAGATTCAGAGCATATATTGAGGGGCTGCCTTTCACCATCATCACTGACCATGCTAGTCTCAAGTGGCTAATGCAGCAGGCTGATCTATCTGGCCGGTTGGCTCGTTGGAGTCTGAAACTTCAAGGATTTAATTTTCAGATAGAACACCGGAAAGGCGTTATGAACGTTGTGCCGGATGCCCTATCAAGATCATATTTACGTGACCATCAAATTGCCTCAATCATCGCCTGTCTTCCCGAACACAAGCATCTGGAGGATGCGATTCCAGAATCGGCTTTTTATGAACCAGACTATGAACACCTTAAAGCACGGATTCTTGAAAACCCTACACGTTTCGAAAATGTGCACCTGGCAGATGGGAAAATATATATAGACACGGGTTATCCCACCACACTGGGTTCGGATCTTCCCAAAACAAAGTTGTGGGTTCCGGAGAGTTGTCATCAGGCATTATTGGTTCGAGCTCACGATGATCCCCGAAGTTCTCACTGTGGAATTCGTAAAACCACCGAAGTACTACGCCGGTATTACTATTGGCCTCGCTTGCGACAGGATGTAATTCAGCACATCCAGAATTGCATCATATGCAAGCAAGTAAAGCCTTCGAATTCCACTCTGCGACCTCCTATGGGATCCCCGCGGGACTCGGAAAGACCGATGCAGCGACTGTTTGTGGATTTCATGGGCCCATACCCACGTTCTAGGCTAGGTAACACCCAGCTGCTAGTGGTCTTGGACCATTACACCAAATTCATCTGGCTTAAGCCTTTGGCAAAGGCCACCGCAGAATCGGCCGCTCGATTCTTAGAGCGTGAGATATTTTTAACCTTTGGGGTCCCCGAATGGTTACACTCGGATAATGGGGTACAGTTCGTTTCTAAAGTCTTCGCCAAGCTATTGAATGACTACGGCGTGCAGCATTGCCTTACACCTTACCATTCTCCGCAGGCGAACGCTTCGGAGAGATCGAACCAGTCAACCTTGAATGCCATCCGAGCCTACATAGGTACCGACCATGGTAAGTGGGACGAGAACCTTCCGGAGTCATGCTTCGCCTTTCGCAAGGTGATCCATGAGTCTACGGGGTTCTCGCCTTACTTTCTCATGTTCGGGTATCATCCTATTCAGCATGGCTCCGAATACACCCTCCTCCGCCAACTGAATGCTTTTGAGGACGGAGAGGTACAGCTTAATGCGAACAGCGATAGACAGCGGGCTGTACAAGACCAGGTAAAAATAAAACTGAGTGAAGCTTATCAGAAGGGAGCACAGCGGTACAATCTACGGACCCGTCCTCGTGAGCTGTTTCAGGGTCAAAAGGTTTTAGTCCGTAACTTTGTCGTAAGTAACGCCGCCGAGCGATTTGCCGCTAAGCTTTCCCCACGTTTTATTCCAGCCGTGGTTCGTCGCCGTATGGGGCAGGTGTCGTACGAGTTGGAGGACGATTCAGGGAAACTAATCGGAATATTCCATGCCAAAGATATCCGAGACTCCCAATGAACGTTATCTCTCGTGCCCGGCTGGATGAGACACTCAGGGTCTGGGTCGTCCCCACGATTGTTGCGACCACTGCTGCTTCGCTATTTCTCTACATAGCAAGGTACGCAAGTTGACGTCATTCCTTGTTCATTTATCCCATCTTCATCTTTTCCTCTCACATGTCATGTTCCTTTTCACCTTGTTCCTCACACTATTCATCCCAGTATCCACTCCAAATAGTTGGTACACAATCCAATATATTTGAATTTCATCTAATTCAAATATGCTGGATTCTACCAACAACAATCCCTGCCTTTAGTTACCCGACGTCAACATCGCGAGTGGCAACGGAGATGCGTGATCTTTGTTATAAATTAACATTCATCAGGTGACTCTGGGCATAGTGGATCCGATTCAGGTTGTGGAACCCCGACTTCTGAGTTCGAATCCATCGTGGGTAGTAATCTTTTAACCTTTTGTCAGTTCCCCTTTTTCAGGGCAATTAATATCTTAATCCAATTGCCCTGGGGAAGTTGACCTGACCGAAGGGTGAAAGGTTAACATCCGCGAGCCGGTGAGGGACAGTTGTCGACAGCGGGATGCTGTACCGGTGACGACAGCGGGTTGGCGGTGATGGGGATTTGCTGGATGATGAGGGAGTGGCTGGATGGTGCTGATTGGGGGAGGTCGAGAAGTTTTTTTTGTTCGGTAAGAAGAGAGTTGGTCGACAAGTTGGCGGTGTTACATATAGAATTCTGAAAATTGTTATTCTAAATTTTTAAGTGAATTTATGCGATTTTATTAACGTTGTGTTACCCCACGGCTCAGTACTTTCAATTTATATTTCACACGTTGTTTTACGGGATACAATTCATCGTGCGCCGGGAGAAATTAGTGAAATTGGTGAAATCGGTTTTTGGCTAGGAATCGTTACAAAAAAATAACATTTTTGTTCGTTAAGGGCAAGAGTTAAACAAGTGAATTTTGAAACGAAAATACCAAACAAAATCTCTGTGCCCAAGAGTACCATTTGAAAAATTGTGAAAGTGAAATATGAATTCGTTGCTTCCATTGGAAGCCAATTAAATTAAACATTTGAAAATAGTAGAGTTAGATAAAGGCGTGAAATGCCGAGAGGTGACAGTGAGAAAAATGTTTTTTTAAAGGATACTCCATAAAAAAAAAAAAAACAAGAAAAAGGGAAAAAGGAAATATATGGTGATTATGTGACTTTGTAACAAAACCTATAAGAGACATTTTACATGAAATGAAAATCTTATCTGAATAAGCTTAAATTGAAAATCCAGCGAAAATCTACTCGGTACGATTAAACTTTTATTTTGAATTGCACTCATCGTGAAAGGCTTTCTTTGAACGAGGAATAGTTGGTCATCGTATGCGACAAGAAAATATGGAAAACATCATCAGAAAAATAAAAAAAATCGGAAAAATAGAATAGGCAATTTATTATATTTATTTTTATAACTGCACTTAATATATAGCATGCTGTGAACCGTACCCGATCGGGTTTGGTGGTGGTATTTTTATTGGTATATTATTTTTTTTCTGAATTTTTCTTTATTTTGTTCTTTCTTCCTTTTTTTTTTTTTTTTTTTTTTTTTTTTTTATAGATTTAAACTTAAAAATTCTCTTTAAGTTTCCTTTTTTTTTTTTTTTTCATTATATTTTTTTTTTTTTCTTTTTCTTGTTTTGTTTGTTATTTTAGTAAAAAAAATGAAGTAGAGTAAAATTTTTTTTTCATTTCTCCAAGCCATCTCTCCTTCGTCCTTATCCCTTATTCCCCTCCAATTTGTAATGTTGTGTTTCTGAATTAGGTGGCCCAGCACGGGCAGTGATCTTCCCCGAACGACCCCGACCAGCTGAGCCTAGCCGGTATGCTACCTGGGGGAACATGAGATCACTGCCATATAAATGTCTGCGACCGCGGCAGCGTGATCGCAACAGTGCCTATTTTTTAAAAATCAATATTTTTTCAAATCCCTATGTACTTCTCTTCAAAATATCATATTATTAACGAAAACACTGGGTATTTTTTTTTCAGATCGACTTTGAAGACAGTTCTGCTGCGTGCCGCGGATCACTGCAGAGTCAACAGCACCTGACGCGGGAGCTTCCCCAGCGCCACCATGGGGCGTGAAATATTAAAAAAAAAATTTTTTATGTGTCTTTAATAAACAAGAAATAAAACAAAAAAAAAATTTGGAATATGTCTTCTTTTCCCCAAAAAAAAATTCTTGAATAACGGCAAAAAACCAGGGGGTCACAGTGGTGTTGTCCTTTAACAAACTTCAAACTTTGAACGCGTTTTTCTCGAAACCACTTTTTTGAGTGCGGCACGCAGCATAACTCGAGCAATTTTTATTCGATCGACTTCAAATTTGGACTGCATCAATAAAACTAGATTATCTAAAGAAGTACATAGGATTTTTTCGATATCTCAATAAAAAAAAGTTATAGCCTTTTTTCGGCGAGAAATTTGGCTCGAAAATCGACCTTAAATTTCAAAAGCGTGCCTATTTTTTAAAAGTCAATATTTTTTCAAATCCCTATGTACTTCTCTTCAAAATATCATATTATTAACGAAAACACTCGGTATTTTTTTTTCAGATCGACTTTGAAGACAGTTCTGCTGCGTGCCGCGGATCACTGCAGAGGTAACAGCACCTGACGCGGGAGCTTCCCCAGCGCCACCATGGGGCGTGACAAATTAAAAAAAAAATTTTATGTATCTTTAATAAACAAGAAACAAAACAAAACAAAATTTGGAATATGTCTTTTTTTTCCCACAAAAACAATTCTTGAAAAACGGCAAAAAACCAGGGGGTCACAGTGGTGTTGTCCCTTAACAAACTTCAAACTTTGAACGCGTTTCTCTCAAAACCACGTTTTTGAGTGCGGCACGCAGCATAACTCGAGCAATTTTTATTCGATCGACTTCAAATTTGGACTGCATCAATAAAACTAGATTATCTAAAGAAGTACATAGGATTTTTTCGATATCTCAATAAAAAAAACGTTATAGCCTTTTTCCACGAGAAATTTGGCTCGAAAATCGACCTGGAATTCCAAAAGCGTGCCTATTTTTTACAAATCAATATTTTTTAAAATCCCTATGTACTTCTCTTCAAAATATCACATTATTAACGAAAACACTGGGTATTTTTTTCAGATCGACTTTGAAGACAGTTCTGCTGCGTGCCGCGGATCACTGCAGAGGCAACAGCACCTGACGCGGGAGCTTCCCCAGCGTCACCATGGGGCGTGAAAAATAAAAAAAAAATTTTTCTGTATCTTTAATAAACAAGAAACAACACAAAAAAAATTTGGAATATGTCTATTAATTCCTCGAAAAAACAATTCTTGAAAAACGGAAAGAAACCAGGGGGTCACAGTGGTGTTGTCCTTTAACAAACTTCAAACTTTGAACGCGTTTTTCTCAAAACGACTTTTTTGAGTGCAGCACGCAGTATAACTCGAGCAATATTTATTCGATCGACTTCAAATTCGGACTGCATCAATAAAACTAGACTATCTAAAGAAGTACATAGGATTTTTTTGATATCTCAATAACAAAAAAGTTATAGCATTTTTGCGACGAGAAATTTGGCTCGAAAATCGACCTGGAATTTCAAAAGCGTGCCTATATTTTAAAAATCAATATTTTTTCAAATCCCTATGTACTTCTCTTCAAAATATCATATTATTAACGAAAACACTGGGTATTTTTTTCAGATCGACTTTGAAGACAGTTCTGCTGCGTGCCGCGGATCACTGCAGAGGCAACAGCACCTGACGCGGGAGCTTCCCCAGCGCCACCATGGGGCGTGAAAAATTAAAAAAAAAAATTTTATGTATCTTTAATAAACAAGAAACAAAACAAAAAAAAATTTGGAATATGTCTCTTTATTCCCACAAAAAAAATTCTTGAAAAACGGCAAAAAACCAGGCGGTCACAGTGGTGTTGTCCCTTAACAAACTTTGAACGCGTTTTTCTCAAAAGGACTTTTTTGAGTGCGGCACGCAGCATAACTCGAGCAATTTTTATTCGATCGACTTCAAATTTGGACTGCATCAATAAAACTAGATTATCTACAGAAGTACATAGGATTTGTTCGATATCTCAATAAAAAAAAGTTATAGCCTTTTTTCGTCGAGAAATTTGGCTCGAAAATCGACCTTAAATTTCAAAAGCGTGCCTATTTTCTAAAAATAAATATTTTTTCATATCCCTATGTACTTCTCTTCAAAATATCATATTATTAACGAAAACACTGGGTATTTTTTTTTTCAGATCGACTTTGAAGACAGTTCTGCTGCGTGCCGCGGATCACTGCAGAGGCAACAGCACCTGACGCGGGAGCTTCCCCAGCGCCACCATGGGGCGTGAAAAACTGAAAAATAATTGTTATGTATCTTTAATAAACATGAAACAAAACAAAAAAAAATTTGGAATATGTCTTTTTATTCCCACAAAAAAAATTCTTGAAAAACGGCAAAAAACACGGGGTTCACAGTGGTGTTGTCCCTTAACAAACTTTGAACGCGTTTTTCTCAAAACCACATTTTAGGGTGCAGCACGCAGCTTAAATAGAGCAATTTTTATTCGATCGACTTCAAATTTGGACTGCATCAATAAAACTAGATTATCTAAAGAAGTACATAGGATTTGGTCGATATCTCAATAAAAAAAAGTTATAGCCTTTTTTCGACGAGAAATTTGGCTCGAAAATTGAGCTTAAATTTCAAAAGCGTACCTATTTTTTAAAAATCAATATTTTTTCAAATCCCTATGTACTTCTCTTCAAAATATCATATTATTAACGAAAACATTCGGTATTTTTTTTCAGATCGACTTTGAAGACAGTTCTGCTGCGTGCCGCGGATCACTGCAGAGGCAACAGCGCCTGCTACGGGAGCTTCCCCAGCGCCACCATGGAGCGTGAAAAATTGAAAAAAAATTTTTATGTATCTTTAATAAACAAGAAACAAAACAAAAAAAATTTGGAATATGTCTTATTTTCCCACACACAAGAAATTCTTGAATAACGGGAAAAAACCAGGGGGTCACAGTGGTGTTGTCCCTTAACAAACTTCGAACTTTGAACGGCACGCAGCATAACTCGAGCAATTTTTATTCGATCGACTTCAAATTCGGACTGCATCAATAAATCTAGAATATCTAAAGAAGTACATAGGATTTTTTCGATATCCCAATAAAAAAAGTTATAGCCTTTTTTCGTCGAGAAATTTGGCTCGAAAATCGACCTGGAATTCCAAAAGCGTGCCTATTTTTAACAAATCAATATTTTTTCAAATCCCTATGTACTTCTCTTCAAAATATCATATTATTAACGAAAACACTCGGTATTTTTTTTCAGGTCGACTTTGAAGACAGTTCTGCTGCGTGCCGCGGATCACTGCAGAGGCAACAGCACCTGACGCGGGAGCTTCCCCAGCGTCACCATGGGGCGTGAAAAATAAAATAAATAATTTTTATGTATCTTTAATAAACATGAAACAAAACAAAAAAAATTTGGAATATGTCTTTTTTTCTCACAAGAAAAAATTCTTGAATAACGGCAAGAAACCAGGGGGTCACAGTGGTGTTGTCCCTTAACAAACTTCAAACTTTGAACGCGTTTTTCTCAAAACCACTTTTTTGAGTGCGGCACGCAGCATAACTCGAGCAATTTTTATTCCATCGACTTCAAATTTGGACTGCATCAATAAAACTAGATTATCTAAAGAAGTACTCAGGATTTTTTCGATATCTCACTAAACAAAAAGTTATAGCCTTTTTTCGTCGAGAAATTTGGCTCGAAAATCGACCTTAAATTTCAAAAGCGTGCCTATTTTCTAAAAATAAATATTTTTTCATATCCCTATGTACTTCTCTTCAAAATATCATATTATTAACGAAAACACTGGGTATTTTTTTTTTCAGATCGACTTTGAAGACAGTTCTGCTGCGTGCCGCTGATCACTGCAGAGGCAACAGCACCTGACGCGGGAGCTCCCCAGCGCCACCATGGGGCGTGAAAAGTTGAAATAAAATTGTTATGTATCTTTAATAAACAAGAAACAAAACAAAAAAAAATTTGAATATATCTTTTTTTCCCACAAAAAATAAATTCTTGAAAAACGGCAAAAAAACCGCAAAAAGCCAGGGGGTCACAGTGGTGTTGTCCCTTAACAAACTTCAAACTTTGAACGCGTTTTTCTCAAAACCACGTTTTTGAGTGCGGCACGCAGCATAACTGGAGCAATTTTTATTCGATCGACTTAAAATTTGGACTGCATCAATAAAACTAGATTATCTAAAGAAGTACGTAGGATTTTTTCGATATCTCGATAAAAAAAAAACAGTTATAGCCTTTTATCGACGAGAAATTTGGCTCGAAAATCGACCTGGAATTTCAAAAGCGTGCCTATTTTTTAAAAATCAATATTTTTTCAAACCCCTATGTACTTCTCTTCAAAATATCATATCATTAACGAAAACACTCGGTATTTCTTTTCAGATCGACTTTGAAGACAGTTCTGCTGCGTGCCGCGGATCACTGCAGAGGCAACAGCACCTGACGCGGGAGCTTCCCCAGCGTCACCATGGGGCGTGAAAAATAAAAAAAAATTTTTATGTATCTTTAATAAACAAGAAACAACACAAAAAAAATTTGGAATATGTCTATTAATTCCTCGAAAAAACAATTCTTGAAAAACGGCAAGAAACCAGGGGGTCACAGTGGTGTTGTCCCTTAACAAACTTCAAACTTTGAACGCGTTTTTCTCAAAACGACTTTTTTGAGTGCGGCAAGCAGCATAACTCCAGCAATTTTTATTCGATCGACTTCAAATTTGGACTGCATCAATAAAACTAGATTATCTAAAGAAGTACATAGGATTTTTTCGATATCTCAATAAAAAAAACGTTATAGCCTTTTTCGACGAGAAATTTGGCTCGAAAATCGACCTTAAATTTCAACAGCGTACCTATGTTATAAAAATCAATATTTTTTCAAATCCCTATGTACTTCTCTTCAAAATATCATATTATTAACGAAAACACTCGGTATTTCTTTTCAGATCGACTTTGAAGACAGTTCTGCTGCGTGCCGCTGATCACTGCAGAGGCAACAGCACCTGACGCGGGAGCTCCCCAGCGCCACCATGGGGCGTGAAAAGTTGAAATAAAATTGTTATGTATCTTTAATAAACAAGAAACAAAACAAAAAAAAATTTGAATATATCTTTTTTTCCCACAAAAAATAAATTCTTGAAAAACGGCAAAAAAACCGCAAAAAGCCAGGGGGTCACAGTGGTGTTGTCCCTTAACAAACTTCAAACTTTGAACGCGTTTTTCTCAAAACCACGTTTTTGAGTGCGGCACGCAGCATAACTGGAGCAATTTTTATTCGATCGACTTAAAATTTGGACTGCATCAATAAAACTAGATTATCTAAAGAAGTACGTAGGATTTTTTCGATATCTCGATAAAAAAAAAACAGTTATAGCCTTTTATCGACGAGAAATTTGGCTCGAAAATCGACCTGGAATTTCAAAAGCGTGCCTATTTTTTAAAAATCAATATTTTTTCAAACCCCTATGTACTTCTCTTCAAAATATCATATCATTAACGAAAACACTCGGTATTTCTTTTCAGATCGACTTTGAAGACAGTTCTGCTGCGTGCCGCGGATCACTGCAGAGGCAACAGCACCTGACGCGGGAGCTTCCCCAGCGCCACCATGGGGCGTGAAAAATAAAAAAAAAATTTTTATGTTTCTTTAATAAACAAGAAACAAAACAAAAATAAATTTGGAATATGTCTTTTTTTCTCACAAAAAAAAATTTCTTGAAAAACGGCAAAAAACCAGGGGGTCACGGTGGTGTTGTCCCTTAACAAACTTCAAACTTTGAACGCGTTTTTCTCAAAACGACTTTTTTGAGTGCGGGACGCAGCATAACTCAAGCAATTTTTATTCGATCGACTTCAAATTTGGACTGCATCAATAAAACTAGATTATCTAAAGAAGTACATAGGATTTTTTCGATATCTCAATAAAAAACAGTTATAGCCGTTTTTCGACGAGAAATTTGGCTCGAAAATCGACCTTAAATTTCAAAAGAGTGCCTATTTTTTAAAAATCAATATTTTTTCAAACCCCTATGTACTTCTCTTCAAAATATCATATCATTAACGAAAACACTCGGTATTTTTTTCAGATCGACTTTGAAGACAGTTCTGCTGCGTGCCACGGATCACTGCAGAGGCAACAGCACCTGACGCGGGAGCTTCCCCAGCGCCACCATGGGGCGTGAAAAATTGAAATAATTTTTTTTATGTATCTTTAATAAACAAGAAACAAAACAAAAAAAATTGAAATATGTCTTTTTTTCCCACAAAAGAAATTCTTGAATAACCGCGAACAACCAGGGGGTCACAGTGGTGTTGTCCCTTAACAAACTTCAAACTTTGAACGCGTTTTTCTCAAAACAACTTTTTTGAGTGCGACACGCAGCATAACTCGAGCAATTTTGATTCGATCGACGTCAAACTTGGACTGCATCAATAAAACTAGATTATCTAAAGAAGTACATAGGATTTTTTCGATATCACAATAAAAAAAAGTTATAGCCTTTTTTCGACGAGAAATTTGGCTCGAAAATCGACCTTAAATTTCAACAGCGTACCTATGTTATAAAAATCAATATTTTTTCAAATCCCTATGTACTTCTCTTCAAAATATCATATCATTAACGAAAACACTCGGTATTTTTTTTCAGATCGACTTTGAAGACAGTTCTGCTGCGTGCCGCGGATCACTGCAGAGGCAACAGCACCTGACGCGGGAGCTTCCCCAGCGCCACCATGGGGCGTGAAAAATTGAAAAAAAATTTTTATGTATCTTTAATAAACAAGAAACAAAACAAAAAAAAATTGAAATATGTCTTTTTTTCCCACAAATGAAATTCTTGAAAAACCGCGAACAACCAGGGGGTCACAGTGGTGTTGTCCCTTAACAAACTTCAAACTTTGAACGGGTTTTTCTCAAAACAACTTTTTTGAGTGCGACACGCAGCATAACTCGATCAATTTTTATTCGATCGACGTCAAACTTGGACTGCATCAATAAAACTAGATTATCTAAAGAAGTACATAGGATTTTTTCGATATCTCAATAAAAAAAAGTTATAGCCTTTTTTCGGCGAGAAATTTGGCTCGAAAATCGACCTTAAATTCCAAAAGCGTGCCTATTTTTTAAAAATCAATATTTTTTCAAATCCCTATGTACTCTTCAAAATATCATATTATTAACGAAAACACTCGGTATTTTTTTTCAGATCGACTTTGAAGACAGTTCTGCTGCGTGCCGCGGATCACTGCAGAGGCAACAGCACCTGACGCGGGAGCTTCCCCAGCGCCACCATGGGGCGTGAAAAATAAAATAAAAAAATTTTCTGTATCTTTAATAAACAAAAAACAAAACAAAAAAAAATTGGAATATGTCTTTTTTCCCACAAAAAAGAAATTCTTGAAGAACGGCAAAAAACTAGGTGGTCACAGTGGTGTTGTCCCTTAACAAACTTCAAAGTTTGAACGCGTTTTTCTCAAAACCACTTTTTTGAGTGCGGTGCGCAGCATAACTGGAGCAATTTTTATTCGATCGACTTCAAATTTGGACTGCATCAATAAAACTAGATTATCTAAAGAAGTACATAGGATTTTTTCGATATCTCAATAGAAAAAGTTTTAGCCTTTTATCGACGAGAAATTTGGCTCGAAAATCGACCTTAAATTCCAAATGCGTGCCGTATTTTTAAAAATTAATATTTTTTCAAATCCCTATGTACTTCTCTTCAAAAAACCATATCATTAACGATAACACTGGGTATTTTTTTTTCAGATCGACTTTGAAGATAGTTCTGCTGCGTGCCGCGGATCACTGCAGAGGCAACAGCACCTGACGCGGGAGCTTCCCCAGCGCCACCATGGGGCGTGGAAAATAAAATAAAAAAATTTTCTGTATCTTTAATAAACAAAAAACAAAACAAAAAAAAATTGGAATATGTCTTTTTTCCCACAAAAAAGAAATTCTTGAAGAACGGCAAAAAACTAGGTGGTCACAGTGGTGTTGTCCCTTAACAAACTTCAAAGTTTGAACGCGTTTTTCTCAAAACCACTTTTTTGAGTGCGGTGCGCAGCATAACTGGAGCAATTTTTATTCGATCGACTTCAAATTTGGACTGCATCAATAAAACTAGATTATCTAAAGAAGTACATAGGATTTTTTCGATATCTCAATAAAAAACAAGTTATAGCCTTTTGTCGACGAGAAACTTGGCTCGAAAATCGACCTGAAATTTCAAAAGCGGGCCTTTTTTTTAAAAGATCAATATTTTTTCAAATCCTTATGTACTTCTCTTCAAAATATCATATTATTAACGATACATTCGGTATTTTTTTCAGATCGGCTTTGAAGACAGTTCGGCTGCGTGCCGCGGATCACTGCAGAGGCAACAGCATCTGACACGGGAGCTTCCCCATTGCCACCATGGGGCGTGAAAAATTAAAAAAAAATTTTTTATGTATCTTTAATAAACAAGAAACAAAACAAAAAAATATTTGGAATATGTCTTTTTTTCCCACAAACAAGAAATTCTTGAAAAACGGCAAAAAACCAGGGGGTCACAGTGGTGTTGTCCCTTAACAAACTTCAAACTTTGAACGCGTTTTTCTCCGAAACACTTTTTTGAGTGCGGCACGCAGCATAACTCGAGCAATTTTTATTCGATCAACTTTAAATTTGGACTGCATCAATAAAACTAGATTATGTAAAGAAGTACATAGGATTTTTTCGATATCTCAATATAAAAAGAGTTATAGCATTTTCTCGGCGAGAAATTTGGCTCGAAAATCGACCTTAAATTTCAAAAGCGTACCTATTTTTTAAAAATCAATATTTTTTCAAATCCCTATGTACTTCTCTTCAAAATATCATATCATTAACGAAAACACTGGGTATTTTTTTTCAGATCGACTTTGAAGACAGTTCTGCTGCGTGCCGCGGATCACTGCAGAGGCAACAGCACCTGACGCAGGAGCTTCCCCAGCGCCACCATGGGGCGTGAAAAATTGAAAAAAAATATTCATGTATTGTTGCGCGTTGAGCAGGTGCGCGACCTGTTTGCTATTCGCAAATATTGCTAATAGTGAAATAAAACACTCGCGAACTATTTTAAAATTAATTCTTAAAATTTTATTAAGTTTCTTCTACACTTTATGATTAATTTAGTAAAATCACTAATAACTTTAATGAATTAAATTAATTAATTAACACTTATTCAACATAATTAAACACTAATTCACTTATTTAACACTTTTCTCACTTTTCTTATTTCGAATTTTTCTGGCGCGCACTGTCGCGTACTATCGCGTTTTTCATTCACAACTGCTTGTCTCGTCGCTCGCCGTAGTCGCTTATATACCACTACCAACCATCCCAGAACCTTCCATACAGATTGTTCTCGCGTGTACGCGTCGAGTCGCTTGCACCGGGATCTGTTGTACTTGATGCGCGTGACGTGTTTATGCTTGCGCACACGAGAACAATCGATGTGTTGGTAGCAGATAGTCGTAAACATGTTTACGACTTTTTGTTTACGCCGACTACAGTTCGCGTGACCTGAACACGTCACACTATCCCCGCCTTAAATCTTTTTCGCCCCGAAAAAGTGTGACATCAGCTATCTCCGCGTCTTCCTGCTGATAATATGGGGCAAGGCGGTCCAGATGTACAATTTTCATTTTTGCCCTAGGTTTCTGGTGTTCTTGTATCCGGTATACCACATCGTTGATCCGTTTGACGATTCTATAGGGTCCTTCCCAATTCGGCTGTAGCTTCGGAGATCTGCCTTTACGACGCCGGGGGTTATATAGCCAAACCAAGTCGTCCGTCTGGAAACCAGATGAGTTTGCCATTAAGTCGTATCTGGTTTTCATGCGATCAGTGGCTGACTCTATTTGTTTCCGCACTAATTGGTGTATCTGACTCAGCCGTTGCCTTAAATCGCTTGTATACTCCGAAATAGGTTGGGGCTTCTCAGGGGGTGTCCCAAACTTCACATCAGCTGGTAGGCGAATCATTTTTCCAAAGATGACTTTTGCGGGTGCTTCTCCAGTCGATGCATGTTCCGCAGTTCGGTATGCCATCAAAAATAATGGAATGCGTCGATCCCAATCTCTCTGGTTTTCATCAACCATCTTGGCCAAATGTTTATTATGCGTGTCATTGAACCGTTCGACCATTCCATCGGACTAAGGGTGAAGTGGCGTTGTCCGTGTTTTCCGTATACCCAGCAGTTCACACATTTCAGCAAAAACTTGTGACTCAAAGTTTCTGCCTTGGTCTGAATGTAGTTCATGGGGTACGCCATATCTACTAACCCACTGAGAAACGATTTGTTCCGCTACAGTAGTTGCTTCCTGGTTAGGAATTGGGTAGACTTCTGGCCACTTGCTGAAGTAATCAGCTACAACTAGTAAATACCGATTTCCCCATTCGGACTCGGGAAAGGGCCCTGCGATGTCCACAGCTATTCTTTCGAATGGTACCCCCACGTTATAGGTCTGCATTCGTCCTCGCGTTCTTCGACTTGGGCCTTTGACGGAAGCACATATTGTGCATTTTCGACACCAGTCAAGAACATCCTCTCGAGCGTGGAGCCAATAGAACCTTTCTCGCACCTTTGTCAGGGTTTTGTTTACCCCAAGGTGACCTCCCGATGTGCCTTCATGCATCTCCTTCATTACTCCTTTGACCCGACTCTTGGGAAGAACAATTTGCATCCTATGTGAAGTGCCATCTGCCGTTTCCCATTTCCGTTTCAAAACTCCATCTTCGACCTCAAGGGAGTTCCATTGAGCCCAATAACTTTTCAACACCGTGCCGCGTGCTGATATGTCCTTCCACTCAGGACGTCCAGTTGTCTCCTTCCATACCAACAATGGTCCAACATCATCATCTGCTAGCTGAGCGTCCCGCAGTGCGTGCTGCGTCCAACCCTCGTCGACTTCTGTTGTGACTACATGCAGATCCACGCCTTGTTCTTTTTCCTCAGATCGTCGGCAGTGTTTACAAGCTGCTGGACATGGGCGACGGGATAAAGCGTCGGCATTCCCATGCACTCCTCCTTTTCGATGGACGATTTCGTAATCATAGGACTGTAGCCTTTCTATCCATCTAGCAACTTGCCCTTCTGGGTTTTTGAAATGGAGCAGCCATCTCAGGGAAGCATGATCTGTGCGAAGAACGAATTTCTGTCCATAAAGGTACTTGTGGAACTGCTTTGTTGCTTCAATTATAGCTAGTAGTTCTTTCCTGGTTACGCAGTAGTTCCTTTCACTCTTTGACAGAACTCGACTGTAGTATGAGATTACTCGCTCCTCACCGTCGATCTGCTGTGACAATACGGCCCCGATCCCGTTGTTACTCGTATCGGTATCAAGCACGAAAATTCTTCCAGGCTTGGGATATGCTAAAACCGGTGATTCACAGAGCTTATTCTTCAACATCTCGAAGGCTTTTTCGCACTGTTCATTCCAAATAAAAGGGCGATTCTTTTCCGTGAGCTGATGGAGACACTTCGCTATTTTTGCAAAGTCTTTAACGAATCGGCGATAATAGGTCGCCAGTCCAAGGAAACTTCGAAGTTGTCGTTTGTTATTAGGTTTCGGCCAACTTCTCACAGCTTCTATTTTTTCAGGGTCCGTTTTCACACCTTTTGCTGATACAACATGTCCTAGGTACTTTACCTCAGATGCGAGTAGTGTACATTTCTGTGGACTCAGCTTCAAGTTGGCCCGTCGTAGCCTTGAGAACACCTCTTCCAAATTGCGCAAATGTTCGTCAAACGTCCTCCCTATGACAATGATGTCATCCAGATATACCAAGCATGTTTTCCAGCTTAACCCGCGGAGTACACATTCCATGAGGCGTTCGAATGTTGCTGGAGCATTGCAAAGACCAAATGGCATCACTACAAATTGCCACAATCCAGTACCCACAGAGAATGCAGTCTTCTCTCTGTCTTTCTTGTCGATTTCAACCTGCCAGTATCCACTCTTTAAGTCGAGAGTAGAAAACCACTTCGAATCCGCCATTGTATCCATAATGTCGTCGATGCGCGGAAGTGGGTAGCTATCTTTCTTCGTGACATCGTTGAGCTGCCTGTAGTCGACACAAAACCTAGTGCTTGCATCCTTTTTCTTTACCAGGACTACAGGCGATGCCCACGGGCTGATTGAAGGTTCGATGACTCCTTGTTTTTCCATGTCGGAGATCATTGCGCTTACTTCTCCCTGCTTGGCTAATGGAAGTCGTCTTGGTGCTTGTCGAATCGGCTTAGCGTTTTGTGTGTCAATAACGTGAGTCACCATACTCGTACGTCCTTGATCGTCGTGGCCAGTTGAGAAAATGTCGCGGTATTTGTTCACCAATTCCGAGGCTTTCTTGAACTGCTCTGGTGATATCTTGGTTGGTTCCAATAAAGTCGACACTAACTCACGGGATTCCCCAGTATTTCGTTTCTTAGCTGGACATTGGCTATCTCCTACTTCCAAAGATGTTACAGTAGAGACAAGCTGACAGCTCCCAATAATGTCTCCAGCTTTGATGTGGGTAGCTGAGTCCGAGGTGTTAAGGACTCTAACCGGCACGCATCCACTCTTATTTGTTGTTACGAGTGTCCGTCCCAGAATTATATTACGCAGTGCCGGTGTTTTTGTTGGCTCAATTAGGTAGGATCTATGGTCTCCAGGATCACCTTCAACTTTGGCCCATACAATGCTCTCGGAAGATTTCGGTACGTCAGTGTCGGCATTTACGACCACTTTCGGTGTTGGAATGTTGTCGTAATGACCCTCCATTAAGATCTCAACATTCCACCATCTCAAGACCCGTCTGCCCAAATCCAACGTAAACCCGTGTGGTCTTAGGAAATCCATTCCCAGGATGCAGTCGTCCATTATATCAGCAACAAGAAACTCATGTTGAAACAGTATATCCCCTACTTGTACTTGGAGTTTGATCTCGCCGTATACGGGTGCTGCTTCTCCCGTTGCTGTTCGTAGCAAAAGTGGTTTGCCTTTGGAGAGAACATGCCCGCTCACCAAATCTGGTCGCAATATTGACCTTGTTGCACCAGTATCAATTGTGAGGGTGCAATATTCACCGTCGACTTGTCCACGAACACATAAGTCTGCCTCTCCCCGATGTAGCCTAGATACGATGATGGTGGTTCTGGGGACTTTGATCCTCCTAGCCAACCTCTGCCCCGCGAAGTTGGCTCTTACGCGTTTCCCTACCCCTTGGATTGAGGGGCCTTATTGCCAGGCTCTGTTTTTGGCCTTGATCTCCTTCTAGCAGCACATGCCGGGCAGTAGCTTAATTTCCTTTGCTGCTTGCAGTTTCGTTGGAGATGACCTCGTTCACCACAATTCCAGCATATGGCCGCACCATTCACCTGCGCTTCGTTTAACCGGGTGATTAATCTAGCCTTGCTTCCTTCGGTGGAAATTTTCCGCTTTTCTAACTCCTCCTTTAGTTCCCGCAAAGTGAGAACGTTGATTTTACGCGGCATTTTGCTTACGAATTTGCAAAAGTTCACAAAAAGTTTTCACTATAGTTCGCGTTGTTTTTCCTTCTTATTTTTTTAAGTTTTAGAGTTCTTTCACTTCACTACTGCACGAATAATCCCACTTCTGACACCAGTGTTGCGCGTTGAGCAGGTGCGCGACCTGTTTGCTATTCGCAAATATTGCTAATAGTGAAATAAAACACTCGCGAACTATTTTAAAATTAATTCTTAAAATTTTATTAAGTTTCTTCTACACTTTATGATTAATTTAGTAAAATCACTAATAACTTTAATGAATTAAATTAATTAATTAACACTTATTCAACATAATTAAACACTAATTCACTTATTTAACACTTTTCTCACTTTTCTTATTTCGAATTTTTCTGGCGCGCACTGTCGCGTACTATCGCGTTTTTCATTCACAACTGCTTGTCTCGTCGCTCGCCGTAGTCGCTTATATACCACTACCAACCATCCCAGAACCTTCCATACAGATTGTTCTCGCGTGTACGCGTCGAGTCGCTTGCACCGGGATCTGTTGTACTTGATGCGCGTGACGTGTTTATGTTTGCGCACACGAGAACAATCGATGTGTTGGTAGCAGATAGTCGTAAACATGTTTACGCCGACTACAGTTCGCGTGACCTGAACACGTCACAGTATCTTTAATAAACAAGAAACAAAACAAAAAAAAATTTGGAATATGTCTTTTTTTCCCACAAAAAACAATTCTTGAATAACGGCAAAAAACCTGGTCACAGTGGTGTTGTCCCTTAACAAACTTCAAACTTTGAACGCGTTTTTCTCAAAACCACTTTTTTGAGTGCGGCACGCAGCATAACTCGAGCAATTTTTATTCCATCGACTTCAAATTTGGACTGCATCAATAAAACTAGATTATCTAAAGAAGTACTCAGGATTTTTTCGATATCTCACTAAACAAAAAGTTATAGCCTTTTGTCGACGAGAAATTTGGCTCGAAAATCGACCTTAAATTTCAAAAGCGTGCCTATTTTTTAAAAATCAATATTTTTTCAAATCCCTGTGTACTTCTCTTCAAAATATCATATCATTAACGAAAACACTCGGTATTTTTTTTCAGATCGACTTTGAAGACAGTTCTGCTGCGTGCCGCGGATCACTGCAGAGGCAACAGCACCTGACGCGGGAGCTTCCCCAGCGCCACCATGGGGCGTGAAAAATTAAAAAAAAATTTTTATGTATCTTTAATAAACAAGAAACAAAACCAAAAAAATTTGGAATATGTCTTTTTATTCCTCGAAAAAAAAATTCTTGAAAAACGGCGAACAACCAGGGGGTCACAGTGGTGTTGTCCCTTAACAAACTTCAAACTTTGAACGCGTTTTTCTCAGAAACACTTTTTTGAGTGCGGCACGCAGCATAACTCGAGCAATTTTTATTCGATCGACTTCAAACTTGGACTGCATCAATAAAACTAGATTATCTAAAGAAGTACATAGGATTTTGTCGATATCTCAATAAAAAAAAGTTATAGCATTTTTTTCACGAGAAATTTGGCTCGAAAATCGACCTTAAATTTCAAAAGCGTGCCTATTTTTCAAAAATCAATATTTTTTCAAATCCCTATGTACTTCTCTTCAAAATATCATATCATAAACGAAAACACTCGGTATTTTTTTTCAGATCGACTTTGAAGACAGTTCTGCTGCGTGCCGCGGATCAATGCAGAGGCAACAGCATCTGACGCAGGAGCTTCCCCAGCGCCACCATGGGGCGTGAAAAATAAAAAAAAATTTTTATGTATCTTTAATAAACAAGAAACAAAACAAAAAAAAATTTGGAATATGTCTTTTTTTTTCCCACAAAAAAAATTTCTTGAAAAACGGCAAGAAACCAGGGGTCACAGTGGTGTTGTCCCTTAACAAACTTCAAACTTTGAACGCGTTTTTCTCAAAACCACTTTTTTGAGTGCGGCACGCAGCATAACTCGAGCAATTTTTATTCGATCGACTTCAAACTTGACTGCATCAATAAAACTATATTATCTAAAGAAGTACATAGGATTTTTTCGATATCTCAATAAAAAAAAGTTATAGCCGTTTTTCGACGAGAAATTTGGCTCGAAAATCGACCTTAAATTTCAAAAGCGTGCCTATTTTTTACAAATCAATATTTTTTCAAACCCCTATGTACTTCTCTTCAAAATATCATATTATTAACGAAAACACTGGGTATTTTTTTTCAGATCGACTTTGAAGACAGTTTTGCTGCGTGCCGCGGATCACTGCAGAGGCAACAGCACCTGACGCGGGAGCTTCCCCAGCGTCACCATGGGGCGTGAAAAATAAAAAAAAAATATTTTATGTATCTTTAATAAACAAGAAACAAAACAAAACAAATTGGAATATGTCTTTTTTTCCCACAAAAAAAAATTCTTGAATAACGGCAAAAAATCAGGGGGTCACAGTGGTGTTGTCCCTTAACAAACTTCAAACTTTGAACGCGTTTTTCTCAGAAACACTTTTTTGAGTGCGGCACGCAGCATAACTCGAGCAATATTTATTCGATCGACGTCAAACTTGGACTGCATCAATAAAACTAGATTATCTAAAGAAGTACATAGGATTTTTTCGATATCTCAATAAAAACAAGTTATAGCCGTTTTTCGACGAGAAATTTGGCTCGAAAATCGACCTTAAATTTCAAAAGCGTGCCTATTTTTTACAAATCAATATTTTTTCAAATCCCTGTGTTCTTCTCTTCAAAATATCATATTATTAACGAAAACACTCGGTATTTTTTTTCAGATCGACTTTGAAGACAGTTTTGCTGCGTGCCGCGGATCACTGCAGAGGCAACAGCACCTGACGCGGGAGCTTCCCCAGCGCCACCATGGGGCGTGAAAATTAAAAAAAAAATATTTTATGTATCTTTAATAAACAAGAAACAAAACAAAAAAATTTGGAATATGTCTTTTTTTTCCCACAAAAAACAAAATTCTTGAAAAACGGCAAAAAACCGGGACACAGTGGTGTTGTCCCATAAATAAATTTTTAAATTCAAACGCCTTAATTACTTCTTAAGTACTTTGGTTATTATGAATGGATTTTAAATGAAAATTTCGTGCATTCTAGTTAAGGCTGTTATTTGTTAAACGAAGGAACATTCTAAATTCAAAACTTTTAAAAAATCAAAAACAATTTTCAGCAAATTTCATTTAAAATGTTTAAAACATTTTAAAACATTTAAAACTACTACTACTACTACTTTTACTACTACTGCTACTACTCCTACTCCTACTCCTACTTCTACTACTACTACTTCTACTACTACTACTTCTACTACTACTACTATTACTACTACTACTACTAATTCTACTACTACTACTACTACTACTACAAGAAGTCAGAAAACGGATAATCCGATATGTCACTTTAAACTCTTAGCTGAGACTGGCAAGAGCAATCTGATCAAGACCCCATTAAGTTAAAAGTGGATCGAGAAAAAAGTTAAAAGAGAAGTTTTCTAGTTCGCTCTGGCGATGAAAAAACGATTTTTCCATAGTTTTATGCACCCAATATTTATTATTCGACTTTCTTTCGCTCTTGCGAAGAAATGACGATTTTTTCATAGTTTTTCGCCCCGCATATGTTTTTTGCCGACTTTTGTTCGTTCTGACGAAGAAAATGCGATCCGAATTAAGTTCGTCTAAGCGACGTTCCGCCAAAATGTTTGCTGGGTAGTTCATAGTACTCTGTTGTATTCGTGACTGTTGCTCTGCGTAATTGCATTATAATTTGCCCTGTTGTTTCCTTGGTGTCGAAGTGTTGAATCAGTAGTGGCCTTATTTCATTCCATGTTGGTGTAGCAAGGTGTATTTAAACAAGCTGTGCTACTGTTCCGGTAAGTTTGTTCATAAGGTTTTGATACAATAAGTCGTGGTCTGCTTCAACAGGATATGCAGCTATCCTCGGTGCGATTCTCTCCATTGCAGATATAAATCGATACAGTTGTTCTGAATCGCCGTTGTATGTGGGAACCTGTGCTATCATATGAGTAAGGAATTTGAATTGCTCAAACACCGATGGTTGCATGGCTCGTTGCAAATTCAATGTCGGAGGTTGAATTAAATGGTTCACCGGTTGCGTTATGTTTGGAGAGTCCAAACAAAGAGCCTAAAAGCACTTTAAGGGTTGTTTTTGCGTTAAACGCACGACTGCGCCAATTACGACTTCAAGACTTTGAAGAGTGTTTCAAAGAAAAATTATAACTAATTAAGTAACGAACGATATTTTTTCATGGTACGATCTATTCTTCTTATATGAGATACAATATCAAACTGAACTCGAGAACTTAAAATGTCTCGGCTTAAATACTATAACTCTTTACCTACATAGATTATTTACATTCTTATCTTTAAACAAATCCCATCCTTAATACGTAATGGGTTTTTTCACGCGCTCTGTCTGTTACAGGGCGATGGATTTTTTATTACCTGTATACTAATTACGAGTATTTATTTCCCGTCGCCTGTTCTTTTAAAAAAAATTAGTTGGTTTATTTTATGTGTGTCTATGTTTTATGCTCATACATCAACTATATATTTAATTGTTCAAAGAATATTATTAGTAACTTATTAAAATTATTTGAGAGGCATGAAATGATAGTAAAGAAGGTTCAATTATTTGGCTCGCCCATGTATCTGGAGTACTAATATGATGAATTTAAAGTTTAGATGAGATGTTTTTCTATTAGAGAGTCGTTTCTTATTATTCGGGAATAAAATAAATGATATTTATCTCGTACTCTGTTTGAATACTCTGGTTGCTTGAATGGAAGTTTAACTGGATTGCGTTCGTACTTTGATCGCTTAAATATATCACATGCGTTTATATATAAAGTAACAAGTTCTCTATGCTTCGGAAAATAATACTTGGTTTTTAATTCCTCTTATGTTTTGTCTATTCTTTTATTGTTAGATTTTTGATGAATCTTAGCTTTTTGTTCTTTAATTGATGTTTCAGTGCAATTATGTAGTATTTTGAATGCTGATACTATGTACATGTTAAGATAAGATAGCTTATATTTACAATATTCTATTTGAGCTTATAAAAGGACATTTTTGTTGGGAAAATTGATGGCTGTAGTACCTTTTTGTGGTGATTTTTAAGTGTATATTGAATTGTTTTGAGTGTTATTTGTTGAAACTGTAAATGCAGTATTTTCTTCCTTTGGTAATTGATTAGCTTAGTTGAGTATATTTTTCCTTGCTTCAAGAAAATCTGTTGTTGAATATGATTAATAGGTTTCTCTATTATGTATATGCAATGGTGGTTGCCTTCTTGGGCTGAATGTTGCTACAACGGATTCATTATCTCCTTGGTATTTTATTTTTTTTTTGTTTCTTTTTTTTCATGGCTATATTCCATGTGAAAGATTTGTACACGAGACAGAGCATCTGCAATAAGACTTTCTTTGCCCTTTATGTGTTGAATATTAAAATTATATTCTTTGGTTCTTAAATGCCACCGTTGGAGTTTACTGTTTTCTTCTAGAATACTATCCAAGAAAGTAAGTGGTTTGTGATCTATTATAAGAGTAAAACGTTCGCCAAATAGGTATAGTCTGAGATGCTTTAAGGACCAAACGATTGCCAATAACTCTTTTTCAATTATTGAATAATTTATCTCATGATTGTTAAGTGTTCGCGATGCAAATTCTCGATGCAAGACGGTTTTTGGTTTTGCGACAATACTGCACCAAGTGCTAACTGTACTTAAATCTGGATGTATATGTATTGGTTCACTTTAAATACACATTTTAAGCTTTTTAAAGGATTCTACATAAGATGGGTCATTAAAGTTGATTTTTTTATCTTTCTGTAAATATATGGTCATTGGCTTGGCAATTTTCGCGTAATCACATATGAACTTAGGATAAACTTCTGTTAACCCCAAGAAGCTTTTAATTTCCTTAGTTGTTTTCGGATTTGGAAATTTTCGGATTGCTTCTATCTTAGATGGGTTAGGTTTGATACCCTGTGATGTAATGATATGACCTAGGAATTCGGTATAACGTGAAAAGGATTTGGTTTTGCTCAATTGAATTTTAATATTTGCTCTACGCAATGTCTGAAATATTTTTCTTAATGCTACCTCATGCTCTTGTAAAGATGCACTGAAAATCAGTATATCATCCATGTATACAATTCATGTCTTCCGATATTCTCATACAGAATGTTATTCATTAACTTCTGAAAAGTAGCCGGAGCGTTTTTCAGACCAAATGGCATACGGAGGTACTCATAGTGTCTAGAAGCAGTGCAGAATGCGGTTTTGTGCCTATCTGAAGGTTCCAATTCAATTTGGTGGAATCCTTTCGCTAAGTCGACTGAAATCAAATATTGGCAATTCCCAAGTTCATCTGTGGGAAAGCAAATTTATCTTCAACTATTAGTTCATTTAGTTTTCTAAAGTTAACCACAAGCCCGTATTTGTCACCTTTTTTGATACTATCCAAATAGGGTTATTATACGGTGATTGAGAAAGTTGAATGATACTTTGTGCAAGACCTTCCTGAATTTGTTTGTAGGGTGATCAGTAGGGTAGTCTATAATTTCGTTGATATATTGGTTTTTCTTTCTATCTTCTTTTTTCGATTCTTTCGTAAAGAATAGAAATTGTACTTCCTATATCTATGATGGATTTGAGAAGCTTCCCACCGATTATGAGTTGAACCGTTAGGTAGTTGTCTTCCGAGGCTGGGACTCGAAAATCCCGTTCGGGAAGTTGATTATTTAAATGCAGTGTGGATTCTCTGGATACTGCAGTGTTCATTGCTCATTCACGTGGCGACGGATGTTTTATGACATGTAATATAATAACTGGTTAGCGGTTACCCAATAAGGCATGGAAGTAACATATAAGAATGTTCATCTACCTAATATTGCAATTACGGATCGTAATATTCATTCACCCAACAAAAGAACTAGGTCAGAAACGAATATTGCACCATATGTTGAAAGTGCTGTTAGCAGTCAATTGCTCTTTCATTATGTTAATTGCAATTCAACTAGTTCAGATAATATTGCTGACACCATAAACACTGCCAAGTCAATTAAAGAGCAATTGGCTGATCAATTAACAGCTGTGGTTTTATAAGCCTAAGTGATAGGAGTCGTAAATAAACGTATTATCATAAAAGAAGTTAGCGTTTTCTTTTTTATTAAGAACCGCGACTTATTATGTTAGTGGCGCAGGCGGTATTCGTGAAAAAGTATATTGCTTAAGGAAGATGATCGAATCGCGATTAAAAGAAAAAATTTGTGGAAGAATAGTGAACGTAGTATCGTGAAGTGAAATTTAGCACGATACGCAGAAACAAGTTCAATACAAGACAACGACTGGCCAATAAGGAAATGACTGAGAATCAGCAACTCGAACAATGTCTGGTAGTTCTGACGCAGATCTTGGCTAGCAAATAATTGGAGAACATCAATGGAGAAACGGATTAAATAATCCAATCCCTCAAAGGAGAACCAGGGACGTTAAAAACATTTTTGTCAACAGTTGAGCAGATACTTGAAGAATATGGCGAACGAGCACCACAAGTTCACGAAATCATCTACAATGAAAAAATCACAGGGGAAGCGAAAAACTATTTAGCAGTGGACGTACCAGAAACGTGGACGCAATGCAAGGAGAAGCTGAAAATACACTATCGTCCGGTAAAGGATCAGTTAACGAAGGAAATAAACAATATCAAGGTATTTACAACACATCAATTATTGCTTAAGATTCAAGAAATTGTGGACTCGATAACCGAATATGCGGCGTTTTGTGAAAACAAAAACCAAATAGTTATTTGTTTAACGAGTGCATTAATTTTAAAGATTAAAGAGGTTACGGTAGGTGCAGTGCCAGCTCAGATTTATAATGAATTTTCATTAGCCAATATTAGGCCAATCTTATGTAAATATTTTAGTTAAGATAAATATAATATAAATATAGAGAGATTTGATAGAAATTCCCATAAAAGCAAATTTAATAAAAATCAACAACAATCAGTTCCAAGTGATAATGAGAATAAAAGTGTTTTAAATTACGTGAAAAAAGATCAAATTAACTCACCACAATCAGATTGCGTTACAAAAAACAATTCCGCTCAATTAAGGCAAAATAATTCTGGTCGAACAAACCAGGCTAGAAATAATTACAGTTGCAGAAATTCAGGGAAAAACAGGTCGAACCAACGAAGACAGGAACCAGTGGAAGTTGATAGTATTAGTAGGGAAAATGTGGATCATATAGATACTCACAAGTTTTTTTACCAACTAGCCTCAGGGGACAAGAAAATTTTTATATAACATTCCAGTGCCAAATTATATAGCGATGATTGATACAGGATCTACAATTAGGCTCCTAAATTCGAATGGAGTCCCCATAGAATTATATAAAGTATCAATAAAAATCATTGCGTTAACTTTTATAATTGTCAAGTAACTATACAGGGAAAAACCTTTTCCATAAAAGAAATTGTAGAACATGACAAAAACTTTCATCCATATTCAAGGTCAAAAATTAATTTTTCTAAATCCATTACATTTGATAATTTCGTTACAAGCAATTTCAAAAACAATAAAGAAATAAAGGAGCTTGCATAAAATTATATCATATGGAATTACTATTACTTTTATAATATTGGCAACAATAACGGTTATGATCATTGTGTGTCTTGGATCCCAGCGCCAGCGATGCGAATTCGTATCACCCTGTCGGAAAATTAGTTCGCCGGCGAATCCGATAGCGATCCGAAATCGAAGCGCCTGCGAACAATATGACACCTCGCTGTCGAAACGCCGCTGCGTATCGTCAACGATTCACCATGGTGTATCGCCAACGGTTCGCCATGGTACACTGCCCCTGCGATGTGTTTGTAATTAGACGTGGTGATTTATTTTCGAATTGCCGGATCGCAGTTGAATTCATCAGTGCAAAAATTATTCGAAATGGCGATACGAATTCGCATCTTTTGCGATCGTTTTGTTTGCTGGAATTTCTGAAATAAAAGTTTTTCTAGCTCTTATTTTCCTGAAAGTTAATATTGCCTCAAAAACTCATTAAATAAAAAAACTTTAGAAAATATAAGAAAACTGACTTTAAAATGCCCTAAAAAAGATTGAATAAATTTTGCGAAATCAGTTCCAAATCAGTTTCTCCCTTTCGAAAAAATTAACGACCACAACTTACAAATCAATCGTATGTAAACTGGGGAAAACACATTTGGCACTGATTATTTAAAATTAGTTTTATCATGTTTAAGGCATTTAAAGTCGGTTTTGTTTTTTTTTTTCTGAAGTTTTTTTTTTAAATACCTAATAATTTTACTCCCTGTATCCGATTTTGGTCTATCCAATCACTAAAAATAGATGTCTTAATTTACAACACATTTGTAGTTAATTTCAAGCCAATATCAAAACCGTTTCATATTAAAATAGAAAAGAACAATTTAAAAACTAATAGGATTTGAGTCTGATAGGACATTTATATTATTGAATTAAAACATAACATAATGTAACGAGGTTATAACTAATCTCAGAAATATTATATGTTTAAACTACTCTTTGGTGTTGACAATAATGATGATGAAGCCTTCTACATCTGCATCAACAGATGTAACATTAATTGGAGTACTATTCTATTTACGTGCATCGTTTGGAACGTTTTTAATATAGTGCGTCAGAAGTGTTAACAGTTCATTTAGTGCCAAATTATTCACTTAATATTCAGCAGGCTACTCGGCAAATTTCGAAGTAATATCATTCTTAATTCTATTATCTAAATTCTACTAGTTTGGTGACCTGTCTATCCGTCAGTACGCCTTCCTGTCTGTCCATGTGTTACTCATGTTTTCTCAGTAACTACAGATGCTCCAATCATGAAATATTGCGAACAAGTCAAAAGAGATGACTTCTTTAAAGTAAGATATAAATAAGTCGGGTACACAGCCCAATGTTTTTGTCAGAAGTCTTCAGAAATACCTTTAATGCTGATAACCAGCGAGGCGAACGTATTGTATTGTAGCTTTAGACACTTCGATATTTTTGGCAAATTTATGTGTGTTTCGTGGGACTCGAGAACTATTTTCGCTTGTTCTATAACCTTATTTCAGATCACGGAAAGGATAATAGTAAATATTGAATTCTGTGCACATAATTTTCCCACGATCAAAATTCACTTGGGCCACCGGGGAAGGTTCTTAGACTTGTAATGGAATAAACGACCCAACAAGGGTCGTTCCTTATCGCGACGAGTCGGCCTCGCATCGACTCAAAGGACGTGAAGTCCATTGAGATGCGGCAACGAAATGTACCCCTGCGGGTCAACCTTTCGGCCACACGAAGGTCCACTAATTTGGTGGCTGCTGGCGGACTAGCTCCGTTCGGCGAGGTGTGCGGACGTGGGTCGGACCCTAGTGGACCTCCGCTCGGGTTTCATTATTAGAACCAGCCGCCGAAAAACCCGATTTTCCGACGCGCCATTTCAAAAACAACAAACGGTATCCTACTTTATGTTATCTTTTCAACCCGAGTCAAAACAAAACAAAATCACAACCCGACCTAAATCTAACGCGCATCCGCTAACCGGAATCATCGCGGTGCCCAAACACAAACTACTTTAACCGCGTACTAAAGCTAATGTCAATCTACCGAGAAAATTCAAAAAAAAACTACGGCACCGCGGAACCGAATCGTCGGAACAACTGCCACTTACACATCACGGCTACTCACCTGATCGCCGATAAGGTTCCTCCTGAAAAGAAAATTCCGACATGTTGAAGGAAACGTGAAAATTTATCTTGAGCAACTCATTTTATTCATTCTATGTATTAATTTAAGATATTAAATCGAATGCTGCTTACACTATTTTCTTTTTTACAATAAACGTTTTGTATAATTTTATTCTTCATCAGAATTGTTCATTTCTTACTTAAACAATAAACTGAATTTTCATGATATTCTACATTTTTGGGATCCTATACAAACAACATGATGCCGTATATTTAACAGAGAAAACTAAATTAATTTTTTTTATTAAAATTTAAATTAAACTACTTTTGTATTTTAATCGGATTTTGCATATTTCGCATCTTCATATTATATAGGCAGCACTTTTTGACGTTTACACCTAAAAGTTAATGTTTCAAAGAGGCGATGACAATTTTAAGGCATTTCACGCTTTTATCACTGTCCCGATGTACTTATGACAAGCTAACTTAGCACTTGCATTTTCTTAGTAACCACGAGAATTTGTAAAAGAATAAAGTAAAGTCGATTGTTGATCTGTTTTATTAATTTTTGTCCCAGTTATTCGATTTCCTCATAGGTAAATGTAAACAAACCTATATTTACTTGTTTTCACGTTGTCGACTCTCGAACATTTCACTTCTGATCAAGATTTCATGCCTTCGACTAGTCCAACGTTTGGAGCTTCGGATTTGTCATCGGACTGTTCGCAGCCGCACCAACCAGCGACATTTCTTATGTAATGCTAACATTACACGACTACCACGTATCTAGTGATCGAACTCAAGGTGCGATGACAATGGGACCCCATTGTCATCGCACCTTGTGACATGATACTGTTGCGGCCATCAAAATGCACTCGCGGTGCTTTAGTGAGGGGGCACTTCGCGCGGCCATGCTGAGAAAGGTCGGCGTGAATCGGTGTCGGCCCGCCAATTTCCGATCGATCGTCGATCATGTGGTCAGCTGACCTTTCGTTCAGTTGCCCAAACGTGTCTCGAGAGACCCACCATATCTGCAAGCCTGTAGGAGACTTGCCTACATCAGGCCTGCGGTCATTACAGACTTTTCACATTATTTGGGATTTTATCCATGTTGGATAAATCACTTACATCGTCTATACTTATGGGCATATCATGATCTTGACTTGAATTAGAGACAGGATTCATAAAGGATTCAAACATTTACCTTTTTCGAATCCTTAGAGTCAAAGCCACTAATCGTGTGATTGCAGTAAAGTCGCTCTCATTATTTTGAGGGTTTAGGATATTCTCGAACGCTACTACTGACGGATTAAAAAAACTCATTTAGATGGAGTTCTAACGAATTCAAATCTCACGGAGAGATTGAGAGAATTAATCTAGGGGTATGAAAGAAAGAATCAACAAAAGAAAAGATAATCGAGCTGAAAAGATCACTTTCACACGTGAAATAATCAACCAATGAAAGAGACTATCGAGATAAAAAGATGATTTTTCCGCATTTAAATTCAGTGGAGGTCGAAAATCACTTTCCGTGAATCTGAAACACTTTCGTCGAATTATATGAAAATACTTGAAAGATAACCAATTCGAAGCTGAAACACTTTATAGAAGAAAATATGCATCAAGAAATGTGCAAATTCAAATAAATTTTTGAAGCAATGAAATCATCAATTGTTCTTTGCTTCTGCTGTTTTGTCCTTTTTAAATACCTCACTGTTACTATTACCTTTGCTTTAATTCCGATTCCCAATTATTATTTTTTACTTTCTTGGAACTCATCGCACTTATTTTTTGTTTCCTCTACTTTAATTCAAATTTTTTATAAAATGCTTTTAATTCTTGAGTTCCAAAACAAAAGTGCTACTACTTCTGTCATCATCTCGTTGCCTCCAGTGATTCCTTGCGGAATCCTTGCGGATTGTATGTCCACTTCGAGCTCTTATCCTTGTTGTCACTATTTATCAATAGATTCGTGTGTTCAGGTGGCTGTGAAATAGATTCTGACGTCCGTCTGTCTATGCGGTTACTAGGGTTAGGTTTAAGATGTGAGGGTTAGATTACCTTGCACTTTCCTATTCTAATAATTACCTGATTTTAAAACCATCTTGGCTAACACCGAACTTGATTAATAATGTTTACCGCCTGTTCTCCTCATAACGACAACTGGATTGCGTATTCGCTCATTATTGCGGAAAACTTCGACTCCGAAAAACAGGAACAGTCCCGAAACGGTAATGTCTGAATTTTGATCGCACAGGAAAATGTAAAGTAATTAGGCGTCAGTGCTGTTAACCGAAAAAGATTTCATATTCTGGATGACATAATGGCAAGTCTCAAACGAGGAGAGAGCAGAAGCTGTTCTGAACTATCACAAGAATGTGGTCGGTGAACAATTGACCCAAAAAATTTCCAATTATTATTAACACTCTTGGATATATTAGAGCAATAAAGGCCTGACCTAGTGTTGTAGAATGAAAGACGCCTTCTAGAAAAGTATAAGCCACATTTCTCACATTAGAACATTTCTCGCAATAATGAGGAAAGAGGCATCACCATATTCGGACAAACTATCTAATCATCTTCAAATTAGATTGCCATGTCATGCTGCTATTTGAATGAATCCCATCGGAATTCCAGGCGATACTGTCTAGGTCTTAGCATCTGCACTAGATCAAATAATCAGGATATAATGAATTTATTACAGGAGATGACCTTAATGCCAGAAACCTATCGTTGTGACCAGACAGCAAACAATGATGTTCCTTATCTGAGCCAACTAACTGCTTGGAAACACTCATAAAAGAAAACATGAACACTGAAATGAACAAAGCATTCAAAGACAGACTTTCCGCTATGAAGCTTCACCCAACGATTCAAGAAGATTTCGCCCTAATGAATCTTTAAAATTCTCCATAAACAGAGAACGCATCCAAGAAACGGAACAAGTGTGTTATCAGGACAGAATAGACATTTATCGCTTTTGTGCTACACATATGTTCCACATATCTAAGCCAACTAACTGCTTGTAAACATTCATAAGAGAAAACATGAACACTGAAATGAACAAAGCATTCAAAGACAGACTTTCCGTTAAGAAGCTTCATCCAACATTTCAAAAAGATTTCGTCCTAATGAATCTTTAAAATTCTCCATAAACAGAGAACGCATCCAAGGAACGGAGTGTGTTATCAGGACAGAATAGAAATTTTTCGCTTTTGTGCTACGCTACGCCCTGTTAAACAGGGAAAGGTGGTCCTCAGAACAATGCCCTAAAATAATTGTAGAGAAAACGGTCAGAAAACGGCTCTTCAGTCAATTCCAAAAAGTCCAGCGGTGTCGAATGTATCTAAATTTACATGATGTGGAAATGTTGCACAACTTACACGCTCAATAAATATTCCAACCTGTTCACGGTTCACTCACTATTATTCACAATCACACTGTTTAACAATGGCTTCTTCCCCTTTGCCTGGAAAACATACCAGCTACTCCCCATACCGAAAAATACCGCCACTGGTGTCTTCATAAACATAAAGAAACATAAAGACTTAAAGAAACATCAGAGCAATGTTTTCGCTCTCAAAACTAGATAAAACTTTGAAGAAAATTGTCGTAATCTCTTCGCCCAGCTCCCAGTAATTACACGACGTTTTGGTCATTAAGAATGTAAATCAATCGAACACACTGTCCTCTTTGTACATGACTACAAATAATGTGGTATAAGGAAAAACAGCAAGTGCGGCTTGATAACTTGACCTAGCGAAAGCGTTCGACTCCTTGTGGGCAAGAGTTTCTTATACAAACTTGCCAAACCTCTCTTACATGTATTCTAGCCAACTGATTAGACCAGTGGTCGGTCGCATGTGGCTCTTTGGTTACTTAAGTGCGGTTCTAGTACAAATATCCACGGAAGGCGCAATAATATTTTCATTTAAAAAAAAAAATTTGTAAGAATATAATTACATCTTATTTTGATAAATTAAATTTCTTCGTCAATCGAGAACATTTATAATTTGTTGTTTAAGTTAAAAGATAGACAGGTAATTAAAATTTTATATTTTTGTACAAATACGTAACGAACATCGAGTTTAATTTTATTAGTTTTCGTAAACGTTCGTGAAAGGTTAGTTCGTTCGTAATTACGCATTACTGCTACGAAGACCACTGGGAAAACAGGTTTTAACGCACCTGCGTACAAACCAACACCAATCGGAACACCAGACTTTAGAGGGCCCAAACCAAGGCACGTAAAAGATTTCTGCAAAAGACCACAGGAAAACCTAATAGTGACAAAAAGAAAACGTCGCCCGTGGTAGTCACTGACAATTCGTGGTAGTCGCTGACCACAGACCACTAATATCTCTGTTTAGTCATAAAAATCCTTCATCAAAATTAACGCGAATACGTATAGACTTATCAGACTATGATTTCACCATAGTTTACAAAAAGGCCAGCATGAATACTAATGCAGATGCCTTGTCTAGAATCGAACTAGATTCAGACCTTCTTAAAGCAATGATACCTCCGAACACTGATGAAAGTGTTAAACGAAAGTTGTTAATAGTAACCGGGGGCATGGCGAATAATATGAAAGATAAAAATAAGGTCAACAACGAATGCACTCAAATAGAATCTGATCAACTCTATTGTTGGGATTGCACTAGTTTGTCTGATATTACGGGTATACCAAAATTGAAATTTACTATGTTGCACAATAAAAATGATAGAAGTAAAATAGTACGTACTAATAAAGAAATTGAGGTGTATTATAGCAATAAATCTGATGAGAAATCCGTTTCCTTCAATGAGAAGCTATCAAATACGAATGGCGCCATACAATCGAATGAGAGCAATAGCGATAAGCCTGATTTGAAATACGTTCGAATGAGAGCAATAGCGATAAGCCTGATTTGAAATACGTTTCAACATTAGAAAAGCTATTGAAATTCGCAAAGAAAGAGAACATAAGCGAACTCTCCCTATCTGATAAAGATAATATATTTAAATCCATGGATAAAGAAGAATTTAAAAGAATATTTAATATGTTGCAACAAAAGAGAAAGCATGCTAATCTAAAGATATTAATTTACAAGCCACCCAAAAGAATAACTAACTTAAATGAACAAACGAGGTTGATTGAAGTATATCACAATACACCCCACAGAGGACATTTTGGAGTACGTAAAACATTGCTCAAGTTAAAACAAAGATTTTGTTGGAAAAACGTGAACGAAATGGTAAAGTTACATGTTAATAATTGCAAAACTTGTCGTATAAGTAAACAAGTCAGGCACACAACCGAGAAGATGATAAAAACCGATACACCTTCCACAAGTTTTCAAACAATAGAAGTAGACACAATAGGTCCACTTAGAATTTCTAGCGGTTATAGATACATATTGACATTACAATGTGAATTGACGAAATTTGTAGTAGCATTCCCTATAGAAAATAAGGAAGCACACACAGTAGCAATAGGTATAGTCAAAGAATTTATTTTGAAATTTGGACACTTCAGTATATTAAAAACAGATTTAGGAACTGAATTTACGAATAAATTAATGGGTGAAATATGTAAGATATTAAAAGTTAGGCAGATATTTTCAACTCCATACCACCATCAGACGTTAGGTGCAATTGAGCGTAACCATCGAGTGTTAAATGAATATATGTATTCCTTCGCTGATGATTACGAATGGGATAAATGGATACCATATTATACTTTTGCCTACAACACTACTCCCCGCGTAGATACTAATTATTCTCCTTATGAATTAATATTTGGTAAACTTCCAAGTCTTCCAAACGAGATAATTGAAGATAGTAACAAAATTTACGATTTGGATAATTATGCAAATGAGTTAAAAATTAGACTGAGAACATCTCTATTAAAAGCACGAGAAATGATTCAAAATGTTAAAGCAAAACGTGTCGAGAAACAAAAGTATATAAATCCTTTGAATGTGAAAATTGGAGACATGGTTCTTTTAAAAATAGAAAACCGCAAGAAACATCAACCACCCTATAAAGGTCCTTATAAAGTATTAGATGTTAAGGATAGCAACATATTAATAGACTTAAATGGAAATCAAAAATTTGTACATAAGAATAACGTAAAACTATATCAATAAAATAATGAATGTCTAAAACTTATGTTAATTAGTAGTAATATAAAATGTCTATAATTAGAGTAAATTTTATGATTCGTCTTGATATATGAATTATAAATTAATATATAAGACTCATCAAAATAGGGTCGAGGTGTAATACATATCGCATGCAATAATTCATGCACTTACTTTTGAATACATTTTTTATTCCATAACATACACTCATCAAATTACTCATATGACATGAGCATACTGACCTACAAAACGATTCAATCAGTTTACACTAAACATGTAAACTGATATCCAAAACAAATTTGAACTTGTCGCATGATCATAAATCATATGAAGACCACACACGTGATAATGAGTTGTGGTCAAAGACTATTTGTATTGGACAAATGTCGAATAGCATTTTTGATTTATTGAGTATGAATTGAATGAGGTCAAGTCAATGCATTGAAGAAAAAGGCATATGACCAATTTTATGAATTGTGAACTAATTTGGGTCAAAATACGTATGTGACCCATGATAAGTTTTAGGTCGTAAGAATAGTATTTAAGCTGTACATTTTTGTAATTAAAATCAATTCTGAATCAGATACTAGACGGAGTATTATTCTCTTAGAATAGGTTTTACTGTTCAGGATTCTGTCGCGAGGCTATTCTTGCGTCATTAGCAAAAACGGCGTCGTGGAAAATAATCTTTTGATTATGTCCTCGCCATCTTATCTGCGGTTGGGCCGCTTGCATAGGTGAATGTATAACACTATAACATAAAGATAACTTTTCAAATAACAAAACATACTATAGTTGCTCATCATACGAAGCCCATCGAAAGAACATAATATTACAGTATGTTTTCGGTGTATGTTTGCGGTTCTGGTACAAAATTTGTAATTGATTATTCGATAACTTCTATTTGTCCAAAAGTTGGCAGTTTTCTTCCATTTTTGGTCATATTAATAGTTTTGTTTTTCTGGTGGAAAAAATTATTGTTTTCTTTTTAGTGCAGCTACATATGAGCCGTTCAGTGCATACATTTATTAACTCCATTTTTTGAAAAATCTTTTAAAAAAATTTGCTTTAGAAAAAAATATATTTGGAACATTTTTATAGGCCCAATAATTAACATGGCGACCAAAAAAAGCAAAGAAAACCGGAAGATGAAAACCGCGAATTTAAAATTGGATGGACCGAGAATTTTGCGTTTATTCAAAACTTGAATGTACTTCCAACATGTCTTATATGTAAGGAGAAATTCGCGCATAACAAAAAGTCAAATTTGGACACTTTACAAGAAAGCACGCGTCTTTTAGCACTAAATATCCTACCGTTGATGCAAGGAAGAAAGCAGTTGAGGTACTTAAGAAGAGTCAAGAAGTCAAGTCAAGCAAGCTTTATTTTTAGCCGAGAGACTGCTAAGAGACAAACCGTACAGACGGCGAATACACAAAAAATTGTTTTATAAATGCATCCGAAGTTATATTTCGGGATATTAAGAACAAAGCCGATATTCTGAAAAGAATTAACGAGTTATCATTATCTGTCAAAACCATTAAAGACAGAACAACTAAAATGTGTTCGAATATAACCACCCAGCATATCGAAGATCTGGGATTGGTCTCGGCTTTATCAATAGCAGTTGATGAGTCTTATAACATAAATGATACAGCGCAAATTTCACTTTCTGTCTCATTCAGTCTCATTCAGGCCCTAAAGAAGAACTCTGAGGAATACTGCCACTCAAAGTTCAGACGCGTGGAGAAGATATCGTTAATGCTCAATGCTCGTTAATACACTCAAGTGTATGCATAAACATCATATTCCCCTCGATAAAATTGTGTCGATTTCAACAGATGGGGCCAAAAGCATGACCAGCGTAACAAAAGGGTTTGTTGCTATTTCGAAAGAAACAATTAATCACGAGATACTTGTTTAGCATTGTATCATTCGCCAAGAAGCGCTTTGTGTGCCAACATTTCCGGGTGAAATATGTAAAGTTATGGAATTAGTGATTACCATTATCAACTCCATTTTAGCTAACGCTCTTAATCATCGTCAATTCCAAAAAAAATTTATTTGAAATGGAGAATGAGTACACTGATCTTCTGCTTCGTAACAAGGTACGTTGGTTACCAAGAGGGAACGTTTTTAATCGTTTCGCGTCCCTTTTTCAGGAAATTCAAGCATTTCTCCTTTAGATGGGCGTTCACTATCCACAACTAACAGACGATCAGTGGATCCAAAACTTTTATTTCATGGTAGACGTTACGTCTCATCTAAGATTAAGCGTAAACTACAAGGGAAAGGAAACTTAATTTTTTCGATGTCAGAAGAAGTAATAATATTCGAAAACAAACTATCCATTTATGCTCAGAATTTTGAAAAGGAAACATTGTTTCACAATAGCTTGCCATAGCATCGCAAAAAAAATAATTCCTCTATTGATAAACACCATTTTAAAACAATAATTTTTAATATGAGGGAAGCATTTACCAGCCGGTTTCAGGAATTTAAAAACAGCAGAGCAGCTTCAGCATTTATTAAAAACCCTCTTAATGCTACGATAACCGAGTTGAATTTTTCTCCTTTTGAAATTGACATTAGTAGCATTGAAATACAAATGTTGCATTTAAAACCAAGGAGATATGGCACTCTAAATTCGAACGTCTTTGTGTAGAATTGGAAATAATGGAGAAGAAAAAATGAGATCTTAGTTGACAAGATAAGTGGTCTGCTTTGAATGACCTGGAGAAGGAAGACATGATCATTTTCAACGCTAGGAATAGTATTCCTGACTCTTACGATCAGCTGAAAAAGCTCGCGTTTGCTGTTCCTTCCCTTTTCGGTTTTACATATATATGTGAACAATCTTTTTCAAGCATGAACATTATCAAGAGTAAACTGAGAAGTTGTCTTATTGATGAGAACTTGGAATCATGCCTAAAATTAAAATCAAAAACATACAAACCTGACCTACTCAAACTTTCCAAGGAGATGCAAGCACATTGTTCGTATTAATATATATTTATTAAGTATGAAATATAGTTTTATTTAGTGTACTACTTATTTAATGTTATAAAATTTAGTGCAATAAAAGTTTACTTAACAAGCAGATTTGGCTCTCATTTTTTTTTTTAAATTGTTGTAATGTTCATACCTGGTTCCTTGGCTAATAAGTTTGCCGACCACTGGCTTAGCCCAAAGGACTTAGATCTTCACTCTTAGTGATAAATTCCTATTCTTACTCCAATACATTCCTTCTGGTTTCTACCATGAATCAAAACACGGTTCACACCTCATAAATTTTTTTCTACACGACACCCCAATATAAGTGCAATCTACAAACAGTACACAACATTCGGCTCAAACACATACAATTTTTATCTCCAGACAGTCCTATTCCCAGATAACATACTTATTCATGTTACTCATACGTCTCCTGTAAAGGCCGAGCGGATGACATGATCGCACATCGACTTCATTAATTTCGCTCGTAAATACGATCGAATTGTCAAGAAAATTCTCACTTTCTCAATAATTCATTATTTTCTCGATTCACTTAGCGCGCTCCCTACGTACGGTATGGTGACTGTTTTCGTGAAAACGGGCGACATTCCGATTATGTCGTTACTATTTCCCGAAACTCCTATACAAATTTACAAAAGTCGGTGCGACTTCTAGGCCTTTTATTGCGTTGGCTTTGCGCCTACTGACACTGAACAATCTTCTCAAGACACAAACCCTATGTTTGTGGCGACTGTTGAGGTAGCTCACAACCAGTGTTCGAAAATGTTAATAGAGAGAGTTGCGTATAGGCGGCTAACTTCACATTCTGGAATTGCTGCGAATTGGCTAGAATATACTCACATCGGTTGCGAGGAAAGTCAACTTTAATTTGTGAAATTTTTCGTTGTGCGCGCGTTATTTCCATATTCTAAAAGGAAAGCGTTCGTCCCAAACTCTGCTCGTGCTAAAAGTGCAATTTTCTGTATTGGAATGTTGATTGTATTGGCATCGATGCAGCAATCCATTCATCACTAAAGAAGATTTACGTTTTCGTGCCAGCTTGTAGTTGTGTCTTCCCTTATCGATTCTTGAGCAAACGATTTTTCCGCGTTCATTTTATTTAATTTTTTTTGGTTTACTGAAGATTAGTCTGTGCAATTGCTGACTGTTTGCACTTATTGAATCCGCCGGACCGCTAAGGGTAACTAGCAATTTTTAAGAGCTAAAAGTCGTAAGTGCATGTTCCTCGGAAATCTGTGTGATCTCAATATATAGTGATCTGACATAAGGAGCCGTAGAATGTCGCATGTAGAATATGTTTACCTTATTTAAACGTATAAGGTGGCAGTGAAACTCTATTTCTAAGAAGAAATTGGGGTAATACCTCTTCACCTGTTCAAGAGTGCTTTATCGCAGACCGTATTTACTAGTGAAAAGCCTCTTCCCTGAACGGACATCCATTTTCTAAACCATTATGCAGATCTACGCGTGATTGACAAACTGTCAAGATGCAAAGAGCAGCAGAAAAAAGTTTATATTTGATCTAAAAGTTATGGGTTCTAAAAATTTGAAGTAAATTTTGCCAATATTTCCAAGCCTTTTCGGTATTGTTTGGGTCAAAGATTAAAGATTATCATCATTAGAATTGCAGCATAGAGCCGCATTACCTTGAAGCTGTTGTATAAAAAAGGAAACTACAGAAGCGCCTGAAAAATGGAAAAGGTGACAAAGCCGCAAATTCTTTTATATGTGTTGTGGACCATTTACTTATGAATTGAGTGCATATTATAGGGTTGTGATGTGAAAGCATGTTTTAACTTCCCTTCTGGCTGTGAATAAATAGATCGTTCTGTATGCGGAGGCTCAGAACCGAATGAACCCGTGCTCGGATGAAATATCTTAAGACTAAGTGAGTTGCGAACGTCAAACGTATTTGTTCAGATAATTTCAATATTTACAGGAAATGTAGAGTTTATAATTGGAAATTAAGAAAAAGAAAGTTTTTTCTTAAATTTCATAGAAAAATTATCTAATCTGATTAAGTTGTAATGTTGAACAACGGCTAATTTGTCAAATAGCAATCCTGTTTTATTTTAAATTTATGTTTGTTTATATTTTATTTTAAATTTACGTTTGTTCATAATGTAAAGCGTAAATATTAAGCCTAACTTACTTTACAGTCTTGATTAACTTGCAATCTAGATGTGTTCAACTTGGAGGTGAGAGAATAGGATGGAAATGGTGAGCAGGAGTCCTCACTTATTATAGACTTGAAAAGACTTAGGGATCTGCTGTCGATAACATGGCAATATATGCTAAATTTAGAAGTTCGCCTGTTGCTGATCCAAGTTGATTAGCCACAGTCACCTTTGTCTGTGTGTACATGGAAAGGCGTCTGAAGTTTGCATCGTTGCAAACGCAACGCTGCTTTTTCACAATTTATTGTTCGTGAATGATTGAACTTTGATGAATGCTTAGTAGAGTGCAAACAAGTCTTAAAGCGAATGAAACATTCCAAAATTTCAAGTCAAATTCGAAAAAAAAGCACAAAAAATATTCAAAAAGTGAAAAAAGTAAAGGCCGTTCATTTGCAACGATGCAAACTTCAGACGTCTACATGGAAGCAGCTTGCGGTTGAATGTTGCTAAGCGGTTTAATGGGCGAATAACATGGAGAAGCGATATTCCATTAATCCAATTCACTTGTAGGTGTCTGATACTTGCATCGTTGTAAATGAACGGCCTTTACTTTTTTCCCTTTTTGAATATTTTTTGTGCTTTTTAATTTCAAATTAATAGTAACAAAATATGAGATCGATGCAAACTTCTGACATGACTTTTGTAAGTCAATGACCTGTTTCATAGTCAAGTTGTATGATCGGCCTTGTTACGCAATCGCATGGGAAAATTCTTTTACCCTTAGCACGTTTCTCAAATCCTGAAAAATAAACATAGACGACATTTACCACGAATTTTCGAACTCTTGATATTTTTTCGAAGACGCCTTTGCCTTACACAACAATTGGATCGTAAAATTAAAAATAGAAATTCATCGTGTCCGATGTTCTGAATGTCTGCTCGTCTCTTTACTGCCATTAAATTGTGTGTTGGGTGGGTGTGGTTGTCCACTTGTCGCTGCTGGTTGAGCGTTTCAACTTAACTGGTCATACGTATTGAAGTTTTATAGGCCCTAAAAATTTCTTGAATGATCAATTTACTATGAAAGTTCGCGAGTTTTAGAAAAAAATTTTTCTCATTCAAATTTTACGTTTGGCTATTTTGTTTTGTTTCCATTATCTCGGTTCAAGTACGACCGATTGTAGGTAAAAATCTTCCAACGATTTCTGTCAATGGAGTTTTAAACGCATTAGACTCTCGAACAGAATGATTATTACTGTTGTTTGGTGTATGTATGCATGTAAATGTCAGCTACATGTGTAAAGTGTGGATTTAGCATGTTTGGTATGGGGGTATGCTTCAAATAACTCAGGATAACTTTAGATTTTAAACGAGCGTTATACACTGAATTCCAGTTAAATGAAAATCCCAAAGCAATAGCAGTTAAAGTTAGATTTGGTCGTGGATGAGCCCATTACCAAAACAAATAAATAACACCACATGAACCGATAGCGACCATTACCTCTAACAACTCAAAGCAAACATTTTCCGAAGATTGGATAGTTTTACCTCATAAATTTTCATTTTCCTTCCGAGCTCAACCTAATGGTTTTTCGAATTCCCATTAAAAGAATTACCAACGAGCCCACCACAGATTTGTTAAAAACTTGCAAATTAAGTTGTTTAATATAGTAATATACATACCCCATTTAATATATACTCATAACACCCAAATTAACAAAATAAATAAAATTAACATTGTCTAACTCAAAAATTAATCTTAATTGTTTTCCATACTCTTACCTCGTCTAATAAAAGTGGAGTCTATACTTCCATGGAAACCGCAATAAAGCATGACTCTATGCTCCTCGGCGGCGTTTAATATAGACGTCGTGTGCCCTAACTTGCATGTAAATAGCTCCAGAATATCCATTACTGAATTATGAATGCCTAAGAATTCATCTCGAGTTTTCCACAGGAATATAATCCTCGACAATTGGAGCCATCTTGTTCCCTACGGCATATATTATAATGGCTCTGTGTACGAATTCGCCTGTAATCAGAATATGTGGCCTGATTTATGAATTCAATCGAAAAATAAAATATGAAAGTTGGCTATGATTACGGCATGTTTTTTGCGAATTAAACATGATAATTGCGTTGTTATACGCTTTTGATTAGTTTTCTTTATTATATTTCGTAGTTTTTCGTTTATGCTTGTAGTGAGTGAGTTGAATTTCCTTGCTTGCAGTAGATTAAAGCTACGAAATACGATTTTGTGTCAAAATCGCGGCTTTCTTCAATTGAGATCACTTGGGAACGAGAATATGAAAAAAGGTTGGGGACCACTATGTTTTTCTTTCACAATTTTGACTTATTTGCACTCTACCAATTATCTACACAAATGAGATCCGAGCTCAATTATCAACAAAAATAAAAATGTTGAAAATTTGGATCGTTGCGATTTCAACGATGCAAACTTCAGGCACCTCCCATATCCTGACTGGCTGTAAATTGGCGCCCATTATGCCTTAGCCGTCTTCCATTCTTCATTTGCTTATTGCATGCGAGGTAGTTTGCATTTACATTTTTCGATAGCTCCATCTGTTTCGTGCCAATTGATCCATGCTTTAGCCTTACTGCGTATAATCCGTTAATGTGTTCACCTGCATTGTACGTTGCTTCATAAATCACGCAGGTCTGGTTGATGTGTTGCTTTCATCACGCCGGGGTCAGCAAAATGTTCGTAATGAATTAACTCCTAGTTTCAAAAGGGTAGCTTTCAAGCATTTTTGTTAAGAATACAGAGGGACGTAGGAAGTCGGTACAACCTTTTACAATTGGCTAGTAATGAGCGTTATAGTGGGTTCTTGAAATGCTGGAACTAGGAAGAGTGCCTAGATCTTTCTGAAACGAAAACACTTGGCGATGTCTTCTGGAAGCGACTGATGTATTTTCAAATATTCCCTTTGTTTTTTACGAATTTTCTCACTTATTAATTTATTCCTAATAAACTTATCTTATAACTAATAAATTTTACACAACTATCCATATTTATTTCTTAAAAGAGACCAGTAACGTCTCCATAAAGTTATTTCTTTTTTGGGTTCACTACATGCTTAAATTCAACGGATGAAATAAGATCTATTATAGGTGATTTTGCCAGCCAGAGAAGCGTGAATGGTAAGTTTGTACAAATCGAGTAAATGCAAATAAAATGTTACGTCACGATCTTTTGATCTTCGGAGTCACTTGTTTAAGTTTCGATTCTAAACATGTAATGCATAATTTACACATACGAAAGTTATTTCGCTTGTTCACACCTCCTGACATGAGTATTAAGGATATAGAGCAGAATTGTTTATTACTAGCTCCTGCATATGTGAAACTGTCGACATTTTATATTTAAAGTCTCCTAAGGTCAAATTTTGTTTGCGCAAGAACATTTCTCCGAGATTGCGTAATAAGTTCGGTAACTTAAAGTACTTTTTACGTAGTCATATGGAAAAAAATAATCTCGTTTGAAGTTGAATTATATGGCAAGTAGTTCCGATAGATGAACCAAAATTAGTTTTTAGTCATATCCACATCGATTTCTTTAAGAATATGGCAAATCAGCAAACCTTTTTTATAAATTAGTCTAAATCAAGAATCTTATACGTCAATTCTATTATAAAAGATATTAACGCTTCTCCCAATTTATATCATTATACTCTAGAACCCGACCAAAACAACAGGGGTTTGATCGCGAATGTTGCCGTTTATTTTATATAATACAATGGGAAACGAATACGTCGTTAACACTGTGTTATGAGCATAGACGTTTAAAATATAAAGAGGTGCTACCCGTGTACATGAGCGTACACGGGAAATCGGGAACGGGAAGTAATTTTGCTCTAGGAGCCATACTATCCCAAAAGGGACATCCTATTGTTTATATTGTTGCGCGTTGAGCAGGTGCGCGACCTGTTTGCTATTCGCAAATATTGCTAATAGTGTAATAAAACACTCGCGAACTATTTTAAAATTAATTCTTAAATTTTAATTAAGTTTCTTCTACACTTTATGATTAATTTACTAAAATCACTAATCACTTTAATGAATTAAATTATTTAATTAACACTTATTCAACATAATTAAACACTAATTCAATTATTTAACACTTTTCTCACTTTTTCTTATTCCGAATTTTTCTGGCGCGCACTGTCGCGTACTCTCGCGTTTTTCATTGACAACTGCTCGTCTCGTCGTTCGCTGTAGTCGCTTATATACCACTACCAACCATCCCAGAACCTTCCATACAGATTGTTCTCGCGTGTACGCGTCGAGTCGCTTGCACCGGGATCTGTTGTACTTGATGCGCGTGACGTGCTTTATGCTTGCGCACACGAGAACAATCGATGTGTTGGTAGCAGATAGTCGTAAACATGTTTACGACTTTTTGTTTACGCCGACTACAGTTCGCGTGACCTGAACACGTCACACTATCCCCGCCTTAAATCTTTTTCGCCCCGAAATAGTGTGACATTAACCATCTCCGCGTCTTCCTGCTGATAATATGGGGCAAGGCGGTCCAGGTGCACAATTTTCATTTTTGCCCTAGGTTTCTGGTGTTCTTGTATCCGGTATACCACATCGTTGATCCGTTTGACGATTCTATAGGGTCCTTCCCAATTCGGCTGTAGCTTCGGAGATCTGCCTTTACGACGCCGGGGGTTATATAGCCAAACCAAGTCGTCCGTCTGGAAACCAGATGAGTTTGCCATTAAGTCATATCTGGTCTTCATGCGATCAGTGGCTGACTCTATTTGTTTCCGCACTAATTGGTGTATCTGACTCAGCCGTTGCCTTAAGTCGCTTGTATACTCCGAAATAGGTTGGGGCTTCTCAGGGGGTGTCCCAAACTTCACATCAGCTGGTAGACGAATCATTTTTCCAAAGATGACTTTTGCGGGTGCTTCTCCAGTCGATGCATGTTCCGCAGTTCGGTATGCCATCAAAAATAATGGAATGCGTCGATCCCAATCTCTCTGGTTTTCATCCACCATCTTGGCCAAATGTTTATTAAGCGTGTCATTGAACCGTTCGACCATTCCATCGGACTGAGGGTGAAGTGGCGTTGTCCGTGTTTTCCGTATACCCAGCAGTTCACACATTTCAGCAAAAACTTGTGACTCGAAGTTTCTGCCTTGGTCTGAATGTAGTTCATGGGGTACGCCATATCTACTAACCCACTGAGAAACGATTTGTTCCGCTACAGTAGTTGCTTCCTGGTTAGGAATTGGGTAGACTTCTGGCCACTTGCTGAAGTAATCAGCTACAACTAGTAAATACCGATTTCCCCAGTCGGACTCGGGAAAGGGTCCTGCGATGTCCACAGCTATTCTTTCGAATGGTACCCCCACGTTATAGGTCTGCATTCGTCCTCGCGTTCTTCGACTTGGGCCTTTGACGGAAGCACATATTGTGCATTTTCGACACCAGTCAAGAACATCCTCTCGAGCGTGAAGCCAATAGAACCTTTCCCGCACCTTTGCCAGGGTTTTGTTTACTCCAAGGTGACCTCCCGATGTGCCTTCATGCATCTCCTTCATTACTCCTTTGACCCGACTCTTGGGAAGAACAATTTGCATCCTATGTGAAGTGCCATCTGCCGTTTCCCATTTCCGTTTCAAAACTCCATCTTCGACCTCAAGGGAGTTCCATTGAGCCCAATAACTTTTTAACACCGTGCCGCGTGCTGATATGTCCTTCCACTCAGGACGTCCAGTTGTCTCCTTCCATACCAACAATGGTCCAACATCATCATCTGCTAGCTGAGCGTCCCGCAGTGCGTGCTGCGTCCAACCCTCGTCGACTTCTGTTGTGACTACACGCAGATCCACGCCTTGTTCTTTTTCCTCAGACCGTCGGCAGTGCTTACAAGCTGCTGGACATGGGCGACGGGATAAAGCGTCGGCATTCCCATGCACTCCTCCTTTTCGATGGACGATTTCGTGGTCATATTTCTGTGGTGTTTCCATCCTTGTAACCAACCCTTGTTCCACGAAGTTGGCTTTAGTTCGTTTCCCTGACCCTTCAGTTAGAGGAGCCTTATTTTCAAGCTCTGGCTCTGGTCGGCGTCTCCATCTAGTGGCACAGCTTTGGCAATGGCTTGATGTTTTTCGCTGTTTGCAGCCCCACTGCAGGTGCCCTTGTTCACCACAAATCCAACACCTAGGTGAAATATACACCTTCGATCTATTGTTCGTGCCCACGCGTTCACTTCTGCATCCTTCTGTTGTAACCTGCCGGATCCTGACTGTGTTACGAGTGGCTGTTTTGGCAGCTTCGAAGTTCAAACAGTATGCCAGTGCGTCCTTTACTGAGCACTTTTCGGCTAGGCGTACAGCTTGTTGCATTTCCCTGTCCTGCAACGCACTAATAAATGCTTCTGCTGCCACATCATCCCGAATATATTGATTGTATGCGGGGTAAGCCAAAAGTGCAAGCCTTTCAGTATCCTGAGCCAACTGCTGTAGAGTTTCACCTGGTTTCTGCATCCGGTTGCGCAGCTGCGACCTGTAGATCTGCTTCAGGTGATTATCTCCATACCTCATGTCCAGTGCGTTCATTATAGCGCTTGAGCTTGACTGCAACTCGACAGGGACAGTTTGGAGTATTTCCGTAGCTGGGCCTCTCAGAGCAAGGATTAAGGCTGTCGCTCGCTCCTGGTCATTCCAGTGATTTGCTTGAGCGGCAGCTTCAAACTGGGTTTTGTAAACGCTCCAAGCCATTTGTCCATCGAAAGTTGGCGCTTTTACACTCTTTGTTGAGATACTGGCTGTATTCGTTATCGGGCTTGGGTTACTCCATATCGGGATCGGGTTGCTCGCTATCGGGGCCGGGCTACTCGCTATCGTTATTTTCCTTTGTTTTAATTCTTCTTTTATTCTTTCAATCTCTTCTCGAACCGTCTCCACTTGGCTCATCCTTTCTTCCACTTTGTCCATCCTTTCTTGGAAACCTTCAATTTGTTGGTTAAGCTTTCGGTTTAGTTCACCTAAATCTGCTCTTAATTCAGCAGATTGCTTGTCCAGTTTTTGATTAAAGTCTGCTGATTGCTGGTCCAGTTTCTGATTCAGGCCGTTTAAGTCGGTTGACTGCCGGTCGAGCTTCTCATTTATGTCAGTTGACTGCCGGTCGAGCTTCTCGTTCAACTCGGTTGATTGCTTTTGCATTACCATCAACATTCGCATCAGCCCTTGCGCACTCAGAATTTGTTCCTCCTCCTTACCTCCAGTGCAACTTTCAGCGTCGGGAAACTCTAACGACTCTGGATCTATCCCTTCCGCTGCCAGCGCTTCGTTCAACCGCGTGATCAGTCTAGCTTTGCTTCCTTCGGTTGAAATTTTCCGCTTTTCTAATTCCTCCTTCAGTTCCGGCAAAGTGAGATCGTTGATTTTGCGCGGCATTTTTCTTACAAGTTTACTTCAAAAGTTCAAAAGTGTTCATTATAGTTCACGATTTTTTTTTTTTTTAAGAGTTTGAGTTATTTTTCACTTCACTATTGCACGAATAATCCCACTTCTGACACCAGTGTTGCGCGTTGAGCAGGTGCGCGACCTGTTTGCTATTCGCAAATATTGCTAATAGTGTAATAAAACACTCGCGAACTATTTTAAAATTAATTCTTAAATTTTAATTAAGTTTCTTCTACACTTTATGATTAATTTACTAAAATCACTAATCACTTTAATGAATTAAATTATTTAATTAACACTTATTCAACATAATTAAACACTAATTCAATTATTTAACACTTTTCTCACTTTTTCTTATTCCGAATTTTTCTGGCGCGCACTGTCGCGTACTCTCGCGTTTTTCATTGACAACTGCTCGTCTCGTCGTTCGCTGTAGTCGCTTATATACCACTACCAACCATCCCAGAACCTTCCATACAGATTGTTCTCGCGTGTACGCGTCGAGTCGCTTGCACCGGGATCTGTTGTACTTGATGCGCGTGACGTGCTTTATGCTTGCGCACACGAGAACAATCGATGTGTTGGTAGCAGATAGTCGTAAACATGTTTACGACTTTTTATTTACGCCGACTACAGTTCGCGTGACCTGAACACGTCACAATATTTCACGAACACTGAATGATCATGAGAAGAATTATTCTACAATCGAAAAAGAAATATTGGAATATTTATGGAAGAAAATTTAATCTTTATACCGACCATCGTCCAATCGAATGGTTGTATAAAAAATACAAACGTAAAGATTTGAATCAATGTATTCAACGTTGGATTCTCAAGTTAGGAGAATACCAGATGCAGGTAAAATACTTAAGAAGAAAGGACAACATCCCCGCTGATTATTTGTCTCGCATCATTAACGATGAATGTAACCTCTTAAACAATTTAGAGGATAGAATCCTCAGCCCAAGTGAAGATATAAACATTAATGAATTTAGTAATCTTCTAGACATACCTCCAGAAACCATGATACCTACTCAACATTCAGCTGAAGTAGACTCCTCTCAACATATATCTCTAAAAGATGACTACGTAAACAAATATCCACAACAGATTATTCTAAAAAATAATAAAAGAAAAGTGTTGTTACCCAAATTTCATCACAGAATTATTATAGGATCTGAGCATTTGAAACAAGCAACCTCGTACCTTCGATTTAAACTTAGACCTTTGAAAACCGCAATTCACAATGAACTCAGCGATTCGGAATACAATCAATTACAACAAATATTAATCGAAAATTTTGATCTAAATCAAATCTCCTGTATTAAAGTTAATCAGCTATTGTCTTAACCCGAATCTGAAGATAGCCTGATGAAAATAATTGAAACCTACCAGGAAAAAGAAACGACACGCTGGAATAAATGAAAATTATGCTGGATTGAAACGACGAATTTATTATCCTAATTCGAAGAAACACATTAATAGATATATAAACATGTGTGAGAAATGTAACTTAGCTAAAAATGATAGGAATCCCATTAAGCCTAAATTCAGTTAACAGAAACCCCTAAAGACCTCAGAGAAATAGTCCATATTGATATCCTAATTATCAAACAATTATAGATTCTCTAAATACGCAACCATATTGCCGTCCAACTATAATATTGACATTAGAAAAAGTCTAAAATTTATCTTGTCTATATTGGGAAGACCATTTAAACTCATAGCTGATAATGAATTTAATAAATTCCTACTCAGAGAATTCTTCATAACTAATAACATAGAAGCACATTTTTGCAAATCTAATACCCACACAGGTAACGCGGATGTTGAAAGAATACATGGAACTATTTTAGAAAAAAATGAGAACTATAGGTAAAGATTCAAAAACCCCATACATAGAAGAAGTACTGTTTGAAACATTGGAATTTATAATCGCCAAATCCATTAGATAACACGAAAACGGCCTATCGATATTTAAAGGGGCTTAGTAGATAAGCAAATTATTCTCAATCGCTTGCTAGAAAGTAAAGAAAAGCAGATAAGTAAATTGAATAAGAAACGAGAAAGTTATGAAGAAATTAGACAAAAAGTAACTCTACGTAACTATTAAGCAGTTAGATACAAACTAGAACATAGATTTAATAAAAACCCATGTAACATTAATAAACATGCAGACGTACTACTCAAATGACCTAAAAAGGATATTCTAATTTCAGACAATTGAAATCTTGTAAACTATGTATGTACACCAATAAAACCTGTATAACTTCAACAGGTGAAGAATTCATAAAAAAATAGGTACTGGATTAGTTCTAATTAGTAAAAGTCAAAGTAAATTAATTAGTGATTATTATGGAAGAATTTGGAAAATATCTGGCAAATACTTAATCAATTTCAATAACTGTTCTATAAAAATTAATAATATTGTGTTCAACAATCAAATTAAACATTACAAAAGCAATATTGTTGTACCAGGACTCCCCTTAAAGTCTATTAATGAACTATCCCTTGATGAAATTGAACAAAATCATTTTGAAAATATCAAACGTATCAAAGAATTACATTTTACAAAAATCGTACACACATATACAGGTATAACTGTAACAATAATAATTATTATTGCGTTGATTATCCTGTTTTTCTATTTCCGATTTAAAATTAGAAATTTGAAACTTAAAGTTACAAACATTATTCCAAAGATCGAGGACGATTTTGGGTCTTAGAGAGGAGGAGTGACGTTATTAGCCAGTCCCAAACCAAATATGATGACCAAGCATAAAATCCCTATCACTACAGACTATTGGTCACAAATAAAATTCGATAATAATGAAATTGCAAACTAAACATTTTTGATATTATTTTAATAATAAAAAATCACAAAGAAATTACAAACTAAACATCTTTGGTAATATGATATGCAAACTAAACATTTAGATAATAAACAAATATGGTTACTAAACAATTTAACATAAGAAAATGTGATAATACCAGCATTAATTAAAAATAAGAAAGAATAAAAGATCTAGATACAGTTGTTGTTAGGAAACAATTGCGAGTATTCGACTTTTGAGAATAGCTAGTTGTTGTGTCGTAAAATAGAATTCAATAAAGTTCCTTTTAACGATTCAAAGTGTTAAATTTTTTTTTTGTCCCAACGCTCGACGGTTGACAAAAGTCGCGCAGTTAAAATAGGCAAAAACTGATGAACAGTTTTTGGACTATCGAAGTTATTTATAGAATCTACCGATAATTTTTAATAACGTAAGAATCCTGGAAGAGTCAGAGATCTACCTTAAATCACCAACTTGTTTGAATTTAATTGAGTACATTTTTGAGCAAATCAGATCCAATCGCTTCTTATAAGTGTGATAAAGAATATATTTCTCAAAAGAGATTCTTCATGGGAATTTCAACAATTCGTGCAAAGCAATTCGAGTTCCCTCGTTTTGTATGAATATTACTCAAACTTTTAGATATGAGTATGCTTTTAAAACTGTTGGAGTTTTCAATTATCGCGCCTACTTTGCTTGTCTCATTTTATTCTGTTTGCACCGCCATTTGTTTTCAACATTCTGATTTCTAAATATGTAACCTTTGTTCAGTTCTTTTGTAACATTCGTCCAGATCAGTTCACAGTCAATAAAATTTCTTTCCAAATTAATTCTGTGTTTCCACTGTGTCTTTTAACCTAGCCAATAGGTTATGGGCCCAGACAGCACGGAACACGAAAATTATATCAACGCGAAGTTAAAAAGTCGAAAAACGTAACGCGAAGAACCGTAGCCAGCCAAACAAAATGGCGCACGCGACTCGAAACTTTATCGCGAGATAATTACAACACGTGGCGCATCCAAACCGAGGCTATTCTCATACGAAACGATACGTGGGGATACGTCTCCGGCAAAATTGTGCAACCGGCCGTAGAAGGCGCAGGTGAAGCGCTGGTAGCCGCAGAAGCTGCAGCCAAGGCATGGCTGACGAACGATCGCAAGGCGAAAGCGGACCTGATCCTAGCGATCAACCCGTCAGAGCTCCCCCAGATTCGAGGTTGCAACACCTCAAGAGAAATCTGGCTCAAACTGGAATCGGTGTACGCATCAAAAGGTCTGGCCAGAAAGGCCACCCTCAAACGCCTCGCCCATGCCAAAATGCAGGAATGCGAAGACGTGATCAAGCACCTTGCCGAATTCTTCGACGCCGCGGACAAGCTGAAAGCAATGAACATCAACATTCCCGACGAACTGCTCGCCATCATGCTACTTTACAGCCTGCCCGCCAGCTACGAGAATTTCCGGTGCGCCATCGAATCCCGGGAAAATCTACCGGAAGCCGAGTCGCTGAAAGTGAAAATCATCGAAGAAAAGAAAGAGAGGAAAAGAAGACGCCGGCGCCGCCATGTTTGCGAGAGGACGGCCATCTTCAAAGAAACCAAACAAGTTCCCACAAAAGTCCAAAGGTGGCGCTAGTGGTTCGAAAAACAACGGCAGTGCAAGTGACAATTTCGGACAAAACACAGACAAACGAAGTGAAGTGAGACGTAAATACAAGTGCGGGTATTGTCACAAAAACGGACATACAGAAAGCGAGTGTTGGGAAAAGCGAAAAGCGAACGAAGGCGGCAGCAACCAGGACAAATCGGAAACCAGTGGCTGGTGTTGCTTCGTCGATAACGCGCGCGAATCGACCAACACGGACGATCTTTGGTGTTTGGATTCGGGATGCACTTCACATTTATGTGGCGACAAAGACGCATTCATAAACACGAGTGACAAGTGCGGAAAACTAAAACTCGCTAACAACACGGAAACGCGAGTGGAGGGAAAGGGAGACGTACGCGTCGCGATCGCGGACAGCCCGGACAATGTTGTTACGCTGGAAAACACGCTGTACGTCCCTGACCTCAGATCGAATCTTGTTTCGATCGCTAAAATCGTCGACCGCGACTGCGAGGTCACTTTTAGCAAATCGAACGCGGTTGTGACGGACGAGAACGGTGACATAAAAATGGTCGCAAAACGCATCGGAGACTTGTTTTATGTGCGCGGCGAAACCGAACAACGCGCACACGTCGCAGCGGAAGCGAGGCCGACGAAGTCCGAGATCCAGGAACTGCACACTCGTCTCGAACACCTGAATGCTCGAGACATGTCGAAGTTACTCCTGAAGGAGTAACTTAAAACTGGAAGCCGCGATCGACAGCATCACCTGCGAGTCCTGCATTTCGAGGATGATGTCCAGCACTCCCTTCGGAACGCGCGAAAGCTTCTCCTCCGACCTTCTCGAGCTGATCCATACCGACGTTTGCGGGCCGATGCGCACAGCGTCAACAACAGGCGCGCGCTATTTCGTCACGTTCATCGACGACTACAGCCGAACTTGCTACGTTTACTTTATGAAAAGTAAAGCCGAAGTCGTCGACAAATTCGAAGTCGTTGACAAATTCGAAGAATTCAAAAATCTCGTCGAGAACCAGCTAGGGCGAAAAATAAAACGGATCCAATCGGACAACGGCCGAGTATGTGAACGGGAAAATGGCAAATCTACTGAAGGCCTCAGGCATCCAGCATCGCCTGACAGTCCCGCACACTCCAGAGCAGAACGGCGTTGCAGAGCGCAAAAACCGAACGCTGGTAGAAGCCGCTCGCTGCATGCAACTTGATGCGAATCTACCACCATCGCTCTGGGGCGAAGCCATCTCCACGGTGAATTACTTACGATACCGCTGCCCGACCGAAACGCTACCGAACGGGATGACTCCTCACGAGACATGGACCGCAAAGAAGCCAAACCTTACTCACCTACGCTCGTTTGGCGAGAAGGTCTTCTTCTTGGACAAGACGCCGGGAAAGGGGAAGTTCGACCCGAAGGCCACTCCAGGAATATTCGTAGGTTATTCGGTAGAATCCAAGGCCTACCGCGTTTGGATACCAGGCGAGCGCCAGATGCGCACCTCCAGAGACGTCAAATTCCTGAACGAGTTCAGCCCGGCTCAACCCGAGACATCACGCCGACCAGAAGAGGCCATCGAAAAGGACGAGCGCACTTATCGCGAAATCGTGTTGGATACAAGCGTCACACTTCTTCCGATCGCGCCCGAAGTTCCAGCGAACCAAGTTGGAAATCCAGCGGACGAGAACGAGAACGACGAGTTTCAACCTTTTCACAGCTTTGAAGTACCAGAAACACCTGGTTCAGACAAAATCGACGGAAATGAGGAAGTCAGAGCCGAAGGGCAAACGAAAAGAGGTCGCGGCAGACCTCAAATCTTGAGGACGGGCAGAAGAGGTCGACCAAAAAAGCAGTACAGCGAGGTCCTATTGGACGAACCTGACGACGAGCAGGAGCTATCTGCATCGGTTCGTGATCATGTTCCTGACGAGAGACCAATCAACGGACGCGAATGCGACTCACCTACAGCCGACTCAGTACCAGCAGAAGACGACATCCAGGAGAATCTCGCCGACGACCAGTGCGTCGTAATGAGTGCCGTAGAAGTGCCAATCAGCGAAGCCTTGGAGAGCGAAGACAAGGAGGAGTGGTTCGACGCCATATATTCCGAAGCAAAGTGCTTGGTCGCGAACAACACGTGGGAGTTAGTCAACAGGCCCAAAGATCACAAAGTGATCGGCTGCCGCACCGTCCTTCGGAACAAGTTCCACCCGGACGGAACCTTGGATCGACGCAAGGCCCGTGTTGTCGCGCGTGGTTTCGCTCAACGTCCAGGCATCGACTTCACGGAAACTTTCGCACCCGTGGCACGTCTCGACTCGTTCCGCCTCCTGATGGCACTGGCGGCGAAGTTCGGACTTGAAATTCATCAGCTGGACGTGACAACTGCCTATCTCAACGGAGACATTGATACCCTGGTCTACATGGAGCCGCCAGTCCTGTTGGCCGAGACCTTGGAGAAGATGGTCCAAGTTGAAACGGACAGGACCTTGGTCACAAAAGCCAAAAAGATGTTACGAGATTTGAAGTCTGGCGACCAGATCTGCAAACTCTCCAAGGCCCTATACGGATTAAAACAAGCCGGCCGACAATGGCACGTCAAATTGGGCAACAAGATGAAATCGTACGGCCTATTTCCAACGACCTCAGATCCCTGCGTCTACGTCGACGAGAAGGACGAAACATATGCACTCATATATGTCGATGACATCCTTCTTATTTCCCGGAATCCGAGGCGCGTCGAAGAAATCAAGCAAAAGCTTGCGACCGATTTCCAAATCAATGACCTGGGGAACATCCGATTCTGTCTCGGAATCGAAGTCGAGCTGACCAAGGACCGGATCACATTGTGCCAGCGAGGATACATCCGAGAAGTGCTCCAGAAGTTCGGGATGGCTGAGTGCAAGGCTGTGAAGTCGCCCTTGGCACCCGGCACTCAATTGGAATTTCCGACCAGCACTGAAGGAAATGCACAGATTCCCTACAGGGAGCTGATCGGAGCCCTAATGTACATCGCCATCGGCACTCGCCCGGACATATCGTACGCCGTCAACATGTTGAGTCAATTCAACACCAAACATGACCAGGCCCATTGGCTCGCCGCCAAGAGAGTCTTGCGATATCTCCAAGGTACCATCAACATGAAGTTGAGCTATGCACGAGACGACGAGGGCATCCTGGGATACGCAGACGCGGATTGGGGCAATTGCGTCATCGACAGAAAATCCTACACGGGGTACACGTTCACCCTGTCAGGCGCTGCTATCTCCTGGAGCTCACGGAAGCAGCAAATCGTGGCTTTATCCTCGACAGAAGCCGAGTATGTAAGCCTATCAGAAGCGACCAGAGAGGCAATTCACTTGTCCAGCTTCGTTAAGGAGCTCGGCATTGAGAAGTTGTCGAGGATCACGATTTTTAATGACAATCAGTCTGCGGGGAAGTTGGTCCACAATCCCATCTTCCACGCTCGAACGAAACACGTGGACATCAAATGTCATTTCATCCGACAGGCGATCCAGGTCTACCCTCTGCAGATCCAGTATCTACCAACCGAAGAGATGACCGCCGATATTCTCACCAAATCACTGTCGGGAGTTAAACTTGTAAACTGTATTCGCGGTTTGGGACTTCTATCTCATTAAATTCTCCTTTTCCTATATAGAGTCAAAATAGTCTTCAAATTGAGGGGAAGTGTTGGAGTTTTCAATTATCGCGCCTACTTTGCTTGTTTCATTTTATTCTGTTGGCACCGCCATTTGTTTTCACCATTTTGATTTCTAAATATGTAACCTTTGTTCAGTTCTTTTGTAACATTCGTCCAGATCAGTTCACAGTCAATAAAGTTTCTTTCCAAATTAATTCTGTGTTTCCACTGTGTCTTTTAACCTAGCCAACAAAAAGTTTTGTGTGAAATAAGGAAAAAAATTTCTCAATATTAATTTGAGTCAGAACTTTACATCAGTTGAAATTGTATTCATTCCACATAACAGCAAATAAGTAACTGAAAGATTTTGTGTGTCATTTTCCTCCAATAAGGAAGTATGAAGGTGTCACTTTTAATGTGCATATAGTTTTCGTACCCAGTAAATATATTTTTTTTTTTTTTAATTTTTAGATAAAGTTTATTAATATTGCTGTGTTTTGCATTGCTTAATTTGTTTTCCATAAATATTTTTGCTAATATATTTAAAGATCTACACTCGCCCTACAATTGATAGACATCTTAATGACAGCAGTCATTTTCATCTGTTAAAGAATGACACGTTTTTAAAGGTTCTGATTTCTCTTTTAAATGTATGAAAATAAACTTTTATAATAAACAATTTTTATATTATGTTTTCCATTATCATTTCAGATGCAAAACACTGGAATTTCATAAGGTAATTTTTAAACATTAAAAACTACGTCGCCTTATCTACTTTATGTGCTACTCTTTTTACTAATATGTTTTGACAAATAAAAAAAAACCCAAAGTAACGCAAACATTTGGAACAATCATGGGAATGTATAATCCCTGTGTCGTGTTGCTGGATTAAACAACGCCAGTTTGAACAACTAAAATTTAAAAAGGCATCTTTACGTATAGATTTTAACCAAAATCATTGTTATTTTCTATTTTTGGCCTAAAAATGAATAGACGATAATTTACCAATGAAGATCGCTTTATTATTTTTCAAAGCATTCCCCATGTTTATGCCAAGTGTCAAAAATTATTTCCGTTCTGTTTAAGAAATCTCCAAAAGATTATTTTTTAACGTTCTTGAAAAGGAACAAGAAGTTCGGTGCAAAATTAGAACTTCAGGACGGATAAATTCGATAACATCGAATTAAAAAGTCAGTTGGTTGTTGAGATGTTTGTGTCTCACGTTCTCATGGTAAAGAATGATTCAAGGTCGTTTTTTTCTTCTTTCGTCTAATTGATCGTTCCATGTTGCTCTATTGGTACTCTTACCTCAAAAACAGTTAGTCCGAAAAACAAATGATTATTTACTTCGCAGTGCTAATGGCACGAACAAATTTTTCGGGTTTAGTTTATTTTGAAAGACCCACTGCGTCGACTGCTGAAACCGCATAAATCCATGATTCATCACCTGTCACAATCATATAAATGGCTTTTCAAAGAAACACAATTGATTTTTTGAGCCTTTCTTATAGACCTAATTCACAAAAAGTTCATTTAAGTTAAAGAATGAACTCTTGTCTCCGCGTCGAAAATTGTAGTAAACCATCGCACAAAAATGTTCACGATTTCATTCCACTTTTTGGCCGAGATGAATTTTTTTTTTTTTTGGATTGGGCTCCCATAGTCGCTTAAACAAAGCACGTGGCGCTCGTACGTTAAATTTGTCTTTAAGTTTTATTCTTTCTTATTTTTAATTAATGCTGATATGATTATATTTGCTTAGGTTAAAAATGTCCCGCTACGGGGACACCGACTTCTACGACGATTTAGAAATGTCCCCGCTACGGGGACATCTCTTTCGAGATATATCTGTTAGCCTTCATCCTACCGCTTGTCCAATGTATTATTTTTGGTATCGGTAGACGTACATAATGCGATACGGTCGATACAAAATACAAGATCGAAGATGGGTCTTCGAAGACATTTTAATGGTGCGTCAGGCATCCATAGCATAAGCCAAGCTGTTTTATAGTCTTTTTTGTATGATTGACTACGTCTATGCAAAGTTTTTGTTTGAAATGTATTCAAGCTGAAGCATGTAAATTTAGGTCAAAGTCGTGGTTCTGAAAAAGAAAAAACTTTCGCACTTTTAATTCGCTTCCTTTGAATGTCGTATTTATCGAAAAAATCACGTTTAAGCCCAACTATACATAAAAATTAAAAATGAGAAAACTTGAGACCTTTGTGCTAAAAACTATGCAAAGTTCATCATTTGGTACTCCGGACCATCTTGTAGCAACTCAGCGCTATTTTGTGGCAGAAGCGTGCATTGGTGTTGCCGAATGACTCAAGGTGTTGCGCAGGCTGATAACCAACTTGTGAGGCTGGAATCCTGAGCATATTCATTGTACTGTATAGAATTTCTGCTAACAATTTCTGTCTTAAGTTTGCATCGTGATAAACGAAATTAAACTACTATTTGTATTCAGTAGAGCAGTAACTGAAATGAAAAGTACGAAAAAATGCAAATTTTTCAAATTATTAATAAATCAATTAAGACACGAAAAAATTGGAGACAGTCCCGTTTGCAACGGGTATAGATAGAATTTTTCTAACAATTTCTGTCTTAAGTTTGCATCGTGGTAAACGAAACGCTGTAAATTTTTTTCACTGTTTGTATTCAGTAGAGCAGTAACTGAAATGAAAAGTACGAAAAATTGCAAATTTTTCAAATTATCAATAAATCAATTAAGACACGAAAAAATTGGAGACCGTCCCGTTTGCAACGGTGCAAATTTCTGACACCTTCAGATTGTGTGTTTGTTCGTGTTTCTGGAGTTAAGATCGCTGCAAATGCAACGATCTCAAATTTTATCGCATTTTGAATGTTTTTTTTTGGATAATTTGACTTGTAAATTTTGGTCGCATATTTGAATTTTCTGCATTTGACCATGTTTTCATTAGAGTTTCATCTTCTATTAAAAAGAAATGGCGCACAAAATTTACAGCGTTTTCTGGATATGTTGGGACAGTGGTATTCTTTTCGTGATACCTTACAATATTTGCTTGCTATGACTAAAGTTTTGTTTTGTTTGGATTAGCATAGACTATTCGATCACTCAGAAACACTTTGAACTACCCATGAATACAGAAGAACCAACTTTACGGGTATGTTGACTCCACGCGGACACCATTTCTCGAAAAATCCAGCCTCGCCCATTCCATACGATTTTGGCAGATGCTTGACTTCGGATTTGATTTGCTGGAGCCGAATGAACATGGGGAAATTGCAATCTTAAGCTTTTATCGAGTTCGCACTAAGCTGGTCAAAAGTTTTCAAATCAATTCCGTTGTGGTTTGGCAAGGCAAAGGAAATTCGCAATGGTTTTTAATTAAATTGACAAAGTAAAATACATTTTTCAGCGACCGATTTAATTGTAATTTCACTATTTAAAAATTAGTGTGTCCAATCCATTACAGAGTTTGCTTTTTCTAACTGTAATGTTAATTTTTTGAAGTAGTCTATTTTTCTATTATCTATCTTATATCTATTATATAAGTAGTATTTTTTGAAGTGTTTTGAAGTATTGAAATTTGAAAATATTGGTATTATTTTAACATTTCGAGAAAGAGAATGTTTCACAGATTATATACTTTAATTAATTAGGAACTTTTATGTGAAATTGTCAGTAATGATGTTGATGGATAATTTTCAAATTCAAGGTTGGTATTTGTCCTCCAACAAAAATATAGCATTTTTAATAGAAAATCAACAAATAAAGGATATGTTTAATACTTTGCCCTCACGTACGCTCATGTACACTAGCAGCATTTCTCTATATTCGGGAATAAGTTGCTCCCTTCTTCAGTGTCAATTATTTTATAATAACTAATTTTATATAACTGAAAATAATTGACACTGACACCAGCATTTTGGAATGGAAAATCACAAATTAAAATCTAAGTGAAGAAGGCTCTCGGGATTTTTAAATAAAAAACTGATGTATGTGGATAGTATAATGTTAATAAAACTTATGTTAGTATTCTCGCTTAAGAGACACTGTTATTCATATGACATCAAAAGACGAACGAATCGGTTCTAGATTATGGGGTGTAATTTAGGCCGCATCCTCGTCGCACATCCTAGAAAACCCTGAATGATCTAGTCGCCTATGATCCTACATGTTGATTACATCTGGAGCAAAACAGATTGAATAGATGCTTCGTATAATAAAAGAACTTGAATCGAATTGTATGATGCGATTCCGTAGAGGTAAAACTCGGTGAAACCGGCAACATATTAACTATAAGATCGGTCCCGTCGCTATGGATGTGCTGTATATGCATACGCATTCAACTTGTATATCTTTCACTGTTGCCTAATTCTAGAATTCAGAACTACCCTAATAGAATATTGCATAAATTTAGGGTACAGGTTAATTGTAATTCTCATACATTCAAGTTCAACATGAGCGATCGAATTTCAAAACAATAAAATTTGTAAACAAACGAATTTTATTGATTTGTACATATACTTGACTATTGGCACAAGACAATTACTCATATAGTATGTAACTGGTTTACGATGTGTGTGGTCAGCATTTCCCATGAAGATCACACTCATCCATTCACATGTGCTAGTTATTGTATACAATAATTTTATTTGTCTTATATATGTACCATAATTATAACAGAAAATATGTTGTTAAAAGGATGAATAGAACTATTAATGTTAAAAAAAATTTATTAGTAGCATCATTTCCACTATTGTAGATCTTTTATGGAGTCGTCGAAGAGTGTTATAACAGAAAATGAAAAAGCATTAAGAAATATTAACAAAAAGTTCAAAGAAGTTATATACTGTTGAAATCCTTTTAGTAAAATTAAATGAACTCAAAACACGTAAAAAACAATTTAATAACATATTGGAAAATTTAAGTGATGAGAGCCCTGAAGTCTTGGACTTAAAATTAAAATTCAAGACTGAGTGAAGCAAATAGGTAGACAGGGATATTCGCAGGAGGAAATCCAGCAAGAAAACATAACTGAAGATCTTGAAACTAGTTTGTCGCTGTTACGACAAACATTTAATATGGCGGAATTCTCTTTAGAAACTCCGATAAAAATTATTCCTACTTTTGTAGGGAAATACAAGGAACTTGATTCTTTCCCCAAAATTGTTTAAATCTAGGATTCAACTTTATCAGTAGTTGGTAAAAGATTACTAATCGATTTCGTGGTGAAGGTAAAATTAAGTGTTTCAGTTCGATTTTCATTCAATGATTTAACCATTGGTTCATTTGACTCTTTAAGTGATGTTCTAACGACAAAATTCAGAAACAGCAAGTCCCTCAAATTCTTTCTATGCTTAATAACACAACCCAAAAAAAATCTAATGTAACGGCTTACAAAGACAAAATTTCATCTTTAATAAGCGAATTGAATCAATTGCAGATTTGTAAACAAGGAGCCTGAGCAACGGAAGAAAGTTGTCACTAGCATTAATGATGATTATGCACTTACTGTCTTCAAGAATGGTCTAAACGACCAATTGAAAAATGCAATTTTTTCAGCTAGACCTAAGAGTTTTGGTGAAGCAGTGTCCTTGGCATTGGAGTTAGAAAATTCTGAACCCCAACATTCAAACAATGTCTTGTATATTGAAAATAATTTTCGAAATAAAAATCAATTTAATCTGGATAATAGAAGGGGGAACAGGATGCGGCAGGACTTGTGGGAGGTGATGGGAGAGCTTTCTCCAAACAATCTGGTCGGAGAAATGCTGAAAAGTTTCGACAAATGGACCTGTGTGGCACATTACTCTCGGGCAATACTTACTGCCAAAAAATGTACCATTGATAACCTTGGGCGCGGGGTCTAGGGGGGTCTCCTTTCCAGCAGTCCTCCATCCTGCCCCCTCCCGCGGGGGGGGGGGGAGATTTCTCTAGGCTGACTGCGCCCTAGGGCGAAATAAAAGAGGCCTAGCCCGAAGTAATGTGTCAAACGGTTCCAGGCTAGGGTTTCTTGACAGGGGGGGTGTTAAGTGGGTAGTCTGGTAGCATGCGCTGCTAGGAGTCCCACACTCCGGGCGTAAATTGCCTTCACCCCCAACCCCCCAAAAAAAAATGGATAATAATAAACATTACAGCAACGTTAACCACAGTAATTATATGAAGAATAATAACTACTATACGAACAATGACAGAGACAATAGAGAATATAACAATAGAAACCAATACAACAACAATAATAATAACACTCATAGCAAAAGTAAAAAGGTTACAGGCGAAACCAAAACGTTGGTAGTTCTAATAACTAAAATTTCCAAAATTACAATAACAGGGGTGTTAATAATAATAGCAATAACAATAGGCGACATATTAATACCATATCCAATCAGAGAAACTTGCAATCTAGGCAGTGTAGAACAACCCGGTATAAGGCATGAAATTTTTAAAACAACAAATAATTGTACAAACTATGTTCTAATTTATTGCTCAAGTGCAAAAAGGAATTTATCATTTTTGATAGACATGGGAGCTGACGTGTAAATAGCTAAAAATAATATAGACAAAAACATTGTTTATGAAATATAAACTAACAACAGAATTAAGTTAACAGGAATAACTAAAGAAATTACAACCTCATTAGAACTTTTGATTCAAATTTAATAATAGGGGAAAATAAACTGACAGACTCATTTCACATAGTGGACAATATCTTTCCTATAGATACGGATGGCATTATAGGAAGATATACTTGTTAAAAATATATGTAAAGTTGACTACGAAACATACACAATATTATTTAGTATTGGTGATAACGAAACTATGTTACCAATGAACACTAAAAAACCAAGCAATTATCGAATTATTATATCTGCCAGAACAGAGGCAATAGTCCCAATAGACCTAAGCCTCGACGAGGATAGTTTTTTGATGAATACGGAAATTCAAAACGGTGTTTTTGTTAGAAATACTATAGTACCAGCAAGAGAAATACAACATGTTAACATTTTATATACCACACACGATGACATTGTCATCAACGGCTTTGAAGCGAAAATTGAGCCCCTAAGAACATATAACATCCTTACAGGGAAAACACAAATACGAAATAAGGAACGTTTGAATATATTGCTTGAATCTATCAACAAAGAGAATTTGGAAAAATCAGCCTTGGATAGACTGTTGAAAATATTTGAGAAATTCCAAGAATTATTATTCCAGTTCCATATACTTCAAGAACTATAGACTACCTCAAACCCAAAATGACGAAATTCTACAAGTCAAAGACCTTGAAGCAAATGACATCATCGAACCATCGGTTAGTCCATATAATTCACCACTTTTGGGTTGACCAAAGAAATCTATGGATGGTGAACCAAAACGGTGATTCGTAGAATACTTTCGAAAATTTAACGACAAAATCGTTAATGATCAATTTCCTTTGACAAGACTAGATGATGTTTTGGATAAACTGGGTAGAGCTAAGTATTTCTCCACTCTAGATATGACCAGCTCTTTTCACCAAATCGAACTCAAAAAAGAGTCTAGGCCATTAACTACACTTTCAACAAAAGGTTTTGATCAAACCAATTTAAAAGGTTACAATTTGGTCTCAAAATCTCATCTAACAGCTTTCAAAGAATGCTAACTATAGCACTCAGTGGTTTAAGTCACGAAGCTTTCCTTTATGTACATGACATATTAGTATTTGGATGTAGCATTCAGCATCACAACGATAATTTTCGTAAAGTTTTACACAGGTTACGGGGGCATAATTTTGAATGAACCCTGGTAAATGCCAATTTTTGGGTTCTGAAGTAGTTTATTTAGGGCATTTGATTACCAAAGATGATGCTAAAACTGATCTATCTAAGAACAAAACTATTAAAAACTACCCGATACCAAAAAATGCAGACGAAGTTCGTAAATTTGTAGCATTCTGCAATTATTACAGACGTTTAATTCCAAATTTTGCTGAGTCAGCCAAGTGTCTGAATTCTTTATTAAAGAAAAACGTTTACTTCACCCGGACTGAAGATTGCCAAAAAGATTTTGAAACATTTAAATCAAAATTAATCTAACCACCCATCCTACAATACCCAAATTTTGGAAAACCTTTCATATTGACGACAAATGCTTCCAACTACGCATTAGGAGCTTTACAGTCACAAGGTGAAATAGGCACTGATCTTCTAATATCTTACGCTAGCAAATCTTTAGCAAAACACGACATTAACACACCAGTCATAGAGAAAGAACTATTAGCTATACATTTGGGTATTAATTTCTTTAGACCTTACCATTATGGTAGAAAATTTGTGGTTATCACTGACCATAGACCACTCATCCCTATTCAGTCACAAAAACCCATCGTCGAAAATCACAAGAAAACGTGTAGACTTATCTTATTACGACTTCACAATAATTTATAAAAAAGGCAGCATGAACACGAATGCTGATGCCTTGTCAAGAATCGAATTGAATTCTGACATACTCAAAGCAATGATTCCTCCGAGCACTGAAGAAGGTGTGAATAAAAAATCGTTAATAATAACCAGGGGCATTGCAAATAAAATGAATGATAAAAATAAGGCCAACTGCAGCACAACTGCAGTAGAATCTTATCAACTCTATTGTTGGAAATGCACTAGTTTGTATTATATTACCGTTATACCGATATTAAAATTCATTAAATTGCGCAGTAAGTTTTAAAGAAATAAAATAGTACCTGACATGAAACTAGTTTCTGTCAATGATAAGCTATCAGAAGATAATAAGAATAACATTTATTCTAATGAGAGAAATGGCGATAATACTAATTTCAAATACGTTTCAATATTAGAGAAGCTATTTAAGCTAAATTTTACTAAGAGAGAAAACTTAGACGAACTCTCACTCTCAATTGATGATGAAATATGTAAAACCATGGATAAGGAAGAATTTAAGAGAAAATTCAATATGTTGCAACAAAATAATACGAATACGAAATTCAAGATTTCAATTTACAAGCCGCCCAAAAGGGTAACTGGTGTAAACGAACAACAGACGTTAATTGAGGAATATCATAATACACCCCATGGGAAACATTTTGGAGTACGTAAAACATTGCTCCGATTGAAGCAAAAATTTAGCTGGAAGAATATGAATAAAGTGGTAAAACGACACATTTCTAATTGCAAAAAATGTTTAATGAGTAAACAAACCAGACACACAAAAGAAAGAATGATTAAAACAGATACACCGTCCACTAGTTTTCAGACTTTTGAAGTACACCGTAGGTCAACTTCGAATTTCAAATGGTTATCGTTATATTTTGACTTTACAATGTGAGCAAACAAAGTTTGTAGTAGCTTTTTTGTAGTTTGTAGTACCCTATAGAAAATAAAGAAACTCATACCATAGCATTAAATATAGTTAACGAATTTATATTAAAGTTTGGACATTTTGATAGGTTCAAAACAGATTTAGGAACTGAATTCAACAATAGTCTAATGGGTGAAATATGTAAAATATTAAAGATTAAGCAGATATTTTCCACTCCATATCATCACCAAACATAAGGTGCGGTTGAAGGTAATCATCGTGTACTCAATGAGAATATGATTTCTTTCGCTGATTATGAATGGTACTACTACAGTACTACAGTAGTACTACACTTTCGCGTACAAGACAACTCCACATCTAGATACAAACTACACTCCCTATGAATTGATATTTGGAAAACTGCCACACCTTCTTAACAACCCCGTAACCTACGATTTAATTTTCAAAAGCGTGGACCAAACTGAACACTTCAGTCAGTTGTGCATCGGGTGACTTCACTGTTCCACTGAATTCACAGCTTGGACGCCCTTCATATGCGAATACATTTGTTACTTATGCTTATCATTGTTATGCCTTAGCTTACCCATATTCATACACAAAAAACATGTAAAGAGTAGCATTAATATCAATGTAGACATAATTTGTATTAACTCTTAATAAGTTTGATCAACTTTTTTTTTTTCAAGTTACACGTTTGCAATTTCGTAAGATAGCTTATAAATATAATAACAACAGCAACTCAATTTATCTAAATGAATTTACTCAATGCTTTCAAATTTATGGGGAAAATTAATAATCTTCATTTGTATGGTATCGTTCGAAGCATATTGGTAAATGTAATGCTGCGTTACATCTTTTGCATTGCCACCTTGTTTCGCTACGTTTTTTATTTTTTGATCACACCTTGCAGGCTCTTGTTGGATTCGATTTCGATGGAGTTGGGTCTATATACTTGTAAAAATGGTTCCAATTTTTCCCCTGCAGGCTCTGGCGTATCTTCGTTTGATAATCGTCACCGTCTGTTATATTCTGGTGTCGGTAAAATTTTTAACATTGATTCCGCTATCTGAATCTTATATTCTAAATAACTTTGTTTTTTTCATAGAATTTAGTTTATTGCACAAAATATAGAAGTTGTACAATGCAATATCAAAAAGGTAAAACACAGACTTTCCGGTGTCCTTTCATATATTTCCTCATAATAGGGTAGCAAGCTAGCATTTGGTCTTCGTGATCAATTCCATCCATTCCGTTCCATGCACATTTTGGTTTCAAAGTAGGTCTAAATTGATTTTTGCTTTAATCAATCATTTCCGCCTTTTCATGTTTTGTGAGAATAATATGAACGTCTCGCGTGTCGTTCCATTTTATTGCTAGTAGTCCATTGCAGCTTCGCATTATACTCTCTTTTTTAATTTTGCTTTCACCAAGACTTTTGGCATATTTTTCCTGTTCGCACGTACTGTTCCAATAGCATTAGTTTTAATACCAAGTAAAGTTGTAAAAAGTTAAGGTGAAAAGTACCAATTGTCCAAATACAACAACATAAATACTTTGACAACATTTTCAGGTGCACCCTCTGAATTTAGGATTTGTTATATCACTACCTGTATATATTTTTAATTCATAGCAATAACCGAATTCTGATTCAAATAATTTTTAATACTTTATAACGACTCTCGCCCTTTTAGATAGATTAAATTGTTTATAAGATATGCCCCCCTTAAACTTCATCAACGATTTATAAATAACAATGTCTTCTTTCATTGTATACACTTCTTTAAATTTTAAATTTTTTGTAAACATATCAATGTCATCGTTGTTTGCAAAATGCAGAAATCTGGTTTTCGGTGGCATTGTTTTCGCGAATATAGGAGTTTCAATAACGGCCCTCGTAGACCAGTTCATTTGTATTTCGATTATTTCACTTGAGACATTATAACAAAATCCAAAGTAAATTTTTATTTCAACACAATCCACTTTTTTTCTCTTGTTTTTCATCGGTTATGATTGCATCATCCGTTTGTTACTATATTTTGCCAGAAAGTATGATCCAATATTGTATTTAAAATATCTAATTCCTTTTTTTCGGTCTAACTGATATAATGTTAGCGCTTTTATTGCTCTGGTTGTTGGATTTCTATCTGATCTTCATCGTGGGTGTAATCCTCTATAACCGTTTGCCGTAAATGTTTTCGCGTAACATATATATTATTACTGGTACTTACATTATTAACAGTATCCACCAAATCATTAGTATTAGCGAAACCTTCATTGATCTCATTATTTTAAATCTGTCTTTTTAAAGACATTTTTAAGGGTTATGGTTATTAAGGGGTTATACCCATGTGAATTTTTTTTTCCGATTTTTTTTATTAGCTAAAAGTATGGTAACACATCCCTAGAATTGAAATCAAAAAGGTCCAAATACTAATATACTTCAGAAAATTTTTGAGAATCAGTTTTCTGAAGCAACTCCAATGCTCGAAAAACGTAAAATTTGCTCGCTTTATACTATATAGTAATTAATAGACACTGTATAGGGCACGTTCCTTCGTAAACGACGCTAGGAGAGCTTCTCGACTACAGAGCTCGATCGACTACACGCTGCATTTGAGGTTAAAGTACTATAGTAAATCGTTCAATGCAGTCGTGTGGTCCATCGCGCCGAAACATGTGTCGAGCGGCAAGGAGGTGCTCGATATCGCGACGGATATCGCAGTTATCTTATTTAATGATGGACTGTCGGGCCTTCTCCACATCTACGACTCATTAGGATTGACTGCAGGACCTAATTTTTACAATTTCTGTTTAGAAACAGACGCCGAGCGAATAAAGGCTGCTGGGCGCTCAATTTACGACGTTGTAAAAGAGGCGAGACGCGGCCTTGGAGGGAGGAGGAGAAATCCACGGTCTTGGAAGGCCAACTGTATGGTGCTGGGATAGCAGAGTAAAGGTTTAAAAAAATTTGTATATAGTACAATTTTGAAAATTCACAACTTTATAAGGTTTTGAAACTTTAAACGCGTTTATCTCGAAAGTGTATTTTTGAAATTTGCCGCAAACGAAACTCTTTCAGTTTTCATCCGATTGACTTGCCGTTATAACTGTAGCTTCTTAATATGATTATCTAGTGAAGTACACACGATTTTATCGATTGGTTTTGTTTAAAAAAAGTTATAAACAATTGAAGTCATTTTTTTGGGTCGAAAATGCAATCTTTTTGTTAAATGGTCGCCATTTTGCGAAAAATCGATATTAAACTATTATCTTGTGTACTTCACTAACAAAACTCATGGAGCTTATGAAAAATTTGTTTAAATTGTTCCAGATGCAGATGTGGCTGAGAAACTTGTCCGGCCGCGGAACGTCTTTTGTAAATACTAGTGACTTTGACGTGCACTACAGCCGCCATTTTGTATTGAATTTAAAATAAAAAATTTTTTTTGCACTCCCGAAAAGTTGCTCTTTATATTGATATATTATTTATAAAATCCTGAAAAAACGCTTGTTTTTTAGACTTCACATAGGTATAACCACTTAACAAAATATAATAGCGTACGCATACGGCTAATAGAAACTTTGACTAAACATAACTGTATAAGCCAACATAACAACATGAGAACGAAACAAAATATGCTTGTTTCTTGCTGTCCCATGTGCACTACACGCCTAAATTTATGCTATTATTTTTGCCCCAATTAAGTTATCACGCTTATGTTATGTTTTTATTTTGGGTCAATCGACTCATCACGATCAAGGTTCGATGTTTTCTGAACCCATCCGACTCACCACGAGCAGGGCTCGACGTACTTATTTTTGCCCCAGTCGACAGACCACGAGCCAGGCTCGATATTGTAGGTTAAGGAGTTAACGACATAATTGATAATGATACAATATATAACTTATGAGATTACTCCAAGGAACTCAAAGAACTAAAATTCTCTGTCCAAAGCGCGAAAACAAATTGAAAGTATTAAGTCAAAAAGAATCTCTGAACAAAAAAATATATAAATCCCTTTGAACGCATAACCTGGAGATTATGTACTTTTAAAGAATGAAAGCAGAAAGAAACTTCAACAACCCTATAAAGGTCCATCTTAAATTGTAGATTTCGATAACTGCAATGCCATAATTAATATATATGGAAAACATAAATCTGTACATAAAAATCGACTAAAGTCATATAATCTAAACGCGTCTTTCAATGATTAGTCATGTATTAATGTGTAAATTTAAAGTAATAAATAATTAGTTATAACATCTATTAATATGTGATTCGTCTCAATATTGGTTATATTAACCTTTAACTGGTGACGTGAAAGTTTTGTAACGTATTTGATGACGTGCAGTCTGTTAGATCGCAACACTAGGATTCTAGGAACCCAAGATGTATTTTGCAAGCGATGATTTCATTATTTGTTACAAAAAGTTCTTTTCATCATATAAAAGACATTTGGCATTCTTCAATTGTGTATTTAAAATTTTAATTCATAATGACAGTCTTTCAGTTCATAGTTTAAGTTCAAAAGAACCTGGGTCCAGTTAATATGAGGAAAAACCAAAAAAAAAAATTTTTCGTTGAAAATTTTTGAACTAAGGTCTGAATCTAAAGTCTAATACATATCTTAGCAGCAAAAAATGTTTTCTAAAAATTTAACAGAAAAAATGACTAAGGTTCAAAATAGTAGCTATTTATTCACATGCGGAACATATTTGTTTCGCACATTGCAAGCAAATGTATCTTTGGCAGGATAAGCAAGTATAAGATGATTTTCTTTTTAATTTTGAAGGAGGGGTTATACATGTTTTACGTTTTTTTTTCGGCATCTTGTGGTATTTGGGTCATTATAGGTGCATCTGCTTCCAAAATTCTTGTCAGTGGCTCAATCATATGGATATCGTGTAGCTCCGGTCTAATTTCAATGGAAATTTTTTTTTTCTATACATTGCCATTGTCTTGTTGGTCTAAAGCAGAACTTTATCTAATATTTCCTGGCATATAATTTTCTTCCAAATTCCAAACGGTTCTTTTATTTCCTCCTTTGTTAACTTAGAAGACGGCAAGTATAATACTATATTATGATGTGAAGTTCTTACCGCAGTGTTTGGAGAGCTCTTTGTCCATTTGTATATATTTTTTCCATAATGATAATTTCCGACGGACTAGAGAGCCTCTTTTGGATCGGGAAGTATTTCACGCTCATAGTCGAATTCACTTGGGTTTGTATTCGTCTCATGATCACTTTACTAGAGAACAAAGTCGTCTACGCTAATCTCCGCAAAGTCGTCTTCGGAGCAATCCGATTCTTCCTCCGCCAACCATGATGAAATATCTTCAGCAGTCTTTGCTACTTCCTGTTTCTATTCTATATATTATTTCTACTGGAACAAGTAAAAAAAAATCTAATTATTTCTAAAAAAAAACTTAAGTAAATAGTGATGTGCGATCTTACAGACCGCTCTAGAACTTTGAAAAAAAAATGACTCACCACATTTCCACAATATTTCACTGCATATATCGAATACAACCAACGAATAAAATACCACTACCTAACGCTTCTTAATAGATATACCTTTATTACACTAATTTTGTACAACTTGAGTTGTTTTAAAAAATTGACAAATTGAGTTGTTTTCAATGTTACATGAGAAATTTAAAATCAATGGTAATATATAACAAAATTAATATCGGCTTGAGTTCTTATATCTTCTTATGTTCTGAGAAGTTCTAAAAGTAAACAGCTGCTATCAAGGTATTCATATGCGCTAAAAACACTATAATACAACAGCACCAAAGGAATTAATGAAAATCTTCTTGCAATAAAATGCAATCAAACGAAATTTTCAGAAGCCTAGGACTGACTTTGGCGCCGGTACTATTGCTAGTGCTTCAGAGCAATTGTACGACGAAGCCTTGCACTTATATGAAATGTGTGTTAAATCTTTCAAATAACTTTATAATTATAAAATAAATATAAAAAATTAAATTGTAAACTACAAATGATCAAATGCATACTATACACTAAAGAATTCACAGAATTTTTACATAAAATAGTTAGTAGAATAACTATTTCAACAAAGGATAATTCGTTAGTGACGTTTAATTTTGGCTGATATAAAGAAATGATCATAAAACCGACAAACTGAAAATATAACATAACTCATAAAATATTTCGTAGAGTAAGATGAAGTAGATGAGGAATGGGAAATAGAATACTAGAATGGGAAAAGTAGAATAGTCATAAAGATAATCATAATCTACATGCTATTTGTTCATTCATTGATTCCAATTAATATTGAACTCTAATAATTCATATACAGTAGAATCCGGATATAATGACCTTCAAGGGATCAGCGATACTATGTTTACTAAGCGGAAGACGCGCCAAACGGCAGGACTATTTCTTAAATACATATGGACTTAACTTACGAATTCATATGCATTATAAATGCGAAAGTTTGATTTTCCTATTTATGTAAATGTAACATTTTATAGGAATCACATATGATTTATTTCAATGGTTCTTAAACATTCCAAATTACAAACACACGTACATAAGGTACTCTAATACAAAGAGCGAAAATACATACGCAACACACGAAAAAACTCTTTGTTACTAACGTAGAAAGTATGTTATTTGAGTTTGTTTTTGACAAATTTTTGTTCCGTAGTAAGAACTTCGTACAGCATAGTGAATTCGTGACATTGTTTTCATAAGATCATCATCAAAGTTAGTCTGAACAAACACATTAACCGTTTCCGCAGCGTTCAGAGCTTCACACACCCTCAATCTTGGATGAATCTCCTCTGGTTTGCTATCAGCACCGTCGTTATCTTTGCTATTCGCGTCGTTGGCGATGAAATTTTCTACAATATTTTCAGTAGACGGTTCTTCACAAGTGGCGACAGTATCATCGACACACGCGTATTGTTCAAAGTTCTCGCTTGGTATATGTAACTGATGCTTATCAATAGCCCCCGCCAGAATTTATGGTAAAATATTTAAATATAATATAATAATAAATAAAATATAATTATAAGTTATAATTTATATTTTACCAGGGTTATGCTTTTCAAGTTTTCGATATGGGGATGTGCAGGACAGTTGTCAACTAACAACGGGATTTCCGTGTTCTTTTTCATAAGTTCCCGATCCCATGCGCGTACCTATTTGTTAAAAATTTCAGCAGTCATCCAGGCTCTTCGGTTGCTCTGTTAATCCACAGGCAAGTGACGCATATTTTGAAAACATCTGGGACGTTGAGATTTTCCGATTACGATATTTTTTTAACTGTGCCACTCTTGTTGGCTTCCGACATAACAGTTCGTTTTGATCCTCCTTTGATCGTTTTCCTGCACATTATTCACCTTTAAATTTCAACGTCTTGTCCGGGGTTAATCTATAAAACAGCCCGGTTTCTTCTGCATTGAAGATTTCATCATCTCTTAATTGCGCACATAGAGTAGACCAAACTTTTTCTAAACAATTGACTACATCACTCTGTTGAACTGACAAAGACTCGCCAACAATCTTACCACTGACGATGTTGTGTCTTTCTTTAAAACGGTTTATCCAACTCATGGAACATGTGAAATTTTGCATGTTTCTGTCCAGCAAAAAGTTTGCTTTCTCTTGTTGCAGAAGTCCATTAACGTGTATTTCCCGGTCGCAGTGAAGCTTGAACCATTTTAACAACGCCTTATCCATCTGCTCATGAGTAGAAGTTCTTACACGTTTGCATTTTAAAACGTTGGCATTGAACAGCGGCTCGATCATATCTTAATTCTGGATATTGTAGAATGAGATACGCCAAACCCCTTTGCGAGGGTTGCATTTGATTCACCGGCTTCTAATTGGTGTAATATTGCACTTTTCTCATTAATTGTAAAACACTTTCTCTTCACAGAACTCATTTTGTTGAGCTTCGTGAATTTGTCATAACATGCGACAAAAACTGACTGATTTACGCGCGCTTATAAGGAGTGGCGAAGCGTCGATTGTATAAGTCGAGCGGTTTTGATTAAAAAAACCAAATTCGAATTTAATGTTTTATTCAAGAAAGCGAAATCACCACTTACTGTAAATCTGAAATCTACTTTCAACCAAAGCTTACAAAAGTTGCACTTTTGCATAATTGCAAAAATGCAGAATTTAGAAAATAGCAAAATAGTGTCAGCTTCGCAGACAGTAATTTGATGATGTATTCTGCTCGTAACGGATGTTCCCAGGGTGTTCGAGGTCAATTGGATGTACAGGCCACGTGACAGGTGTGTCGGTCTTAGGTCGTAACACCTCCCCCCATAGATGAAAGCGATGGCCAGATGAAGCGAAGTCCTTGAGATTCGATGGCAGGAGCTTTCGTGGTGTTTGGGAGATCAAATCGGGTTCGATCAGGATTCTTGAATATCTTTACTGCGGCCAGGAATAAGGTCAAGTACGGTAAAGGTAACGTAGAATGCTTCAGGTTTGATTATTTGGACTTCTTCTATTAGGTTGTTTTTGGGGAATGCATATTTTCCGAAGTTTTCGAATGTTATGTCCATGGAGTAGTTGTTTTCCGAGAGGTTAAGTGTTGAAGGGTAAATATTTATATCGTCCCAGTGGATGTCTTTCAAGATGGCGTATTCCAAGTTCTCAATTTTGCAATTCTGTAGATGGATGAGTTTCGTTCATCCACTAATCCGGTGAAAATAATGTTGAAGTTTTCACTAATCTGGTGAATTACTATCGTTCGCCGTTCCAATTCTTCCACCGCGTCAATAAACCGTTGGCACTTGACGGAAAATTTTTTTTTTCACAGGTACTACTGACTGGATCACTCGCCGCCTACAAGACTGCGCCAATTATATAAGTCGAGCGGTTTTGATTAAAAAAAAAACAAATTCGAATTAAATGTTTTATTCAAGAAAGCAAAATCACCACTTACTGTAAATCTGAAATCTACTTTCAACCAAAGCTTACAAAAGTTGCACTTTTGCATAATTGCAAAAATGCAGAATTTAGAAAATAGCAAAATAGTGTCAGCTTCGCAGACAGTAATTTGATGATGTATTCTGCTCGTAACGGATGTTCCCAGGGTGTTCGAGGTCAATTGGATGTACAGGCCACGTGACAGGTGTGTCGGTTGTAGGTCGTAACACCTCCCCCCATAGATGAAAGCGATGGCCAGATGAAGCGAAGTCCTTGAGATTCGATGGCAGGAGCTTTCGTGGTGTTTGGGAGATCAAATCGGGTTCGATCAGGATTCTTGAATATCTTTACTGCGGCCAGGAATAAGGTCAAGTACGGTAAAGGTAACGTAGAATGCTTCAGGTTTGATTATTTGGACTTCTTCTATTAGGTTGTTTTTGGGGAATGCATATTTTCCGAGGTTTTCGAATGTTATGTCCATGGAGTAGTTGTTTTCCGAGAGGTTAAGTGTTGAAGGGTAAATATTTATTTCGTCCCAGTGGATGTCTTTCAAGATGGCGTATTCCAAGTTCTCAATTTTGCAATTCTGTAGATGGATGAGTTTCGTTCCCTTGGTGGTTTGGTTATTTGGTCCACAGGATGAGGTGACGTGTACTTCCTTTTCGCTGGTGATTAAAATGTATCCAGGCTCGGGTTGGCTGATTTCGTTGTGTTTGTCATGCGGTCTGAGTTCGCAGCTAGCTGGTGTGTTTTTGAGTAGGTTCCCGATGTATTCATCTAGTTTCTCGTTTCGGTGCATTGCCGATTGCTTGCAGTAGTATGTGTTTTCTATCTTAGGACATTTCGCATTGCTGAATTGGATATCGTTTAGGGATGTTATTAGGAACGGAAGGGTATCTATGATTTTTGTCTTGTTAATTGGAAGAGGGATAATTTGGAAAAAAGAGTAACTGAAATTCGACAATCGCGGTATTTGAACATTGAATATTATATTTGTACTGTTATAATATGCTTGCAATTCTAGAAGTTCGTAAATATGTTCGTTCGATATGAGATGCGTATTTTGTTTTGCGAAAAAGGAGTGAATTTGTGCAAGTTCCGTATGGCTTAGAATCTGTTTCGAAATAATATTTAATTTAGCAAGGATAATAGCTTCTGCTATATTCGTTAAATGGTTATTTAGTAGATCGATATTGTAGTTAATTTGCGTGAGGAATTCTTAATATCGGATATGACTATTGTCTGTTCTAATTTCGTTTCGCATTTGACCTAGGGTGTGATTCAATTAGTGTTTAATAGTTAGCTGTTGTGAATTTATATGATTTGTGATATTATCAAAACGTTGTACCATTTTATTATTGATTGCGATTTGTTGGTTCAGATTCAATTTAAGATTATTTTCATTGACCAGTATGGTCTCGATTTCTTTGTTCAGCTGAAATGCATCGTTTGCGTCCATGTTACCGGTTATTCCTTTTATGAGTGTCCCAAGTCCGTTAATAAGTCCTCTTTTAGTTTTTTAGAGTCAAGTTTGTATTTCAATTCGTCAAGTTTTATATTCGTTATTTTAATTGAGTCTTTCGAAGTATCAATGCCAAGGGTAGTTAATGAGTCCTCGATTTTGTCGATGCTTGCTTGATATTGTTCGAGTCGTATTATGTGTAGTAGTTTGTTGTGTCCCTGGATTATTCTGGCTTGTCCCAGTTGTAGTGGTAGTATTCCGTTATTGTTCGTCAAGTCGTGAATTTCCATCTTCTGTTCTGTCACCATTGCCAGGTATAAAAGTCTGAAATTTACGTTTTCTTTTTAATTTTAATTTATGGAGTTTCTGGTTCCTTGTAGTAATTAAAGTAACGTTTTTATCTTTCCTAACCTTATGTTTACTAAATCTAGGTGTAAGTTAATTTCTCCTACACTCTTTTCTAAATATAATCGATCCTTCTTTATGCTGTTCTGGTTCTTCTCTATTTATATTTAATTTCTCTATATTCTTATTTACATTTTGTTCTAAGCGTTCTTTTATTAAAGGGAATACTTGGGATTGGAACTCATTAAGTTTTCTAAGGTATTCGTGGGTAGTGTTTTGCTGATTTTCGTTGTTAAATTTATAAGTACGTCCATAAAAGATTTCGTAAGGGGTGTGCTTGGTAGCAGAATGGATTGAATTAATGTAGGTTATAGTTAATGGTTTCGTTTAAAATATTGTCATGGTCCTTTTCTGTTCGTTTATTGTGAATTATTCTGTAAATTTCTGTGAGGGTGGAGTGCAATCTTTCAACGGTAGCATTACTGGAACTTTGTTGGTATGAAGTTTTGTGGTGATTAATGCCGTATTGTTTACAAAAATCTTTGAATGTGAGTTAATTAGTTGAATTTCCATCCGAAGAGATAAGGGCAAAAATATTTGGTTGCCCAAACAATAGCCAGAAGTTCTTTCTCGATTACAGAATAGTTAATTTCACTGTTAGTTAAAGTCCTACTTGCATAGCATATTGGTTTGTCACTGCCAATAGGTCCTTGAGACAGTACTGCCCCAATGGCGTAATTGCTTGCATCAGTCGTTAACACGAAGGGCTTAGTAAAATCCGGGTATTGAAGGATTGGATCATTCGTTAATAGGTCCTTACACATGTTGAAAGTTTTTATATAAGGTTCGTCCAAAACAATTTGCTTCCCTTTTTTGAGACACGAAGTCAAAGGTTTCGTTAATTTCGCGAAGTCTTTGATAAACTTGCGATAGTACTCTAAAAGACCTAGGAATGATTTTATGTCCTTTTGTGAGCGGGGAATGGGGAAGTCTCGAATAGCTTTAGTTTTTTCTGGGTTAGGCTTAACTCCCTCTGTGGTAACCACATGCCCTAAGAATGCGACTTCTTTATGTAGAAACTCCGACTTATCAAGTTGGACCTTTAAGTTAGCTTCGCGAAGTTTAGTGAAGACTTTCTTTGTGCTCTTGGAGCGAAGTTGAAAAGACAATGTCGTCTAAGTAAACGAGGCAAACCGTGCCTTGGAGTTCTTTGAGAACATTGTCCATGACTCTTTGGAACGTTGCTGGGGCGTTTTTAAGTCCGAAAGGCATACGGATATATTCATAGTGCCCACCATCCACTGTAAAGGCTGTCTTTTGAATGTCCTTTGGATCCATTTCTATTTGATGGAATCCGTTAGCGAGGTCCAATGTGGAAAAATACTTACATTTTCCCAATTTATCCAGAATCTCGTTTATATTCGGGAGTGGATATTTGTCGCTGATTGTCTTCTCGTTTAATTTTCTGTAGTCGATCACTAGTCGCCACTTTTGTTTGCCACTAGCGTCGAGTTTCTTAGGAACTATCCACACGGGAGAGCTCCAAGGGGAGTAACTAGGGCGAATTATCCCTTGTTCGAGCATTGTCATTATTTGCTTCCTCACTTCGTCTTTGTGAATATAAGGGTAACGATATGATTTTGTATAAATGTGTAAATCATCTATCGTCCTTATTTGGTGCTTTACCTCGTTGGTAAAGAATGAATGGATTTGAATGGTTTGTCGCCTTCTTTGAAGAATATGTCTTCATGTTCTTTGCAGACTTTGTAAAGAGTTTGTTTCTCTTCAGAGTTCAAATGATCAACTCGCAGAGATTCTATGATATTAGAGATTTTATTAATTTCCACCTCAGAACGTTGTATGTTAAAGTTGTTAATTTCTGTAAAATTTGCATTAAAAAATTCTTCAACTTTAAGAGGTTGGTCCAAATAGAGGTTTTTTGTGTCGTTAGAATTGTTGACTACTTCTACCCAACTATACCAGTCTTGGGCAAGGTATACTCCTTCTGGGATAGTAAGTCCGGGGTCGATTTCCGTGCGTATGATGTAGATATCCCCATTTTGGATATCCACTGGAAGTTTCGCTATAAATTTGAAGCGAGGGGGAATAACATATTTACCGGAAGTAAAATTCGGTTTGAAGTGCAAAGGAATGACTGAATTCTTTGTTGTCAGTACTTTAATTGCGAGATCTACCTTAATTCCAATCGATGTCATTGCGTCAAGTCCTATAAGTCCGTCAAAGTAACCGTGGAATTTAAAGGCAAGGAATCTTGTGAAACCTGGGGTTTGAAATTCCTTGAAATTGGGAAGTGTAACCTCTCTGTTGACAGCATGTTTATTTAGTATGGTAGTGATGTTTATAGGTTTTATTTCTCTTATATCGTCAGGATGGATATATTCCGGGTTCAGAAATGATGAAGAAGAGCCTGTATCTATAAGGAATTTTAATGGTCTACCAAAAGGGGATGATATGTTTATATACGGGAGAATGAATCCATGTTTATTAACGTCTAAGTAACCTGTTGATCTTTCGAGGCACACTGTGGAAAATTTTCATCTATTTCACAATCTTTTGATTGAGAATTTTCGGGTTCGGGTTGATAGTTGTAATAATCATCAAGGTCTAATATGTGTGGGGGTTCTGGGTATGGATTAGGCATATAATTTTGATAAGAATTGTCGTAAGGGTTAATTTGTTCTTCATTAGGTTTATCGTTTTCGCTTAAGTAAAACAGTCTTTACTTCTAAAATTCGGCGGACCGGTGGACCTGAAAAAGTTATTATTGTTGCGAATTTGTGAATTTTGTTTGAAATGGTTTGATGAAGTATCCATTGGTTCGGGCTTAGGTCTATTATGCTGTTGAGTTTGGCTGAGATAGGGGATTTGCTGAAAATTGTTCCTAAACTGTTGGCTTCCAAAAGGTGTATTAACCTGTTGACGCTGAAAATTAAATGGTCTGAAATTTTGCTGGAAAGGGTTTGTCTGAAAATTAAAATGTTGCCGTTGGAGATTGTACGGTGTTCTTAAATGTTGCTGTGAAGAATTGAAAGGCCTAGTAAGGTTTGGTTGTGTGAAATTAAAATTATTCCTCTGAGGGTAAGACAAGGATTTCTGTGTGTTAAAAATGTTTTGTGTGGGTGACCGCGTATTTAAACTTTGGGGAAAAGGGTTAATTTTATTGTTATTTGTTTCCGTTTTAGAATAGAACATATTCTGTTCTTTTATGCAGTACGAAAATGCTTCAGCCAATGATAAGGGTTTCATGGCACGAATTGTTGAACCTAGGGGTTCTCTAATACCTGAAAGAAACGCGTTTAAACACATCTCGGAATACAAGGACTTTTTCGCATTTACTACGCTAACGTCTTTTTCATGAATGCTCACATGATTTATCAAGCTGGTAAGTATTTCTACGAGTTCGCCGTAAAATTTTTCAATAGTCTCTGTCCTTTGTCGCATTTTGTGTAAGTCTCGTATAAGTGAAGTCTCGTTCCGTTGGTCCGCGTAATGTAGTATAAGGTGTTCTTTGATCGTATCCCAATTGAGTGGCTTCCGTACATATTAAGGACCTCGTTGGCCGACCCAACGATATTCTTTCTTATAGCACGTAGAAGTAGCTGGCCATAACCAGTGCCACTTGTGAATGAAATCATCTCTAATAATTCATCGACATTATCGATAAAATCATAGAGAAGTCGAGGATTCCCTTCAAATCTTGGGAGATCCTTAATCGCGTCAGGAATACGGAGTGAATTAAATACGTCCATTTATGTCACGTTATTGGTTATTGGTATTGGTCGAAGTCATTTCGTCTGAACAAATTTTTTCCTCAGTAATCGATTCTAAGTCACAGTTATTGATCGCACTCAATTCACAATCACTAGTAGAGCCTTAAACACTTTTTGTACCACTCGCGTGAAAATCAAAAAACCGTTTAGGGCAATATTCCCTTGAATATTGCCGAATTTCGGGTAGGGATTTACTTTTCTAAAATATTTTTTTGGTAAAGGCATAGGATTCTTATACGGAAATGAAATATAATATATATATATATGTGGGGTTAGTAATTATTCATATAAGGATAATTCAGCAAATAAAACGAAACATCTGTCCCAATATAAAACAACTTACATGCAATTAACCATTCTATGCATGGTTTCGGCCAATGATCCACCTGCACCTTTGGGAACACAACACACTTTCGCGAGACCGACGACCACAACAATTACATCCACTAATCCGGTGAAAATAATGTTGAAGTTTTCACTAATCTGGTGAATTACTATCGTTCGCCGTTCCAATTCTTCCGCCGCGTCAATAAACCGTTGGCACTTGACGGAAAATTTTTTTTTTCACAGGTACTACTGACTGGATCACTCGCCGCCTACAAGACTGCGCCAATTATATAAGTCGAGCGGTTTTGATTAAAAAAAAACAAATTCGAATTAAATGTTTTATTCAAGAAAGCAAAATCACCACTTACTGTAAATCTGAAATCTACTTTCAACCAAAGCTTACAAAAGTTGCACTTTTGCATAATTGCAAAAATGCAGAATTTAGAAAATAGCAAAATAGTGTCAGCTTCGCAGACAGTAATTTGATGATGTATTCTGCTCGTAACGGATGTTCCCAGGGTGTTCGAGGTCAATTGGATGTACAGGCCACGTGACAGGTGTGTCGGTTGTCGGTCGTAACACGCGGGGCGGGGTGATGTTGGGGTGCCGAGGTATTGGTGCGCAGGTATTGAAAACAAAACACTGATATAAGGTAAAAAACACGCTATGAGGCCCTGATACAATACTGCGTGACGGCGATGCGATTCTCGCTCGTCGTCGCGCAACGCATTCAATTCACAATGCACGCAATGCGAGGAAGAATAATTTTCATATGACAAATGTCAAATTTTTGACGTTTTAAATGAAATTTGCTTGCAATTGTTTTTGATTTTTTAAAAGTTTTGAATTTGGAATTTTGCTTCGTTTGGCAAATAATAGCCTCAACAAGGATACACGAAATTTCCATTGAACATTCATTCCGAATAACCCTCCTACCTTAAAAGTAATTAAGGCGTTTGAATTTCAAATTTCATTTACGCGCCATCAGCTGTAAACGGTACGCACCTCGTTGCGAGGAATTTTCGTTTTTCCGAATATTGCTCGCCTCGCATCGACGCATCGCAATCATTGAACGATGTCGTATACAAGTGCATGTGACGCAAACTGCTTGACATTTGCTGTGAGACTCTCGTCGCGCTTTCGAATCGCTGTCTCGCAGTATTGTATTTCGGCCTGATTTATCGCCTCGCAATCATTGTACGATGTCGTATACAAACGCATGTTACGAAAACTGCTTGACATTTGCTACGAGACTCGTGGTGCTCTCCTATCGCAGTCTCGCAGTATTGTATTTCGGACTATAAGCAGTTGGTCGCTTAAAGCGGAATCACAATAAACGGTTATATTTTCTCAGTACCTAACTATGATACCTAACTTGAGTAAACATCGTCGCTAAAAACTGTTAGTCGTTATAAATGAATTCTACTGTATTTCTAACCTACAAGTTAATAAGAAAACAACCTATCCATTCGCTAATAAAATCAACGACCTGTTCCATAATCAAGCTGCACGATCAACGCTGTTACATACTCGCATGGGAAACTCCTCCAACTAAGTTTTTTAGATATATAAAACGATCTGATGGGTAATATAGATACATCGATGTGTGTTTTAATTAAGTATAAAAGCTCAAAATTTTAGTTTGCTGCTGTCTTCTCTTCAAACTTTTAAGTACCGCTCTTTCCTTTAATGTTTTAGCACTGATATTTAGTTAAAACAATCTGAGTCACTTTCTGCCCAATCGATAGCTTTGAAGAAAACTTCAAACGCTTCATTTGCATTAATATTTGCTCTTTTTTCTTCGATTATTATTTGGACTTCTGAATCATTATCTTCGCAAATTACTACTTGATATGTATCCTCTACTGAGATCAGTGTTCCATTCCTTGATATCGTCAACAGTGAAAGAATCCTCAAAATAAATTATGCATACATATTATAATCCAATTCAAATGCGTAATATGTAATAAGTAATTCAACATACTGCTGGATATACAACTTCAAGTAGCTGGATAGTTTCTGTTACGGGAGTTTGTATCTAATCATTAACCAACATAACACATCGTTCAATAATGAGTGTGACTGACACATAGATGGCGGCACTAATACCAAATCAATATTTTTTTTCGACAGTGTGAACCTTTTTAGGCTTACTGTCAAAATTATATGTCAATCCGACCATTAGTTTACAAGTTACAGTGCTTTAAGTGACGCTACTTTTGAGTTTTCAAAAAAAATGAATTCAAAGCAATTCCGTGTGCTGATTTATCATTGTTTTTTAATGAAAAAAAAATACTGTTCAATGCCAGGAATGGCTTGAAAAACATTATTCGGACTCTGCTCCATCAAAAAGAACCATTTGTTATTGGTATGCCGAATTCAAACGTGGTCGTACAGACACCGATGACATTCCATCTACTGGACGGCCAAATGACGCTGTTTTTCCGGAAAATGTTGAAAAAACACTGAAAATCATTATGTCCGACCGTAAAGTGAAAGTGAAGGAGATTGCTGACATTCTAAAGATATCAGCAGGCAGTGTACACACCATAATACACGAACATTTGGGTATGAAAAAGTTGTTTTCCAAATGGGTGCCGTGTTTGCTCACGGTTGAACAAAAACAACAACGAATTGATGATTCAGAGCGCTGTTTGGAGCTGTTTAACCGTAATAAAAAGGATTTTTTGCGTCGATATGTGACCATGGATGAAACCTGGATCCATGACTACACTCCAGAGTTAAAACGGCAGTCATCTGAGTGGACTGGACCCGGCGAAAGCCGTCCGAAGCGACCAAAAATGCAACAATCGGTTGGAAAGGTTATGGCCTCTGTATTCTGGGATACACATGGTATATTGTTCATTGACTATTTGGAAAAGGGAAAAACAATCAACAGCGACTATTACTGTGCATTATTGGACCGATTGAAGGATGAAATCGCACTGAAACGGCCCCATATGAAGAAGAAAAAAATCCTCTTTCATCAAGACAATGCACCGTGTCACAAGTCCATAAAAACGATGGTCAAATTCAATGAATTGCACTTCGAATTGCTTCCGCACCCACCGTATAGTCCAGATCTGGCCCCGAGCGACTACTGGCTCTTCGCAAACCTCAAAAATATGCTCCGTGGTAAGAGATTTGGCTCAAATGATGAAGTAATCGCCGAAACTGAAGCCTATTTTGAGGCCAAGGAAAAATCGTTCTATAAACATGGTATAGAAAAGTTGGAAAATCGTTGGAATGATTGTATCTCCCTAAAAGGGGACTATGTTGATGAATAAAAACGAATTTTGGCAAAAAAATGTGTTTTAATTAGTTAGTCACACACATTATTGAACGATGTGTTACGACCTCTTAGAATATTTAGCGGTAAATCATGATCATCCGCAACAGCTGCATCTTCCATATCTCTGTGTCACAGATTCAAGCATTTAGCAGTAGTTTTTGAATGCTCCATTTTTTTTAACTTCTGTACCTATTAAAGACGAGGTAAGAATCAATCTATTCCGATGTCAATATAAATTCTCACATCTGGGACAAAGTGGTTAAGGTACAGCAAAAGACATAGATAGGGGTTTTCCATTAAACCAATCATTTAATACAACATAACACGAAATGCAGCAAAGTTTTGGGGTCCACTTTTTGTCTTGCACCACTGAATAACCAAAATAACGCAAGTACGCTTGTTTCACCTTGTTGGTTGGAACTCTTCCTTGAGATTTAATAATATATTTCCCACAAACATAACAAAATTTATCTGAATGGTTTATGCATTTACGACACACACTTTTCGCCATGGCTATTAAAAAATTTGAGGAATTTTTAAACGAAATTATGTTAGAAACATCAAACATTTAAAATGTTATGAGAAACGCCAAAACTTGAGATTTACAATTAAATAAAATTGTGTATTAACTTCTTTGTATCGTTGTTAAGGTAAGCGCCTCTTTGTGGCTCCACGATTACAACACTACCAATAAAATCCAAGTAAAACTACCAAATTGCGTTTCCTTCCTACTGGTCGCTCAAACTTATAATCGCATTGTTATTGAGGGTACATGAAAATAATGAAGATACCATAACTAAGAAATGTGACGTGTTAGATATCTACATCATGAAGCAACTTTGTTGATAACACTATGTGACACAATTTTTCTAACATATATAATATTAAGTTAATTGCATTACTTATTCGATTATCAAGTATATAGTACTACTATTTTTGTATTTAAATTCAAAATACAAGTGACTAAACATGTTTATATTTGATTTGAAACTTTTACACTGTCTTATTTCATTTATGGAAGTAAAATTTATCATCACTTTGAAATGGTACGTGTTACAAAAAATTCATTCATATATTTGTGTTCAGCAGGCCTAAATTGACAGAAATCAGCTATTTAAATCAATGTTATTGAATAAAAAAAAATTTTGTGACACAGTGTTATCTAAAAAACCATATCAACAAATTCATTACTTGTTAGATATATTTATTTCGATGTATGTTGCTCTCCAATTCCATTAATTCGCTGCCACGGATGACAGCGAACTTGACTTCGACGATATCGCGGAATTTGTCAAGCAATATCTGCCAGGTGCAGCTGAACAATACCAATATCGTTGGCAGTCAATTTTTTGATTTAAGCTTTTCTGTTCGTTAGATTTCCGCAGATAAACAGCATTTCTATTCTTTACGCGACCCGCCGTCGTTTTGTTTTTAATAATCAATTGGGTAAGTGTAGCGATTATCTTTACTTTGGATAGCGCATACACACTTAAATACACACTAAAATTATCTACTAGATATATGTATAGAAACTTTTTCACTTAAATTGTATAATTTGTATATAAGAATTCGCGATCATCACAATTATCTTTATCCCTTTATCACTTATCATAGTCCACAATGTTACACAACTCGTAACATAAATCAAATAACGACGAAATAATTGCCGGATCCTAGCAGCATCGCACCGGAAGGAGGTCAACAACTTTTTGTTGAAAAATTATTTTTTTCACGCTGTTTTTATGAGAGTCTGATTACAATTTGAATATATATACTTTATTTTGCTTCGTATTTCACTATTTAAATATTTTTGCTTTTATTTTAACTTGATCCTTACTCTTCTGTCATTTTAACTTTTCTTTTAATTTTATCCTTACTTTTTCTTTTGATTTAATTTTATCTATGCATTTTCTTCTACTTTAACTATAACCTTTCTTTTACTTTTCTTTGTACTCTGCTTTACCTTTCACCTTACCTTTCTTTTTTCTTTGCAATACCTTACTTTTTCTTCTTTTTCTAAGCGAACTGATGTGTACATTTTAAAATATGACTAAACGCTACTTATCCGCAAACTGTATTTACTGCAAATTTCTTCCAAGCGTTTCGCTGAATTCACATTGGCGGATGACAGCTTCGAGACCATGAGGCCATTTTCTGAGACTGAAAGAATTTTGTTTTTATAAATAATAAATATTATTTATCTTAATATTACTACATAAATAAATCTTATTAAATTTAAAATACATTTCACTCACACGATACGCTTACTTAGAGAAAAAATTATTTATTTTTTATTTGCCTATCATCGCTGATAAAAAATGAACAACCACAACCGAAAATGCATTCCGTTAGGTAGATGAAAAATACATCAAATTTAAAGGAGCATTTTTCATCTATTAAGAAGAATACTCAGAAGTATTTTATGATTATAACACTAATAAAGACCATGAAGTTTCATCGTTTGTATTTACAGTGTACCAATAATGTCTTTGTACAGTAGCTATTTCAAAATCAAGTGGCAGAAAACAACAAATTGCTGCAAACATTTGAAAAAGTTTTAATGAAAGTTTATTCATTAAACTTTTGTATTTAATTTAGAAACAAAACTTAATCCATTTAGATTATTCTATCCCAAGTATTAACTAAAAATAAAAAAAACGACAATTTTCCTCCAATGATGTCTTCGTACATTTAAATTTTTGCCTGCCCTTCGATCTCTTTGCTTATAGTTATCGACCATAATCACATATATTCCACTCATAACGGTTTGTAGTAACGTAAACAAAGGGACACAAATGTAAACTTTGAATTTCGCTCAGTGCGATTCCAAATAATGCCTGGTAAATACTTGTCACTGGAAGAGCGTAAACTCATAGCAAATTTACATATAAAGGAACTAAAATCATACCCGGAATATAAAAAAACTGCTGTCCTGGAGCCGTTCTACTATCCAGTCTGAAAGCTGTCGCTTTAAACATGCCGGGGTAGAAAATAAGCCCAAATCAGGACGCCCTGCAATTCTCACTGATAAAGATCGGTTACAAATCAAGCGTATGATTACCAAGAATCCGTTCATAAGTGCACCAAAAATTAGTACGCAGCTCCTTCAATCCAGCCAAAAAGAAGTCCACCCAGAAATATTTTGATTAAGGTCGATGCCAAAAAGATAGTAAGCAGGCAGCGGAGGTGGTCAGGACGCAGCGCTGCAGAATTTCATTGGAGTCACGCAGAGGTGGAGATTCGTGTTGAACGCAGTGCAGCAGAATTCATATGCTCAAGTGTGTTCCCGAAATCAAGCAGAGGTGGTCAGGACGCAGCGCAGCGCAGCTCACTGAAGTCCCGAAACCAAGCTGAGGTGGCGATTCGTGTTGGAGGAAGCAGAGGTGGTCAGAATCAGTGCAGCAGAAGCAAGTGAAGTCCCGAAATGAAGCAGAGGTGGTCAGAATCAGCGCTGCACAATTCATGTAAATTGAATACTTTATATTTACCTGCTTTCATTTGCTTATTTCTATTAATTTTGTCTAATATAAAAGAATAAGATCTTTCTGTTTGTGTGTGTATGTGACATGGAAGGATCAGGGCTTAAATAATGTCCTAAAACCCCACTCCCGCGCGGTGAGCTAGTCGGTTAAAAGTAACTTCCTTCGGCCGCAATTATGCGACCTTTGTATTTTCAAGACACCCTGTCTACCTTGTTCCTTTTTTATCGCTGCAGGTGGGACCTGTACCTGTACCTTTATTATTATATTTTTTTTTTTTGAAAATACATCACAACGAATGGTGAGACTGATTATTATCTGACGCAGCTACTCAGTGGGAACGGATATTTTCAGTCTTAACTGTATAAGATGGGAAAATCACCGTCCCCAGCTTGCTTGTTCTGCCAGGAGATGACAAATGACGCCTGCCACACATTCTTTGCATGCGAAAGATGGAAAAGACTCCGTTCGCATCTCGGAGAAAATAGGCGTGCTCCCTCCAGAAAACACAACGGGGAAAATGATGAAGTCAAAAGACATATGGAACTGCGTGTCGCATTACGTACGGACGGTTCTTCTTATGAAGAAGGGCATCATGGATCGCTTGGCGGCGCAGAAGGCAGGAGGATCTCTCTGACAGCAATCGTCTTCCTTCCCATCCATCCGTGCTGAAAGAGGGATTTCCTTTAATCAGAAGCTATCACTTTAGCGAAGGGCCAGATGAAGCGGTCTATACCGATTTCCTAACTGCCGAGACAAGTTGTCATTTAGCCGAGAATACAATCTACTTTTCTAGCGTGAGCATTTAACACTAGATTTACCAGCTATTTAAATATACCTATTTCTACCAAAACCAGTCAAAATGACTGGTGTATAAGAAAAAAAGCTTATTGGGGTTTCCAGTCTCTATTCACTCTTAAAAAATGACAAAAAAAATTGAACAATATCAATTGTAATAGATAAATGGATTTATAGACAATGTCTTACTTACAGTTAACTTACTTAACAATTAAACAGTTAAGTTAACTTACTTAACAATTAAAACACTTAATTGTTTACATTTGTCGCTCAAAATTTCTACACATGTAGATTTTGCTGTGTGCACACTTTCTGTATAGACTTTTGTTGCATTTATTGCAAATATTTGTAGTCTTATTGTTATTGCAATATCCTACTTGACACCATTTGCGTACAGAAATCGTGCCATTTGTAGTTGGTATATCAGCTTCGTGTGTTTTCTGCCTTGAAGTCTGATATTCTGAAGCAAGTTCTTCTGCTAATCAAAACAGAAAGTCGTTCCGTGAGATATTTTCTCCTGTTGTGTTTTTGTTCAATATCCAGCTATTTATTCCGGCTAAATCTAAAATATTGAAAAACACTTGAAGTGGCCACCTTCTGGAACCTGATTCCACCGTACCGTACCGTATCGTGCCATTTGATCAGTAACACAGACGCCAAATTTAGTTCTATTATAAAACGATACAGTTTCAGGTAATTTCTTAGCAGCTTTATCAATTTTGATATGTTTATGTTTTGTACTTAGTATAAGTATTTTTTTATTTGGTTTGCTCTTATAAACAGTAAGTGTATATCCATTGGATTAGTACAACAACGTTGAGGAACGTGCCATGCTGTCTTTTCAGTTTGCAAGTTTTCGGTAGTTTCCTCTTGTTTGCACGTATTGTACCAAGCAACGAAGTATTTAGATCTAATTTTAACGCCAAAGGAATACTAGTAAAAAAATTATCAGTTGTTACAGTTCTACCCTTCATGGTATACGATTCAAGAAGTGTCACTACGACAAATTCGCTTAGGGAGGTTGATGCATTTCGAGTCTCGTCTTTTTCCAAATAGGGAAAGGCATTTATCACATATTTCGTCTCTACATCAGACGTCAACAAAAAATTTAAGCCAATTTTATGGGGTTTGTTTGTTATATACTGAGTAAATCTGCATCTGGCCTTCGATGGAAAAAGTTGCTCATCCACGGTAATATAAGCTTCCGGTTCGAGGCAATTTTAACTGTTTTCAATAAATTCATCCCAAACTGCTGAAACTAATGCGAATTTGTCTGTTTGCAAACGTTGACTCCACTGATTTCTTTTGTTAAAACGAATACATCGCAGAATCTCAATAAAATCACGTCTCCTCAAATTGCTAGAGAGAAATGGTGGTCCCCACTTATTGTTCCACCAAGTATTTCCTTCGTACGCCCCACGTGCGTACAATATTGCAAGAAATTCCTTCAATTTTTCTTGCGTAATTGTCCAGTTTTTCCGCAAAACTCGGGAGACTTTTCACTCTACATATTCGTATATGTTCCAAAATATGGTTGTCAATCAGTAATAGGAATGCACTACATACATTCCCGTTCATAATATTTCTTTCAGCATGTGCTGTTGGCCCGTGTACACCTTTGATAGCACTATGAACTGGTAATCTACCAGCAACAGCTCCTTCTTCAATTCTCGTCCAAATAGTTCCGTCTGAAGCAATATCAGTTTGCTGATTTGATACGTTACTGCCATCTTCGCCTTCAGAACTGGAAAAGAAACGCATGAATCGTCTCGTACGTTTGTTTGGAATATTTTTGCAATCACTGTCACTTGACTGATCTATATTGTCTTTATAAGGAATTTCCTTATCACTACTCTCGATAATAGCACTGTTATCATCATTGCCTTGTGGATCAATTTGTCTATCTACCAATTCACCGTCGCTATCATATAATTCACTTTTCAGATGTGGAATTCCAGAGGTATGCTGGTTGCATTTTCTAAATATGTAGCAGCTTTTATTTGTTTTGACATTTTCAGGGGCTGACGATCGCTGTAAAAATATGTTGAAACTAAGCCACTTTCTTCGTATGTAGGCTACTTACTGAAGAATATATTTTTGAATATTTCCATATCCACATAAATGATCCTTACATGTGTCACTGTGCGGGTAAAGATGAATGATTACGCTTGGAGATCGCTTGGACTAAGATTTTATTTCGTGTGTTGAATGAAGCTCGAAACAAGACTGTTCGTGCCTCGAGCATTTACGAAGTAAGTGCTCGAAAAAATTTCGCAAAGATACCGTAATCGCCATAATCGACTCAATGCCGATAACGTAACGAACAAAAGACGCATGGGCTATACTATATATACTGCAACGGTCTCATGATTCTCCCGAAATCATACATTTCTTCATAGAAACATGCACCAGCCATTTTGACTGGTACTGGTATAAATGTCAATAACAAAAAATATATTTATTAAATATATATATAAACTAACATTAAGTTCATAAAATGTATTCTCTACTTAAAGCTACAAAAGTCATAACATCATTTCGGAAAGCAAATGTTGTATGTAGTAGGAATTTTGAATTGAAATTGCACGAACAGTCATAATGACTGGTCTGGTAAATATAGTGTTAAATATCAGTGTTTTTTAGTTTTTTTTATAGTACTCTCTATTTTGTAACACATTTCAAAACATGTTAGTAGCTGCTCAAAAACCTATCGTTAACAAATACTTCAAAAACTTCTCACAATTCAACAATCGCTATTTTACGATTAATTCTTAATCGTTCAATGTTAGTCGCCTTAATTTTGGACAAAATCGTAGGTTTTGGTTCCTTCAATCATTTTGCTATACCGAATATTTTTAGCAGTATACTATGCGTTAAACATTAATTACAACACGTAAAAATCAAATGATATTTAAACTTGTGTTTCTCCCCTTTCAGATCGCTTGCATAAAAAATGCAGAGCATTAGTAACGGCAATAGCCGTGCCCTTGTTTACGATGGTAAAATAGCTGGTCTTTATGATTTGGAGGAAACGTTGGGATCAGGCCATTTTGCTGTTGTCAAACTTGCAAGACATGTTTTTACCGGAGAAAAGGTTGCAGTCAAAGTAATTGATAAAACAAAATTGGATGACGTGTCGAAGGCACATTTATTTCAAGAAGTTCGGTAAGCAAAAATGGAAATTTTAATTGCATATTTGTTCATAAATTTTCGCAGCATTCAATTGGTACACAGTAACTTTTCAATAACAATATTTCAAGTCATTCTTTACCATTTTTGATATATCATTGCAAATTATCCGAAATTTAAAAGGAATAAACAACTACAAATATATAAAAGATGAATCAACTAATATAAATCAGCTATGATAAAGTTTGTATTATTTTTTTCTAGATGCATGAAACTAGTTCAACATCCCAATGTCGTTCGTCTATACGAAGTAATAGACACACAAACAAAACTCTACTTAATATTAGAACTAGGTGATGGCGGTGACCTTTATGATTACATTATGAAACATGAAGGTGGACTATCTGAGAATTTAGCTAGAGAGTATTTTAGACAAATAGTTCGGGCTATATCATATTGCCATCAACTGCACGTTGTACACAGGTAAGTTTCGATACTGATAAGATACATTGAAATGAGAATGATCATATATCCACATCTTATTGAAATTATATCGTTTATTTAATTTTTTTATAGTTCATTTATTATTAATAATAAGTAAATATGTAATTCAATTTTTTTCGTGATTAAATTGTTGGCAAGCGTGAAAATGAAAGGGAAGCGTTTTTCAATTGACACAAAGCCAGAAAATGGCTTTGACCTTAAGTATTGTCTTCAATGGAATTAAACTTATACTGCAGTTTAGAAACCCAATCGAAATCGATACTTTATCCTTTTTCTTTCCTTGAATACAATTTGATATCTAAAAATTGTATTTGCCCAAAGTTCATGACCTAATGCCTGTTGTTTTCTTGTATTATCGAAATTTTCAATCAGAATTCAGATTGAAAATACGGTTGTTTGTGCATAGAACATATTAATTGCATGCTCTTAGGTATATAGCATTGATTCGACGGCCTCTTAGAATTTTTATATAAATTCTCATTTTTATCAGCCTAATCATAGGGTTAAAATGTCTTTACTGTACTTAATTTCTTTCGAGTTGTGATAAGTTATTGGGATATTACATTTTCATCACACGTGCGGGGTAACTACTTGGTTATCGCACGGGTTTTAGGACGGTAACTCACCAATTGCCCACTCTGAGGGTAGAGACTATAAAACACGTGAAATTTTGAATAACCCACGGAGGATTAAGAATAACCCACATACATATAAAATGAAAGCAAATTCAAATGTTTTTTTACGCAAAACCAATCCTTTTGACCATTTTTTTTTGTGTCGAACACCTGTGTAACACTTTAAAAATAACGTAAAGTATTATTTAAGCGGAAAATAAATACACAGAGTCCCATAAAACCAAATAGATTGAACGATGTGAATTCTTTCATTTGGTACATGTCTGTTTTTGACCATCATAAACATTTTCCCCCGCCTTTATTTAGAAATTTTTTTTGGCTGATTTGGGATACTCATTGCACTGAGATGCCATTCTTTTTGAGACCTTTAACGAGTGCAGTACGAATACATTTGAATATTGAGATAAAAAGCATTTAGTGAAAAAAATAGTGAAGTCAGTGAAGTGTAGAATGAACAAAAACGTCATCATACCAGACAGTGATTCTGAACCTGAGGAGGTACCATCTGAAATTCTGAAAAAGGCCGAAGAAATTCAAAATAACTTACTGCCTGATAAATCACGTCCGAAGTAAGAGAGAGCGTATCAAAACTTTATGGAATGGAAATCTAAGAAGAAAATAAAATCCTTTTCTAAGCCAGTATTTACAAAACTACAAAAACCAACGAGTTTGTGGGCGATATTTTCTATGGTGAAAAGTGTTGTTTCTACTAAACATGGAATCAACATTTACGATTATAAAAATTTGCTGTCATTTGTAAAAAAGAAGAAGAAAGAATACATCAGTAAAAAAGCGAAAGTGTTGGAACCCGAGCACATCACTCAATACCTCAATAAAGCTCCTGACGATCAATATTTAGGAATGAAAGTAAGTAAAATACGAATATTAACTAATTAATTACAAAATATATTCATTTATCAATAAAAATAAGATTGTAATCAATTTTGTTACATTAGGTAGCATTAATATTTGGCTTACAAGGAGCTTTTAGAAGACAAGAGCTGTGCGATATGACTGTGGAGAATATTATGGACAAAAATGATATAGTGGTTGTGAATATACCAACAAAATGTATAAACCAAGATAATTTGCGATTTCCGAAGAATTTTATAAAATTTACAAGCAATATGGTAATTTACGTCCAAAAAATGCCTCAACAAATCGATTTTTTTTTGCAGTACAGAGAAGGTAAATTCACAAATCAAGTCATGGGGATAAACCACATTTGGTAATATTCCGAAGGCAGTCGCCACATTTCTACAACTACCAAACGCTGAAAATTACACTGGCCACACCTTCAGAAGAACTTCAGCAACAATTCTTGCGGACTCCGGAGCCAATATACTAGATATTAAACGACTGGAAGGATGGGATTCTAATGCTGTAGCAGCATCATATGTGGAAAATTCTTTAAAAAGTCGAATTGATGCATCCAAAAAAATAATTGAAGCCATAAGAAACGTGGACCAGCCAACTACAACGAAGGCAGTCGAATCTTCTGTTAACGACGAAATAATAGAAGAATATATTAGTGATAATTCGAACGATTCCGAAGAAGAATGTAAAAGCCATGAAGAACTTGAAGACACGGAAGTTGTGAAAAAAATTAAATTAGAAAATAGAGGAGTCATCAACTTACACATCACTAAATGTTCCAATATAACTATACATATCCATACAAAAGAAAAGAATTAATAGTCATTGTAAAATTATTTTGTTTATTATACATAAAAAATTTATTAATTTTTTTTCCAAAACTCCCTTAAACGTCCTTAACCCTCCCCTTAGCAAACCCCCGCCGCACTTGTAATGAAAAATAACATACGCAACACGGGCTTAATATACTATGTTGTTGCTTAATATACTATAGTGGATTAGAGAACTGTTGCAGCTGAAAAAGATTTCTAAACCAAAAGTAGACATAGCAAGATTAAATAATTTGGACCGAAAATACAGTAAACTGCACGAATAATAACGGGTAGTTAGATCTTTAATGACCATAGATGATATAGCAAGTCATGAGACGAAACTGTTAATTTCAACAAATAAAAAAAAATCTTAAATTGAGTGCATACGTTGCCACATAAGAAACAAGTTTTTCTATTTACATTTCTTGCTTTTTGAATGTGTTATAAGAGCATGTCAGATACATTGCATGTGTCAAAACAATAACTCATATGAAGCCATAAGTTGCATTCAAATCAATTTTTAATACTTTTGTGTACATATAACACCTTTTTAAATACGATTGTTTAGATTACCCATCTATTTCACGCCTTACATATCTATAAGTAACGAAGCTTTCTGCAGCTTCCTTAATACAAATAAGGCTAATTTGATGTCATTGGCATTACTTATGCAACATGATTCTTTTAATATATGTTTTGACAAAAGATTAGAATCTTTCAATTTTTTTTTAAAGTCGTGAATATACTGGTAAAAGTACAAAGAAAACGAGCAGCCTCTCCTTCTACAATAATGTTTATTTTTCGCATATACGCGTATTTCGGGAGCGACTTACTCCCGTCTTCAGTACTTAGCTACGTACTGTAGCTAAGTACTGAAGACGGGAGTAAGTCGCTCCCGAAATACGCTTATATGCGAAAAATAAACATTATTGTAGAAGGAGAGGCTGCTCGTTTTCTTTCATATATCTACAAGAATCGGGAACAGTTATTTGTTAAAAGTACAAAGATTAGGGCGGTCAATATAAATCTGACTTTATGTTTGATTAACCCAAAGTATAAAACGAACCAGCATCAACACTCTGTTCTCCATAGTTACATACTTTTCCATTATTTTCTTTTGGAACATACATTATTAAATTTATCGGGAACGACTGGAACTAATCAACTATGATCAAATTCCCCATATTCTGCTTTTTTGGAACTTATATTCTCTACCACTTAAAGGTTCTGGATTTTTTAAAGGAAGTTATAACTATTCATAAGTAGATGTAGCTTGTCTATACTGATGCCGTATCTCAAATCTGAGACAAAATCCAACTCTAGAAATGTTCTGTATCACTTTTGACCTTCTATTCTTTTTTTTTTCAAATGACTTCTTGAAGTCCTTCGAAATTAGTTACCTCGATTTGGAAACACTTTCGGACCAAGACAAGGAACATTCTTGAATGAAAACGAAGACGATCATCAAAACCTATTGTGTTGTAAAGAATTGAGTTCGTGCGATAGCTCGGCACGAAAGATGAGTTAGTGTAGGTATCGCTCAACAGAATGCGATAGGCAAGAATAATCAGATTTAAAAGATATACATTCCAGACCAAAAAATTACAAACACTTCAGAAAGTTCAAAATTGTTTATTCAATTGTATTTCTCAACATAAAAGATTACATATTTATGAAAGATTTTTATAAAAAATCAAAGTGTTTAGTGTTGCCACCCTACGCTTATTTCACCGTGTCGATTTATCGTGGCATACTCTGTATGCAAACTTTGATGCTGTACTTTTTTCAGGCGCCCCATACCATATTTTTTAAATATTTCCTTTTAATACCTGACAATTAGTGTTATTTTCTTTGTATGTGAGCCTCACTAGTTCATGCATTTTCAACTGGATTCAAATCTAGCGAATTTCCTGTTTATGGTAGCAAAGGAATATTTCTGTCAGAAATGATAATTTTAATGATTTCGCCATGTGATATTGGGCACCATTTTCAATAAAAATATAAGCTGATCTTATCAAACAAGGCAGTGCTACGGGCTCCGAAATTTTCTTGTATTGGGTATTGTATTGAATATTTTTGTATTGTACAAATTTTGTTTTTTTGTCTTCTGACTTACCGCGGTTTTTCACTGGCCATCTACATTGGCACCTTTCAATTGCCAAGCTTAACCTTAACCGAGGAAATAAGAACCTTATGAACCATTTTATTCAGTTCTTACAAAGACGCCCTCCGGTTTGCAGCAGCGATTTACGCCAATCTACGGTCGGCTCTTGGTGTGGCGCTCTTTTTAAGACCACAATTTGTTCTTTTTGTACAAGTGAGTATTCTCTTTAATTTTTTTTTACAAATATCCACCACAAAATATGGTGAAACTTCTGCCGGAAAAAAAGACTCTGCCCGGAAAAAAGTTGAAACCAACATGATGTAGAAAATATATCGATGTTGATGTAGAAATATTTTGAAGAAGTTATTAAGAGAATTATGTGCAAGATAACGTAGTACTGGTAACATCCTAGCAAGTATAAGAAAATGCTAGACTTCACAGTTGAGAAAAGTCGAAGAAGCGAATGTCGGCCAAAGTAAACAGCCTGTAATATTTTGCAGATTGAAGAGCTCTAAAAAGTTAATAAAATATAGCAGTCGCGATATTCATAAGGCTTACTGAATTATTATCGAAGTCATTTGCGATAATAGTTGGCAGCTGTTAGAAAATCTCAATGAAATAAAAAAAGTGTTTGTTCAGACACATTGGAGGAAACGGCTTTCTTCTGTTAGAATACTAAGAAGTTTTAGCAGAATACTAAGTAGTTTTTAGGTTCCCCAGGATTTCAAGTAAGGCTTTAGTTAAAAATGTTTCCAGTTAATTTTTAAGCAAAATTGATCTAGTGTATGCTCATTCTATTTAAACGATAAAGGGAAAACTTTTCAAATATATAAATGTCCAATAATGGAAATGATTGTTTTTTTTTTCTTCCAGGGATCTCAAGCCTGAAAATGTTGTGTTTTTCGAAAAATTAGGAGTCGTCAAATTGACTGATTTTGGTTTTAGTAATAAATTTTGCCCTGGCCAAAAATTAGAGACATCATGTGGTAGTTTAGCATACTCAGCTCCTGAAATTCTCCTCGGTGATTCTTACGATGCACCAGCTGTTGGTATGTATTGCAATCGAAAATGTTTTAAAAATCTTGAAAAATATGTTTAATGTACGAAATGATTGTTTGGGGTATGCTTTATACCACGTATATAGAAACATATACGAGTTTTATCCTAGGAAGATACACCTGTATTTTTAACCCCGTGTTCGAATGCTAGCGGAACTAATCTTGGACACGTCAGGGGTAACAAACGGCTGAATTATGTTAATCAGATTATCGGAAATAATGATATAACAATTAAAAAAAAAAAAAAATACACGATTACAAACCACATGAGGTTACAAAAATATCTGATCTGCACTCATAAATGCGTTTGCATGTATAAATTTCGATAAGTGTCTGTTATTCAAGAATTCTCCCGTTAGTTCCAGTTTTATTATTTTTTGTACCTGAATATTTGTCGATAAGTTCGATGCGTTTATAAAATTCACGAATTACGATCGAACCTTTCAGAGGTCACTCAAACATTCTGACACGGAGTTACGAACACTGATTGGCTTATTTTGGACCATACTTCTTGTATTACCATGTGCGAGATATAATATTTTTGCTTTTTTTTTTAGATGTTTGGTCGTTGGGAGTAATTTTGTACATGCTCGTTTGTGGAACGCCTCCTTTTGAAAAGGCTAACGATTCTGAAACTCTTACCATGATTATGGATTGCAAGTATACGATGCCACCACATGTATCACAGGCATGTCGTGATTTAATAGCAAACATGCTTGTTCGAGAACCCGAGAAGCGAGCGACATTGCAAGTCATAGCTCAAAACAGCTGGTTGACGCAAGGTGCCCAAGATACAGTGCCGGAATACTTGCCACTTGTTAGTCGTCAGCAAGTTAGTGATGACGACCATACACTTATTATCCAAAAGATGGTAAATGGTAATATAGCGACCAAAGAAGAGATTTTAGAGTAAGTTTATTTAATCTGAGTTAATTCTTCAAATTATCAGAGAGTATTAAAAAATACGCATTCATTTGTTTACTTTCCCTAACAGCGCCTTAGACCGGAATGAATATAATCACATCACTGCTACTTACTTTCTTCTCGCCGAACGTAAGCTTCGACAGCAACGTCAAGATCAAATGCAAAAACGTCGTCCAGAATTGTCTTTACCTGTTTCATCAACGTCCAGGTGGGTTAAGCTCAAAGCGCTGTACCAGCATAAGATATTTAATCGCTAAATTTAAATAAAAATAGCTTCTTGGAATTTTAAGTGCAAGTACACTCATTCACAAAATAACCTCATGGCAAGAGTACAACAATTAATTTTTAAATAATGATCTTTCCTATTCCTTTGTTTAAGTTTTTGGGCATGAAATTTTGCATGTTTCTTTTTAAATACCGTCTGGATTTTTAGTGTTCAATTTTCTGATTTAAAGATATTAAGTAACAAACAGTTTCAAAACCACATATATTTCGATTGCATGGAAAAATTTTCTGAAACAATGAAAATTTTATTTTTTATATTGGTATTCAATTAATAGTATTTGTTCCCTGATCCCTTTTTTGCACTTTGTGTACTTAGACGTTTATTGCACTTCAGTTTAGAAGAAGCCGTTTTATAAGAAAACTATGATAATAATAACCATAACAATCATAATCATAATAATAATTGTAGTTTCAAGGGTTAAAGGTAGATGTCACTTGTAGTTAGTATTAACTGAAAAATTTAGTATTATAATAATAAAGTAAAGGTTTGCTTGTACAATAAAACAGTTTAATGTGCTTAAGAATTGAAATGTAATTGAAATGGCTTGTTTAATTCGATCTATTTCCTTGATTAATTATACAATTGGTACGACTATGCTCTAGATAGTTCGATTGATAAAATTATAAAAGGTGAGTAAAAAGAAAAGAAGAAACTCTGATGGCTTTTAATAAGACAATGAGTTACTAAGCAAATTCTACAATTCAATACGTAGATGCTCTCCACTTCAAAAAGATTTTCCCCTTTTAATATTTTCCTAAGATATGTGAAAATATTTAATTTTTGTTGATTAAAACTATTATTGTAAAAACAAATACGAAACATGTCCTTTTGTAGCTACTTCAAATGATTGAAAAAACTTTGATATGGATCACATTTAAAAATTATTATGCTAGGTACGACGCATTAATAGCAAAAAATACCTTTAAATGCGAAAGCTACATTGTACTGAGAATTTATGAGTCTACTGTAGTGAAATAATTTTTATCTAGCAATACATTAATAGATAGTCAAAAGAAGCAGCTATCAGATTGGATTTCATATGCAACAGCGAAATTTCCTTTTCGGAATGGAGCCTTTCTTTCGCAAGTAAACTTCCTTAAAATAACATGGCTTGAAAACAAATGTTTATATATCGAAATACATATTTTTGATTTATGTTATGGTGACTTGTGGCTAATGAATTTCCTCATTTGTTGTCAATATCATTGCTATAAATTTATAAGTAAATATCTACCTAAAAGATAAAGATAAAAGATTTATCTTACATATATCTTAGAGCGCCACATATAGCACCGACATCTTTAAATTCGAAAATTGCTGAAAAGTTCAAATATTTTGAAGTAATATATACCACACTTCCATATACAAGTAGTGACTGTAGTGACAATTTGTGACTGCTTAATTTATCATGGTTTGGTATAAAGTGCAAGCAAATTTAGTAACATGTAGGCTAGAAATAACTTGTAAACATAACAAATATCTTAATGCAGGAATATTATTTTACTTCCGGCATATAACCTATATTTCTACATAATTTTGTTAGTTCAAACACTAAATAATTATTCAAAGTTCACTAAATTCAGATCAATATAATTGAGAACAGTAAAGATTTCCTCAGAAGAAATTCAAACAGGTAATGTATATACTAAGATGGTTATGTGGGTTTGAACTTAATTTTCGATGTGATGGTCCGATACAAATTATCGAAAATTATCTTTAATTCTAGATTATCACCACGTACTCGCATTGCTATTAGCATTAGTGATCACGATTCTTCTGGCGATGGTCGGCATCACTTGCTTTTGCCTATAAACAACCAATTAGCTCCGCGAACTCCCGGCGCAGAACCAACTACCGTAAGTAAAACCGTTCAGTTTTTTACCTAAACTATGCCCTGCTACATATAAATTGAATTCGATGTGCACACGATATTCAACCACTCAAATCATCATTGAAATTAATTATCACTTCATTAATAAATTTAATGGCATGCAAAACAACCGTGCAGCTCCTTTTACTTTTATTCACAGTCTTACTGACCCTTTTGATAATCTACCATAGAAACATTCAAGTGATTGAATTAAATAAATATAGTCAATTTAATTTTTTTAAATAAGCCATTATACAAACAAATGGCTTACGTGGCTAATGCAATCAATTTAATGTTGTTAATTGCTTATTGAACAACACAATGAAATGTTCTCCCAGCAAACTAATTTTTTTATTAAGTTTCCAATTACGAGAGAGAGATAGTCTTTTAAAAATCATCAATTTTTTTTTAGACCAAAACAAGAAGACTGCTGAATACAGTGGATTCTCGGGCATTTGCCACTTATCCCAAGCAGTTTCAGAATATACCCCAAGCAGTTTCTAACGAATACTGCAATAGTTGCTATAGTGTTTTTTGTTGAAAAATTATCGTCTTGTTGTCCATTCCTCTTAAATGCTTTTGTAGGAACAGTTCGTTTCCCGTATTTTCCCCGGGATATGCCATAACCTTTTAGAATGAATTTCCAGCTATGACTGCGATGAACCAGATTCACGAACAATTTTCATAGTAAATCGATTTTTCATAATAAATCGATTTTTATACCTGGTGTAAACGTGTCTAGCATAATAAAGGTAAGCGTCTAATACATTGATATTAGGTCCATTCTGTCGAGAAAATTTTCCAAGATTCTGTCATGTGTTATAAAATTAATCAGTTAACATTTGATGGATTCGTTTAACCTTCAAACCGCAGCAGCTTATCCTTCGACATTAAGTTATGTGCTATTTATGCGTGGCTATATAATTTTTGATACATTAATATATTTGTTTCGTGTGTACATATTTATATAATGTTTTTATTTATATTATATACATGCATAAACTTTCACTCGATTTGAGGAGAAAGTAGGAAACCGCTTGAGTTATTTAGACCGAATTCCTCCAACCCTTATACAAGCTAAATTTTAGACCACAATATCTTCAGAAACAAAATGACTGGAGAGAATCGAGTATATAGCTCCCGAAATGTGCGTTTCCTTTAATCAAAAAACGATTTATGGTAAGAAACAATACCTTACACCAATTTGTATATTAGATTTGACCAAAGATGTCCAGCAATTCCCTGGCGTCCGCTCTCGATCAACGATGTTCCAGACCTATTTTTGCCTTGTTTTTGGTGTAGATTTATTTTAAATTCACTTTTCATTTTAAAATTATTAAATGTGTAGACGAAAGGAAAAAACCAAATAATTTTTATAGATGTACTTGGTATATACTCTACGAAATTTTGAAATCAGCAAGGGAATCATACTGTATACCGATGTACAAAACGAATGAAAGAATGATCTCTTCCGAGGGAATCATACTGTATACCGATGTACAATACGAATGAAAGAATAATCTCTTCCGCAGTCATTCACAGCTCAACCGAAGTTACAAACGAAAAAAAGGAAAATGTTGTAAGGACACTGTAGACAACACTTACAGGCCATAATCTCTTACGTCGAATAACAAATCGAATGAAACTTCAAAAAGATGACACCTGTCGAGCTTGTGGCGAGGTAAAAGAAAGTACAGAACACTTCCTTTTAGATTATCTAATATCTAGACAAACATTCCCATCAATGCATTACAGCGATACCAAGAGCACGACGTTAGAAAGGTAATCAATGTCGAGCTCGAAAAAGAACGAAAAAATCTTACCCAAAAGGTTACCTCTGACATTCTACTCCATTGACAAAAACAAAGACGCTTTCTGTGACGCAGTAAAGGAAGCCCTTATAGAAAAAAAAGAACAGTAGCCTCACTCAAGCTTGTGGTCTCTCGAAATCAGTGACATTGACTGCGTTACAGACCTGCCCAGAATCGGAGATGCATTAAAACACGATATCCCTGCACTATGCGAGCCGAAATGTAGGATAACCAAACCATGTACCACTATGACCATATACTATTAGTTTGAGCCAGGACCCGACAACTTGAAATATATTCCAGATACAGGGAAGACTTTGTTTTCCAAGAAATACACGGCCAAAGCGTTAATGGAATGATCCGTGTGACTAGAGAAGGGCAAGTTGACTAGCTGGTGTTGGCCGTGCAACATCACACCAGAAGTTCACGGACATGCTATCCTGACGAATTTGAATCTGGATTCGGAATGGTTTTACGGGTCGACTCCTCTCCTCAATGAGGTCGGCAGCCGGCACGACGCAACTCTATTTTTTCGGTACGCGGATTCGGGAATAAATTAATCCGACGGTTGGTAATTGCTCATCCCGCGAGCTGTTCTCTTCTAATAAAATAACATTAAAAATAGATTTTCTATAGGTAAACTATTAATAATAAATTATTATATTTATATTTAAATTATAATTATGATAGTGTTAAGAATTATAATAATATTATTTACAATGAATTATTTATACGAAAACTATTAATCATAAATAATTATATTTATATTTAAATTATAATAATAATGATATTGGTAATGATTAGATTAACAATAAGAACCATAGATGTAAGAAATAAGAATTATATAAAACTCGACGGCGAAAAGGAGAAATCTACGATGGATATGGCAAACGACAAGAGCGGCGGTTTAAGTGGCCACCATCATCTCTTAGTGCGCCGAGCCAAGCGAAGACGAGGCGGAGTTTCGGAAACCAGTGGCGATATTCCGCCATCCAATTAAGCTTTTTGGGGGAATTTTATTCCGTAATGACTGCCGCAGCAAGAACATGTAGTGATCGCCATATGAGAAATTAGTGTTAGATTTCTGTTCGATAAGCACACTTGTTTGAAGCTCTGAAAAATTAAGTAAATGTAAATTAATTGTTTGGTTAGTCAGTTGGGTCAAGTCCTCAGCTTAACCCACAAAAATGTTGTGATAATCGCTAAGGTTGTGATCGTCACGAAACTTTCCTGGTGTTTATCTTCCGATAAACACTATGTGACGATCACAGGACCTCTTGGTAATGTCCGTTGCAACCGTCACGAAACTTTCCTGGTGTTTATCTTCCGATAAACACTATTTGATGGTTACAGGACCTCTTGGTAATGTCCGTTGTGACCGTCACGGAGCTTTCCTGGTGTTTATCTTCCGATAAACACTATGTGACGATCACATGACCTCTTGGTAATGTCCGTTGCAACCGTCACGAAACTTTCCTGGTGTTTATCTTCCGATAAACACTATGTGACGGTTACAGGACCTCTTGGTAATGTCCGTTGTGACCGTCACGGAGCTTTCCTGGTGTTTATCTTCCGATAAACACTATGTGACGATCACAGGACCTGTTAGTAATGTCCGTTATGACCGTCACGAAACTTTCCTGGTGTTTATCTTTCGATAAACACTATGTGACGATCACAGGACCTGTTAGTAATGTCCGAACAGATCGCCCATTACCTTCTCGCTGTAATGAACGATCCGCTCGTAACCAGAGTCTTGAGCAGACTCCCTTTTTCCAGACACTTCATGAGTTTTTATACAAAAACTGAAGAAAGGATAAGAAGCGACTTCGGCTGAGATTAATAACAACAACAAAATAAAAACTAATAATAAAAAAAAAGATGATGAATTCAACATCTGGCAAAGGGACTTGAGATTGACAAAAGGGTACGAGAAAATGCAAACATTTTAGCAACAATCGATGAAACGTTTACATTTCACACATTAATGCGAACGAGCGGCTTGTCAACCATCAAAGGTTTACGAAAAACAATGTAGTTTGTTTTTGTGTGTACAAACTTGAACGCATGTGCTGTTTGCGTTATCTCAAAGGATACAGTTTAGTGTGTTGATCCTTAACCCATTAGCGAGCAATAAATTGTGCACGTGTTGCACATTTTCTCAACGTTTATTGCTTAAAGATGTAGAAAAGAAAAAAACTGTAGCAGTTTTTTATTTGACTGTTTATTCAACATTTCCCGCCCGCCTTCGTTGACTCTGGCGACGAACAATTATCTGTCAGTGTTTCGATGCTAAGTGGGCAGAGCTTAACGAGTGGTCTAGTGACTGATGATGAGCTCGTTCTTAACACCGCTACACGAGCTATACCATCTTTTCCGTGATGTAACTTGAGGATTCTCCCTAATGGCCATTTTGCTGGAGGGTAGCGTTCATCCATGATGAACACAAATGATCCTTCGCTGAGTGGTGGCGATGGTTTTATCCATTTATAAACTGCTTGATGTCGCTGCAGGTATTCTCGTGACCATTTATCCCAAAAACTTTGCATCATTTGGCAGATGTGTTGCCATCTAGATAGTTTAGAGGATTGAATCTGAAGAAGACTTGGTTCAGAGAGTAAATTCAATGGCTGACCAATCAGAAAATGTCCTGGAGTTAACACCTCAAGATCATTTGGATCATTAGTTAATGTGGTTAATGGCCTTGAGTTGAGGATTGCTTCGATTTGACTGATGACCGTTGAAAGCTCTTCGTAGGTTAACAATCTTTCACCAATGACCCTACGAAGATGGTATTTCATAGATTTAACCCCAGCTTCCCATTTACCACCAAAATGTGGAGAAGCTGGAGAATTGAAGTTCCATTTTGTTCCATCTTGAGATATGACTGATGCTAGGTGTTTGAGTTCAAGTCATGTTCGACGGAAGAGTCTTTTCAATTCTTTGTCTGAGCCCTTGAAATTCGTACCACAATCGCTGCTTAAGGTAGCACAAATTCCTCGTCTTGCCGTGAACCGCTTATATGATGCAAGAAAAGCGTCGGTGCTGTAATCAGTTACAATTTCAAGGTGCATTGCTGACGTTGATACACAGACGAATAAGGCTATCCACGCCTTATATGATCGAGCTGCTCTGCCTTTCCAGGTTTTAATACCAATCGGGCCTGCGTAATCCACACCAGTATGGAAAAATGCTCGGCATGGTGTGACTCTTTCCGTTGGTACCTGGCCCATGATGTGTTGAGCGTGATTTCGCCGGTAACGAGTGCATTTGACGCATTTCAAAATTAGAGATCGAACAGACCGGCGACCTCCAAGAATCCAACATGAATTACGGATGTAAGACAACGTTTCCTGGGTGGAACCGTGGAGCGTTCGGTCGTGTGCATCTTGAATAATTAACTTCGACAAGAAGGAATGTTGCGGAAGTATATATGGGTGTTTTGCAGTGTATGGAAGAAATGAATTTCTTAAGCGACCTCCAACACGAAGTAAGCCTTGTTCATCAATGAATGGAAGCAACCGAAGGATTGGTGATGCTTTTGGGAGCACTTTATTTTCAGTGAGAATTTTAATTTCGGTTGAAAGATGTTGTTGTTGTACTGTCTTGATCCAAAACAGCCGCCCGTTGAGGATGTCTTCTGGAGTTAATGGGTCAATAAGTGTTTTTAAACTCCTCTTCTTGATGACTCGGATACACCGTGCAGTAATTCGAAGTAGTTGATTCAAGGATGAATATCGGTGAAGAAGCTCCCAATCAATGGTTTCCCGTCAGGTGTGGAGAATGCTAGGTATCGGTGGAGGTCTCTCCTCTAGGTCGTTAGATGACTGGTTCTCAGAAGGTAACAAGAGATTAGGCCATGCTGATGGTGGTGATGTTAACCATGAAGGACTTCTCCACCATAATGAATGTTTCTGAAGTTCTGTACTGGATAGGCCTCGAGTAGCACAGTCTGCAGGGCTTTCAATTCCTGGAATGTGCCTCCACTGTGCGTTTGGCAAGGCTTCTTGAATAAAACATATCCTATTATGGACGAACTCCCTCCATCGAGAAGGATGATTATTTATCCACGTGTGAACAATAGATGAGTCAGTCCATAGGTAGCATGGTGAAGTTGATAGATTAATAATCTTGATGCAATGTTGTGTCAATTTGGTAAGTAAAACAGCTGCCGATAGTTCCAATCGAGGTATCGTCATGCGCTACAGTGGTGCTACTTTAGTTTTTGAGCAGAGTATTGAAGTTTGAACAGTGTTATTGTTAGAAGTCCTTAAATAGACAACCGCAGACATTGCCAACTGTGATGCGTCACTGAAACCATGAATCTCAACGAAGCATGTGGAAGTAGTTCCTAACCACCAAGGGATTTGAATTTTCTCTAATCCGGATAATGATTCAAGAAGAATCTCCCAGATTCGTTGCTGAGCAGCAGGTAAGGCCTCATCCCACTGGAGTTTACTAGCCCACAGCTCTTGCATAAATATCTTAGCTGTGATAAAGAGTGGGGCCAAAAGGCTTAGAGGGTCAAAAAACTGGGCAATTTTCGATAAAACTGACCGCTTGGTGGTTGATGATGGTGATGTTGGAATGAGGTTAAACTGGAAGACATCAACTGATGGGTTCCAGAATACTCCAAGAGCATGAATGACTTGGTCCTTGATAGGAATAGATTCTGTTTTTATTTTAAAATCTGAGTGAATGTAGCTTAAGACTCCAGGATCATTGCTGATCCATTTTCTCAATGGAAACCCGCCCGCCATGCAGAGATCATTTACTTCTTGAGCTTGTTCACGTGCCTCTTCAATCGAGTCAGCTCCGCCAAAAATGTCGTCGACGTATCGTCCTTTCAGTAAAACATCAACAGCGCGGGGATACTTGGACCCTTCATCTCTAATTAATTGTAAAATCGATCGTAGCGCAAGAAACGGGGCACAGGCCAGACCATACGTAACCGTGGAGAGTTCATATTCGACTATTTTGTCACCCTTTTTCCAAAAGATTCGTTGATACTTCCGATCATCAGGATGGACAAGAATCTGGCGGTACATCTTCTCGATGTCAGAAGAGAAAATATATCGAAAGGTGCGCATCCATACCAAAATGTCGAAGAGGTCTAATTGACACTTTGGCCCAGTATGGAGAGCTTTGTTGAGAGGAATTCCTCCTAAAACATTGCAAGACCCGTTGAAAACAACTCTTAGTTTAGTTGTAGAGCTGGTCTCTCGAATTACTCCATGGTGAGGAAGGTAGAATGCTGATTTCGGTTCTAAATTAGCATCAACGCGAATCATGTGGTGTAACTGTTCATACTTGGTTAAAAAGTCTGAATATGTTTCGAAAAGGGTTGCGTTTGCTTGAAACTTACTAAAAAGATGATGAAGCATCCGCAGCGCTGCAGGTTTGGAATTGCCAATGCTGTTAGGTGGTTCTTTAAATGGAAGTCGAACCATATAGCGACCGGTGTTGTCTCGTTCGTGAGTTTCCACGAAATGTTTCTCACATTCTTCATCTTCTGATGATAAGGTATGAAGCGTTGTTGATTTTACTTCCTCTTGATGCCAAAATTGTTCGAGTAATGAATGAAGGTCGTGGTCAATCGTACAGTGGTTGATGGAAATACCGCGATGATCTGATGACAACTGAGATGGACCTGAAATAATCCAACCAAGTTTTGTTTGTTGTGCGACAGGTGAGTTTTTTGGACCTTTGGTGATTGGACCCTCTAATAAGTATCCATAAATATCTGCTCCAAGAATGAGATCTATTTCTCCTGGTTCTGAGAATTTAGGATCAGCCAAAAGTAGTCCTTCCAGGTGTGACCATTTGGATGTTGTTGTGTGGGCTGATGGGATAAGTGATGTTAGTTTAGGCAGAACATGAGCTTCAACATTGATTGCCGTGGAAGATTCAAAGTGCGGTTGAATGATGAGTGTAACAGCTCCCTTTGTTTTTCCTGATTTATGAGCTCCTATTCCTAAAATTGATACAGATGATGATTTTCTCTTAATCCGTAATCGCTGCACTAAATTTTGAGAAGCTAACGTAACTTCTGAGCCCTGGTCCAATAAAGCGCGGACAATAATAAACTCTCCTTGAGCGTTACCAACTCGTAGGCGTGCTGTAGCTAATAAGATGATTGTCCTTGTTGTTGGACTCTTATGAATTTGTTGATGAGCATGATTAACTTGCTTTGACGATGGAGAAGATGAACTAGATTGTCCTTTTGCAGAATCATTTTCATGTAACGATGAGTGATGTCTCTTGCCGCACTTAGTGCATCTGAAGGTGGATCTGCACGCAGACACACTGTGTGGCCAATGTAATGAGGTTCATAGATTGCACAGATTTGTTGAGGCTGACTCATTCTTGCGATTGACTAGAAAAATGAATTTTTACAACCGATTCGAAATAGGTTGCCATACGCTTGTGATAACCCATCCATAATGATCGTCTGCTCACTGATGTGGCGCTTGATATGATCGACTCGCATTGTTCACTTCTCGCTTATTGACCACTGAATACTAGAAAAATCCGGCTCGAAGGACCAAAAAATGTTCGATAAGCACACTTGTTTGAAGCTCTGAAAAATTAAGTAAATGTAAATTAATTGTTTGGTTAGTCAGTTGGGTCAAGTCCTCAGCTTAACCCACAAAAATGTTGTGATAATCGCTAAGGTTGTGATCGTCACGAAACTTTCCTGGTGTTTATCTTCCGATAAACACTATGTGACGATCACAGGACCTCTTGGTAATGTCCGTTGCAACCGTCACGAAACTTTCCTGGTGTTTATCTTCCGATAAACACTATTTGATGGTTACAGGACCTCTTGGTAATGTCCGTTGTGACCGTCACGGAGCTTTCCTGGTGTTTATCTTCCGATAAACACTATGTGACGATCACATGACCTCTTGGTAATGTCCGTTGCAACCGTCACGAAACTTTCCTGGTGTTTATCTTCCGATAAACACTATGTGACGGTTACAGGACCTCTTGGTAATGTCCGTTGTGACCGTCACGGAGCTTTCCTGGTGTTTATCTTCCGATAAACACTATGTGACGATCACAGGACCTGTTAGTAATGTCCGTTGTGACCGTCACGAAACTTTCCTGGTGTTTATCTTTCGATAAACACTATGTGACGATCACAGGACCTGTTAGTAATGTCCGAACAGATCGCCCATTACCTTCTCGCTGTAATGAACGATCCGCTCGTAACCAGAGTCTTGAGCAGACTCCCTTTTTCCAGACACTTCATGAGTTTTTATACAAAAACTGAAGAAAGGATAAGAAGCGACTTCGGCTGAGATTAATAACAACAACAAAATAAAAACTAATAATAAAAAAAAAAGATGATGAATTCAACATCTGGCAAAGGGACTTGAGATTGACAAAAGGGTACGAGAAAATGCAAACATTTTAGCAACAATCGATGAAACGTTTACATTTCACACATTAATGCGAACGAGCGGCTTGTCAACCATCAAAGGTTTACGAAAAACAATGTAGTTTGTTTTTGTGTGTACAAACTTGAACGCATGTGCTGTTTGCGTTATCTCAAAGGATACAGTTTAGTGTGTTGATCCTTAACCCATTAGCGAGCAATAAATTGTGCACGTGTTGCACATTTTCTCAACGTTTATTGCTTAAAGATGTAGAAAAGAAAAAAACTGTAGCAGTTTTTTATTTGACTGTTTATTCAACAATTTCACAACTAGGTGATGGAGCTGTAAAAGCAGCAGCGAGAAACTGATCCCTCTCACTTCTCCTATCTAGACGCTTGACAACTGATGTAAAGTAGAAATGTTATTGTAATCAACAGCTTGTAATTAAATAAATTAAAACATTACATTGGTGACCATAACGTGATTTGAACACGGTCGTCATTTGAAGCCAAACGTGATTTGAAGCCGACGCGAAACAAAAGATGTCTACAAAAGGAAGCTCGTCCAAAGCGGCAGACTTAGGTGCGCAGATCGCAGAATCGAAGGCATCAATCGAAGAACTATGTGTGTCCGCTTATCGACGAGCAACATCACCACGACACTTCAGGCGACGAAACCGTTCTCGCAATCGAAGAAACGAAAATAAAACTTAAAAAATAAAATAACCTAAACTCCAATCGCTCGGAGAAAATAAGAAAACGGAATATAAGCTGTAGGCGGCCAATAAATGTCCTATAAACACGTTATCATAAATGTCTTATAAACACCAATCATAGGTGCAGACTTTTTGAAAGAGCACGGGTTATTCATAGGTTTAAAGAACAGACGTCTTGTTGAATCTGATAGTGCCAAAAAGGAATGTTCGTTGCGCCCATGTAGCGATTATCGCAGACTGAATGCCGTCACCATTCCGGACCACTATCCCATGCGAAAAATACAGGATATCACATCAGGTCTCACAGGCAAATGTGTATTTTCGAAGTTAGACTTGCTTCGTGCATATTTCCAAATACCTGTTGCTGCAGAAGATGTCCCGAAAACTGCAGTCGTAACACCTTTTGGATTGTTTGAATTCAAGGCTATGACATTTGGCCTTCGAAATGCTGCTCAAACCTGTCAGCGGTTCGTGGGCGAGGTTTTACGTGGTTTGGAATTTTGTGTATGTTATCTAGATGACATCCTGGTACCATCTAAATCCAATGAGGAACACATGCATCATAATCGTGTAGTTTTCGAACGGTTGAAATCGTAGGGAATAGTCATCAACATCGCCAACTGTGAATTAGGCGTAAAGGAGATCGAATATCTCGGCTACAAAATAAATATGCATGGCATTTCTCCATCTGATTCGCGAATGAAAGCCATACAAGATTTTAGATTGCCAACAACGGTTAAGCAACTGTGTTGTTTCCTCGGCACGTTAAACTACTATCGAAGGATTATTCGAAATACTGCTAACCTCCAACCACCTCTACATCAATATCTCCGTAACGAAAGAAAGGTGACACAAGCATCATTCAATGATCAACTGAAACTACAAACGCCTTTAACGCTTGTAAGGAAAGCCTAGCGAAAGAAACATTACTAGTGCACTTTTCTCCATCAATGCCATTACAACTTGTTACCGATGCCTCGGATGTTGCGATTGGATCCGTCCTCGAGCAAAAAGTTAATGGTAATTGGCTGCCTCTTGCGTACTTTCAACGAAAACTCAGCAATGCAGAAGTCAAGTACAGCGTTTTCGACCGAGAACTTTTAGCTATTTACAGCAGTGTAAAACACTTCTGACACTGGCTGGAAGGCACACAGTTTGTTATCAAAACGAATCATAAACACTTGATCTATGCGTTCAGCCAGAAAACGGAAAAATCTTCGCCGAGACAGATAAGGCACTTAAGCTTTAATTCTCAGTTTTGCACTCGAATCGTTCACGTGAATGGAGACGAATATTGTAGCAGACACATTATTACGAGTGGAAGCGATCATCGTCATCGTCACTTGCCATCGTCAATAACCACCCGCGAATTGATCGATAAACAACACGACGACACCGCACTTCAAACACTCCTATCTGCAAACAATTCTTCGCTCAAGCTGCACTCAAGCTGAAGAACTTGGAAATTTATATTGTGAAACATCGACGAGCAATATACGGCCATATGTTATACGGTTATACGAGCAATATACGGCCATGAATCGAGTAATGGAGACCTTTCTTAGATGCTCGCATCCTGGAGCCCGCGCAATGATTCGAGCAATTCAACGGAAATTTGTTTGGCCTGACATGAAGAAAGAAATTCGGGCGTATACACGTTCTTGTATATCATGTCAGATCAAAGGTTGGCAGACATACAAAAAACAGTGTTCAGGATTTTTCGGTACCGGACAATCGCTTCCAGCAAGTTCATTTAGATGTAATCGGATCCCTAACAATAGCCAACGGTTATCGCTATTGCGTAACAATGATTCACCGATTTTCACGCTGGCCAGAAGCAGTTCCTGTATATGACCAAACAGCTGAAATCGTTGCCTTTGCATTTTACAGAAGCTGGGTATAAAGATTTGGAGCACCGCAGATCGTAACGACTGACCAAGGAACTCAATTCGGATCAGCGCTTTTCACTTCCCTCTCCAAACTTTTGGGATGTAAACGAACGCGAACTTCGCCCTACCATCCAGCATCAAATGGATTAGTCGAGCGATGGCATCGCACATTAAAAGCTGCAAAATTCTAACTGGCTACTTATCCTACCGATCTACCTCTGTTAGGACTCCGGAATGCATTTCAGGAGGATCTAGGAGCAAGTTGCGCCGAGCTGGTTTATAGAACCACATTAACACTTCCTGGCGAGTTTTTCGTGAGCGACGACAAACTGTTCGATCCGCACGTATTAGCATCGATGCTGAAGCAACATATGCGTGAATTACGCCCAGTTTTAGTCAACCATTGCAGTGGACGAAAAACAAGACACAGGACCTCAAAAAGTGATTAACAGGATTTCGGGTGTTTTGTTCACCATCGATGTTGAGGGTAGACAACTCAAGGTTTCCATCAAACGTTTAAAGCCAGCTTTCGTTGCCATCACCACTACTGAGCATGTCGAAAATCCGTCATCCTTATTAAATCAAAATGCTCCTACTTCTCAACCAAAATCAATTTCATGGCAACCTGTCACGTCACGAGCACGATTTATTCGCACGTATCCTCCTGCAAAACGCCATCGTGACAATGTCACTCGAGGGGGAGTACTGTAGCGATTGCCATGTGACAAATTAATGTTAGATTTCGCCACTAGGTGATGGAGCTATAAAAGCGATAGCGAGAAATTGATCTCTCACTTCTCCATAGAAACTATCTAGACGCTTGACAACTGATGTAAAGTAGAAATGTTATTGTAATCAACAACTTGTAATCAAATAAAATAATACATTACACTGCGGCAGTCGATATGGAACAAAATTCCTCCAAAGCACTTGATTGGATGGCGGAATATCGCCGCTGGTTTCCGAAACTTCGCCTTGTCTTCGCTTGTCTTGGCGCACTACACCGCCGCTCTGTTCGTTTGCCAATCGCAAATTTCTCCTTTCTGTCGTCGAGTCGCCGCGAGCGTTATGGTTCTTATTATTTACATCTATGATCCTTACCACTATCAATATTAATCTAATTTAAATATAAATATAATTATTTATGATTAATCGTTTTCCGATAGATATTTAATAATTCTGAACACTCGTAATTATTATGATTTAAATAAAAATACAATGAATAGTTTTTTTATAATTCTAACCATTATCATTATTATCAGAATTTAAATATAAAAATAATTATTATGGATATTTTATCTGTAAATAATTTATTATTAATAATATTATTTCATTCTAAAAGAACAGCCCGCGGGATGAACAATTACCAACCGTCGGATTAATTCATTCCCGAATCTGCGTACCGAAAAAAATAGAGTTGCGTCGTGCCGGCTAGCAAACTCTTTTAAACCCTCTTGTCGGGCAACATTTTCTTTTACGCCCGGTAATTGAAATAATTTCGGGGGTAATAATTGGCGCCCAAGGTTTTTTTTTGGGGAAGTATTTAGTGGTCAAGTTCTTTGTTTTGGAAAGTGGAAGTTTAAGTGAATAGTGAGTTTAGCGTGGAGTGTGGATTTTCTGTGAAGTGAAAGAGAAGTTAAATTGGATTAGTGAATATGTGTCAAACATTGATAAAATTTTTCTTGCATATATTGTTCAAAAACAAAACATTGATGCTTCGAATTACAGATTTTTTAAGCTAAGCATAATGTATCTCATATTGGAGTACAACGTGAATTCCTCAGATCAAGTTAACTTTGCTGATATGTGAAAAACATTTTTCCTGAGGAATCCACGATGTACAGATATGCACTTGTGCATTGTCAGCGATATGCTCGCATGTTCCCATAGATAGATGTTAGATCATGGGACCGTGCTGCTATTGCTGACTAATTAGTAAAGTATTATAAAATAGAATTGTTGGTAAAATAAATTTGTCATTTGCTCATGAGAATCAGAAGAGTTTCATTCAAGCGAGCTTGACCACATTTTCATCCTGAAGATCGGTATTGAACCGAAATTCATTGAAAGAAAGAAATAAAGACAGATATTGAATCTGACTTTCGGATTAAAATAAATTCCAGCGGCAAAAGAAAATACTTGAGTCGCTATACAAACATTTTTGGTGACCCCGACGTGATCTTTCACGCAATCAATTTGAAGAGAATATTCTTCCCCGATCAGAATTTTAAGAGAATTCGTTCGGTATATTATCCTTTTGTTGTTTTTTTGTTGGTGCTGACTAACTGCTCTTGAGTCAGTTATAATGGAAGAATTGGCAAGAGGACAAGATCAAACCGGCTTTGAGATCGAACGATTGATCACCAATTACCGCAAGGATGGACCTACGCGTAGAACAGTGGGGTATCTTAACAGGAGACTTGCCGAGCTAAATAAACTATGGGAGTCCTTCTGTCACAAAGATAAACAGCTCCAGGAATATGCTGCAACCTCCGCTCATCATCCATATTTTGCTAATATCTATTTTACGGTCATACAACAAGAATACATAGTCGCAAGAGATGCTATCACTGGTCTCTTGAAGGAAACCCAAAAGGAAGAACTGTTTCCGAAACCAAGTGGGATCAATCCAGGCACTAGTTTGAAACGGGAACAACCCTGTACCCCATCATCAAAGGCGAAACAAACTGAAAATGAATTTGGGGATTTAAAATATCAGTTGGAAACAATTATCGGTTCCATAAATTTCCTAATCGATGGAATTTACAAGGGCCCAGCAAAAAGTAAACATTACTACGAGCTGAAGATGAGTACTTTACGAAAGTACTGGGATGAATTGCGTGAAGTGCATCGAACCATATGCAGGTCCCAAGGCGACGTATAGTACCTTGGATTTCAAACAAACGGAAGAGTGCATACAGGATGCCCTCATATCTCTTTCCATCAACAAAGACAAGGCTGAGCCAGGGCAACATGGTCTCGTTCACTCACAGCCATACATCAGACTTCCGGATATATCCATTCCGAAATTCGATAGAGATTACGGAAAATGGACATCCTTTCACGAGCTCTTCCATCAAATAATCGACTCGCAGCCTCTTGGGAATGCCCAAAAAATGTGGTATCTGAAGACCAACGTAACGGGTGAGGCAGAACGGCTTATCAAACACATGCCGGTTTCGGAAGAAAACTAAAAGGACGCCTGGACTGTTCTTCGTAGCCGGTATGATAACAAAAGGCTTATGGTAACTGCTTTCCTTGAGAGGTTACTATCACAACCAGTTATCCTGGCGGACTCGGCTGCAAGAAAAGGAGGAAAAAAAAGGACAAGAAAAAATATCTAGCCACGGAAGATACAAGGGCGGAAGTGTTACTGAGCACGGTGATAGTTCAGACCACAGACAGCAGTGGTAAAGCTGTAGACCTTCGAGCGATTGGTCCTTCGAGGTTCACAAATAAACCTAATCACTGAAGCTGCCTTAAAAAAGCTTAGCCGCAAGGCTCAAGCCGCTAGCATTGCCATCAGTAGCGTTGGAGGAGTAATTCCAAAGACCAATAAAAAAATAAGGCTACCAATACAATCCAAGCAGATGAACTACAAGATACAGATGGATGCTTACGTGGTGAAGCAAATAACGACACATCAGCCATCCGGAACTTTCAACGTAGCAACCTGGCCAATCCCGGGAAATCTCTCCTTAGCTGACCCAAACTTCAATCAAGCCGGACCAGTAGAGATGCTTATCGGAGTTGAGTGGTATTACCAGTTATTATCGATAGGTCAAATAAAAATGGGCGAAACCCTACCCACGCTACAAAATACCCTCTTTGGTTGGGTGGTTGGCGGAAGATTTAACACATCCAGAGTCCCAATCACCTGCCGCCATATGTGGAATGTACCGTATTGAAGGCCAAAAGCTAGATGCAGAACTAGAAAAATTCTGGAAGCTAGAAGAAGGCGAGAAGAAAGACACCACGATGACTTCCAAGGAGCGACAATGTGAAGCACACTTCTATCAAAACTTTAAGCGGGACGAAAATGGGCGCTTCATTGTTAGATTGCCATTTGCACTGGATCCAAAACAATTAGGACAGTCGAAAGATATGGCCCTAAAAAGCTTTTTTCAAGTAGAAAATCCGAAGGTCCAAGAAGCTTACCAAGAATTCATGGAGGAGTATTTGAAGTTAAGGCACATGTCAGAAGTAGACATGCCAAATGCTTCAGATCCTCATTTTTTCTTGCCACACCATTGTGTCCTTCGACCTGAAAGTTCTACTACTAAACTGAGAGTGGTTTTTGATGCATCGGCAAAATCTACCACTCACACTAGCTTAAACGATGTGCTGCACACGGATCCCATGATACAAGACGAATTGTTCACTATCCTGCTTCGATTCCGCTTGTTTAAGTACTTACGTTTTTTCTGCGGATGTTGAGAAAATGTACCGACAAATGCGCATTGACGAACGAGACCGAAGATTCCAAATGATCTTCTGGCGTAAGCACCCGAGCCAGGCACTGCGATGCTATCAACTCAATACCGTAACATATGGTACTACCGTGGCACCTTACCTGGCAACTAAGTGCTTGAAGGAATTAGCAGTTAACACTAGGACTAAATATCCCGAAGATGTCTCGCTATCCAGAAGGATTTCTACATGGACGACTTGTTAACTGGAGCAAATAATCTCCAAGAAGCTATGCAAAAGAAGGAAGAAATCCAACAAATTTTAAGGACCGCTGGTTTTAAACTACGAAAATGGTGTGCAAACCATTCCCATTTAATCAAGGACATTCCCCAGCAAGATCGAGAAGTACTGTATACTATGACAGACAACTCCACAGGACACGTTAAAACACTTGGAGTAATCTGGTTGCCGGGGCCAGATGAGTTGATTGTTCGCGTTCCAACTTACAAAGACCCAACAAGGGTGACAAAGAGAATAGCGCTATCTACCATTGCGCATATTTTTGATCATCTAGGGCTCATAAACTGATTCTTAATCAGATTCGCAAAGAATATCAGCATGCCGGCCCTCAAGCTTTATTAGCTATTGCTCGACAGCGTTATTGGCCAATCAAGGGAAAGACACTAGCCCGTTCAGTAGTACAAAATTGAGTCATTTGTGCCAGAGCAAAACCCAAACTGCTATCTCAAATGATGGGAGACCTACCGGCAAATAGAGTTCATAAAGCCAGGCCGTTTGTCAATACGGGGGTAGACTTTGCAGAACCTTTTTACACACATTCTAAAGGCCGTGGGAAACAACCCCAGAAATCATATCTGGCAGTATTTTGCTGCTTTTCAGGTTGTTCATTTTGAACTGGCCACTGAACTGACAACAGAATCCTTTATTGGTGTACTTAAACGATTCATTTCACGAAGAGGAAATTGCCGAAACATTTATTGTGACAACGCAACAAATTTTGTGGGAGCGAATAATCAGCTGACGGAATTGAACAACGAATGTTATATAAAAGTTCACAGGAAACCATTGCTAATTTCTGCACGGCAAAGGGAACCGACTTCCATTTCATCCCACCCAGAGCTCCTCACTTTGGTGGCCTATGGGAAGCAGCCGTCAAATCAGCCAAGTACTTAATTATCAAAAACTTGGCTAACGTTAAGCTTACATATGAGGAGCTTGAAACCATCGTTATTGAAGCTGAAGTCATCCTAAATTCACGACCATTAACCCCATTGTCCTCTGATCCAAACGATCTCCAGGCTCTGACCCCAGGTAATTTTTTGATCGGCGAGCCACTCACTAGCTTCGTGGATGTGAATGTTCAAGTCCCTCGTCTATCCTTGGGACAAAGATGGAAGTTAGTCATGGATTTGAAGTACAAATTTTGGCGCAGGTGGACAGCTGAGTATTTAAGCGAGTTACAACATCGGTATAAATGGAAGCATCAGTGCAAAAACGTTACACCTGGGATGATAGTTGTAGTAAAGGAAGAAAATACGCCAGTTCTTAAATGGCCTCTAGGCAGAATCAGCAACGTGTTCAAAGGAAGTGATGGATTGGTTCGTGTCGCTGATGTAAAGACCTCATCTGGTATCTTAAGACGGCCTATCCACAAACTTGCCCCGTTGCCCGTGAATGACCAAACATGCCAGCCAGAAGACTTGCGCGAAGCTTCAATTTACACTGCAGAAGCGACACCTAAAGACCAGACGGAACAAAAAAGCACCCTCGATAAAGTGGAGGCTAGAGATTGGGAACCCGGATATTACAGTCGCTACTTTGTATAGGACTTATCTTACCGGGATGGACTACTCCGGTTACAATACATCTCTTTGAAACCACTCCTGGCGTGCACGTAGAAAACTTGGGACCTGCGCACTTAATTCTAAATGAGTGGAAGTTGGTAGTTTATTATGATCCGACGTCCTATTGGAAAGAACTAGATACCATAAAGTTCGGCATAAACCAATTACAGTTCCAAAACCAGCTTCTAAACACTGACGCCTCTGGTCAGAGCATTATCTTGCGGTACCAGTCGCTCGTGAAGGAATCAGACAAAATTAATGCCTTGATGCAAAGCAGAACAAAAGAAAGGGCCAGATTAACAAAACGTGGGGCCCTCAATGTCGTGGGCAATGTAGCTAACGCTCTGTTTGGGGTCCTGGACTCTGAATATGCTGAGCACATGAACGACATCATCAACCCACTAGACGACAGTGATCAACATTTACTGGGACTAATAAGAAACTAAACTCTTGTGATCAACTCTACACTGAATATTATGGCCGAAGCTCACAGACTTAATGGGCAAAGCTTAACTGAACTGCAGGAAGCAATTAACACCAATCGTGAGCGAGAGAACAACCTGACGCAAGAAATCCGTAAGCAGAAAACTTTCCAGTCTTTTGCACTTTTAGCTACGCGTCTTATGTTGACATTGAATAACTACCAACGCACACAAGCAGCGCTTTGGGACTTCTTTATCGATGCGAAGCATGGAAAACTAAATTCACTTTTATTAACCCCAGATCAACTACAATAAGCGATCGCTTCGATAAGGGAAGGTTTACCAACTACTGTCCGATTGCCAACAGCGACGGAAGATTTAGCGGAATTCTACCGAATCATTACGATACATGGATGTTCACTTCATAAGAAGGTGATGTTTCTATTAAAGATACCATTGGTATCGTATGATCAATATGAAACAATGCACCTTGTTCCGGTTCCCTTGATAATAAACGGAACTATATTTGAAGTAGAGCTTCGGACAGATTTTTTGATTATAAATCGCATCGAGACAACTACTATCCAATTACAGAACAAGAAATAAAATCCTGTAGAGTTGTCAGTGAAAATAGCTACATGTACAATTAAATACGACCATTACATCGACGAGGTTCCCCAGTAGCAGCTTGTGAATTAAGCTTCATCAATCATTTAGCCAGGCCTAATAAGTGTCATTTAAAACCTGTCCCCGAACCATTGAAGTGGATCCCCTTAATTAATCCCAATCACTGGATCTATTTTATGAAGACAGCCTCGATGATCAATATAGATTGCGGGAAAGAGATATCTTCCATGAACTTAAACGGCTCCGGAATCCTTGAATTACAGGAGGATTGCTCGATAAGAGAAGAAAGCTTAACCATCCAAGCGCGCAAGGCGTTCGCATCAAATTATAAAACTCATTTTATTCCCACCAGGAATCTTTCAACGCTATCCTTGGCAATCGACGAGCAGACACGTTCAAGGCTTTGAGTTCCCAGTGCTTCGATGGAGACAAGTTTATACGAGCTGAAACAAAAAATAAAAACACTGTTAGAATCAGAGTTACCATCCACAAAAAATCAACCCCGAGAAGTTCACCAGTTTGCAGTAGGCTACAGTGGACTATTGATCGGCTGTCTAGTTTTAGGATATATAACCTGGTATCAATTCTGTGGTCGACGTAAAATCCCAGCATCAATCCCTCTCCCCACACCAGTTCCAAGAACAACGACAACGGAGGCCTTCAGTTCACGGTTAAAGGATTAAACTGCCGTTTAACGAGCGAAGGGATTTTGACATGTTCGAATAATGTCACGCGCCACTGTAGTCGTCTAAAGAGCATATTTGTAAACAAGTATCAATTATCAACACATCGATCATTCTCTAAGTGGGAATAGGCATAACGTAAACACATCGCGTGCATTGAGTACAACAAATACGTGTGTAAATGACTCAGCGCGTAAACTCGAGAAAGATCCATGTGGAAGATTCGGGATCGGATGGTACATGTATAAAAGCGACTACAGCGAGCGGCGAAAAGAAGTCTCGTGGATTAAGTGAAGAAGTGTGTTGCATAAGCGAAAAACGACAGTGCGCGTTAAAAGTAGTGCGGTAATCAAATAGTGTTGAAGTTAAATAAAGTCGTACGCGGATTAAAAAGCGAGTGAAAGTAATTGTTACAATTAATCAATTAGTTAAAATAAAAGTGAATAAGTGAACTGAAGTGAATTAAGCGAAAATAATTGTAGTGTTAGTGAAATTGATTAAAAGAATAAATAATCAAACAATTTTAAATTAGTTCGTGTGTGTGTTTACCTCACTTTTGCGAACATTTACGAAGCAAACAGGTCGCGCACCTGACAAATCCCAACACTGGTGTCAGAAGTGGAATTATTCTTGCAATAGTGAAGTGATCAACATCGATTACCTAAAAACGTGAACTATTGTGAGCAACTTTGTGAACTTTTGCATTAAAGACAACTCGTCAGAAAAATGCCGAGTAAAATCAAGCAACTTACTTTGCCGGAACTAAAGGAGGAATTGAACAAGCGTAACATTTCGACCGAAGGAAGTGGGGGGTTAAATTTTCAAATGAGGAGCTGCGGGTGGCTATCTCCGTAACAAAGACACAATTGTTAACGATGGCGGCAGAGCTTCAAGGGGAGTACACTTACTTGGTTCCGGTCATTAAGGGAGCGGGTGACCAGTTGGAAGAAGCTCTGCCGTGAATTAAGGGAGTAATTCCAACCACCGTTTTATACCGCTACACTATGGAAAGAGATCCAACAACGCACGCAGGGGGAAGGCGAGTTAATTGGAGTTTACGTAGCTATAATGGATGGACTATTTCGGCGTCTCGCAACTCCGTGTACTGAAGCAAAGAAGCTGGAAGTATTGAGGCAAAAAATTCGACCGGTGTACCAGAAGAAATTTGAACTGCGGACGATCTCGTCGATCAGGAAACTAGTCGCCCTGGGAAGTCAACTTGAGGCTACTCGCGCCTTGATGGATGCTTTTCTACCACCTCCCAGTAGAAGATCCGCTAACCTCCTTGAACCGGATCTAGCGTATGTGGAGAGTGCTCAGGTGTAGGCCGTGACTTCTGCAAGGATGGAAAAGAGGAGCGTATGCTGGGTATGTGGAAGCACAGCGAACATGACCCGAAGCTGCCCTCAGCCGAGACGTTGCTTTGGTTGTGGGCAACATGGGACGATTCGCACTCAATGTCCGGTCTGCTCCCCACAGGCGTCATCAGGACCTATCCAACCAAACAGACCTACATCTGCACCTAGTAACTCGCAGGGAAACGCGTCGGGTGCTCAGTAGGCGGCAAACTGGGTACCATTTCTGCACAAAAGATCGAAATCGAGGTTGTCGACTACGTCCTGACCAAAATACCAAACACCAACGGCCGCACTTAAATCTCGAAATATTGGGGAAGAGCTTTAAGGGATTAATTGACTCCGGGGCATCGAGTACATTTGCAGGTAAAGAGGGTTGGCGGCAGCTCCAGGAGATGGGAGTGGAGCTATCCTCTTCGGAATGCGAGGCCGTGCGGCTGGCGGATGGTGGGCACTGCCAGGTATTAGGGTAGATCTGGTTACCCATACGATTGAGGTGGATGGAAGTGCTAGTGGTGCCGACACTTTCTCAGCAATTTATTCTGGGGGCGGATTTTGTTCAACAGTGTGTGGTCAGAATCAATAATTCAGGCGCGAGCTGGGACTTCGTATGCGAAGCGATCGCCCCTACTTCAACCCACTTGCATAGTCGCTCGGTGCTATCAGAGGAGGAAGAAAAGCTGTTGCAGAACGTGGTAGACAGGGAATTCGCCGACATGGGAGAGACATTGGGATGCACTCCCTTGGTGCAGCACGTTAACAAAACGGATTCAGCGCCCATCAAGTAAAGATATCCCGTCTCACCCGTTTTACAGAAGCAGATCAATGCGGAGCTGGACGACATGTTAAGAAAGGGGGTGGTTGAGCCTTCTTGTTGCACATGGTTATTGCCAATTCTAATGGTCAGGGAGAAAGACGGCTCCTATCGTTTCTGCGTAGACTTCCGGAAGGTGAATCGCGTGACAGAAAAAGACGCCTACCGTCTGCCGTATCTTTCAGCAACATTAGAGAAACTTCGGGACGATAAATACCTTTCCACGCTGGATATCAAATCCGCATATTGGCAAGTACCGGTGCCGATGGAGTCCCGTCAGTAGTACACCGCGTTTACAATACCAGGAAGGGGTCTTTTTCTGTTCTGCCGGACGCCTTTTGGACTGTCCAATGCACCGGCGACGTGGCAGCGCTTAATTGACAGTCATTTGACCAGCTCTGGAGCCATACGTACTCACGTATCTAGACGACATCATAATTGTGACGCGTTCCAAAAACACGTAGAAATCCTTCAGGACGTCTTCCAACGTTTACGGGAAGTGGGCTTCAAGCTATCTAAGGAAAAATGTTTCTTCTGTCGGGGTCAATTGAAATACTCGGGTTACATCGTCGATGAGCATGGACTGAGCGTCGATCCGGAGAAGGTGATGTGCATACACATCACCTTCAGAGAGCTTCAATGCAAGTTGCTTCAACTGCAAGTTGAAGCTCTCGTCAGCTCCTATTCTGACGTGCCCGGATTTTAGCCTCCCATTCAATGTGCTGACGGATTCTTCCGATGTGGGATTGAGGGCCGTGTTGAGTCAAACTTTTCCAGAGGGAGAAAAGGCCATCTGTTACCTCAGTCGTTCTTTCAGTAAGGCCGAAAGAAAGTATTCCACCACGGAAAAGGAGTGCCTCGCGGTGTTATGGGCAGTGGGATAAACTTCGGCCTTACATTGAGGGAGCCCAGTTTAAGGACATCACGGATCATCATTCCTTAGTCTGGCTCAGATGCGTTCCCAGACTGGCACACCGAGCAAGGAGAATTGTGGAAAAGGATGTCAGACCGGTACTGAGGGAAAACATTTGGAAGCGTTTTGGTTTCCAAGGCGAAAGAAATGAAATCCTGTTACAATGACGTGAGGATCCCAAAGCGGGGCATATGGGGACCCGGAGGACGTGTGACAGCGTGGCAATGAACTTTTATTGGCCCAAGATGAACGCCGATATTGCACGCTACGTGGCGTGTGCAAAGTTTACCAAGCCGTAAAAGTAGAGAGATCTCCCGCAGGTCCTATGGCAACTCGGGTCGGACAAGGCAAGGAGCCATAGGAGATGCTATGTGTAGATCGGATAGGACCTCTACCGCGATATTCGCAAGGAAATAGCTACATCCTGACCGTGATGGACTATTTTAGCAAGATGCCATTAATTTTCCCACTCCGGCAGGCCACGGCTAAGGCAACGATGCGAATTTTGGAAGATCGCATTTTCCTACTTTTTGGAGTTCCAGCCGTAATAGTTTGCGACAATGTGGTCCAGTTTAAGGCCGTAGAGTTCCAGAAACTGATGGCGGCTTATGGAACCGAAATTCAATACACCGCGCTATATCACCCACAGGCGAACCCAGCGGAGCGCTTGAACTAAAACATAAAGCGGATGATGTGGTCATACGTTGGTGCCAGCCACAGAAAGTGGGGTCAGAATCTGGCAAAGATCGGGTGAGTATTGCGGACGTATACACACGAAGTTATGGGTATCACCCTTTACTTCGTAAACTTCGGTCGAGAAATAGTCGTCTCACGGAAGGGACCCAGAAGTACAAGTAAGGGTGGAATCACCGACTCAGCAGAAAGAGCGAGACTTTTAGAGCAGGTTACAAAAGACATCATCAGACGCTTGAAAGAGGCAGCAGGGAAGAGCGCCCAGCGGTACGACTTACGAAAGCGAATCCAGCCTTTTAATACCGGTGATTTGGTATGGCGAAGGAATTTTCCGGTCTCGGACGCGGGGAAATTTTACTCGGCGAAATTGGCGCCAGAGTTCTAAGGACCTTTCAAGGTTACTCCAAAGGAATTTCCGTGCATGTACCGTTTAGCTGACTTGGAGGGGCGGGAAGCTGGACTGTCAAAGATCTCAAGTCATATGTGGAGTAAGGATCGAGATCTGTTGTTTTTATTTTTCTTTCCTTTTCTTTCGGTGATTGTAGTTGGGGATACATTGTAGAATCAGGACAGGTTAGGGGGTGGTGGACAGAATAATCTGCATTGAATTTCATTCCGGTAGTCATTAGCATTAGTCAACATTCTAATCTTAATCATGTTGAGCGGGTTTCGAGGAAATCCACTTCAAGTAGAGGGGGAAAGTTATTGGTTGACTCCTCTCCTCAATGAGGTTGGTAGCCGACACTCTATTTTTTCGGTACTCGGGTTCGGGAATAAATTAATCCGACGGTTGATAATTGCTCATCCCGCGAGCTGTTCTCTTATAATGAAATAATATTAATAATAGATTATCTATAGAAAAACTGTTAATAATAAATAATTATATTTAAATATAAATTATAATAATTATGAAAGTGTTCAGATGAATTGTCTATAGGAATTATCTATAGGAAAACTATTAATCATAAATAATTATATTTAAACTAAAATAATAATAAGAACCATAGATGTAAGAAATAAGAATTACATAAGACTCGACGGCGAAACGACAAGAGCGGCGGTATAAGTGGCCACCATCATCTCTTAGTGCGCCGAAACAAGCGAAGGCGAGGTGGAGTTTCGGAAACCAGCGGCGATATTCCGCCATCCAAACAAGCTCTTAAGGGAAATTTTGTTCCGTATCGACTGCCGTAGAAAGAACACCGCCACGCCAAAAAAAGCTTTACAAATGGTTTGCGGCTTCACTACGTGCGGGTTACGGAACCAGGGAATTTCCCTCTCGAGGGCGATCACCTTAGCGGGCGACCGTTTGATGAAAAGGAATAAAAGCCCGTCGAGCTGGAGGTGAGCTCTCTTTTATTCCCCTTTGGTCGAGGAGCAAATATCAGCGAAGCACACTGTGGTATGGTAGCGCTTAGTAAGACGAGGCGGTTTTCCGATACTTACACCTTCCGTTTGGCGCCATTATAAACGTTTGATCCGAACGATTCTTCAGGGATTTTGTTGGCACGCGACATTAACTGATTACGAAGGATGTGCCACCTTTGATCAGGGCAAGTTCCAGCTAAGAAGCCATCGGCAACAGTAGCTCGGAAATCAGCGGCGATAGCGGGCAGGTGAATTGACTCTGTGGCAGCATCGGTAATGAGAGGAATCGCAACGATCGGCCAGTCGCCTGGGGGCCCCCGTCGAATTTTTAGTGTAAGTTATAGAAGTTAAGTTCCGTGTTCGCCTAGTTTAAATAAAATCTTTTTTTTTTCTTTGACTTACCTTCTTTCCATTTAGGACAGTTAAGTATTTTGGAAACTTTATTGTAAAGGGAACAGCTCGCGACATTGTGAACGCGGATTGTTCGTTTGAGGCGCGGTGGAAGCTTGGTGGTGGCAAAAGACACTCTTTAGTGTTGGCCTAATGGCGAACGGTTTCGAGGACGTTTTTTTCGAGTCGTAAGGGTCATATACTAGGTGTATGCAAATGAAAGTGCCTTTTTTTTCTTCAAAAATACATGTTTATTTCGAAAAAATGGTTACAAATTGTTGCGATCACGCTGCCGCGGTCGCAGACATTTATATGGCAGTGATCTCATGTTCCCCCAGGTGGCATACTGAGGCCGGCTAGGCTCAGCTGGTCGGGGTCGTTCGGGGAAGATCACTGCCCGTGCTGGGCCACCTAATTCAGAAACACAACATTACAAATTGGAGGGGAATAAGGGATAAGGACGAAGGAGAGATGGCTTGGAGAAATGAAAAAAAATTTTACTTTACTTCATTTTTATTAAAATAACAAACAAACAAAAAAAGAAAAAAAAATATATAAGTATAATGAAAAAAGGAAACTTAAATAGAATTTTTAACAAAGAAAGGTGGAAAGAGCTCAAGCTGGTTTCGAACACGCGTCCCTGCCGCTTCTCGTCAGGTGCCAACTCACAGGCCGGGACGCATCGATTGGCACTACCAGCTGGGTGAATGTCGTCTGGTTATAATTACGTTTTATCATTTTTACTCTCAGCTTGAACTTGTCCTATGTTCCAATTTGCCTTTGGTAAGCTTTATCAATTTTTGGTTTTTTGGTGGATCAATTTATCCATTTTCACTTAGAACTTATAAGTGATTTATACCCCTGCTAGCTAACTAAGCGAAGACTCTTGGGTGCGGAAGTTCTGATCAATTTGTCGAATACCTCGAAAGTGAATCCCGGCCTGTGAGTTGGCACCTGACGAGAAGCGGCAGGGACGCGTGTTCGAAACCAGCTTGAGCTCTTTCCACCTTTCTTTGTAAATTCACTTTCGAGGTATTCGACAAATTGATCAGAACTTCCGCACCCAAGAGTCTTCGCTTAGTTAGCTAGCAGGGGTATAAATCACTTATAAGTTCTAAGTGAAAATGGATAAATTGATCCACCAAAAAACCAAAAATAGAATTTTTAAATTTAAATCTATAAAAAAAAAAGAAGAAAGAACAAAATAAAGAAAAATAAAAAAAAAATCCTATACCAATAAAAAGAAAACCACCACCAAACCCGATCGGGTACGGTTTACAGACAAAAAAATGCAATTTTAAGATAAATATAATATATCGACTATTCTATTTTTTCCGCTATTATGATGTTTTTGATGATTACCATCTATTCCTCGTTCAGCGAAAGCCTTCCACGATGGGTGCAATTCAAAATAAAAGTTTAATCGTACCGAGTATATTTTCGCTGGATTTTCACTTTAAGCATATCGCAAAACTCTCGCTCTCTATAAGGCATTTAGTCACTTGCAAACGGGCAATTTTTTTTTCTTTTTATCCTTTAGCAAAAAAAAAATATTTTTCTCTCACTATCACATCTCAGCACTTCATGCTTTTATCTAAGTTTACTATTTTCAACGAGCGAGTCGGAGCGGGAATAATGGCTTCCATTGGAATATTTAAATAATGAAATACGGGCGAAGCTCAATTTTTGCTGTTTTTTTTTTTTTTTTTTTTGTCGATTAACAAACGGTGGTAGCACTTCACCAAATGTTTAATTTGCTTCTAATGGAAGCAACGAATTCATATTTCACTTTCACACAGTTTTTCAAATCGTACTCTTGGCCACAGAGATTTTCTTCCAATAAAGTGTACAGAATATTTTTTTTTTAAGCTTTATTCAAAAACAATGCGCACGTTTGGTATTTTTGTTGGACAATTCACTTGCTTAAGTCTTGCCCTTAAAGAACAAAAATGTTATTTTTTTGTAACGATTCCTAGCCAAAAACCGATTTCAACAATTTCACTAATTTCTCCCGGCGCACGATGAATTGTATCTCCGTAAAACAACGTGTGAAATATAAATTGAAAGTACTGAGCCGTGGGGTAACACAACGTTAATAAAATCGCATAAATTCACTTAAAAATTTAGAATAACAATTTTCAGAATTCTATATGTAACACCGCCAACTTGTCGACCAACTCCTCCTCTTACCGAACAAAAAACTTCTCGACCACCCTCAATCAGCACCATCCAGCAACTCCTTCATCATCCAGCAAATCCCCATCACCGCCAACCCGCTGTCGTCACCGGTACATCATCACGCTGTCGACAACTGTCCCTCACCGGCTCGCGGATGTTAACCTTTCACCCTTCGGTCAGGGTCAACTTCCCCAGGGCAATTGGATTAAGATATTAATTGCCCTGAAAAAGAGGAACTGACAAAAGGTTAAAAGATTACTACCCACGATGGATTCGAACTCAGAAGTCGGGGTTCCACAACCTGAATCGGATCCACTATGCCCAGAGTCACCTGATGAATGTTATTTTATAACAAAGAACAAGCATCTCCGTTGCCACTCGCGATGTTGACGTCGGGTAATTAAAGGCAGGGATTGTTGTTGGTAGAATCCAGCATATTTGAATTAGATGAAATTCAAATATATTGGATTGTGTACCAACTATTTGGAGTGGATACTGGAATGAATATTGTGAGGAACAAGGTGAAAAGGAACATGACATGTGAGAGGAAAAGGTGAAGATGGGATAAATGAACAAGGAATGACGTCAACTTGCGTACCTTGCTACGTAGAAAAATAGCGAAGCAGCAGTGGTCGCAACAAAATTCAATCTTCGAAGTAATTGCCATCGCTAGCTACACATCTTTCCCATCTCTCAGGCAATTTATGGATGCCTCGCCAAAAAAATTGTTGGTTTTTTGATGAAATCCAGTCATCGAGCTATTTTTGGACGTCTTCGTAGGAATTGAACCGTGAATCGTTCAGTGCGTGTCCCATCGATGAAAACAAATAGTAATCGGAAGGCGCCAAGTCTGGTGAGTAAGGCGGGTGGGTTAGCGGTTCCCAGCCGAAAGCGTTTACCAAATTTTTATTGACCAATGTTCGATATGTCGATGCGTTATTATCTTGGAAAATAATTTTGTCGTGCCTCAATTGATATTCTGGCCGTTTATCGCGTATGGCATTGTTCAAATCGGTCAATTGTTGATTGTAGCGTGCACCAGTAACAGTTTCACCAGTTTTAAGAGGTATTACCAGATAACGCCACGCTGATCCCAGAAAATACAGAGCATGGCCTTCCTTCCGAAGCGATCCGGCCTTGGAGTCGATGTGGACGCTTGGCCTGGGCTGACATATGATTTTTTACGTTTGGGATTTTTGAAATAAATCCATTTTTTATCGTCAGTGATGATTCGATGCACAAAACCCTTTCTTTTTTGCCTGGCCAGCAGCATTTCACAAACGGATTTTCGGTTTTCTTGCTGCCTTTCATTCAACTCGTGTAGCACTCATCTACCAACTTTTAAAATCTTCCCCATGGCTGTTAAACGGCGATAAATGGTTGATTGGTCAACATTTAATTGTTCTGCGAGCTGTTGCTGCGTTTGGCCATCGTCTTCATCCAAAAATGCTTGCAATTCGGTATCCACAAATTTTGACGTAGCGTGGCCGCGTTCTTTGTTTCTCAGATCAAAATCATCATCACGGAACTTTCGAAACCACTTTTTGCAATTGGATTCACTAAATGCATGGTCCCCGTAAGCTTCTACAAGCATTCGATAAGATTCAGCCACGGATTTTTTCAAATGAAAGCAGAAACTAATGCTTCCCGCAAATGAGCACTTTGTGGCACGAAAATCGACATTCTTAATACCAAAAAAATATGCGTTGATGTTTGAAACTTGTAATGTTATGAATTGGATATTGTTGACAGATGCCAAAAACATAAAAAATGACAGTCGATACGGTTTGAAAGTTCGTACATGTGTAGATTTAGCTATTGGAACACAGAGGGCACTTTCATTTGCATACACCTAGTACTCGTCGGAGTGGAGTGCAACTCTGGAACGATTGAATGGGGCATGCCTAAATCAGACACTCGGTGGGAAACTAATACGGTGGGAAGCGGAGGCTCTGCAGCTAAGTATGAGAATCATTGCGCGATCCTGCAAGATTTCTATGCCTCTTCAAATAACTTGTCATAACAAGTACTCCAGATTACTGGTGGTCACTTGAAATGACTGAAAAGCCAAAGGAGTGTCACAAACTTCACGAGTATTCCAGCAAGCACGAACTTTGGAAAACGCACGTACAAGCTCAATAGCTTATAAGTTAGTTTGAAAAGGCCGTCGCAGACTCATCAGTAGCAATAGGCTTGTCGGTGGCATGTCTTGGTGGACCATTTAAAAAAGGACCTATGGGTCTTGGCTACAACGTAGTTATACGGAAGCTCTGCGCCCAAAGGTCGTCTTGCATATATGAAGCAGAAAGTATGGACGAAATTGTGCGGACTCTATACACTTACCATCCCGACACTATTCAGGCCGCTAAAGATAAAATATCAGTTGAAAGTCCACATTTCGCAAAGTGGCAACTAGACGAAGCAGTCTTGCTTATGAAACGCATTTAAAACGTCAAACGCATGCCGAGGCGATATATTTTCCAAAGTGCTGTAAGGTGGAGCAACTCGTTCTAATCAGCAAAGGGAAGGGGAATCCCAAGACGCCAGCTACATACCACTCTGACGCAGCAAGAAACATTACCGAAAAACACATAAGGGAAAAAAGTTGCTTACGCAATTATTGCTTCATAGATATATCAATACGGCAGTTTGCTTCAGAGCAGCTTGCTCCACCATCGGTGCAATCGGAAAAGTGATGAGATCGGCTCAGCGTTCATAGGGACACAGCAGTTGCAAATGACGGGTTTTCCTGCTGGTCATTCTCGACGATAAAATGCATTTATTTGTGATAGATGGGCGTATATCAGGAAAGCGGAAAGCGTTTTCGAGTACCTGTACACGTAATGCGGGTTTTAAGGGAATCTCAACGGCATACCCGATGACAGCTGATGGGTATGGATGTCTGCTCGCGTGTTAAATATGTGGGCGTATTGGTAGACTCGAATCTGAGCTTTTCCTAAGCACATCAGGTTGATCGCTGACAAGGCTACAGTGCGTATAACGATACTAACTTTGTTAATGGCCAATATAAGGGGACCAATGACAAGTGATAACGTGGAGACGTGAGACGTGATGACAAGTGAACCTTCTGCATTCTGGTTTGTTCTATGGAGCAGAAGTATAGGGCAATGCTTTGAGCAAGGAGTTACACCGAAAGTAGTTGTGACGGCGATATTCGGGTCTCTAGTGGTGGTACCCATCACCTCCCTTCCTAGAGACCGGATTAGAATTATTATATTATTGGCTTTTCTCTATTTACGTCGATAAAAGGAGAAGTTTTTATCGACGTAAACAATAGAGAAAAGTCAATAATATAATAAAGAAGAGGTCACCAGGGAAGAGACAATACTCTCTCAGCGATTAGCCTTCAATTCCGCACTAAAAAAAATCTACTTAATGTTAAAGTATTAGGAAATGGATCAGTAGGATAAAATGGATCTAAACTCGATTCAATTCACGTTAAACTCATTCCCTTTTGTTTATTAAAAGTACATTGTTATTGCGTTATAACGATTTTTGTAACGACTTAACATTATAATGTTAAGTCGTTACAAAAATCGAAGTTATAACCTTTTCCGTTGGTTGTCGTGACAATACAATTTTAGATTCGTAACAGAATTCATGATTCATTTGTAGATAAATCAGTAGAGAGAAATAATATGAAATTCCTTAAATTATGAAGAATTAACAAAGTGAATAATAAATAAATGGGTGAGCTATCAAACTTCCGTAAATGAAAGTGATAACTTGCTGGTCTAGGTGATCAGAATCGCCATAGATTTGGTTCCAGTAAGCCGAATGATTCTGACTTTCAGATATAGATCTATGTTAAGTCACTAATTGAATGATTTGAGGTGATGAAAAATATTCTGAGGAGCTCACTCACTCACTGTGTTATGTGGTCTACGCCATTAGCGCCCCGCAACATAATCTTGTAAAACCAGTAATTATTTTTCTTCAGTCAGTCTTAACCGCACCGCGACGATATTCACGGACCCCACAAAACCATCTAAAACCATTGTATCAATAAAGATTCTCTTTTTATATTAACATTGTATGTCATCATTAGCATCCTGACAAACAACACACTGTAATCGGATTTTCGCTCTAAGAGGTGTCAAAGAAGACTGAAGACAGACAGACAAGACGCTAGGACGATTGTCGAAAAAGTATAGTTTTGCTTATATCAAAAATTGTGATTTGTTGATAGAATTGTGGGAGGAATGATATAGAAAAAGGAAGAGTGTTAAAAAACGGTTCGGGAAAACCCAGGTGGTCGTCATGTGCGCGCCTAATGTTCAAAGGATATCCAACATTTGGCAGTGCGCCGTGGTATCTCTGGATACGCGGGGTTCTTTAGGTGTGTTGCGAAATTAGATGTAGTTTAATATAAACGAGTGCAGATGTTTCTTGTGCCAAGTAATATATTTTAGTGTCGCTTTTCCAATGCATATCACACAACCGTTTCTATATGGCAGTTATTCACGATTCCAAAAAGCACGGCAAAACCTTATTTCTCGTCAAAATATTATAACTACCAATGTTTTCATGTGATTTTTCTATTAATTGTAAAAAAAAAGTCAATGGCACTAAGTTCTGAAGATAATATCGTTTATAAATCCTGCTTGGCCGCGCTGAACTGAATTAATTGTCAATATACAACTTTTCACGAATTTCTCTTACAGACAAGTAGTAAATTTTTAATGGTGTGATGAATAAGTAAAGTAAAATAAGTAAGTGATGAATAAGTAAAATTTAGATAAAATTATAAATTTAAAATGAAACTGGATAAAAACCTTAAGCATTCTTATATGAACAGTTTTGCAGCATGCAGAAAAATTTATTTATTCATGCGTGTTCTAAAAATTTAACTATGGGTAGTACTGTTGAGAAATATTTGAAATACAGTTGTACAATCCTTCAAAACAAAACAAAATGACTTTATATTTATTCTGGTTTCACCGGACATACAGCCATCACCACTGGCAGATATTCATATTTATAATCTCATCAAGACTTTACCATTGTTTTTTGTTACAACTATCTATGTTTTATTTTATGTTAAAAAATTTTCAGTTTTCTATATATGGGTCAAAAAGGTTGCAGAAAGTAAGGTAAATTGTAAAAAACAAAGTCCAAATTATATTTCATTTTCGCTTGGTTCTTCTTACTCATAGCACATTTACTAGATGGATCAATTCATATTTTTATATAATAATAATTATAATAATTTATTTTATAATAATTCACATGACTGTACATTGCGTCCAACTCCACTCCACTCTAAAACATCACAATCATCCATTCGAGATTATTCTCGTAATCAGTAGATTACGTACATTCTAGTAGATCTACTGTTTATTTCCACTTATTGTCATATAGAAATATTTCATTGGCCGATGAAAAATAACCGGAACCCACCATCATTGCCAATTCCGATCATAATTACATCATCATTTTTTTCATTTCCAAAATAAGCCGTTATCGCTCGATCTCGGTAGCTTTATCGCTAAAGAAGGTATGTCCTCAAAGATCTGTTTAAACTGTTGGGAACAGATAATATTGACTTATGAATAAATCTACACAGTTATTAAATATAAAATACCCTAAAATACTTAATTAAGGTTTATTACTCACATGAAATAAGCCATGTCATTGCTAATTTTTTTGCAGCAGAGTAGTCGAAGCCGAAAATGCAGTATTGTGCAAGAGGAAGACGATGAAGATGAAATTACAACGACAAATCGTGACGAGCTTCAAACGCCATTGAATCGACGGGGTTCTCGTTCAGAAGGTCGAATCAATTTAGCTTTGCAAGATCGGGTACCAGAAGCGGAACGATTGAAAAAAGAAATTTGCAATGTTGCATCGACGAAAAGTAATATAGAAACTGCAATAAATAAGAGGTATAATGATTCTATTGGTCTAAGACTAGTGAATCAGGATATATCGCGTATGCGGAATCGGCTAGGTGGATTAGGTGGTGGAGCCTCTAGAAAATCATCAGAAAACAGTCAATCTAACGACGAACCACCATTGTGTAGTTTTAGTTGTATAATAAGAAACAATAGCAAAATAAATGATATCGAAGAAGGATCAAATTCAATGCATAATAACCACGCTGAAGTTGAACGCCAGCTACATACAGACAGTGCACAAACAAAATTTTTGGTTGACTCATCAACAATTGCAATTCCTATTAATCCAATGTCGTCAAAAACTTCGTCGTGTATAAATTCGATTCCTAAGTATAAAACGATGCCATCGCCAACTAGACCAAATACAATTCTTACGGGACGAGGCCGGGCATTAAACGAGATATTTGAGGAAGGCACTGACGTAGGATCATCTGACAGTGCAACGACAACTCCTCGTCCGCTCACGCGCAATACTCATTTCACAACTAATCGCCCGAGTCAGACTGCGCCATCAACACAACGGCGTTCAAAGTTTCATAAAAGCCGAACTCCATCTTGCAGTAGCTCGGATGCATCTGATGATGACTCTGAATCGCGGAAGAAGCGTTCTCACAAGTTGCATGTCGAAGATATTCCAAAGCCTTTACAGTCGCAGCGAAGGGATTCCCATGATGACTCAAGCGACTCGCAAGACCAGGGAACAACTACTGCATCTGGTGGAAATCGATCGACTAGTTTCCAACTTCTCCAATCGACGAAAACTTCAAATACTGACCAAAATGGATCCAACCACAATTCCACAAACCAACACCAAAGCTCCAATTCTACAAAAAGTGAACGTCAAAAGACTGAACAACCAGCGGTTGTTTTTCGACGCCACCGAGCTGGCCGTCGAAGAGCCGGCGAAACTCGTTTACGTGAGAGTCAGTCTTTAAACCGCATAACTGAAGTACAAGAATCTGAGGCTTCTCCAATTGTCACCTCAGCTTGTAGCAATTTTCACAGCGTTCATCACAATAACAACAACAACATAAGTAATTGTGTTCACCCTGCTACCAAAAATAGTATATCAGCAGCTTTAACGAATAACGTCTCCATCCAAAAGACAAAAGGAATCAGCGCTCGCTTCTTTCATGGTTTCATCAGAAAGTCTGAAGTAATTCAAGCACCTATTAATGATATTCCAGCAAATCTCTCAATAGACTCAGATCCAGCGTCACTTGATGAAGCGGATATGGTTTTAGGAGTGAATTATTCAAAGCCAGCTTTGCGAGTTAATGAATCAAAGAGCTCTTCGGCTTCGAAAAAGTTAAAAATGCTTGGTAGATATTTTCAGGTAAGCCTTTTTATATATTTTTGTGCTCATGTGTTTATTCTTCACAAAAGACTTAGAAATTTATTATTTATTTTTGTTCTGGCCCTTGTTCTAGAAAAAGAATCACAATCATTACGATCGGTTTATTATTGGATTTATCGTGGTGTAGGGTTTTGAATAAGCATATATATGAAAGCTCAAGGAAATAAATCTAACTAGTTTTGTCCGAATGTTGCTTGAGTACAGCTCAACTATTGTGCTTTTAGACATTGTGGTGTCACTTTGCACACCAATTGGCAGGATAGATACCGCTGCTATGCAGTTTTTGAGAAATATCCCAAAATACTTTCTCGGCGGTTAAAGCGCGCAAGATGATCGTGCTTTCAGACAACATTGACTCATGTTCGTAATTTCCTTTGAAAGAAAAAGCTAAACTTGATCAATCATAACAACGTTGCATTTTCCAGCTTCAGTTTGCAATTCATGAATTTTCTTGTGTGAATAATGTGCGAGAAAGGTAAAATTGGATGGATGGAAAAATTCATGCCGCCATCGCGACGGCGCTTCAATTCATATTATCTGTCGTGGAAATAGAATTATGAATGAACATTTTTTCATGCTTTTAGTGTTGGAGTTTTTTTTTGGTTGGGAGGTGAAGGCTATTTACCCCCTGAGTGTCGGACTCCCAGTGGCACACAGCAACTGAACTACCGACTGAACACCTCCCCTGTCACACCGAGAACCTAGCCTGGAACTGTTTGTCACATTACATCGGACTAGGCCTCTTACGGCTCGCCTACCGGCACCTTCGGATTGGAGAGATCACTCCCTCAGCAGGGATGGACAGAAAGGAGAGGGATTACTGAGAGAGTGAGCCCTCTTCCCTCTGCGCCGACAGGCGATCGACGATGTCCTTCTTCATAGTGAGAACCGCCCGAGCGTAGTGCGATACACAGTTCCATTTGTCTTTAGACACCAGCATCTTCTCCACCAGGGTATCTGGAGAGATCTCCCCTATTCTCTCCCTGAGATGTACACGTTGTCTCACCCACCGTTCGCATGTGAAGAAAGTGTGGCAAGCATCATCCGCAATCCCCGGGCAAAACAGGCAGTCTGGGGACCGTGACTTTCCCATTTTGTGCAGGTAAGACTTAAAACACCCGTGTCCGCTGAGTAGCTGTGTCAGGTAGTAATCAGTCTCGCCATGCTTTCGATTAAGCCACGGCTCCTGGTCCCTGATTAGGCGCGAGTTATGTCGTGACTCGAATTTTAAACAAAAAAAATATCGTTTTATTTTATATGTGTTTTATTAATGTTCACTTAACAATATCTTTGCAACAACTCAACTCTAATCTTTGCAAAAAGGTAATTTATTGACAATATTTGCTGATATTACAATTTGATATTTAGGTTGCACCTGTGCAGGTGAATGCCACTGGCATGTGGAGAAAATTGCTGATTCTAATTAAAAGGCAAAAAGAATTTATTCACATTTTGCAAAAATGCAAATTCCAAATTGGTTGATACGTTGATGTACTGAATGTGGAATGTCGTATCATATCACGTGTTCGATTATGTGAGTCCACTGGACGTAACTCCTCCCTCCTTAGAATGAAGCGTAGGGAACAGGAATTGCAGTCCTGTAGTTCCTGTTCCTGAAGCGGAAGGTTTGACGAAGTATGTACGTGTTCGAAGTTTGCAGATAATGTAGATTGCGCCAATGATGGTCATGAATCCTTGGGTAGCTAGTAGCGTAAATGTGAGCATTTGTGTCTTGTTTGTAGCTTCCTGCAGGAACTCAAACGTTGTAACATTTTCAATGCTGTATCCCTGTAGTGGTGTTAGGGAATAATTATATTTATTAGTGAAATTAACTTTATTAAAAGTGGTTACGTGTATTGTGATATCGTCCCAGAATTTTCTATGTGTTCCTTCGTAGATGATTTCGTTGACTTGAATGCTACAGTTCTCAAAGTGTATAAGGACGGTCCCTGATACGTTTCTTGGTGTGAATGGGCAGGTTGAGTTCACTGGTACTCCTGGACTGTTAATGAATAAAATATAGTTATCTTCTGGTTGCAGGATCTCTGCTTTATTGTCTGCTTTGTCGAACTCGCAGTCAGCAGGTTTATTCTGTATCAGGTTATTGACACATGCGGAATTTTTTATGTTTTCTTCATTTCCTCCAGGAGGTTTTTGGCAATAGAAAATATTTTCAATTTCGGGGCAAATGTTGAATATCGTTTAGGTTCAAGGAAATATAGGGTTTGGTTATTATCTTTCGTTGGTCTCTAGTAGGGATTGGGATTAAATGGAAGAATGAATAGTGTTCGTAGAGAAAAATTGGGATTTTCACATTAAATATAATGTTAGTATCATTTACATATGCTTGTAGCTTCGAAAGTTCATAAATATTCTCTTCGGATTTAATTGCAATCATTTGTTTTTGAAAAATTCTGTGAATTTCCGAGATTTCTTCGGAGTTGAGAATTTGCTTGGAAATTATGCCTAATTTTGCGAGTATAATTGCTTCTGCTATGTCTGATAAATGATTATGAAGAATATCTATGTGGTAACCTAATTGATTTAGAAATTGAATATGTTGTAAGATCCTCCTTTCTTATTTGATTACTGATTAAGTTCCCGTTGATTTTTAAATAGTTTGATATCGATTTTTGTTGTGCATTTATGTGGTTGGTGATATTGTGGAACCTTTGCATCATTTTAGTATTGAGGAAAGTTTGGCGGTTTATAGACTTATTAAACTCTGTTTGTTGGAAAGTTATCTTTTCAATTTGTTGGTTTAGGTATGTGGCATCGTTCGCATCCATGTTACCTGTAAGGAATTTTATGGCTGTCCCTACTCCATTTATAAGGCCACGTTTATTTCTGATTTTGGGTAGAAGTGTATTCAGTTTTAGCTGTAGTTCGGTCAGTTTGAGCCTTGTTATGGATAGTGTGTTGTCTAGTTCGTGTACTTTAGTAAGCCCATCCAGTGAGTTCTGAATAGCGTCTATTGTTTGTTCATATGTTTTTAGTCGTACAATATGTATGAAGTTACTATGTCTGTCTATCAGTCTCGCCGTTCCTAGTTGCATTGGTCCCTTGTTGTTCTGTAGGTCGTGCAGTTCCAGCCTCTGTCCCATTGCTGTCGTTAACCTGAAATTTTTTTAATTTGGATTTGTGTATCTTTTTCTTTTTACAGGTAGTAATGGTTATTCTATTGTTTTCTTTAACATTCTGTTTGCTGAATCTAGGGGTTAGTTTGTTTCTCCTATTTTCTTTTCTGAAGACAGTTTCGTTATTTTCGAATGGGGTGGGCTCTTCTCGGCCTAAATTTAGTTTACTTATGTTCTTTTCTATAGCCTGTTGGAGTTTTGTTTTTATGGTGGGGTAAATTTTTTCTCGGAATGAGTTTAGTTTTTGTAAAAATTCGTGCTCGTTATTGAATTTCAATTTTTCAAGGAATTCGTATGTCCGTCCGGTAAAGAGTTCTTGAGGGATGTGATTTGTAGCGGAGTGAATGGCATTATTATATGTTATGACGGCTTCGTTTAAGATGTCTTCGTGATCTTTATCTGAGACTTTGCTATGAATAATTCGATAAATTTCTGTCAGAGTTGAGTGTGCCCTTTCCACTGGGGCGTTGCTTGTGCTTTGTGCGAAAGAAGTGAGATGTAATTGGATATCATATTGAGCACAGAAATCTTTGAAAATGTTTGCGGAAAATTCTACGCCCTGGTCAGCGACAACAATTTTTGGGGCGCCGTGCAGGCTTATAAAATGTTTGATTGATTTAATTATAGTTAAACTGTTCTGTGCAGGAAGTGTGTAAGCGGCCAGAAATTTAGAGAATTTAACGATTAAAGTGAGTATGTTTCTGTGATTTATTGCATATACATCGACATGAACAATATCTAATGGTTTGGAGGGGATTAGAGTTTTTTCGTACTGAATCTTGGGAGAATTGCTGTCATATTTCAGCAGTTGACATTTTTCACAGTTGTTAATCGTTTTCGTGATTTTCGTCTTCATAAAGGGGAAATAGTATTTTCTCTTCAGGTGGGCTGTTGTCTCGTTTATGCCTCTGTGGTTACTTTTGATATGATAGTCATTAATAATCTGGTCCTGTTCGTCGTTTTCTGTTACGTCGGTAAGTATAGTAGTGCATCGAAGTACTTTGAGAATTTTGCTTCTGGAGAAAAATTTGGAAAACACAGTTTGGATTATCTTGAATGTTTCATCGTCCGTGAATATAGTTGTGATTCTGTTCGGGACTAGGTATCGTTTTAATAATTCTGTCATACTTTCTTCATTAAACGAGTTTGCTTTTCAGTATCAGTGAGGGTCCTGCTTGCATAGCACAATGGTTTGTCTGCGCCGATCGGGCCTTGTGACAATATAGCGCCTATGGCAAAATTACTCGCATCTGTTGTCAGTACAAAGGGTTTCGTGAAGTCGGGTAATTGTAGGATTGGTTCGTTAGTCAGTAGTTGTTTACATAGTTCAAACGTTTTAATGTAAGTCTCATTCAGTTCTATTTTTCTGTCTTTCTTTAAGCATTCGGTCATAGGTTTAGTTAAACGAGCAAAATCTTTTATGAACTTACGGTAATAATCAAGAAGTCCTAAGAATGCTTTGATTTCTCTCCTAGTTCTTGGGATTGGATATTCTTGGATAGCTTTTATCTTATTAGGATTTGGTCTTACACCTTCGCTTGTTATGATATGTCCTAAGAAGCTCACCTCCTTCTTTAATAATTCTGATTTATCCAGCTGCACTTTAAAATTTGCAGCCCTTAACTTGTCGAATACTTTTCTGAGGTTTTCAATATGTTCTTGAAGCGACGTCGAAAAGACTATAATGTCGTCCAGATAGACAAGGCAGATTTTCCCTTGGATGTCCTTGAGGACATTGTCCATTATCCTTTGGAACGTGGCGGGTGCATTTTTCAACCCAAAGGGCATACGAATAAATTCGTAATGTCCTCCTTCCACAGTAAAAGCAGTTTTGCTTATATCTTGGGGATCCATTTCGATTTGGTGGAACCCACTTGCCAGGTCAGTTGTAGAAAAATATAGGCATCTACCGAGTTTATCTAAGATCTCGTTGATGTTTGGAATCGGGTATTTATCGCTAATAGTTTTTTCATTCAACTTGCGATAGTCTACCACTAAACGCCATTTTTGTTTACCACTGGCGTCCTTTTTCTTTGGGACGATCCAAATAGGTGTACTCCAGGGTGAATAGCTTGATCTTATTATTTGCTGTTCCAGCATGTCCTGGATTTGGGACTGTACTTCCGCCTTATGAATGAAGGGGTATCTATACGATCTCGTATAAATTGGTATGTCGTCAGTAGTTTTAATTCTGTGTTTAATAGTGTTTGTAAAACTAAGACTGTCCCCCGGTTTGAAGAAGACATCTTCATACTTCTTGCATAATTTCTGTATGCGGCTTACTTCTTCTTCATTCAAATGGGATGTTCTGAGAAGGTTATTTATGTCACAGGAATTGAGTGGTTTCGTGTGACTGTTGCAAATACTAAAATTGTTAAGTTCGTAAAAGTGTGAGCTTATATATTCTTTTCCTTTGATTGGTTGGTCCAGGTACAATTTCTCATCAAGATCAGAGCTGTTGTTTACTTCAACGGTACATGACCAATTTTGTGCAAGGTAAATTCCGTCAGAGGTTCGTAAGTTTTGGTTGATTTTTGTTTCGGGTAAATACACTTCTCCATTTTCTACATCTAATGGTAATTTAACCAGTAGTACCAGTACTTTTGAATTTCCCGGTATTACATATTCGGCGGAGGCGAAATTGGGTTTAAACAGAAGGTTTATGCGTGAATTTTTTGTTATTAGCACTTTATTGTCTAAGTCGATTTTAGCTCCTAGATTAGACAGAATATCTAGTCCTAAAAGGCCATCAAAATATTGGTGGAATTTAAAAAGTAGGAAGTTGTTTTCACCAGATTGGTTGAATTCGCAAAAATTTGATAGAGTAATTTTCTTATTTAATTTATGTTGATTGAGGATGGTCTTGATCGTGACTGGATCAATATCGGTTGTATCTTCCGGATGCACAAACTCCGGGCTTAAAAAGGAAGCTGAGGCGCCTGTATCGATTAAGAATTTGAGAGGTCGACCAAATGGTGATGAAATATTTATGTAAGGGAGAACTGATCCATGTTTGTTAATGTCTAAGTAGCCGATTGGTTCGTTGAGGCTACTTGTGGAAAATTTACATCATCGATCTCGTAACATAGATTATATCCCGATGGTTGATTATATTTTTCGCATTCTTCGCTGGAATACGAATATTCGAGCTCTTCTGATAAGTTATGATCCCGATTAGCTAACTCATAATTGTAGTATTGGTCTAATTCCTGGAAGTTATGATTATCATTTTGGAATTGATTCTCGGAAGAGGATACGTTGAATAATTCCTTTGAAGTTGCTTTGGGACGGAAGGTGTTATGTGAAAGGCTTGAGTTTGATGGTCGTGTCAGTCGTGTATTCTCAGATCCTAATTCCATTGGTTGGCTAAGATTTTGCCATTTATTTTGAGTTATAATTTGAGGTGTAGAGTTTTGAAACGGTGGTTGATAAATACGCATATTCGGTGCAAATGGATTGGAATTGATTGGCCTTGTATCATTTAATGCTCCAAATGCTTGCTTTTGTGTGGAAAACGGCTTACTGTGTTGTTGTAAATACGGAATATTTTGGCTATTTGTATGGAAAGTATTTGAGTTAAATGAATTATTCCGTGGTAAGAATGATGGATTTTGGGTAATTCTTTGAGGGATATTTGGGTATGCATTATGTCGTGAAAAAAATGGTGGATTTTGTGAACTTGGATTTCGTACACCACTCATGAATGAATTACTTGTTCTTGGAATTTGCGGTTGCCTAAGCACAACGTTTTCATATCTGGTGTAAGAAATATTTTGCTCCCTGATACAAAAAGCAAACGCTGAAGCCAATGAATCAGGCTTCATTGCCCTAATTGTTGCACCTAGTGGTTCTCTAAGACCTGAGAGATAGGTATTTAGGCACATTTCACTATACAATTCCTGTTTGGCTTTTACAACACTAGCATCCTTTTCGTGGATTTGAATGTAGTTTGACATTGTTGCCGAAACTTCGATAATTTCACTGTAAAAGCGTTCCACGGATATATTACCCTGCCTGAGACCGTGAAGGTCTTTGATAAGTGAAGTCTCATCTCGCTTATCGGCGTAATGCAAAATTAGATTTTGCTTAATTTGGGTCCAATCGAGGGGTGTGCCATACATGTTTAGGATTTCGTTAGCCGGCCCGTCGATTTTATTGCGAATAGCACGTAATAATAATTTGCCATATGCAGTTCCTTCAGTACAGGAAATTAGTGAACGAATTTCCTCCACATTATTAATGAATTCAAAAAGTAATATTTGATTCCCATCGAATTTAGGTAGATCTTTAATGGCATCAGGCACCCGTAATGAATTAAAACTGTCAACGGTAGTTATAACTTGATCTGAAGGCATTTTGAAACCGATTTTAAATGATCCAATTGTTCAACAATATTTTATTACACTCTTAACAACACTTTGGGTTTTCACACAGTATATAACACTTTATAACACAGTATATCACACAATATGTTTAATAAAATATAGGGCAATTCTTTTTAAAAAAATGTATAGTTATTAAATTTTTTAATGTGTAGCTATTAAATTTTATAAAATGTATATTGGAAGAGATTTTCTAATAATAATCAATTTTCTAATAATTACTTTATAGAATGTAAGTATCTCAGATGTTAGTAAGATTGAAAGGATGTGATAGGAATAGTAAAGGAGATATTCAACTTACATTAAAATTACGATTTCGTTTAATTTATCGTTTCCCCTGATAATTGCCTTTTTCGCTGTTGCTCAGGACACTGTTTCACTAATATTTCCGATCACGTCCACCTTACTATGTGTATAGGAGGTAGGTGGACTTTTCCGCGTTCTATCGAACAATATTCCTTTGTTCAAGAATCTCGCTTACGTTTCGCAAACTTTTCACTGCCGATAAACCGTCGATATTTACTTTACTTTGCGTAATTTAGGAAAAAGCCGCCGCGACTGCGCCAGTTATGTCGTGACTCGAATTTTAAACAAAAAAAATATCGTTTTATTTTATATGTGTTTTATTAGTCTTCATTTAACAATATCTTTGCAACAACTCAACTCTAATCTTTGCAAAAAGGTAATTTATTGACAATATTTGCTGATATTACAATTTGATATTTAGGTTGCACCTGTGCAGGTGAATGCCACTGGCATGTGGAGAAAATTGCTGATTCTAATTAAAAGGCAAAAAGAATTTATTCACATTTTGCAAAAATGCAAATTCCAAATTGGTTGATAGGTTGATGTACTGAATGTGGAATGTCGTATCATATCACGTGTTCGATTATGTGAGTCCACTGGACGTAACTCGCGCGGTCCACCCGCCCCGTGTTTCATTTACCCACTCTTCCTGCCATAGAGCGAGAGTCCTTCTTCTCTCCTACACAGGTAGAGCCTCCTCCGTTCCTTAGCAGAGACACAATAGGTGTCGTACCCGCGATGACCAGCACTACCAGCTCAGAGACAGTGCGGTATGCAGACGCAACCCGCAGAGTACCTCGTCTGTGCACCTGCATCAGTCGATTCCGGTACGACTCCTTACTGAGAGCTTCAGCCCAAACCTCAGAGCCGTATAGCAGCACCGACTCCACTGCGCTCATCAGTAGGCGTCTCCTGGTCGCGACGGGTCCCCCAATGTTGGCCATTAGACGGCTGAGCGCCGATACTCCAGCTGCGGCTTTGTTCGCTGACGCTCTGATTTGATCGAAGAAGCTCATCTTGGAGTCAATCATAATGCCAAGGTATTTGATCGTCTTCTTGAACTCAATGGTCTCTTCGCCAATCCGGATGGGTATAACTCTGGGGATCTGCTTTTTGGTCAGAATGACAACCTCAGTTTTTTCCAGCGCTAAGCTGAACCAACATTATCATACCTAGTCTGAGTTGCGCTTGCTCGACAGTGCGTCCGGCGACTAATGCCGCTACGTCGTCAGCATAGCCGATCAAACGCGACTCATCCGGTAAGGGTATCCTCAATAGCTCGTCGTACGAGACATTCCATAGGTCTGGGCCGAGAATAGAGCCTTGCGCCACCCCGGAAGTTACATCCATTCTTCGCCGACCCCCTAATGTGACATAGACGAGCTTGCGGTCTTTGAGGTAATCCCTAAATGTCCGCATTAGATACCTCGGCACTCTGAAATATTCCAGAGCACTGAGAATATCTATTCACCTAGCGGAATTGAAGGCGTTCCTTACGTCAAGCGTCACGAGTAATAGTATGCGCTTTGAGTAGTGATTGTGGGCTTCTGCCCGCTGAACCGCGTTCACCACTTCTATAATCGCGCCAATCGTGGATCGCCCCGCCCTGAAGCCGTATTGCTGAGGAGACAGATCCCCTGCGGCTCGGATGGCCTCCCCGAGTCTCTCTCTGATGAGCTTCTCGAGCACTTTCCCGGTGGCATTCAGCATACATAGGGGCCGATATGCAGATGGTAGCTCCGGATTCCCCTTCCCCTTGCTGATCAGCACAAGCCTCGCCTCCTTCCAGCATTTTGGGAATTTTTGCAGGCATGCATTGAATATGCTGAGCATCATGTCAGGGCAAAGATGGTTCACAAGCTGTAACACTTCTGCTGGGATGCCGTCTGGTCCCGTCGCTTCTCGCTTTTTTAATCTGAGCATCACGTTGTCCAGCGGACGTTGTTTTCCTTCGCAGTGAAAAGCGGGCAGTCAGCAGGACTTTCGTCACATGGAGCATCGAATCGGACGGGGTGCACAGGGAAAAGTGCCCGGACAACCTCGTCCATTCTCTCTGCCTCAAGCACACAGGGCGTCCTTGAGGTTCCGAGCTTCCGCATGACCAGCTTATAACCCAGGCCCCACGGGTCTCTGTTGATGTCCTCAATGAGGTTTTGCCAACAACGAGCTTTGCTTTCATTGATTAACTTGCGAAGGAGTTTCCTAGCCGACCTGTATGCCATCATTCGGGAATGTGACTCATCCAGATCCCTTGATCGTTGGGCTTCGCGGCGGAGTCTGACATTCTTTTCGCTTTTCAGCGATATCTGTTGTCCCCCAGTACACAGCAGGCTTATCGCGTCGTGGCCGTCGACGGGGCATAGAGACGTCGCACGCAGACGTGATGAGTTTCATAGTAGAATTCACCGCGTTTTCGGCTGAGACTCCCCTAGTCCCCGTCATGATTTCACTTCCCATGAGAGCTCCGGCGAACTCCTCGACGTCCATTTTGGCAATGTTCCAACCTACGACGGATGCTCGGGTTCGTGTGCGTCGAGGAGCACGCTCGCCAATTTCGATTACAATGTACTGATGATCAATCGCCGAGTAGTCCTCTAGTACCTTCCATTTGCATACCATACCTTTACCATACATTTCCATACCTTTCCAGAACGTCAAATCCGGGGTGGTTCTCGAGCAGCCTCTCCGGCGAAAGGTTGGTGTGTTGCCAACGTTCATGACGACAAGTCCAGTCCTAGCCGCCATTTGCAAGATTCGTTTCCCTCTGGAGTCTGGATGAGGCATTCCCCATTCAACCGCTTTGGCATTGAAGTCCCCGCCAACAAGGATTCGCCCTTCTATCCTCAAAACGGCTCCCTCCAATTCGTCGAGCTTGTACTGAAAAGATGACATTGCCTCATTCAGCGTGAGGTAGACACTGACGAATGTCATATCCACACACCTGATCAGCACAGAGCCATCCCCGGTGGTGCAGATGTGATCTGGGAGCCGAATGCTATCCCGCACCCAGATGGCGGCGGTTCCAGATCGGTCCGAGTACCATCCTGCGTTTTCCCTGTTGCGCTGCTGTTCAGATATTAGTGGCAGGTCGGCTTCTTTCTCCCTCGCGACCTGGTCAAGCAAATTCTGTGCGGTCGTGCTACGGTGCAGATTGATCTGGAGGACTCGGATCATAGTTTGCCTTTTCTCTTGCTTAGTGCGTCTTTAAACTCCAGACACTTTCCACGTCCCGGAAGATGTGCCAGATCTTCAGGTTTCAAGCATTTAGGTTTGCACAAAACGCCGCATGCCATATTTGTGCACTCTTTCGCCTTATGGCCAGGAGTGCCACACTTGCAGCACAGGTTGCTTCGATCTGGCCCCTTGCAGTTCGAAGAGATGTGTCCGAAGTTAAGGCATTTATAGCATCGAGTCAGGACCACTCTTCGGAGAATTTTGCATATTACCCAACCTATTTTGATTTTCTCCTTGGCCAGGAGTTGCGCAGCGACTTTCTCTGGGATGTCCACTATTGCGACCTTTTGTCTCCTAGGATTGGTAGGCGTCAACCTTACCCTAAAGCTGTCTGCCGTAGGAAGAGTTTTTCTAATGGCCTCTTCCACTTCTTTAGCTTCCGCGACACATTCAACGTCTCTTATTTCTAAAGAGGCCATTGGCTGTATTGTCGAGATAACAGCTTTCGAGCCAAGGAGGTCCTTGACTGCACTCTCGAACATTCCCTTGTCTGTGGATTCCGCCCCGAGTTCCACGAGTAGACTACCTGTTTTGGTCGCTCGTACCGTCCTTATGCAGGCTCCTGTTTTTTCGGGCTCCGCATTTTCCCTTATTTCTTTGAGGACGTCGATGTAAGTCCTCCCGTCTATCGGTTTAATCAGTAGAGCATCCCTGCGCTGCTTGTGCTTAGTCCTTCTAGGCATGGCCCCGAGTTCCGAACATTTATGGTTTTCAGGCGTGGGTTTGGTCACTTCCTGGGCGCTCACACGCTGTGCCCTCTTCGCAGCCTTCTGTTGCGCTTTGGAGCGTACCAATTGGAAGTCACCGCCAATCTCCTCCCCTTTTCTGGGGGCTGTTGACTCAGGCCGCTTCACTCTTTTTCCGCGATTCGGCTTTAGTGGGCTACATGCCGACCTTTTGCCGTTTGCGCAGGGAGTGATATTTTCAGCTTTTGTTGTGACTTTACTGAGCTCCTTCAGCTCATTCTCTGCCCTTAGCCACCTGCGTCGATAGTGCTGGATCCTGTCGACGAGGTCCTCAAGTTCGCCGATCCCGTTTTTAATGTCCTTATTGACATTCTTCTGGACATTGACGGCGTTCTTCATAATTTTTAAGACCGTGCTTATGTTTCGCGTAAGCCGCTCCTTTGCACTTCTGTCGACGGTAATCCTCGTAGCCAGCTCGTTCTGAGGTGAAGTTTTCGGCCCGCTGTCAGCTGGGGGGGTCTTGTGGCTGCTGAGCATAATTGTTTCCGCTACCAACAGAATCCGGTGTGTGGCTTTCAACAGTCTTTGGAGCATGACGCTCGGGGTCGACGGTTCCGGACCCCTGTACTTCAACTACGCTTCTCGTGGGGTTTGCTCCATCGCCTTGAGCAGGAGAGGCCTGTGCAGGAGCAGTGTTTTTGACTCGCCCCCTTGTTGTTAAGGCGAAGCGCTCAATGGTAGATTGAATACTCGTTGTTTTCTCGCAGGTCTGCGTCGATTTTTTCACTTTTTGGGGCGGTGTCCGCAATAGTTTTGGCCTGCGGGCGAACATGCCTGCCTCCATGGATTGATCACTTGTAATTGTTGATTCTTCAGTGGCCAAGTGTTCCACCGCTGCAAAATGCTCTGGCGACTTATCCCCAACCTGATTGCTGGGGAGAAGCCCGCATGAGGTCGCGGCTCCCTCACACGTTGGAATTTATTTTTTGTTATGTCGTCCATCATGTTTTTTGGTTGGGTACTTATAGTGACTCGGTCACGCGTCTGGATAACGGGCAACCTCGCCAAGCCCCCCCCACCAAGCCAAGGTAGTACCCTTGGGGGAGGAGTATTGGAGTTTATCTGATTAAAATATAAAGATGCTAACTTATTCATTGTTGTACATATTAATGTTTATTTAATGATTACAAATTCGTTGGGAATGTTTTAATAAAAATAAATCATATTTACCATTAGAATAAAACTGATCGATTCGTATTGATTTAGAGTAATGAAATGAAATGTATAAAATGATTATTATGAATTACTTTAAAAATAAGTTTATTTGAAGTTTTTGAAATTAAAGTATAAACAAATGAAAATTTTTGCATTGATGAAGATTTTTCGTTGTTTAGCGGAGAATGTTGAATCGAAATGAATACGTATACGAGATGAGTGCGCTTTTCTGCAACTTTTCTTTATGTTGAGTGTGCTTTGATGCGACTTTTCCTTACGATGACAGGCTGAGATGAGTTACAGAATATTTGAAATGAAATAATAACAAAAAATAAATATAAATAAAAAAAATAAAAAATAAAAAGTAATATTTAAATGATAAATAAATATAAGATAAATGTATGTTCATGTGGACTGCGGTGATAGCAATTATACTCATCACAAAAGAGACATTTTATATCCTTTATGAAGATTGTATTAGGTTGGAGGGAAAGTACTGTCGTATTTTAAATGGGCAGGTAATTTTCCTAGTAAGTGAACAAAAACATCTGGCTAGTGAGTCACTCGGATTTTTTTTTTGTTTTTTCAGCTGCTGTATAATATAAAAGGAGTCCTTTTTTACAGTTCATCATTTACTTGTAATATTTAATGTGAAAAACATGTCAGTAGATAAAGTGAATTTACGACATTGCATTTTTGGTTTGACAAATTTCGTTTCGGTATCCAAGATCGATAATGATGTTTTGCGATCCATGTTGGAAAATAATCCAGATTTAACAAGTCGAGAAATTACAGAAGAGTTTGGCATTCATCATAAAATTGATGGAAATCACAATAAATCTCTAAGATTTGTGTTTGTTTGCTCTAAGAGCAAAGTGTTTGGGTTTCACATGAATTAACGGAAAAGAATTTGTCTGATCGTGGTAGAATGTGTTCATCACATCTGATTAAACATAATGTGGAGCAGTTTTTGAACAAGCTGGTTCCTGGAGATGAAGAGTAGATTCTTTACGAGAATATTAAGAGAAAAAAATCTTACTGCAAATCAGGAACATCATCAGAAATAGTTCCAAACGATAATGCGCGACCGCATACTGCAATGGTGACACAATAAAAACTGAATGCATTCGGATGGGAAGTCCTTAGTCACCCACCGTATTCACCTGAAATTCCACCATCTGATTATTACCTCTTCAAATCTCTTTATGATTATCTAACGTGGAAAAAATTCAAGTCTTTTGAAAGTATATCTAAGGCGGTTGCTGACTATTTTAACTCCAAAGACGAGAACTTCTACAAAACAGGAATTCACAGGTTACCTGAAAGATGGCAACAGGTTGAAGCAAATAACGGAGCATGTATAATTGATCAATATTAAACACGAATTTTTATAAATGAATTCGAATATTTTCTTTAAAATACGACAGAACTTTCCTTCCAACCAAATATTGAATTTTCGTAATTAAATCGATTGAAAGATTTTTGTCTTTAAATTTTTCTGTAATGAGTATTCTAGAAAATGTAGAATTTCAATAATATAGAATTGTATTACCTTTAAAAAGTGTTTAAAGATTTTTGTCTTTAAATTTTTCTGTAATGAGTATTCTAGAAAATGTAGAATTTCAATAATATAGAATTGTATTACCAAGCTCAAAGTAATAACTTACTGAAAATTAAAGCATTTTATCATCGCAAACAAATTTTTGTAAAGAATTCCTCAAAAATATGTCAAACATTATCATATGACCTTCATGTGAGTAAGTTAAAGGGTAGTGAAGCTAATCAACGTATAAAGAAAAGTAGGCTATATTATACAATATTGTGATTTTTTATTCTCTTTGACCTTTTTTATGTAATGCAGCAGTATGCACTGCTCGTATTTATATTGCTTAGTAGCTTGAAACTCGGCAATTCTATGAAATTCTTTTAGATAGCTCAGAACTACAGTGCAAAAATATTGTTGAAACATTGTAGCATTTCCAGCTCGCGCTGAAAGAAATTTCAATTTGTATGTGAAGAACATTTTTCCGGTGTCTCTAGGCTTTGTTATTAGATCTGTCTTAGGGGGCATTCAAGTATTACGTAAAGCAATTTTTGAAGATTCTGCTTTCTCTGCGGTTCACTGCTTCTATTATTGCGTGAGTGATATAAAATAGGGCGTTGACTCATCCGACGGATATTCTTTAATTTTCATAATAAAAACAATAATAAGTAACGTCATTTCAGCTGGTTTCCGCCCTGTTGAAGTCTTTCGCGATGGTAGTAGAGAAGAGGCGATTGCTATCAGGACGATATGAAAGATTGATAAATTTTGATAATCTGTACAGCGTCTCAATTTTAGAAATACCCAAACAGAAGTGCAATCTCAAAAGAGGCACAAGACGTGCTAAAAAATCTGAATGTCTGTATGAACTAGATTACGAAATGGACTTCTTCGGGGAGATTCAAATAGTTCTACCGCTTCGATAAACTTATCCGCAACACCAAGGCTATTAACCTGCTGTTGAAAGATGTATTGAGCACAACAGCACCTAATTACATCGCATATTAATCAAGATCCAATCGAAAACATGATTTGAATTCATCGAACTTTTAAAGGATCATACCAAGAATCTGCCATCAAACCTATTCCGCCCACTTGTTGTCTAAAACCTTGTTTCAAAACGTTTCCCAGTTCGAGTCTATGATATGAAATCTCATTCGGTTTTCCCCAAATTCTGAGTCTTCGTCTTGATGGCGAATCATTTGCTCCCTTAAAAAATTGAGCACTAACTGAGGTGGAGGAATATGTTCTTGCCCCCTTAACTAAAGACGGCCCCGAGGGAAGCTTGGAAAACAATTCGGAAGCTCCTACATTATTTGATTTCTTAGCTATGTAGCTACAAACAAAAACGTATGGCATGCAGCTTATACAAGATCAACAAAACCCCATCTAATGATCAGAGACATGCTTTAATAAAATTTAAAAAGTGTTTCTAGAAATGATTCGTGGAGATTTTGAAGAGGTATTTTAGCTATATGCGTGTATATCAGAATATTAATTGCTGAATAAAATTTTTAATATTTTATTACCCACAGTTCAACGGCAGTGGAAATGCGATCACAATGTTATAGGGCTTTAAATTTATTTTACTCAATTTCATTCACCTGCATTTCATTCGTGTAAACCAAATCCTGCAGAAAGGTGATTAAACTTATAGAGCAAATTATTTGCAAGGGCTTGAACTTCTCACTACACTACTTGTTTTTCATTCAAAGTCAAATTTTCTGTCAAATATAATTGTACTTTTTCAGAACGAAACCACAAGAGTGATCATAAATCGGAATTATTACGATTATTGCCAATTATTTTCAAATAACTATGAAATATGTGTATGAAATATATATACGAAACATTACCACTTCTTTAATTAGAATTCGAATTTCATAATACTACGATTCTTATTATAATTGCTTTCAAGATGAGAGAAATCATAATACATAGTAAGTTGTATATCTAGCAAAAAGAACGCAGTGAATATATCACCACTAAATATTTGAGACCGTTAATTGATAAACTTATCAAACTATTGGATTGTTATCGGTCCATCTCACCAAGTTCAAACGCAATTTTTTGGAATAAAATGTGGATAAAAATGTTTTATTGAATTTTAACATGGACCCGTTTAAATGCTTAGATTAGATAAATCAAGAAAATACTAAAGTTAAAATTTGTAAGTTTATCCACTACTTGTCTTCATTTCAAGCCGTCTAAGTCATTTTATTGAAGAGCTGTATTATGACAAATTCGTTTCACTGTGCTGTTATTATCCAGCAATACAATTTTTAACTGGAAATGATTTAAAATATCTTACATTTTGAATTTTATGGAAGATTTCAACGAGAACTGATTTCTAAACTGAATAAATCCATGACAAATCTCAACCCAAACTCGTCTTGCCGAAAAGATACCGTCTCGTATCGATATATATTCACATTACGTACATCCATTATATATCTGATTGATTTCAGGAAACCATACGAGACGGATGATAACGAGAAAATGAATTTCCCACGTAGCTTTTAAATTTCTTCCTAAGAGTGGAGTTTTCGATGGAATACCCCCATCTAAGACATTGACCGGCGATTACAGTGCCGCCAGAGCTGGAGTCCGCCCAACGTGGAGTTACTTTGTTCTCGAACATGACACCAATATGCATAAAAACACAATGGCTAAACTGAATTGAATTGAAAATAAATGTCCTACAACGGAAAAATAAAATTGGTTGTTGAGAGTTTCAAATATTTTAGCAAAATCGATTGCAATCGATCGCTGGGAGATCGGATACTTGATAAGCATTAGCTTATTGTAGTTTCGTAAACAACTAATTATATTATTGAATGAAGGAGAGAAAATTATAGGAGAATCGCTTATAAATTTCTTAGTTTATGAAATTCTGAATTAATTACTAGTCATATATAATCTAATACATCGATTTATTGGGCTAATTATTTTCTAGCAATCATTAAAATTAGAAATACGGACCAAACAATGAACATTTTGTAGATAACCCAATTATAAACTAATATAATGCTTTAATCTGCAACATGCAATACATGGATAAATTCACTCCCAAGTCAGTGCAGTATTAAGCTTTTGGAATATTAAGTAAACAATCAACGAATATAGTATTAGTATGATTTTACACCTTCTTATTATAAATTATGTTAGCACAAACCTACTCATGGTTTTTTCAACCTAAAAATTTTGATTTTTGAGCCATTCTTCGAATGCAATACTAAATTTTTTACCTTTTTGGAAGAAAAAAACGGAATTGGTTATCATTCTAGATGCAATTATAGTTAAAAACTTTAGAAAAAATTTTTCAATAAAAAGTATTTCATCTGCAAACCGTAGATAATCAAAAGGAAAAATTGGTAAGTTCAAATTATTCATGACATTCCTGTTTATTGTTTACTTTGTGGAATCATTATTACATTTACAAATCGCTTTGTGTTAATCGCCTTGTGAATAAATAATACTTTTATTTATTCGTTTATTATTGATTTTAATACTTTTACAGAAAATGAGTAAATATTATAGATGACATGTCTATCTATCTCATTAGTTTTAGGTTTTAATCTTTTAACTCCCCAATACTCAATTTGCGGCACTTTCGTTAATATTAGTATCGAAGAGTATCGAATTAAGTCGTTCTTTAGTATACGTACATAGTGGCCACGACAATCACCAACAGAAAAATTCAATTATGAGGCCGTCATTTGGTTGTTCACTATTACATAGATTTGCTCTAGTAAAATGAATAAAATTTGTGTGAACTCTCAAGTTTCATCACTTGAAATCAAGTCATAATATAATAGATAATATAATCAAGTGATTTCACTGCAGGTTTTTTTTTTATGGTTGCGAGGTGAAGGCTTTGTACGCCCTGAGTGTTGGACTCCTGGACTACAGACTAAACACCTCCCCTGTCACACAGATAACCTAGCCTGGAACTATTTGTCACATATCTTCAGACTAGGCCTCGTTAATCATCGCCAAGTGGGGCCTTTGGATTAAGGAAAGACCCTCTTTCAGCACGGATGAATGGGATGAAAGACGATTGCCGTCAGAGAGATCCCCCTTCCGTCTGCGCCGCCAAGCGATCCATGATGCCCTTCTTCATATGAAGAATCACCAGTACGTAAAGCGACACGCAGTTCCAATTGTCTTTTGACTTCATCATTTTCCCCGTTACGTTTTCTGGAGAGAGCACGGCTATTTTCTCCGAGAGATGCGAACGGAGTCTCGTCCACCTTCCGCATGCAAAGAATGTGTGGCAGGCGTCATTTTTCATCCCCGGGCAGAACAAGCAAGTTAGGTACGGTGACTTTCCCATCTTATATAGGTAAGACTGTAAAAACCCGTGTCAACTGAGTAGTTGAATCAGGTAGTAATCAGTCTCACCATGTGTGGGGATGATTAACTTGTTATATTTTCATTAATACACACAAATTAACGTAAACCACTAATTTATTAAAACAGTGTATACAAATAACGTCAAACATAAATTTGTTAGAGATCGAAAACGTGAGGACTGATCTCGGTGATGCTTGGAGGAAGAAGAAAGAATCGCAACATCTTTGTTGCGATTTTAGCGCAGCGGTGGCGAGCTCTTGAATTTGCTGTTATTTGGGGTTGCCATCGGATTCGCTACAATATTTCCCCCCTTAAATTTATCGAACGTTAAACGTCATGCTCGGTTGTTTGTTTACGTTTGATTTCTCGTAAGTTTTTGTAATCGGTGGGCTTCTGTAATCTGTAATCTGTCGATAGCAATTTGTGTCGTTTTGCCTTCCATAAGAATTTTAAAGACCTTGTTGGACATTTGCTCCAGTACGGGAATACACCAACGTATGGTTGCTGTAAAGACTTGTTTACCGCATCGACTCGTACAAAGACGTGGCTGCATGTAGCTAAATCCTTAAAAATGAAGATGTCATTTCGGTGACGATGAACTGGTGTTGGTCGCAGTCGTCTAATGTCTTGTCTGAATTTGGACACAAATGTTAATGGGTCGCTCGTGCAGTATTGACGATTCATAAAATCGCCCGGGGATTCTAAATGTAGTACCATATATCATTTCTGCTGCAGTACACTCAATATCTTCTTTATAGGCCGTCCGGAGTCCGAGAAGAACTGTAGACAGCGCCTGAAGCCAATTTTCATCATCATGGCACATCAGTGTTGCCTTTAGCGAACGATGAAAACGTTCTACCATCCCATTTGCAGAAGGATGATATGTCCTCGTTTTGATATGTTTGCAGCCGATTATTTTAGTTAGCGAACCGAACAACATGGATTCGAATTGAGCGCCGCGATCCGTTGTCACAATCCTTGGTGCACCAAATCGTGCTACCGAATGATGGTAGAAATTCGTAGCGACAGACTCTGCGGTGATTCCGCCCATCTAAAGAAACGATCTATCATCGAAAGAATATATTTATTTCCGTTGACAATTGCCAGTAGTCCAACCAAATCGATATGGTCGAATCTCTTATCGGGAGCAGCGAACTGCAGTGAAAAACTTGTAACATGCCTGCTGACTTTTGAACTTTGGCATTGGATATATGACTTCGCCCAATTTGCGATGTCCTTGTGCATTTTAGGAAGAACGGCTCGTTACCTTTGCACTTGGATGCGACAGGTGATACACTGAGTCGAATGCTTGCCGTCGTAGTGATTGTGGAATGTCAGGCCGTGCATTTCCCGTAGATATATCACAGTATAAATATTCTCCATTCATGTGCAGCCTTCGTAAATCCAACGATGTGTCCAAATGCAATAGGCTATGTAGATCACTATCCTTTCGTTGTTCTGTTGCTACGTCTGCTTTTGCTGTTACTACCTCAAGCAGAGATAACGTGTCAGCTACCGTATTTGTTGCGCCTTCAACATGGTGTATATCCGTCGTAAATTGGGAAATATACTCCAATTGGCGCATTTGGCGTGGTGATGCTTTTGAAGATTTTTGCACAAAAGCATAACACAGTGGCTTGTGGTCTGTTCGTACCACGAAGTGATGTCCTTCTATTCTGTCACGAAAGTACTTGATGGCCGAGTAGATCGCCAAAAGCTCTTTATCGTAGACGCTATAGTTTCGTTGCGCGTCGCTGAATTTTTTTGAGAAGAACCCTTGTGGTAGTCATTCTCCGTCGACGACCTGTTCCAATACTGCTCCCATCGCAAAATCTGAAGCATCTGTTGTTATGGCCAGCTTAGCATTTTTAACCGGATGCTTAATACTTGCTGCTGCTGCCAACAACTGCTTGCTCTTTTCGAAAGCATTTACAGCTGCTGGTGTCCAGTTTACAGGCCTTCTGTCGTCACGCAATCCCGCAAGAATTCATTGAGGGGTGCCAGTACTTCAGCGGCATTCTTCTTGTTTGCATTCCAAAATCGCGTTCACTTTTCCTGGCAATGGTTTTATACCGTCACTACTGACTAAAAATCCCAAATAGTGTACTTCCGCTTTGCCGAGATTGCACTACGACACGTTTATTTTTATGCCGTGTTCCTTCAATCGGCTGAACACTTCGTACGAATGTTTACGGTGCTCCTCTGCTGCTATGAGGATGTCGTCTTAGTATCCGAAACATCAATCCAATCCAGATAGAACGATGTCGATGTACCTTTGGAACGTCTGAGCCGCATTGCGAAGTCCAAAAGGCATCGTCAGGAATTCAAAAAGACCGAAGGGAGTAATGACCGCTGTCTTTTCTATGTTTTCTTCAGCAATTGGCACCTGATGATACGCACGTACCAAGTCGATGGTTGAAAACACTGTCTTCCCGTGCAGATTGTGGTTAAAATTCTCCATTCCTGTAACTGGATACCGATCTGGTATTGTGATCGCGTTGAGCCTCCTGTAGTCACCACATGGCCTCCATTCTCCCGATTTTTCTGGAACCAAATGGAGGGGAGTAGCCCAAGGGTCACTTGACGGACGACATATTCCGTTTTCCACCTTATACTCAAACTCAGCTTTTGCAGATTGGTATTTATCCTGCGGTAATCTTCGTACTCGCTCCGCGATCGGAGGACCGTTAGTATATGATGTTGAAGTGTTACTTTTCTTGCTGGTGGTGACATGTCAGAACTCGTTAATTCTGGAAATTTAACGAGGATATCGTGGTATGGTAATTGCCGATTTACCGTTGTTAGTTCGACAGATTTATCCGTCAGGGTTCCGATCGCTTCGAGGTTGGTCTTTCCGTCCGCTAGCCGTTTCCGCTTGAGACCGACGAGAAGATTGAAATGCTGTAGGAAATCAGCTCCAAGTATGGGATGGTCCACTGCTGCTATGCAGAAACGCCATAATCCGAAGTCGAGTGAAAGGATCTGCCCTCCGAACGTGGGAATGGTCGTTCCATTTGCTGCATATAACTTCCGCTCCCCTTGGTGTTTTTTTCCTTGGCTCGGGATTACTGATACCTCTGCTCCTGTATCCACCAGAAATCGTAGCCCTGTTTGCCTGTCGGTGATTAAAAAACGGCTCTTTTGCCGGAGGACGTCATCGCTGACCGCATTTGACGATGACGGCTTTAGTTTCCCTACTTTGTTTATCAATGATTGTGATCGTAAATGCTGGCGATTGCGCGAAGAAGATCGATTTCTGGAGCGCGAACCTTGGCGTCTGCTTGATTCTAATCTGGCGAGTCGGTTTAAAATTTCCAAAAGCAGCGGGTCCGAATTTGCTGCGGGAACCTGCGTTGTCGATGTTATTACTGCTGGCGACGTATTGAATTCCTTCACGATTTTGTCCGTCATTTCCAGGAGTTTCGTAATCTCCTTTTCGGTCGAGACGGACATGATGGCTCGAACGTGGACTGGTAAACGTCGTATCCACAAGGCACGTAGCGCATCCTCCGGGAGCTGTGAGCCTGATGGCGTGACGTGATGGCTTTTGGTCACGCAATTCTAGCTCTGTCAGAACTTGCGTTAGCTGCTACTAAGGGGACACGGCGAATCGAGCAATCAGCTGCGTTTCCAGCTCTTCGTATTTCTTTACTGTCGGTAGATTTTTCACTACCTCCGCGACTTGTTTTAGGATGGTAATGTCGAGGGATGCCACCACCGCGTTAAATTTGGCTGTGTCTGAATACACTCTAAAGTGTCCAAATGTTGCTTTCGTTTGGCAAAACCAGAGTTCTACTTGTGACTCCCAAAATGGCGGTAAGTTCACATCGCGCACAGATTCTAAACGAGGGGTTTCACTTCCAGGCCACAATTTGCGCGCGAGATTTTTTGCGTTTCCACGTTGCTTCTATCACTTGGCATTGATTGTTCGCTACCGATCGCCATTTTTGTTATTCACTTCGCGTGGGTTAACGTTATTCAATGTCAGGTCACCAATTGTGGGGATGATTAACTTGTTATATTTTCATTAATACACACAAATTAACGTAAACCACTAATTTATTAAAACAGTATATACAACTAACGTCAAACATAAATTTGTTAGAGATCGAAAACGCGAGGACTGATCTCGATGATGCTTGGAGGAAGAAGAAATAATCGCAACACCTTTTTTGCAATTTTAGCGCAGCGGTGGCGAGCTCTTGAGCTTGCTGTTATTTGGGGTCGCCATACGGATTCGCTACACATGCGTTCTGTAGAATCATCTGATGGGCCGTGCAGTCCATCTGCCTCGCGTTTCGTTTACCCATGATTGCTGCCCTAAGGATAGGGTCCCCCTACGAAAAGTACACTCGTTTTCGTTCTTCAGCATGAAGCATAAGAGGGACCACCCTCGAGATAATCACGCTGTCAGTTCAGAGATAGTGCGGTATGCAGCTGCCATCCCCTGAGCTTCTTGCCTCCGTACTTGTGCGAGACGCCCTCGGTACGACGTCTTACAAAAAGCATTAGCTCAGCCTTCTTACAAAAAGCATCAGCTCAGACTTCGGAGCCGTACAAGAGCACTGATTCCATAGCGCTCTTCAGTAGAAATATTTTACTCGACGTTGGTCCACGTTTGTTGGTTATAAGTCGACTGAGAGCCGACACTCCGGAAGCAGCCTTATCCGCTGACGCTCGAACCTGTTCGAGGAAGCTCATCTTCATGTCAATTATCAAGCCAAGGTACCTTACTATTTCACAGACTGTTAGCTCCTCTTTTCAGCTTTTCATTATAAAATTGACAAACGTGTTACCATAAAATTTAATGTTATGGCAGATCAGTTTCACTTCCAGGAAATCAGAATCAAAAATGATATGGATGAGTAATATAATTTAAAGCAGCAAATTTGTAACGGTAAATTTTATAATGTGATCATGAAAGCTGACGATTTCAATCAGCCTTTTGTTTGTTTCTGCTATTATAGAATATATGTTGTATATGCAGTCAATAAACGGAGCAAAGGTATAGACTTAATCCACAAATATATTCGGCTTACGACGTAATGAGAATATTTAATGCCTGGAACAAACACTGCAAGTTGAGTTCGCTCGAAAGTGCGTTCATCGTCTAATCGCAAACGGTCTTCTGTTGAATTCAAGGTTCAATTCACTCTTGTCAGTCATGCCTGTACACATTTTACGGTTAAAGCTGAATTCTATTGTCATACGATGGTGCCCATGTCCATTGTGGGCATTTTTGTTAATTAAATTTTATCTTTATGTCCAATTCGGGGATCATTCTTTGTTTCCTGTACGATTCTTGACATTCTGGTTGTCCCTGCAGTTTTTATCAATAAAACATCCCAAATACGCATTTTAAATTACATACCATTTGACCGAGGCATAATTGATAATTATATAGATATAAAACTAGACATCTATATGATGCAAATGGGATACGTAATTTTATCGACGATTTATCTATGAAAGCACTATTTTTTGCAAGATTAGGCCAAAATCGAATGTTGTGCTTTTAAATGATATTGTTGCGCGTTGAGCAGGTGCGCGACCTGTTTGCTACTCGCAAATATTGCTAATAGTGAAATAAAACACTCGCGAACTATTTTAAAATTAATTCTTAAAATTTTATTAAGTTTCTTCTACACTTTATGATTAATTTAGTAAAATCACTAATCACTTTAATGAATTAAATTAATTAATTAACACTTATTCAACATAATTAAACACTAATTCACTTATTTAACACTTTTCTCACTTTTCTTATTTCGAATTTTTCTGGCGCGCACTGTCGCGTACTATCGCGTTTTTCATTCACAACTGCTTGTCTCGTCGCTCGCCGTAGTCGCTTATATACCACTACCAACCATCCCAGAACCTTCCATACAGATTGTTCTCGCGTGTACGCGTCGAGTCGCTTGCACCGGGATCTGTTGTACTTGATGCGCGTGACGTGTTTATGCTTGCGCACACGAGAACAATCGATGTGTTGGTAGCAGACAGTCGTAAACATGTTTACGATTTTTTGTTTACGCCGACTACAGTTCGCGTGACCTGAACACGTCACAATATAATCACTGTCCCTTTGTTTAGAATTATAAATTGGAGTATGATGTCATGATCATACAAAATGTCATAATCTCTGTATGATGTCATAATCTCTTTTGAATCTCTTGTTGATTGGCCATTGATTGGATATATATTTGAAAGCCAAGTGAATTGAAACAACATATTTTTAAGCGGGTTGGTGTGTTTGGCAGGCTCTAATACACCATATTTTAATCGATTTTACTCCTTTTATATCGAATGCAATATTTTATACTTACAACTTAGTTAATCAAAGATACATATTTAACACGTATTTTATTTGAAAAATCACCCATTACTTGTGATTCTCCAGAAAGATGTTTCTTCGGCGTTGTCGCGATAAATCATGTCAGACTCATCTCTCTGATAAAAGGTTCGGTCACAGCGTAATAACATACAGCGATAAAACTCCGACCATCGACCGATCTAATGAATTTTGCAGAATTGCATTGGTGTTAGTAAAAATATTTATTTTTTGCTCGTATTTTGATCGTTTTGTTTACAAACTAAATGAAAATAGATAGAGAAAAATAAACATTTTTACTAACACCAATGCAATTCTGCAAAATTCGTTGAATACCGTTAGATCGGTCGTTGGTTCGGAGTGTTATCGCTGTATGTTGTTACGCTATGGTTCGGTCGCAAATATATTAGACTTTAATATATTTGTGAGCGAACCATTTCTCAGGAAATGACCTTTAGTAATTAAAGGTAGATGCTTCGACCACATCTAGACTCAAGATTATCAAAGTATTAGTAATATAATTGAACTAAATTTCTGGAAAAGATGTGATAATGACAAGTTCATGTGAGAACTAAATTAAATCAAGTACTATCGTAAAGTTTCAAAATTGGAACCATGATATCCATTAGGAAAAACAATGCCACGATTACATTGGATATTGGGTAAGAGTAGTAGCAAAGAATATAGAACATAAAGAAGTCGAATCGCTGATCAAAGTTTTGCATCAGAAAATTTCATCACTGATGGGCATGTGGGGAAAACGTTGAAGAGGCGGTAAGATCAGTGAGAGAGCTTTTTCGTTTTGCTTGCATGTTGATGGCTTTACATCTACACGCCATGCAGTCGCATGTCGATGAGCCTGTTCTGTTGGAGCAAATACTATTTTAGATTTCAATTTTGCATGCGGGGATAATCATTAATTTAGTAACCTACACGTTTAAGGTTGACGATTTAAAATTAAACGTGCGATATTTCGATATAACACTTTGTTACTTTGATTGATTTGAATTTATACAACTGCAGGAACTCTGAAAACTATCTGACGACTATCCGATGATGAATTCACGACTCTTCTTATTCCTCATTTACATTTCCTTTTTATACTTAATATTATTGTTTATATTAAACTACTTCGCATCTTTGGCCGAGTATCCAAAGTGTGAATGAATTCTATCATAATCTTAATTTAAGTTGATCAATTAGTCAACTTGGTATCCCATTAGTGTGTTGCAAACAGTCAGAAGATGATTTTGTTTACATTTCTGATTTAATATCCCTGTAGCATAGAGATCGTTCAGAAAATATTATCGCAACCAGTATATGTGATGAGGTGGTGAGACTTAGAATGTATGTCCTCACACAAAGAATTAATTTTGAATTTGAGTTGCATCCAATCTTCCAGAGAAAAAACAACGAACATTATTCAAAAATCAATTATAATGTATATAAAACAGAAAACTTTTATCCTACGATTAATATATTATAACCTAAATCTAATCAAATTCTATTAGATTTTTAATTCTTGTCTTTTACTATTGTAATGCTAACAATATTCTTAGCCTAAATGTTAAACCTCATATTTAAAGCCTAGTATAATAACATATACCTATATTAAATATTGAAACCTATTTCTAATTTTTACCCCAACAACAACACTAAATGTAGCAACCATGGGCTGAAACTCAAAAGCCAAGTAACGAAAAGTACAAAAACGGAAAATAAACACGAATAATTTAGATATCCATCGCAGCGCGACCTGTCTCAACGAATTCAGCAAACACGAAACCAGTGATTCCAATAGAGATATTGGAATCGCTGGTCTCGTGTACTCAAATTCAGAGGATATTTTATCTTTTTATCGGTGGCCTGTCTATATATGTGATATACAATAGGGACCCCGTCAGAATCAAAAACACTTCAATTCATGTCTAAATACATGAACGCTTCTGGAGGACCAAGGCTAATAGTGAGGCAGTCGCAATATTTTTACTCACAGTTACAGATCTTGCGACATGATTTCGAAGAAGTCTCAATATTAAGATATTGACTATCGTCACTTTAGCTTGAATCTTTCCATAGTGCTAGCACTCTGATTGTACCAAATCTGAAATCCATATGTCAAAATTTGTGAAACCAGGATTTTGAAACAGATACCTTCGACATTTTGAAGAATGTGTCTAAAATGAAAGAGTCGACGAAGGGCTATGACTACTTTTTGTGCTTTACTCAGCATCATTTTGACATGATTAGTATAGTACAGGTATTGATCGAGATGAACACCGAGCTATCGAACACAGGATTTATGTGGAACCCTCTCTGAACTAACCTCGCCAGCCATCATATGGAAATCCTTCCAATTACGTTTCAGGTCTTGTCTGGTCCTCTGCAGCGTTGTCCGAAACAAAATTGTTTCGTACTTTTGCGTATGAAATTTCATTGGCCAACTATCGGTATAAAGCTGCACATCATTAAACATTTTTTTAAGGTTGCTCTGGACTGTTTTAGTTTTTCGGTCTGTTGTATAGATGATCAGATCATCAGCAAATGCTAGCAATGATTGCGTTGGTGAGACATTAAAATCAAAGCCATTCAATAAACTATTGAATGAATATTGAGAAGAGCAGAGGCACAGTAACTGTTCCCTGTTGTAGACCAGTGAAGACCTTGAAGTCACGTACTCCAAGAAAAGGTCTTACCCTATCCGCAATCTGAGGACGCGTTCGGTTCCCCGGTTTAAGGGCAATTTCGACAAAGTCAAAAACCGAATTACAATGGACAATGCGATCAGACTGGATACTGAAATTTTTTAGAAAGAACTAATGTATCTTTAACCATCTTATCCCGAAAAGGCATAGAAAAATGGACTGGATTCCACAACAACAATCACAAAAAAAAGGAATAAAAATGTTTTCGATGCAAGTTTTCCAATTTTTGTCTTCATTTTCATTAGTATAATAATCGAACATAACTAGATACATAATAGGGGTAGCGGAAGGTTATGTAGGATTGGTAAATATGCAAATGTAAAAAGCAGCTCTCACTCCGCATTGTTTCTTATTCTTTCTACTCCGCATTCGTATCAATGGTTTTGCTTCACCTTGTTAACACAGAAAGGCTGCCGATAACTCGAGATTTATTATGTACGAAAATTTCAAGTTGCTTGAAGTGAAGAATAAAATTCTATTGAAATACTCATTATCTCCATTAACTTGTTAATTGAACATGTGTTTTATTTACATTAGCAAAAGAAACTGACTGAGTATTTTAAAGATAATTGAATTGTTTGTTGAGTTTATCGTAATAAAGTACAACATCCGTCCTACAGGAGTTCAGTTCTGTCTACCCAAATTGTTCAAATTCATAATTTCTTTTAAACTTTAGTTTTATTTAATTTTTTTGTTGGAATTTATTTCGTTCTTCGTAACAGTCCAGTTACAATTCTTCCTTAACAAAACTAAAATCATAAACTCTAATAATTTAATTTTATGAACATAATAGGAATCGATTTCATGGAAACATTTCATTCATATTAACAAAACGTTAATTTTGCTGATATATATCAAAGATTGTCAATTTCAACTATAAACATTCCCAAAAACCTTGAAGAAAGTTTTCGATGGACAAAAAGTAACGATGAGCGGTAAATCAATTTTTAACGGGGAAAATTTTAGCGCAATATTAACCCTTTGCACTCGTTTGTCGCCGTAGGAGCGGCTAGATGCGTTTTGCCGTTACGCTCGTATGCCGCCGTGTAGTCGCCACAATACGTTTACCCTTTGCACGCCATATAGGCGGCAAACCATGTTTTATCATTACAGCACGTTGGGCGGTCTGTCATCCCCTAAGCCCATTTCTAATACTTCTAAATTGCTTTCTTAAACCTTCGTTGAGTACCTTTTTTTTTACATAAACATTAAAAGATGACATGATATTTATTTTAGACTTGCTAGTTACATATAAAAAACACTTCCTTGCACCTGCAGAATCGTTTCTAGGAAATGCTAAGAAGCCAGACGCAGGTGTCAGCAATTACGAGTTACATAAAAAACATTTCCATGCACCTGCAGAATCGTTTCTAGGAAATGCTAAGAAGCCAGACGCAGGTGTCAGCAATTACGAAACTATAAATTTGCTATGAGGAGTAACCTCTCTCTCAGTTGTCGCGTAGCCCTAAGGTACAATACTAGTAATCGGTGTTAAAATAAAGAAAGCTGAATTTAATACAGTTGTTCTTATTTCCAGTGGAAATTTTCATTTTTTCGTCCGCTCGACCCTCGACCACGTAATTGGCGCAGTCGGTGAAACAAAAAAGTAACGCGAACTAAAAAAACCGTTTTACTATTCGGTCGATACAAAAATATATCGGCAAAGTGAAATCGCGAATCGGTGACAACCAGCGATTTAAAATAACAGCATTAAACTATTCCCTTTAGAAAAAATTAATAATTTCAAGCAAGAACAGCGAAATCAAGGCCTTAAAGCTGTCTAAAATCTCCGGTGAGGCTGCCGGATCTCTTGCTATTAACAAAAAGTGAATAAACTTAAACGTGTTAATTAAAAGTGTGATAGTGCATGCAAAACAGAAGGGAGAAGCGGTACGCTATTTTCACCGAAATAAGAACACAATCAACGATGGAAGCAAAGATTTACGAGTTGGAACAGAAGCTTCTGGCAAAAGAGACAGAATACGGACAACTTGCAGCAGCAGTACAATTACTAATTAACAACAGCAGTGGAGACGACAAAATTAGCCGTTTCTCAAAATCATGGATTGGACCCATCTCACAAAATCACGAAAGAGATACGGCACATGACGACATTTACTGGGACAGGGGGTGTCTCAATCAACTCCTTCATCAGCAGCACCGAATTCTTTTTCAACTGTATCGAAGATCCGGAATTAAAACGAACAGCAACACGGCACATCTTTTTTGAGAAGATCCAAGGAGCAGCGAAGGACGTTGTTATCAATATAAGGGAGCCAAACGATTGGAACGCCATCAAAAAAGCACTACAACTACGCTACAAACCCGATACAGAGCCATACGAAATTTATCGGATGATCAGCGATCTTAGAATTAACACAGTAAGGGATCTAGCATTAAATTTACAAAAAATTAAATACAAAAAAGATGAGTTATGTATTTACTACATACAAGGATTCCCCGTACGTGGATCTTGGTAATGTTGACGCAATTCTCGTCAACACTGCTAAAGAAATGACGCAGGGAATCCTTCTAGATAAAATAATAAAAATACATGATATTAATAATATAATCAATATTATGACAAGTAGGCGTTTCGAAAATTCTAATATAAGATATGAGTACAGAAAATTGAAAAATTGTGAAAAGAGAATGTTCGGGAGTGATCGCGATAAAAATTCTAACAGTAATAAAAATAATCGAAATTCTGATATTGAACAATCTAGTAGACCGGGACAATCTAAAAGGACTAAATAGAATAGACAGAACCGAAACACAAACTTAACTAATAACCAATCAAACAACTACTCGGGTCAATATCGGAATCAGAGCAATCGAACAAATAATTTCGACGGACAAATCCGTTTCAATACAAATTCTGGACAACGAAGTAATAATCGTTATCCAAAACCGAATAACCAAACTTTTAACAGAAATTCTGGCCAACAATCTATCGCCTATAATTCAGCCATTTAATCGCAACAATGATTATTTTCAACCAATCATAAGGATATTGGAACCTTATACTTCATTTTTGGCGCTTGGGCTGAATTAGATGGAAAGTTAAATCCTTATGGAGAAGAAAATACCAGTTCATAATTGGTATGGACCTTCTCAATACACTAGAAACTTTAATTGATGTCGAAGAAAAAACAATTTCTTTAAATGGACAAATAATTAAATTCATAAATACCCCATACACTCTCAATGAAATTTGTTCATTAGAAAGTGCCCAAAATAATTTTTTAGAAAGACATCATTTGAATGAAGAGGAATATACGGAAATTACAAAGGTGATAAAAATGTTCGAAGGTATTTTTTATAAAGAAGGAGACATATTAAGAAATACTCCATCCATTGAGCACGAAATTAAAACAATCCCAGATGCTCAAATAAACGGAAGACTTTACCGGTACCCCCCTAAGCATGAAGAGGAGGTACGCAGACAGATAAAAGAGATGGAATCGCAAGGAATAATTCGAAAAAGCTGTTCAAAATACTCAAGTCCATTGATTGTAATTCCTAAAAACAGTGACAACTCAGGAAATAAAAAGTTTCTGTTAGTAATTGACTACCGAAAACTTAATGATGTTACTGTGGATGATAAATATCCTCTACCAAATATTGATTCTCTGTTAGACAAACTTGGTAGAGCTCAATATTTTTCGACGATAGACCTTGCCAAAGGCTGTCATCAAATTTTGGTGAAGGAGGAGGACAGGCATAAAACGGCCTTTGTAACTCTCCACGGTCTTTACGAGTTTGTGAGAATGCCGTTTGGTCTAAAAAATGCGCCAGCGATATTCCAGAGGCTCATGGATGAGGTGCTCCGAGAATTCATTAATAAAACCTGCGTCGTCTATCTAGATGACGTTCTCATATTCAGTACCTCATTACAGGAGCACATTAATGCCATTACAGACATTTTTGAAGTTTTTAAAGAAAATCGACTTAAAGTTCAAATCGACAAATGCAATTTTATGCAAAGAGAAACCAGTTTTTTAGGACATGTTATTACTAAAGAAGGTATAAAACCCAACCCCCGGAAAGATTAAAATTATTGAAGAATTAAAACTACCTCGAAACGAGAAACAGCTCAAAAGCTTTCTAGGATTAACAGGCTATTATCGTAAATTCATACGAGATTACGCCAAAGTGGCACAGCCTATGACGAAATCTCTAAGAAAAGATGGCAAAATAAATAGAAAAGATCCGAATTATATCGAAGCATTCGAAAAACTTATGACATTAATAAGCTCGCACCCAATTTTGCGTTTTCCAAATTTCAGCAAGCCTTTTCAGCTCACCACAGATGCCTCAAATTATGCAATAGGCGTCGTTCTTTCACAAGAGGGTCACCCTGTTTGCTTTGCATCTAGAACACTAAACTGTCACGAGCGTAACTATTCCACGACAGATAAAGAATTTCTAGCTATAATATGGTCTGTGGGATATTTCAGACCATACCTATATGGCAATAAATTTAAAATCCTTACGGATCACTAACACGTTGTGTAAAATTCAGCATGTTTTTGGTCATATTTTGTAAAAAATTTTTTAAAATGACCAAGATATTTTTACAAGATGAAATTGAAAATGAGTTGCAAAGTAGTGACGATGAATTTTTTTATTGACTTCTTAAATGATAGGTTGGGTAATGGTAATATCAGTGACGGAAATGACTCTATTAGTCGTAGTGATATTGTATTTACTAAAAGACAGAGAATCATACCTTTACCATCAAGTTTAAGCAGCAGTGAATAATACCAGAATATAACACAACCTAGTAATTTCGGACCATGGTAGGACGTCAAATATCAGGATCATGTACCACATAGGATTCAATTTACTTGGGGATTAAATGGTAGGACCACAAATTCCAGATACCTGTACAAAACCTTTAAATTTTTTCAAGCTCCTTTTTACCGATGAGCTAATAACAAAAATAGTAGAACAAGCAAATAATTACGCTAGACCTATGCCCCGAAGACTGCAAGCAGTAATTGATGCTAAAGGGGGTCCAACCAAGTATTAAAGCAGCAAATAATTTTAAAAACTTCGATACCTTTAGTTGGAAATTCTTTGTGTATAAGTTAGCCAACACTGACTGCCGTAGACTTTTGTTCATTCAATTTTTATGTTTTTATGAATTTTTCTTTAAGTTTGTTAAGAAAAGTTTTTGTTTTTGTTATTTTATAAATATATTTACATTACTGACAAAATGCGCATCAATGGATTTTTGATTAAAGCTTCCAATTAACCAGAACCTCAATATAAGGTACTGCCGTAGACTTTTGTCCGACACTGTACTTTTCTTTAATAGCATATTTGGAAGATAACGGTTTTTATAAGTTTTTTGGATGCTCCACTTGCATTAAAACGATCCAAATGACCGAACTCTTCGCGCTTCAACTCATAAAGTCAGCCACTATTTAGATCATTTGGACAAACAGTTCGAGGAACATTTTGTTCCGTCAAGAGAGATATCAGTAGAAGATTTCGTTGTTGGATTAAGGGTAAAATTAGTTTTTTTTACTTACAACCCTAATAATACTACGAAATATGGAATCATAATATATGTGGTGGCGGATGCTAACACCGGGTATGTTTATTCAACTTTGCCATACTACGAATGCTTGACTTCTGAAGATTTAGTGAGTCCTGATTTATCTGTAAGTACAAGGATTGTGTTACATCTTTGGACATTTATTGGATAACAATCCAGGATGTAAAGGATATCATTTTTACACCGATAGATACTATACAAGCTTGCCACTTGCGGAAGAGTTGTTAAAATTAAATGTTCATTTGACAGGCACTTTTCAAATCAATCGCAAATTTATACCTAACTCAATAAAAAACCAACATTTGCCGAAGATAACACTTTTGTATGCAGATCAATTAATTTGATGTTAATGGCATGGAAAGATAAAAGGGTCGTTACTAAACTTACTTCGTCGGATATTTCAGGAACACAGCCTATCAACAGAAGAGTACGTGGTCGTAACTTACAAGTTGTAAATAAGCCAAATGTAGTGGTCAATTACAATAAATTTATGGGAGGTGTTGACCGAACAGACTCTTATTCTAAATGGTGGCGAACTTTATTGCATGGTAATGTCGTTATCGAGCTGTAAAAATCCCACAAGAGGAAAATGATAAGATATAATAAATTTGGTAAGATTCAATCGTGAAAATAGCACGAAAATGCATTTCGTTCATCCAAGCTAAAGGAAGAATCGGGCCGAAGGTGAAAAAGTTAGGTTAATTTATCTCTTAACCGAAGCGTAACAGGCAAAAGTTTTACTCGGGTTTTACGAGATGCAGAGCGCGTGCAAAGTTTACAAATTTTGATTCAAAACATTGTGAATTTTTATCATAAACATTGTTTTTTCTTTAATCGATAAATTCAAAATAAACGTTGAGATCATTGAAGATTTTGTCATCTCTTAATGGTTTATTTTTGAAGTAGAAATTGAGCTGCGGTATGTAAATTTAACGCTTAGCTAGAGTTCAGCTTAGCGGATACCATTCGGTTCCTATTTTCTTTAATCTATTTTAATCTCGTAGCATGCTTTCCAATGCTGCTTTACAAACTTTCCTGTTTTTTAACGTGCTTTGAACATATGTTTTCTTGTTTTATTTTTCGAAAACGGCTAATGACGAATGCAAACTATGATTTATTTATAGGTTCATAAGAAAATATGCATTCCTCTACCAGGGTTATTTCAACGAGGTCGACTGTACAAGGCTCAATCGTGTGGATCCATTGTTCGGGAAAAAGTGAATCACAATATTCATAATAATGCGCCTGTAAATCCAACACGGCATTCAGTATTATTAACCGAAAAAGGAAAAATTCTGCGTAATTGCTTGGGCTCTAGATTTCTTGGGAACAGCGACAGTGATATAAATCAGAACAATGGCAACACTCAAAATAAACTTTCAGCGTCCATACTTTTTCATATACCTTCAACAAAAACTCCTCCAGTAAACATGTCACAAAATGAAAAATCTAGCGCTCAGTCAACCAGTCCATCAGCAACTACGAAAGCACAAAGCTTCAATTTATCAAGCAAGAAAACTTCGCCTCTACATCAATTGGGTGACGTCCCGCTTTGTAGTAGTAAATGTTAGTTATTGAATTCTATGCAAAACATATATTGAAAATCAAATATATTGAAAAAATAAATTAAATTACACATCTGTATATATATATATAGATATATATATATATATATATATATATATATATATATGAAAAGAGTACACAAATTAGACGGACAACCGGAATAAACAGGAGCATTTTCCTTTTGAAAATTTGTATATTACATATATTTCTCGAATAAACTGCTACTTTTATTTTCAGAATTCATAACGTTAAAATTAGTTTCAATCCATGGAATTTCCATAAGCATATTGTATTTTCATATGCGTTGTACATTAACTTAAATGTTATATTATACCAAATTTTTCCTTGCTGCAATTAGCTATTGCAATGGACATGATTGGTTTATCATTTTCATAAATTCCTACTTAACTTTGATAGACATAGATAATAAGTAGATTGAGTCCATAGGTTCTTTTCAATAATAAAAATGTTCATTTTAATTGTCTGAAATAAAAATTCCTAATTAAAGATGCACTTTTACTTGCCTTTTACGAGATTTATTACAGAACTTGAAATAATTACAAAATAATTTCGTTAAAATTTTAAAAGTCTACTGTGTGACCGAAATTTTTTTGTTTTCTTAAGGCTCTATATTTGTCCTTGACAATTCGAGTTATAATGAGATTTCTAATCATTTCAATTTTGTTTTGTAGCCGCATTCAGAAATTCATTATTATCTAAATAAATAAATGTTAGTGCTTCAACGCTTATACCTTTGATATATAAAAGACATTTCAAATAGATTCAGCATGAGCATCCTTTAAACTGTTTACGCAGCCCACTTCTAAATTTGGATTATATCATGTCACTAATAAGACTAATAAGACTTTTTATCCGAAATAGTAATGAACATTTTCATAGAGGAACGTTTTCAAAAGCATAATTTTCAGCAAAGCTGTACAGCTGTACAAAGCTGTACACAGTGGCTCACAGCCTTATTCCGACCAGCACGTAAAAAATACTTTATCTGTCTATGAAAACTAAACAGAACAAGATATCAGGATTATTTAAACGCAGTTAATTAAGCTTCTGTTTAAATTAGCTATAATTTTAATTACATTATATATTATGAATAATATATATTATAGTTTAATATTTGATAATTATGAATAATAAATATTTTATAGATTATATATTATAATTTTTTAGAATTTAAAATAATTAAAAATGGAAAACGCAATAAAAACGATCATGCAGCTTATTTCGACCAAATTCTTTGCTGCCGTGCAATGAACCGTTACGTTGCAAGGAAACTTTTTTTTTTCTGTGTTGATAATTATTTTTGTAATGTAATCAAGATCAGGGTTAATGGTTTTTCCAAGAAAACGTACACACTTACACATGGCTATTCACTCAGAAATTTGGCGAGATGGTGGCGTAGTGCAGATCATCATGAACGGCTTCAGCCACGAAAATAAGACGCACGATAAGGGTAGAAAGGCCCCAACAAGATGTTCAACATAACTGATGAGTGCCGAAGAGTGCAATTTTAACATTTTGACTTTAACGGTGTCTCACAAGTTTAGCGGACGCCTAATACAGAGCAGCAAGCAAAAAAGTCAAAAGCCCTTGTGAAACATGGAGATGGTAGCGTCATGTTTTGGACCTGTAAAACGGGTGTCGCAATGGATAAGTCACAATATCTTCAAATTTAGAAATCAAACTTGCTTGAAAGTGCGCATAACCTCGACATTGGTGATAACCCGACTCTAACAAGATAAAAACCCGAAACATAAATCGGATATTATGCATAACATGGTTGATTTGGAATTGTACGGACCATTTTGGATCCAAACATTCGAAAACGGAAATTGTCGAGTAAAAATTACCACAAAACTGCATTAGCTTTCGGGCAAAATCATCACAGAAATCACACGAAAACTGGTCGAAAAATGGTTGATGACCAGGAGTGATGTCATTTTAAATCTTGAATTTGTTTTTCTGTGGCTTAATTGAAATAATGAATTTGAACACTGGTCGAAATAAGTTCTGGCGCTGTTTAAAGTTGCTGTTTTAATTTTTGATTGTTAAGAAATGATAAAACTAAAGTATAAATAAAAATAAAAGATAATTTTGAACATTAAACTAACAATCTGCGTTTAAATTATATTAAAATCTTGTTTAGTTTGGGTTTTATTAGCAGTTCAAGTTTGTAGTTTCACTAAGTTTGTAAGAGTAAGGTTTGGCAAGGATGAAGTTTTCATGGGCCAAGTGGTTAGTAAACATACGCCCGTGTATGCATATGTGTATGTGGTAATAACAAAATGAGATCTAAAACGCTACAAGTAAAGTGTTTCGCCAAAGAATAAATGGAGAAGGCTAAAATCACGCTTTAGATCTTAAACAGAAGGATCACCGATCATGACAATGAAATTACAAGATGGAGAAATATTTGCAATGAAAACAAAGAAAGGAGTTCTACACTCCAAGTATGCATCAGTATCTATTGTCGTATGCGATTGTCCTAGAAAATGTCATTGCTTAAACACATCATGCAGGATACTGAAACAGCTTAAGGAAGCATTACTCGATAAAGTTTCCACTTTTTCCTTACAGAATTGGCAGCAGCCATAAAGTCGAACGATCTATTACCGAAAACCGGTTACAAACAATCCGGGTTCTTCAAAAACAAGGATATCAATACCCAACTGATCAAACAAAAATATTGTATTTTTTACAAAAATTTTAATATTTGTTAATTTTTAAGTTTGGAAGTACCATTCATCAGTACCAGTATTCATATGGTATATGAAAATAAATATGTATTCAATAAATAAATTAAAATGTATATTAAAAATATACATTTTATACAGTATGTTAAGAACAACCCACTAATCTAATTAAATTGTTTATGAATCTAATGTTCAAAAATCAAATCAAATAAACAAAACACAAATGAAACTAGTAACTCAAAGCAAATATTCAATAAATGCTGATTAACATAACTAATTTTCAAATATGTGAAATCAAATTAAGCACTATTCACAGTTAACTGTGGAACTGTGGAACATGGAAGCTAAATATGAATCGGACAAAATGAAAAGGAAAAACCAACAGAATAGTTTGCATTCAAGGTTTTTAAATAATAGAAACCATATTGCTACTCTTGCTAATGAGTTGTAAGGGAACATGCACCGCTTCTATTCTTATGGGGACTTCCTTCGGATCATGAATGTTTGGAAAAGACAAGCGGTTGTTTAATTCATCTCATGGAGGGAATTTGAGTGCATTATAAATGTAAAACACACTTCCGAAGGTAGAAGAGTAGAATGGAATCACCCGAAATAAGGACAACAAAAGTCTGTAACAACTATCAAGAAAATCAAAATACTATAAAAAATAATTTAAAGGTATGCAGGCCTGCAGTTTAACGACGTGAAGACAAGATGTTAATACTGCGACTGCTGACCATCTCATCGCAAATTTAACAGCCGTATTCAGCCAATAAACTGTTAAAAGAATCTACAAAAATTACTGTGTGCTAAAACAAACCATTTTGAATGAGTAGGGACGAGCAGCTGCGTTAATAGTTGCATTACGAGGCTTAGCTGAGGAGATTCTTCAAGCTAACCGTTCCAAGACGCAGTCTTACGCGTGATTTGTAACAAGGAGACAACTGGAACAGATATACAGATGGAAGGTGCAGCAGGTACCCCAGGATATCGCTAGATTGATACAATTGGCTTACCTGACATACAATTGAGAGCACCGGAAAGATGTGACCAGGGTCATTTTGTAAGAGCGCCGTAAAACAGGCAGCTTCAACATATTATTTAATGAGCCAAAAAAAAGGATGATGCAAGACGCACTGGGCAAAATTTAAGTTATAAATTTTACAACGGGTAAATGTACCGCTCGTAACAAATGCAGATATATTCTGCGGCCGAATAGACAAATTGATGTGAACAATTCCCTTTGGCTGTTGATACTGATTTATGAACATTAAAGAGCAAGAACCAGCGACCACCAGTCAGAAGCAACAACGTTTGGATACTATTAATTTTGATTTGTGTTGGTTTTGAGAGATAAAAGGTGAGACAAATTGAATATTAATTACGTCATAGTATAAAAGCTGATTTTTTGATATTGATACAAGTCACCTTACAGAGAGCCAACATTTTGAGTGGTTGAAACATTTCGCCAGGCAACTTCAAAAGTTAAGTCATATGAACCTGAAATTTAGATATGTTACTTGGGAGTCAAAAAGTCCGACGCTTTCGATGGTTCCAACATGCTACCTGGCATTTTTAACGTTAAGGTTGTTTGTGCAAACGCTAAGGTGAAATGAGCAGAATCGAGTGCCACTGAAGCAGTTAAATAAACTTCTTGGATAATTTAACCATACAAAAAAAATACATGATAAAAAACAATATATTGGCGTTTGAATTTTCTAATATTTACAGCTTTCTATGATTTCCATAATTAACAATCTAATAAAAATTAATTTCAAATAAATAATCAAAATACTTATTTCTATAGAGAATGAAGATTTCGCTTATATTTCCGAATTGTTATCTTCGTTCCAGTCAGAGTTGAAAGAAGTTTCTTCGTCATCCCAGTCCGCGCATTCATTGAGAGTAATAAAATCATGAACATATACAAATTTATGTATCACAATTTGGAAAAATTAAATACCTCAGACATTATTTAGTGCATCGCTGACAAAGCTTGTTAGCTGACTTGCATCGAATCATTTAAATATAACACATTTCCTATCGTTTCCACCCATTATTTTCCGGTAGATGTATAGTTGAGTCTTTAACTGAGCATTATTTCAAATAGAAAGTGCATAATTCTCACCGAAATTGATTAGAAAGCTCTCTTTAACATGGCGGAAGATTGCACAATCTTTTGTTTTCGTCAATTACTTTTCGTTTTCATCTGAGTTTGATGACACCAATTACCCGGTCAATATTATACATATTACATATAAACTTCTGTATAGTAGTATGTTGTTGTACATGAGAATCCTCAATAATAAATCATGTAGGATTATAATCACACTTTCTGGTTGAATGGAGTCCAGGCAACTTTTAGCATACAGACTCTCAATTCTCAATTGCGGCTATGTTTGTACGGTCAATACTTCTTAAGATATTTCCAGTACCTGTAAGCTTCCAAACATGCGAATTATTTTATAAATGATGTATATGACAAAGCATTATAGCACCGGTTATCAGTATTAATACTTCTGATTAGTATATTTCCCTGATAGTCGATTTGGCATGCTTGGTAGATTAGGTTTTAAATCGGATTCTTTATGTTTCCAGCGTAGATGCATATATTTCAAACATAAATCTATGAATGACTACTGTAGTATATATTTTTCTATCAAATAATAAGAAGTAATTTTGAATCGGTCAGTGATTGCATTTCCTTGTATAGGGTGTTGTTTTAAAGTTATAGAACTTTGGAATGAAATAAAATACTGATAAATAATTTTGATGGCCATGTTTGGCCATTTATTGGAAAGATAAGTCTTTGCCATTTTCGTTTAAATATGATTTTGAGCATGTTGTCACGATTATCACGGAGCAAATCTAAACGAGATATCGAATTTTCGACTAGGATCACACACAGGTTCTATTTTTTCCTCTTCCTACTGTCTAGTAGGTACAAGGCTCAATCGTGTGGATCCATTGTTCGGGAAAAAATGAATCACAATATTCATAATTATACGCCAGTAAATCCAACATGGCATTCAGTATTGTTGACCGAAAAAGGAAAAATTCTGCGTAATTGCTTGGGATCTAGATTTCTTGGGAACAGTGACAGTGATATAAATCAGAACAATGGCAACACTCGAAATAAACTTTCAGCGTCCATACTTTTTCATATACCTTCAACAAAAACTCCTCCAGTAAACATGTCACAAAATGAAAAATCTAGCGCTCAGTCAACCTATCCATCAGCAACTACGAAAGCACAAAGCTTCAATTTACCAAGCAAGAAATTAGATTTAGCAAGAAAGTATTACGAGTCGAACCGGAATACCGGCTTTATATTTGTCCTCGACAATTCGAGTTATAATGAGATTTCTAATCATTTCAATTTTGTTATGTAGCCGCATTCAGAAATTCATTAATATCTAAATAAATAAATGCTAGTGCTTTAACGCTTATATCTTTTAAATATAAAAGACATTTCAAATAGATTCAGCATGAGCATCCTTTAAACTGTTTACGCAGCCCTCTTCTAAATTTGGATGATATCATGTAACTGATAAAATTCAGACTATGTAGTAATTCGCCTCTCAAGTGTGGCAATTCCGCCAAGGTAAGACACTTGAGAGTTACGAGTTTATCCAAAATTCAACTCGCAAGTACCAATACCGTCAGGGCGACACGCTGGCGGAATAAATAAAACAGCCACCACGAGGAACACGCGTGGGATCACGTTGCCCACGAGCGGTTTGTGCAGGTCGAGAGTGCGGGTGGGTGCGACTCCAAACCCCTTAAGTTGTAATAACACAAAAAAGTGCGCGGAATGAAATACAGAGAAAATTATCGTCAGGTATGAAAAAACACCTTTTTCTCGTACTATAATTACTTTAACTATCGTCAGGTATTAAGAACACCCTTATCTCGTACTATAATTACTTTATTCAATACAGAATTCCTTAAAAAGAAGATCTTTACAAACTGAAGGCTATCTAGCTAACTAACTAACTATTATACATTTGGCTCCTAAAATAGTCTTGCGATCAGAAGAACTGCTGTTAATTATTAATTAATTCGATACAATCCATTAAGTGTCATCAGTCAACAGTCGTCAAGAAAGAAACGAAATCAATTTAAGCTTGTTTATTCAATATAAAATCCATTAAGTGTCATCAGTAAACAATCGTCAAAAGAGAAACGAAATCAATTCGAGATTATTTAATTATTATTAAAAGTTCAATCAAGTAATCAATCTTAGGCAAATTAGTTTACTCTATAAATCATAACTCCCATTATTTATGTTAAGTGAGGAACACTAATAATGCATTAGTTGAGAATGAATCAATCTAAGTAGATTGATTCATTCTATCGATCATGTCTTTCACCACCGGTGTTAAGTGGCGTACATTACTGGAAGCTTTTGTATATTTATTTAGTGGCCGATCATCACATCTACTAATTGGCGTGATATTTGGCCTTGATATAACTAGAAACATACCGACGAAGGCAAGGCAAAGTCTATAACTATAAATTCCGTGGTTACTTAACGGTTTCAAGAACCTGATTATGGGTCGAATATTCGATTTCGAAGAGCGGACCTGCGTTTTGAATTCCGCTCCTTGATACGTGTACGGTGTCCTTTGCGAGCGAATTACATTGTTGTCTTGTGATTTTACTGTCTATCTCGTTCTTGTTCTGTGATCCCCAAATCTGAGGGAAATTCTAAAGTTCGATTGATTAAAGCCAGCGAGTAATAGGAAATTGTCGTAATATTGTGCCGCGTGGATTTTTTTGTTGCTGTGCAACCTAGGGTCCAATATCATTATTACTCGAAAACTTATAGTCCAATATCATTATTACTCAAACCAAAAGAAAAAGTATAATCGGAAAGAGAGCGCAGAAGATCGGCGACGGGTAAAAGGCGGGATTCAGTGCTTACTAAAGTTCATGAAAAAATAGGAATATGAGTTATTTTTCCAAGACTTTGCGATGTGACTGTGTGTTTCCTCTCCAGAATTTAACGAAAGCTTTGTGTAACTCAGTCCCTAACAGGAATAACATAGACACTGTTGAGATTGGCACTTAAGGAAAAGCGTTTAAAACAACTACATAAATCGGAATTCTGGTATAGAGTGTTGCTGACGTATAATCAGAGTAACGTATAATCATGTAATCAGTTTCAATAAATTATCAATACCGTAAAAAGACACCAAAGATTTAACAACGGGTAGAATAATTCGATATTAGTACATGGGAAAATTGTTTGTACTTTGATATATCCACTGGATAACTACCAATTGTAGCTAGTTGTGTTTAGTGCTATAATATCAGACCATCTTATGCTCATATTGGCAATGAGGAATCTGTAACGTGAATTCGCCCAACTATCGGTTGGGCATACAGAAGAATTTCGAAAGTACATAAATATATCGCTCGAAAGTGTGCACATCTTATTTATTGAAAATTTAAAGGATTGAGCTATATCGTGCTGGTAGAAAATCCACTATAATCCTTCAGTGGATTTCGCTCGTTTTTTTAGTGTGAATCCACGCTTAAGAGATGATTGTTGGGTTGGTGAAAGATGACGAGACACTATTATTATAACTATATAAATAAATTATATATTTAATATATTTATATAATTTATATATATATAAATTATAACACTATATATATATAACTACGTAGTCTCCTTGAATTTGTTCAATTATAACAGTAATTCCCTTTCATTGGATTAGCAATGAAGCGAGAGTTTTTAAATTTTTCTTGAATCATTAATTTTTTTAGTCTGAATTAATATTTGAATATAATTAATTTTTAATTTTTGTTTAGATGTAGGTATGTGCAATGAATGTTTTTGTGAAGAATTATAAATGGCATAGTAATGTATTGTTCGAAACAATGATGAAACAAACAAAAGGTTAGAGCATACATAAAGCAAATTATCGGTATGAATGTTGAATGTATTCGTATTTTATTTAGAAGGCGAGAGAGCGAATTATAATTAAAAAAACAAAGATTTCATGAGAATAGTATAGAATCTAAATAGTAAATAAATAAAATTAAGAAAATCACTTGATTAATTACATGTATTCGAAGATTAAGAGAAGCTGAAGTGAATAGCAGGAGAAAGAATAAATTAGCAGAACTATGATTTATACAAGTAATAAAGAAAATGTATTGTAAATTTGAAATCTCTTCTTTCCTTCCATCGTACCTTGTTTTCAGGCGGAAAATGATGGCGCGAAGGTAAGAGCAAGAGGATGTAGGGCCACACAAGTGTTTCACCGGTTCGGGGCGGTTTTTTCCGCAGTGCCGTTTGTAGTTCGGTCCGTAGATTTCTTTGGTATTCGCGTAACCACTCGATTTCTTTTTGCGAAAGTGTTAATCAGTGTAGGGTTTATTCGGGCACTGCGGTATTTAGATATTTCGGTGAGTGGAGGCGCGATCGATTTTGTTGTGTTGATTTGTAAAAGAATGCAAAAGGTAGAGTAAGCTAATGTTTGAAATGTTACCTTCGGATAATCGGGTTTTTCGCAGTCTGGTTCATAATGAAACCAGAGTGGAAGTTCACTCGGGTACCACCCACGTCCGCAAACCTCGCCGCACTGAGCTAGTCCGCCAGCAGCCACCATCGTAGTGAACTTCCGAGTGGTCGAGTCGGTGACCCCTAGGAAACAACTCGTTGCCACGTCTCTAGGAATTCACGTCCGGATGTCGGTTCGAGGCCGACTCGTCCTGCTTTCGTCGCGCGTTTTGCGGGTTAAAATCCATTACAACTTTTTATCTCAAACAGTAATGAACATTTTCATAGAGGAACGCTTTCAAAAGCATAATTGTCATCAAAGCTGTACAACTCGCCTACTCCATATGAAACACACAGTGGCTCACTGCTTTATTCCTACCAGCATGTAGAAAATACTTTATCTGTCTATGAAAACTAAACAGAACAAGAAACCAGGATTATAAAACTCAATAAAACGATCTTGCAGCTTATTTCGACCAAATTCTTGGCTGCTGTGCAATGAACCGTTATGTTACAATGAAACTGTTAATTTTTTCTGTATGTTAATTTCAGTGCCGAAGAGTGCAAATTTAACATTTTTACTTTTACCATGCCTCACACGTTTGGCTTACGCTTAATACAGAGCAGCAAGCAAAAAAGTCAAAAGCCACAGTCAAACACGGAGATGGTAGCGTCATGGTTTGGACCTGTAAAACGGGTGTCGCAATGTATAAGTCACAATATCTTCAAATTTAGAAATCAAACTTGCTTGAAAGTGCGCATAACATTAATGATTTCCTCGGAAACTCAAAAAAACAACACAAGTTTATCTTTAAACTTTTGATAATTTCCTTGCACACTTCGAAAAAGCACAAATTTATCTTTAAACTTCTAATAATCTCTTTGTATACTTCGGAAAAAAACACAAGTTTATCTTTTACTTTTATTTTATTCAACGATTAAGTATTTACACGTCCCGTTTGGAATCTTTCTTAAGACTAACTTAAACTTAAGAATTAATTTCTTATATACTTCTGCAATCGCTTCAATATACTATCTACTAGTTAATTATTTCGCACATGTGTTAAAGGATTCGAATGGGTTTCGGAGAAGGATGAGTTTTATGATAGTAAAACAGGATACACAAGGTATGTAACACCCCCACCGTTAGATTGAGGCTCCGATGAAAATAGCTAATTACGGTTTAGGTGTGCGACTGTTACAAAAATTATTGCAATTACAATCATGAAATCTGACCCCAGACTTATAATATTGTCAGTTTTGTTCTAAATACAAAGTTATCAATAGTATTTGTATTATCAATTTGCTTCAAATACAGATCTTTGATTTTTATATCAAAATTAATTTTGAAAAAACTATTTCATTGTATACTTTGAAAAAGTAACTGTAATTTAAAGATTAAAATCCGTAGTATGATTTATATATATATATATTTTTTTTGTTCAAACGTTTTTGTATTGTAATTTATATTATTAGGTTCTATGGTATTTTTAATGCATACATCTTTTACTTCTACTAAATTATTATATTTTTTTTTTCTTAGTATTCACATCATATTTTTTTTTTGTTCATTTGGGTTTACTTAAAAATGAGATCATAATTCAATAACAAGGACCTGCTCTGAGTGGTTGGAATTGGTTTGAGTTCTGTTTTAGTGAGTATTCATAAAGTGTAGCATGTTATTGTAATATTCGATGGGTCTTATATCGTCGATTTTAATAGGGATGTATTCGTTGTTAAGATTTAGGTCTGGGTTTGTGGTACATTCCAGAAGGATACTATAAGTAGTAACAACATTTTCCTGGAAGAATGACATGCGTAAGGGTTTTAGCTATTGGTGGTAGGTTTAGAAGTCGATGGTCGGTTTTTATTATGTTTCTTATTAGGTTTTGCTTTTATGGTTGGGTATTCTATATTTTGGTATTTCTTTTTTTTCTTTATGTGAGTGCGAAAGTATTTGTTTTGGTTATTTGTGTCTACAATGTGGTCTTCGTTTATTTTTTCAGAGTTAATTTTCCTAAATTTAGTGTGATTTTTACCCCCTCTGGTTTCCTTAATAAAATTTGGACCTGTATCTATTTCCACATTTTCTAGGTTTTGATTGAGTTTATCGATAATTTTTTATTTTCTTTGGTGAATTATCTCGTGAATTGCGGGATATTCATCTTGGTGGATATTACCGTTTATGAAGTCAATGGGTTTCCTGTTTGTAGAGGAGTGTATGGTGTTGTTGTAAAAGGTAATTATTTTCAGAATTTTTTCTTCTACTGTACCTTGGTTATTAATAGGGTCATGTTTGAGAAGGCGAATGTGTTCGTTAATGGTATTATGGAGTCTTTCTATATCAGCATTGGAAGTATGGTTGTTACTAGAGGTATAATGAACTTCAACCTTTTCATTTGATAGAAATTCTCTCAAAGGGATTGCTTTAAATCCTAACTCATTGTCAACTACTATTTCTTTTATTGTACCAAACTGGCTGAAATAATAGGCAAGAGCTCTCTTAAATTCGGTCCAAGTTCTTCCAATAATTTTAATAGCACATGCATGCTTGGAGAATTTATCAATTATTGTTAAGAATAGAAATTTTTCTAATGTGTAAAACACATCTACATGAATTACTTCTCCAGGTTTTTGTGGAGTTTCTGTTAGTTTGAATAGGGGTTTAGGTGGATTTCGGACGTACTTTTCGCAATTGCATATCTCACAGTTATTTATGAAATTTGTGACTCTATCCTTCAGTTTCGGACAGTAGTATTTTAGTTTAAGTTCTTTTGTCACTTCTTCAATTCCTCTATGATTATTTCTAAGTTGTTCTTCTTCTATAATTTTGGCTAGGTTTTCCTCGTCTGTTAAGTCTTCTAAGAGGACGTTACATCTAATGATTTTGAATTTTCCATTGGTAATAAAATTGTTGCTAAATGTGGAATATATGGTTTGGAAGAAATCTTCGTTTTCAATTAGAATAGCGTTTAATCCATTGGGATTAAAATGGTTCTTTAACAATGTGATGGCGTCTTGCTCATCCAGCTGTTTGGCGTTGATTTTTTCCTTTTTAATTCTGAGGGAGCCTGAATTTGATTTATTTATAATTATTTGGTTTTTGAAAAGATTTTATTAAAGTCTTGATATACTAAAATGGGTTCGTTTGTTAAAAGATTCTTGATCGTTTCGAAAGCATGGATATATTCTGGATTTTGTATATCTAACTTAGCGTCCTTTTTGAGGCATTTTGTCATGGGTCTTATAATACGGGAATAATCTTTTATGAATTTACGATAATACCCAGCCAGACCAAGGGATTGTTTGATCTGTTTCGGGGTTTTAGGTATCGGAAAATTTTGAACGCATTCAACTTTTTGCGGGTTGGGTTTAGTTCCTTCTCTGGTAACTACATGGCCTAGGAAGTTGGTTTCGTGTTTAAAAAATTCGGATTTATCTAATTGTACCTTTAAATTAGTTTCTCTAAATCTAGTAAATATTTTGTTGAGTGAATCAACATGTTCTTGTAAAGAAGTAGAGAATATTATCACGTCGTCTAAATATACGAGACATATATTGTTTATGTAATCATATTTGACCTTTCAGCGTGATTCCTGGTTTGAGAAAGTTCTATTTCTGCACTCCTTCCTCCATTTACCTTGTAATCTGCTAGTTTTTTCAGCAGGTCGGGTTTTTCTTAAAACTTTTTATTCACTTTCACGAATTTTTTCTTTGGTCACTCAAAAAAAAAAACACAAGTTTATCTTTAAACTTTTGATAATTTCCTTGCACACTTCGACAAAGCACAAGTTTATCTTTAAACTTCTAATAATCTCTTTGTATACTTCGAAAAAAAAACACAAGTTTATCTTTTACTTTTATTTTATTCAACGATTAAGTATTTACACGTCCCGTTTGGAATCTTTCTTAAGACTAACTTAAACTTAAGAATTAATTTCTTATATACTTCTGCAATCGCTTCAATATACTATCTACTAGTTAATTATTTCGCACATGTGTTAAAGGATTCGAATGGGTTTCGGAGAAGGATGAGTTTTATGATAGTAAAACAGGGTCGAAATGGTTTACGGATTAGGGTAGGTTTTATGACGGTAAAAAGATCTAAGAATGTTTGCCGCCCTAAATACGATCGGAAGAATGTGATGATTTTATAACAGTAAAAAGATCTAAGGATGTTTGCCGCGCTAAATACGATCGGAAAAATGTGATGGTTTTATATCGTATTATTTAATGAGAGGTGTAATATGTCGCGGAAACATATGTGCGAAATTTACATGAAGGATACACAAGGTATGTAACACATAACCTCGACATTCGCGATAACCCGATTGTAACAAGATAAAGACCCGAAACATAAATCGGATATTATGCAAACATGGCTGACTTGGAACTGTTCGCATATTATGTAACCACCCAGAAACTATTCGCCATGTGCTGCCACAGCATGATTTGAACAGAACAATACCACACAAGAAGCCGTTCAACAAGCAACCACCGGTTCAGCCGCCCGACTTGAACGTCATTAATAATTTGTGGACCATTTTGGATTCAAATATCCGAAAACGGAAAATTTCGAGTAAAAATTACCTCAAAGCTGCATTAATTTTGGGCCAAAATCATCAGAGAAATCACACGAAAACTGGTCGATTCGATGCCTAAGAGAGTAAAAATGGTTGATGACCAGGAGGTAGGTCATTTTAAATCTTGAATTAGTTCTTGTGGCTTAATTGAAATAATCAGTTGTAAACTTGTCGGAATAAGTTATGGCACTGTTTAAAGTTACTTTTTTAAATTTTTGATTGTTAATAAATGATAAAATTAAAGTATAAATGAAAACAAAGGAAATAAAAGGTAATTTTGAACATTAGACTAACAATCTGCGTTAAATTATTTTAAAATTTTGTTTAGTTTTGGGTTTATTAGTTTTTATCAGCAGTTTGTGAATTGTGAATTTTTATCATAAACATTGGTTTTTCTTTAATCGATAAATTCAAAATACATGTTGAGATCATTGAAGATTTTTTCATCTCTTAATGGTTTATTTTTGAAGTAGAAATTGAGCTGCGGTATGTAAATTTAACGCTTAGCTAGAGTTCAGCTTAGCGGATACCATTCGGTTCCTATTTTCTTTAATCTATTTTAATCTCGTAGCATGCTTTCCAATGCTGCTTTACAAACTTTCCTGTTTTTTGACGTCAAATGACGAATGCACACTATTATTTATTTATAAGTTCGTAAGAAAATATACATTCCTCTACCAGGGTTATTTCAACGAGGTCGACTGTACAAGGCTCAATCGTGTGGATCCATTGTTCGGGAAAAAGTGAATCACAATATTCATAATAATGCGCTTAATATGCGCTCTCATAATAATGCGCCTTCATAATAATTACGAAAAATTCTGCGTAATTGCGTGGGATCTAGATTTCTTGGGAACAGTGACGGTGGTATAAATCAGAACAATGACAACACTCAAAATAAACTTTCAGCGTCCATACTTTTTCATATACCTTCAACAAAAACTCCTCCAGTAAACATTGGCACAAAATGAAAAATCTAGTGCTCAGTCAACCAGTCCATCAGCAACTACGAAAGCACAAAGCTTCAATTTACCAAACAAGAAATCAAGAGAAGATTTAGCAAGAAAGTATTACGAGTAAAAATACCTTTTTCTTGTAATATAATTATTTTATTCAAACAGAATTCTTTAAAAAAAAAAGATCTTTTCGGACTGGAGGCTATCTAACTACTGACTATTATTCCTTTGGCTCCTTAAATAGTCTTGTGATCAGAAGAACGTCTTTTAATTATTAATCGATTTGATAGAAAATCACTCTCAACAGTCGTCAAAAGAGAAATGAAATAAATTTAAGATTATTTAGTTATTATTTAAAGTTTTATGCTTTCTGCTAAACATAAATCAATCTTAGACAAAGTAGTTTATTCTATAAATCAAAACTCCCATTATTTATGTTAAGTGAGGAACACCAATTAATATTCAATTCATTCTATCGATCATGTCTTTCGCCATCGTTATTAAGTAGCTTACATTACTGGAAGCTTTTGTATGTTTATGTAGTGGCCGATTATCAAATCTACTAATTAACGTGATATCAGGCCTTGATATTACTTGTTCCTCCCTAAGTGGGACCTCGCGATTCGAATGAATATTGATTTTTACCTGTCCCTCTGCTTGCAAAGACCGTTTATATCTGATTACAATGCATATTAGAATGAAAACAATACAGAAGCTAAGTATATCAATACATACGGTCCACCAAGAAAAATGTTTTTGCTTAAACTTTAACAATGTAATGTTACACAAATCTGAATAAGTAATATTTTTAATTATATCTGGTAAAATACATTGTTTTTGAAAGTTTCAATTTTGTTTTGGAAGAAATATTCGTTGATTTTAATTTTGCAATTGTTGAATTTAATGATATTATCCCCTTTTATATTGATGTCTTGATCGCTGCAATCATGTTCTATGTGAGTTGGTCTAAGATTTTTTGTTACTATTATATTATCTGCAATTTTCTCAACTATTTGGAGATTATTTACAGTCATTGTACAATTGTGAGGAGTCCGAATAAAATTACGAATACAGTTGCTGTTGCTGATTTTTATAAGGCTGGGTTGGTATGTTGTTTTCTATGTATTGAGCCATTTTGTCATATTCTTCCAAATCGACGACATGTATAACCTTTGTGAAATTTGCGATCATATTGACTTCCTCCATACGTATTAAAGTATATTCATTGCCTTGAGGTATTTCATTTATTTCTAAGTTTTGCCCCGTGGCAGTAGTGAAACATAAGGCAAGCAAGAAGATTGCTCCTGAAACGATATTTTATACGGTTGAAAACATTTATGTCGTTTTAAAAGTTTTTTATTGATTTCTTTTTTTCAAAGAAAGGTGGAAAGAGCTCAAGCTGGTTTCGAACACGCGTCCCTGCCGCTTCTCGTCAGGTGCCAACTCACAGGCCGGGACGCATCGATTGGCACTACCAGCTGGGTGAATGTCGTCTGGTTATAATTACGTTTTATCATTTTCGCTCTCAGCTTGAACTTGTCCTATGTTCCAATTTGCCTTTGGTAAGCTTTATCAATTTTTGAAGTTTTTGGTGGATCAATTTATCCATTTTCACTTAGAACTTATAAGTGATTTATACCCCTGCTAGCTAACTAAGCGAAGACTCTTGGGTGCGGAAGTTCTGATCAATTTGTCGAATACCTCGAAAGTGAATTTACGATGCCAATCGATGCGTCCTGGCCTGTGAGTTGGCACCTGACGGGAAGCGGCAGGGACGCGTGTTCGAAACCAGCTTGAGCTCTTTCCACCTTTCTTTGTAAATTCACTTTCGAGGTATTCGACAAATTGATCAGAACTTCCGCACCCAAGAGTCTTCGCTTAGTTAGCTAGCAGGGGTATAAATCACTTATAAGTTCTAAGTGAAAATGGATAAATTGATCCACCAAAAACTTCAAAAATTCTTTTTTTCGTTTGTTTATTTTGAATTTCGGTTGGAATTTTGTTTTGCGTTGCGCATTTATTTCAAATTGAGGGTTATATTCGCAATCTTTTTTGTTTTGATTATGGTTTTCCAATCTCTTATTTGGACATTTAGAATTCGTTGTTTAATCTTGTCATATTTTTCAGGAGGAATCGTGCCGTTTATAAAATCTATTGGTTTTTAATTAGTTGTGCTATGTATTGAATTATTGTAAAATTTAACAGCTTCATTAACACATACAGGTTATGTTTATTTACTTCGGTTATTATTCTAAGATGTTCATTTAGTGTGTTGTGAAACCTTTCGATATCGCTATTCCCTGTCTTTATATTTGGGGTGCAAAAATGAAGTTCAATTCCTTCATTCTGTAGAAAATATTGTAAATTATTTTGGTAGGCAGATTCGTTATCTGTAACTAAAGTTTTCGGTTTATCATGAACAGAAAAGAATTCGATTAAGGCTCTTCTCAATTCCAGCCAGGTTATAAATTTGATTGGAGTGATGTGGACGAATTTCGTGAATTTATCTATAAAGGTAATGTACATTGAATTTTTGTTTTGGAACCAAATGTCCATGTGAACTATTTCATTTGGTTTTTCAGGTATTTTGCTTTTATAGAAGGGTAGATCGAGAGGGTTTCTATCATACTTAGCAACATTACAGATTCGAAAATTGTTTAACAAAATAAAAAAATAAAATAAAAGATTGTTATTTCGTTTTTTAGGTTTGGGTAATGGAATTTTGATTTAATATTTTTATAAACCTCTTCTACTCCTCTACGGTTGTTTTTTAGGTGTTCTCTATTTATTTCTTCCTGTATGTCACCTTGTTCGTCAGAATCGAATAAAAGATAGGGGCTTTTAATTAATTTAACTGGGTTATGAGGTGTAACTCATTTTAGGTAAGCATCTTGAACTTCTTTAAATAACGCTTCATTTGGGATATAGATACCCACTAGTCCTTTCGAAGGTAAATGGTTTCTTAAAATATAGTTGAAGAATTTTTGGACGGTTTTTTTGGAAATAAATAGATTATATAACAATCTATTTAAATGAATATATTATAAGGAAATAAAAGAAATAAATTTCCTAGATCTGTTGAAATGCTTTTCTACTTGTAGAATTTGTACCCTGGAGAATTCTGATTACCCTGTTTTATTATGATTTGTGTTCTGAAAATGTTAAGTGGTTTATCACTGATTTGTATATAATTAGAGTTATCTCTTGCGCACCGTGGCATGTTGCTCTATTTGAGGTGTCTTCATTATCTTCCTCAGCCATGTTAATGACAGGCCGTAAAAATTAATCTGCAACATAATTTTCATATCCATTAATATATTCTATTTCATAGTTGGATTCTTCTAACTTAATTTTCCATCTTTGAAGCTTTTGGTTCGGTTCTTTTAGATTTGCAATCCAAGTCAGTGGCTTATGGTCTATTTTTATAGTAAATTTTTGCCCGCAGATGGAAGGTCTAAAATATTTCATTGTCCAAACAATAGAGAGCAACTCTTTTTCAATAGTAGAGTATTTGGTTTATGATTAGTTAAGGTTCGACTAGCATAGCAGATAGTATATTCGTCTAGTGACAGGACAGCGACAATTGCATAATTAGATGCATCAGTTGTAACAGTAAATTTTTTTGCAAAATCAGGATATTTTAAGATTGGGTCACTCATCACAAGGACCTTCAGCTGTTCAAAACTTTCATTATAATCCTTATCATCAATATTTATTTGGGTGTCTTTTTTTAATCTTTGTGTTATGGGTTATGCGATTTTTGAAATATCTTTAATAAATTTTCGGTAGTAACATACCTTTCCCAGGAATTGCGTAATTTGTTTTTTAATTTTAGGTATTTTCATTTTTGAAATAGCTTCCACCTTATTTGGATTGTCCCAGAAATTCAATTTCATGTCTCGAAAATTCTGACTTATCCAGTTGCATCTGCAAATTAGCTTCATTGAGTTTTTTGAAAACTTTTTCTAAGGAAACCAAATTTTCCTGCAAAGAAGTACTGAGATTATAATATCATCCATGTACACAAACCAAATCGAACCAACCAGGTCTCTCAAAACGAAGTTCATTAGCCTTTGAAAAGTGGCGGGTGCCATAGTGACCAAAGTTTGTGGAGAACGCAGTCTTTGGAATATCATCTTCTTTAACCTCAATCTGATGGAACCCCTTCGCTAAATCCAAAATAGAAAAATACATAGATTTTCCTAATTTGTCCAATATATCGTCTATATTAGGTATAGGAAATCTATCGTCGATCGTACTATCGTTAAGTTTGCGGTAGTCCACCACGATTCTCCATTTTGTTTTCCCAGAAGCATTGGCCTTTTTAGGGATAACCCAAATAGGGGATGAATACGGAGATGAACTAGGTCTAAGTATACCCTTATCCAACAAATCCTGATTCTGTTTTAGAACTTCACCCCTATGGGCTTCTGGATATCTATATGTTTTCGTATAAATAAGGTCGTTATGCCTTGTTTCGATTTCATGTTTTATTACATAAGTAAAATTAAGTGTCTGTCCTTCTCGATAAAAAGAATGTCGGTATTTCTTTATCAAAGGCAATAAAAGGCTTTTTTCCTCTTAATTCAAACGCTCAGTTCTAATTTCATGGATGACATCTCCCGAAGGTTTTCTTTCGTCGGAAAACGCTATATTTCATTATAGTGTACACCTGAGCCTGTTCCCAAATCGGATTCATTCATAGTTATCTCTCGACTCTTTTTCTACAGTAACGTTATAAGACTCTAAAAAACGCTCATTTTCCTTGAAATTCCCAGTGAAATTATCAATTGGTGTTTCGCTTTCCTCATATTCATTGAAGAAAATTGGAAGCACCTTTTTGTCAAATTGGATGATCTTGTTATGAAGATTTATCCTAGTGTGGAACCTCGATAATATATTATTACCAAGTGATCCATCATATTTTTTTCTAAATTCGATTTTTATGAAATCAAATTTATTTTCCGAATTCGAATTAAATTCTTTAAAGGGTTTGGTTTCAAGTGGTTATATGTATACATAGAGTTTAGGGTAAATAATTTATTTTCTGGAATATAATTCCTCAATTTGAGATCACAGAGACCTGGGCAAATGGCACTAATAGTCGCGCCGGTGTGTATTAGAAATCTTAATGGTAAACCATAAGAGTTTATTCTAATATAGGGAAGCTTTGGTTTGTTTCCGAGGCCTGTTGCCGAAAATTTAAATTTGTATGAATTTGGTTATCAATTTCCATTGGTTATGGTCTGCCATACCGATTAATTCTTGATTGTTAAGAACCATTTTGTGGAAAAGTAGAATTAGATTGAAATTTATTTGGATAATGTTGGTGTACTTTATGTCTTCGGTCAATTCTGTTATTCGAATGAAAGTTATTTTGTTGTGATCTTTGGAAGGTATTTGATGATTTATTTAAGGGGAAATTATTGCGGTTAGGAACGAAACCTTTAGATGCGCGAATTTTGTAGTGAAGATAATTTCTTTCTGTTAAAATAATCAATTTCTGCTAAATAGAACACTTGTAACTGGCTCTATCATCTTGTTCATTAAGACATGTAAACTGATTCTTTTGTTTCCTTCGATTTCATTAAATCTATTCTCAAGTTCTGATTTTATATTTAGCCGTTGGAATTTTTCTATAATTTCATTATAAAAAATCTAGCACATTTGATTTAAATTCTGTTAATCGAAGATCGTCAAGCAAAACCAAATTATTTTTTTTATCTCCACAGTTTGAAATCAAAACCTCTCTAAGTTGACTCCAGCCTTGTACATTGTTGTTAATATTAACAATTTGCTGCGCCTTACGTATAAGCTTAGTTCGTAAAATTTTAAAAATAGTCGGATGCGACAATTGATCGTAACCGGACAACACAGATACAAGAATTTCGACCTCAATACATAACTTTAAGGTCTCGCCATCAAATGTTGGCAATCTGCAAGCAAACTTTAGTCGATCTATGTTCAGAGTCCTCAAGGCAGGAGTCGAGGCCCCTGATGATGTTTCTCCATTGTCTTGAACCCAATGTTTCCGTTAGTCTTGATGTATTAATTATATTTTGTCTTGTCATTTTGTAGACAAGCCTCAATCAGAATTCAAAACAGATCAAAACGAGCAAAGTACTGCAAATTCTTCTAATGGCCCGATCTTGTCTTTCCCTGATTTATCTGGTCTGTATTTATGGTATCCCCGCTTCCCAGCCTCAGAGAACTTGATAACAATTTCCGTTGCATAGACTTTCGACAAAATCTTTAAATGAAAATAAAATTTCTTTCAAAAGACATAAATAACTCTGACAACTCATCTGCTTAAAATATGCACATAACTGTCAAAACAGTTTACAGAAATATTGTCACTTGGTTCAGAGGGAAGAAAAAATTTTCAATAAATTTTTAAATTCAAAGGGACACACATAACATTTTACGAGGGTTAATTCTGTTTTAAGCACTTCTTTACTTTTCAGAATTCACCAAACGAACACAATTTTCTATACTTTCGCGTTTTTCGGGATGCACCTTTCAAAAATACGTTAAATCATCGGTGCCGCTTTATTTTATTTTATGCTTTATTCGGATACCGAGTGCACCAGTTATCATCAGGTATTAAAAACACCTTTTTCTTGTAATATAATGATTTTATGAAAGCAGAATTCTTTTTTACAAAAAAAGATCTTTTCTGACTGGAGGGTATCTAACTACTGACTATAATTCATTTGGATCCTTAAATAGTCTTGCGATCAAAAGAACATCTTTTAATTATTAATCAATTCATCATAGATTGTTATCACTGGTGTTAAGTGGCGTACATTACTGAAAGCTTTTGTAAGTTTATGTAGTGGCCGATCATCACATCTACTAATTGATGTGATATCAGGCCTTGATATAACTGCGTGACGTCGCGCTTTGTAGTAGTAAATATTAGTTATTGAATTCTATGCAAAACATATATTGAAAATCAAATATTTTGAAAAAAAAAATTAAATTACGCATCTATATACACACACATATATATACGAGGGTTGCTATATATATTTCTGGCCCAATAATGAAAATGCGAATATTTATCATCTAAAATGGTTTTATTGTTTTTCAAAGTATTCTCCATGAAGATCTATATCTATACACTTTTGCATGCGCTCAAACCAATTTTCGAAGCACTTTTTCCACTCCGATTGAGACACCTCCAAAACATGGGTTTTGAACGCTTCAACAGCATCTTCTGGCGACGAAAATCGTTGACCACGCATTTTTTTCTTGATGTGTGGGAATAAAAAGAAGTCTTTGGGGGCCAAATCGGGGCTATACGGCGGATGACCCATCAATTCGATGTTTTGAGTGCTCAAATAATCACGTGTTTGATGAGATGTGTGAGAGCTTGCATTGTAATGATGGAGGATGATTCGTCTTCTCTTGTTCGTTTTGCGAATTTCTCCGAAGACTTCAGGCAAATAAATGGTCATGTACCACTCAGAATTGATTGTCCTACGTTGCTCAAGCGGAACAGTGGCTACATTCGGCCGAAGAAACAAGCGATCATTTGCTTTGCAGTGCTTCGTGCGCGAGCAACTTTTGTTGGATTGGCCTCGTTTTGGAAGACCCACACGGTTGATTGCTGCTTTGTTTCGGGCTCATACGCATACATCCATGATTCGTCACCTGTGACGATCTTATAAACGTCATTTGAAGCACCGCGATTGTATTTTTTCAGCATTTCCTTACACCAATCCACACGAGCCATTTTTTGAGCGATTGTCAAATTGTGCGGGATCCGACGAGAACAAACCTTTTTTACGGCCAGGTGTTCATGCAATATCGAATGTATACTGGTGGGAGAAATGCCTAAGGATGCCTCTATCTCACGGTATGTCACATGACGATCTTGTATTATCATTTCACGCACGGCATCGATGTTTTCTGGCACAACAGCTGTTTTTGGACGTCCTTCACGAAATTTGTCTTTGAGCGAGCGTCGACCACGATTGAATTCGTTGTACCAGTTTTTCACAGTGCTATAGGATGGTGCTTCATAGCCATACAAAGATTTAAGTTCATCGATGCACTCTTGACGTGATAATCCACGTCGAAAGTTGTGAAAAATGATCGCACGAAAATATTCACGAGTTAATTCCATTTTTTTGCCAAATTGATTTTTTCAAGTCACTGTAAACAACACAAATGATAGTCGTACGTCGAAACGTTCTGAGTATGTTTATGCTAAAAAATGTCAAACTTTCCAACGGAAATGTCAGATTGCACCCGGCAACACTTAGTGTTGCCTAGGCCAGAAATATATATAGAAGCCTACGTATATACAATGAAAACTTGATATAGAAAAATGATGAAAAGAGTAGACAAATTAAAAGCTTGTACCCCAAGCTTAGACGGACAACCGGAATAAACAGGAGCAATTTAAGTATAATATGATTTCATTTCCATTTGAAAATTTGTATATCACATATACTTCTCGAATAAACTGCTACTTTTATTTTCAGAATTCATAACGATAAAATTAGTTTCAATCGATGGAATTTCCATAAGCATATTGTATTCTCATATGCGTTGTACATTAACTTAAATGTTATATTATACCAAATTTTTCCTTGCTGCAATTAGCTATTGCAATGGACATGATTGGTTTATCATTTTCATAAATTCCTACTTAACTTTGATAGACATAGATAATAAGTAGATTGAGTCCATAGGTTCTTTTCAATAATAAAAATGTTCATTTTAATTGTCTGAAATAAAAATTCCTAATTAAAGATGCACTTTTACTTTACTTTTACGAGATTTATTACAGAACTTGAAATAATTACAAAATAATTTCGTTAAAATTTTAAAAGTCTACTGTGTGACTGAAATTTTTTTGTTTTCTTAAGGCTCTATATTTGTCCTTGACAATTCGAGTTATAATGAGATTTCTAATGATTTCAATTTTGTTTTGTAGCCGCATTCAGAAATTCATTATTATCTAAATAAATAAATGTTAGTGCTTCAACGCTTATACCTTTGATATATAAAAGACATTTCAAATAGATTCAGCATGAGCATCCTTTAAACTGTTTACGCAGCCCACTTCTAAATTTGGATTATATCATGTCACTAATAAGACTAATAAGACTTTTTATCCGAAATAGTAATGAACATTTTCATAGAGGAACGTTTTCAAAAGCATAATTTTCAGCAAAGCTGTACAGCTGTACAAAGCTGTACACAGTGGCTCACAGCCTTATTCCGACCAGCACGTAAAAAATACTTTATCTGTCTATGAAAACTAAACAGAACAAGATACCAGGATTATTTAAACGCAGTTAATTAAGCTTCTGTTTAAATTAGCTATAATTTTAATTACATTATATATTATGAATAATATATATTATAGTTTAATATTTGATAATTATGAATAATAAATATTTTATAGATTATATATTATAATTTTTTAGAATTTAAAATAATTAAAAATGGAAAACGCAATAAAAACGATCATGCAGCTTATTTCGACCAAATTCTTTGCTGCCGTGCAATGAACCGTTACGTTGCAAGGAAACTTTTTTTTTTCTGTGTTGATAATTATTTTTGTAATGTAATCAAGATCAGGGTTAATGGTTTTTCCAAGAAAACGTACACACTTACACATGGCTATTCACTCAGAAATTTGGCGAGATGGTGGCGTAGTGCAGATCATCATGAACGGCTTCAGCCACGAAAATAAGACGCACGATAAGGGTAGAAAGGCCCCAACAAGATGTTCAACATAACTGATGAGTGCCGAAGAGTGCAATTTTAACATTTTGACTTTAACGGTGTCTCACAAGTTTGGCGGACGCCTAATACAGAGCAGCAAGCAAAAAAGTCAAAAGCCCTTGTGAAACATGGAGATGGTAGCGTCATGTTTTGAACCTGTAAAACGGGTGTCGCAATGGATAAGTCACAATACTTTCAAATTTAGAAATCAAACTTGCTTGAAAGTGCGCATAACCTCGACATTGGTGATAACCCGACTCTAACAAGATAAAAACCCGAAACATAAATCGGATATTATGCATAACATGGTTGATTTGGAATTGTACGGACCATTTTGGATCCAAACATTCGAAAACGGAAATTGTCGAGTAAAAATTACCACAAAACTGCATTAGCTTTCGGGCAAAATCATCACAGAAATCACACGAAAACTGGTCGAAAAATGGTTGATGACCAGGAGGGATGTCATTTTAAATCTTGAATTTGTTTTTCTGTGGCTTAATTGAAATAATGAATTTGAACACAGGTCGAAATAAGTTCTGGCGCTGTTTAAAGTTGCTGTTTTAATTTTTGATTGTTAAGAAATGATAAAACTAAAGTATAAATAAAAATAAAAGATAATTTTGAACATTAAACTAACAATCTGCGTTTAAATTATATTAAAATCTTGTTTAGTTTGGGTTTTATTAGCAGTTCAAGTTTGTAGTTTCACTAAGTTTGTAAGAGTAAGGTTTGGCAAGGATGAAGTTTTCATGGGCCAAGTGGTTAGTAAACATACGCCCGTGTATGCATATGTGTATGTGGTAATAACAAAATGAGATCTAAAACGCTACAAGTAAAGTGTTTCGCCAAAGAATAAATGGAGAAGGCTAAAATCACGCTTTAGATCTTAAACAGAAGGATCACCGATCATGACAATGAAATTACAAGATGGAGAAATATTTGCAATGAAAACAAAGAAAGGAGTTCTACACTCCAAGTATGCATCAGTATCTATTGTCGTATGCGATTGTCCTAGAAAATGTCATTGCTTAAACACATCATGCAGGATACTGAAACAGCTTAAGGAAGCATTACTCGATAAAGTTTCCACTTTTTCCTTACAGAATTGGCAGCAGCCATAAAGTCGAACGATCTATTACCGAAAACCGGTTACAAACAATCCGGGTTCTTCAAAAACAAGGATATCAATACCCAACTGATCAAACAAAAATATTGTATTTTTTACAAAAATTTTAATATTTGTTAATTTTTAAGTTTGGAAGTACCATTCATCAGTACCAGTATTCATATGGTATATGAAAATAAATACGTATTCAATAAATAAATTAAAATGTATATTAAAAATATACATTTTATACAGTATGTTAAGAACAACCCACTAATCTAATTAAATTGTTTATGAATCTAATGTTCAAAAATCAAATCAAATAAACAAAACACAAATGAAACTAGTAACTCAAAGCAAATATTCAATAAATGCTGATTAACATAACTAATTTTCAAATATGTGAAATCAAATTAAGCACTATTCACAGTTAACTGTGGAACTGTGGAACATGGAAGCTAAATATGAATCGGACAAAATGAAAAGGAAAAACCAACAGAATAGTTTGCATTCAAGGTTTTTAAATAATAGAAACCATATTGCTACTCTTGCTAATGAGTTGTAAGGGAACATGCACCGCTTCTATTCTTATGGGGACTTCCTTCGGATCATGAATGTTTGGAAAAGACAAGCGGTTGTTTAATTCATCTCATGGAGGGAATTTGAGTGCATTATAAATGTAAAACACACTTCCGAAGGTAGAAGAGTAGAATGGAATCACCCGAAATAAGGACAACAAAAGTCTGTAACAACTATCAAGAAAATCAAAATACTATAAAAAATAATTTAAAGGTATGCAGGCCTGCAGTTTAACGACGTGAAGACAAGATGTTAATACTGCGACTGCTGACCATCTCATCGCAAATTTAACAGCCGTATTCAGCCAATAAACTGTTAAAAGAATCTACAAAAATTACTGTGTGCTAAAACAAACCATTTTGAATGAGTAGGGACGAGCAGCTGCGTTAATAGTTGCATTACGAGGCTTAGCTGAGGAGATTCTTCAAGCTAACCGTTCCAAGACGCAGTCTTACGCGTGATTTGTAACAAGGAGACAACTGGAACAGATATACAGATGGAAGGTGCAGCAGCTACCCCAGGATATCGCTAGATTGATACAATTGGCTTACCTGACATACAATTGAGAGCACCGGAAAGATGTGACCAGGGTCATTTTGTAAGAGCGCCGTAAAACAGGCAGCTTCAACATATTATTTAATGAGCCAAAAAAAAAGGATGATGCAAGACGCACTGGGCAAAATTTAAGTTATAAATTTTACAACGGGTAAATGTACCGCTCGTAACAAATGCAGATATATTCTGCGGCCGAATAGACAAATTGATGTGAACAATTCCCTTTGGCTGTTGATACTGATTTATGAACATTAAAGAGCAAGAACCAGCGACCACCAGTCAGAAGCAACAACGTTTGGATACTATTAATTTTGATTTGTGTTGGTTTTGAGAGATAAAAGGTGAGACAAATTGAATATTAATTACGTCATAGTATAAAAGCTGATTTTTTGATATTGATACAAGTCACCTTACAGAGAGCCAACATTTTGAGTGGTTGAAACATTTCGCCAGGCAACTTCAAAAGTTAAGTCATATGAACCTGAAATTTAGATATGTTACTTGGGAGTCAAAAAGTCCGACGCTTTCGATGGTTCCAACATGCTACCTGGCATTTTTAACGTTAAGGTTGTTTGTGCAAACGCTAAGGTGAAATGAGCAGAATCGAGTGCCACTGAAGCAGTTAAATAAACTTCTTGGATAATTTAACCATACAAAAAAAATACATGATAAAAAACAATATATTGGCGTTTGAATTTTCTAATATTTACAGCTTTCTATGATTTCCATAATTAACAATCTAATAAAAATTAATTTCAAATAAATAATCAAAATACTTATTTCTATAGAGAATGAAGATTTCGCTTATATTTCCGAATTGTTATCTTCGTTCCAGTCAGAGTTGAAAGAAGTTTCTTCGTCATCCCAGTCCGCGCATTCATTGAGAGTAATAAAATCATGAACATATACAAATTTATGTATCACAATTTGGAAAAATTAAATACCTCAGACATTATTTAGTGCATCGCTGACAAAGCTTGTTAGCTGACTTGCATCGAATCATTTAAATATAACACATTTCCTATCGTTTCCACCTATTATTTTCCGGTAGATGTATAGTTGAGTCTTTAACTGAGCATTATTTCAAATAGAAAGTGCATAATTCTCACCGAAATTGATTAGAAAGCTCTCTTTAACATGGCGGAAGATTGCACAATCTTTTGTTTTCGTCAATTACTTTTCGTTTTCATCTGAGTTTGATGACACCAATTACCCGGTCAATATTATACATATTACATATAAACTTCTGTATAGTAGTATGTTGTTGTACATGAGAATCCTCAATAATAAATCATGTAGGATTATAATCACACTTTCTGGTTGAATGGAGTCCAGGCAACTTTTAGCATACAGACTCTCAATTCTCAATTGCGGCTATGTTTGTACGGTCAATACTTCTTAAGATATTTCCAGTACCTGTAAGCTTCCAAACATGCGAATTATTTTATAAATGATGTATATGACAAAGCATTATAGCACCGGTTATCAGTATTAATACTTCTGATTAGTATATTTCCCTGATAGTCGATTTGGCATGCTTGGTAGATTAGGTTTTAAATCGGATTCTTTATGTTTCCAGCGTAGATGCATATATTTCAAACATAAATCTATGAATGACTACTGTAGTATATATTTTTCTATCAAATAATAAGAAGTAATTTTGAATCGGTCAGTGATTGCATTTCCTTGTATAGGGTGTTGTTTTAAAGTTATAGAACTTTGGAATGAAATAAAATACTGATAAATAATTTTGATGGCCATGTTTTGGCCATTTATTGGAAAGATAAGTCTTTGCCATTTTCGTTTAAATATGATTTTGAGCATGTTGTCACGATTATCACGGAGCAAATCTAAACGAGATATCGAATTTTCGACTAGGATCACACACAGGTTCTATTTTTTCCTCTTCCTACTGTCTAGTAGGTACAAGGCTCAATCGTGTGGATCCATTGTTCGGGAAAAAATGAATCACAATATTCATAATTATACGCCAGTAAATCCAACATGGCATTCAGTATTATTGACCGAAAAAGGAAAAATTCTGCGTAATTGCTTGGGATCTAGATTTCTTGGGAACAGTGACAGTGATATAAATCAGAACAATGGCAACACTCGAAATAAACTTTCAGCGTCCATACTTTTTCATATACCTTCAACAAAAACTCCTCCAGTAAACATGTCACAAAATGAAAAATCTAGCGCTCAGTCAACCTATCCATCAGCAACTACGAAAGCACAAAGCTTCAATTTACCAAGCAAGAAATTAGATTTAGCAAGAAAGTATTACGAGTCGAACCGGAATACCGGCTTTATATTTGTCCTCGACAATTCGAGTTATAATGAGATTTCTAATCATTTCAATTTTGTTATGTAGCCGCATTCAGAAATTCATTAATATCTAAATAAATAAATGCTAGTGCTTTAACGCTTATATCTTTAAAATATAAAAGACATTTCAAATAGATTCAGCATGACATCCTTTAAACTGTTTACGCAGCCCTCTTCTAAATTTGGATGATATCATGTAACTGATAAAATTCAGACTATGTAGTAATTCGCCTCTCAAGTGTGGCAATTCCGCCAAGGTAAGACACTTGAGAGTTACGAGTTTATCCAAAATTCAACTCGCAAGTACCAATACCGTCAGGGCGACACGCTGGCGGAATAAATAAAACAGCCACCACGAGGAACACGCGTGGGATCACGTTGCCCACGAGCGGTTTGTGCAGGTCGAGAGTGCGGGTGGGTGCGACTCCAAACCCCTTAAGTTGTAATAACACAAAAAAGTGCGCGGAATGAAATACGGAGAAAATTATCGTCAGGTATGAAAAAACACCTTTTTCTCGTACTATAATTACTTTAACTATCGTCAGGTATTAAGAACACCCTTATCTCGTACTATAATTACTTTATTCAATACAGAATTCCTTAAAAAGAAGATCTTTACAAACTGAAGGCTATCTAGCTAACTAACTAACTATTATACATTTGGCTCCTAAAATAGTCTTGCGATCAGAAGAACTGCTGTTAATTATTAATTAATTCGATACAATCCATTAAGTGTCATCAGTCAACAGTCGTCAAGAAAGAAACGAAATCAATTTAAGCTTGTTTATTCAATATAAAATCCATTAAGTGTCATCAGTAAACAATCGTCAAAAGAGAAACGAAATCAATTCGAGATTATTTAATTATTATTAAAAGTTCAATCAAGTAATCAATCTTAGGCAAATTAGTTTACTCTATAAATCATAACTCCCATTATTTATGTTAAGTGAGGAACACTAATAATGCATTAGTTGAGAATGAATCAATCTAAGTAGATTGATTCATTCTATCGATCATGTCTTTCACCACCGGTGTTAAGTGGCGTACATTACTGGAAGCTTTTGTATATTTATTTAGTGGCCGATCATCACATCTACTAATTGGCGTGATATTTGGCCTTGATATAACTAGAAACATACCGACGAAGGCAAGGCAAAGTCTATAACTATAAATTCCGTGGTTACTTAACGGTTTCAAGAACCTGATTATGGGTCGAATATTCGATTTCGAAGAGCGGACCTGCGTTTTGAATTCCGCTCCTTGATACGTGTACGGTGTCCTTTGCGAGCGAATTACATTGTTGTCTTGTGATTTTACTGTCTATCTCGTTCTTGTTCTGTGATCCCCAAATCTGAGGGAAATTCTAAAGTTCGATTGATTAAAGCCAGCGAGTAATAGGAAATTGTCGTAATATTGTGCCGCGTGGATTTTTTTGTTGCTGTGCAACCTAGGGTCCAATATCATTATTACTCGAAAACTTATAGTCCAATATCATTATTACTCAAACCAAAAGAAAAAGTATAATCGGAAAGAGAGCGCAGAAGATCGGCGACGGGTAAAAGGCGGGATTCAGTGCTTACTAAAGTTCATGAAAAAATAGGAATATGAGTTATTTTTCCAAGACTTTGCGATGTGACTGTGTGTTTCCTCTCCAGAATTTAACGAAAGCTTTGTGTAACTCAGTCCCTAACAGGAATAACATAGACACTGTTGAGATTGGCACTTAAGGAAAAGCGTTTAAAACAACTACATAAATCGGAATTCTGGTATAGAGTGTTGCTGACGTATAATCAGAGTAACGTATAATCATGTAATCAGTTTCAATAAATTATCAATACCGTAAAAAGACACCAAAGATTTAACAACGGGTAGAATAATTCGATATTAGTACATGGGAAAATTGTTTGTACTTTGATATATCCACTGGATAACTACCAATTGTAGCTAGTTGTGTTTAGTGCTATAATATCAGACCATCTTATGCTCATATTGGCAATGAGGAATCTGTAACGTGAATTCGCCCAACTATCGGTTGGGCATACAGAAGAATTTCGAAAGTACATAAATATATCGCTCGAAAGTGTGCACATCTTATTTATTGAAAATTTAAAGGATTGAGCTATATCGTGCTGGTAGAAAATCCACTATAATCCTTCAGTGGATTTCGCTCGTTTTTTTAGTGTGAATCCACGCTTAAGAGATGATTGTTGGGTTGGTGAAAGATGACGAGACACTATTATTATAACTATATAAATAAATTATATATTTAATATATTTATATAATTTATATATATATAAATTATAACACTATATATATATAACTACGTAGTCTCCTTGAATTTGTTCAATTATAACAGTAATTCCCTTTCATTGGATTAGCAATGAAGCGAGAGTTTTTAAATTTTTCTTGAATCATTAATTTTTTTAGTCTGAATTAATATTTGAATATAATTAATTTTTAATTTTTGTTTAGATGTAGGTATGTGCAATGAATGTTTTTGTGAAGAATTATAAATGGCATAGTAATGTATTGTTCGAAACAATGATGAAACAAACAAAAGGTTAGAGCATACATAAAGCAAATTATCGGTATGAATGTTGAATGTATTCGTATTTTATTTAGAAGGCGAGAGAGCGAATTATAATTAAAAAAACAAAGATTTCATGAGAATAGTATAGAATCTAAATAGTAAATAAATAAAATTAAGAAAATCACTTGATTAATTACATGTATTCGAAGATTAAGAGAAGCTGAAGTGAATAGCAGGAGAAAGAATAAATTAGCAGAACTATGATTTATACAAGTAATAAAGAAAATGTATTGTAAATTTGAAATCTCTTCTTTCCTTCCATCGTACCTTGTTTTCAGGCGGAAAATGATGGCGCGAAGGTAAGAGCAAGAGGATGTAGGGCCACACAAGTGTTTCACCGGTTCGGGGCGGTTTTTTCCGCAGTGCCGTTTGTAGTTCGGTCCGTAGATTTCTTTGGTATTCGCGTAACCACTCGATTTCTTTTTGCGAAAGTGTTAATCAGTGTAGGGTTTATTCGGGCACTGCGGTATTTAGATATTTCGGTGAGTGGAGGCGCGATCGATTTTGTTGTGTTGATTTGTAAAAGAATGCAAAAGGTAGAGTAAGCTAATGTTTGAAATGTTACCTTCGGATAATCGGGTTTTTCGCAGTCTGGTTCATAATGAAACCAGAGTGGAAGTTCACTCGGGTACCACCCACGTCCGCAAACCTCGCCGCACTGAGCTAGTCCGCCAGCAGCCACCATCGTAGTGAACTTCCGAGTGGTCGAGTCGGTGACCCCTAGGAAACAACTCGTTGCCACGTCTCTAGGAATTCACGTCCGGATGTCGGTTCGAGGCCGACTCGTCCTGCTTTCGTCGCGCGTTTTGCGGGTTAAAATCCATTACAACTTTTTATCTCAAACAGTAATGAACATTTTCATAGAGGAACGCTTTCAAAAGCATAATTGTCATCAAAGCTGTACAACTCGCCTACTCCATATGAAACACACAGTGGCTCACTGCTTTATTCCTACCAGCATGTAGAAAATACTTTATCTGTCTATGAAAACTAAACAGAACAAGAAACCAGGATTATAAAACTCAATAAAACGATCTTGCAGCTTATTTCGACCAAATTCTTGGCTGCTGTGCAATGAACCGTTATGTTACAATGAAACTGTTAATTTTTTCTGTATGTTAATTTCAGTGCCGAAGAGTGCAAATTTAACATTTTTACTTTTACCATGCCTCACACGTTTGGCTTACGCTTAATACAGAGCAGCAAGCAAAAAAGTCAAAAGCCACAGTCAAACACGGAGATGGTAGCGTCATGGTTTGGACCTGTAAAACGGGTGTCGCAATGTATAAGTCACAATATCTTCAAATTTAGAAATCAAACTTGCTTGAAAGTGCGCATAACATTAATGATTTCCTCGGAAACTCAAAAAAACAACACAAGTTTATCTTTAAACTTTTGATAATTTCCTTGCACACTTCGAAAAAGCACAAATTTATCTTTAAACTTCTAATAATCTCTTTGTATACTTCGGAAAAAAACACAAGTTTATCTTTTACTTTTATTTTATTCAACGATTAAGTATTTACACGTCCCGTTTGGAATCTTTCTTAAGACTAACTTAAACTTAAGAATTAATTTCTTATATACTTCTGCAATCGCTTCAATATACTATCTACTAGTTAATTATTTCGCACATGTGTTAAAGGATTCGAATGGGTTTCGGAGAAGGATGAGTTTTATGATAGTAAAACAGGATACACAAGGTATGTAACACCCCCACCGTTAGATTGAGGCTCCGATGAAAATAGCTAATTACGGTTTAGGTGTGCGACTGTTACAAAAATTATTGCAATTACAATCATGAAATCTGACCCCAGACTTATAATATTGTCAGTTTTGTTCTAAATACAAAGTTATCAATAGTATTTGTATTATCAATTTGCTTCAAATACAGATCTTTGATTTTTATATCAAAATTAATTTTGAAAAAACTATTTCATTGTATACTTTGAAAAAGTAACTGTAATTTAAAGATTAAAATCCGTAGTATGATTTATATATATATATATTTTTTTTGTTCAAACGTTTTTGTATTGTAATTTATATTATTAGGTTCTATGGTATTTTTAATGCATACATCTTTTACTTCTACTAAATTATTATATTTTTTTTTTCTTAGTATTCACATCATATTTTTTTTTTGTTCATTTGGGTTTACTTAAAAATGAGATCATAATTCAATAACAAGGACCTGCTCTGAGTGGTTGGAATTGGTTTGAGTTCTGTTTTAGTGAGTATTCATAAAGTGTAGCATGTTATTGTAATATTCGATGGGTCTTATATCGTCGATTTTAATAGGGATGTATTCGTTGTTAAGATTTAGGTCTGGGTTTGTGGTACATTCCAGAAGGATACTATAAGTAGTAACAACATTTTCCTGGAAGAATGACATGCGTAAGGGTTTTAGCTATTGGTGGTAGGTTTAGAAGTCGATGGTCGGTTTTTATTATGTTTCTTATTAGGTTTTGCTTTTATGGTTGGGTATTCTATATTTTGGTATTTCTTTTTTTTCTTTATGTGAGTGCGAAAGTATTTGTTTTGGTTATTTGTGTCTACAATGTGGTCTTCGTTTATTTTTTCAGAGTTAATTTTCCTAAATTTAGTGTGATTTTTACCCCCTCTGGTTTCCTTAATAAAATTTGGACCTGTATCTATTTCCACATTTTCTAGGTTTTGATTGAGTTTATCGATAATTTTTTATTTTCTTTGGTGAATTATCTCGTGAATTGCGGGATATTCATCTTGGTGGATATTACCGTTTATGAAGTCAATGGGTTTCCTGTTTGTAGAGGAGTGTATGGTGTTGTTGTAAAAGGTAATTATTTTCAGAATTTTTTCTTCTACTGTACCTTGGTTATTAATAGGGTCATGTTTGAGAAGGCGAATGTGTTCGTTAATGGTATTATGGAGTCTTTCTATATCAGCATTGGAAGTATGGTTGTTACTAGAGGTATAATGAACTTCAACCTTTTCATTTGATAGAAATTCTCTCAAAGGGATTGCTTTAAATCCTAACTCATTGTCAACTACTATTTCTTTTATTGTACCAAACTGGCTGAAATAATAGGCAAGAGCTCTCTTAAATTCGGTCCAAGTTCTTCCAATAATTTTAATAGCACATGCATGCTTGGAGAATTTATCAATTATTGTTAAGAATAGAAATTTTTCTAATGTGTAAAACACATCTACATGAATTACTTCTCCAGGTTTTTGTGGAGTTTCTGTTAGTTTGAATAGGGGTTTAGGTGGATTTCGGACGTACTTTTCGCAATTGCATATCTCACAGTTATTTATGAAATTTGTGACTCTATCCTTCAGTTTCGGACAGTAGTATTTTAGTTTAAGTTCTTTTGTCACTTCTTCAATTCCTCTATGATTATTTCTAAGTTGTTCTTCTTCTATAATTTTGGCTAGGTTTTCCTCGTCTGTTAAGTCTTCTAAGAGGACGTTACATCTAATGATTTTGAATTTTCCATTGGTAATAAAATTGTTGCTAAATGTGGAATATATGGTTTGGAAGAAATCTTCGTTTTCAATTAGAATAGCGTTTAATCCATTGGGATTAAAATGGTTCTTTAACAATGTGATGGCGTCTTGCTCATCCAGCTGTTTGGCGTTGATTTTTTCCTTTTTAATTCTGAGGGAGCCTGAATTTGATTTATTTATAATTATTTGGTTTTTGAAAAGATTTTATTAAAGTCTTGATATACTAAAATGGGTTCGTTTGTTAAAAGATTCTTGATCGTTTCGAAAGCATGGATATATTCTGGATTTTGTATATCTAACTTAGCGTCCTTTTTGAGGCATTTTGTCATGGGTCTTATAATACGGGAATAATCTTTTATGAATTTACGATAATACCCAGCCAGACCAAGGGATTGTTTGATCTGTTTCGGGGTTTTAGGTATCGGAAAATTTTGAACGCATTCAACTTTTTGCGGGTTGGGTTTAGTTCCTTCTCTGGTAACTACATGGCCTAGGAAGTTGGTTTCGTGTTTAAAAAATTCGGATTTATCTAATTGTACCTTTAAATTAGTTTCTCTAAATCTAGTAAATATTTTGTTGAGTGAATCAACATGTTCTTGTAAAGAAGTAGAGAATATTATCACGTCGTCTAAATATACGAGACATATATTGTTTATGTAATCATATTTGACCTTTCAGCGTGATTCCTGGTTTGAGAAAGTTCTATTTCTGCACTCCTTCCTCCATTTACCTTGTAATCTGCTAGTTTTTTCAGCAGGTCGGGTTTTTCTTAAAACTTTTTATTCACTTTCACGAATTTTTTCTTTGGTCACTCAAAAAAAAACACAAGTTTATCTTTAAACTTTTGATAATTTCCTTGCACACTTCGACAAAGCACAAGTTTATCTTTAAACTTCTAATAATCTCTTTGTATACTTCGAAAAAAAAACACAAGTTTATCTTTTACTTTTATTTTATTCAACGATTAAGTATTTACACGTCCCGTTTGGAATCTTTCTTAAGACTAACTTAAACTTAAGAATTAATTTCTTATATACTTCTGCAATCGCTTCAATATACTATCTACTAGTTAATTATTTCGCACATGTGTTAAAGGATTCGAATGGGTTTCGGAGAAGGATGAGTTTTATGATAGTAAAACAGGGTCGAAATGGTTTACGGATTAGGGTAGGTTTTATGACGGTAAAAAGATCTAAGAATGTTTGCCGCCCTAAATACGATCGGAAGAATGTGATGATTTTATAACAGTAAAAAGATCTAAGGATGTTTGCCGCGCTAAATACGATCGGAAAAATGTGATGGTTTTATATCGTATTATTTAATGAGAGGTGTAATATGTCGCGGAAACATATGTGCGAAATTTACATGAAGGATACACAAGGTATGTAACACATAACCTCGACATTCGCGATAACCCGATTGTAACAAGATAAAGACCCGAAACATAAATCGGATATTATGCAAACATGGCTGACTTGGAACTGTTCGCATATTATGTAACCACCCAGAAACTATTCGCCATGTGCTGCCACAGCATGATTTGAACAGAACAATACCACACAAGAAGCCGTTCAACAAGCAACCACCGGTTCAGCCGCCCGACTTGAACGTCATTAATAATTTGTGGACCATTTTGGATTCAAATATCCGAAAACGGAAAATTTCGAGTAAAAATTACCTCAAAGCTGCATTAATTTTGGGCCAAAATCATCAGAGAAATCACACGAAAACTGGTCGATTCGATGCCTAAGAGAGTAAAAATGGTTGATGACCAGGAGGTAGGTCATTTTAAATCTTGAATTAGTTCTTGTGGCTTAATTGAAATAATCAGTTGTAAACTTGTCGGAATAAGTTATGGCACTGTTTAAAGTTACTTTTTTAAATTTTTGATTGTTAATAAATGATAAAATTAAAGTATAAATGAAAACAAAGGAAATAAAAGGTAATTTTGAACATTAGACTAACAATCTGCGTTAAATTATTTTAAAATTTTGTTTAATTTTGGGTTTATTAGTTTTTATCAGCAGTTTGTGAATTGTGAATTTTTATCATAAACATTGGTTTTTCTTTAATCGATAAATTCAAAATACATGTTGAGATCATTGAAGATTTTGTCATCTCTTAATGGTTTATTTTTGAAGTAGAAATTGAGCTGCGGTATGTAAATTTAACGCTTAGCTAGAGTTCAGCTTAGCGGATACCATTCGGTTCCTATTTTCTTTAATCTATTTTAATCTCGTAGCATGCTTTCCAATGCTGCTTTACAAACTTTCCTGTTTTTTGACGTCAAATGACGAATGCACACTATTATTTATTTATAAGTTCGTAAGAAAATATACATTCCTCTACCAGGGTTATTTCAACGAGGTCGACTGTACAAGGCTCAATCGTGTGGATCCATTGTTCGGGAAAAAGTGAATCACAATATTCATAATAATGCGCTTAATATGCGCTCTCATAATAATGCGCCTTCATAATAATTACGAAAAATTCTGCGTAATTGCGTGGGATCTAGATTTCTTGGGAACAGTGACGGTGGTATAAATCAGAACAATGACAACACTCAAAATAAACTTTCAGCGTCCATACTTTTTCATATACCTTCAACAAAAACTCCTCCAGTAAACATTGGCACAAAATGAAAAATCTAGTGCTCAGTCAACCAGTCCATCAGCAACTACGAAAGCACAAAGCTTCAATTTACCAAACAAGAAATCAAGAGAAGATTTAGCAAGAAAGTATTACGAGTAAAAATACCTTTTTCTTGTAATATAATTATTTTATTCAAACAGAATTCTTTTAAAAAAAAAGATCTTTTCGGACTGGAGGCTATCTAACTACTGACTATTATTCCTTTGGCTCCTTAAATAGTCTTGTGATCAGAAGAACGTCTTTTAATTATTAATCGATTTGATAGAAAATCACTCTCAACAGTCGTCAAAAGAGAAATGAAATAAATTTAAGATTATTTAGTTATTATTTAAAGTTTTATGCTTTCTGCTAAACATAAATCAATCTTAGACAAAGTAGTTTATTCTATAAATCAAAACTCCCATTATTTATGTTAAGTGAGGAACACCAATTAATATTCAATTCATTCTATCGATCATGTCTTTCGCCATCGTTATTAAGTAGCTTACATTACTGGAAGCTTTTGTATGTTTATGTAGTGGCCGATTATCAAATCTACTAATTAACGTGATATCAGGCCTTGATATTACTTGTTCCTCCCTAAGTGGGACCTCGCGATTCGAATGAATATTGATTTTTACCTGTCCCTCTGCTTGCAAAGACCGTTTATATCTGATTACAATGCATATTAGAATGAAAACAATACAGAAGCTAAGTATATCAATACATACGGTCCACCAAGAAAAATGTTTTTGCTTAAACTTTAACAATGTAATGTTACACAAATCTGAATAAGTAATATTTTTAATTATATCTGGTAAAATACATTGTTTTTGAAAGTTTCAATTTTGTTTTGGAAGAAATATTCGTTGATTTTAATTTTGCAATTGTTGAATTTAATGATATTATCCCCTTTTATATTGATGTCTTGATCGCTGCAATCATGTTCTATGTGAGTTGGTCTAAGATTTTTTGTTACTATTATATTATCTGCAATTTTCTCAACTATTTGGAGATTATTTACAGTCATTGTACAATTGTGAGGAGTCCGAATAAAAGTACGAATACAGTTGCTGTTGCTGATTTTTATAAGGCTGGGTTGGTATGTTGTTTTCTATGTATTGAGCCATTTTGTCATATTCTTCCAAATCGACGACATGTATAACCTTTGTGAAATTTGCAATCATATTGACTTCCTCCATACGTATTAAAGTATATTCATTGCCTTGAGGTATTTCATTTATTTCTAAGTTTTGCCCCGTGGCAGTAGTGAAACATAAGGCAAGCAAGAAGATTGCTCCTGAAACGATATTTTATACGGTTGAAAACATTTATGTCGTTTTAAAAGTTTTTTATTGATTTCTTTTTTTCAAAGAAAGGTGGAAAGAGCTCAAGCTGGTTTCGAACACGCGTCCCTGCCGCTTCTCGTCAGGTGCCAACTCACAGGCCGGGACGCATCGATTGGCACTACCAGCTGGGTGAATGTCGTCTGGTTATAATTACGTTTTATCATTTTCGCTCTCAGCTTGAACTTGTCCTATGTTCCAATTTGCCTTTGGTAAGCTTTATCAATTTTTGAAGTTTTTGGTGGATCAATTTATCCATTTTCACTTAGAACTTATAAGTGATTTATACCCCTGCTAGCTAACTAAGCGAAGACTCTTGGGTGCGGAAGTTCTGATCAATTTGTCGAATACCTCGAAAGTGAATTTACGATGCCAATCGATGCGTCCTGGCCTGTGAGTTGGCACCTGACGGGAAGCGGCAGGGACGCGTGTTCGAAACCAGCTTGAGCTCTTTCCACCTTTCTTTGTAAATTCACTTTCGAGGTATTCGACAAATTGATCAGAACTTCCGCACCCAAGAGTCTTCGCTTAGTTAGCTAGCAGGGGTATAAATCACTTATAAGTTCTAAGTGAAAATGGATAAATTGATCCACCAAAAACTTCAAAAATTCTTTTTTTCGTTTGTTTATTTTGAATTTCGGTTGGAATTTTGTTTTGCGTTGCGCATTTATTTCAAATTGAGGGTTATATTCGCAATCTTTTTTGTTTTGATTATGGTTTTCCAATCTCTTATTTGGACATTTAGAATTCGTTGTTTAATCTTGTCATATTTTTCAGGAGGAATCGTGCCGTTTATAAAATCTATTGGTTTTTAATTAGTTGTGCTATGTATTGAATTATTGTAAAATTTAACAGCTTCATTAACACATACAGGTTATGTTTATTTACTTCGGTTATTATTCTAAGATGTTCATTTAGTGTGTTGTGGAACCTTTCGATATCGCTATTCCCTGTCTTTATATTTGGGGTGCAAAAATGAAGTTCAATTCCTTCATTCTGTAGAAAATATTGTAAATTATTTTGGTAGGCAGATTCGTTATCTGTAACTAAAGTTTTCGGTTTATCATGAACAGAAAAGAATTCGATTAAGGCTCTTCTCAATTCCAGCCAGGTTATAAATTTGATTGGAGTGATGTGGACGAATTTCGTGAATTTATCTATAAAGGTAATGTACATTGAATTTTTGTTTTGGAACCAAATGTCCATGTGAACTATTTCATTTGGTTTTTCAGGTATTTTGCTTTTATAGAAGGGTAGATCGAGAGGGTTTCTATCATACTTAGCAACATTACAGATTCGAAAATTGTTTAACAAAATAAAAAAATAAAATAAAAGATTGTTATTTCGTTTTTTAGGTTTGGGTAATGGAATTTTGATTTAATATTTTTATAAACCTCTTCTACTCCTCTACGGTTGTTTTTTAGGTGTTCTCTATTTATTTCTTCCTGTATGTCACCTTGTTCGTCAGAATCGAATAAAAGATAGGGGCTTTTAATTAATTTAACTGGGTTATGAGGTGTAACTCATTTTAGGTAAGCATCTTGAACTTCTTTAAATAACGCTTCATTTGGGATATAGATACCCACTAGTCCTTTCGAAGGTAAATGGTTTCTTAAAATATAGTTGAAGAATTTTTGGACGGTTTTTTTGGAAATAAATAGATAATATAACAATCTATTTAAATGAATATATTATAAGGAAATAAAAGAAATAAATTTCCTAGATCTGTTGAAATGCTTTTCTACTTGTAGAATTTGTACCCTGTAGAATTCTGATTACCCTGTTTTATTATGATTTGTGTTCTGAAAATGTTAAGTGGTTTATCACTGATTTGTATATAATTAGAGTTATCTCTTGCGCACCGTGGCATGTTGCTCTATTTGAGGTGTCTTCATTATCTTCCTCAGCCATGTTAATGACAGGCCGTAAAAATTAATCTGCAACATAATTTTCATATCCATTAATATATTCTATTTCATAGTTGGATTCTTCTAACTTAATTTTCCATCTTTGAAGCTTTTGGTTTGGTTCTTTTAGATTTGCAATCCAAGTCAGTGGCTTATGGTCTATTTTTATAGTAAATTTTTGCCCGCAGATGGAAGGTCTAAAATATTTCATTGTCCAAACAATAGAGAGCAACTCTTTTTCAATAGTAGAGTATTTGGTTTATGATTAGTTAAGGTTCGACTAGCATAGCAGATAGTATATTCGTCTAGTGACAGGACAGCGACAATTGCATAATTAGATGCATCAGTTGTAACAGTAAATTTTTTTGCAAAATCAGGATATTTTAAGATTGGGTCACTCATCACAAGGACCTTCAGCTGTTCAAAACTTTCATTATAATCCTTATCATCAATATTTATTTGGGTGTCTTTTTTTAATCTTTGTGTTATGGGTTATGCGATTTTTGAAATATCTTTAATAAATTTTCGGTAGTAACATACCTTTCCCAGGAATTGCGTAATTTGTTTTTTAATTTTAGGTATTTTCATTTTTGAAATAGCTTCCACCTTATTTGGATTGTCCCAGAAATTCAATTTCATGTCTCGAAAATTCTGACTTATCCAGTTGCATCTGCAAATTAGCTTCATTGAGTTTTTTGAAAACTTTTTCTAAGGAAACCAAATTTTCCTGCAAAGAAGTACTGAGATTATAATATCATCCATGTACACAAACCAAATCGAACCAACCAGGTCTCTCAAAACGAAGTTCATTAGCCTTTGAAAAGTGGCGGGTGCCATAGTGACCAAAGTTTGTGGAGAACGCAGTCTTTGGAATATCATCTTCTTTAACCTCAATCTGATGGAACCCCTTCGCTAAATCCAAAATAGAAAAATACATAGATTTTCCTAATTTGTTCAGTATATCGTCTATATTAGGTATAGGAAATCTATCGTCGATCGTACTATCGTTAAGTTTGCGGTAGTCCACCACGATTCTCCATTTTGTTTTCCCAGAAGCATTGGCCTTTTTAGGGATAACCCAAATAGGGGATGAATACGGAGATGAACTAGGTCTAAGTATACCCTTATCCAACAAATCCTGATTCTGTTTTAGAACTTCACCCCTATGGGCTTCTGGATATCTATATGTTTTCGTATAAATAAGGTCGTTATGCCTTGTTTCGATTTCATGTTTTATTACATAAGTAAAATTAAGTGTCTGTCCTTCTCGATAAAAAGAATGTCGGTATTTCTTTATCAAAGGCAATAAAAGGCTTTTTTCCTCTTAATTCAAACGCTCAGTTCTAATTTCATGGATGACATCTCCCGAAGGTTTTCTTTCGTCGGAAAACGCTATATTTCATTATAGTGTACACCTGAGCCTGTTCCCAAATCGGATTCATTCATAGTTATCTCTCGACTCTTTTTCTACAGTAACGTTATAAGACTCTAAAAAACGCTCATTTTCCTTGAAATTCCCAGTGAAATTATCAATTGGTGTTTCGCTTTCCTCATATTCATTGAAGAAAATTGGAAGCACCTTTTTGTCAAATTGGATGATCTTGTTATGAAGATTTATCCTAGTGTGGAACCTCGATAATATATTATTACCAAGTGATCCATCATATTTTTTTCTAAATTCGATTTTTATGAAATCAAATTTATTTTCCGAATTCGAATTAAATTCTTTAAAGGGTTTGGTTTCAAGTGGTTATATGTATACATAGAGTTTAGGGTAAATAATTTATTTTCTGGAATATAATTCCTCAATTTGAGATCACAGAGACCTGGGCAAATGGCACTAATAGTCGCGCCGGTGTGTATTAGAAATCTTAATGGTAAACCATAAGAGTTTATTCTAATATAGGGAAGCTTTGGTTTGTTTCCGAGGCCTGTTGCCGAAAATTTAAATTTGTATGAATTTGGTTATCAATTTCCATTGGTTATGGTCTGCCATACCGATTAATTCTTGATTGTTAAGAACCATTTTGTGGAAAAGTAGAATTAGATTGAAATTTATTTGGATAATGTTGGTGTACTTTATGTCTTCGGTCAATTCTGTTATTCGAATGAAAGTTATTTTGTTGTGATCTTTGGAAGGTATTTGATGATTTATTTAAGGGGAAATTATTGCGGTTAGGAACGAAACCTTTAGATGCGCGAATTTTGTAGTGAAGATAATTTCTTTCTGTTAAAATAATCAATTTCTGCTAAATAGAACACTTGTAACTGGCTCTATCATCTTGTTCATTAAGACATGTAAACTGATTCTTTTGTTTCCTTCGATTTCATTAAATCTATTCTCAAGTTCTGATTTTATATTTAGCCGTTGGAATTTTTCTATAATTTCATTATAAAAAATCTAGCACATTTGATTTAAATTCTGTTAATCGAAGATCGTCAAGCAAAACCAAATTATTTTTTTTATCTCCACAGTTTGAAATCAAAACCTCTCTAAGTTGACTCCAGCCTTGTACATTGTTGTTAATATTAACAATTTGCTGCGCCTTACGTATAAGCTTAGTTCGTAAAATTTTAAAAATAGTCGGATGCGACAATTGATCGTAACCGGACAACACAGATACAAGAATTTCGACCTCAATACATAACTTTAAGGTCTCGCCATCAAATGTTGGCAATCTGCAAGCAAACTTTAGTCGATCTATGTTCAGAGTCCTCAAGGCAGGAGTCGAGGCCCCTGATGATGTTTCTCCATTGTCTTGAACCCAATGTTTCCGTTAGTCTTGATGTATTAATTATATTTTGTCTTGTCATTTTGTAGACAAGCCTCAATCAGAATTCAAAACAGATCAAAACGAGCAAAGTACTGCAAATTCTTCTAATGGCCCGATCTTGTCTTTCCCTGATTTATCTGGTCTGTATTTATGGTATCCCCGCTTCCCAGCCTCAGAGAACTTGATAACAATTTCCGTTGCATAGACTTTCGACAAAATCTTTAAATGAAAATAAAATTTCTTTCAAAAGACATAAATAACTCTGACAACTCATCTGCTTAAAATATGCACATAACTGTCAAAACAGTTTACAGAAATATTGTCACTTGGTTCAGAGGGAAGAAAAAATTTTCAATAAATTTTTAAATTCAAAGGGACACACATAACATTTTACGAGGGTTAATTCTGTTTTAAGCACTTCTTTACTTTTCAGAATTCACCAAACGAACACAATTTTCTATACTTTCGCGTTTTTCGGGATGCACCTTTCAAAAATACGTTAAATCATCGGTGCCGCTTTATTTTATTTTATGCTTTATTCGGATACCGAGTGCACCAGTTATCATCAGGTATTAAAAACACCTTTTTCTTGTAATATAATGATTTTATGAAAGCAGAATTCTTTTTTACAAAAAAAGATCTTTTCTGACTGGAGGGTATCTAACTACTGACTATAATTCATTTGGATCCTTAAATAGTCTTGCGATCAAAAGAACATCTTTTAATTATTAATCAATTCATCATAGATTGTTATCACTGGTGTTAAGTGGCGTACATTACTGAAAGCTTTTGTAAGTTTATGTAGTGGCCGATCATCACATCTACTAATTGATGTGATATCAGGCCTTGATATAACTGCGTGACGTCGCGCTTTGTAGTAGTAAATATTAGTTATTGAATTCTATGCAAAACATATATTGAAAATCAAATATTTTGAAAAAAAAAATTAAATTACGCATCTATATACACACACATATATATACGAGGGTTGCTATATATATTTCTGGCCCAATAATGAAAATGCGAATATTTATCATCTAAAATGGTTTTATTGTTTTTCAAAGTATTCTCCATGAAGATCTATATCTATACACTTTTGCATGCGCTCAAACCAATTTTCGAAGCACTTTTTCCACTCCGATTGAGACACCTCCAAAACATGGGTTTTGAACGCTTCAACAGCATCTTCTGGCGACGAAAATCGTTGACCACGCATTTTTTTCTTGATGTGTGGGAATAAAAAGAAGTCTTTGGGGGCCAAATCGGGGCTATACGGCGGATGACCCATCAATTCGATGTTTTGAGTGCTCAAATAATCACGTGTTTGATGAGATGTGTGAGAGCTTGCATTGTAATGATGGAGGATGATTCGTCTTCTCTTGTTCGTTTTGCGAATTTCTCCGAAGACTTCAGGCAAATAAATGGTCATGTACCACTCAGAATTGATTGTCCTACGTTGCTCAAGCGGAACAGTGGCTACATTCGGCCGAAGAAACAAGCGATCATTTGCTTTGCAGTGCTTCGTGCGCGAGCAACTTTTGTTGGATTGGCCTCGTTTTGGAAGACCCACACGGTTGATTGCTGCTTTGTTTCGGGCTCATACGCATACATCCATGATTCGTCACCTGTGACGATCTTATAAACGTCATTTGAAGCACCGCGATTGTATTTTTTCAGCATTTCCTTACACCAATCCACACGAGCCATTTTTTGAGCGATTGTCAAATTGTGCGGGATCCGACGAGAACAAACCTTTTTTACGGCCAGGTGTTCATGCAATATCGAATGTATACTGGTGGGAGAAATGCCTAAGGATGCCTCTATCTCACGGTATGTCACATGACGATCTTGTATTATCATTTCACGCACGGCATCGATGTTTTCTGGCACAACAGCTGTTTTTGGACGTCCTTCACGAAATTTGTCTTTGAGCGAGCGTCGACCACGATTGAATTCGTTGTACCAGTTTTTCACAGTGCTATAGGATGGTGCTTCATAGCCATACAAAGATTTAAGTTCATCGATGCACTCTTGACGTGATAATCCACGTCGAAAGTTGTGAAAAATGATCGCACGAAAATATTCACGAGTTAATTCCATTTTTTTGCCAAATTGATTTTTTCAAGTCACTGTAAACAACACAAATGATAGTCGTACGTCGAAACGTTCTGAGTACGTTTATGCTAAAAAATGTCAAACTTTCCAACGGAAATGTCAGATTGCACCCGGCAACACTTAGTGTTGCCTAGGCCAGAAATATATATAGAAGCCTACGTATATACAATGAAAACTTGATATAGAAAAATGATGAAAAGAGTAGACAAATTAAAAGCTTGTACCCCAAGCTTAGACGGACAACCGGAATAAACAGGAGCAATTTAAGTATAATATGATTTCATTTCCATTTGAAAATTTGTATATCACATATACTTCTCGAATAAACTGCTACTTTTATTTTCAGAATTCATAACGATAAAATTAGTTTCAATCGATGGAATTTCCATAAGCATATTGTATTCTCATATGCGTTGTACATTAACTTAAATGTTATATTATACCAAATTTTTCCTTGCTGCAATTAGCTATTGCAATGGACATGATTGGTTTATCATTTTCATAAATTCCTACTTAACTTTGATAGACATAGATAATAAGTAGATTGAGTCCATAGGTTCTTTTCAATAATAAAAATGTTCATTTTAATTGTCTGAAATAAAAATTCCTAATTAAAGATGCACTTTTACTTTACTTTTACGAGATTTATTACAGAACTTGAAATAATTACAAAATAATTTCGTTAAAATTTTAAAAGTCTACTGTGTGACTGAAATTTTTTTGTTTTCTTAAGGCTCTATATTTGTCCTTGACAATTCGAGTTATAATGAGATTTCTAATGATTTCAATTTTGTTTTGTAGCCGCATTCAGAAATTCATTATTATCTAAATAAATAAATGTTAGTGCTTCAACGCTTATACCTTTGATATATAAAAGACATTTCAAATAGATTCAGCATGAGCATCCTTTAAACTGTTTACGCAGCCCACTTCTAAATTTGGATTATATCATGTCACTAATAAGACTAATAAGACTTTTTATCCGAAATAGTAATGAACATTTTCATAGAGGAACGTTTTCAAAAGCATAATTTTCAGCAAAGCTGTACAGCTGTACAAAGCTGTACACAGTGGCTCACAGCCTTATTCCGACCAGCACGTAAAAAATACTTTATCTGTCTATGAAAACTAAACAGAACAAGATACCAGGATTATTTAAACGCAGTTAATTAAGCTTCTGTTTAAATTAGCTATAATTTTAATTACATTATATATTATGAATAATATATATTATAGTTTAATATTTGATAATTATGAATAATGAATATTTTATAGATTATATATTATAATTTTTTAGAATTTAAAATAATTAAAAATGGAAAACGCAATAAAAACGATCATGCAGCTTATTTCGACCAAATTCTTTGCTGCCGTGCAATGAACCGTTACGTTGCAAGGAAACTTTTTTTTTTCTGTGTTGATAATTATTTTTGTAATGTAATCAAGATCAGGGTTAATGGTTTTTCCAAGAAAACGTACACACTTACACATGGCTATTCACTCAGAAATTTGGCGAGATGGTGGCGTAGTGCAGATCATCATGAACGGTTTCAGCCACGAAAATAAGACGCACGATAAGGGTAGAAAGGCCCAACAAGATGTTCAACATAACTGATGAGTGCCGAAGAGTGCAATTTTAACATTTTGACTTTAACGGTGTCTCACAAGTTTGGCGGACGCCTAATACAGAGCAGCAAGCAAAAAAGTCAAAAGCCCTTGTGAAACATGGAGATGGTAGCGTCATGTTTTGGACCTGTAAAACGGGTGTCGCAATGGATAAGTCACAATATCTTCAAATTTAGAAATCAAACTTGCTTGAAAGTGCGCATAACCTCGACATTGGTGATAACCCGACTCTAACAAGATAAAAACCCGAAACATAAATCGGATATTATGCATAACATGGTTGATTTGGAATTGTACGGACCATTTTGGATCCAAACATTCGAAAACGGAAATTGTCGAGTAAAAATTACCACAAAACTGCATTAGCTTTCGGGCAAAATCATCACAGAAATCACACGAAAACTGGTCGAAAAATGGTTGATGACCAGGAGTGATGTCATTTTAAATCTTGAATTTGTTTTTCTGTGGCTTAATTGAAATAATGAATTTGAACACTGGTCGAAATAAGTTCTGGCGCTGTTTAAAGTTGCTGTTTTAATTTTTGATTGTTAAGAAATGATAAAACTAAAGTATAAATAAAAATAAAAGATAATTTTGAACATTAAACTAACAATCTGCGTTTAAATTATATTAAAATCTTGTTTAGTTTGGGTTTTATTAGCAGTTCAAGTTTGTAGTTTCACTAAGTTTGTAAGAGTAAGGTTTGGCAAGGATGAAGATTTCATGGGCCAAGTGGTTAGTAAACATACGCCCGTGTATGCATATGTGTATGTGGTAATAACAAAATGAGATCTAAAACGCTACAAGTAAAGTGTTTCGCCAAAGAATAAATGGAGAAGGCTAAAATCACGCTTTAGATCTTAAACAGAAGGATCACCGATCATGACAATGAAATTACAAGATGGGGAAATATTTGCAATGAAAACAAAGTCATTAAAATAACACAATTGTACTCTGTAGTTAAAATTAATAGACGGACAGAGAAAGGGAAGTAACTTTCAAATCCGATCCTTTCTTCTTATTCTAATTAAATAAAAGAAAGGAGTTCTACACTCAAAGTATGCATCAGTATCTATTGTCGTATGCGATTGTCCTAGAAAATGTCATTGCTTAAACACATCATGCAGGATACTGAAACAGCTTAAGGAAGCATTACTCGATAAAGTTTCCACTTTTTCCTTACAGAATTGGCAGCAGCCATAAAGTCGAACGATCTATTACCGAAAACCGGTTACAAACAATCCGGGTTCTTCAAAAACAAGGATATCAATACCCAACTGATCAAACAAAAATATTGTATTTTTTACAAAAATTTTAATATTTGTTAATTTTTAAGTTTGGAAGTACCATTCATCAGTACCAGTATTCATATGGTATATGAAAATAAATACGTATTCAATAAATAAATTAAAATGTATATTAAAAATATACATTTTATACAGTATGTTAAGAACAACCCACTAATCTAATTAAATTGTTTATGAATCTAATGTTCAAAAATCAAATCAAATAAACAAAACACAAATGAAACTAGTAACTCAAAGCAAATATTCAATAAATGCTGATTAACATAACTAATTTTCAAATATGTGAAATCAAATTAAGCACTATTCACAGTTAACTGTGGAACTGTGGAACATGGAAGCTAAATATGAATCGGACAAAATGAAAAGGAAAACCCAACAGAATAGTCTGCATTCAAGGTTTTTAAATAATAGAAACCATATTGCTACTCTTGCTAATGAGTTGTAAGGGAACATGCACCGCTTCTATTCTTATGGGGACTTCCTTCGGATCATGAATGTTTGGAAAAGACAAGCGGTTGTTTAATTCATCTCATGGAGGGAATTTGAGTGCATTATAAATGTAAAACACACTTCCGAAGGTAGAAGAGTAGAATGGAATCACCCGAAATAAGGACAACAAAAGTCTGTAACAACTATCAAGAAAATCAAAATACTGTAAAAAATAATTTAAAGGTATGCAGGCCTGCAGTTTAACGACGTGAAGACAAGATGTTAATACTGCGACTGCTGACCATCTCATCGCAAATTTAACAGCCGTATTCAGCCAATAAACTGTTAAAAGAATCTACAAAAATTACTGTGTGCTAAAACAAACCATTTTGAATGAGTAGGGACGAGCAGCTGCGTTAATAGTTGCATTACGAGGCTTAGCTGAGGAGATTCTTCAAGTTAACCGTTCCAAGACGCAGTCTTACGCGTGATTTGTAACAAGGAGACAACTGGAACAGATATACAGATGGAAGGTGCAGCAGCTACCCCAGGATATCGCTAGATTGATACAATTGGCTTACCTGACATACAATTGAGAGCACCGGAAAGATGTGACCAGGGTCATTTTGTAAGAGCGCCGTAAAACAGGCAGCTTCAACATATTATTTAATGAGCCAAAAAAAAAGGATGATGCAAGACGCACTGGGCAAAATTTAAGTTATAAATTTTACAACGGGTAAATGTACCGCTCGTAACAAATGCAGATATATTCTGCGGCCGAATAGACAAATTGATGTGAACAATTCCCTTTGGCTGTTGATACTGATTTATGAACATTAAAGAGCAAGAACCAGCGACCACCAGTCAGAAGCAACAACGTTTGGATACTATTAATTTTGATTTGTGTTGGTTTTGAGAGATAAAAGGTGAGACAAATTGAATATTAATTACGTCATAGTATAAAAGCTGATTTTTTGATATTGATACAAGTCACCTTACAGAGAGCCAACATTTTGAGTGGTTGAAACATTTCGCCAGGCAACTTCAAAAGTTAAGTCATATGAACCTGAAATTTAGATATGTTACTTGGGAGTCAAAAAGTCCGACGCTTTCGATGGTTCCAACATGCTACCTGGCATTTTTAACGTTAAGGTTGTTTGTGCAAACGCTAAGGTGAAATGAGCAGAATCGAGTGCCACTGAAGCAGTTAAATAAACTTCTTGGATAATTTAACCATACAAAAAAAATACATGATAAAAAACAATATATTGGCGTTTGAATTTTCTAATATTTACAGCTTTCTATGATTTCCATAATTAACAATCTAATAAAAATTAATTTCAAATAAATAATCAAAATACTTATTTCTATAGAGAATGAAGATTTCGCTTATATTTCCGAATTGTTATCTTCGTTCCAGTCAGAGTTGAAAGAAGTTTCTTCGTCATCCCAGTCCGCGCATTCATTGAGAGTAATAAAATCATGAACATATACAAATTTATGTATCACAATTTGGAAAAATTAAATACCTCAGACATTATTTAGTGCATCGCTGACAAAGCTTGTTAGCTGACTTGCATCGAATCATTTAAATATAACACATTTCCTATCGTTTCCACCCATTATTTTCCGGTAGATGTATAGTTGAGTCTTTAACTGAGCATTATTTCAAATAGAAAGTGCATAATTCTCACCGAAATTGATTAGAAAGCTCTCTTTAACATGGCGGAAGATTGCACAATCTTTTGTTTTCGTCAATTACTTTTCGTTTTCATCTGAGTTTGATGACACCAATTACCCGGTCAATATTATACATATTACATATAAACTTCTGTATAGTAGTATGTTGTTGTACATGAGAATCCTCAATAATAAATCATGTAGGATTATAATCACACTTTCTGGTTGAATGGAGTCCAGGCAACTTTTAGCATACAGACTCTCAATTCTCAATTGCGGCTATGTTTGTACGGTCAACACTTCTTAAGATATTTCCAGTACCTGTAAGCTTCCGAACATGCGAATTATTTTATGAAGGATGCATATGACAAAGCAATATAGCACCGGTTATCAGTATTAATACTTCTGATTAGTATATTTCCCTGATAGTCGATTTGGCATGCTTGGTAGATTAGGTTTTAAATCGAATTCTTTATGTTCCCAGCGTAGATGCATATATTTCAAACATAAATCTAAGAATGACTACTGTATGTGTGTATATTTTTGTATATTTTGGTATTGTATATTTTTCTATCAAATAATAAGAAGTAATTTTGAATCGGTCAATGATTGCATTTCCTTGTATAGGGTGTTGTTTTAAAGTTATATGTTATATGCAGGACCCTAGTTGGTTTCTGACATGGCCTTTGATATTCAGTGCTCTGCCTAACAAGGTATAGTTTTTGACCCATTTGACATTGGTGCCATTGAGGTGTAAGCGATGTTGTGGTAGTTTGTCGAAGTAGAACTGGATGGCTGAGGTTTTGTTAATATTTAGCTCCAGGTGCAGTTCTTTTGCAATGTTCTGAAAGTAGATGAAGCGGTTTTGTAGGTTAAGAATGGTGTCTAAGAAATTTTGCCCTTTGCTTATTAATATAAAGTGATCCATATACTGTAAGAGGGTAGTTTGTGTGTATAGATGTGGAATAGTAAGGGACTTAAAACATCTCCTTGAGGGACACCAATATTTATTTCTGTTGAGCGGTTTTCCAGAATAAGGTTCTGTGCTTGAGGAAGTTAAGTATCCATTTAATGCAAGGTGTTTCCATATTGAAATTCCTGAGGGCCTGCATTATATTTTTGATGTTTATCTTCTCGTAAGCATTTGAAACATCGCAGTTATTTTGAACTGCGATGTTTATTATTTTGAACTGTTTATTATTTCTTGAATGTTTGAGCTGTTATTTGAACTGAACTGTTTTGTATTTGAACTGTTTACTTCTGGCTGTTTTGAGGAGAAGTTTGTTGATACACTGGTTCACTGATCTTCCTTGTCTGTACGCAAAGCTGTTGTCACTGAATAACTTTCTCTCCTCAATGTACTTGCTGATTCTGGTTTTGATGAGGTTGTTAATTATTTTCATTAGTACGCTGAGGCGAGAAATTGGACGTTAGCTTTCCATTAAGTACGGCGGTCCGTCCCTCTTAGTTATGGGAACAATTCTTATTTTTCTGATTGATTGCGGTATGTTATTAGTTCAAAAACGTAGGCTAATAGCCTCTTAACAATTTTTCTTATTGATGTTATTGAGGCCTTTGATGGTGCCGTACTTTTTCAGAGCCTGGCGAAGTTTTAGTGGGGTGTGAGTTGAGAACCTTTTCAAGCTCTTGCATTGAGAACTCCTTAGGTAGGTGTGTGACTAAGGCAAAACTGGGGGTGGCTGTGTATGTTATCGTAGTATGTTTCTTTTTAATTATCTCAAGAAATATCGAGTTGTTGTTTGAATCCCATTGTGCTCTTGCATTGCCTACCGTGCTTGCTTTAAAATTGCTAACAAGCCTTGTCAAGTCCTGCTAACAAGAAATCCTTGTTGTTTGGGTTTTGGTTGAGATCATTAATTTTGTTTTCCCAGATCTTTCTTTGCTTTTACAGCCTCTCTCCATATTGATTCTGCTTCCCGTAGCATTTGATAATTTCAGGAGTTTTTCAACTTTACGTAGTTCTTCCAACATTTTTCCTTGTTTTTCCATGGTTTTTTGAGATATTTGTTCCACCATGGTTTAAGAGAGTACTTGAAATTGGCATTATTGATTGAGTTGTCTGAGATAATGCGGTTTATTAGCTGAAGGTCTTCATCAAAGTCTGTGTGTAGAATTAGGTCTTCTAGCTGTTTTTGTATTTTTTTCTATTGGTAGTGAAGAAGCTGCCTGCATTTATATTGTTAATGTTGATTTGGAAGGTGATGGTGCTGTGTTTGCTTTTCGAAATTTTAGTCTCCGAATCTCTCCAATTGCTGCTTTCAATATAG